>CM072788.1:6787414-9187414 GCA_036983795.1 Megachile lagopoda | reverse complement strand
TGAAGCGTCACATTTCATTGTGTACGATGACGTTTCACCGTTTAACCCGAAGAGCGAGTCGAACCGTGATTAATTAGGAATCCGAGAAATTCTAACGCTCTCTGCTCCGAAACGCAAGCAGGTAGACAAGATGGAAAAAGAATGCGAAGAATTACCGCAAAATGACGCGAACCTGGGAATACACCTTTTTCGCTGTAACAGCTTGGTCCGAGATTAGAAGCTCCGTGATAAATGATGCGGCGGAGAATGAATTGCGTCTATCCTTTATTTTCTTGGTTAATGACGTTAAATTAACCGATACAAATAATTGCACAAATAACTTAGACGTTAACGATTATTTAAAAGTACATTGATTTATCGCGTTATTAATTGCCTGCTTTCAGAGTTGGTACATAAAATTGCGGGAACATAGCGAAAAAGAATAAAGTAGAAATTCCCAATAAAATAAATTAATTTGCTTCTTCTAAAATATTCGTTATGAAGCTGTAAACAATTTAGTCGTAAAATTATGTTATGTTAAAACTTTTAGTAATGTACTGTTGGAATTATGGTTAAAATTGTAGCAGCATAAGTACCAACTACTTTATATATTATCTACTGTTTCTTTGAGTACCAGTCCTCTTTCTTTGAAGATACTTAGAGACATAAAAGCACAGACCTGTATCTCGAGCAGTAAGTTGTCGTAGCAATTTGTCTTACTATTTTCTTACCGCGCCAACCTGTACTGTATTTCAGTCCCCAGCTATTTTCCTCAGGTGGGAAGCGCGCGGGCACATCCCCCGGGAGTAGAAACCAGGAAGACAACGTCACAGGCATTTCCTCTACAAAATAGATCGCATCGCGGGAAAGACAAAGCGTTACCAAGCCAACGCGGAGAAAACTGTATCTACTTCATATTTGTTAAATATTGCCCCTCGAGTTTTGTTCTTGCTTTTTAGACTTAACGTGCGCAATTGCGTTACGTTTGATTAATACCATTTTTAACACTAATATAAGTAATATTAACTAATCACTATTCGACAATTTAGAATTTTGAAAATTTAAGTTTTTGCAATCCGTAAATTTTGAAGTTTGAAAATGTGTAAATTACGTAAAAATGTATATATATTCAATATTCGCTACAATTCGTTTTCTATTTTGTGTCGGATCTTGCTTGGGAATTTATTGTACCAATGGGTCGATTCATCTCCTCGGTCCAGTTAGATGTGTGTCCTGCAGCACAATATATATCTCGTAGCTTGTATGTTTAAACACACTACGAAGTAGATACGAATGTCTCCTCAGAGACCACTTCCGGCGGGTGTACCGGGCAAGCACGCACCTTCGACGGGATTACGAAGTATAAACGATCTCCTCTTCACAATTACGCCGGTCCTCGTGGTGCTATTAGATATACCTTTAGTCTAAACTCTGCTAACTTATCGACTCTGTTCATTGATTTTAATTTTATCAAATTTCTACACCAATATTATCGGAGAATCATAATTGATACGTTTTCACTTTAACTATAATAGTTTTTAGAATGATGAGGGACAAATGTGATGATTGAAGGTCTCCGGTAAAAGCAACAAAGTTGGAATCCCAAACTAGTTTTTATTGTATTACATGTTTGTAATATAACAAATACTGGAAAAATTTTTTTTCCATCTATAAGCTCTTCCTAGATATTTATGGAAAATCATATCACAACCTTGAAAAGGAGTATGTTCAGTTTCTATTTTACTACCACGTACAATACAACAACAAGGATGTTTTAATAAATGATATGAAAAAAGGTACATATTTAGGAATCAATTAAAGAACCTCTCTTCATTGAATAATATAAAATAAATAATAGTACGCATGTGAAGTTGTGTTGCTACGTTTCATCTTGCTTAGATACTCCTTGTTTCGGTACTGCGAGCACATATTACAATATTTAAATATTACAATATTTAAATACTTTCTATAACTATCGAATGTATCAAAACTTATAACGAAGCGGGAGTAATACGTGGTATTTCGGTATGTGCCATCAAAACAAGCAAGCACGTGTAGTCATCAAATGATGCAAAAATACCTTCCTTTTACTCTCACTTAAGGTGCACGTAATGCCATTTATCGACTGAAATCAAACATCAGAATATTTTGATAATCATTGTATAATTAACAGAACAACATACATTCATAGAAAGATAGCATCAAATATGAAGCGTTTATAGCTTATGATGAAGCGATGAGATAAAATAAGATTTATCAACTGAAATTAAGTTATAAAGTTATGTAAATCAAATCTCGTAAATTACATATTTGTAATTTTTTTAATTTTGACTTACCTATTGGATCTACTGCTTGAGGTTCTGATGGTTCTGGAGCCTTTTCCAGTATTTCTTCAGCAGCTTCTGCAGTAATTTTGAACGGACTGCCAGCGACAGTTACGTTAGTACTGTAAACATAATCTCTTTAAAGCAACGTTCAAATAAACGTTGCGGGTTAAGTGAAGCAGCGGATGATTGCAAAGTCTTAAAGTTTCTAAATTTGAATACATCATTACAAACCATGCAATTCCTCCTGCTGGCGCTTCACGTTTAATAAGGTTTTGCCAGTGTTGATGTACTTCTTCCACAATACGTAATGCAAAGTCTCTTGATTTCGCTTCTCCATTAAATGCAAACTGATTCTCCGGTTTACCGTCTGGAATTTTGTAAATCTTGAACCATTCAATGGTAGCTTTCATTAAACCCGGATAATGTTTCTCAATATCTGCTACATCTGCAAGGTTAAAAATTTCCGTGTATCTTAATCAACCTGTTTATCAAATAGATTACAATGACGCTTCCATTATACCACGGGCATTCAGTGAATAAAACGGAAATGTTTATCTGATAAGATAGGTACTTAATAATAGAATAATGCCTTATGAATCGATATATTACAAGATGTACATTTTTGCAAACTTATTAAATTGTCAACGATTAAGAAATATAACTTGATATGAATAATGTTACCATTCATTTGGTCAGCCAAAGGATCATTAACGTCGATAACTATTATTTTCCAATCCGTTTCACCTAAAATCGTTAACAAACAAAATAAAATAAAAAATTTCGAAAGATTAGTATTTGTTTATTTAAAATTCCACATACCCTCATCTATGAGTGCAACAGTACCCAGAACTTTTACTTTCAAAACTTCACCTCTTTTTGCAACCTAATAAAACCATATCTTGTTATATTTAAATTAAAATTTATCACTGATGGATTTAAAATTAAAATCTTGTACCCTATATCCTATTTCAAGGACATCAATAGGATCATTGTCCCCTTTGCATCCAGTAGATTCATCCAATACCTCAGGGTTTTCCCAGGTCTGTAAATAAAACTCATATTAATAGCAATAAAAATAAATACATATAAAGAAGTGCATGTATATGAGAATCAAAGGAGCAATATCAAACATTTCATATTAAACGAAGTCAACTAGATAATATGTGATACCCTTGAACTAAGTTTAAGACTTTACATAAGATGTGATAAGGCATTGTTCATACATTCCTATGAAGTGTATCTACAAACTTAAATTGAAGTGTGTATGAACCATCCTACTATTCATTTTCTTTAATAAGTTGATGCCAATGAAATTGATGATGTCATTCTATTAAATGATGTCACAGGATAAAATGATGCCAACATTGTGATTGTTATCAAACAGCAATTAAATGCCTTTGTGCTTAATTCTATTGTACTCATAAACTATACTGATCTATTAAATAGTAAGGCTTAAAAATCATTGATGGGTACAAACAAATTTTTCTTTTCTTTTTGCAAGTAGAACTATAGAATTTTGGGAGTTTTTGAAGATTTGGGAAACTCTACATTAAATAGTTAAAATATTTTATACCTGTGGCAATGCACCATAATTCCATATGTATCCATGATGGGGGAAACAATTTGCAACATATCTTAATTTGCCCTTTTTAACATCCTGTTTAATAGGATTTAATGTTTCCTTAAGATTGATTTCCATCTTTGCATTTGTCCACCTTGGTATCTCAACAATCATGTTCATTACTTTATTAGCTTCATCAGCATAAAGTGGAATGTCATGCATGGGTGAAATTGGGCCAGCTTCATTTCCTACAATATGTATATACATACAACATACATTAGAACTAAATACCATTTCAAATTTAGAATTATTGATTGATCAACCATGTCAGATATTCATTAAAATTCCTAAGATTTCAAACAAAAAGGTCTTAACGTTGGAATCTTGATAAAGCTAAGACAGCAAAGCAAACAAAAAACGTATCTATATTCTACATATCTAGTTCTAGCATGATACAAATATTTGCAATCCTTTCACTAAAACAACTGTCATGCTGATATTATAGAAAGCTTTAATCATGTAAATAATAAGAATGCAAAATAAACTCAGTTGAATTTGAAAAAATTTCAGCATTAAAAATTATGAATAGATAATAGGATCACAAGGTACAACTAATTATGCAAAATACTTAGAAGTCATATCTTGAAGCGTGTTACAAGAAAGAAGTACCGAATAAAACGATTACATAATAAAAATTTGCCGCGTAATATAATTACATATTTTAAATTTGTAATGAAGATTTGACCTATACGTTGACCCTCGACCTTTGAAAAACAATAGGTCGGAAACTGAAATTGCATGTAAGGTTATGTTCCAAAATACTTACTGAAATAAACTCTGTAATCGGAGCCATTTGGTGCACCTTTCTCTACAGCGGTGTACGACATTTTTCTGGGTTGTTTCTCGAGCACTGAACACGTTTGCGGTCGTACGAAAGTACCGGTCGCTACTAATCTGAGCGGAACAGTCAACTTTTTGAAACCTCGGCAACGTAACACGTGTAGCGTTATCAGCGACATCCTGTCATCTAGCGTCACAAACGCGTACTAAATTTCCCGTTACGCGCGAAGAAATAAATTCATGATAATCCATTATCAGTCTCAAGTACAAATAATAAATGTGTGTGTTTCGTTCGTGGTGATTCACAGTATTAGTCTTTCATGCATACACACGCGTTAGAAAATGAAGTGTAACGCGAAAGCCAATTTGTTGGTTTTAAAATCGATATACTAATGCTGCGAAAAAGTATTTGAAACTTCTCCTTGTAAATAAGGAAATAACGTAGAAAGAAAATTAACGTAGTGTTAAAAAGTATTCGAAATTAATGTTTCGCTGGCGTCCAAAATGACGCCACATTCGCGCGTAATTCAATTCTGTTCTAATTGTAATCTTGCAAATAATTAATCGAGTTATGTATAAATAAAATCATTAGCGAATTTTGAAATGGGAAAGTATAGAAATTTGGAAATCTGAAAATTAATTAACGTCGTTTATGAGTTTCTTATTCTACACGTAATAATAAATTAACAAATAAATAAATTAACAATTAAAAAATGAATCTGTACGTTTTATTATAGAATTATTTTCACTGTAAAGTCATACGGCACGAAATTATAAATAAATTTGAAAAATGGTTTAAATTATATTTTAATCAAGAATAATTAACAAATCAAACGCGTTTGTTCAACAAAAGACGCTATCAGTAATCGATGTGCCACTTTATAAAAACTTTTACAGAGATTATTTACATGTATTCTCCGAGGAAGCTCTAAAATATTTTAAATTTTTGAATATACAATCTTGATAGTCCAAGCCAATTTTTATCCAAACGTGCCGAACATAAAAGGCGTAACTTTACGAAATACTGTTCGATTACTGCAACGCAGAGATAATGAAATCCAGGAAATCAGTGACTCTAGTGTAAACACCAGGATATCCAGGCAGAGCGCATTTATAACCGTACGAAACCACTCCAATTTGAAAGAAATGCTGACGCTGCGGCAACATCAAAGGTCCTCCGCTGTCACCCTACAGAATTATGAAAATTATGAAGAATTAAACAAGAACTACATCTCACTCCACCGAATTATTTTTTTATGGAGTGATTAATTCAGACGATCGTTCGAATAATTTAATGTCTGTTGATGTAACTAATTTATGTAATTTATATAATTCTCAATTTTATCGAATTTTTAAACGTTGCATGACAAATTACTTTGCACTTGCTAAAATGGTAATTAAAGTAAATAAATTTTATGACTACCTGACAAGCATCCTTTCCACCACGAGCATATCCAGCACACAATACTCGATCATCAATGACAGCGTTCTTGAATCGCAAATATGCATCTTTACAAGCGGCATTAGTAACTACTGGTACCTGTACCTCCATAAGAATCTGGCTACCAGGGCCCTCTACAGAACGACAAGACAAATGAAAGAATATTCAAATAAAATTTATATTGGAAATAAGCGAAAGAATTTATTTACGTGCTGCAAGTGATCCCCATCCAGCAATGAATGGATAGGATCGTACGAAATTATTGTTCCGAAGGGAAGGCCCTACTGGCAGACAAATTGGGCGGACGTGCTCTGAAAGTAAAATGACAAAATCAAGATATTTTCATTCTTAATAACGAAACTTTTATTCGTTTATTTCGAACAAAATTTCAATGAAAACTTGTTGATATTTTTATTTTAAGGAATAACTCAAATGGATACTTATAGTAAAATATTGATACTTACCAGAAAATGGCACCTCGTCGTTCAACCTGAGAACAGCTATATCGTTAATGGTCGAAGAAGTGCTATATTGAGGATGAATTATTACTCTGTCGATTCCCAGTTGAACAGGTTGAACACCATCGTTATTGTTTGCTAAATCTAGGTCTCCAATGCGAACGGTGTATAAGTCATTGCGAACTACACAGTGGGCAGCAGTCAAAATATGTCTGGAGGATATCAAAGATCCTCCGCACAGCCATTTTGGTTGCGATGGATCGGCTTTATTCTCGTAGCCTAAAGCTGCTATCCAAGGCCATGCACCTGAAATATTGTGAACACTGTCAGCATAGAGTACATAATTTATTTGTTAAAATTGGGAAGGGTCAAGGGAAGTTTTAAGAAATTTGGGGATTTGACAATTGAGGATGTAGGAATTTGGAGACGTAGTAATTTGGAAATGTGGAAATATGGGGATGTAAAAATTTGGGGATGTAACAATTTGAGAATGTAGAAATTTGGGGATATAGAAAATTGGGGATGTGGAAATACGGGGATGTATAAATTTGGGGAAGTAGTAATTCGAGAATATAGAAATTTGGGTATGTAACAATTTGGGAATATAGAAATTTGGCGATTTGGAAATTTAGGAATATAAGAATCTGTCATTTAGGAGCTTTGACAACTGAAAAAATTGAAAATTTGCGAATCATGCACCAAAATTCCCAGAACCGCCCTTAATTAGAATTTATTTCTAACGATATTCCCTAATTAAATGTACACTGTTGGTCATTGTTGACCTACCCATCACAGATATATTAATCAAAAAACAAACATAAGAAAAGCGAGATATGATCTACGTACCAGGTTCAGCTGGCACACCACCAACAACTCTATGATGTGAGACGTTGCTGAAGCCACAATCCGGTGGTTGTAATGGCCCATACTGACTCTCCCTTATTTCTTTACTATCTCTTGAGTCATCTATAGGGCAACAAACAATTGGGTCCATGCCTTCGAAACGGCAAAATCTTTGCAGCAAGTAATCACGGGCTGTCACGCCTTGAGTTTGTAATATATTTAATAAAACCGGGCAAGACTTTATATTAACGCAGACGCCTGGTTGACCGTTTGGTGCACATGGTTCACCTGAAAGACACAGTATTTTTAGATCATGATAGCATTCATTTAATTCTACAGATATTTTGTGAAAGGTTTATGAATTTAAAGGAAGCTGTGAATTGATCACGTTTATTGACCCCTTTGTTATTATTTATAACATGAACTAATTATACTTGTTTCGCAAGAAAATTAATGAAGTATGAAAGAATATGTACGAGGTAGGTATTTTCTGAAGATACTGATTATCTTGCGTTCCTATGAATTTCATTTTGAGTATATTTCATCTGTTATCGAACACGTTTACTTCAAATGAGGCTCTTTCAATTGACAATATTTAAACGAATTAGTTATTCAACATTTTACAATTTGTTGAAATTTGTTCAATCACATCAGTTGATCATTTCAGTTGATCATATCAGTTGATCATCACATCAAGGATGATCTTTTTGGAATAACCCGTCATAATTGAGTTAGCACAAGAGCAACTAGCAAATATTGAAAATTCAAGTATACAAATCACCCGTTCGACATTAAGAAGTGTATTCGAGGTCTTGAGGTAAATTTAGACAGGAAGTTACTGGTTGAAGAGAAAATCATTACCGTTAGTGTTCTTTGATTACACACGACTGTGCCTTGAGCAAAACCGAGAATGTTGATTTTCAAGCAACGTTGTTTAATTACGTTTCTCGCTTGTTACTGGCATCGATTGGGTTCTCAGAAAAATACTGATATGTATACGTACATATGTATATCGTAAATCGAAAGGATATTGCACACCTTGTTCTTTTATCATCGCTCATACTTTGCTCGTTATAGTAAAAATAACTATACCCGTGATTCTTGGTATTATTATCATTTTAATGGGTAGTATTACATAATACCACATTATTTCTCGCTTTATTTTTATCTACTTCATCGAGTACTAATTGCTATTTGTAACTAAGTAATTTTGAAGCGTCCACACGTAACGAATGAAATAAGATGTCACAGATTAGAAAAATGTGTACATGTGTGCACGGATAATAAATTAGTAATCATGTTTATTTCGACAGAAATTAATATATATTAAAGTAAAAGGTAAATTATGCAGATATTTGAATAAAAAAGTGCATATTTAACTGGAAGATCACCGATATAGTTTGTTACTGATGATGTAATAGACGATGTTATAAACAATCCTACACATCAAATCTCACTATACTAACACGATCTTATTGACTAATGAATACACAGACGTTTAAAAAACAAAATAATATCTCAACAACATTCTTCCAATGTCAGATAAAAAACAACTGTGTATCATAAATTCAATTCGCATGAAACTGCGCAAACAAATTAGAATTCAATCGAAGGAAAAAATATTTGTAGGATTAAGAAAAACTAGCTTTAAGAATTAATGAATTCATATTTGAATCGAACCAGACTGCATAGCTGCCGACGAGTAACAAATCATTAAATAAAATACAAGCGTAATTAAAAAATGAATCGTTGTTCAAGTATAGCGAGTCTCCTGGAATGCGCGCGAAATAGTTCAAATTGTAGAGGAAAAACAATTCGCAAGATAGAACTTTAATGGTATTTGATCTTTGGTTCAAAACGAATTAGATCAATTGTCAACTGAGATCCACACAATAAACGGAACACGAAAGGTTAGAAACGCATGCGATGCATGATAACTGTAATTGCTAACATTTCTTGACCTCCATCTTTGGTTTGAAGGTTCAGACCTTGATCGTGTTCCAGCTAGTGTACGTCATAGATTACTCAATTTTCTAGGTAAAAATTAACCAGTCGAAGGGGATTCCGTGATGGTCATTTCTCCACAGACGACCTTCAGAAAAATCTCTGATCAACAACCATCTATGACTAATTGCTTTTCACTAGTCATTTCGCAAGCACGTGAATCTATCTTTGCACATTCGGTTATCGTGAGTTTTTTTGTAGATTGCTATAGATGTGGATGTAGGAGAGGAAAGTTTTCGGAAATCCAGCGAGTAACCAAATAATACATTATTTGGTATATTTGTAATACATTTGGTAATACAATGCGTGGTACTGTAACGAGTAGAAAGTAACGCGTGGTGATTTGCGATATAGCGAATGGTGACGAGTGGCAATTTAGCGTGGTAATCTAACGTGTGATCTAACCTTGTGAGTTACCACAGTGAGAATATTACTAGCGTGCGAAAAAGCTCACGTATACATATCAATGTAACTAGAGCCCAAGTTCATAAAATACGCTACAGTATCGATATTTCCCTGCGTCAGGGGCTCCATACAGAAAGTTGCAATGTACACATAAATTTATCCTTCAAATCGTCTGTTTTTGCTCTTGAAGATCATTTCGTGACACTAATCGACTCCTATGATGAGTACTTATGATTTCCTTGAGAATTTAGTAAGTTATCCAAGAATTTATTCAATTTAAAATGATTACAATTTCAACTGCAATTGTTTAATGCAAGGAATTTTCGTGGCCGGCTAGATTTCAGATTCTATGAAATGCACGACGTTTCTTAAGATGAATCGAGATGCTTTCCTGTCAACAGCTTCTGTTTACATTACGTAACGCTCTTAAGTCATACACCGCGTTTTATCGCACATCTCGTGAGCATGATTTCGGAGAAAAGATTTTCTATCGCGTAAATACTATCAGTAACTCGGAAGAAACTAGAAATCGTACGGATCGTCAAATTTTTATGAACCATTCGCTTCGACACGTGTTACCGTTTTATTTCGTTTGGCGGAAAAAGTACCACCACGCACAAATGTTTTTATAGCGTAATTATCCGATATTTGTTTTTAGTTTCGAAAACCACAAGTGGTTTGAAAAAACACGAAGACTGTTGGTGACAAATGCATAGCTGAAATTACGCGCAGCTGGAAAAAGATTTCTTTCAACAAACCTTCTGCGGATACTTGGGGAACCATTGATGGATGCAAAACTGCAATTAACGCCAAACATGTAAACAACATCTTTCCTGTTGCTGAGTTTCTGCAAAGAAAGAGAAGGTCGACCAAGATCAGTATCACATAAAAATACACAAATATCAGGTTTTACAAATATTTAGAGATTTCAAATCTAAAATACAAATTGCAACAGTATAATTTATAGGATTATGTGATTACACGATTTTCACGTGAAACGTCACATAATAGTCGTACTTGAAATGAATTTAATTCACGTGTCACATAGAATATTATTCTACTCTCCATTTTCTATTTTCTATTTTATTCTATTCTCACCAATTCTCACAAATTGCACAGATAATGTGGCACTTTAGAATGAATTATCACAAAACAGGTAAACAATAACTATAAAAATTACAAACTAAAACACTGTAATTGATCTGGGTGTCTTGCCTATAATTTTCCACAACAATCTTCGCGTATTACACGATACAAAGGAAGCAACATTTTCGTTAAACGTCGCGTAAGAATTACTTTCTGAATGAACTCGACTGAATTATTATATACCTGATTATTCTATAGATTGGTATATACGTGACTATTCAATAAATAGTCGATTTCTGTAAGGCACTCTTTGAGTCCACGTCAATTCCCGCGAACCTTCTTCTGGCACGACTCGCGTCCAACTGAGGATCTCTCATCACGGTGGCCACTTTTAAAAAAGTTTTACAATTCCGGGAACCATGGTTGACGCACGCGCTATTGATCTTATAACTGCGCTATCAAAAGGCTGGTGTATCATTATGTCCTAATTAATATCCTTGTTCAATGATTCTTCCAATTGCCATATTTCTACCTTTCATCGATATTTCTACAGAATGATCATCCTGCGATATTATCTGTTGACGTATCATAACTCATTAGCGCATCTAAGCATAAAACTAAGCACAAAAATATTTGCTTTTACGCAAACGATGAATTATACGATGCGTTTTTAACGATCGATTATGGAAAAAAGAGAAATAATTAAAATAACGAATAAATGAAGGAAAAACAATAATTAAAAGACAATGGTAAACATCGAACATAATAATTATGCAATATTTAGAAAATTATCATAGGAAGATAAGAATGTAGAGTAAACATGTATGTACAATTTTCATTTACATCGTGTTTTCAATCGCGTGTTACGTTAAAATATGATTAATGCCGCATGAATTTGTGATTTCACTTATGTACATGCATCAACGCTCTCGGAGATTTTAATGCCTTACATCTTGAATGCAATGATATCGAACAAGTTCTGGTTCGTTACCTTCGGCATTGAATTCATGGAAATGGATGACACATGTAGTGTTACGGTCGCTGATCGTCACCTATTTTTGGTATTCCCCTAATTATTTGATATCCCAGACATCGATTTTCACACAAGGACGAACAAATTGTTAAATGCTTCCCGGCCGTTGTTAACTATTATCAAATTTCCTGATTATTTAGTGTTACTACGTGATTGTGCAAGAAATCATACTTATAAATAGCTCTGAATGAAAATGTATTACACTTCCAGAGTTTAAGTGCAAGGTTGTAGTTATTATAACGAAAAACGTATGTTGTGACATTGTTTAACCGATTACTAGAAATTTCATAATTTAAAATCTAAAAAATTCAGCTGTTCTGAATTTCTGAAGTTCTGACGTTACAGAATTCCATTTTTTAGATTTCAAAGCGCAGAAAATTCCAAAATTCCCATGGTTCACTCTTTCGGAATTTCGAAGTCACAAAATTCGCGAACTCCAAAATCTTGTCCCAAAATTTCAGAGTACTAAGACTCCAAAATTACAAAATTACAATTTACGTAAACGTAACTATTACTATTATCACTATACAACAACAGAACATGTGTTAACCACTGGCATGCGTCAGACAATATAGTATTTTTCGATGATGACATAACTTGTTACATCTGACTTGTTATTGCACTCTTAATGTATACTGCTGCGTTTAAGATTCGTCAATACTCTCAGATGCAACAAAAACGACAATGACGTCCATTGAATCCACGAATCATCAGGTATATTTTTCAGTTAAAAAATAAAGAAAGAAGAAAACTGCATGCAAAAATCATATATTTGTGGTACATAAAGCACGGTATATTTTCATATACAGACCATGGCAATCGTGTCTCGTTAAAATAACACTGGGAAGTGGGGGATACTTTTACTTTTACTTTCACGTTGAAAATAAAGCTTCATGAAATACTGTTCGATTACTGCATCGCGGAGATAATGAAATCCAAGAATACGGTGACTCTGGTGTAAACACCGGCATATCCAGGCACAGCACATTCATAACCGTGCGAAATCACTCCAATTTGATAGTAGTAGAATATTCTGTCTGACAACATCAAAGGTCCTCCTATGTCACCCTACATAATTATGAAAATTATGAAGAATTAAACGAGAACCTTCTACATCTCTCTCCACCGAATTATTGTTTTACCATGTAATTAATTCAGATGATCATTCGAATAATTTAATGTCCGCGGATATAATATCTATTTGAATTTATGTACTTCTCGATTTTATCGAATTTTTAAACGTTGCATGACAAATTAGTTTGCACTTGCTAATTTGGTGATTAAAGGAAATAATGGTTGCGGAGATGTTTGCAAATCTGAAGGTTTGAGGGATTGTACGACTACCTGACAAGCGTCCTTTCCAGCATCATAGAATCCAGCGCATATCACTCGATCGTCGATGACAGCTCCCTTTATATCAGAATATTGCTGTTTACAAAGATCATTAGTAATGACTGGCACTTCTACCTCCATAAGATCATCCACAGTTTGTCCATCTGTGGATAACAATCGAATAATATTGACAGACAAGAATAGCTTCATTTAAGGAATATTTTCTTCCATTCAAAAAGTATTGACAATAAAAATCAAGTATTAACCTGGTGACTGCGATCCCCATCCAGCAGTATAGGAATAATAATTATCTAAATTCCAGTTTCGAAAAGGTGGGTCAATTGGCAGACAAATTGGATGCAAACTTTCTACAAATAAAAAAATAATAACGATAGAAAACTATCTTCATATCGACTGTTTAAATTATCGGGGAAAAATTGTTACCGGTAAATGGCACATCATCAGCTAGTTCGAGAACAGCTATATCATTTTCGGCCGATCCGGCTCTATACTGTGGATGAATTATTTTCTGCGCAACTTTCACTTGTACGGGATGTGCACCGTCGTCAGACCGCCTCAAATTTAAGTCTCCGATACGAACTGTGGATAAGTAATCATTGTTCGCGCAATGTGCAGCGGTCAAAACGTGTTTGGCCGATATCAAAGTCCCTCCGCATTGCCATTGCAGTTGCGACGGATTACTTGCGTTCCGATATCCTAAAGCAGCTATCCAGGGCCATGCACCTGAAATCAGCGTTTGAAATCGACTTCATGTATACTGACAAACGTTCCATTCAAAACTTGTTTGCTACGATCAGAATTTAATCGGCCGAATTAAATTCATGTTCATCGTCGATGCTCGATCTAACGCTGCGGTCAACCTGTTGATAAAAAAGTAAACAATAACAGGGAATGATCTGTGTACCTAACTTGGCTCGAACACCACCAACCACCGTGTCATGGGTGACGGCGCTGTGGCCACAATGCGGTGTCCGTAATAGTGGATCTTGATGATTATTGTTTAGGACTTCGCTGTCCTTGGTATCGTTGAGACAACAAACGATTGCGTTTGTACCATCAAAGGTGCACGTCCTCTCTCGTATGTATTTATGTGCGGCCTCCCCTCGACTTATCAACATGTTTAACAATGATGGACACTGCTTAATGTTTATGCAATTGCCTATTTCCTTCTCTGGGGTAACGCATGCTGTTTCTGAAATTTGTTTCAATTTTTTGTGATCAAAATTTACTCGGCTCTGATAATGTTTCCACGCGATGCATTGATTCAAAGTGAATAAAGTAGTTATATTTGTGACGCTTTCGATCATAATTTGTTTTGGTGCAAAACTCGACTTCGGTTCTATAATATACAAAATAGTATGATATAGATTTATGATAGTATCAAGTGATAACTTTTTGTTTTGCGCTGTTTCGTAATAAGGAAAGTAATTCATGGTGAAGGAATTTCCAATTGCGTGTTGATAGCGAACTTGAACAATATTATAATAAATAACAAAATAATGTTATTTTGGAGCTACTATTCTATCAACGACGACATGACTACGTTTAAAGGAATTTGTAAAAGTGAATCAATTTGAAGGACATTAACGAAAAAATATTGGGTTCGGACTGGATTGAACCTGTATCAAGTTTGAGATAAGCAATTTGTTTGTGTCATCAAGCATATGCAGAATGGAAATTATTTTGAATAAAACAAGTTTTTGTTCGAACTTTAAATTAGTATTCACAAGTCGACATTTGTGCAGAATTTTAGTGATATTACATCATAGTCTACGGATTCTGGGAAAGATCTATTTTTTTAAATGTTTCCTCAATATCTAAATTTAACATTCTTCTAGTGTTTATAAAATGTCGATCATAAATTCGATTCGCATCAAAATATTTGAATGGAACTCAGACTACATAGCTGCCACAAATTTATAAGTTCGTCTCAGACGATACAAAGCGATCAATTAAAATGAAATCACAGACATCAACACATATCAATGAATAACGAATCAATGAATAAAATGCAAGTATAATTAAAAAATTAGTCGAGATTCAAGAATACCCACCGAGTCTCCTAGAACGTGCACAAAATTGTTCAAATTTTAAAGAAAAAACAATTTGCAAGATAGAACTTTTATATATTTGATCTTTGGTGCAAAATGAATCAGATCAAGTATCAAGTGAGATCTGAATTGCATAATAAATGGAACACGAAAGGTTAGAAGCATTGCATGTGATGCATGATAACTTTAATTGCTGATACTTCTTGACCTCCATCTTTGGTTCGAAGGTTCGGACCTTTCGGACTAGCGTCATAGATTGCTCAATTTTTTAGCTAAAATATTGAGCAATTGGTGGAAAATCCATAACGGCCATTTCACTATTCTCAAGAATCTTCACTCAACAAGCATCGATGACTAATTGCCTTTTACATTTCTACTTATTTCGCATTCATGTAAATTTGCACATTTTTCCGAATTATAGCAGTGGTTTTACGTAGACGTTACGGAGGGATGTAGGAGAGGAGAGTTTTTAGAAATCTGGGCAATATAACGAGTAGCGAAGTAATGTGACAATATGGCACTTGGTAATACAACATGTGATGTATACTTCGTAATATCAATTGGTAATAATAAGGGGTAGCGATGAAACGGGTGGCAATTAAGGTATTAGAAACATTGTGTGGAGAACTAACGCGTGGTGATTTAACGCAGCAATCTCTCGTGGCAATTAGTGCATTACAATGGTGATGAAAGACTAACATGCGTAAAGATCTATGTAGAAGTGACGATATAGTAAAAGACTACTGTGTTTCCAAAATACCAAAGAATCCTTCTCTTTTGACACGAGGTGTCCGACACGACGCGTGGTTTAAAAAGGAACAATCCTTGTCCTCTTTCTCAAGAAACAAATCTTGAGCAGACACTGTAGATACCATTTCTGGACACAGTATAGCACTTAATGTCAAACATATGTACAACAATTTGACTGTAATCATCTTCTGTAACAACAACAAAAAAATTAAATTAGTCATACTGATTAGGAAAAAATTCTTCGTGTACTTCGCAATATGAAGAAAGACAATTTTCGCGTTAAATCTCACATCAATTTTGTTAATGAATTTAATTCAATTTTGCTGTATCTACCAATTCGATAAATTTAATAAGTAATTAATTTCTACAGGCAATATTTGCAGTTACACCTATTTACGCGATCCTTATTGTAACCCGATCAGGTACAAACTGAGAACTTCTCATTAAAAATGTATACTTTTACATTAATCTTACAGTTTCTGTAAAGATGGATGATGCACGCGTGACGAATCCTATAGGGATATTTTCGGTTGATATTTTTACATCGAAAGAAGCAGAGGAGGAAAATATGCTTGTTCTTCTCATGTCGCAGGATTTAGAAAAATGCTGGAAATTCATTTCATAAAAAGTAACATTTCTTATCCATTGTCTGGATATAGATAATTAATACTTTGATGACGGTACAAGTGTCAGTCATTGATATGCGCCAAACAAGATAGTGTCATCCGACGATGACATAACTAGTATTGTCTGACTTGTTTTTTAATCATTATGTTCGGAATGCATGCATCTGTATTTAGGATAGTATTAGAATACTTACGCTATAACTCTCGAACTCAACAAATTTGATAATCTCATTTGAATTTTAAAATCCTAAAATATGTGACATGTTGTTAAAAATATAAGGAAACAAAATTGTTTTTCTATAATGGCATGTATTTACATATCTGATATATTTACATGTGAATTGTTACACAATTGGTGCATGATCAAGATACATTCAATTTTGTACAATATTTTGTCATATTAAGATAAATTATGTTATGTTCTAGTACCTAAAGTAATACTGTGCATGTCAATTACATTGTTTAATTTTATTTAAGTACCTTATCATAGTGAAATTGGTCACTATTATATTAAACTATTATAATGAATATCACTATTATAAATGGACACTATACCATATGTGTATATGTACCGCAAAAATAATACCGAATGGTAAACAATTTTATAACACATGATCATAGTCTCCCGTAACAGCGGAACGGAATAAATAGACTTGAAAATTTTTCAAAAATTATACTGTGAATAATACAAATCCAAAAATCAATTTGTAGTTTGTGAATTTCCTATTCTATACATAACTTACATCTATTGCAATGAGTATCATGTTGTCAATTAATAACGATCGTTCTCGAATTTATGTACACTATTTTAAGAGTGGTCAAGAAATATCAAACTGTTCGTTTTATCACAGAAATATTTTCTCATTTATATGTGTTTGATGGTGTAACATATGATGTATATGTCACCTATAATGAAAAAAAGATTTCCTATACTTAATGCTTCCTTTATGCTCATATGAATGTCTACTCTTCGTATGACATGAAATTATAAATAAATCTGGAAAATGGTTTAATCTGAAAAGAGAAACAGATTATTAATATTCACTTATAATTCAAAATTTGTTAGTGTTTTCTTTTTTTGCGCACAGAAAGCAATCCCCCGTGAAAATGGAACAAAAGCAGAAAAAAATTGAAAATAAATCTTTGGAAATTTACTTGCAAGAAACATTTTCAATATTGCAACTTTCGTCCAAATGGTATTGCGCTTCCAAATCTTCCAGTATTCTTCTAAAAACAAAAAGTCGGATCTGATTACTTTTTATATTAACGTTAGAAAGAGTAGATGTATTAGGAAGTATCTTTTTTATTTAAAGTATTTATTTATTGACATATAAATGAGAAACTGAGGTCTTATTATTTGTTAAATAAGTTTTCACTATGTAACTGAATGATTACAATTTTTCGTGCAGATTTTACTACATTATAATTACTTTCAGGTTCTGTATTCTTTTACATAATTTTAAATATCACGCTACGACATAATTATAACTAATTATACTATCAATTATTTCAAAATACTATAAATTTATTCTAAAACACTTTGTTACTTTTTGTACTAAAACAGAAGATAAGACTTTATATATAAAAAAAAACCGAACTAATATTTGTTTTATTTATTTTTTGTCATCATTCTATCTTTTTATTATGTTATCTCTTTAAAATTATTTTTCTTTACTTATTTCGTTATTATATATAATATAATAAAATGTATACAGTATACATATTGCTTGTTGTTTTACATTTTTTATATATATTATCCATCCACTGAATAATATCTCCTGAAAAATTAAAATATCAATAGTGTTATTATAATACTCTCCAGATTCCATTTTTTAAATCCAAAGATACAAATAATATTTTCATAAATACTTGCTACACTACCAAATTAATTAGTATATTTATAAATGTTAAAAGAAAGGAAGTACTATACTTTTACTTACCTGTAGTTTTTTACTCCTAATCGCCTTTTTCTGACATAGAACATTACAAGTGCTCCTATGATTGCAACCATTGTCATAGAAATAGAAGTAGCTACAACTTAAATTAGAAACAAATATTGATAACGAATGCTTTAGCAACCATAAGAAATACTATACAATTTTCACTTACATATCATTCGATAAGCAATAATTGTAATATCCTGCTGATGTTTCTTAAGGCACTTAGTTAGATGTGATAAAGTACCATTTACAGAAGGACACTCTAAATCAAGTATCTTACAAAATAAGGGGAATAAATCTAAATTGTTAAAAGGCTCCAATTTACATTTTGGCATAAATGCAGGACCTTTCGCAAAAAAGAAAGGATGCATTTCTACTGCCGCATTATCATAACCATGAAGACCAAATTCCGAGTCACCGTTTACTGAAAAATGTATATTTTTAAACGTGTTTGTTTCATTATTCAAAATCGTTTATTATAAATAAATACCTGTAATATTAAATTTCTTCTTATAAAATTCTATAGTGTCAAGAAGATTTTGAAATGCGTATCCAACTTCAGCAATGACAAATATAGGACCAACACGTGTATTATTTCCATAATGATACTTCTTAGGAATTTCCTCTCTTTTATAAACCTTAAAAGTCATTGTTTTCTCTGCAGCTTGTTTTAACAACTGATAAATTATGTCTTCTTTGCCTATGCAAAACAAATTATTTGAAATATGTGTTTTCTTTAAATGAATACAGCCTTACATATTGAATCAACATACCAGGATTAGGGAAAATATGTAAACCTGGTGAAGTACCAACAAATTTATAGTCCGAACTATTAATATATTTTGTTAAGTCTATTATTCTGTCTAATTTGACAGGTGCCATTCCATGATCACTTAAATGAACAATATTAAGATCATGTAGACCATGATATTCTATTCTATCATGCAAATACTTTGTTAAATTGTCCAATTTTCTAAGAATATTATCAAATTCAGGTCCATTTATTCCAACAAAATGACCATGATAATCTGGTTCTTCAATGTATAGTATTCCAAAATTGATTGGATGTATAGGATGAACAAACCACGATATTAAAGTATCAATTCGTTCTTCCCAAGAAATGGTTCCATTGAAATTCTAATAAAATTATGAATTACTATATTATTGCATTTAAAATTTTTGTATTTGGAATTTAATAGTGAAAAATATAAACCTGTGAAAATGTTGGTGTAACTCCTTGATATTCATAAATACCACCAGGCCACATCATTGTACCACTTCTTCTTTGAGCACCATGTTTCTGATTAACACTCTGTTATCCATAGGATTATAAAAACACTTTTGTAAGAAATATTATCCTATATGTATATAATATTGAAGATTGTTCTTTACATACCCAAATAGGAAGTATCTTATTATTGTAATGATATAGATCATATGAATATTTTGTTATGTTTCCTGAAACAGGGTCATAGAATTCATTGTCTACAACTCCATGTGTTTCTGCATACAATCCTGTAGCCATTGTATGGTGGTTAGGAAATGTTTTTGTAACGAACACATTCATCATATAATCTACATATGTGCCCTCTTGTTTTAGTTTATTCATAAAAGGTGTTAAATTTCTATTAAAGTAGTCATATCTGTAAAATACAATAGATCCAATGTTAAATGAATTTACATCTTTAACATTCCAGAAGAATAAGGTCATGAAACATACCTAAATGCATCATACGATACCACTAATAATTTTGGATGCTGCGATACCATTAAACCATCCTGGACATTAAGTAATATGATAAGCACTAATGTAAACATGCTTATAGAATACATTACAAATGTATATTGGTTTTTTGACAGGAAGAAATATCTCGATTAATTTGCGTTTATTATACTATTTCGTCCATCGTTTTAAAAATGTCTCATGATAACCTTTGTCCAATGTAAATTCACAGTTAAGATCATCTGATTATCAAAAATTCTTACAGATGCGATATATCCTTTCAATTAAAATATACTACTCTTAAATTCAGGTACATCACATAATACATTCGTCGACACGTCTACACATTGCCCAGAAATTGTCTCTTTAAAAATACCACCAAATTACACGCCCCAAGGATTAGCGAACTACACATTACCAGATGATAGTTTTTTACAATTTGCAACTCCGAATTGAAAATTAAAAATCCCTGAATTCCTAAATTTTTAAGTTTGAAATTTCTAAGTCTTTATATTTCTTAGATAATGTAATACGTGCGTAAAAAAAGTGATTATTACTTTATATTTACATGGAAACGATAAAGGTAAATATACGAGAAAAAGTAATCAATCAAATTTGAGCATTGTCTATTAGGGCCCCCTTTCATGTTTATACTGCGTGTCGAATCACAAGATGTTCTATGTAAACGTTATCTTAAAAATACATGCCTAACCAAAATTCTGCAAATGTCAAAATAATCTTTTCATGTTTTCTTTTTAAGCGACTGTTAAATAGTCGAAGAAGAATCGTTTTAACTATTACTTTTTCTATAAACACTAATTTTGTAATAGGTTGTAACTTAATTAACCGATTTTAAAAATGGAAGATTTGCAAAAGTTGGAAGAAGAGGCTAAGGCAAGAGCAACAAAATATGTGTCAAATTTGTTGCAACGTCCAGGTCAATTGGAAAAGATTGATATGTACAAACGTAGAATAACCCGGAAGAAAGCTTCCGTAGAAACCATGCTCAAAACTGCAATGCAAAGTCAATTAGATGGGGTTCGTGTTGGCTTCGAACAACTTCAAAGTTCCTTAAAGAGTATTGCTTCCATAAAAGAGGATTTAGATGATATTGGCAACTTATTCAGTCAAGTTCCAGAACTCAGTGCAAAATTACAAGCTGTCCAAGAAGAAAACATGCGTCATTCACAATATGTTACTGCTAAAGAAAATTTGAAACATACATTTACTTTGCCTGAAAGTGTTGAAATGACTAAACAGTGGATAAATCAAGGCAATCTTTTATATGCTCATCAAATCATTATGGATCTTGAAAATTCAAGGGATGACTTGCTTTATGAACTTCATAAACTTCCAAATCAATCACCAGCGGATACTGTCATGTTAAAAGCTTATTTAGAAGATGTTGAAATGCTCTCACAATTGATGGAAAAACAAATTAGATTAGTATTAAGTCGAACATTAAATACAGTGAGAAAAGAACCTACTGTTATTGTAACAGCTTTAAGAATAATAGAAAGAGAAGAGAAGGCAGATCATTTTGCTATCCAAAGACATAAGCAAAGTGGATTCATGCCACCAGGAAGACCTAAGAAATGGAAAGATATGGCAATGAAAATTTTGGAGAAATTTGTAGCTAACAGAATTGAAGGAACTCATGTTGAAGAAAGAGCAGATAATAAAATGTGGTTGGTTAGATATCTAGAACTCACAAGACTTCTAATTTTAGAAGACTTACGGGTTGTTAAAACTCTTTGTGAACCTTGTTTTCCACCTTGGTATAATATTGTAAGAACTTTTGTTAAAATGTATCATACAAGTTTATCTCTGCATTTAAAAGACATAATCGCTAATGGCATAGAAGGAAATGAATATGTTTCATTGTTATCATGGATCATGAACACTTACACTGGGCCAGAATTAATGCAACATCCTGAATTAAATATTGATACAAGCGATATTGGTCCTTTATTAAATCCTGAAATTATAAGTGATCTCCAAGAAAAGTATTTAAAAAATATGTGCCAAAATTATGAAGATTGGATGAAGAAAACTTTGGAAACTGAAAAAGTTGATTGGTGGAGTGGTGTACTTCCAGAAGGAAGTACTCAAGAGGCATATTATCACACAGCAGCACCAGTGATTATATTTCAAATGATTGATCAAAATCTCCAAGTTACTAAAACTATTAGTACTGAATTAACAGCCCAAGCTATTGTTTTGTGTATTGAGCAAGTTATTAAATATGGATTTATGTATAGACAAGCAATGTTAGAATTTAAAAGCAAACATTTTGAAGATAGAAGTCAAGTACCTTATTTTACACATCATATGATTACAATTGTTAATAATTGTTTACAGTTCACAGAACTTGCACAACAAATGAAACAGCTTTATTGGGTTCCTAATGCTAGTGGAGATGCTACTGTTAAATTTGAAAATTTATTATCAAATTACCAGCAGTTACGAAATGAAGCAGTAGCTATACTACTTGAAGAATCTTTCTTAGATTTGGAATTACAGTTTCAAGATTTAATTACTCCTAAATGGTTATCATCCCCTATTCCAGTCGAAACCATTTGTGTAACCTTGGAAGATTATTTTCAAGATTACAATCATTTGTGTCCAAAGAATTTTGAATATGTGATTACAGAAGCACAAAATCTTATTGCAAAACGTTATATTTCTGCTATGCTGCAGAGGAAAATATCTTTGAAAACATATGATGAATGCTTAACATGTACTTCAAAAATAATGACAGAAGCAGATAAATTGAAGAACTTCTTTGACAGAATAGCACCCAAAATAGGAAATTTCAATTCTCCTTTTGAAATAATCAAACGTCTTGCCGAAGTATTACGTTGCGAAGATTCCGAAATTCTTTCGCTTGATTTACATTCCTTAGTTGAAAAATATCCTGACATGACTGAAGATCATTTGGTTAGGCTACTGGGTCTCAGAGGTGATATTTCTCGTAGTGAAGCAAGAGAAAAAGTTTCGTACATCTTGGAAGCTCAACGCAATCGTAAAACTTCACAATCTCTCACGCATAGTATATTCAAACAAATAGTTATACAGGATAGCTTCCTCAGTTCCTCAACTTCAAGTTATTTTTATAAGCTATAGAAAGGAATTAGTGAATAACTTTATATGTCACTATTATTATTTATTTAAACTAAGTTAAATAAGATCTTATTTTTGAATTGAAGACAAGAACAAAACAACTTATGGCATAAAAATCTATTTGAACATTTATTATTAAGTGTTCTTTTAGATTTGTTATGTATTAACTTATGTTTGTATATATATCATTGATCCCTGAGATTTTTTTAGACTTACTACTTTGGAAGTAATTAATTATTAATGACTAATTATGATTTAATAACTTGTCTAATAATTGATTCACTGCCTCAGAAATAGAGTTGATTTAAGTACTTAATTATTTTACTGAACTATACATGTAATTACTCTAATAATAAGAAGAAAAATGAAAAGAAATTAAAAACATCAATTAGAACATAATACGAATAACATAGATAAAATATATGTACTTTAAGTAATAACCGACATAACAGTGTTATTCATTTAATCTGAGAAACAAAATTGTACATTATTTAGTTGAATTGTAAAAAAATATATGTAAACTAATTAAACGTTTAGACTTAACATATATATGTATATGATGTAAATATTTATATTCTATTAATTTATATTAGAATTAAAATTTTGTACACAAATTTTCCATTCGAATTAATAATTACGAAGTTTCTAATGTTCATTTGTGCAATAAAAAGAGTGTATATGAAATAAAAAAATAAATACTAGTAAAATGAATTTTGTGTTTACATTTATATATTTACAGAATAAATATAATAGATGTATAGTATCTGAAAGTTTGAAACGAAAAATTGTATGTTGTATATGTAGTTACAATGCGTATCAACCAGAGGGATATGCGTCACGGCGCAGGTTTGTAGTGTGCGTCATATCCATGTTCCGCTGTGCCAGTAAACTGTGTTCAGTATTTTTACAACGAAACTATTCTCTGTGAAAATCATATTTAAATCGCAGTCATGTGTTCCATGGAAGGTGATGCTGTAAATGGTAGCATTCAAGTTAGTAATGACGTTGGAGATGCATTCGGATGTTCTAGGTATGTTTGTTAGCTTATAAAAGTGCATATCTTAACCATACAGTTTCCAAACAATTCCATTATGATATGTCCATTATTTTCCATATTGATACATATTATTTTTTTAGGCCTAGTTTTCCATGTAATAGAGTTACATTTATTATTATAACAAGTTGATAATGACTATATTTTGTTATAAATTCTATTTTTATTATATTTTATTTTAACAATAAACAATAATAAAGAACATAAGACAAAGTTGTAATTATACATTTGTACTTTGCTGCTCTTGATACTATAAAACCTCACACAAGTTTTAAATTATTTTAATTATATTGAGTTATTATTTTGTAAATTGAACCCGGATACGAATTTGCATGCACTTTTTTTTTTCATTTTTCAGAAATAGCGTTAGCCCTCTTATGGGACCGTTACAAATGGCACCCACAGAACGTTACGCTACTCATTACAACATGAATCATGCAAAACGTGGATTAGCTATCATTTTTAATCACGAAGTATTCACTGTTACGCATCTTAAACCAAGATGTGGAACAAATGTGGATTGTGAAAATCTTGTTAATACACTAAAAAATCTTGGTTTTGAAGTAAATGATTTTCATAATTCAGCACATAGAGATATAGTGAAAACTTTGGAAAGAGGTACTTAATAAATGTGTGCTTTTTTATGTTTAATATTTTAACACATAGATAGAGATACATTAAACATACTTTAACAGTGGTATTTTCCGTTTGCAGTTGCTGGTATGGATCATTCTCAACACGACTGTCTGATTATAGCTGTTTTAAGTCATGGAGAAATGGGATTACTTTATGCTCATGATACTTCTTATAAACCTGACTCAATTTGGTCTTATTTTACGGCTGAAAGATGTCCTACACTTGCTGGAAAACCAAAATTATTTTTTATACAAGCCTGTCAAGGGGATAAATTAGATAGCGGAATAACACTAAAGGATCGTACTGAAACTGATGGTCAACCAGCCTCAACATACCGTATACCATGTCAAGCAGACATTTTAATTGCTTATTCAACAATACCAGGTAAATTTCACAAAATATTGAAGAGAAATTAATTATAATTAATTAATAAAAATTTATGTTAATTATATAGGTTACTATTCATGGAGAAATACCACTCGTGGTTCATGGTTCATGCAAGCACTATGTATGGAATTACGTGAAAACGGTACTCGTTATGATTTGTTAACTTTACTTACTTTCGTTTCTCAGAGAGTTGCTCTTGATTTTGAATCAAATACTCCTGACAATATCACTATGCATCAACAGAAACAAATTCCATGCATTACCTCAATGTTAACTCGTTTAGTAAAATTTACACCTCCAAAGAATGGAATTGTATAGCTGTTTTATATACAGAAAAGTTTATAAAGTGTGATATAAATTACACTATGTAAATTTCTATGAGCATAAGTCACACCATTGTTGGAAATTAGATGGTAATATTTTACTTATACAAATCCTATTTGGTGTGACTGAAATGTATTGCATTTAAATGATAGCATTTATTTTACACAAATTGCCATTATATTATATAACATGTGCACTACAAGATAACATAGCAATATTACTTATTAGATGATGAAGAAGTCTTACAAATCATATATGTTTTGTAAGGTTTATACCTATTGTAGGATTTATAACAATAAGATATTTAAATGTAATTTTTAATTATTTTTAAATAATTAGGAAGCTGCATAGAATGAGTGTAATAGTGATCATACAACAATATTATTAAGATAATATTCAGTACATTACAAGTAAGGTACAGAATAAGTACAAATGAAAAGTAAAACTAAGACAAAAAGCGTTATAAATATAGTAAAATTGATTGCCTTTGTGACTGCTGCTTTATGAACAAAATTTTATAAGTAACTTATATACCAACTATACTATTTTAATGGCATATTTAGAAAAAGGTATTTTTTAATTATTGTAATGCAAGCAACTTAAAGACAATGATATATTTAATGACTACTACATTGTACAAAGTCAGAAGGACAAAACATGTGTCTTTTTGCAACAAGCAATAGTCGTCTTATATAAAGAATGAAATATTTTCAACTTAGTAATAGATAAATATATCTTGTCTGATTAAAGTAGTTGTGATTATATAAGGTGCAATTACAACGAATATTCAAGATTTACCTATTGTTAAAAAAATAAATAAGAATTAAGAACCGCAATTTGCATACACTTTTGGAATTGCTGATACATAAAATGTTATTTTGTTTCATAGTTTGAAAAATGGCATTGCTAGATAAAGTAGATAAGAATTTAATAAAATTGTCTATTAATATTATCATAAAAATGATTGTATTTGTATTTGAAGTGGCATTATTATGATCTATGGAAACTTCTAAAATGGTGATACAACAGTCTTTCATAATATGAATATGTAGTCTTCAAATTCCAATTAATGTAATTTTATAGTGTCTAGTATCAATTTTGGTAATTTGATGCTACATTTTTATTGCTGTATTTGTACCTGTGTAATGTAATTTGTGTGGAATATTTTCGTTAGAAAATTTAATAATCTTTACATTACATAAGGTATATTGTTCCTTATGATAATGATCTGTAACATGATTTTTCAACATATTATATTTGATAAAGTAGTTGCTCAACGAGATATGTTATAAAAATCTTTACAATATATATGGTATTGTAAATTGTGATACATATGTGCTGATGTATGCTTTACGTGATACAGTGTTTTTTATGCAGTTTTATATGCTATTGTATAATCGAAAGTTTTCTAATGTCTTTACACTCTAAATTTTATAAGCCTTTGATATGTATTCTCTAGTTCATATGTTTGCCAAATTTTTGTATACATGAATTTGTGTACAAATTTATGGGATATAATAAAGTTATTATAAGGATATCTTTTGACTACTAGTAATATGAAACAAAAACACCTATGCTTTATATATCTGGTATAAGATAAAAATATATTTACAGAAATAATTTATTACGTAATAAAAGTTTATGCAATTCTTTCACGTTTTATTAATATAGTAAATTTCACAGATATAAAACATTTTGCAGTGTGAACTTATCAGTATAATATTTTTATACGATTTAATTATTTTTACAATGGTCCCTTATTATTACTTAAATAAAAACTTAAAAATATTATCCTTGCGTTACTTGTCCAGGTATATTAATTACTGTTATTTTATTTATAAATTGTTGTGAACATCCTGGAGCTGTATATGGACGGGTTAATTTAAATCTGATTCCATTTGAATCTGCATTCAGCGTTGTTGGGTTCAATGTTGAAGAAAATGCTTGTAGACTTCTTTGAGGTTTTAGAGCTTTAGTGGACTGATTAGTTTCTGATGTATCTTTTATTTCAATAACAGATTCTTCAACATTAAGCGGTGCAGTCTTATTTTTATGCGTAAATATATTTTTTAATTTCCTTCCACTCGTTAAAACACCTATGAATACATTTCATATACTTTAAATAAATTATATATTGTTGTTAAGATGATTATTACGTACCATTTTCTGAAATATTTATTGCTTGAACTCCATCCTAAAATTGTAATTGTAAACGAAATAAAAAAGTTTCTTCAATAAATCTGAAGTTTATAAAAAGTCTTACCTTCTTTGCAATCAATTCTTTAATTGGTTTAAAAGGATTTGAATGAATTGAGAGTTTTGATGGTGTATCAAATGTTGTGGTTTGTACTTCTGTGTTTCTTTCATTCTGAGCATTCTGGAAACCTTTAAGTTTATTGTTTAAAACAACGTAATTTTTTGCTATTATGTCCAGTAACCATCTGTATGAATTATTTATTTCTGCTTAATATAAATTTAAATCTTTTTAAGATTCTTAAGACTCAATGTGCAGTAAAAAGTTAAAGTACATACTTATATCCATTTTTAATACCTATGCTATTATCTTTTAATTGTTCTCCCTTTTCAATGCATGAACATATTTCCACTCTTGTGGGACATTTCATAGTATTAACAGCATGTTCTACATCTAAATGCTCAACAAGATCTAGTTCATCGATAGCCCCATTTACATCCTGTTTGTTTGCAAGCCTATTATAAAATATATTAAAATAAAATGTATAATGATATTGCAGTATTCAATAATATAAACAATATAACATTTAATGATGAAAATTCATGCTGTGTATTGATACACACACACATATATATATATATATATATATCTTTTATGAAAACTTAATTGGTGCATAATGTGCTTTATGTACTGTCCATGCAGCACAGAAAGTTCAGCAAAAGCAATATGAGTCTTATTGGCTAGGGTGGTATAAACAATAGACTCCTTGTAATGTTCTACTGGACATTTTGCATTGCATAGATAGTAAAAAGTGTTTTGTGTATAAACAAAAATACACAAGCATAAATATATTCAATTCTCTTACAATAATAATGGTTTTCCTGAAATATATTCATGTGTAATTAATTCACCAAATACAACTTTATTTTCTGTAAGACGAGAAATATCACTAGCATCCACCACATATATAAGACCATGTATCTAAAAGATGTAAAAGGAAGAAAGAGGGATATTTCAAACAAATATTACGTTACTGCAGATAATTATGAAGAAGGTTGTACTAAATTTCTACAAAATATGACTATAATGTTTAAAATACTTTTATTAGTACTTACACTATTATAATATTTTGGCCATAAAGATCTAATTTGGGAACTACCACCAATATCATAAATTTTCACAGTATATGATTTATATTTTAAAGACACAGTACGGAATCCCATTGTTGGTAGTACAGACTTATCTGAATCTAAAAGAATATATGTTATTATAATAAATATTGTTAAATATTTATTAAATCAATTGTAATTCCCAATGCAAAATAGAAATAAAAATTATACTATAATACACACCACCACTGATGCAATTTAAAACAGAAGTTTTTCCCGCATTATCAAGACCAACAATGAGTAAGATAATAGTCCTATAAATAAATTATTTGTTAATTTTTTATTTTGTTTTTAAACGTATTTTCATAATAAATTAATACGTTACTTTTCAGTACACCTTTTCCGTTGTAACCTTTTCAATATACTCCGTATACAATTACCCATTATAATAAATTTCTTTTATACCAGGTTCCTAAGTGACATAAATTAAGGCCATTGTTTTCTTATATCATATTGTATTGTACATTTTTGTATTTAAAAATAAATACAATAATAAGAACCAATTAATCGTCATTAGTAATTATACGTCAAATGTATCGACTATGTACAGCCGATTTGACGAGAGAATAGAATCATTTCGCGCAACACGATTGAGCTCAGAGACCCCTCAAACACTTGTGTAGCTCACTTTTCATATCATCCGTAATATACATGGTGGACAAAATATGTTAATGGAGAGAAAAGGTGATAGATGTAGACCATATGAAATAAAATAATCGCTATGTATGCATGCTAGGTGTTAAGAACCGCGAACAGCAATTAAGACAACATGCGCAGAATGAACAAAAATCGGTTGTTCAACAATTCTATTCTTTCGCCGAATTGACTGATATGTCAAATACGTCAAATGTGTCTACTATAAAGTTGAATCAATGAATGTAATAAATATAATTTCATGAAGTTTTATTACAAATAAAATAAAGAGTAGTGTAAAACATATTTATTTATTTCCCTGATGTAAGTGCATATACGTATTTTCATACATATAAATGCTATTCATATAGTCATTCATTAAAAATATATAATACTATTGCATTGTTTACATAAAACATGGTATGTAACAGTATTTTACACACAATTAAATACTCGTTTTATTATAAATATGTATATCAAAAACGTATTTGTAGTTATAACTAAATTTTCCATATAATATTTATAATTATGTAAGTTGTTTGTTGATAACAGATAACATCTGCTTTAGGAAGTTTTTTGTTGTTCATTTCTATTTCTATGCTTTTCTTATAGTTTATGACTTCTTATATTCTGACTCTATCTATTTTCAAGGTTTCCAGCCACATGTCTGAGGGGATTATCACAAAATGTGTGAACGTGGATGAAAGGTCGAAATTCAGTTGGTTACAAAATAAGAAAAGTATTGTAGAAAGCTGTATTCATTAATTTGTGAAATATTCATAATTGACAGATTGACATTAATCTGTTTAACTTATTTTCATTATTCAAAATTGCGGAAATAAATACCATAAATTGTATTACACAATTTAGACAACATACAGTTGATGCACATTATTGATACACCAATATAATTATTACAAACATATATATAGTCTATTGATTATATTTTCAAGAAAAATGAAAAAAAGTGATTTATTGTTCAGCAAAGTTGGTTTTATTGGAGGTGGGAATATGGCAAGTGCCATTGGTGCTGGTTTAATTCATAAAGGTAATATATTTGTATTTTAGCATAGCAATTATAATGCTGATAATTAACTGGAATTATTTTTAATACAATAAACTTTTTGTTACAGGTATTTTAAATCCAGACAATATTTGGGTTTCTGCTCGCACTTATAAAACTTTAGATTTCTGGAAAGATTTAGGTGCTCATGCCACAATAAAAAATGGAGAAGTAGTAGATAATTGTGATATCATATTTTTAGCTATAAAACCACATATGCTTGATGATGCACTTCAGGGTATGCAAGCAACAATGAAAAAGAACACTGCATATAAGCTTTTTATTTCAGTACTTGTAGGAGTTACATTAGAAACATTAATGAATGTAAGAATTATTATTGCATAAACACATCACACAAACATAAAGAAAGTAGTAAAATTATTGCAATATTTTCAGAAATTGAAATTAGTTGTAACATATCCTCGGATAATTAGATGTATGCCTAATACTCCAATGATGGTTGCAGAAGGAATAACAGGTAAAACATTATTTCTTTGAATAAATAGTAAGAATCATATTTTTATAATATTCTTACTATTTCCAGTATATTGTTCTATGGATGCAGAACAAGAAGACGAAAGTACAGTAGAAGCATTATTTTCATATATTGGTGTAAGTGAAAGTGTTCCTGAATCTCTTATGAATGCTATAGGTGCACTTTCAGGTTCAGGTCCTGCTTATGTAAGTAAAATGTATATTTTAATTATTATTTATTTGTTTTTCGTATCTTTAAAACATTTTGAATAGCAGTATAATATTAAATCAAATTTTTAGGCATATCTTATTATAGAAGCATTGGCAGATGGTGCTGTAAAAATGGGTGTTCCAAGACCTATGGCAACAAAATTTGCAGCTCAAGTATTAGTAGGAGCTGGTAAAATGGTACTGGAAACAGGTAGACATCCTGGTCAGTTAAAAGATGAAGTATGTTCTCCAGGAGGTACAACTATTACAGGAATTCATGCTATGGAATGTGGTCAAGTAAGGTAAGGCATCAAAATGTAATGTCTGTTAATACACTATGTAATGTTATTAATTATATTTGTAGAGCATCAATGATGAATGCAGTTGAAGCTGCAGTAAAGAAAGCCAATGAATTGTCCTCCAAAATAAAGTGAAGATTAATAAAAAATGTATTAAGAAAAGGGAATAAATATATAATATTTAGATTTTAAGGGAAAAATATATGTATATTTTTTTAAATATTTTAGTATTTTACACTATGTTTATTTTAAAAATTTATTTGTGCTGGAAAATACAAACAGTATGAAGAAATAGTCATATAGCAGTCAAATAGAAGATACAGTTCAATTCTCAAATATTTTTTTTATTATAACAAACTGATCTGAACATGTATTTAGTTCCTTTGTACATATCATGTAACACTAGCAGTAGGAGAAAATAAATACTAGTCTTTTATGTCTTAAATATATTTAATATTTTTTATGCTATAATACATACTTATCTACTTATTTCATTTAACAATATTATATTTTTGAATATTCTACACATCGAGAAGGATCTGTAGGATAATATTCTTGACATTTAGTCATCAATCTTTTTAAAGCTTGAATGTATTTCCTTTGAGTTTCGTCATTCATTACATGTGCCACATTTTTAGAGAAGATCTTTTCTCTTCCAGTACGTGCATGAATACCAACCATGGTCACACCAATAGGCCATGGAGAATTTCCAATAGCCATTTGCAAATATGCATCACTTGCCTGCAATAAATTATTTTTTTTATTCTAAAATAGATATTCCCAATGTATTGTATTAAAATTATTTCATTTACTGATATTTACCAAAATATAATTGCGTTCAAGTAAATGTTTTACAATATCAGTTAAACTGTCAGTGATATCTTCAGGCAAAGATTTGTTTTTTAATTTTCTAAGGAGAGGTTTTAAGTATTCTCTTGTTTGAGCATAAGTAGCACTAGCCATTTTTCCTCTAGTGCTCATTTTTTCAGCAGTGCTTCTACTATTTAATTGAATACCCCACATTTGCACCAAAAATTGTATAAACTGTGTAATAACATGTAAATCAAAATCCCTGTCACCCTTGTTTAATTTGACAGACATTTTCTGCAGATCTTCATAGGTTACTCCTTCATCAGGTACATGGACATCTCCTTTTCCATCACGATCTTGTGGTTTTGATGAAGCTAATATTTCATTTAGATATGCCTGATCCACTTGTTCCATAGCTTCTTGAAAATCATTCCTAAAACCCTATAGTATAAAATAAAATATATATTAATATTTACAAGCCACCTTTTCAGTTAAGTTGCATAATAATCTCTTTTTAATCCCTTCATATCTATGAACAAGATATCTCATACTATAAAATATTATATGTATAAGTAAATACCTTATTTACTTCAGGTTCAAGAATTTCACATTTTCTTAACCTTTTAAATGCTTCTATTTCTGATTCTCCAAATAATAATATAGGTTCATTCCTTTCACGTAATCTTTTAATTACTTCATGTCTAGGTAATGTTGAATGTTCAGAACTATCATCTGTTTCACATTCTTCTTGCTGTTGCCTAATGTTAACTTTATCATCTTCATCGTTACTATTTTGTACCTCTTTTATTTCTTGATCTTTTGATATTAGCTCACCTCTTCTAAAATATTTTTTGTTGTTTTTCTGTAATATTCATACAGTTTAACAAATTATGGAACTAAAATAATATTGACTTACAAAACTATTATAACTTAATTTCATACATTACCAAAACATTACTTTCTTCTAATTGTTTTCGTTTTTTCATTATTTCTGCTTTGAGAATATCCATCATAAATGGGTATATAGCTAAAAATATCCCTTATTTAAAAATATCCCTTTTATATCATGTACTTTATTAACGATTAGTTTTTAGACAAAGTAAATTCTAAAATCAAAATTCATAGTTACATTGGTTAAAAATGACACAACACTGTAAATAAACAAAGCTATTCATTGTATGAATCAGAGACATAGATAATCTTATCTTAATTTAAATAAATGTTTGAAGTTACACAATAAATTATATATGAAAAGACTTTGACATTTTAGTTGTTGAAAATAAACGCTTTGAATTTGAACTTTCTGTTAAGGTTATGTTTATTTCTACAATATATCAAAATCTTTGCGCAGGAGCTGAAATAAGATTTGAACTGCTATGTGCGCAGGTACCAGATCATTTCGTAAATGTTTCGCGGGTAAAATGGCGTTATGGAACAAAGTGTTTACAGGATTTGATAAAGAAGAAGAAACTATAAATTTCGGAAGAAGAACAGTAACAGAAAGTAAGGGCTTTTTATATGAAGCTTCTACAGTTGCCACAATACAATGCATCAGCGAGGTATTTAAATTAACTTGATTGTAACCAAATTTAGTTTCTGCACCATAAACGTTTTAACGGTCATTTCTCTTTTAAAATATCTTGAATACAACTTGTACATTTTCATTCATCTTGTAAACATATATTAATCTATAAATCTTGTGACGATTGACAAACAAATGAAAATATCATGAATATTTTATAAAAGATATTTGTATTTTTTTTACAAGGTTTTAAAGGAGCCAAGCATTCTAGCATCTGTACAATATTCAAGGGTTTGCATAATAATTGATAAGTCAATTACTATATTTAAAGATGAAACCTGCAAAGAAATATTATTGAACATTAGTTTTGAGTCAACAATAACATGTCATTGTATTACTAACAATGGTTTATTTTTATTTATTGTATTATCAAGTGGAGTCTTATATTGTCTTGATTTAAATAAAGGACAAATTATTTTCACAAAGTAAGTGTATGACCTTGCATTACAATGTTATAACAATAAACCCATAATTATAAAAATATATTTATTTTTATACATAGAAACATCAGTAAAGATGGATATAAAATAATAACTATATATTTACAAAATGAAAATGATGAATTTATCAATATATATCTTGTTGCTAAAAATGGGGCCATTTATAGGTAACTATATTAAATTATATAGGTAAATGAAAATTTTTAATCAGAAGTAATACTTATATTCCAGGGTATCACAATTTAATAGTAAACTTGTTCAATCACTTATATCAAATAACACCAATGTTAATATTAAAATGGAAAATTTTATTGAGGAAATTCAATGTACACAGCTATTTAAAGGTTTTTATAATGATCAGGTGTGTACACGTTATGTTTAATAAAATTGATACTTTTTCTCATAAGAACTAAAAATTTTGGCATCAATTCTATAGGTAATACATGCTGCTGTAGGTGCAATAAGTAATGATATATCAATAGCTATGGTATGTTTAAATAAGTTATTTATGTGGCCCTCTGAACAGTCCATATGTTGCAATTATATTAAAGCAAAGTTTTTTAAAAATCATATGTGAGTATTTACATAAGTTAAAACAATTAAATTTAGTCAGTTGATATACTCAGATCTTAATGATAAATTATTGATTTTAATAATCTTAGGGCTATGTTATGTTTACGTAAAGATTACATATTAAAGATGGTATGTCCTCAAACTTTACTTGGTGTAAATATGAATACTCTGCCTGTATCAGATTTTGCAGTAATTGAAAACAATGATAACAGTTCATCCCAAATTCTTGTGTTATCAGCATCTGACAATTGCATTATGCATACTTTACATGTTTTTTCATTTCCAGGTATATAACATGATCACAAATTATTTTTTTAATACATTTAATTTACACTATTATTTAATTACATCGTTTTACTTAGAATTTGATGAAAAGTTTCGAATAACTGTGCCAACTACAACATATCTTGTTGAAATTATGGATCCTTGTGATGAAACAATTTTGTATTTGGAAGGAGTTAATGATTTGGAGAATGATGCGAAATATATTGATACAATCAGGGTAAAGACTGTGTCAGAAAGTGTTCCTGAATATCAGTTACAACGTTTGCTAAGAAAGGAACAATTTGATGCAGCTGAAGCTTTTGCACAAAAGTTTAATTTATCTACAGAACCTATTTATTGTAGGAAAGCATTATTACTTTTATTGCAACTTGAATCTCGGGCAAAAAAAGATTGTGGTTCTGTTCAACTGGATATGCTTCTTAGTGTACTTGATAAAATAGAAAATGTACAATACATAGTAGAATGTTGTAGTAAAGCACTTATACCTAATTATAAACAAATGAGAAAAATTCATACATATGCACGTTCAAGAGTTACAAAAAGTACTGCAGTAAGTAATTCTGAAGTGATTGCACTTGTCATATTCTTTGTACTTTTTATATTATAAATAATCATATAAATTATAGAAAATGAAGACTGATGAACACCTAAATCTTCTATATTTGATTAATAATATGTTACATAAATTAGAGACTTTCCATATGATTTGGGGGTATCAAAAAGATGACCAATATTATGATGATGATATTATGAAAGAATGGATAAAATTTCAACATGCAGATTTTGTAGAATTACACAAATATTATATAAATTTGGTAAAACAGTAAATTTAATATGAATTTAGTACTAGTACATTTACTATCAAACTAAGACCACTTATATGTATATAGGGAGAAATGGAAATAGCAACTTTAATTTGGGTTCGACATCTTCCAGATATAATTAAATATATATCTGTAGAAACTGTAAGAGATATATTCGCAATTATTCCCGAGAATACATCTCCATCTGTCCTTTGGCCATGGTTATCACATTTTATACCCACATTATTGTCTTGTATTCCTAGTGCAATATCTGAAATTATTTGTTGGGGATGTAAAAAAGTTAAATCATTTGAAAAAACTTATTATTCCGAATGGCCTAACATTGGAATTGATTTTGCAAAAAGATTTATAAAATTGCTCAAATTTGAAGAAAATCATCAGTCTTTATATTCCCACCAAGAATACCTAAACAATGATTCCAATTTGAAACAGCTTATTCTTTTAATACAAGCTATGTCTGATATTAAAAAGCTAAAACTTAATTACAGGTAACAACCTTTAATTTTTTTTCAATAAACGAAAGGAGTATCTTGCCTAAAATTACATGTATTATTAAAATTTCAGATTAACAATATCTCTCAAATCTTATAATGAAGATCCTATGGAAGTATCTTATATGTTACTGAATAAAGTACACATAGATATTCTTCCAGAATTTATAAATACATTTTTAAAACAGTACATGTTAAATAACTTGTTACAAAATGATTATGTCTTTTCAATGTATATACAGGTATGATTAATTTAAATAAACGAATACATTTATTAAACATTATACAATGAGAGTTATAAATAAATTTAATTACAGAAAATTGTAAGAAATTCTAGGAATTTCTGGTTTGGTGAAGGATCTTTATGGGAAAAAAGAATTATCCTTATCATAGACTTTATACAAAATATAGAGGTATAAGCGTGTAAATGATTCAAATTTGATTTGCAAATTTAAGAATACTAAATAGATTTTCAATTTCTGTAGACTAAACTACAACAAACATTAGAAGTTTTAAAAGCAGCTTCTGTTCCATGGAGTTCAGCTATTACAAATTTAGCAGAAACAAGCAGTACTTTTGACCATACTTTAGCATTTCAAATTAGAACAGAATGCAATTATGTTCCAATAAAACTTATATTAAAGAAATATGGCTATGAACACATTGGTATAAATGATGTGAGTAAATTATACTAATGATTTAATAAAACAGTATATATTTTGTTACATAGTTTATTAATATTTATGATTTTTGTCAATATATATTTTTATAAACTTTTTCCAGAAATTAATACATCGTATAATAAAAGAAAATCACCATGATATGATTACTGATATTGAATGCATAACAAAAAACGATTCATTATTAAAGAAGAAAACTTTTTCATGTTGTGTGAATTATTATTTATCTAAGGGGTAAGATAATTTAAGTGAACACATAAATAATTGTGATTGAAATCATTTAATAGTAAATGTTTTGTAGGAATTTTACCAAGGTAATGGAAATATTAAACTTCTTAGAAACAGACGTTCTGTTATATTGTTGCATACAGATTATTAATTATGTAATATCTAGTTTGGCATTGAAGGTAATTATATATATATATATATATATATATATAAATCATTTAATTTATATTCATTATTTAGATATTACCTGAGTCTCTCAAATATTATATCGAAATTTTGGGTTGGGTGAAGTTACAACTAGAAAAACTCTCAAAAATATGTAAAACTCATTTACATTATTATAGTAATATTATTAATAATATAGAGGAAGTAAAATCAGTTTACTTTTTAAAGAAAGAGTTTCAAATCGATATTACACTTCACGAGTATCAAACAAATAAACAAGATATATTAGACAAGTATATTAGAAAGTTATGTGAAGGTATAAAATAATTTTTCGTCATATATATTTTAACAGTAACTTACATACATCCCTAAATTTTGTATAACAATATTTTAGTGGATATACAAAGTAATAGTGACTCATATATGCTTGCATACAAAAAAGTTGTAAAGGTTGCAGCATTACTGAAATTACAAAAAATTAATGCTATATCTTTATTGTTAGAGTGGACAAAAGATATAAATTTATTTAATTATTTTTATAGGTGAGTAACTCTTTATTTATATGCAATCAAAATTTAATTAGTGCAATATAATGTTTTATTCTAAAGTGTTCATTCTAATTTAGATACGAAAAGAAACCATTCCATTTAATGACAGATGAATGTCAATACATATACAAGATATGTTTAACACTACTACAATATGCTAAAATGGATTTAGATAATTCAATTGTAATTCGAAATTTAAGTTCTTCTACATTGTGTGTTTGTTTAGATGGTATGTAAATATTATTGCAAAACTAACAATTTTTAAGCGTGTTTCAATACTTCAGATTAAACTCTAAAATTTATGTAAGCAATTATGAATATGCAGAACATCAATTTTTAAAAAATAATGTTTTAGATGATTTGCAGACAATGTTATTCTTATACAACTGGATAAATTTGTATGAACAGTGTTTTAGTGAAAATGCCATGAACAATTCAAATTCAGTAGATATAAGACAAAATGAAATATCAAAATCGAGTTGGAAATTATATACAATATATAAAGATTTAGCGATTACTACAGATAAATCGTTATTGCCACTGTTTAGAAATATCATTTCTGTACAGAAGTTTTATATAACTAAACTAAAAAGTGGTAAATTATTAATAGTAATTATTATTGTTGACTATAAATGTATAATTAATTTCTCATTTTATATTTTACCTAGATACAGAGTACATAGCAATTGATAAAATTTCTCAAATTTGCGATCAGGTAATTTATATACGTTTGTATAATGTATCGTACAAAATTACCTACAATAATATATTTTTGTACAGTCTACTGCAGAAAATCCATTAGAGGAATTACTTGTTAACATAAAAAAATTAAAAATTGAGCATAATGATTATCGTTTACTACAAGTTATAAAAACATTATATCTCAGTTTTTGTGTTACACCAAACATAAATTCTACTTTGTTATCAGAAATTACAAAAGTATATTTTCATCTGTTAACAATATTGTTAAAAAAAATAATGTATACACGATTGTTTGACCTTCATCTGAGTCTGTCTTGTTTATTCATGTTGTCTGAATCAAATGCATCGAAATGGATTTTTGACACTCATAAATCGTAAGTAACTTGATTTTTATAAATCAGGAAACTGAATATACTACGGAAATATATTGTTTTAGATTTCAACCAGATTGTACTCAACATTTAAGGATATCAATGCTTGGATATGAATATTTTCGTTTAACAAAAAATGAATCTTCTATGCAAATATTTAAAACCAATAAAATAATGCACTGTTGGGCACAAAAATTATCAAAGTATTCTATCTCGTATAAAGGTAAAAATCATTATATTACTTAAGTAAATGTTTTACAGTGTCATATATCTAAAATATGTATTTATGTACTGGTAGAGATATTAAGAAGTGATGCCACAACCAAAAGAGAAATATTACAACATATTATGGATTGCAATGATGATGATGATAATATTATCTTTTTGTTACAACATTTCTGCACTGATTTCGGATTCGATATTCAAGACTGTTTGTTACTCTATTTACAAACAGTAATAAAAATATGGAATCCCAAACTGACTACACGCAATTTAAGCGGAAAGGAAGGTAAAAGAGTGATAGAAATATTAAGATGTTAATGTGAATTAAATAATAAGTCGTTTTTAATATTCACTAATTATATTTTTAGAATTACACATCAATGAAGATGAAGTAAATGAACTGAGAAAAAAATGTAATGCTATTGTTGCTATTATTGAAGATAAAACCGCTTTGAAGAAGTGCCTAAAAACTATTTTTTCACAAGTTAGTACGAATTCTACTGGTATTATAAATATAATATTTTTAAAACTTCATGTTATCATTTCAGATCAATTTTTACTATTATGAAGTATTCATAATTCTTATGGATCTTATAAAATCAAAAAGTATAGAACATAGAAATTATATATTTTTCTTACAAAATTATACACGTACTGGGTAAATTAATCTGAATTCATTTAATGTCGGCAACGATATATTATTTTTATTATTTGTTCTTTGCATTATATTATTGTATCTAAACTTTTTAGTCAACCTACACAATATGAACATGATGCGTGGATGCATCTTAATCCAGGGTATTCATCTTTACCCCCTATAGCAAAATGGAGATTACCTTTTTTACCTAAAGTTGAATTATGGCAAATTATAAGTAAAAGCTTTTTATTTTTTTTATATCCAGTGAATTTCAAGAATATATATACAAATTTTTCAGTACTAAATTATTTTTAGCTCCGGAATTGAATTTAAAAACTTATGAGAAATGGTTGGACATAGCCCCTATTCTTAAATTGCAATCTCATATTGTATGTACATTAGCTATTAAAGGCGAAGTAACACGTGCCTGGGGAAATAACCGCGAAACAGATAAATGGATTCTTTGTTCAAAAAACAGTAGTTTATTAAATGACATAAAAAAATGTATAGAACGAATGACTGGTCCAGATGTGTTATACTATGGCACAGTGGCATTATATTATGTCGTGAATCATACACCACCAGGTACTTTATGTAAACGACATAAATCTTACAAAAAAAAAAATAATTGCTGAACTCTTAACTGAATTATTGTTCGTCTTTACTAGGTGCTGACCAAGTAGCAGCAGTTAACGAATGTTACAAATATGCTCAGTTATCAGCACAAAAATCTACAATTTTCGAAGAGGGAATGCTTGAGGTATCATAGTTTAATTTGATTTTATTTAATTCTGAGAAAGTAAGCACATAACATTTAAAAATGATTTATTTTAGAAAATAAAATTCAAATATTTACGCTTTACATCAGAACATATTTTACACACTCATGGTTTAGGGAAAAAAAATTATTTAGCATTAATTGGCAATCCCTCGAAACTGGTGCGTGAATTATACACAGATGAAAGTATACCGCAGAGATATCGATGTGTTGTTGATCACAGACCTGATATAAATTCTGCAGTTAATCATATCAGTGAACTGTTTTCAATTAACATAATAAAGCTACGGATCGAATTGTTACAAGAATGGTTACAACCAGATGTTAAATATATGAAATTTAATCAAAGCGTAACAGATACATTTTCTATGTTGACAAATCCTGAATCAAATTCTAATTGTGATGATAATTTATTAAGGTACAATAATAAAGTTTAAACGTTTTTGCATACAATATATTTTATAATATATTTTAAAGCATTTAATATAATTTTAGAGCATGTTATATCCTTGAATATGGGGATATCGAATTGTCAGCTAACTTTCTTATAAATATATGTTTTGGCGATAAAAATGAAGATTACAGCTCTGAAGCACGTTACAGAGCTCTTCATGTATTACAGGCAATTCTTGATACTGTTAAGTTAGAAGAGTTAACTAAACGTGATCATCAAACAATTAGGTAACTATTAAATTTTTCTTATCATTTTGCATATTAATTCATTAACGTGTTTTAATTGCAGTCAATATATTTAAATAATTGTATTTTAGGAATTATATGAAATCGTTGATATACGTAAGTAGGTTACAATTATTGGGGATAAGTTACACTGTAAATGAATTTGAAACGTGTTCCAAACGTGAACTTGTACAAATTTTATGGAGAACACAAAATTATTCACCCCAAGCATTTGTTATTATTTTACAACTTTGCATAGATTTTGAAATATATGAATACCCGTTATGGGATAAAAATTTGACTCAGTTAGCTAAATTATCAATGGTAACTAAATAATGTTTTTAAACGTATAAATGTAATAATCATGTTATGTTTAATCTGCTATATTTTTAGATAAATGAATTAAAGAAAATCTTGTTGCAAGTGCGGAATATAAGTGTCATTGTAAATTCGAATGGATATTTATTGGGATGGCAAGCTGTGATTTTAGAACCTTTTAAAAAAATGGATATAAATCCAACCTCTGAACAAATTAATAACTGCATCGAAACTCTACAACTTTTATATTCATGTCCTGTTGTACACATGTTGAATTTCAGTGACATTATAAAATATTGCTTTCAATGTCAGCAACCACATTTTGCAATTGCCCTTTTACCCTTTTTAAATGATGATGATAAAAGAAATGTTTTAGAAGTGAGTATTTTACTTATTTCATAGTCTTCTTAAACTTATGCGGATTTATTATTAAAATTCACTCTTTTCTAGAAAAGTAAAAATGATTTTAACATTGAAAAGATATTAGAAGATTTAAATAGTTTGTTTCTGGATGGAATACTCTGTGTACCATATGTAAGTATGCTTAATATTTACTTAACAAAACTTTTTCCTTAATATAATTTTTAATTAAAAAATATCTTTCAGTGCAAAAAAATTATACAAAATACATTAGTAAATACAAATGTTCAATGAAATATGAATTATTGATAGTTTTTATATAATTAAGAATCAAATTTAACTATTACCATTATTATTTACAATTTTTACAAAGTTAATATTAAATGTGTATAAACAAATATTTTATACTTACTAAACTTTAATAATCTTATGAACCACCAGTCCATGGATCATCATAGTTTTCAATTAATAAAGACTTATCTTGAATCAGTTTTGCTTTGAGTGTATCTGATTCTACAAAAACTGATACTATTTTGCAACGATTTACTATTATAAATTTTACACTATCTGGACTCTGCTTCTGAACATGATCAATTTCGTCTCCAACTTTAACCTACATATTTAAAAAATATTATATTTTCCATTTCATCACATAAGCATTTACTTTATTATATAAATATTTATACCATAATACTCTTTTTTAAACATTTTCTTCCATTAATACGTATATTACTTTTATAAAATTCTTGATCAAATTTTCTGAAAATAAAGAATAAAAATTAGAATGTTAATTATTTGCAGTATTATGTGTATTTTTATAATAGTTTATTAACATATGAAGGGGTAAAAATCATAATATAAAAAATAGCAAAACCTTTCATTTCATAAAACAAGAATTATGTGATTTATGGCACTATGGTTTTTACCCCCTCATATATAAAATGCATGATTATACAAACATGATATAATATCAATATGTTCAAAAATAATAACGTACGCGCGTGATATTCCCAATCCTGCTTTTGCAACAGCATCTAATCGAAGGGAGGGTATATTAGTTTCAATTATTTTAGACTTTGGTGTATATAAAGGATCATCTTCTATTGACAGTTCTTCATTATCCTCTTCCTCTTCCTCTTCTTCTTCATCACGTTTATTCTAATATACATATAAATTTTATAAACACAAGTACAAATCATTCATATATACTTTATACAAAGTATTAAATTATCTTACACGTTTCGCAAATTTTCCTTTGCTTTTAAATCTTTTAGGTATAATAAGATTCAAATTTTGTGAATGCATGTAGTTTGTACACAAATTATAACGTTTAAAATTAACAATTAATGTATCTTGTAGTCCATAATGTATTTTTCTATTTGTAAATATAGTTCTTCGTATGATATTACAAATTGGTCTATATAACATTGTTAAAAATAATACACTATAAACACTGAACAAAACAGTTTTTAAAGGTTAGGATTGCTTGTTTTGTAATGGAACATTGACCTGTAGTCAATGAATGGAATGATTTAATACATAATATTTGATAAATTACACATATCTAATAATTTTTAAAAAACATCTTTAATAATTTATTTATGCTTATAATTTACAATTTAGTGTATATATTTGTAATATTAAAATAATTATATACAACGAAAAATAACAAATTTTTATTTATTTTTCAAAGTAGGAAAATATGATAAAAAATAATATTGAAAAATCGGTTCTGTATATTAATGTTATAAAATTTCTATTTTTAATAAATCTATGGGATAAAGATTTTGATTAAAAATACAAATATTTCTATTGTGTAGTTTATTTTAAGAAATTGTTGCTAAAATATACATGAATAAAAATAAATGCTTCCAAATGTTATGTAAAACATGCATTTATGCAATTACATTTTGAATATTATCAACATTATAATTTAAATTTTTCATTAGAAAATAAGATAATTAAAATTAATTCAAAAATTGTCATCTTTATATTTAATTTTACATTTGCAGCAAAAGGGAAGGTTTATAAAAATTTTTAAGAAAAAAATATTAAGTAAATAATCAACAATTTTTATATTTAGTATAATGTAAAGTATATTTTAGAAACCCTAGAAGAATATTTATTTTACTATCTTTTATTATTAAAAATGATTCTTTCTTTTATAAAGATTACACTTGTAGATATTTTTCACATTATTAAATATGAATGAGAAATAATAACAAAACAATTTCCATTCATATAATACTCCCTTGTGCTGCTTTATTAGTACAGAAACAATTGATTTTACAGAAATTTTAAGAAAATAGATAAATGTTATAAGTTACTGACAATTAATTTATCTTAGAACATATACATACATTTGTATTCTAATGTACTCTTATTCCTTTTGTTCTGTTTATTCTGTATTACTTAAATTGACAATATCTTAAATTAGATTAATACTTTCATGTTCATTTTATTGTTTTGGTTTGATTGTTTTCTTCTTTTGATAAAGATAATCAGTTATTTATTGATTAGATGTGATCAAATATAAATTTTAACAAAATATTTCATGTACAAATAAAATCAGATTCTTGGTGACTAGAATATTTTTACATTTCATACATTCATTCTTTGTATACTTATATGCCATAATATGTAATAAAATTTTAAGCGTTATATTAAAATTAATATTGAACTTTGGTTTGTAGCATTCTTTACTGTTGCTCTTCTTTCTTATTAAACGAGAGAGAGTGAAAAAGAGAGAAAAAAGAAGAAAAAAAATATTAGATACTTTTCATTAAATGCACAAGTTGTAAGTAGTGTAATTCATCTTACCAGTATAATTAAATTCAGAGTTAAACTATTAATATGTTTGTCAACTTCATTCCTATTTACTAAATAAGAAATATCACATGTACACATATAAACATTTCTTTCAAATATTTCAAAATAGCTGCCTGGAGGTACTTGTTCTCGCTTAAAATAAAATTACAAACAAATGTTACTAGAATAAATCGGAAGTCTATAATATTTCAACTATGACGTACAAAAAGAAAATTTCAATTATTAATAGTAACCTTTAGAGTAACAAAGAAAAAGTTTTATTTACATGGTAATACTGCAAAAAGATTCTTATTGTATACTATTTAAATATTATTTAGAAGATTGTGCTTCGTTTTATTTATTCTCAATTAATTACGATTGGTAAACTTTAATGGCTATTGTAAAATAAATGCACTACTTACAATAAATGCAAAATCTCTATACAATCAATACACAACAAACCATTGATACTTGTTCATTCTATGTAATAAATGTGCTATTTATGTACGTATGTACATAATATGAAAAATTCCTAATCTTAAAGCTGTTATAGAAGAATATTATTAACATTCTGAATTGTGCACTTTTAAGTATTAAAGAAACATATCGTTTGACAGGAACTACAAATGGTTTATATGTTCTTAACTGAAACGTAAATTTTTAATATTATGTAGCAGAGATACCAAGAACAAATTGCCTAATTAAAAAGTCATTCCAATTATTAAAAAAGTGTAAAAAGTTTACTGCAAACATCTTATAATACACTCTATACTTCAATCATGTGATTACTTGTTCTAATGATAAACGTGTACATACTGAAATATTCAGGAGAAAATAGAATATGTGTATGTCATCATTTTTTTCAGAGTGTTTGATTGAAATTTAGAGCATGCTATCACTATGCTACAGTATGTACACTTAGTAAACATTAATATGCCTCATTCTTAGTTCACCTTCACTTACACTAGGAATTTTTATCTTTTTAAATATGATGATATATCTTTAATTCGTTTGAAATTCACATGGAGTACAAATACAAACAAATTATGGGTATTCATATAAATTTGAAAGCATATGGCACGCATACCTATCTTTCTACATTCTAAGCTTTTTCCGAATATAAAAAAATAGCATGTTCGCGAGTGATGGAATATTTGTTAGTCATCATCACACTATCTTTTTTTTTTTATTGAGTCCTTTTATAGAGAGCATGTAATATCTATGAAAATAATGTTTCAATAGTATAGATTAATGTAAACAAAGTATGTTACAATATTGTAAGAAAAAGTTACAATAATAAATTAGATGTAAGTAATTTGATGTATATAAGAACAAAAGTTGTTCTGTACAATATATTTATTACTCTAAAGCACGTTAACTGTTTTAAATTTGAAAATTCATGTAAATTAATTTTATAAAAATAACAGAAGACTAAAAATATGGTCACCCTTCAAAACAAATTATGCTATGTTGTTCATTATATAGGCATACTTTGCACCATATGTTTGTCACTGGTAATATAAATCTTCCTATATAATTTAATATATACCTTTTTGATTAGTTTTTTCACGATGCACTCTCAGTTTCTACGAAAAATAATTTAGAGCCTTTAAACATTAATACAGATTGCACCAGTGTAACAATCTATAAAATTGTATCTGCCACATACAATAACAAAAGTGTTTTCAAAAATAAATGTTTAAATGTTTTTCCATTAAATTCCTTTTCAAATATCCTTACTTAATTAAGAGTCAAAATAAAATAAATATGAATATACACACAATACATTACAGCATGTTTTGTATTATGCAGTAATAAAAGAATGTTCGAATTCTAGACAATAAAATGTTTCATGTACAACTATTGTTCACATCAAGTGAATATTCTCTGGCAGTATTTTATGCATAAAGTGTACTTCTTTATTAATATGTAAAGAAATATTACAATTATAACATTCATCGAAATTTGTAAAGTAAATACAAAATATGTTTTATCAATGATATTCTTCAATTCCTCCGTATGTTTTTTTTAATTCTCCAATAAGAGACTGTAATAAAATACATATATTGTCTAGAACTGACATAAAAAATGCTAGCATTATCGATTTGATTTTTTCGTTGCTATGGCACTGTATGTTTAAATAATTCTAGAATGTTATTTTACATTGTATAAAAATTGTTAGTATATTGATTGTAATACCTATCATATGTGTATATTAAAATGAATATTTCACTATTATAGGTATAAAAATTTCAAAATCTGGCAGCTCTCTTGATCAAAGCTTCAAAGTATTAGATTCATTTAAATATTAGTTGAAATATTATATTAAAAAAAGTATAAAAAATGACAATAAACATAGGAAAATTATAACTTTATAAAAGTAAGAAACAATAGTACATATATTCTCAATTTCATTAAATACTTTAACCTCTGACTAGTACATTAATATTTAAAATCATCTTAAAAGTGCTACACATACAACACATGCAAATCTGTAATAATTTTTGTCTCTTTAAATTTCATCAGTATCAATTATAAAATTATAAAAACGTCATATTTTGGTATTATTTAAATTCCTGGTCTTATATCAATTTTGTAGCTTACAGTTATGAGCTGGAAATTGTACTTTATTTATGATTATGATGAATTATAGCTGCCAGAAAAATTCATTAAAATGTATGGGCTGCTACTTTCTTTCCAAATATTCATATTTTCTTTTTGTTTCTTGTGACAAAATTAACTTCAGTCTGTTAGTTTATATGTGGTTTTACCTACATTGATTAGTTCCCAATTATTTAGCGTTTATAACATAATGCATCTTCTCTGTCTACGTTTCTGAGGCTCTGGTCTTAAAACAGCACGAACTGCTTCATCAAAAACTTGTTTTAAACCACGCTGCGTAAGTGCAGAACATTCCATATATTTTACTGCTCTGATCTATGAGTTATATTTAAAATTAATCATTATTGTATTATTATGACAACATTATAAAATTATAATTATTGTACAAACAGTTCATCTTAAGAATTGTTCTGACCTTGTTTGCTAGTTTTTGTCCTTGTTCACGTTTTATAGCACTAAGACCTTGTTCTGCTAAGGCGGTAAGTGTCTCACGGTCATCTCGTAAGTCTATTTTAGTTCCAACAAGTATCATTGGAGCATCTGGGCAGTGATGTTTTATCTCTGGATACCATTTACTGGTAACATTTTCAAAAGATGATGGACTTGTTACTGAGAAGCAAATTAAGAAAACATCAGTCTGTGGATATGAAAGTGGACGAAGTCTATCATAATCTTCTTGTCCAGCTGTATCCCAAAGTCCTAGACTAACAGGTATTCCATCCACAACCATGGGTGCCGAGTAATTATCAAACCTGTGTAAACGATGAAACTTATCTTTAAGAAATTAAATAATACATGAAGAATAATATGCAAATAATATTCTAAAGAATATGTGTAAAGATTAAAATAATTATACTTCAAAAAATTTAGAAACAGTCCAAATACTAAAGACTGCTATGAAAATATAACACAAAATAATTACAGAAGTTTATATACAGTTTGATAAAAACACTTAAACAAGATTCTATAATTAAAATAAGAAACCTAAAGCAAATCACTTGGATCCTTTTGGTAGTTCTGTATACATATAAATCTTTTTTTTGACATAATGAATAATTTGAATATTTATGTTTATATACAATAGTACTCACACTGTAGGAACATATTCTCCTGGAAAACTATCTGTTGTATATGATATTAACATGCATGTTTTTCCTACTGTTCCATCTCCTACCACCACACACTTGATTGGTCTACCTGAACTCATACTTCCAAGACTACAGCAACAAATAAATATTATTTTCATATTAAAGTATCCTAATATGGGAAATTTAATAAACCATTTTATTTTTACAACGTTTACAATAAAAAGAAAATATCAAATATTTCTTAATGAAAGAAAAATGATGACATTGCATGTTTTGTTAATAAAGATTTACTGCTAAAACATTTATAAAATAACTGAATAAAAAACCAGTTATATTTACCAGATAAAGATACGATCCGTAATTATTGCTTCATAGTTTATCAAATATTACAATAGAGCACTATATAACAAATGTTATAACCAAAGTATGTTTTATGGCAATACAAAGTCTATTATTAAAGCATATAAGTCCAATTGAAATAAACAAATTAATGCACGTTTTCAATTTAAAGGTTAGTCATAAAAGTATAGGTTCTTAAATGGAAGGGCTTGCCCTTCGAGTCTGGTTTATTTGTTCTTTATGCAAGTGGTAAACAAAGATAATTGCTATCATTTAATCACTCACCAAATATGAACAAATATTCGTACAGACAAGAATCGCTGTTTCTACGCGACTTTGATTGCGAATGTATTGAATTTTCTTTAAAAAATTATTAAACCGGGTGCCATGACGGTATTGCGGTTTTTGGGGACTAAAGCGGACGTAGTCTTCGCTTGGTGACAGATGTTCGACAGCCTTCTTCCTTCCCCTTCTGCCCGAAACAATTATTCAGAAATGATGGATGGCGACATCTGTCGAATTAAAATATTTTTAGTATCGAAACTTTAGATATCGAATATCCGTTCAACGGGAAATCGTGTTCATCAATCGACGAATTTTCGTTCATTCTGCGCGTGTCAATCCCAATTGGTTCGAATATACTTCGTAGCCAAGAACGACGTGCATGCGCCTTTCCAACTTTTAACATATATACTCGATGATCTTTTATTTTGTATACTTTTTATACCATTAATTTTTACCACTCTTTGTATATTTTGTCCACTGTGTATATGAACTACGTAGGGGAAAGCATATGATAAAGGAAGACCATTAGGTGGTGGGGAACCAGTTGAAGTTAGTCGAATTGCGCGAATTGAGTATGATCTCTCTACACAGAGTATAAATTCATAACAAACTAACGCTGATAATACATAATTAAGTTTGCTTTTAGTACGATTTGCAAGAAACATAACTGTGCAAATTTCAAAATCTCAAAAGAGTACATATTTCTGTATTTAATTGGTATTAATATTGAAGAACATTTAAATGTAATGTAATATATAATTTTTTATATATATATTGTCCAAATTAACATTTATACACAGTAAACATTATCGACATCGACAATTGTATACAATAAATATTATGGCAATGTACCCATAATGAAAAAATAAAATTGCAAAATTAGAAAGATGATAGATTTAGTATTTTCAAGAAATAATGTTTTTATATGGAATGCAGAAGGTAATAACTTTATTGTTTTTAAACACTTTACAAATAAATATATTTTACATTAATGTAAATAGAACATAAAATATAAGTTCTTACTTGTATTTTTTAGACTGGTTGAAGCTTAGAAAAAATCATAGAATAATTGGTGAATTAATAGGCTGTCTTCCAAAAAAACCTAGGCAAGAAGTATTTTCAGGTCTTCCATTACTTTTACAATCAGAGGAAGTATCGCTTTTATTAGAAAAAAATATTGCACGACTTATACAATATACATGCTTCCAAAATCCACCATCTGATTCATTAAAACAAACTTTTGAAGAATATAGGAACAAATTATATATAGAACAAGAAAAATGTTTAAGAGACGAGAGAAAAAAACAGGTTATTAAAAGAGTTTAATTAGAATTATAAATAAAATATAAGTATTATTGCTTTAGTTAAAACAATGAATAATGTCACAGGTAATTGGAATGATGGATAAAATTATAGAGGGAAAGAAACGAAAAATACTTGGAATAGATACAAGGAAGAAGAAAGCAAAAAAACCATTAGATCCAAAAGTACAAGAAACTTTAAATAATATTGAAATAAATAAACAAGATTTATTAGCAGAAGAAATGGCCAGATTACCTAAGTTAGATAAAAGTGAAGCTTTAATTCAAACACATACAGGTAAATCAAAGTGATGATAACATAAAGAAAAAGGATGTAGTAGTTTATATGCTTTTAAAATGTATTTGTGCTTCCATAGATTTCATAGCATATGTTTTCAGTGTACCCTTGGGCAAATAAAGATGATATCGAAATAGTAGAATGGAAATATCCTTCTAATTATAAACAAAGACTTCGATATAAAACATACAAAGATTTATGGGAAAAAGGATATTATGTAACAAATGGAGAAAAATTTGGTGGGGATTTTTTGGTATATCCTGGTATGTATCATACAATATACTTTATAGTCAGTCTGAATATTATTAGAAAATTAAAATCAATATTTTAATATCTTGTATTTCTTATAGGAGATCCTATAATGTTTCATTCTCAGTTTATAATTCTGTGCAAAGATAAAAATGATGAAATTCCAATAACTGAACTTTCTGCTCAATGTCGGACAGCATGTCATGTTCGAAAAACACAAGTATATGCTTTCTTTTCTGAAGACCAAAATGACATAAGGTATCAGTCATTTCAGTGGGCAGAAAATATTACATTTGAAAATATTTGAAAACATTAAAATGTGTGAAATTGAATCTATTAAAAGAACAGAACAACAATTCTTCCATTTTTAATTATTATATACCTACATTTTCAATTTATAAAATAAATATAGTTATGAAATTTTATCTAAATAGTATCAACTACAATAAATCTATCATGTTGTGGTTCAGGAATAATATTAAAGTATTTCTTATATATAGTACTGTCTTTTTTGCCAGCATAGTTCATTATAGCCCATCCATGTTTGAAATTTGGATTAATCTTTTCACAAGTAACCATTACTTTTCCAGCTTCCAGAGCATATAATGTACCATCTCTACCCATACCAACCTGTGCAATAAAATGAAATAAAATTTTAATATTATTTTGTAACTTTCACTGTCTAAATTGAAAACTTTATAAGTAGGAAATGTGCTAATTTGGGTATAGGTCATGGGACACATTAATAATTCATATTATTCACATGTTCAGAAAAGTATATGTAGACTTACATAAAGTCCTGGATGAAATCTGGGTCTAAGTTGAGTGGCTAATATCGTTGACTTTTTAACAAATTCTCCATCCTGTACACGCCATCCTCTATGTTTTGGTCTTCGGTTATCAGGTGAATTTCTTGTACAACCACCAGTCTTTTTTGATGCCAATCTTATACAGGCTATTAACAAACAGTTAACTTATTTAAAATTAACATACATTTTAAAAATGTATATAAACAATTTTACAAACCTAAATTACTGGTAGTACTGCCTACAAGAGATTTGGAGTTTTGTAAAGTATAACTAAACAGATGCGTTAAAAGACTCATCTGAAACGTAAATTGTTTAAAAAACTATGACGTTATAAAGATACCAGTTAATAATTATAAATAAATAACAGATACTTCATACCATAAAATATTTATTTTTATTCTCTTCGAATTACTTGAATCACTTGAACTATTCAATAGTTATGAATGATTGCCAACTTTAATACATATTGAAAATTGTAAATATGTAAAAATGTCAGTAAATAGTAAAAAAAATTTATTGTTTATAATTGTATATTTTGTATTATATAAAACTATAGTAACAACAATCTTTCTAGAAAAAAATATATATAATAAATGTTCATAAGTTTTCAACCAATCAAAAGTGAATGCATAGTAAGTTAGCCAATGTAAAACGAACGTCAAACTTGTCCCAAAAAGGAAGTAACAAGGATAGGCGTCGCTGATCATCACTATTAATTGCAGCCACACGCGGATTCTCTTGCGAAACTTCTTTGTCGGCAATCGAAATTTCAATCGTCGTACTGTTATAATATCGTGTAAAAGTGAAAAAGATTGTTAAAAAATGTCGACAGTAGCCAGTCCTTTGGTTGTTGGTGGTGTACGACAGTCAGGTGCTCCAGTACGAACACAGAATGGTGTGTTGCTAACACATTTTGGGCAAATTTGGTTATATGTTAATTTAATATTTATTTAAACATAAGTTCTCTTTCAAATAAAATTCAATACATTAGATTTATGTTCTTTGAAATTGTACTGTAAAAATATCAATTTTTATTTGTACCCATAATATATTAATGTTATCTTTATGTTATGATTTAAAGTCAATTAATTGAACTGAAATTTTATGAATTAAATATAATTATGTAAATTGTTTTCTTTAGTCATGGCTGCTTGTGCGATTGCTAATATAGTAAAGAGTTCTTTGGGCCCTGTTGGTTTGGATAAAATGCTCGTAGATGATATTGGTGTATGTAAAATTTACATTTTAATATTGTAATTATGTAATTAAAAATATATATGTTCTTTATACATTTTAATTAATACTGTAGGATGTTACCGTTACTAATGATGGTGCAACAATTTTGCGTTTGCTTGAAGTGGAACATCCAGCTGCAAGAGTTTTAGTAGAGTTAGCCCAATTACAAGATGAAGAAGTTGGGGATGGTACTACATCAGTTGTAAGCTTCTGTTTATACATTATTTATGTCTGTTTGTATGAGAAAATTTTGAACTCTAATGATTTATATTTTCTTGTAAATGGCATAATTAAACCATTTTGTACAGGTAATAGTTGCTGCTGAGTTACTAAAAAATGCTGATGAACTTGTCAAACAAAAGATTCATCCAACATCTGTAATTAGCGGTTACAGACTTGCTTGCAAGTAAGTGGTAATATAATTATTAAATAATCGAGTTTTTTATTGTAAAACATTTTCTATAAACATTTGTATTCATGTTTCAGAGAAGCCTGTAAATATATTCAAAAGCATCTAACAGTCAGTGTTGATGAACTTGGAAGGGATTGCTTAGTTAATGTAGCAAAAACTTCTATGTCCAGTAAAATTATTGCAGCGTATCCTTATTTTTACTTAGTCATATTGTATAGTTGATTTAAAAACTGTAATTCATATGCTTTGTTATTATCACAATTATTATTTCCTTAATTTATTGATAGTGATGCCGATTTCTTTGCGAATATGGTTGTTGATGCTGCTAATGCGATAAAGGTAAATGATGGAAAAGGAGGCTTTCTTTATCCTGTGAAAGCTGTAAACGTTTTGAAAGCTCATGGGAAAAGTGTCAGAGAGTCTGTAATAGTACAAGGCTATGCATTGAATTGTACTGTAGCTTCTCAAGCAATGCCTAAAAGAATAGTAAACGCAAAAATCGCGTGTCTAGATTTTTCTCTACAAAAGACAAAAATGAAATTAGGTGTTGAAGTCTTGATTACTGATCCTGAAAAACTGGAAGCAGTGCGTCAACGAGAAATAGATATTACGAAAGAACGTATTCAAAAAATTCTTGCAGCGGGCACAAACGTTATTCTTGTGTCTGGTGGAATTGATGATCTCTGTTTAAAGGTAAGTGTAATTTGTAAAAATAAAATTATTATATTTTGAACTTATATTCATATTTTTACAGTATTTCATAGAAGCTAAGGCAATGGCGGTTCGTAGATGTAAGAAAGCAGATTTGAAAAGGATTGCAAAAGCTACTGGTGCACAGTTTGTTACTTCTTTGACTAACATGGAAGGAGAAGAAAGTTTTGAGTCTAGTTTCCTTGGAGAAGCTGCTGAAGTTGTACAAGAAATGATATGTGACGATGAACTTATTCTTATTAAAGGGTCTGCTTTATTTTAATCATTTCAAAGAGAAATCTAATTGATTCCAAATGAAATTAAAACTGAATTCATGTTGTTTATGATAGACCGAAAGCGAGGACAGCAAGTTCTCTTATATTACGTGGACCAAATGATTATTACTGTGATGAAATGGAACGATCCGTACACGACGCATTGTGCGCAGTTAAACGAGTTTTGGAAAGTAAAAACGTAGTTGCAGGGGGAGGTTGTGTTGAGGCGGCACTATCGATTTACTTAGAAAACTTCGCTACATCCTTAGTAAGTTGATTTTATATGATGGTACTAGTTCTTGAATAATATTTGTGCTTATGTACTTTACAGAGCTCTCGAGAACAATTAGCCATCGCTGAATTTGCTAGATCATTACTAGTTATACCGAAAACATTAGCAGTAAATGCGGCGCAGGATGCTACTGATCTCGTTGCTAAATTGCGAGCTTATCACAATTCCAGTCAAACGAAAGCGGATCTTGTAGATTTGAAATGGTAATGAGCTTAATACATTATCGCAGAATCTTTATATAAATGTTATAAAAAACTGAATATTAACAACATAATTAACACAATACCAATACATCTTATAGGGTTGGTCTAGATTTACTTGAGGGCACTATTAAAGATAACAGGAAGGTTGGTGTACTAGAACCAGCCATATCAAAAATAAAATCTTTAAAATTTGCAACGGAAGCAGCAATAACTATTCTTAGAATTGATGATATGATTAAATTGGACCCAGATCGTTCAAAAGATAAATCGTATCGCGACGCAATGGATGCCGGAGAACTGGAGGAGTAAAATTACAATGCATTTATTCCCCTTTTTTTACATGATTCGTTATGTAATAAAAATTAAGTTATTTTTTACTACAAATATCGTTTCATAATTTAATGATAAAAAAAACATTACAATTTAACATTGATATTGTTGCGTTAAATTTGTATTACAATTAATGCTTTATCATAAATAAATCTGCTGGCAACAAATAAATTAATGCTTTTACACGTAAACATTGTTTATACAATCTTTTTTCCTCTCGGTTTTTTTTTTAGAGAAAATTAGTTTTTATTTATAGTTGGATATAGATTGCAACAGTCTTTTTTACAATAAAAAGAATGTATCGTTTCAGGATCTACTTTTAAACTTGTCAGTAAGGCTAATACATCAACCTTATAAATTATTGAAATTTAAAAATCAGGAAATTCGTTTTCTAAGATTAATTTTCTATTTTTTAATACATGACCTGACTTTTATTTAAAGATTACATTTCTACTCTGTAAATGTATATCACTTGTCATGTACAAACTCAGTGGACATCATATACATTCACTTATTAGAATATATAAAAAATAATTATTCTTAATACACGATCATATCTTGAAAAGTCATACTTATTAACGATAACCACTCTTTTTGATATCATATACAGACCACAATCTATGTGCGAGGAATGGACACAAAATGGGTGCAGGCCTGAATCAGGCTTGGCTCTTCATGACTATTTTTGCATACTATCGAAATACATATATATAAAAACGCACGTTCATTGTAAACATTTACATATAAAATTTTAGTTAAAAATATGATCGTTTACCACAATAGCAAATTTATAAATACTTTATCAAAATTCTACACAAAAAAGGAATGTTTTAATCTGATTTGGTTAAGGCGGAAGAATACTCTTCGTTTTCAATCACTTCAATCGCACAAGGTCGTGGAAACCAACCTCGATTCCGAATTTGCTTGCCATTTTCGTTGTTTCTTTTCGTTTCTCCAAATAACCAATATCTACACAATATTTCATTATTTTGAATACATCACTAAAATAACTAAACAGCTAACTTAAAGGATAATTTGAACATACTTCTTCCACCGAGTTACGACCACAATATCTCCGACTTTGAGTTTAATGCGAGATTCATCGGTACATGGTGGATGACAAAATACACCCCAACCATGTTTTAGAGGTAACCATGATCCGGACGCTTCTTCTATCACTCTGTAGGTTTTAGCTCTTTTTCGTTTATCTCTTTTTTGTGCTAATTGCTCTCGCTAAAATATGATAAATATCGGTTGAAAATCTTTGTTTGCAACATATATTTATTTATGAGTAAATAAATAAAACATTACTGTTAATGTATATTGGTCACAGCCTTCAATTACAGGCCAATTTATGCCATCACCTATTGGTGTACAATCCCATGTAAGGACTTGTCGTAAATTAAAACGCCATCCTTTTGAATATGGATAAACAAATTTATCTTTAGTTCCAAACCTTCGATAATGTGCTTTTTCTGAAATCCAAGCTTCTATTTCTGTTCTATTTTTAATTATAGCTAGTAGCTGCAAAGATTGGAAAATATTTGAAATTATATACATTTACATATAAGAATATACATATAAATATATCCGATCAAATAATCTTACTTGAAAATAAAGTAATGTTCCAACTGCAAGAATAACACCAATTGACAGACCAATACTGAAAATAACTAGTATCAGAATAAACACAGAAGGTGGTGGAAATGACAATGGTTTTAAAAATAATACTGTCATCACCCAAGAAACTAGTGTAAAAGTAGAGACACAACATCCACCAACTGCACTTGCCAAAAATACTGTAAAATGCCCATGATTATAATGTCCTACACAATTATTTATCCATGGACAATGGTGATCCATTTTTAGTACACAACGCTCACCTGAAAGTTATAAATTAATTTAATAAGCTATATTGAACATCAGTTTGTTTTAATTATATGAAATCTCACACTTTCTACAATGATGAGACCTTGGTGCTTTATATCCTTCGCATACAGCACAATATTGCAAATATTGAGTGTCTGTTGCTTTTTCCTGCAGACAAATGTTTTACATTAACATTATTTTAAAGGTTTAATATTTTTACTAATGAATGATTTTAAAGATACATTACTGGCATCCATTTCAAGGGAAGGAATCCAGGTCCTTCATAAATAGCACTGATAAAATGAAAAAGTGTAGATCCACTAAGACAAAAGAAAAGAATGAAATTAACTGTTCCAAAAAAACTTTCTTGTGGCGGCCACCGTTGTCTACTACAGTATATTGTCATTAGGGTAATTATTTTTATAATTCCTAAAACAACATTTAAAAATTAGAAAGTTCTTATTCTGTAAAACATTGAACCTAAATCGAAGGATCTTCGAATTTCGCGGGGTTTTCTAGGAATGCGATAAAACAAAATGGAAGCAGTTAACTGTCACATTCATTTTTACGATATTTCGACACTTAATTTCTCTCTCGCATAGTGATGAAACATAATCAAAATACATTAACATTCAACTCAAAATGTTATCGCTTTCAAAACTTAAATGTAATAAATACTTTCTTTAGTCAGAGTTCGATAGAAGCGATTAAAATTGTCTCCGATTCACCTACCAAGAGCAGTAATCGGACCCCAATGGCATATTTTCTTTAACGGATCAACACACATGCCGTCACCATGAAACTATCCTAAAATATCCTTTAAACTCTGTAAACCAGGTACTTGATATGTCTATTACAATCGAACAATTCCTACAGTTGTTTATTAAATCTGTAAGAGTATATTTTTCTCTGCAACACATTCCGTTACAGCTCATATGTATATGTGGGCATACCAATGGTGGCACCAATGTCGAATATTTATCAGAATTGACGACTTTTTATATTTCATGAAACAAATTCGATGAAAATATAATAACCGATTAGTAATCGATTATTTATTTCTAATTATTACGAAATATCCAAGTAAATTATACTAGTTTTATTTTACTTTTCTATATAGGAAATTGATCATTGAGTTTAAATACGGCAAATTATTATCTATATAAAATAATTACATATCAAGTTATTACAAAATATAATTTCGTGAAACGAATAACATATAATTGTCTATGTTTATGTGAATAGTTTCCCCCATCTTTTTTGTGATCACGTGTTTTATTCGTTCAACGAAAGATCATGTACAAATTGTGCATTGCGGTTGACTTCAGTAGGCTGCCTACTATTATGTTTTTCACTTCAACACTTATATATACGGTGACCAAAAATATGCAAATAAATAGGAAGAAGAAATGTTGATATGTAATGTAAAAATGTAAAGTAAAAAAATCACTGGGTATACATGTTGAATCCTTGATTACGAAGCTTTTCTGACCAATCAAAGCTAACATGCGCAAAATGAACGAAAACTTGTCGGATAATCGTGTTTTCTGTCGAACGAATAAGTTCTTTTTATTCATGAGACATATTTCGCTTATAGGATTACCAACATAAATAAACAAAAATATTGAATACACTATCCAATATATTTATAATAAAATTTGTATATCTATTTATCCAATTGTTACTGTTTTGTTCATGTGAAACTGTCGGAAGAATCAAAAACCTAACGACATGCGATCTTTAACACAAAATTAACATCTTCAATGCACTTTTAACAAGTGGTTTTCCTATATCATTGATTTATACAAATTATATCAATAATACACTGTGACAGTTAATTTTAAATATTTATATAAGTGTTAATTTATCATCAAACATAATGTATTTATACTTTGATTTGATAAAAAATGCAAGAGTCAGGCGTATGTATATTTATTATTTCAACAATAAGCATAAATATAAGAATGATATATTACACATAACTTCAAAATATCATTCATATTTGAAACGAGTTGTAACTTTTCCAGGGACATGATCAAGAATTCTTTAAATCACTTATTCCTAAAGCACGTCCATCAATAAGAAATATCAATTTATTTCCAACAAATAATTTTCATTCTTTAAATCATTCTGTAGGTTTGTTGCAAAAAAATAAGATGTACAAATCTAAGCAACATAATTCAAATTATTCGGATTCTTCTGACGATGAAATCCAATGTACAGATGATGAAGATGATGACTATGAACAAAATGATAATAGTAGTAGATATAGTAACAAAACATTAAATAATTCGTCACAAAATGTATTATTAGAATCATTTAGTAGTGCACATAATTATCCTTTCTCTACACGAATACAAGAACAAAGTTTTCGTAGTCGAAGTACAAACCAATCTGCCAATCTTACTACCTCTTCTCCGAATCCAAAACGACGAAGTCAATCTCATGTAAAATCAGAAACGCAGTATTTTAGTACATTTTTATATAGCATCATCGCTGTCATCGTGATAATCAGTATCATTTGCTTTATTATTCCTACTAGAGGTATAAATCAAGAAACAGTTAAAAGTACTGAAGTGAAAACTAGGAAAGTACATTTAATTAAAGTAGATCAGATGCTAGATAAATCAATGCAGATAATTAAAGCACAGTTTCACAATCAGAAACCTAGCATTTGGAATGATATATCAGCTGCAATATACGATGTAGTTTTGTATCCTAAGAAACCTTCGATTATTGTTTTATTTGGAAAGGAAGCAAATACTTTGAACTGCTTAGCACAATTGCTTGGTCAGTTGGGTGGTGTTGTTTTAGGTAACAAAGATTATTTAACATTAACACCAAACGATTTCCCAAATGATGTTGGACAAGTTATTTATAATTTAAAAATACAGATTTTACAAAAGCCATCAGTAGTGAGTATTATATGTATTTTGTTTTCTCATAGTAGTATAATTTATATTTTAAAGTTTTAGCTATTTTAGAAATTAATCATACCCTTGTCTTCTTTCTTTAGATTATACAGGATATATTGAATATTAACACAGAGGCAATAAGAGCATTTCATAATTTTTGTGATAGAGAAGCTCCTTTGGTTGAGAATGCCATTTATATTATAACAATGCTTGTAGACGACTACACACTATCTCAAAAGGAATTAGAATTTGTGGAAAAAAGATTAGTTAGAAAATTATCAGGCAAAATAGAGAAAGATATTTTAGATCCACTGATAACTAGACTCACAGATGGGATTATTGTACCAATATTACCAGAATTAAGTACAAATTTCAATCGTTCACGTTGTTCTTTTCCTCAGGCACAAATAAATAAATTAGGGGCTGTGATTTCTTAATGAAAGTAAAAGTATGATAAGTTATTATATATGTATGTATAACGTTTTCAATTGGAAATGTTATAGTAGGTAGTAATTTATATATGTATCAAACATTAAATAAACATTTTTGTGTATTAATATTCAACTTTATTTTGTTATGTCAAATGACAGTACAGAAAATCAACATTTTTAGATAAAGATTTCCAATGATGATTTGCTGGTTTCTACAAATTTTCAAAAAATATAACAACAAGATCGATGCCTCTGGCATGATTTCAATTACGTTCATAGATGACGTGTTTATATAGCTATAAAATAAAATATAATGAGTAAGTTCACTTCGTATGTGTCGTATCGCACTTTTATTTTAACGTGTAATATGTCGGTCTACTGTCCACGTAGTTGCGTGTCCTGAATTGCCAATTTACAATGCGTTTATCTCGTAATATCTCGCACATGAAATCGCATGCATTGAAGAGAATTTAATATTGTAATACTTATAAATTTTAATACAATTTTAGTTTTATAATTAAATAGTAACAAATAAATTATAAACAAGTACTTTGTATCAAAATTTTATAACTTTTATATAAAACATATATTTATATATATAATTGAGGAAGATCAGATTGATTAATAGATTCGTAAAAATAAATATCTGCATGATTCTTTTTCGGTAATAAAACTTTAAGGTGTTTTTATTTAAAATAATAGCGTGCAACAACATAAAATGGCAAAATTACTTCCGATATGCTTACATTCTATTTGAGTAAGCAATATAAATTGGCAACAAATACTTGTAAGTATACACCTTGCTAAAGTATTGTATTAACAAAGTGGTCACTTACGTGATTTTTATAATACAGTCCTCCTCTGTCGTAATAATTCACGTCCGTAACTAAAAGTAGGTAATATATATATATAATTATATATATATATTTATATTTATATTTATATATATATCTTGCATAATGTAGCGTGGTACCGTCAAACCTAAATAATAAATACATTTTATACAGTCACAGACCTTTTATACAGAATGTCCAAAATTGAATGTGCTGTACAATTGCGAATACGATCAATTTGTTTCGTATACGCGAAAAAAAAAAATAAAATAAAAGATTTTCAATTTACTAATACAATTTTGATTTTGACAATTTTGAGATGTAAAATTTAAAAAGAAAACAGAAAATTTGGTTAAAATTTGTATAATCAAACATAACTATTCTTATTTCTCATCAAATGTTTTATAATGTGTATAATATTGTTAACGTAAGTGTAGAAACGTGTAAAAAAATCTTGTAATTTAATAAATTATGATAAACAAAATATTTAAAAAATACGCTTGTGCCAATATTAAATAGAATATTTAGACTATATACAGGATGATTTATATAAGTGTGACACCTATATTATTTGTAAATTGTTTTTTATATGAAAAAACTAGTTGTATAGTACTAAAGGAGCAGCCATGTAATAATTAGTTTACTGTCGTTTTGCTTTTTTTATGGATATATAAAGATTATATTCAGTTTTCTATTTGTACTAGAGAAAATTTGATCTTTATTAGTTTTTGGATCCATAGATGCCAATCTTTCATTCAGCGTTCAACGCTTTTTCAATTGCAAGGTCAAATTTTAGTTATTACAATTAAAAAATCAAGGTGATTTTCATACTTTGATTAAAAAAAAGTAAAACAACAATGAACTAACTGTTATGTTGCGTTGCTCCCTTGGTAACACACAATTTTTGTTTCAACCATTTTTTTCATGCAGCCAGTATCGTCGTTAACGTTGGCTAAATAGGGCACTATTTTCATATTGCTAGTTACTAGCAGCAGCACTGCATATGACACAATTTACAAGAAATTCAGGTAGCATACTTAGGTGAATCGCGCACTGTATAATAAAAATTAGAAATATTGCTGTTCTGGACACAAGCGTTGCTTCGTTTGTTAAGGGCACTCTGTATAGAATAGCCTTAAAATTACAAGATACGTATTTACAGTAAAAAAGTTTATAATTGGTCATGTTCCTACCTAATGTAGTAAGGATGTGAGTACCGCGTTGCGTAATGTTGTCCGTGTTGGCTACGTAGTCGCGTACTTCAGTCGTTAGTGTCTTGCCGGTTGTGCAAGTATTTTTCGTAATTCTGAGTCAGTCGTAGGTCGTACAAGGTACAGGTCTATCTCAAGTAAATCGTCCTGATCATTGTTTCCGTACTTATCTACTTAAGCACTAAGATATCTGTTAAATTTTAATCAACTGAACGTGTCATACTAAATACGGCGTATGCACGAATTTGAAAAATAAACCTATTCAAACTGCTATGACCACTCAATAGAAAGCGGCCGTTGCAATTTGTTGGTAGGTTCGTTAAACACAGTAATCGCGTTGTAATGAACTTAGAGCGATGCGTATGGTGTAGCTAAAAATAATAAGAGAAAAACCACTAAAAATAACTGCGTATAAACATTTTACTCATCTTTATCGTCGAGCAAAAACCTGATTACTTCGAGATTTTTACTGATATTCTGTTTCCATACAAACGAATTCGAAGTATACGTATAAATATACCATTCTTTTGTATCTGATCGATTTTCCATTTTGAAGATTGTCCTTTTTTTACGAGAAACAGTCGTACATTCAATGAACGAAACAAGATTGAACCCGGTGGATACATTTGGAGGCTCGATCAAAATTAAAATTCAAAGCCTTGAACTGGTAATTGAGATGAATCGGGTGCTCTGAACTGAAATTGCTGTCCTTGCGCATCTATGGTAGGAACGACTCGCGTATCCTCTTCTTCTGAACCGAAGTATCGTTCAATCATATTGAAGGCCTTCTCATAGATGTCTATATTCTGATGCGATTGCAAAAATTCAATTTTGTTTAGGCCTGAAACATTACGATTCATTTAATAATCTGGGACGGCAAAATTTTACTATTTTTACTAAGTGCTGGCTACACCCATGTTTCACATTATATTTACCGTAACATTCTTCGATCAACACTGCATAGTGGTTGATACCATTATGCGTGGCAGCATCCTGCTCTCCAAGACGTAAGATGTTTTCTAAACCGTTCAATGCGACCTGGACAATCTTAGAATCCATCACTGTTAATAAGTCGCATAACGGTGGAATGCATCCTTCTGCAGCAAGGTAACGTATCTGTTCAGCCGTACCACCACTGGTAGCATTCGTAATAGCCCAAGCTGCCTCTTTCCGAGTTTTGAATTCGGCTTTGCCCAAAATATCAATCAAGATAGGAAATATATCAGCATCAATAACAGCCTATTAGAAGAAAAAACTTGTTAGCCTTAAAAGATTTTACATATAACATTCCTAATAGTATCTAGAAACCTGAATCTGTTGAGGATTTCCGGCTGTGATGTTAGAGATTGTCCAACAAGCTTCTTTGCGAATAGTTTCTCGAGATGAATTCAATAGATGAAACAGGCAATGTAATGCGGAGCAATTAAGAACGACCTGCGTTTGTACATCGTCACCTGTAACTATGTTACCCACTGCACGAAGAGCCGCGCTGATGACGTTTTGCTGTTGATGCCTGAAATACCAAATTTCTTGCTTTTTATTTGTGTGATTTATAAGTATAATTGAATAATGAGGATTACGTATTTACATGAGCAACTCTACTAGACGTCTACAAACTCCTGCATCGATAACTGCCTGAATCTTATCGTTCGGTCCATCACTTAAGTAAGAAAGGGCCCAACAGGCATCAGCAAGGACGTCAGTATCAGTGTGGTTAAGAAGATGAGCTAAAACTGGTAAACATGGCGCAACTTTCGCAAAATCTGGCGTTGGATTCTTGCCTCGACAAAGATTTGACAATGCCCATACTGCATTGCGTGTCATTGATAAACGTGTTGTTTTCGAAAGAAGTCTAAAATAAATAATTAATTTTATAGCATTCGAGTAAAAGTTAATACTCATATTGATATACAGTGCAATCTTATTAGATGACTATTCAAAACTAGAAATTTAGAACTGGCAAATTGCTACAACCAAAACTTACTGAAGCAGAGGAGTGAGAATTCCACTGGCTAATACATGATCTCTACATTCAGGACTATCTCCTGCAATATTGCCCAATGCCCAGACAGCTTGTTCTTGAACGTCCTCGTACTTAGAACCAAGTAATGATATGAAGATGGGTACAGCCCCTGTCTCAATCACTACACGCGTTTGTTGAGACGTTCCACTTGCTATATTTGTTAAAGCCCAAGCTGCTTCAAACTAAAATAGTTACAAGTACCGTTTTCGTTATCTTGGTTTGCATATAAATTCATTATCTACTATGAAAATGTTCTTTAATTTATTAACCTGTAGAGTACAGTTTTCATTGTTTTGTAAAAATTCGACGAATCTAGGTACGATTCCCGTTTCTACGACTTCATTTATAGGAGGATTCGGTTCTCTGGATAACATTTTCCTAAAGTTTTGTGTAGCTTCCAATTGTTCCTCTGGATCAGGACTGTACAGTTGTTGCACTATTTCAGGTGTTATGGTAGGTACTTGCTGTAGCAAAAAAAAGTAGAATTAAGTAGAATTAAATACCATTTTTAAACCAGTGACTTTATACAATAATATTCAGTTTAAAATTCAAGAACTTAGAAATTACTGCTTGTGGTGCAGGATATATAATTTCATCCGTTGCAACGCTGTCATCCTCGGCTACCATATTAGGAACATTGCGTCTTTTTGAGAACTGTTGTTCTCGCTTCTGTTTCCTTAACTGTACACCTTCTTCCTCCCTGCGTCTTCGTAATTCTTGTGAGTCCAAACCCACATTTTTGTAACGATATTTATGCGTAGATGTGGCTGACATCTAAAAAATATGAAATTATTATTTAATTAGTGCAAAAGACTGTTTATTATATATCATAGACAAAACATATCTGTAATTTTTAATTATAGTCATTTCAAGGTATAGTTAATACACACATTTAATCAAAGTCTAATTTATTACATAATACCTTGAAATTCTTTAGGCAGACAGAAACAAATATAAGATCTACAATTTTGTGGAAACCAACTGGGACATTCTGTGTGTATATACACATACATGTATAGTTGATCTCAAAAACATTTAGATATTCCTTAAAAACAAAATAACTCTTTTACAGTTGAATCAAACAACTTGAATTTTTTTAACAATTAAAGGGATCACTTGATATGCTCCTGTTATTTTACAAAAATTTCAACTGATCACAGTAGCAAAGATACAGATGACTTTCATTTTTTTTGTTTACTTTGACCAAATGCAATTTCTTCAAAATAACATTAGTATTAGTTCAAAATAACCAAAAAGAATTCAAATTGTTTGATTTAACTTTTGAAAAAGTTATTCTGCTTTTAATGAGTATCCAAATATTTTTGGGACTGATTATACATGTACCTACATATATATATAAAATTATTTTTATCATGTTATGAATAATACCATATCTCATTATTGGTATTAACAATATTTCAATAAGAAAAAGCCACATCACTTCAGCATTAACATGGTCAAATATGTACATACATGGTATGATGGAAGAAACAGTTACAATGAGAGACAAAAATAACAATTTTGTACCAATATAACAAACTTACTGAATGATTTGGCTAAAACATGTTCGCTTATACGTGAAACAAAGGCGACAGAAAATGTACAGATTATTTTTAACTTACTTCTATTCTTCAATTTTTTTTTATATAAAAACCAATAAAAATTATTCAATAATCAATATATTTTTATTTATACATACAAATACTCTTCCTTATATTTTTTATACACTAATATAACACTTAAACTAACCTAAAAACTAATAAAATTCAATATTTTAAAACCACTATTAATTATAACTCCTTATATCTAACCCACTCTATCTCATCTCAATCAACTCCAAAATCAACTATTTTAACCTACATACTACTAACTACATTAATCAATCACTATCACACTCTACTACTCACAACTAAAACACTCTAAATTCACAAATCTCCATTCTAACTTTCTTAATTACAAACTTCATCTACATTAATACATTATCCCTAACAATTAATAAAACAAAAATCACACTCTACCTCCCTCCCTCCAAAACACCCCCCACATCCTTCCTCAACCTCCCCCATACCATCCCCACCTTCTTCCACCTTTCCCATTCACCCCTATCACTTAATTAACCTCCCTTACATAAACCTCTCCCTTCAAACACCAAAACTCTTCACCCCCCCTTATCCCAATAAAACACCTCTACCCAAACCCAAACCACCCCACCCCCCCAACACAAACCCACACCCCACAACACACACCCCAACCCCAAACCCCCCCCCCCCCCCCCCCCCCCCCCCCCCCCCCCCCCCCCACACCACCCCCACAACAACCCCCCCCCCCCCCCCCCCCCCACCCCCCCCAAACACCCCCCCCCCCCCCCCCCCCCCCCAAAACCCCCCCCCCCCCCCCCCCCCCCCCACCCAAAATAAAACCCCCCCCCCCCCCCCCCCCCATATAATTATTCCCCTCCCCCCCAACTTCTTTATATAATTATCCCCCCCCCCCCCCCCCCCCCCCCCCCCCCCCCCCCCCCCCCCCCCCCCCCCCCCCCCCCCCCCCCCTAAAAATTTTTCTGGAAATTTAAGTATTTTGAAAGTAAGAAATTCGGAAATTTGAGAATTTGAGAATGTGGCAATTTTGGAATTAAAAAATTTGGTAATTCAGAGATTTAGAAATTCAAGAAATAGAAATTTGTGGATTTGGTAAAATGGAAATTAGCTTGCGCCTAATATGCCTTTTGGTAAATGCGGCCCTGTACATTTATTAACATTTCCAATTTTCACCGAATTAATTGCAGTGTACTTGAAAATGTTCACGATTTATGGAAATATTATCTAAGATAAGATAAAGTTATTGTAAAAGAAAAATCGAACACATTCGAGAATGCAATTTATGATAATTTTCCACGAGCTGATTTTTAACGGGTTCGAAAAATATTCATGTACCGTTCATCGAGCTTCTGATTGGTAGAAACTCGATGTACAAAGGAATCGTACGAATGGTACGATACGGATGCCTTTGCGAACGTGTCATCATTGACCGGGTTGCGTATGACGTAGAAACCGGAAGTGTAGCTTATTTACGAATTTGAACGATGAAAGACGATCGTTTCAGGTGAACATTATGTAAACAGTAAATAAAGAGATGAAAAAGAGTTTCAATATGTTTTATGGTACTAAATTTTACCTAGTTTTTATGCAGTCTGTAACACATTTATAAATGTTACTTAAAAATTTGTATACTCAACTTGTTCTTTAAAAAAATATGTTTACTTTCATCTTGAAATAATTGAACACAATATAAATACCATCTAATCAAATAATTTTATTAACCAAGATAAAAATTTAATTCTTTCAATTAAAAATTATATATCTGCAATTAAAGATTACAATTAAAAGTCTAATTAGAAGTTAGGGGTATATAATTTAATGTAGTTTTTATAATATGTAAGAACTTTTTATATCTCTCTTTTTTATTCAGTATAAATACTACAAATATGTATAATTAAGAACACTTTATTTTTACTACAAATTCACAGGTAAAAGATATTACTTAAAATATTTATTATATAATAGCATAAAATACAATACAATAAGATGAAAAGTAGGAGGCATACTGTACTTAAATATTAATGATTGGAATAAAATATTAATTTACAGTCATAAAGTAAATTAAACATAGATCTTTGTTTGTAAATATAGCTATAAATAAATTATTGACATAAGAAGAATTGGGTGGAGTAAGGAGATGAGGAAATTGTTAGCCAATTAGGTACAGGTAGTTTTAAAGGTATACTTCTTCGAGCTTCCTCATGCTTACAAGGACACCTACCTTTCGCTCAGGTAAAAGAACGAAAACGAACGATGATTAGTAGGTGTGGCGATCATTCACAAGACTCCACCCACCTGTACGCCTATTTCGGCTTAAACCCCGATTTAATGACCCGTGAACAAATTTGGGAGGTCTCCCATTTAGTCGAAACCTGCGAAATGATCAAATAATTTGAAAATGTTCCCAGCTGTGGATCCCAGTCGCATGCTGATTTTGAGTACGTCCAGTTAAAAATAATGAAACATTCTCAATTATTAAAGCGATATTTGTGTATTAAACCTCTTCGTATTTCAAAATATTTCATGAAAAATGAATATGTAATTTTTCGAGTGTGGAATTTCGGGATCAAAAAATTGTCTAATATTGAGACGAAATTTTGGAATTTTGCAAATATAAATAATTCATCACGAAGAACACGAAATGACGAAATTATGAAACTACATTTCACAAAATGTGCCACCGTGAAAATCGCTCGATTTTCCGGCGTTCCGGCAAAAACCCACCCCCGTAAAACGGCGTTCACGCAATTGCATCGAGATAATATTTCGCGCGCGTAGGCGAAGATGTGAAGAGAGAAAGTATTTAGCGGACACGAAGGTAGAAAAAGGGTGGTTGGCGTCGGTGGTGGAAGGCAAAGCTCGAAGGACACAGAGGAGGGTTGAGGGAGCTATCGGGCGTGAATAATGCACGGCGCCGTCCGTTCCTTGGTTCGTAGGTTCGATTCTGGCTCGGCTGGATGGATTGATAAAGATTAAAGGTAAAGGGAGGTGGCAGGGTCCAGGGGTGTTTTGGAGTTAGGCGACAGAAGTCAGCCAGCGAAACGAATCAGCCGCACGCATGGAGGGGGATGATGTCACATAGGGGCTCCCCCAGCATAAATACATACAGATGCAAGCCGGACTGATGCATCGAGGCTGAATACAGTGACGTAGGTAGATGATTTTCGTCAAAGGACTATGTTATCTGGAAAATGTCCACACATGCTCGTTTCATCAATATCTAATGGTTACTAGTAGTTATGTCATTTTGAATAACTTTTACAAACTTTTATGTACTTTTTGATCAACTTTATTGTGGAGGTGTAAGTATATTTACAATGTGATTTTGTTTCAGATTTAGAGATTTGGGAACTTATCAATTGGGAAACTTGGAGATTTGGGATTCTAGGAATTTGATAATCGGAGGATTTGGGATTTGGTAACTGGGGAATGGAAGCCTGGGGAGTGTAAGGATTTCGATATTTGGACATTTGAATCTAGGGATTTAATGATTAGGGAATTTCGAGACTTAGGAATTGGGGAACTTGGGATTCCAGAGATTCGGTAATTGTAGTTGCAATTTGGTAATGGTAGATAATTTGACAAATTGGAAACCTGGAGGTCTAGATATTTAGTAATTAAGGAATTAGGAAATTTCGTGGTTTGAAATTTCAAGAATTTTGAAATCCGAGAATCTCTAAACTTAAATTTCTGGGGATTTGGTGATGTAAACTTTCGTCGCAATATTAATACTTGCGTTGTCTCCGTAACACAGAATCCTCAGTCCCATAATTGTATGGCTCACCCGCATCGACGAAAATTAAATCGACTTAAACGTCGTCGACGGAGTCATGTGTGACCGACTAAACAGCACTGCCAAGGCGTTTCTTCCTTAATGATCGCGTTATGGTCTCCACGAAAGCAGCATCGTCTACGCGGGCCAAACGTGTTCCGATGTCCCAGGGTCGACGCTTTTATCTCGCGACGAACAAAGGAAATCGTTACGCGAACAACGGAGGATTCGCGTCGGTGGATCGAGAGGCAATATCGAGAGTCACCTACGCGACAGAACGGCCATTTAAAATGAAATACACATCGTTGCCCCCCCGTGTAAGTAGCGAACGAGCGACGCCACGGTGTTTCTCTTCACGGTCTTCTTGAAAATGGAACTCGTAAAGAGACTTTTTTTAGACCGCTCGCGAGGCGGTCTTTTTTTAAGTTCCTATCATGGAATGCAAGGTACAGTCGAGTGACGGATTGGCCTGTTTCCTTTTAGAAATAACATCGTCATTTTTAGTGCTATTACCGCGAAATCTTCAACTTTTCGGCTTTTAAGTTCACTTTCCCGCCCGTTTGAAAACGCGTCACAAAATGGCGCTGGGTATGCGCGATGGGAGGTATTTTATGTGCGTTTTTCAGAAATTCAATTCTGAAAAGGAATTCGCTTTCTTTTTAATATAAAAGTTATACGAATTTTAACTTGTGGGAAATGATTTTTTAGATTTGTGACAATAAACTTCTATTGTACGTTTCTTATAAGATTATGAATTAAAATTCTTTCCGAATGCGTGTAAAATTTATTATTGATGTACATATTAACATGTACATCCCACAGCTACGTTATGGAATAATAGGATAAATCTTAATTTAGTTGTAGGAAAATTAAAAGAATTTCTGAAATGGAACAATAAAATAGTAGACTGGAATTGTAGAAATTTATACTATTATTTTATGACTCGTCTGTGGATGTTTATGCAGATATTTTAATCAAAATTGTGGCACAGCGAAATAATATAGTACTAGAGTATAGTGAAACACTTAAATAAAATATTACAAATATAGTAAAATAACAAAATAGTAGAACAAGTGAATAGTAAAATATTGAAATAATAAATGACACTAAATGACAATGTAAGATAATGAAATAGTGGATCGTAGAATATTAAGATAGAAAAATAATAAAATAGTGAAATGGTACATAAATATAATAGAATAGTTGAATGGTAAAATGATAAAATGATAAAATTGTAAAATTGTAAAATGGTAAAATGGTAAAACAGTAGAAGAGCAATAATAAAAAAAGTAAAATACTCGTACAAGATTTATTTCTGGACAATTTGTATCTACGCCACTGGGAACAGCTCGACAGGGATGACTCACACGATCTCTCTCGCAGCCTCCTTTGCACGGGTCCCGTATGGTAGCCATGCACAATGGAGAATAGTAAACGCAGTAAAGGTAACTCTTAGAAAGAACAGGGTCGATGGTGCAGGGCTAACTTCCCCCTGTGAACGAGTACCCGCGGGTCACGTGCCACGATTTTCACCCCCGTACGACCGATTGCTAGTCTGAGCGGATCTCTGGATCACAGTTACGATATACCAGTGCAATTTCGCATGTTGGGGATATCGACCTTCTTCGATAAAACCTAACCAACATATATTTTCATTCACTATTCAATTTGATTTAGACATTTCATTCACTATTAACTCATCTTAACTACCCCATATTTAAATCTTAGTATGTAGCTAGATACTTCCAGTAAAATTCCAGTCAGTAAATTCAGAACATTTAGAATCATAAATGAAAACTTGGAAATATGAGAATTCAAGGCTTCGGTACCATCAATATTTATTTAAATACTATAAAAGTTGTATTCTATAAAAATGAATCTCATATCCGCATGATTAGACGCGTAAACACTCTTTGTTCCAATAAAACCACACCCGTTTTAATAGCAATTGCTAACACGTTTCTAAACACTTAAAAATCTAAAAAAGATATGAAAACCTATTCGAGACAAGTTTCGCGCGGCTTTTTGAAGTTGTACCATGAGGGAGAGCCGTTCACGTCAGCAATTAGCTCGACCAGCGTCTCTGGGAGTATCTTCAATTAAACAATTACGGTTAAATCGAGCGGAATTTCCAGCGTTGAACCCGCATGCTCGTTAAGAAGTATACGAGTTTCACCTACGTGGCGACGATTCAACGAAGGTGGCACGAAGTCGTCGCCGAAGCGGTAACCTTTGACCAGGTACCACGTGTACCCACATATTTCGATCCACGGTAATTGTGAGTCACGAGAAGAGCCCGCTGCCGAATTTAGATCCGTGATAAAGTCAATTCCACCGATCCCCTAGCCAGTTAATTCTCCTCTGGCTCTTCTGCGCGCCAGCATTTATGTGAATTGACGCATTCAATCGGTAACGAACCCTGAGCCGAACCGTACCTTGAACGGTCTTTCTTGGAGAACACAGATATCGCACGCTCACGATAAATCGTCCGTGGACCTTGAAGTCGTAGGCAACTTTCTCGAACTGACTGAGTCATTTTCGTTCAGATCGTTCCCTAATCTCGACTGATACATTCCACTGGAAAATCGATCAATACTCTACTATTCTTAAATACTAGGTAGCTATTTTAATTATTATCACTGATATCCCTAAAATTGTCATGCTGGTTATTTATATGGAGATAATGTTAGGAATTGCACCATCAACTCAACTATCATAAAAGTTTCACCTTGCATTTGCAACCGTGTGTAACCTTTATACATTTAGTATTAAATTATAGTACAAAGCCTAGTCCATGTTTATTGCAACCACTGAAACTTTGTACTTCATACTTTCCGTTTAATAATAAATTATAGTGCTAGACTTAATGGTCATATAGTGACCTTGCAAATCACTGACCTCTGAAATTAGTAAAGTTCCCAAATTCCCAAATCTCCAAATCCCTAAATTCCCTAGTCCTCTAGTTCCCAAGTTCCCAAATTCTCAAACTCCTAAATTCCCAAATCCTCAAATCCCTAAATTCCCTAGTTTCCAAGTTCCCAAAATTCCCAAATTTCTCAAATCCCCAAATTCTGAAAAACCAAAAAATTCATTCTTTCGCAAGGACAGTCCGTTCAACATTTTCCGTGCAATCTCATGGTCATTGATTTTGGTTAATCATTGATTCATTTGTTTTCGAAACGGAATATCACGGACGAGGTGTACGGAGCAGCGTTTAATACGCAGCCGATGATAATTTTTTATTTATGACATACTTCATGAGCGAGACTCACCTTCGCTCATTTCAATCCGCTGATAACGCTATCGTTTTCTACTTTATATTTCCTCGGTCGGCCACAACATCCTTTCATCTGTTCTCTTATTTTAACCAGGCAACTCGATCTTACATCACGACTTCGTTTTGTTTTTATCGTTCCTAGAAAGATGCTTTTATATTGCTGGGCTTCTAATTTACTTGCCGACAAGATGAACGTAATATTATATAATTAATGAATCATATTAATTCTCATGTAATTCGTAAACGTTCACGATTTTAATGTTACCTATATTGATGATATTATGATGTGGGTAATATGATTTACTGATGTAATATTATTAATATTATAGTTCACTGATAATACTATATTATTAATAATATGATTAACTATTATGGTTTATTTAACTATTTAGCTATTATTATTTGTTACAGTTTATGAAAAAATATTTGTATTATGATTAAAGAATTTGGTTTGAAAGTTGTTGAAGATTGAACATTTTTTAAATAAATAAATGAAAGTAATTGAACATTTCTCATTCCAGAATTTATTATTTTCTTTCTGAATGGTAGAAGTGGCAAAAATAAAAAGAGCACGGACGCAAAATCGATAGAATTCGTGTACTCGTTTTGGTTACAAAATATCAAAAGGTACACACCACCCTCCACGTACTTAAGTTTCCCGACAGATATTGATTTTCGCGGGGTCAAACGCGGGCCAATGGTGAATTCGAATACAAGCTTACACAAGCCCATTCGTCGTGCGTATTTATCGTTCTGCTTGAATGTATCACGAAAATTCATCCATTCGTGAGTCAACGCAAGAGGCATTTCAATTACTCTGATTGTTACATACAAATTGTTGCAGCATTTAAGATATTTACGACACTGCATCTTGGCATTCACAACTATAGTCAGAATAATCTCTTAGATACTATACCTTGATATTCAACTTTCGTAATACACTTCGAGACAATTTTATAAACCGAAATTTAATTTTGTCGAAATTCGAGTGTACAGTGATAATTAATATCGATATCTATCGATTGATTATTTTTGTAACGCAGATTGTAATTCAAACTTAACTCCTTTAATATAGACTTTAATATTTAATTCCCGGAATGTAAGTTTTAATTAATCTGTAACTTTTGTGGTACAAACCATTCGTTAATAATTACATTTTGCAATAAATTGATAATATGTGAACTATAATTAAAAAACCTTCATAACATGGATTATCATTTTGAATATACCAGTTGGTATATCAATTATAAAGCGAAATTAAGAACTCGGTGAATGCACGTTATAGTAGACTCTCGTTATATCGCCACGAAGACAGGTACTCAACAATCGGCCAAAAATTTCTCTGACATTGCAACCGTAAGATATTGAAAAGAAGGTTTGCGCGAAGGAGATAATCTACTGTAACCAAGAAAGAAACCATTTCACCCCGTTTGTCAGTTTATAAAAAAAAACGCGAAGGTCACTTTTCCACGATTACCAGAAGCAAATAAAAAGAAGACGTCCGAAACAGTAATTGAGCGTACCTGTAGTCAGGTTCGTCTGGGTAGGTAAAAGGTGGTCAGAGGGGTAGTAAAGGGCGAGTAGAACGGCGGCAGGAGGGTGGTCGATGCTCTCCCAGTCAAATACGGGGAAAAAAATACAGGGCAACCGAATGAATGAATGGCTTCCAATCTGTTCCATCCCTTTGTTGAAGCGGCTCGTGCCGCGTGTGCAAATCCACCCTCCTCCCCGACGACGTTTCCTTACCGCTCGTTCCCCGTTTCATCCCTCGCGCACACGCCTCACACCTGAGCACAATGGGGACCAGATTTCACCCTCGTGCACCACCTTCCCATCAAGCGTGTTTAAATACTGACGTGCGCCGTAATATGTGAGTCTGAGCGTGTTTCGTCTTTCTCTTCGCAAAGAGAAACGGAGATAAAGAGAGTTCACCCTCTCCCGGTACTCGCTCGTGCACCCCCTATAACGTTCATCTCCCTTTTCCTTCGCTCATCCGACTCGATCCTGATTTCACGTGACCGTAAACTATCGAATGTGTGTCGGAATATGACTTTTTACCGACACGGTCTGCTGATATCCTTGGTCATCAGGGTTTTAATCCTGCTATCGGCCCAAAAAGTTTATTCGTTTTTTAAAAAGATATTCGATCACAAATGTTACTAAAATCTTTTTGTATATAATTGATTTTTCAGTGTATACGAGAATTGTTATCGGTCAAGATATTTACTTAAACGTTGTTGCTCATCTGTAACTCTGCTTGTTCTTCCAGAACATGGATCTTTATTCTCAGGAATTTTGTTATAATAAATTTTTGCAAACTGAAAGGGACATTTACAATCATTCGGTACAACCTCTCTGTACACTATTCATGTTTTTTTTTTAGATATAAGCAACGTTTTTACCTCTATGAAAATAATAATATAGTACTGCTAGAATCAATCCTTGTATTTTACATTTTGTAAGAATTTATACCAGATGAAAGACTCAAATACACTTACACTATCTTTTTAACGAGAGTAAGTAAAAGTTCCAAGACCATTTGTTGAAGAAAAGAAATGACTCCCCATTAATTAACAAATGATGAATTAATTATGATCAAATGTGTCAGCAATGTACAGAAACAAAATTATGCAGCAAACGTCCGGCTAAAATTACGTTGCATCCCTGCACTTGAATCGTTCCCATTGTACCTCAATTAAAATCAATCAATTTATACATCTTAACAATAACTCACGGCTGCTTTCGATTCAACACGATTGAACGAACAAACACATCCAATACATAGCATGCGATAACGTGTACTTTAATCGAAACAAAGTTTTCCCATTGCAAAATCAGTTAAATAATTATACAAATACATCAACCAAAATGAGATTTGCGGATCGAGGAATTTGGGCATTCAGGGAATTAGAAATCAAGGAGCATGAGGATTAATGGACTTAGAAATCAGACGATTTGGGGATCTAGGGATTTGAAGATTCAAGGATTCGGGAATCTAGAGATTTGGGAATTAGAAATTAGGGAATCTGAGGATCAATGGATTTAGAATAATTTTGCTTATCAACTGAACCAATTATTTATTAATAATCCGAGCGATGTTATACCTAAAATCATAATTCTGCCATGATTTTCGCACGGTCGAGCGATCACGTAGTAACACGTGCGCATCACCCTCGTTAACAATTGACTTAACACGATCAGTTCGGGAGCAAGAGATAAAACGCAAATCCAATGGTGTCGATTGTTCGCGAAATACGGTTGTAATTAAAAGAGAAAGAAGAATAGAAACCCTCGAAGGATCGTTTCGATTTTGGCTGGATGCAGCCTCGATTCGGGTAAGTGAACGAGCGCGCATATTAAAAGCCTTTTAACGTAACCGACTGTATTCGGGGTTGAAATCCCGTCTGGTTTCACCCTCCTGGCACAGTCCGAGTGGTTATGCTACGTGCGCCGATTCGTATGTACCTACGTGTTTAGAGAACACGTGGGTGCAACCGAGAAAGAGACACAGGGGGTGGGAGGGGTTGGACAAGGACGAAGAAAGCAGAGATAGGGTGAATAGGGGGTAGGTTATGTTCTTTCCGCCTGCATAGCCATCTATTCAAGTTATTGCATTACTGGCTTAGCTTTGCTACCCCGTGGCTCGTGCACGATGCACACGTAGCCACCCCATCGTCCATATCCAATATCCATCGACACTGTGGCTGCATTTTGCAGCGCTCACCTTCCCAGAACGCGTAACCGCAATCCCTTTAACCTTTTGTTTCCGGATTCGACGGAAACTGACTACTGCGATCGATTTGCAAAATGGAATCGAATGATTAATGTATGCTCTCAATTTCAAGGTTCGCACCAGTATTGCGTATTGTCAATATATTGTACCTGGAGCGAGATCAGCTCGAGGAATTGAGGGAAGCCTATTTTGTTTCTCGATCTGGTTGGTGTGGATCATTGATGGAAATTGTTCATTTTTGCTGCAAATGAAGCTTGCAAATTTTTTATATTTTCACGTTTCTAAATTAGCAGATTCTCAAAATCCCTAATTTCAAGTTCCTGAGCTATCAAACTTCCAAATTTCATAATTTCTAAATATGTTTTATCCTCAAATCACCAAATCCCCAAATTCCGAATGTAAAATTTACTGTAACTGTTTCAGTTGAACCAACACAGGGCCGAGCATTGTACATCATTCGATTTATTATCAAAGTCAATTTGACAAACAGCGTGCCGTCGAAAAATCAGAGAGTTCGTTGAGAAACAACCGGGTCTGGTGAAATATCTGTCGGTCGATGGTGCGACACAAATCATTCTTGCAAATAGTATACTGCTCGCGAATGCGCATGCACGCGCTTGCATTTCATTACGCGGAACGCGACGAGCATGTTGCACACCTGAGACACGTGTCTTTCTGCGTTGTTGATGAGTAGACTACGAATATTTATGCAAATATTCGTTTCTACGGGACATAGATACGTCATTTCTCCGACATTAGGTATTTTTTATTTTGCATGTTCAAATTTCTGGATTCACAATTACCTAGATTCCTAAATCGCTAGATTTCCATATCTGTGGATTCTCAAATTCTTAGAGCCTTAAATTTCTAGATCCTCAAACCCCCAGATCTCCAATTACCTAAATCCTAAAATTTCTGGATCTCTAAGTCCCTAGATCTCCAATTACCTATATCCTCATATCTCTAGATCTCCAACTCCTACATCCTCATATCTTTAGATACTCAACCCCTTGATCTCCAAATCTTAGATTCCAAATCTCGGACTCCCTAGACCCTCATGTTCTTCCATTTCCAAGTACTTATACATTTCAATATTTAGTCGACCATATTTCCCATGTCCCTATATGCCTAGATAAAGTAAAAGCGTCAGAGATATCTAACAAATTTCCATATATAAAAACTGTCCAACAGGGTTGAAACTAATCGGTGATGAAGGTAGTGGAAAATGTGCATTAGATAAATTGCGATTGTTGTAATCGGCATTATGTAGTAGAATGGCTCGGGTATTGAATGTTATATGTGGGAGGAAACGTGTAGAATATTATCAGCGTGGAAAAGCGATACAGTGCATGGCGTCACGAAATTCTGGTTTATCGCGATACGCACAGTCGCGATTTGTCACGTATCAACGAAAAATCTATTCTGCAACGGCTGTCGAACGCGATAAAACACGACCGGTGTCCATTGTAACACGGCTAATGGCCAGATTTATGGTCACTTCGCACCTCGTTTACGGGCCTTTCCAATTACCAGCATTTCAAGCACCTTCAACCACTGTAAAATCCCATGGCGTTACGATTCACAACACGTGGAGCATTTCTCCATTTCTCTCGTTTCTTTCATTTTTTTTTTTTTTTTCACGAGAACAATTTTAACAAATTATTTACTATTCTACCGAATAAAGTTGCCGTATATCTGTTTCTACAAGTCCATCGTTTTTTTCACAAAAATTTTTGATGGTTTATTTCGTATGCAAAATTAGTTCTTTAGTTCGTGCATTGCATGTTGCATGACCCAACTTATTTGTTCGTAACACCGCGGGTTAAAACGTCATGGCTCCCGTACAACGGAATTAGCACGTGCGAAACACATTTCGTTTGGCCACGTTGAAAGTGGGAATGACCTGGATAAGCTTGACGTGTTCGTAGAACGTCGATAGGAATACCTACAACATAAAGTCGATGTAATATACTGAAATCCATGATCTCCATCGACGACATTAAAACAATATCTATTTTCATCTTTCCACGCTTCCTTTCTATTACTTTACTTTCGTACAATCTCATTTGTTCGAGGGTTTTTCAATAGATAGCGCAAGACGCACCTGCTGTGTCATTAATCACATCGTACAGCTAGTATATGACGCACCTGTTGCGTCGGCAATCACATTGTACAGACAGTGCAAGACGCATATGTTGCGTCATTACATCATGCAAGTAATAAGGACGTTTAAGGTGCGTCATTGATTACATTATATAACCCAAGACGCACAGGAACGTTATCGATTACATTACATAGTACAAGACGCATAAGGTGTGTCATTTATTACGTTCCATAACACAAGACGCACATGATGTGTAATTGATTACGTCGCATAACTCAAGACGCTTATGGTGCGTCACTTATTTAACCACATATCCTAAGACGCATACGGTGCGTCACTGATTACGTGCATAACTCAAGACGCACAAGGTGCGTTATCGATTACGTCCCATGACACAAGACACATGTGATGTGGCATTGATTACATCATAAAACCCAAGACGCATATGGTGCGTCACTGATTACGTGCATAACTCAAGACGCACAAGGTGCGTTGTCGATTACGTTCCATAACACAAGACACACGTGATATGTCATTGATTATGTCGCATAACTCAAGACGCTTAAGGTGCGTCACTTATTTAACCACATATCCTAAGACGCATATGGTGCGTCACTGGGTACATGCATACTCAAGACGCACAAGGTGCGTCGTCGGTGCAAGAACTAACTCATAAACCAAAATGAAATCGGAAAATAGCCATACTAACCTGTCCCTCGTGACAGAATCCCGACATCAGAGATGTGAAATTGCCAATTGCGAATGCAATGGGTTTCTCTGTGTTCTTGCCGCGATTCAAACGACGGACACGGACAATTCCCTCGTTGATTCTCCGTTCCTTCGGTGGATCAGTGGCGAACAGGGACGACATTAGACGGCCAATGAAGAGGAGACAGTCACACACACACACGTACACCAATACACACGGGAGGTGGGAGCGGGATTTCCTCGTGGGAACTGGCGTACACTCGACCACCACGCATAGTCGAATTTATTGATGAGTCACGCGTACGATCTCGTCGCCACGTTTTTGCAGAATCGTTCGTAGGTAGGGGAATCGAAGGCGGACAGCCCTTTGCACGTACGTATGTACCTAGCCCGTAAAATCTGGCCCGCATAAGGGCACCAAGAGGAAGGTGCACGTTCGCTGGGCCCCCGGGCTGTCGCCCATATGGCGACCATCGTTATTGCCGCGACGAGACATAGGTAAACTGGCCGTGAGCGCACTTTTGTGCTTTTTGTCCCGGCCAGAGGGACCACACCGTGTCCCACGTTCCCCAGTCCACCTTCCCTGTGGAACACGATCTTCTGTCTCTGCCTATCCAATTTTCTACCAGTCTTTTCGAATATGCTCTGAATACGGTCTGAATGTATCAAATAAAGTGTACTTTTGTTTCAGGGCATGTTGACATGTTAAATATTTTTAAGATGCTTCGGTCTATAGCTGAGATATGTTTTGTGATATAGAGATAAAACAAGTTTGAATTATGCTTAGTAGTGTAAAAATAGATGACACTATCTGATGTAGCTTTTCCTTAGGGGATGCTAGGGCTCCTTGGTCTCTCCCTGGGAGTACGTCACTGAAGGACACTTACTCCACATCAAAGTTTCTAAATATCAACTTCCATTGTCCGACAATTTTTATTCCCAAAAATCGTCTGAAAATAAGTGTTACAATCTTCTTATCAAAATCATTTGAATTATCCATAAGTTGCATCCTCAATTTTTAACGACCAACCTACGTTCAAGGAACGTGCACAAAGAAACTGGAAATAACGTTGCAATCAATAGTCACGTGAACTAATACACTTTATCGTAACGATACAAAGGTCCCCGACATTTTTAATGTCGTGGATAAGTCACGGCTAGAATGTCCAAGCACGAACAATGTTAAGCACCGAGCCTATAACGCTTATAAATGTATACGGCAGGGGTCAAACGAGCAAATATTTGTTACGTTCGGATTTCTGTTTGCCATGAAAGTGGTCGTTTGCAAACTAAGACAAACACGAGCCTCGCTACCGTGGCGTTTCTTTTTTCCACTGGGCCCAATCAACAGATACCGGAAGTGTATTTACTCTTAATCAGAGAGCTCGTCGATTATATCCGGCCAGTAAACAATGGAACCTCTTAAAAAGGTGACCTACCTTCGAGAAGTTAAATAAAGATTGCTTACAAGACGCGAGTCCTTAATCGCGATGATTCACGAATCTAACAGGGAACAAAGGTACTTGGAGCAGCACGGGAATTAGGTTATTTAAGTTTCGTGGGGCAACAACTTCGTAGAATTGTTTGTTAGCCGGAATTCATTAGCCTTAAGAGCGGTACGGTAAATGTTGGGCAAATGGGCACTTGCACTGGGCCCTACGTTATTATTTAATAATAACTGATCTTTTTAGTGGGCTGTTGACGATACTCCAAGTTTCATGGACCGAGACTTTGAATAATGATCATCTTTTGGGACTCGGTCATTTGTGATGCATTATTTCAAGTTATGCAATTACAAATTTTCGTGGTCAAAGTCTCAGAGTTCCAAAGTGTCGACGCTCAGAAATCTCAAAGCTCTATTTAAAGTTTTTAAATTCCAAAACTTCCAAAGTTACAAATTCTCAAAGATACAAAGCTTCAAAACTCGATGTCTGAAAGTCTAAGTGTCTCAAAGTCCAACAATTTTAAAGTTCCAGTGTCTCAAAGTTTAACAATTCTAAAATCCCAGTCTCAAAAATAAGTATCAAAATACCAAAATTTCAAACTTAAAAAATCCTGGTGTCATAACAAAATTTCGATTATATCGTAGATCGTGCTATTACCTAACCTAAAACTAATTCCATACTAACCTAACTCACCGAACTTTTGACAAAATTAAAGATTGAGAAATAATGCAATATATGGCGAACATGCAGTAGCAGAAAATGAAGAGAACGCTTTTGTTCGATCGAACGAAGTCGTTCTCGTTTCCAATTCGAAAGAACGAACGAATACCGTCACCGGTGCAATTTGAAACGGGTCGACGGCAATTAGATCAACTTTCATACGGTTGCCTTTTCGTTCGTGTCCAGGTTATACACTGTATAACCTGTCGACCCATAAACAGTGACATATTAACAACCCGAGGTCGGTTCACGCCCATGGGTCTCCGTCTTGTAGCTTTTATTTCATCCCCTTTTCGCGTTACCAGTTGTTTCATAAAGTTTCGATCGACTACTCCGTAATGCGAGATATGAAATTTTTTGCCGCTTACAGAGATCGTTTCTGGACATGCGTGCCAGAAAAAAAGTTACTCCGATGAGATGAAGGCTACGTTATCGATACCTCGAATGTAATTTAATCGTGGCTCAAAGTAATGATCCTGTGGGTGCAACGTTTTTTCTGGAGATTATTAATAAATTCCATAAACATAAACTTCCATTTCAGATAAATTAATACGATGAGAATTAATGAATAAATACAGTCAAAATTTTTCAGTAACCTTTACAGCTGAATACACAGGAATTTTGTTTAAATTAAATCTACAAAGAAGCGTTATTGATCTAGCAAAATATAATACGAAAGATATGTATCTAATATCGAAAGGTGTTTATACAATTTCTAAGTGAAAAAATATTAGAAGAAACATTACAAATCTATCAAGAACCCGTTTCCGTTTCCAGCGCGTTAACGAGGAACGCAGAAAGGAGGGAAAAAATCCGAGACAGAAAGGTACAAAATGGTGATCGTGTCTCCGGCATGCGAGAGAGTTTATTTTTTCTCGGTTGACGAATTCGAAGGAGGAAACGGAGCTCCGAGCGGAATAAAGAAGAGAAAAATATGCATGAAAGACTCCATTCCATGGCAGTTTCGTCGTATACCTGATTAATCGCGATCGGGAAGTTTGTCGAAGAGAAATGGTGGACCAGGGTACCCGGAGGAGACGAGAAGCGACGAAGAACGAACGAGGGTGAGAAGAGCGTTAGAATGAAAGAGAATGGGAGAAGAGAGCGCACAAGTGGCGCACACATGGTGCACAGTTGTTCGAGAGGTCAGGTTTTTGTCCACGAGCCTTCAGTTTTACAGATCCGGCCGAGTTTCTGTATGTCTCTATACCTATATACAGGATGATCCACGTAACCTGAGATTTCCATTCCACGATCATTTTACAATTGTTATCAAATTAATATCAACATTTCGAAATTTATAAATGTACTCCCTGTAATTTTTACTTGGAAGAAATATTTCAAGCTTAAAATAAAAGTCCATATTTAGACTTCCTCCGACCTTCTAAAATTTATTTATTTAGGTATCGTACAGTTTTGAGGGACGCTCCAATAAATATACCCAATACTTTAGGACTGCATACCTTTCAAAAATATATAAATATCAATTCCTATATTCTTGAAGATACGAGGAACTTTATACTGAAAGCACTAAACAAGCAAGCAAAACTGTTTCGTGTCAAGTTAGACAGACCTCATATTTTAAGGCTGGAAAGCTATTAAATTATTATCGAAGCTGTTTAGAAACTCAGGAATGTTCTCATAGCTTTAATAAAAAAAATATAAATGTCATAAATCTTATAATTTTATTTAAAGGAATAATTTAGTGTACATAAAAGTATTAAGAAATATAAAATGTAGGTGAGTTCACGGTGAAATTTTCTGGAACTAAAATTCTGTAAATAGTTCTATGAATCAAATTGTACGCAAGTACACGTAAGTACATACATGCAGTCGACTAGTCCCCATTCGTTCTGACAAATTGTCGAACCTTGGCGTTTGCGTTCGTCTTGAATAGGTGGCCGGGCTAAAGGTTGTAAGATATGGTGAAATTCGAGCGGAGGAAAAAACGCACGTTTTCCAGGAGAAACGATAAAGACCGAGACGATAACTCACCGCTCTCTTCTAGCGAATAACAGAGGATTTTTACAAATAAACAGCGGCAGATCCACAGTACATTTAGAAAACAACTTCACGATTTTACCAAGAGTTCAATATTTTAGAACTTTGCAACTTTTTGGGAATTTTGGAATTGACAGAACTTCGACCTTCAGGAATTTTCGAATCTTGGAACCTTGAAACTTTATACCTTCATTTTGGAACTTTGAACCTTGAAACTTTTACATCGCTGAAACTTCAGAATGACTTTGGAAAATGAATGATTGGTACAAAACAGCGATTTCGGGAAGTCTCGGTCCATAAAAGTTTGGGAAGCGTTTTCGAGTGCACACATAAAATGGCGTTCGGAGACTATGAATCACAGAACATCCAATCGGTCGCAATGAACTCATCGATGTGTCGAAGAGAAAAGCAAAGAAACAGGGCAACGCATCAGTCATCCGTGAAAAACGGTAGCACAAAGGCGCGTGCTATCTAAGCAAGAAGAAAGCGTAACCTTTGGTAAAACACGATTGACTGCCGGTCTCTAGAACAATAACCAAACAAAGCAACGACGACTGGTTTCCATCGAACGACTCTACGTCGCGCAACTTCTTCTCCTTTCGTTCCGAATGAGAAGATAAAAATCCGAGTCGTTTTTCATAGGGAGAGGTAAGCCGTTAAAAAAGGAGACGAGAAAAGAGTTACACCAAATTCTATAGAGGAGCGGACAGGAGAAAAAGTCTGGACCTCGTCTGACATTTATTATCCCTATCTACGTTGATTAATATATAGTTCGAGATAAAAGCGTTCGAACTTGATTACGTTTTACGCTCGTGGTAAAAAGGTATCAATATCTTTTAAGAAGAGATAAGTCTGATAAACCGGGTACCCTTATTTCGTGGACTATATTCAAAGATGGAGGATGTTTTGTGAAGATATGGATAGGAGATGGACAGGACTCTTATTGTCTGAAGATTTTTATTTTTCTCGTCAAATTTTAGTAACTCCAAAATAAAATTCTAGAACTCTTCTCAAAGTGTCAAAGTACTCAAGTTCAAAAATTGTACAAGTCCCAAAATTGTATTGCTCCAAAGACCCAAAGGTTCCAACATTCAAAAATTTGAAAGTCCTAAACTTCATAAATTCAAAAGTTCTAACGTTCTGACCTAAAGTCCCAACACTCCAAAAACGTTCCAAAATTCTCACATCTCAAAGTTCCATTGTCCCAAGATTCCAACGTCCAAAGTCCCAAGAACAAATTACAATGTTCAATAATTTCAACACCCCCAGTCTCAAAATCCGTAAGATCTGAAAATTCCAACCCGAAGTCCCAAAATCCTAAAGTGACACTTAATGTACCAATGTAAGAGTGGAGTACCTGAGAAGTCCCTAGTGTATACTAGAACATTCCACGAGATGAGTATTGAAAGAAGTGTAGCAGAAATTGATTAAAGCAAAAAACTCTTTTCACGTATCACCAAAAAAATCGACAAAGACGGAAAATAGTGCCTCGTTAAATTTCTAGAGGTCATGTGAGTAGAGGCGAATCTTTTCTCCGTAATGTTTTTCTCGTATCTCAAAAGGCGAAAGGCGATCGACGGAACTCGAAACGTGGCACGCGGCAACGTTATCTGTGCGCATACATCGGGAACCTCTTGTACCTACGCCCGGTGATTCACTGTGCTATTGTCTGATCCGCGAGGGAGGAAGAAGACAGAGACGGAAAAAACCAGGGTGAAAAGATAGGCAAGAACGCGTGCAAGCAATCGGTAGAGTTCGTAGTTTAGCCGGGACTTCGCTACGCTGAAGATAAAGAAACGCGGTTGCGAATCACGCCGCGGTGGCGCCTAATGGGCGGCAACAAAAAGGGACACGGTGTGGTCACCACACAGAGCACCGGCATCAGGGAATTCCCCTCCGTAGGAGACTGTACTCCCCACCACGCGCCGCTTTCGACTCCCACTCGATTATCGTCGGCCGAGTTCGGACACGCTCGGTGATCTCCGCGTCATTGCTGGACCCGCCACACCGGAGATCGCGCAGTGCCGTATGCACTGGGAACCCCCCTTTACATTCACCACTTTATCACTTTCTTTTCATTTAATTTTAATAAATTATATCTTTCTATTAAAATGTACTCTTAAAATTTCAGTACGATCAGCTCAAAAATTGATTGCACTTTCAGTAAATTACAGTTGCAATTTTTGCTCGTAATACCTCCACACAAGTACAACAGGTATTTAAATGATTTTATCGCAATTTAAACACCCTAAGAAGTTATATGAATTTTAATAAATCTTTCACTTTCTTTATGTATTATAAATCACCTCCATATTTGTAATCACCTCCATATAAAATTTATATACCTTTACATAATGCATCCAACAAAAAACCTAATAAAATGGTACCTAAAAATATTTGTTAAACAGTTTTTCTTGAATACACATGTTTGTAAAGAAATTAAAAGGTAAATTCATGATTTTTTTGGAACGGGTTGAGTGAATGGATGAATGTAAAAATTATTGAGTTTAAAATAAGGAGGTTTCTGTTGAGATGCTGGTACAATGAGGAGGTTCAACTGGTAAGATACCAAGAAATTCAACACCTCGAGATGATGAGACCTTTGGGAGAGAGGGTCGACAACTATTGCCTCTAATTGCCAACATTTGTTGAATGGAGGTGGTTCGGCTATGCTTTCGCTGGTATATAACTCCGATTTTAAACGATCCTATCGCTACGCTTCTCGTTTAACACTTGTACATAAGAAAATTGTGGACAATGATCATTTTACATTGATACCATTCGCGTCTAGTGTCAATAATAAAATGTATCTTCATCTACACGATACTACACTGCATAATAAGTCGAAAATTTCTTTCAATGCCTTATCATTTTAACAATGATTTCGCATTATTGTTTAATTATATTTTATCGTGTTTTATTCCTCTGTGTCACGTGTTGATTGCAACTTATCAATTAATTTTGCAACGTAGATTATGACAAGTTAACAATATCCTTTTAAATGCAAAAAAGAATACATGCGATATGAAACGTGTGATCATAAGTTAAATGGAAGATCCCCGGAATGGCAAGAATTTTCGATTTAATGATTAAATACGGCGTTAATTTGAGAAAAAAAGCAGAAAACTGAAACAAGCTGCATTGAAAATATTCCTAAGGCCATATCAATCGTCAGTTCGAGCGCGAAAGTATACGCGAAACGTATACGTTTATTCTTCCATGTGACTCTGGACTGAAATAGACATATGACCATCTCACAAATTAATTTCGCGGACAATTCTCTCCTCGTATGTGAATCAACGTTTATACTTATCAGGCAAGATTCAGCTAGGCCTCTTTTGCTCATTTTCAAAGACAGCTTGGGTGACATTAAATAATCGCCCGACTGTTTGTAACTTGATATGCACTTTCGAACGTGTGACAGATGACTTGTAATAATTTATCACGCTTCGAACATCAATTGATTGCCCTTTCAGATAGTAAATTCTTACAAGAACGTTTGAGACTTTTTGGGACTTGTGAATTCCTTATGGTGCACTAGCGAATCTGAGTGGACAAGTATAGCTTCAGGTACCAAACTCGATAACTTCTATCATTGATTAACGGATCGATTGATTCCTAACGAGGCGGAGATCGACGCCTCGTCCAACGTATGTACGTACATATGTATAGTAGCTGGCTCTAAATAATCGTCAGATGCGTGTCGCTTAAGCGATGCAACGTGCTCCCGTCTCTTTCGGACATTGTTTCGAAGCGGTCCTTCCCTTTCATTCAGTAATTCGCAGGCAGCTGCACACTAATAATAGTATCGGACACTGCCGCCACCGCTTGCCGTCTCTGCTTTCGTCGCGTCTGTACGTACAACATTAGCCGTCAATATCGTCAGAAACGACGATAAACCTACCTTGCCTCTCCGCGCTAAGTTAACTCATTTTCCCGCACCTCCTCTTTCTCGCTATTCCACGATTATCCGAATCACGAACAAAACCACGGAGTTTAAGCTCGAACATAAGTCACTCGACAGTGAACTACAGCTACTGTTATCGATGGATATCACTAAATTATAATGCGAATCTGGTTACGCTCACTTGGAATTAGGCTACGTTTGAAGCTGAAGCAAGAATCAATAAATTTGAACTTCATAACCAAACCCTAGATTGGTAACCAAACATAACTACTTGACCTAACCCGGATCTAAGTTAACCTAACTGGAGACTAACCTAATTATCTAACCTAATTTTATAACCAAACCTAACACATCTACATAACCAAACCTGAGTCTGATAACAAAACTACCTGACCTAACCCTGACCTAAGTTAACCTACCTCGAGACAACCTAATTAACTTAACCTTAGTCTAATAATCTAATATGACCTAACCTTTACTTAAGAACCTAATCCTAACTTAAGAACCTAACCCTAATCCAACAACCTAAACTAACCTAGAATCTTATTCTCGTAAAAAACATTGTGAAATAAGGTGAATAGTGGGTCATTTCTTCTTCTATACTTGCTTTGAACAAACAGAAATCGAAATTACACGTGACCATACATGAATGGTAATCAAAATAAGTTTATCAGCAGTGCCTTGACTAAAGGTGACGATGCCAACGAATCACCTATCCGGCGATAATACTAGCGTCATCGTATTTTCGCAATTCTAGATCTGTTTATCGTTATTACTATTCCTGTTAGGGAAGAGGATGAACGAATGGAAAGTTTCGCCGATATCGATAGGTCGTCGACGATAGGTTGAATCGAGAATAAGAGCTTCTTGTCTACTTTGAAACGTATTACATGTACCTCACGTCGGTGAAAAGTCAAGGAAATCAACGCGACGATAACCGCACGCGCTAACCAGAGGAACGATATCGCGTTTCCCCTCCGAGACCGAGGTATTCGGATCATGGTGTATTGCAAAATACCTCGTGACGTCTTTAAACGCCACAAAACTGAAACATCGTGTTTATCAAAGTCGTTAAAGTTGGCTTACGTCTCTTTGTATATTGCAAGTACTTTTGGATGAGTACACTTGTACGCAACTTGGGATTCTTTTGTAAAATTAATTTTTATTAGTGTTGTAATAGGTGAACAAGCTGTAATAATAATTTTGAAATCATATTTGGATGGAGCTGTATATATAATATGTTAATTTATTAAGAATTTGTGTAAATTGTATATAATTCTTATTAAACAGCATCGTAGGAGCTTTGTGCTGTATCTTATTAGGACCGTAGAACCATCAAGAATATTTGCAACTGCGTGACACCGTGAACTTCCCCTGATCTTACTAACGAAAATAATCGCAATTTTTCCATGACCCTGCCAACCCTTGAAACCCAAATCGCCCGCGGCGGTTTCCAGAACACGTGAATAGGAAGCTCTCTAGAAGCAACAACAATATCTCCGTAGCGTGCATCCTTCCTTTCGTCAGATAAATAACGAGGCAATCGCATCCGTGAGCCAATGAGCCAAAAGATACCGGGTTTCCGTTTCACGAATGCGTCACGATAAGAAACTCCGCCGCGATCCATAAACCCTGTCCGTTATTGCTGAAAACAACGGGATGCAACCGTCTCCCCTATTGGAACATCGTCATCTCCGCGCAATCGATACCGCGGGGCGCCCGTTTGGCCAGCTACGCTCCTGACCTTGATTGCGGCCAACGCACACGCCGAGATGCGACGCAGGTAGGGGATGTGGCGACGACACGGGTAGACGAATATATAGTACGCACGAATCGCTCGAGGATAACATCTCGTAGCCCAGGGAAGTAGACCTACGAGGAGACGGGAGCCAACAGGAGGATAGAGAGAGAAAGGGGATAACTTGAAGAGGGGGGGTTTCCAGCGTGTCCGTCATAACGCGTAGAGGGGGAGATCAGGTTGGAACGGTTACGGGGCGAAGCAGAGTGGAGAACAGAGGTGGTGGGGGCGGTCGAACAAGGTAAGGGAGACGAAGAGAGAGAGAAGAAGCATGGGGGCGGTGGCTGCTCCGCTACGGCCGCCATCACCATCCGTCCCATCCTATAGTAAACTCCGAAGCAGCAGTCCCCAATCTGTCTCCATGTGTGTTAGTTAGGACCGTGTTTTACCGGTGCTTGCTACTCCAAGCTGGTAGTAACACCGACATTTCTGCCTTGCCCGCTCTCTGCGATGCCCTAGCATCGGCTCCCGATACCGTCGCACTTCCCTCGTTCCTTTCTTCTCTCCGTCTTTTTCCCGCTATTCTTTCCCTCCTTTAAGTGTGCGCGCGTGTGTTTCGCCTCTGTGCGTGCGATATAAAAAAAAAAAACGCGTACGCGAATGAAAAGAAAAGGAGAAGGTGGCGGAGGAGGAAGAGGCGGCAGAAGAAGAGCAGCGTGTCGCTTCCTGCACGGCTCGTTTCCAAGGATATAACCGGTGCACCGACGTTCCTTTCTTTTATCCCAATTTGCGAGAGTGTATTGTATAGTGTATATAATTAGTTGGGAAGTAGCCAGTGCACGCCGTATTGTAAATCTGTTCCTCGATATACATCTGTGCGCGCCTTGTCGGGGCGATTCTTCAAGAAACGTAACCGAGGAGACGAATATTCCTCGAATCATGCGGAATTGAAAGAAAATTTGATACAAGATGTACCTACTTTTCGTGCGAGTTCTTCGAGTCCTTGAAAAGTTGTGACCGTCAGCCTCCGGAGCACACGGCGTCGAAAATCCAACGAGTTTCGGACGCGTCCCACCCAATTGGTCCTCTCGAATCATCGTCGTGGAATCGTCAGTTATCGTGACGAGGGGAACGAAGGAACGGACGAGCTATCCGTGGACCTGAGCGCTGCCGCCCGCTGGAATTTCTCCTGTCGTCGTCTGCACATAACCTCTCTCTCCTCCTTCCCTCGAGCACTTTTTCGTCGCCTCTCTCTCTGCTTCTAATCTCTCTCCTTCTCTGTCCTCCCCCGTTCAACGCCTGGCTCGTTCCTCTATTCCACGTCGAAGAGAATAAGCGTGATCAACATTCCCGTGTTTCGTTGAACTCGTTGTGCGTTGAACCGCTTTTCATGATCGCCGCGACAAGTGCTAGTAAAATTGTTCGCCGACGCGTGGATATCCGGAGTGGAGAGTCGTTTCGAAGGGGCCACAGTGTGACGCTCGATCCTACTGCACCTGTGCCGGTTGTCATCGAAGGTTAACCTAAAAGAGGAAGACGGATGATCGCGCACCGACACGTTGCTGGACGCGAATTACCTCGTCCTGGACGCATTCGCTGTTGCACGAACGAACGTTGAAGAAGTTACTTCGTATCTATGCTCCCAGACGACGCGAGAACAGGCGGTTATCGTTGCTTCGTACCGGCGGCGTATTTATCGAACAATCCAACGGAGAAACGGACAGCAGGATTGCAACCATGCGTCGCTGTACCTTGAAACGTCACAGATCACGCTGGACGAACTCTTGAGTGGAATCGCGGACGAACCGAGGCCAACCAAGCATTCAACCTGGCGGAATCGTCGGAAAGACGCAAGACGTACCTCGGGGAGCTGTGGCTTGCGCTCACGCGAATATGAACATGACTCTCGTCCGAAATACGTTCAAAGGTAAGTTGTTTTTGCTGCATAATCTTCTTCCCGCCCTTTGAAATTTAACCTGTAACTGGTACGGTGCAATCTATCAGACACCAACAATTTCACTTGTCCAATTTTTAAACAAGGTAATACCTGACCATTGATCATAAATCGTATTTCGTGCGTGAACGTCCATGATCCACGATGAATAGTCACATTTTGAAATAACTTCAACATTTTGAAACATTTGAAAGACAATGACAATGAGCGTTCAGGTTTAGAGGACATTGTAAAGAAAGCAACTCTGTATGTCGGAGTATATAAAATGTATAAAATAAAACAAAAGAATTTACATTTCTGTCACCATAGTTCCACTACAATAAAATGACCACTATACCAGTAAAGGTGTTACGATAATATTTAGAAAGTTTTTACTAAAAATATACAAGTGAAACATTGATACGTGAACATCGTAATTTGATCGAAGGATTACGTTAGAAAATGTAACAGTGTGTTACGACGACGTTGACGTTGCGTTGTTATTTCATTGACTTTCTCGTTGCTGATAGTTTACCTGCTTAAGAATTCGTGAAGTCGAAAGCACTTTACACGTGATTTCTGCGTGTGCTTCGTAAATACGCCTGTTTATTCGCGCGCGCGCGTGCGCGCCAGAAAGAGACAGAAAACATAACCGAATGCGCGTTGTATTTAACACATGCGTTCGTTCGCGCATGCGCACACGCGCCATGAAAATATCACCTATTTTTTGACGAAACGACGTGTAAAATTGGTTCGCAAATGCGAACGTTCGAATAAAACTGTATCAAAAGAATCAATATATTTTTCCGTCTTTCTTGAACTCATAACAGTTTCCACAAAATGCGTTGTAATTTATTTTTACCGCGATATCATTGACGGTACACGTGTTGTTTCTGGAAAGAGTAAAAGGAGCACAGCGTACGTACTGTACATATTTTGTTACCGATTGTTATGTAATTTATTTAAAAATTACGTGTCAGATTTAGCTAGTTTAAAGCACTACTTCCGAAACAGTGATCCTATAAAAAGTCCGCGTAACGCGTCATCAAAGAGAACGCGTTTGACGCCAAATTTCGTTGCGCGTACATACGTCTTAACCTTAACACTCGATAGAATTCGTTTTTCTTTTTACTTCCCGACATTCGTGGTATTTCGTAATGTCGCGTTGATTCGCGAACAGTTTTTTTTCTTTTTTATCGCCGAGAACGTAGCAGTGTCGTGTCACCTAACGATTTTGATCACTTTTCGTGATTCACGGATGATACAGTTTGTTCAACCGAAACTGAACTTTAGACCTGACACGCACCACTTTTGTGGCGCGGATGCGCGAAAAGACTTCAGATATGGCTCTCAGTGCGTTATGGTTGTTTCGTTTGTGCAGCGTTTTCGTGTTTCACGAACGAAAGATACTGTTTTTTGTTATGACCTCTTTATTTCATTTTAAACATTATCTTCAAACTTTTAAACTGCACTGCACTTTATTTAAAGTTTACTGAAATGACTCTGTGATCCCAATTCGATCGAAAATCATTTGTTAAAATACATCAATCATAGAGTCTTAATTTGAACCATGTTAGTGGCTTACTGCCAATCGTTTGAAAGGTGCAACGAAGTTTCACCTTCTTCGCAAACGGTGGCCAATTTTACGCGGGTTCACAAACGATATCGATAATCGTAACAGTCTCGTTTCCTTCGTTAGGAACGTAACACGACACTGGCTAGGCCAAGATCAGTGGTGCGCGTTCTTTCGCGAAACAAACGGGTCGACGATTATTGAACAAGCTCGGATCGGAGTCGTGCCCCGCGCAAAAATATTTACCGAATTAACGCACGGAAATCCGTGGCTCTATTTTTGACGGAGAACATTGACAGTCGTGTTCACAGGAGAATTGCCGTTTCAACGGCAGCCATTCAATCGATTCGGTGCTTCGGATGAATCGTGGCTAGTAACACAGACCACTGAGTACTTCTCCACGATCTCGACTTTCGAGTAAATATTTATACGTACCGGACGGACAAACGGTCCACAAATTATTTTCTTAGGTCTCGAAAACGAACTGATTTTGTTTGGTGATTTGAAAGAATTCTCTGTATGTACTTTGATTTTGTTCACGTTAACTTGTCGCGAAGCGGAGAATCGAAGTGATTCTCAAGGCATTCCTTATTTTAGTAATCCAGAAATTCAGAAATTTAATATAACGCGTGTTATACACTACGTGCTATATCGCCACGTGTTAGATGACCGTGTGTTAAATCACCGCGTGTTGAATGGCGATATAATATATCATTACATGTTAGATCGCTACGTATTATGTCGTTGCTCTATCTATATTGCCGTACGTTATATCGCAACGCTATCTATATTGCCGGGTGCTATATCTTGTGCTTGTTATATCGCCACGTGTTCTACTGTTGCGTTCCCTACATCGCCGCACATTATATCGTTGCTCTTGTTATATCGCCGTGCGCTGTATTGCTGCGTTCCCTATATCGCTACGCGCTATATCACTGTGCTCCGTATATTGTTATGTGTTAGATCATTAACGTTAGATTGCCACATGCAATATCGCCATTTGATATATCACCACTTGCTATATCGCCATACGTTGTATGGCCACGTGTTGTATGTAGGAGAATCATTCACATGTGTAAAAGTTCGTACGAGAATGGCAATATAACGAGAGTCCGCTGAAAACCTTAAATTTGGCAGAAAAGGTGAATTATGCATAGGTGTATTTTGATATACACCTATTTCACGCGTGGAATTTCACGCGTCTGAAAATAAAACGGATAGCCAAACGCTGTTCGAGCCTGCCCCGTCGAATTCCACGGTTCGTTTTCGCGAGATTCTTTTGTTCGTTCGGGTACACCAAGAGAGTACATTGTTCTTGCCAGGAGAGATAAGCTTCCCTATATTCCGCGGTCGAGATGAATGACGCTACTGTATCGGCGGTTGCGCATCGTATGCAGTTCACTAAGTCATCCGCCCGCGTATATTCCCATTTTTCTTCGTCTCTCGTTCTCTCTTTCTCTCCGCTTCCGTTATCTTCCGTTGCGGCCAGTTATCGCCGTGCCGTCTGTTTCTGTATTTTTCAGCGAAACGCGGACAAATAATCGTGTTGCACGCGCGAACGACCGGCATGATTGCAAAACTGTCCAGTATCCGTCGCGAACAATGGAAACCCCGGGATCGCGTTTGTTTCTGCGTTGTCTGTTTTTATCTGAACGACAAGGTGGCGGTGGTTCGAGACGCTTTAACGCGTTCATCGCCACTGTGAAAACGGTCCCGAGTAATCGGACATATTTCGATTTCATTTATTTAGTATCATTTTCCATTTTCAACTTCTCATTTTTCACTTCCCGAAATTATTATTGCATTACGTTCATTTTCTGATATGCTTTTGCTTCGAATTACATTAAACTTGATGGGTGAGGTTACGGTGATCTACGTGGTGATTTACGTTTAACGAAGAATAGAATCATAGTCTAATAAATAACATAGGGTATCACAGATGTAGAAGTCTGAAGACGTCCATATTTAGAAACTCTTAGGTACGTCTGACCATGTATAGGTAGCTGAACATACATAGACACATGGAGAATGGAGGTATCTACTTCGGAATGTATGTGTCTGAGGACAGAGGAATTTGAGGAGATATAGGTACTTGAGGACGTATGTTCTGTAGGTACTATAGGATCTATCTGGAGGAGAAGGTACCTACGTGTCCAGGTACCACATGATGTAGATATTTATCAATGCAAGTATTTGGGGTTGTAAGTACTTAGGGAAATAGCTTGGAGATACAGGTACTTGGGAATGTAGGTACATGGGGACGTAGAATACTCGAGGACGTAGGAACTTGGGGATGTAGGTAGTTGGAGATGTAGGTATTTGAGGATGTAGATAATTGGGTACTTAGATACTTGGGAACATAGGTACTTCAAGATGCAGGTGGGGATGTATGTACTTGAGTACTTAGGTATTTGGATGCGTAGGTACTTGGATACGTAGGTTTTTGAGGAAGTAGGTACTTGAGAATATAGGTATTTGAGTACGTGGATACTTGAGAAAGTAGGTACTTGAGAAGTGTATGTACTTGAAAAACGCAAGTCCTTGAGGACAAAGGTACTTGAAGAGTACTTGAAATACATACTTGAGAACGTAGGTACCTAGAATCAAAGATGAGATAGGTATTTTGGGACAAAACTATTTGGGAACATGGGTACCTGAAGACTGTACTTGTAAATGCATCTAGAGATCTGTCCATGGATTTAGAAATATGTCTCAGTATAATACACACATGCTTTTATTGTAATGCACACATACACAAACGAGAATTGAAAACAAACTCGAGTAACCACAGTAATTACGTAACCTATGAAATCAAAGGCTTTAATGTGCGAATTATTCGTAACGATTAGAATTTCAATATGTCTAACTGCGCATGTCCATTTTTACCGTTGTTAGATGTATTAACCACCTTCGAGATATTACAGCTTCACGATATTTTAGTGCAGAGATCTCGTTTAATTAAGATCACGATGTTCTAATTTTGGCTTAATTACGGAGACGCTCAAACTATACAAATATCTTTAAGCGTTGCATGCTTATTGTTAGATACGCGGACGACTGGGTCTTCGTTTGCAAACTTCTCAAACACGGTGTACACGACAAAAGAGTAATTAACTCTATTCGATGGCACGAGGTCGGTCGTTGAAGCTGTATTTACTCGGACGTTTCGTTGGGGCTTGTACCTTGACGAGTTCCACGTTCTAAATTAACTTCTGTTTTTCTTATTTTCTCTGTCTCTTTGTGGAATCACCGTAACAACTTCCGCAAGTAAATTTGCAATAAATTGAATAAAAAAAAAGAACCGTTCAGAATGTCTCTTTCAGAGAAACAGTTCACGAGTTTAAAACAAGTTCAAAAGTTTTAGTAAAACGATTTCTCGAAGCTTAAATTTATCTTTTAAGCTTCTATTTTTGTTGTTCAAATTCTTTCGTACATTATTAATTAAAAAATGTTTTCGTTTGAAAATTTGATTGGGCCATTTTGTTAAAACCTTGTATTATTGAAATGCAATTCTGTTTGCGAATGAAACGCAAATCGGCGATAGAGTTGTTACGTTCGATTTCGTGGAAATCGTGGATCACGGGCAGGCGGCTCGACTCGAATTCATTCACGCTATTACAATGTACAACGATAATAAAACGTGACGCAATTATTGTTTTCTTTTTTCGATATGGATGTAACATTATCGTCTCACCCACATTTGCATTGCGGACGTTCGTTCGCGACGCTCTTTTTAGAAGCGTGCTTCTGTGCTGGTAATATCCATCTGATACGACAAACCGCTCTGAAATTAATCTCTAAAAATATCGTTTTTGTATCTGCAACTTACAACATTAACATTAGCTGCTTATAGTATCTATCATTAACAATTTCTTGTATTACCGTAATAATCCATAGACTTTTAATCAAATAATTTGAAGTTATACATTGTTAATTAAGTTGTATTAGGACAATTTAAAAATTCAGACAATTTAACTTTTTAATTAAATAATTTATTCTATCATAACGTAGACATAGTCTATCATAAGCTTGTGTTTAAATATGAATATGTTCTTCGTTAGGTTTTTATTATCAATTAAAAACACAAATGAACATTAAAAATACGTATGTACTTTTAAATTGAAAATAAAGTAGAAAAAGAAATTCAAAGCTAGTAGATAAGTATATCGATTTATCTCGTTTATTGCAAATGAAATATAAAATCAAACCATCGTCCATTAATTTCTGCCATATTCAATAATCTCACAAAGTATAATTATTCCACTCTGGTAATTGTATTCGATAAACCATTGTTTTCCGTCAAAGAAACTTAATTCCTGAAAATTATTCACGGCTCAAATTACACGATTCCAAATGCTCTTCCGGTTCCATTACAAATTCCGTCATGCCATCAGCAAGTTCCCCTAACGTTAAACCCAACAAGGTCTTCAAAAGATTTCATCGATATTTTTCCCCGTTTCAATCGGATCCGCTGAACAAATGCCCTCAATACCTCGGATGAATAATTGCTAACCGCTAATGGAGTGGTTTTTATCGACTCCAATTGTAGAAGCATTAGCCGGATCATGCCTTGGCTCGTTTTTACCTTCAAATTGCGCCGATTGTTCGGAACCAGCTTGTTTTTGGATCATTTCTATTGCTTTGTTATCGGTCTTAATTGACTTCATTTTCTTCATATTTTTGGATTTTTTAATTTTTTAGTTCTATTACTTTTTTGTTTTCTGAGGTTCAAATTTTCAAATTCTTCGAGTTTTTGGATTTGTGAATTCCCAACTTTGCGGATTCCTAAATGTACAAAGTTTCAAATCACCAAATATTCACATTTCCAAATTTTCAACTTGCAAAATCTCTAACTTTTTGAATTCTCGAGTTTCCAAATTTTTAACTTTTTAAATCCTCAAATTCACAAATTTTCAACTCCCAAATCTCTAAATTTCTAAATCCATAAATTCCCAAATTTTCACATCCCCAAAGTTGGAAGTTTCCAAACTCTCAAGTCTTCAAAATTCTCATATTCCCAAATTCTCAATTTTTCAACCCCTTAAATTCCCAAATTCTCAATTTCCCAACTACTCAACCCCCCAAATTCTCAAACTCTGAACTTAACAATACCCCAACTCTCTAAATTCCCAAATTCTCAACTTTCTAACTCCCCAATCCCCAACTCTCCAACTCCCCAAATTCTCAATTTTCCACCTACCCAATTCCCCAAATCTCCAAACCTTGGAAATTGCTAATATTCCTAAATTCCAAATTTCTACATATCCAATCCATAAATCCCCAAATTTCCAAATCCTCCAATCTCTAAAACCCCAAATTTCCAAATCCCAAGAAAAATAATTCCGACACAAGATATAAATTACACATAAATATTTCCAATAATTAATAACGTTCTATTACAACCGTGTGATCGATCAATCGATCATAAGGTTAACAGAGGATCGTCACCGATTCGAACAATCCGTCCCGCCATAATTTCTCAACGATTTTCGAACGTTTCTCTCGAATTAATCGACGAAATTGTTGATACGACCGATTGGTCGACATTTAGCCTGTGGCCAATTGGTACGCCCGTTCCATCGATTGGCTGGTACGTATACGCACATAATGCTGTGGAATAACGATGCCATCGTTTGCGTTCAATCAGGAGCTATGCCGAGGATTTACCGCCATAGAACTACTCGGTTTACCAATGTGTCTGATCTTTGACGCGTCTCGCTGTAAATATTAGTCACAAGCTATTGCGATGTCCCATTCCTCCAAAGGTTGTTAACTACCCTCAATAAATACAATTACAAAAACAAAAGATGGACATCGTACATCGATCCTCTCGCAACACGATATACTTTCTCAAATGTAACAAATGATAGTTCAGCATATGTAAATAGCTGAAAATTACATAAGTCTTCATAGCTCAATATTACATAATAAGAAATAGACACAGACGTTAAAAGACAGAGAGCATCTGTGAACACGATTCGAGGTGTTGCAACCGTTTACAACAAATCTAAAATCAACCCGAATGGCAGATTTGTCACGAGCGGAAAGAATCGCAGTTACGAGATGAAAATTGTCGAGATCGGAACGATCTTAAGGGGAGGCCGCGGAGCCGCGTAATCGTATCAGTTCTGATCTAAACACTCTGGCCGACGACGCGTTAAACAGACTAATCGAGGCGAGCAACGCGTACAAATCGTTTGTGGTCGGTGACGAGTACATGGCGCAAAAGCGTCGTGTCGCTAGGAAAGTCGTCCAGAAGTGGTTTTAACGTTATGGAAGATGGCGGCCGCGCCCTATCAGGCTCAATGACCTCTCCGACAAATCGTTTACTTCGCACGCGGCGGCGTCGGCGGCGTCAGTGGGATCGCCGCCACCGCGCCGCATCTTCGGCGCCGTGCGAACGCGCCTTTATGACTCGATCCACGTTGTCCGATTCACGCGGCCGTCCTCTTTCCCTTTTGTCCAACGTCTACGTGCGTTGTGTTCACCCACTGCTATCGATTATCGATATCTTATTGATATTTAATTATACGTGAATGTCCATTGGATTGTTACGAATAATCCGAGTGACGTAGGTGTACTCGTGACTGACACAGATGTACTCATGATTGATGTAGATGCACTCACGAATGAGGTACATAGATGTACTCATGTCTGAGGTACATAGATATACTCATGTCTATGATACATAGATGTACTCACGACTGAGGTACATAGATGTATTTACGACTGAGGTACATATGTAGATGTACTCATGACTGAGGTGCATAGATGTACTCATGTCTGAGGTACATAGGTGCATTCACGTCTGAGGTACATAGATATACTCATGATTGAGGAACTTAGATGTACTCATGTCTATGATACATAGATGTACTCACGACTGAGGTACATAGATGTATTTACGACTGAGGTACATATGTAGATGTACTCATGACTGAGGTGCATAGATGTACTCATGTCTGAGGTACATAGGTGTATTCACGTCTGAGGTACATAGATATACTCATGATTGAGGAACTTAGATGTACTCATGTCTATGATACATAGATGTACTCACGACTGAGGTACATAGATGTATTTACGACTGAGGTACATATGTAGATGTACTCATGACTGAGGTGCATAGATGTACTCATGTCTGAGGTACATAGGTGTATTCACGTCTGAGGTACATAGCTATACTCATGATCGAGGAACTTAAATGTACTCATGTCTATGATACATAGATGTACTCACGACTGAGGTACATAGATGTATTTACGACTGAGGTACATATGTAGATGTACTCATGACTGAGGTACATAGATATATTCATGTCTGCAATACATAGATATCCTTACGATTGAGGTACATGGATGTACTCGTCTGTATTTAACACTAAATGGAACCAGTTAAAATGATGGATCGGAGGTACATTTTATCATTCATATTTGTTAGAGCAGGTTAAGTTGGATAAAATTTGTTAAGTTAGGCTAGGTGTATCATATCTGAACAAATCTTCCTAGAACCCGACCAACATGTTTTTTGTAGGAGCCATAGAACTGTGGGTCCATTTTTCCCCCCATTCCCTATCCCTTCACTTCACGCTTGTTCGTGGGTCCGCCCACTATAAATTCTCAGGTTGTTCAAGCCTTCCACTTTCAAGCGGATAAACACACTCGAATCTCCTGGTATTCACTAACAATTCTGTCATACTTTTGCAGTTATGTTTGAAATTTTCGTTTGACATATGATTGCTGAAGTATTGATGACGATCATAGAGATCCAGAAATATGTAAGGATATAGTGATGTAGGAATCTGAGGACTCAGGGATGTAAATCATAAGAATGAAGGAATTTGGTAATCTAGGGGTTTACCAATCTAAAATTTGGGGATATAGGTGTATAGGGATACACGAGTCTAAAGGTGTAGAAATGTAGGGATATATGGATTTACTGATATATGAATCTACCGATATAGGCATCCAGGGATTTAGATATATATGTAGAGCACAGTAATGTAAGAATGTAATAGGTATAAAAATCTAAGGGTACAGAGATCTAAGAATACAGGAATCTAAGGATTGAGGATTATGGGGATCTGAAGAAATAAAAATCTGACGCTACACATAGAATCATAATGATATCGGTTGTAGAGATGTTGAGATCTAAGATCACAGGGATCTCCAGATATAAGCTTGATTCATAAAATAACATTTAGATATAACACCCACAGTCGGAAAATGTAAGATGAAGGACAAATAGTCCATAATAATACTTTACATTCTACCAGTGGCTACCGATTTAACATGATATCCCAGTTAATAATCGACCGGCAACAAAAATAATTTCACCGCACAAAGAACACAAAGAGCCGTGGATGTTGCAAACATAAGAAAAATAAGCCGTTGATACTTTCCGGTTTGCAGCGTTCCTGCTTTTCAACAGCGAACTTTTCTACCTTTCAACGACGGCGCATTCCACTTTTCAGCGAGGAAAAGAGAGGCTGAACACGCGAATAAAAATAAAATACGCCGCGGGTCGCCACGTTGGAATCGCCGATTTACGAGTTAGACCGCGCGATAAAAGGCACATTACTGAAAAAACGTTTCGATATCCTCGTCGTACTGCAGTGGCGTCGCTATCTTACCTACTGGTAACAACATTTGACAAAAATTCACCATCACATTAATACACAGTGCCACAAAATGGCACATCAAAGATTAACATCGAGCAAATGAAATAGCTGCACACATCTTCCAACGATTGTTACAATATGTTCCACTTCTTAATAGGATGCATTAGAGATGTCATCGATGATTGTGTCGACTATTGCGCACTCGATAGCGAACTCATTAAAGCGATACAAAGTAAAAATCCCCGTATTCGATATCTCTCGTAAAGAAAATCCACGATCTCACGGAGCCGAATGGATCTCAGATTGCGTGATATTAGTTACAATTTGCTATGCCAGTTTCTGCATTCCACTGACGTCATTGGTGGCGCATCCTCTTCCCTCGAGGACGGCTGTTGAAAAGATACGCATCTGCACGTGGTCTCGATTGCTTCGATGTTCCATGCTTGTTCGAGATAATATCCATTCTCGATTTGAATCGGGTTCGTTATGGATAACAGGAGGAACAGGTGAAACGACTTGTACCTGTAAGATTCAAGTATGCGATTCAGGTGCAACTGCTATTGTTACATCTGTGCAGTTTCAAAGTTCTATCTAGGGAATTTTTCTGTCTTCAAATTTGTATATTCAAAGTTCTATCTAAGGATGTAGAGAACGAATGTATATGGAAATCTAGGGGATTCCTCAGATCTAGGGATACGTGGAACTATGTGTGATGTAATCTAGTAAGTTTCTTAGTTTTCAGGAAATAAGGAAGGACGTGTTTGGGGATGTAGGGATTTTCTTAAAGCTTGTGATACGTGGAACTATGTATATGACAATCTGGGGAATCTCTTAGTTCTAGGGAGATAGGAAGCTGTGTATTTGGGAATCTAGGAAAATTAATAAATCTGGGGACTTAATAGACAGGGAAAATAATAGGAAAATTTATAGATAAGGAATTTAGGGAAATTCGTAAATCTCAAGCTATAGGAAACTACGTATATGGTGATCTAGGGAATATTTAGTAGCTTATTGAGACAGAGGATTTGGAAATCTAGGGAATTTTGGCACTTGAAGATATACGATTCCGTGGATTTCTCTGCTCTATAGTAAATGGTACTAGTGGATCTAGGGAATTCTTGGATATGGAACTTGAACATTTCTGCATCTAGAGACTTTTGGTATTCTGTGGATGTTGTATCTATGGATATGGACCTAGACAAGATTTAGATATAGATAATAATGAATCTAGGTAACTTGTGATATAAATACATGATGATCTAGGGAATTCCTGGATTTCATGAATGCGAGATCTAGGGAATTTTCAGCCCGAGGATGTTTAAAGATCTTGGAATCTGCGATATTAGGATGTTTTGCACTCTGAAAATGAATCTTATAAGATCTAGTAACATTTCATCCAGCGTTGCATTGCCACGCCTTATATTTCCCGCTCACAACGTTCTAAGCAATATATAAAACGTCGAAAACGAAAGATACAGTGAAATATAAAATTATATGCAGATTATCGCTGTGTAAACGATAGGCATAGGGTTAAAAGCTTTCTGTGCAACCGCGAACAGATATCGATTGCACGCCATTCATCTTCAGCGATGAATGATTAAAAAGAGTGTGTTAACCTCGCCGACGAACGCATTTTCCGTTCGATAACGGTGGTTAGCTGAGAAACGAGAATAATAATGATGGAAAGATTGGGATTTCGTAACGAGCTGTACGCGCAACGTGATCGAACGTGGACGTTTATCGTGGCAACGGTCACGGGATTTGTCGGATGCTTTTTAAAAGCGTCGCCAAACGCGAAAGCAACACAGCCAACATCCTCGAACGGTAGGAAAGGTCACGGCTCTGACCCATTTCGACGTTTTATCGGTCTACAATGCGAGCAAAGTTCGCTTCTCGCGTTGGTACACGGTCCGTGAGCTTTGTTGTAACAGATTATACAGGATGGCACAAAATCGGCGATACAACGAAATTCCATTTATGTGGACATGCAGCGACGAGAAGGTGATTCCACGGGGATCATCGGTTTCAATTCGGAAATTTTGGAGATTGGTAATTTGGGAGTTTAGAAATATTGGAGTGTAGGATCATGGGAATGTGGGGTATGGGGATTTAGAAATTTAGAAATATAGGAATTTGGGGATTTGAAATTTAGATGTATAGGAAGAGGTATTCGAAAATTTAGAAATATAGGAATATTGGGATATAGGGATGTAGGGGTGTAGGGATGTAGGGGTATAGGGATATAAGAATGTAGGAATGTAGGGGTGTAAGGATGTAAGGGTATAAGGATGTAGGGGTGTAGGGATTTAGGGGTATAGGGATGTAGGAATATAGGGATGTAGGGATATAGCGACATACGAATATAGGGATTTGGAAATTTAGAAATATAGCGACATAGGAATATTCAATTCCAAAATTTCCAAATGTACAAACCTAACAAGTTAGTAATCCCGAAACCCAGAAATTTGAAACTACCTATAGCCCCAAACTTTGAAACTCCCCAAATGTCAAGTTTTCAAATATAGAACCTCGACTTGACCATCTTTCGAAAACACCATAACTCGTGAATCGAGTCAATTTACGATGCCCCCCAGAAATAGAACGAGAAAGAACCATTGAAAAAAATACTCGAATCGGTGATCTCCCTGGCGAGGAATGCGCGAACATGATCGATCCTCGTTGCTGGCGAAAGTGTTCGATGAAGATGACTCACGGCGAAATTTTTATCTTAGCCGGCGATTTGCCAAATATCGTATCGCATCTCCTTCGAGAGCTTTCTTTCGAATTAAACGTTATCCTTCCTCCACGGTATTCCCCGTCTTTCCGCGTGTTGGTTAACGCGCAGTCACCGAACAAGAAAATCCGTTTAACCACGGTTAGCCATGAGACCACATAGTTCGAACAACTGTGTACATACACGACGGTGTGCTGGTTTGTATCGATTGCTCGTTAGTTGAACGGTGGTTATACGGTGTTTTAGCAACAGCTTGCGACAGGATGAATTTAAATTCTGAACGGTGTGTTATAACGATCGGTTGATTAATTGCCCTGCGCGATTTATCAGCTACCGTGCACGATATCAGCTTGGCCAGAATCACCTTGCGGCGGTTGGTCAAACCACAGATACTCTTCCGGGAAACTGCATGTTAAGTAAATTCCGATCAACTGGATTAAATAATGCGCATATGCTGGTGGATAATTTCTGATTTCTTTAGCGTTACATAAATTTTGACCTATCACGTTTCATCGAACATTTTTCATCTTTTTCGGGTACTCAAATTTGAAGATCAATTTGTATTGCATCGAGTGATATCCTTAAATTTTTAGGTATTTTTAGATTACTAGAGCCTTATATTTCTAGGTTCCTGTCTTTCTAGATTCCTAGATTATTCCTGGATTCCCATATTCTTCTGTTCCTAAATCTAGGGAATATCTAGAAGCTTGTTGAGACAGATTTGGGAATCTAGGGAATTTCGATAGTTGAAGATATACGAACAGATTTTGCTCTACGGTATTATGGTACTAGTGGATCTAGGGAATTTTTGGATACCTGTACTCTGAGATTTGTATTTTTCTGAGTCTCTGTATGCCTAAATTTTCCTAGGCCTATATTGGCAGTTACATCCCCTACCCTTCAATTCCTTAGATCTTCAGATTTCTAGATTACTAGATTGTAGGAGTACTATATTTTCAGATTCCACCATTCATAGGTTTCTGCATTCCCAGATTGCTATGTTCTTAGGTTTCTATATCCCTAGATTTCTGTATTCCTAAGTTTTTATATCCCCAGATTCTTAGATCTCTAAATCTCTCTGTTTCTAGATCTCTGTTACCACATTCCTACATATCTATATTTCTACATAGTTATATTGCCAAAGTATCTTTACATCCCCAGATTCCTATACTTCTGCGACTCTAGGTCTTTAATTTTATATCTCCAGATTCTTGTATCTCCAAATTCCTCTATCCCTAGACTCTTATATCATCAAATTGCTGTGTCCTCAGATTCCTATACTATCAGATCTACATAAGTATATCTCTGTATTCCAATGTTCCTATACCACATCTCCTTCCAGGTCCCCTATATCCTAGATACAAAAACCGAAGTAACAAGAGAAACGCACAGAAGCAAGAAAAAGTCCATTCGGTTACACCCGTTGAAAAGCGTTAAAACGCATCTGCACCCCTGACGAGCGTACACACACCCATCGAGCCATCCTGATGGTCTGTTATCGCGCGACCGATAGGCTACGGAAAGAGAGAGAGAGAGAGAAAGGAAAAAAAGGGACGAAACGGGGAATAAAAAAAACGAACGAAAAGCGAGAGAAGAAATAACGGTGTGCACGTGTGGCTCGTTGTGTTTCAGGTTGCAGCGAGGACGAGGCAGCAGGTGTCGTGAACGCGGAGGTGGGCGGAGGTTGCGCAGCCGGGCCGCCAACCACAGGAAGTGCTGGTGGAGGTGGTAGCGGGACAGGTAGCGAGGTTGATGGTGGTGGTGGTGGCGGAGGCGGCGGTGGTGGTGCAGGAACAGGAACAGGAGGTGGTGGTGGCCGTGGTAGCAACGGTGAGGGCGGATCAACGAAGCAGGGTGGCGAGAGGTGTCCCCAGTGTGGTATCCTCTGTCGGGACGTCCACGTGCTTCAGCTCCATCTCGAGGACACGCACAAGAACCCGTACGCCATCGACAAGAACGATCTCAACGCTCAATTCCCCCAAGTGGTGAGTGAAACTAACGTCAAGGACGAGAGGACTCCATTGTTCCTTGTGTATTATCGATCATGCGCGACCGGCTTGCGGATTCTCCTGTACCCCTTCTCCTCCACCCTTCTCTCTCTCTCTCTCTGTCTCTCTTCGTGTACTCTTCATACGAGATGTTTGCTCTTGTCTGTATGATGTGTTCTTCCTCCTCTTCTTTTTCCTTTTCTTCTGTTTGCTCTATGTTTTTCGGGGATGATTAGGGAATAGACTTCAAGGGTGTGGATCAAGGTACACGATGAAGGGGTAGTTTTCAGATGTGGAATGCCAGCAAGTTTTGTTGTTATTTGGAAGTTGAATTTTTCAGCTTTGATTATTTTCAATAGTTTTATGGGGATGGTCAGAGGGTTGAAGGTATGCGAATATTTTTCGAATCTGGGATATAACAAGAACAATCTTTAATATAAATTTTGTGTACTTTTCTGAAAATTAGATTAGTCATCATTCTTCTGGATATCTTTCTGGGGGTGGTTAAAGAATAGAGTTGAAAGATATGAAGATATGAAAAGAATGGGGATGTCTTTCAGATTTAACGTAAAACTTGATGTGTAGAAAGCAAGGAAAGCATTTGTAAGACTTATAATATCAAATTATTTATTGTACCTGGGGATGATTAAAAGATGAAGAGTGTGGATAATACAAAACATGTGGAAGAACATCTATTATGTTTATTTAAATTAATAATAGAAGAACTAAATCACCGTTCATATGAACATCTAAACTTCATGTCTTATTTTATTTTTAATGCATATTCATACATCCATATTCAACATCGGTAATAAAAGCATTATTTTCAGCACAAAGTCAATCCTATAACTGAATAGCAAGAAATGAAATGTTAATTAAATTTATTCCAAATTTCCTTCGCTTCCAGTCGTCTTCAAAGCATCATTTTGCCATAATTTTGATGGTGAAAAATATAAATTCATAAGTTCAGTCGAATCTTTATTACTTCATTCTTTAGTAAGAATGAACTAGCTACTCAGTTGAAGGATTAAAGTTTTAATTAGCAATTGACGAGATTAACAATGAATTTTTGCAGTCCTGCAAGGTGTGCAGCAAGACTTTTGCTAACGTCTACCGACTCCAGAGGCACATGATCAGCCATGATGAAAGTGCCGTGCTTCGTAAGTTTAAGTGTCCCCATTGCGAGAAAGCCTTCAAGTTTAAGCATCACCTCAAGGTACTACGAGTGCACCCTTATTTTTCATTTCTCATTCGTACATCGTTCTTTCCGTTCATTGGTTTCCTTTTTACGGTTTCTCACACAGCACTGCTCGATATAATTTCTCCCGTAACCGCGTGTTTATTCCGGATACAATTTGAATGTATTTGAGTTTTTCTCTTCTTCCAACACGTTCGCTGCGACTCACGCGCTAGGCGCGTTCGATTATACTTGCTGATTCAATTCCCGCACTGAGGAACACTTTACGCAGCTACCGTGTTGGAAGAAACGTATGTAGAATGCATCGGAAAACAAAATTCTTTAAATTACTTCTTATACTTTAAGTTGTTAGATCTGTAGGTATATCTTGTTACCGTCGTAGGTGTATACATGCAATGAAATTATTAAACTAAAATTACACAAACGTTATTATTAAAAATTTTCGTTCAATTGTACATAGAGTTTGATACTAAATTTAACAAAGTATATTTTTGTCCATAAATTGTCGGATGGTCTAACAAAACATTTAATCTTTGTCTTCCAATAAACTATAATAGATTTTAATAGCTAATAAAAATAAAACATTGCAGATATACACTTATCGTGTCAAATGCAGAATGTGGTATCTGAAGCAGACTATTTTAATAACAGATTGTTCATATTACACCTTCGTATTACTCAAGGGGGTGACCTTGACAAAATATTAAAAAATTAATGAAATTGAGTGATTTCCTTTCTCTATATTCTGTACATCTGTTCTAAAGATAATTTGCTTTAGATGTCCCTGTACATGTACGACATATTGCACGAATTTCCCGTATAATTTCATTACCCCTCTTTCGTGGCTGTCTTCAGGAGCACCTTCGCATTCACAGCGGTGAAAAGCCATTCCAATGCAACAATTGCGGCAAACGTTTCTCTCATTCGGGCTCGTACTCGAGTCACACGACGTCGAAGAAGTGCCTGATAGTGAACTTAAAGAAATCCAGGCACTCGAACGTGAGCAATGTAGATCGTGGCTCGAAAAAAGTGCAACAACCCCTGCCACCGGGACGTCGCGAGGTCGATCTGCTCGCGGCGAATAATAACACTTTCCTCCCTATTCTGCCGAAGCTTTCACCCTCGGATTACCAGGAAATACAACGAGAAGGAGCGGGTGAGGGTCGATAACGCCATTTTATTTCATCGCGATGACCGCGTGTCCATTTTGTTACGGCTCGAATCGGTTACTCGATCTCTAGGCCAAATATTAACATTTTTTTTTTTCTTTCATGTAGTACGTTTTTATGTCCATTTCGCAATATGTACGTTTTAGACAAGTATGTCAATTGGTTCATATTCTGTCAAATCTTTTACTATAAATATTTAATGTAACATTATGAAATAATATACGTATGCACTTTATATTGTACTCCATTTTCATACATCATATTTCAATTGTATATATTTCATTCTAATTTGTGAACATTGTACTCTGTATAGATACATTGTATTTGTACATAGTATTCTATATAGATACGTTGTATCTGTACATTGTGTTCTATATACATATAGAGAAGAATAATTTAAGGGTGCATCTTGAAAGATTAACATCAAGGTTAATCCTTGAATTCTTTAAGAAGAATGTATTTGATTAGAGAATGTGTTTTATTTCCTTCTGCTAAAAAAACAATAGCACAGTTCTTATGAAAATGTACAAAAATGTATTTGGTCTAATGTGGAACACCATTAGCAAAACGAGGGGATAAAAGTGCTAGTGATAGTAGCTCTACCAAGTTGATACTTGAGCAAGTAATAAAAGAAGGTTTGTTCTATAGGTATTTACGATATGCCGACCCTCTTGCCTCAGATGATGGGTTTCGGTAGTTACTTCCTGCAAACGTCCTTGGGCAAGATCTTAAATCAGCTACATTCCAAGAGATTGGACGAAGTAGCCGAGCAATTCGAGTCCCATCGAGAGCTTATGAGTCCATCCACGGCGGATTCCGAGGGCACAGAGGGCACGGAGGGCAAAGAATCCCCGGCGCCGACCGATCCTCAGGGTCTGGACGCTGTCCGACGGATTTTGGAAACGGTTAACACCTCCGTCACCAAACAACTGCTGGAAGCGAACGTGCGGAAGCTGTCTACCTCACCTGCTATGATGAAGAGGGAGTTCGACGAGGATTATCAAGTAAGATATTACCTTTTCGTACATTTATATCAGGTAAAAGCTTGAAATTGCTTACTTGTTAAAATCAAAGCGAATGTCCACCCACTTCCGTGAACTTTGTGTTCACAGATTTAAAAATTTTTTATGTCAGAAGTTCTGAGGAGAGATAGAATGAAGGATTCTTATGGGTATATAAGATTTACGAATTAGTTGATACTTGAGCAAGGGCTCTGGGAATTACTGCCATAAATTATATGTTTCTGTTGACCACATGCGTTTAAAACGCCTTCGTCCTTCAACTTAGATTGACGTGTCGTAAAATCATTAGACAACGCGTGTACCTCTAACAGATGTACGAGCCTTTCAAAGGTTGAAACTTTCTTTTTGTTCCTCTGGAATATTATTTCAAGGATATGTAGCATGTTCCTACTAAATAACTTAAAGAAATAAATAACCTGAAAATATAACTCAATTAGAACGTCTAAAGAAGGGGAATTTACATTTAGTCGTGGATTTAGAAATATTTAGTTTAATATTGAACATATTTTCAATTTGAAAATACAAGAGTACATATGTTGAGAAAATATTTTATCAAGTATTAACAGTTTGAATCATTGTCCACTTTGTCAGATATTAATTACAATTTAAGGTACATCTGGTGAAAACTTATTAGATATAGAAACAAACGTAAAATTCCAAAAACCAAACAATTGTGTGATCATTAAATTGTTAAGTGAATAAAAAGTATGTGCAGAATGAAGTGATTAATCGTTAACAAATATGTGCAGGATCAAGATAGCGGAATGTCCAGCGAGATGGTACACTATCCGGACTGGTCAACGGCGGATCAATATGATTCGCAGAGCGAGGGTTTAGCGGCGAAGCTTGAGGACGTAAATCAACCGACCGCGAAATCAGGCTACAAAAGAAAAGCAGAGGACAGCTCGGAAGCGGAGTCGGAAGACGAGGAAGATGGAACGCAAACGCACAACGATAATGGAAGGAGAGTTAGAGCTAGGTCGTTGATAGACGACGAGCAATTGGCTGTTCTCAAGGGTTACTATGCCATTAATCCTCGGCCCAAAAAGGAGGAGATCATCATGATCGCGAACTACATCAACTTCCCTACTCGTGTCGTACAGGTAAACATTACTGATAAAGAACCAAAGAACTCAGACGATCAATATCATATTCTCGATATAAACTTGTCCAGATCACATTTACCGACAATGTATTTAATTTTGTGGTGTTCAACGACGCGTTGTCTGAGTTCCCCTAAGTCGACACAAATTTAAATGTTACCGAAAGAAATAATTTCAGGTTTGGTTCCAAAATTCCCGAGCGAGAGATAGACGAGAATCGAAGATACCACCTCTGGTACCGTTGGCTTACTCCACCAGTCAGATCACGATCGAACAACCACTCGATTTGTCGAAGAAAGAGGTACTCACGCAGTCAACGTTTAAAGAGAACGACATTGCCCCCGTCAAACACGCGTCGTCACCACCCGCCGAACTAAAGAACGATCATCCGGTAACGAATAACTCCTACACGGACGATTTGGAGGATTCACCGCTCGTCATAGACGAAGAGACCACCGATTCCGTAGAAACAAAACCTTCGGTCCCTGCTAGCACGGGAGAGAACGGTCCAAAGGTAGTTAGCCCTTTCGTCCGTATCCAGAGTTTTTTGTAAAGAATACGTGTCTGATATGGTGTCTATAACATAGTCATTTGTTATAGTATGCTGTCATTTTACAAAATCAACCTTACGCGAACATAAAGAGTGAAAGTGAAAACGTCAGTCAACCAGAGGCCCCGCCAGCGGCGGAAATCGAGCAGGGTGTTTACTTCTGTGATCGATGTGACAAAACATTTTCCAAGCACAGTTCCCTAGCAAGACACAAATACGAACATTCCGGTAAATATTTGGATATCAATCACTATGGACATCTTTGCTTGCTCTTTTTTGAATTCCACGAAATTGCGTATACAATTTTTGTATTTAATTTTTCACGTAGAATCAGCTCTTTTTCGGTTGCACCACGATTGCTCCACTTTGACATCGTTTTCCAAGACAACTGTCGAGTTTTGACCTGTGAGATGTTTTATCCTCTTGACGAGTACTATACGATTCGATAATAAATCTAATCTTGAGTTCAAGTGACCTGACAGTCCACATGTTTTATTGATATCTCTAAAACTGTCAACTGAATTTGACAATTTGTACCGACTCATGTCTGGATATAAGTTGGGTCACTCTTTTTCTGCTTGGTACATTTGCTCCCTAACTTTATCTGTTTTCTCTTAATTCTGCATTGCACCCTCCATCTCTCATTATTTCATCACAAAGAATACGATTTATAAAAAAATTCTGTAAATTTCTGCAGGGCAAAGGCCGTACAAATGCGTGGAGTGCCCCAGGGCGTTCAAGCACAAGCACCATCTGACCGAACACAAGCGACTGCACAGCGGGGAAAAGCCCTTCCAATGCTCCAAGTGCCTCAAGCGCTTCTCTCACTCGGGCTCGTACAGCCAACACATGAATCATCGTTACTCTTACTGCAAACCGTATAGAGAATAGGTGGTATTCTGCTAGTTCAAACGGAATCTCCTTCGCTGGCTTAGTTAAGTACGGTCCTTTTTTCCTTCCGCGCGGGACTCGGCATTTAAGTTCGAGGAAAAGAGAAGAAAACGATAATATATACACGTATCTACACCTCGCGATGATGCGCGAGAACATGCTAGAGAAACGAAGATCTAGCGATGAATCTCGCGCGATGAACACCTTGCGGAATCTGTTTCGACTGCGCTGCGTGAAACGTAAGCGAACGGTTAGAATCTAAACTGCGAAAGAAAGAAAACGCACAGGAAAGATAAAAGAAAGATTGAACCAGCAACCAGGAGCGTCGTCCAAGTGTCTCGAGCGTGTTTCTTCTGAAGTTCGTTCTTGCATTGATAGAAGGATAAAAAGGAACAAAAGAAGGAAAGCAGAAAAGTATAAAAGAATCTGCGTCGATTTTTCGGTCGACGTAGTTGTGAATATAAAACGAAAGAAATAAAAAAAATAGAAACCAAACAATACGCAACGGTACCAAAAATGCATAATGCAATAATCTATTATATATTATATATAATATACATAATATTTTAGTATTTTTATTAACAAGATTATTATATATACCATGACAATAATAAGGAAACTAATTAACGTACAAATTTGTTAGCCACGTTTGCACGGGGAACGCGATACTCGGTCGCGGACGCGCAAACAAAATGGCGAAGGGATGCAACGCGAATACACGTAACGAAGAGTTCCATAGAACTGAAGAAGTTGCGCGTGAAACATCCGATGTAAGATATTCTATACACGATGAGATAGTCGTGTGTCAAAAGGACAGGAACAATTTTCTGTATATTTTTGATCGAATTTGTCCTCAACAATAGCCAGTTTATTGGAAAGAAGAAGAAGAAGAAGAAGAAAATGGGAATGAAGTATTGTTTCCTCATTTAAAGAATTAATCCGAAGAAATTCTCAGCTAGTTGTATGTTAAGTGTCTCGGTTTAGTCAACACACAGTTTTGGAGCGTTAAGATTGATATTAATCAAAAAGCATGCGTGCATCGAACAAGATGTATGTACACTCGGGTACATTCGCATCTCGCGAATTTTGATTTAACTGTTGGGAATGGAAATTAGAATCTATAGCTCTCCAGACATCCTCTCGCGAGCGAGTCGTTTTTGAAACTCGGGTCGAGGTGTTTCTGGGCCTTATTTGTCGGTAATCGATGCCATAACGACTATCTTTCGATCGTTTTGTACTTACTTTCAATTCCCAGTCATCGCATCGTCAGCATTCACACGGTGTAACATATTCATCAAGAAATTCCAGGGATTTCAGTTGAAATTTCGTAACTATAATTTGAAATAGTGACTAAAGGTTCGTTTACAATACACTGCAATCGTATGGCCCCGTAACGTCGTTTGTAAAGACCAGTGACGTAACTAGGTAAAGTTACGGTTTCAATTTCAAATTCTCAAATGTCCAAAAGCATAGTTGGTATTAGTAAAATTATAAAAATCTGGTGTACAGATAAAAGTTCTAGTTACGTCAACGGCAAGAACAGGAAAAAAGTGCAAGACAGAAACAAAAAGATTGTCCTAGGAAAAGAAGCAAGGTATGCCTCAGACATTCCGTTCGAATCCGTGCCCCTCTTAATTTCTTCATACGAATCATTCTCATCATGGTGAAGCATCAACCATGGCCTCTCGTACTTTCTGTCGAGCTCGTTCAATCATAGACACCTATGAGAACGGACGAGCTGATCGATTTTTCGATGCACGAAAGAAACCAATGGCATCGAGAACCTCGCAATAAGAAAGAAAAAAAAAAGATGAAAGATCCCTTCACCAAGAATGCGGGCCCCGATCGTAAACTCATAAGTATATTAAATGCTTCCAATACTGTACTATTAAAGATGAAAAATTATTATTACAACATTTTTATGATTTTATTCATTCGGACGCGTAGGTAAGCGATATATATATATTATATATTATATATATATATATATATAATCTACAGATCGATAATACTCGAGAATGTATTTTATAACGATTTATGCCTCTTTTTATTTACACGTACCACGAGTGACAAGTGATATATATTATTATTATAAATATATATATTGTTATTGATAAAAAGAAAAATGAAGAAAACAATTGATGAAAGGAAACGACGACTTAATACGGGGATACACGAGCAAGGTGTATATTTAAATAAATAAAAGAAAAAGAAGTCGTGTCAAATAGTAGTATCGTGTTCGGCCAAGCGGTACGCCACCGTGTTGCATTTCCTCCGCGTCTAGAAGCTCCGGTTATCCGCGACAGGCATCGTGTCCGTACTACGAAAAATGAAAAAAAGGAATCCAAGATATGATGCTTATAATACTCATTTATTATATAGTGTTAATAGTTAAGAAATATATTTTTATATTATTATAATATTACGACACGATATATTATATATACACGACGATAATATACTAATTCAATCGCCCCGGTTCAACGTGGAACCGTCGGCGAGTCTGTTCCTCGGCTGGTACAGATTAACGCGAGAATATTCTATTTTTATTTTCTAGTTTCGAAACTCGATCGTAACGATTCAACGTTCCTCTGTAATCGCTTTGCTATTCGTCTACGTTATTTCTTCTCGTTACGCGTTTATATTCTCTTCTTTCTTTAACGTTCTTGTTTCCATGGGGGAGAGTCGTCAGAACCGTCACTGCACTTTGCGGGGCCCGGAGCAAAAATATGTTACTTTGCCATAATAATCGCTCGTACAATTTTCACATGCATCAAAATTTGCAGATTTTTAAATTTGGTGGACGTCAATAAATTCTTGTGTTTGAGAATTTGTATTTGAGAATTGAGTTGGAAAATTTGTAAATGCGTGTACTTGGAATTTTGAAATTTGTACTTGAAGTCTATAAACGACTCTCTCCTAAGATTTTTCTTTCTCTTTTTCAACGATTCACCCGGCATTCCTCGAGTATTTTTTTACATGGTTTTTATGAGAATTTATTCGATTCTTTATTTTTTTGTTGTGATCTCTAACAGCCTCGATTCTGTACTTTCGAATACTTTCACGACCAACGGGTTTAATGACATCAGGAAGGAAAAGCAGGAAACTTACGAAGACAATATTACATACGTATAAGTGACTAAATGAAGAATAAAAAAATTATATATATAAATGAATATAAATATATATAAATATATGAATATAAATATAGATGACTAAAGATAGAGATATTTGCTCTGATTCGAAGAGTATTCGCAACCTGCTCGCCTCGATGTAATGTATATACGTATTATTAAAAATAACAAAACACGACTACAAGTGTAATTTTGCCAGCTTCCGCGCATCGGCATCGGTTATGTCTCCGTTACTTCCTAAACTATTATAACTAACAAGAAAAAAATAAATAAGCGAAATGGATACTCGTAAAAAAAAAGAGAAAAAGATAAAGAACACGAAACAAACGTAACACGAGAAAGTGAGGAGAGAAATACGAGGAAAAAAAAAGTAAAAAAAAGTTGTTAATAATTGTTAATGCAACGATTTAAAGATGAGCACCGTACGATGCCTTCCGTGAACGACCGAGCTTGCCTAGTTTACCGAGATTAACATAGAAATTCATTGATTCGATCTCGAGGTGAATTCTCTCGTCGAAAGTAATGTTACTCCCGTGATGTTTCTCCTTGCGTACCAAACATTATATTTTCTCCGATCGAAACGACGCGAAAAAATTATACAAAATTCGACAACCTTGTATCTGATTTGATAAACATGAGTCTACTTGATTTTATTCGAGGCGAGAAGCACACGAGAGTAATCGAACATAGTTCGCTTTAAAAAGCTGTACTCGACGAACACACTGGTGTGGTTATGCTATTTGAGCTTTCCATGACAACCGTTTTACGTGAAACACCAGTATCCGTGGTTGTGTGTGCGTGTCAAGCGTATGCGTGTATGTGTGCACAGAGAAAAAATACTCGGAAGTAAAAAACGACGAAGAAAAAAAATTTACGGCAGGACAATAAATAATACTGTTTCGTTTAGAGGTTTTTAGAGAGCGTAAGCATTACACAATAGTATATATAATAATTCTATATATACATTGTAAGTGTGAAAAAAAAAACAGAATAAATTTGCTAAATTAACGATCTGCACAGGTGCGCACACATGCACGACCCCATGAACGGTGCGGGTGTATATGTGCGTACACGGCAGACAGCATATGTATGTACATAGGTAATACATTCGTAAGGTTACATTTTAGTCGCCAGGAATAGCGATGCGGATGTTATTGTAACAGCGAAGCGTAATATACGGTAGATGAGAGAACGGAGGGAGAGGAAAAATTGAAAACCGGAAGGTTACAGCTACGTAGTGGACGCAGTGCCTTCTCCGAATGAAATTTCATATTTTACCTTTGTAATGATTAGGCTCTGCGTTGCTAGGACGTTCTGGAAGGAAATTTTTTCTTTAACAGAAGTTTGGACGTGTATTAGACAAACATTAGTATTGGGGCACTGGATTCTTGGATTTAGAACCTTAGGAACTTCCAAATTTTTATATTTAGAAATTCTCATGAACTGTTATCAAATTGAAATTTTGTGAATCTTCAAAATTTCCAAATTGTCAAATGACTAAATTCCCACGTTACTAAATTTCTATATTCCCCAGTTAATTTAATAAATTTCCCCGTTTCTGAAATTAAAAATTTGAAAATTGTACAATTCGAATTTCGCAATTTGGAAACTTGTGAATTTGAAAATTCTGTATTTCTAAATCCTTAATTTTAAGGCAAGGTTGAACGTCCTCCAACGCATAGTATGTTTTTGTGAACATTTTAAGTCATGATTTAAAAAATTTTCCTGATGAATTTGCAGAATCATTTAATATTTACAATTTTTGTTGAACAATATAGCAGAACGATAAGAAATTGTATATTGATATTAAAATGAATTTGAAAATGTTCGGGGAAGGAACGTGTTCTTGTAGATCGGTAATTAATGTTATAAAAAGTATATTATTCTAACGAGAACGATCTCCTTTCGGAAGTTCGATCGTTGTTAATGGGCATTCAATATATAGAGAAAGAAAGAGTAAGGAAAAGTAAAAATATAAAGAAAGGTACGACGTGTCGTTTATGCGAATTGAACAACACTGCGAACACTACGTGGCTAACACGGATCAGTGAATTCGGCTCGTACGGGAATAAAAGCCGAAGCTGTTGAACACTGCGGAAAGAAGCAGCAGAAAAGAGATGAAATTAAAATAATGTATTGTGACGAAGTTCCATCCATAAATAAAATAAATGAAAATATTATACAGTTAGGCCGACTTTTCCGCCAGTTCGTGCCTTTTTTCTGCAGGGAGAGAGAGTGCAGTTTTGGAAACGATCTGAATGTATGCTGTAATGTTACCGCCTGCTGCTAACGGAAAAGAAAGAATATTTGCGGTTAGCTGATTTTGATGTATATACGGTACTGAAAATAACAATTGAAAAAATGAAAATAAACAGGCGGGCAGAGGGAAAGGATGATAATGGTTAATTACGCGAAGAAATCTAAAAGATTATGTTTGATGGGATAACAAAGCGTGTGTCCTGTAATGCGATTATGATCCTCGACGAACATTACGAGCACACCGATTGTTTCGGTTAGTGGGCGTAACGGGTTAAGAAAAAGCGATGAAACGAAGGGAAAGAAAAGAGGTGCGAGATTATAATAAAGCGTGAGCAGTTCATCCGAGTGACATGAATGTGGAGAGAATGAGGAGAAAAAAAGAATGTGTGAATGGCTGAGGTTGAACGTGTGGGAGAGAAAGTGGGAGAGAGTGAGAGAATTCTAGCAATTGTTGAACGTTCATTAAATTGTCCTCGTTTCACGATGTAATAAAGGCTATTTTACTTTGATATCAGTGTTGAATTACTTGTCTTGCACCTATCGCCTTAAAAACACGAGGGGTAGGAAACCATTCATGCAATTGTTTGTTACACGTCGTTCTTTTATGATTGACTTAAATTTCGCATGTCTAATTAAAGTATTTAATCGAAAGCAATAGTTTATTGTAAAGTAATTAATTTAAGAAGTTGAAAATATTTTGAAAGATCTGTTCCTACATATTTTTTAAAATTTACATTACGTTCGCGCTCTTTTAGTAAATGACTGCTGCTATCTAGCGATCAAATACGAAGCTAGCGAAATAGAAAATTGGGCGAAATTTCGGAAAATCGTCATGCTCCGATATCGAGAAAATTTTGTGAATAAGCTCTTTTTTGCAAAAGAAGATATCTATGAAAATTATTTTTAGCAACTCGAACGAACATTTTTTGTCATTTTTATGTCATTCCCTATATCATCGACGAGATGCACTATAGTGTGCGAATTTGTTCTGAACATATAATCCGCATTTTCGGATCCACAGAATATATTTCAAACAGCATAAAATTAATATTAATAAATATATAGCATATTAATCAATAAAATCAATGTTAATTGAATTTAAAAAAAAAATCAACAAGTGGCGCCATCTCTCCAACGAACAGGGTGAACTACACACTTTTGAAACTGTAGTTTAATTAGTTCCCATCTTCTACCGCTAGATGGCAGCTCATAAAAAAGTGGCGCCATCTCTCCAACGAACAGGGTGAACTACACACTTTTGAAACTGTGGTTTAATTAGTTCCCACACACTGCCGCTAGCTGGCGCCACGTATATCATTTTCGGTTCAATTCAACTAATATAGTTGATTTTATTAGCTTAATTCACTATAACATAAGTCGACTTACATCGGAGTGCAAGACAAATTAACTTCGAAATGTTTTGACTTTACCAAACTATTATCAATTTTTAACCATTCTTAGGCTAATCCTAATTAGCCTGTTTCTTTCTTATGTGTCGCCATCTAGCGGTAGAAGATGAGAACTAATTAAACCACAGTTTCAAAAGTGTGTAGTTCACCCTGTTCGCCGGAGAGATGGCGCCACTTGTTGCATTAATTTTTTAAAATTCAATTAACAATGATTTTATTGATTAATATGCTATATATTTATTAATATTGATTTTATGCTGTTTGCAATATATTGAAAATGAAAAAAAATTGCATTTTATGAGTAACCCTTAGCGATTTAGCGATGGACGGTGGTACTAGACAAATAGAGAATTGCGTGTTTAAAAATATGAAGCAAATCAATTTTTTATTTAATAAAATTTATACACCAATGCAATATCTTCATAATCGAATAACAGATTTAAAATTTCATCTTCAAGCAATTACATACTGTACACAGACAAACTAAAAGTTTAGTTTAAGGGGAGTTTCAAACACTGTATATCTACAGCATCCCCTTTATACCTATTTAACTGGCTCAATAAATGTAGTTTTGGTTGCTTACAGTGAGTAGTATGCAATTCGTATGAAGTACATATATTCAACAATATAGGTTCTTGTAAGCTTTTAACAGGATTTCTTGTGATCATACTCTCATATAAACGTACTGCAGCTTTTAGCTGGCCAGTGTATAACAGGCAGACAGCTATGTTATTAATCAAAGCGATATTAGATGGATCCAATGCCTCTGCAGCTTGAAAATAGTTGTATGCCTCTGGAAAAGAATTTTGAGCTACTGCCATTAATCCTCTGTCCATTAGCTCTCTAACAGTTAGGTCACTGTCTTGCTTTTGTGGATTGATAAGTAATTTCTCTGCTGCTGATATATCTCCCAGAAACAGATGTAGTCTGCCTATACTAGCTTTCAAAGCATCCATTTGTTCAGGTGTCCAGTTTGTAGAGTTGCATAATTTCTCTAAGACTTCTATAGCTAGTATATAGTTTTTCATACTAACTGCACAGTTAGTAATGGATATAAGAACTCTGGATCTCCTGCCCTTCCATAGCCGTATTGCATCCTCTTGTTCTGAGGCATTAATTTTAACTCGTGATCCATCTCCATTGAATCCAGCAATAAAATTATTTATAATCTGATTCACAGTAGCTAAAATCTTGAACAGATTATCTAATGCTTGCTTTGGTTTTCCACAGTATTGTGGAATTTCCGCTAAAAGCAATCTAAAAGAGAAGGAAGCCATAGAACCTGGTCTAGTACCATAGAGTTCAGGATAAAACGTGAAGTACATATCAGGCTTATCCAAATTACCAAACGGCTTAGATTCGTTTTCTAAAATATCAATTTGCTTTAGTTTAGTTAACAAAGCTAGTCTCGTGTACCACAGTTGCAAAGAATGTGGAGTGTGTTTGCTAGGTTGGTTTATTTTACCAAATCCTTGAGCATACACAGCTAACAACCTTCCTGTTAAATTAATTGCTGCTTTATAACAACCAGCTTGAATCAATTGTCGCAAGCCTCGTTCATCCTGTGTTACATCAGAAGCGGTAAGTACATTTCTGGCAACATTTTCATCTTCACCTAGGAACCGCATGGCAGCATTCTTTATTAAGTTAGGCATATCACCTTGAATAGCGAGTCCTGGCATTGTTAGGTTATCTCTGTCGACGAAACTAGTTCCAGCCGTAGAGGTGGCGATATTTCGCAGCACTTTTCTTGTTTGTTCCGAAGGTATCCAAGTATCTCTGTGCATGTCGTTTGCTCCACTGTGATCAGGTCGATCGTTACCAAGTAACGAACTGCCTTTCAAGAATTCACTCGAATCATCCGCTAACAATTCAAACTCTGCCATTCTGCTTCCAGAATCTCTTTGTACGTCGAAAAAATCTTTTTTAGGTGAAACGATCTCGTCGAATATCGTACGAGATGCATTTTCAAAATAACGACTAATATCGGCCTCCTTCTCTTTCATATCCTTTTCAGTGGTATCAGATTTCTGTTGCTTCGAAGTATCACTTCTCTCTGCCATTCTACATTTAACTACCTTATTCTTAACTAAAAATTATATGTATATTTATTTACGAAATTTAATAAGTGTCACATGTTAAATTAAAGAGGAACAAACATCAGCTGTCAAAATCAGATGGAAACATTCTGCCATGAAATATATACGTATAATGTGCCGTTCGTTTTACGGGAAAAGAACAAAACATTTATTTGTTTTATTAGTTCTTTTAGGGGGCACTAGGTGGCAGTGAGGATACTATTTTAAAAGCGCGCATAGATATGAAATGGAAAGATAGAAAATTACAGTTTGTGCAATATTTTCAGTTTATTATATTAATTAGTTTATAATGATAGGAGGGTACCTTGTAAATAAAGTAGTTAACGCAACGGTTAAATAAGTGGGGTAACACAATGATAAATAAATAGTATTATATAATGGAAAAAACAGTCCAGTTATAAAAGAAGAGTAAATGCAACTAGTTAACATAAGTAAAAAACAATAATTAAAAATCAATAAAATAGAAATAAATGGTTTCTTCGATATACAATAATGTAGGAGCATAAATAGTGTAAATATTAACTTCAAGCTTGTATATAACTCTAAATATGCTTATTAGATTACGCAAATTAAAAGTTTCTATAGTTTAGTTAAAAATATTCACATTAAACTACATTTATACATAGTTATAATCAATATTTACATCAAAGTAGCAAGAAAGCAGTTGATAAGCCCGTAGCAGTCGTGGCCGAGTGGTTAAGGCGTCTGACTAGAAATCAGATTCCCTCTGGGAGCGTAGGTTCGAGTCCTACCGACTGCGAAAAAATTGTGGCTTTATTTTTTATCGTTAAAAATTATATTTTTTCAATCTTTTTAATACTTTAACTATTGGTGATTGCTGTATATTTATTTTTACATTGAGAAGTTCTTGAATTTAAGAAATTTAGGGACCTTGGGAAGCGTGTAAATCTGGGGAATTTGAGGAGTTTGGAGTCATTTGAGATGTGGGGAATTTGGGATATGTGGTACTTCGAGTACGGGGAATTTGAGATATGAGGTATTTGAGATATGGGGAATTTGGGATATGGGATATTTGGGATATGGGGAATTTAAGATATGGGGAATTGGGGATATGGGGAAATTGAGATATGGGGAATTCGGGATATGGGGAATTTGAGATCTAGGGAATTCGAGATATGGGGAATTTGGGATATGGGGAATTTGGGATATGGGGAATTTGAGATATGGGGAATTTGTGATATGGGGAATTCGGGATATGGGGAATTGGGGATATGGGGAATTCGAGATATGGGGAATTTGAGGTATGGGGAATTTGGGATATGGGGAATTTGGTATATGGGGAATTTGTGATATGGGGAATTTGGGATATGGGAAATTTGGGACATTAGGAATTTGGGTAATGGGAAATTTTGGATATAGGGTATTTGGAGTATGGGGTATTTGAGAAATGGGAAATTTAGGTTATGGGCATTTTGGGACTTAGGAATTTGAGTAATTTATAAATCTTGAGACTTGTCAATACAGAAGTTCAGAAATGTCACTTTGATCGTTTGATAGGTTCAGAATTTCGAACGAGTCTAGTTCCCGCGCAAATCTAGTTGATCCGAGTTCGTTCTGCTTCTGACGCTGCTATCATCGCGAACCTTATCAACGACAAAGTACGCATCGCATGACCTCTGACGCAAGCAGAATGTATAATCTTCTCCGTAGAACACCGTTTAACCAATGGAGTCTTGCGAAACGATTTACAATTTGCATAACTTCTAAAGCAGGAAGCTATGCGACGCCGAAGTAACATTTTCGCGCAATCCAGCTACTCAGTTCGAGCAAAAAAGTATCACGAAATTAACGAAGGATCAAATTGCAACGTGTCATCGTGTCTCGCCAAGACTCACAGTCAGTAACGAATAAGGTTAACGAACTTCCCTTATCTATCCGAGCCTCCTACGATTATTTAATTATTGTTTCACGATGATTGAAACTGTTTGTGGGATGCGATCGTTTGAATCAGTTTTTACGGCGATTATCAGTGGCCCAATTTGCACGGACAATCGCTTAGAATCCCTTGTTTCAACAAGTTCCACGTTCGTATCGTATGATGTCATGCTCAGAGTAGTTACACGAACAATATTAGTTAATGAAACAAGAAAACGAAGAATCGCACATGTGTCGTTAAAGTTACACCGTGTTACATTATTTGTTGGTATTCAAAATTGATTGATTTTTGCTGAAAATTGTAATAGAGAAATTTGTAAATGTAAAGATTATTGGTGTGTTACGAGGGGAAAGAATCGTTGGTTAAATAATTAGATCGAAGTGTGTGTCTTCGTATTTATCGAAGACAATCGGTGGAGGCTTGTCGTAGAGGTATCAAATGATTAGCGCAGCAATGATAACAGCTAACACGCGCGTATCACTGTCGTTCACGTGCGGCACGTGTCGTTCGAACACGCGTTTCCTTCGACGATGTTTGTCACTAGTTTTCAAAAATTCCAGATTCTTTTTTAATTAAGACATACACGATATGCTTTGCTTTCTGCTGCTCTATCCTGAAATTAATTTGTGAATTAATGAATTATCAGATTTCTATGTTTTTAAGTTACTACATTTTCAAGTCTTAAAATTAAAAAATTTCCAAATCTTCAAACTTCAAAATTACCAAATTATCGGAGACCTTGAAAATACCAATTTTATCCAAACTCTGCAGAATCATAAAATCACAAAAATCACTAATTCTGCAAAGGTAGAAATCTCAAAAATAAAACAGAAATTAGCATCCGAAGTGCTCGTAATTTAAGTTCAATCATTTTCCGAAGGACATTCGATCGATTATCTATTTTAATCCGAAGGAAAAACGATCGATGTATTAAATCGAGTGTTACATAAATTCTTTTTCACTTTGTTTCTCCGTTTTAGTGTACTATCTGATTAAAATACATGTATTTCTAAACTCTAACAGAAAAACTGAAGTGAAAACAGATTAAAGGTGATAAGGTAGTGAGCAGACAAGGAGCACGAGTCGATAATCTCGTACAATGGAAAATTTCTGCGATCTTGCGAATTGTAAACCGTTATAAAAGTTGATTGAAACGAAATCGATTTGTGAAACTCACCTACATCGAAATTGTTAATAAAAGATCTTTCATTAACGTAAAACTTGTTAGAAGAAGGTATTTTCGATTGTGTTTCTTTTTGAACTTGAAAAGTGTTGTTTCTGTCATCGGTCGATGTCTTGAGGAACAAGATTAGCGGTAACACGAGGAAAATGATAGTGGGGACAGTAACTTTGGGGAATGGGGTCCGCCATTTTGTGGTGGCAAGATTTGGGAGATGGCGGAAATTGAAACTTTGACGTTAGGGAAGCTGAAAAGATAGATATTTGGGGATTTGGAGATTTGGAAATTTAGAAATTTGGGGATTAGGAGATTGGAAAATTGAGAGTTTGGGAATTTAGAAATTTGGGGATTAGTAGATTTGGAAAATGGAGAGTTTGGGAATTTAGAAATTTGGGGATTAGAAGATTTGGAAATTTGAGAATATGGGGATTAGGAGTTTTAAAAACTTGAGAATTTGGGAATTGAGAAATTTGGAAATTAGGAAATTCCAGAATTTGAGAATTTGGGGTATGGAAATTGGGGGATGTGGGAATTTGGGGATATGGGAATTGGGGGATGTGGGAATTTGGAAATATGGAAATTGGGGGATGTGGGAATTTGGGAATATGGAAATTGGGGGATGTGGGAATTTGGAAATATGGAAATTGGGGGATGTGGGAATTTGGGGATATGGGAATTTTGATACATGTGAATATGTGCACATGTGAATATGTGAACATGTGAACATATGAATATATGAATACGTGAACATATGAATATGTGAACATATGAATATGTGAACATATGAATATGTGAATATGTGAACATGTAAATATGTGAACATGTGAATATGTGAATATGTGAATATGTGAATATGTGAACTCTGAGACCTCATAAACCAAAAAATTAAAAACATTGAGAATTTGTTAATACGATCCATAAATAAACGAAATCAGTTTCCTTAAAACTAATCAAATTAATCATGAAACCGAGTAGAAGTTTTTCCTCTTACCCTTTTCCTGCTGTCGTCCGCCAAATTTGCGAAAGAGTTAAGTTATATTTGACGAGTACACAAACGATCGATGGCTGGAATTCTCTGCGTTAATTCGTCACGATATTTTATCGCGACGAGTGATAACAGGTCGAAAAACTTTCCGTAGGAAAGTGTAATTAAAAAAATAGGAAATTACAATATGTGACGTGATATAATTCAAGGCTGAGAACGCGAGACTTGTCACGTATGTACATTATGTATATATAATACTTTATTAACAAATAAAAATAGAATGCAGGTGAACATGTTTACAAAATTTTCCACAAAGAGTCTATCGAAATATCTTGCCAAGATACACAATTGTTCTGGCAACAATTTCTAAAAATTCGCGAGTTGAAAACTTGTCAAATAATAGGTTTCGATTAGCAACGAAAATATTATTATCTGCTATATCTTCGCCAGACGAAAAATAATGCAATATAATTAAATGTCAATGAACCATTGATCTGAATTGAGTGATCAAATAAAATAACGAGGTACAAAAAGACAGTGAATGTATTTATTTTGATAAAACAAATATAAATATGTCTGGAAGTCTTATGGTGTTCATTTAAAACTGTTATTTATTCAAGACTATCATTATTAAATTCTTCATTTTCTTTGTCTTTTAGTTTGTTACGATTTCAGGTCATCAGCTATCGTCCCGCTATTCAAGAAGCGAAACTATGACACTATTTTATGTAATTTAAGTCCGTGATAATTTATTATCGGGTAATAATTATCATTCTATTTATACTGTAGTAGACAAGAAGACACACCGAGCTGTATCTGTTTTATATAGTAGAAATTTTGGAATTTCGATTATTTTTGACAAGCTCATTGTGAAATTTGATAGATAATGTTACACAATAATAATTGGTGATAACAATATGTTGTTTTGCGTAACGTGATAACGTCACGGCAAGAATTCGCGATTGATTGTGTTACTCGGAATGGTCACTGAAGTATAAGCACGATCTTTGTATCTATTTTGTGGTCATTTTTATTGTGTCTTCATACTTGTGCGGAATTATTTTTATCATTAACGGCGCTATAAATACATATCGGTTCAACTTATAACTATGGTTGCTGATATTTTAGTGTACGTATAATAAATTCTCAAATTCTCAAAATCTTCAAAGTTGAAATTTACAAATTTATGAATCTTCAAACTCTCAAATTTTCAAGTTTCATATTCACAAATCTTTCAATTTTTAAATTTTCAAGTTACAAATCTTTGAACTTTTAAATTTTCAAAAGTTCAAATTTTTGAATTTCCAAATTTTCAAATCACTAAAGTCCCAAATTCTCTAATCCCAAATTCCCTAAATCCCCAAAACCCAAAATCTTCAAATTCCCTAGCTCCCTAAATTTCAATATTTCCAAATTCCTCAAATTTCCAGATCTCCACGTCCAGAAGTCCCTAGATGTAAAAATTCCAAATTTCTCAAGTTTCAAATTCCCCATGTGCCCAAAACTTCGAATCTCCAAATTCCCTAGATTCCTAGATATCCCAAATTCCCAAATTCCCAAATTCTCCATATCTCACAATTTCTCAAATATCCCAATTCCCAAATTTCTCAATTCCCCGTATTCCCAAATTTCTCAAATATCCCAATTTCCAAAGTGCCTAAATTCCCAAATCCCCAAATTCCGCAATTCTCGACATCTCCTAATTCCTAAACTCCAAAATCCTATAATCTCCAGCAGTTCTGGCTACCATGTCCAAAATTCTTTTCCGATACTTTAAATTCTTTTTCCCATCGCATGGCAAATTGCCCGGATTCGGATTTGTTTTCAGTATTCTATACGTAGTAGAATCGTCCCCTCAATCAATCAAAATCGCGCGCCTTCCTAGTTGCGGAGCGCGGAGCCGACTGTCCGCTAGGGTGGGGGCAAAGTGTTTTAATATCGCTTTAGGACGAAGAGGACGATGCGCGCGCAGCCCCCCGCCCACGCTCCGCCAATAGGCGAGCTCTATATATGACGTCACCGGAGTAGGTCGCGGCACTCAGCTGACGGCTGCATTCAGAAGTCGAGGAACCGTAACTTGCGATTATCCAAAAGTTCAGGTACGATCTCGTCGACTTCGACGTTTCAGAAAACGCGCACGTGGACGTTGCACGATAACAGAACGTTTTACGTGCCGCTCGTTTTCTTCTCTTTTATCAGTCGTTAACGTTTCATGCCGCATTGCTCGTTTAGACGTATGTGTTTATTGCGTAATTCGTTCAAGTTCGTTCTTCTTCTTCGTTTCTCGCTTTACATTTTTATTTCGATCGGTTCTTTCGAAAGGATATTTCAGTGGGGTTTAATAAAGGATATTTTAGAGTGAATACGAGACCGTCTTTCGTATTCGTTCGCGATACATGGAGCGTTTGTTTTTTGCGCGGGAAGAGGCGTTCGAAGCAGTTTTGAATTTACTAAAATTTCTTTTCTCGTTTTTTTGTAAGATTTGTTAGGTGTTGCAGTTTTTGTATTTTTAGGAAGTTTAATTTACTTCGAGGAAAAATTGTATTAATATAGTAAGGATTTAGAATATTAAATATAATTCTGTGTACTATGTCGTACTTAGTTAACATACTTTTCCACTCTATAACTTTGATTAAAAAGCGACTGTATTTTTAATAAAATTTATGGTCTTTAACTTGTTAGAAGCCATACACTTTTCTGTACAGTTTTCTCTATTACTTGATAGTTAGATTAGAAAGATAAATCCTTCACGTATCTGTCCAGTATTTCTGCAATAATTCTATTTCAAGGCGACTAAACATTATAAATAACTTGTTCTTTCAACATGTTTTTGCAGCTTCTACAAAAACAGCATTGTAGATACGTTGCAACATGATTAATTGATCTAGCTAATCACGTTGTCGTGATTGCTTATGAAATCATGAGAAGTACACATTTTGGACTTAAAGTCGAATGATTTTCTCTTGTCATCTCGTTATCTTTCAAATTTAATCGCCTCGATTCCTAAGTGTTTTGATATTACGTAAAAGAAGATTGAAAACGAAGATAAAGTTTTGAAGATCACTTTATTTCGATTCATGGGATTTACGGATGAAACGCACAGAATTACTACTTTTGCGTAGTAATCACGTGCACTTATCAGCCGCTGGAAAATTACTTATCCCATGGGGAATGGCCGATATACGAGCTCTAATGAAAAGATTATCATTCACAATTTATTCTCCGTTGATTTGTCTTTCGTGCTCTAACTTAATTATTTTTCACAAAACATTCAGTACTATTAATAAATTCTGCTTCCGACAAATTCAAACTCATTTTTCGACTTCTTTTTGGTGATATAAGATCACTTTCTTGATAACAGTACCTGACAGAACTGCAAACAAACTGTTTGGATCCAAAAAAGCTCCAAAAGGAAGCATCGTGAATTAAGATAGAAAATGAGTCTGCAAAAATCTAATCTTATGTTTTCAAAAAATCGCGCATATAAAAAATTATCGCGAAACGATTTAATTCGAAAACTTCTTCCAGAGTAATAACAATTAATTCAAATTCTGTCTTTTTAGAAATTCAGAAGGAAGAGAGAATGGTTGACGCTTTGGAGCAGATGCCGAAGTCGGAGACGATTCGTCTTCGAGAACGTCACGTTGGGTAAATATTAAACTGATCATATATTCCATTTGTTATTATCAATAATATGCGTATTCAGTAAATTAAAATATAAATGAAATGACTCGGTTTACAGACAAGCGTGCAAATTATTTTACAAATCGAATCCTTTGAAGATCGTCAGGGCTGAAGGACAATACATGTATGATGAAAAAGGAAACCGTTACTTGGACTGTATCAACAATGTTGCTCATGGTAAGAACAGTGCAAATTTTGGGTTATCATAATTATTTTAACAAATTTTGGGATTGTTGTACAAGATTCAATAATTGAAGGTAACCATATAGTTGGGGGATATAGTGAGGTCGTAAAGTTGATCAAAGACAAAAATACTTACATGAACTCCAAGTATAGAAATATGGATTACAATGATATAAGTAAATCATACTAGATATAATTAAATTATATGACTTTAAATGACATAAGCAGTTTGAGACTCAGGAACACTATATTGACTTGTGCAATTATAATTCAATCGCAACTTTTGAATAGGAGAACCGAATAATCATATTTTATCAATTACTATCTTTTAAATAACAGAACAGTATAAGTATACCTTACCAATAATTATCTCTTAAATAACAGAACAGAAGAAGTATATCTCACCAAGTACTATTACCTCAGAATTAATAAAATAAATGTGATTGCAGTGGGTCACTGTCACCCGACAGTGGTGCGAGCAGGACAAGAGCAAATGGCGCTACTCTCCACGAACAACCGCTTCCTGCACGATAATTTGGTCCTGTGTGCTCGTCGTCTGACGTCGCTCCTTCCAGAACCCCTGTCCGTCTGCTTCCTGGTGAACTCCGGAAGCGAAGCGAACGACCTCGCTCTTCGTCTAGCCCAAACCCACACGAAGAACAAAGACATCATCACTCTGGACCAGTAAGTCGCACAAGGATCTGAGAGCTAACAAAACTTCTCCATGGGCCCAAAAGAACCTGGAAGCATCTATTGGCTTCCACCTGCGATCCAACAATTAAAAGCATGATTCCCTTTCTGGTATTAACGCTTAGAAACACACAGGGATATGTTTCAGGCTACGATGTTTGCCAGACGTTTAACAGCCGATCGACTGACTAATCGAAAGGGTTTTCTTTTTTGCCTGTTTACAGTCCGTTCATTCGCGAGAGAAACGAACGAGATACCATTGGAACGACGCACGGGACGCCATTGAATTGCTAGCAAGCAAAGTGCAACAGGAGACGCGAATTTCGTCGAGTAAAGCTATTGTCGTTTTAGGTGACACGTACGTGCCACGAATGCTATATACGACATGAAACTTGGAGCTGAAGAGTACATCATTTTATTACTATGTTAGAAAGGATCTAACCTGGGACACGAACTGCAAGCGGATGAATGACAGTGAAGCGAAGAGCGTGTTGTGGACGGAGGCGAAGGGGACTTTGATAGCTTGACACCGTCATTTTATTTAAATTGGATCATGCGATTTTATACTTGTTGGATTAACCCTTTGATTAGCAACTAATGACGTTCGTTATGTCATAATTATGTACTGATTATATTATCAGCGTAGGGAAAGGTAACGAGAAGTCATGGTACCATTGCTTTTGCCGCCATTTTGATTTCTGGGAATAGGCAAGTGGGAATTTTGAAATTTGGGGGTATTGGAACAGGCAATTTGTGGATTTTTAAATTTCAGCAGTTGGTATATGCAATTTTGGGAATTTTTCAATTTGAGCAGCTGGTATTAGCAGTTTTAGGAATTTTTCAATTTGAGGATTTGGTATAGGCAATTTCTGGAATTTTTCAGTTTAAGGATTTGGTACAGGCAATTTCTGGAATTATTCAATTTGAAGAGTCGATATAGGCAATTTTGGGAATTTTTCAATTTGAGGATTTGGTACAGGCAATTTCTGGAATTTTTCAATTTGACGAGTCGATATAGGCAATTTTGGGAATTTTTCAATTTGAGGATTTGGTATGAGCAATTTCTGGAATGTTTAACTTTGAGGAGCTGGTATAGACAATTCTGGGAATTTTTAAATTTGAAAATTTGTAATAAAATTCGTAATAATAATAATAAAACCATAGTCAAAGGGTTAAAAAAGCACGCTACTCGGATGCAAAAACATTTCCAAAGAAAAAGATGCTACGAGCAATAGAATTTGTAACAAATATAACTTATGTGTTCGAGCTACCTACGCTCCCCTTTGTCTTACATCGACGCAGAAGCTTATATCGTGAAGCGTTTGTGTTTTGTGAAATCTCCAACGTACCTTTCTGTTTCTTTTTGTTTGTCGAACACGTGTGTTGAAGAATCGACCACGAAGAGGAGAAAAATAACATTTCCAGGAAGCTTTGACATTTCTGTCGGAAGACTATTGGCAATGACATGGGCAACGTCGTGAACATTGCACGCTTAGAGTTTAGAAGCATTGTAGAAGGTACACGGAAGCGGGAGGCAACTCTCGTTCAACGTTGTTCTTTCTTGATTTTAGCGCTTATCATGGCCATTTGACCTCGATGATCGATATATCGCCGTACAAGTTCAACAAGCCGAACGGTCCTGGAAAGAAAGACTGGGTCCATGTGGTGAGACATATTCTATTATTAATAATTACACCTTTCGTCCATTTTTTACACTACTTGCATTTAGAAGTGTCTCTTTCTGAAATATAAATTAGGACTAATGTTCAACTTAGAATTATATTTAATATAATTTTGAATTGCGTATGAACAGTTGATATATAATTTTTAATCGTACATTAATATCTAAGTTTTAATTATTTTCAACATATTCACTGTTACAGTGAATAAGAACTAAGTACAATAATTAAATTTGACCTTCAAAGTCGGGTCAAACTTAAATTTAATCAAAGTTGAGTTAAAGTTAAATTCATTTCAGCCTCCGACAAAAATCCATTACCTTTGCACAGTTAAAATACTGACATTTGATATTGAATTATTACAAAATTTGTATTACTACATATGTAACATAAATTTTACAATATCTCACAGATCGACAGGTCATTTCAGAGTAAAAAAATGTTTATTGCGCAGGCACCTTGTCCGGACGTATATCGAGGGAAGTATCGCGAAACTGACTACCCCGGTGAAGATCTAGGTGTGAAATATGCCAACGACGTGAAAAATATTTGTCAAAATCTGAAAAATCAAGGACGAGGAGTTTGCGCTTACATCGCAGAAAGCTTGATGTCAGTCGGTGGACAAATTCTACCCCCAGAGAATTATTTCAGAAACGTCTACAAGTATGTATTGTACTTTTTTGCATCGAATACACTGCATAAAATATCATATTATAAATATAATAAACAGCTGCTATCAACAAGATACAGAATACAAAAATCGAATGTCATTGCAGATTATACTTTAACATTTTGCAATTCATTATAATTGACATTGATAACTATCTTACACTAATATTTTATTTATCAGATACGATATTTATTTAACTATGCATAAAATTTCTCGAAGATTAAATTTTCTTCCGAATAAAAATTAGTTGTAATAATTAATTTACCAATAGACATGTTCGCGAAGCTGGAGGTGTTTGCATCGCCGATGAGGTGCAAGTTGGCTTCGGAAGGGTTGGCAGTCACATGTGGGCTTTCCAACTTTATGGGGAGGATGTCATCCCGGATATCGTCACCGTGGGCAAACCCATGGGCAATGGCCACCCTGTAGCAGCTGTTATCACCAACCCGACCATCGCTGCAAGCTTTAAGGACACCGGAATCGAATATTTCAACACGGTAATTCATAAGAGATACCTTAAACAAGAAAATTCCTCAGAGAAAATTAATCGAACTCATTTATTCGATAAATTAGACTCATTTGTTCTATAAATCAGCTTCATTTCTTCGGTAAATTTGAATTTATTCATTATGCAAGTTGAATAAATTTATTAGATATCATAGGAGAATGATTAACTCGAGTTTGTTTATCAAATGCGTCACGTAACTAATCTAATCGCAGCTGCAATATAAGAACAAATAAAGAATGCTGAAATGTTATGTCAATACTGCATTCAGTGATCTTCGACTATGTAAATTATTATTGAATCTGAATTTCATATTGAAGTGTATTGAAAATTCGGGTAATGTTTGCCATAATTGAACGTGCGTCACGTGACGCACTCGTCTATAGTAAGGGGTTGAATTGCAGAATTTAAATCATACCACTCAAATTTTACACTTTATCACTTACTTTATAAAATTTAAGCTACACAATTTATTATTTAAATTATAAAATGAATTACTTGAATCATGAAGTTTAAACTACACAATTTATTATGGAAAACACAAAATTTATCTAACATAATTTACGCAAACGTAATGTAGCAAATTCTTGTTCTTTCAAAACAGATTTAAGTCCAATAACTCACTAAATTAAATATAGGTGCACTAGTCCTACAAATTAAATTGAAATCCAATAGTCCTAAACAATTAACCAATTATTTATTAAATACTATAGTGACTCAAGTATCTTTTTAATTTTGTCAAAAAACAGTATGGCGGCAACCCAGTATCCTGCGCCATAGCAAATGCAGTGATGGAGGTAATAGAGCGCGAGAATCTTCAAGAGAACGCTTTGAAGGTCGGCAAATATTTGATGTCGGAGTTGAGGAAGTTGGCGAAAAGGCGAAAAATCATCGGTGACGTTCGAGGTGTTGGATTGTTCGCTGGTATCGAATTAGTTCGTGACAGGATCAAAAGGATACCGGCGACTGCCGAAGCAAAGCATGTGGTCGGTAGGTTGAAGGACAAGAAGATCCTGGTGAGCAGCGATGGTCCTGATGACAATATTCTGAAACTGAAACCACCAATGGTGTTCACCGTCGAAAATGTGGATCACCTTGTGTCTGTGTTAGATGAAATCCTTGAGGAAGTGGATATCGGTATTGAAGAGGTAATTCCATTTATGATCCGATAGAAAACACTTTCAGATATGTATGTTTTGATGGATGACTATGGTTTGATACGTACAGTGCGTAAAAATTGTAACGAGGTGAAATTGTAATGAGACAAAATTGCAATGTGTCGAAAATGCAATGAATCAAAAATACAACGCCTGCGATATAATACGTTGAAGTTAGAGTAGAAATTTCAATGCATTAAAATTGTAATGCGGAATTGTAACGTGTCGAGCAATGAGTAGAAATTCATACGCAAAGAAACTGCAATGAGTAGAAATTGCAACGTATGCAAAATTCAGTCGAAAATTCAATGCATTGAATTGCAACGCGTTAGAATTGCTACGTTTCGGAATTGCAACGTGTCGCATTTGCAACGAGTAGAAATTTTAATGCACAGGAGTTGCAACGCGTCCAAAATTCAACGCATCGAAATTGCAACGCGTTGGAATTGTAATATGCTGAAATTTCAACGCGAAGAAAGTGCAACGCGTCAAAAATTCAACGCATCGAAATTGCAACGCGTTGGAATTGTAATATGCTAAAATTTCAACGCAAAGATAATTGTAACGCGTCCAAAATTCAACGCTTCGAAATTGCAACCTGTCGAAATTCAAACGCATCCAAAATTCAACGCGTCAAAAATTTAACGCATCGAAATTGCAACACGTCTAAATTAAAACGCGACAAATTTGCAACGCGCCAAAATTTCAATGTATAAAAAAATACAACTCGTCGAAAAGCACTAAATCAAAAATACCAGTGTACCTTACTCTTACTACATTCCCATTTTCATCATGACACTCACCATTTTAGTTCTCCAAGATTTCTCTTCAAAGACACATGCTTGCGACTTATTGCATTACCCGATGATTAATGTAACAATGTTGCAATCCTGTGAGAAAATGACACACTGATGGGTATGAAATGTCGTATTTTTACGAAACGGATGATATTTAGCAGGATTTTTTGTCTGAATGGAATGAGAACGTCACACTGTGCAATGAAAGAGTGATAAGAAGTTGCAACGGTCTAACAAACGCGTGTACTATTTTTTCGTCTCTCGCCGGCATGTGTTCGAATGTTAATTACCATAGAGATTAGTATTTTTTCGTGTTAATCACTGAGCGGATGTTTACACAGTCTTATATTTTTCTTCATTCACACGGATCTGCCAGTGGCTGTAGAATTAGTCTTTACATTCTTAAATTTTTATGTTAACTCGTCTTTAGATTTTGAAATTTTCGAATTGACACGTTTTTAGATTTCTAAATTTCTAAATTTTCAAATTACCATTTATAAATTTTGAGATTTATCTTCTGCATATTTTATTTATTTCACATTTATTTTCTGCAATTCTATATTTTTATGATTCTGAATTTCTACTAATTTATGTTAATGCAATACATAAATATTAACATAATACTGTTCCTATTAAAAAAACTTACATTTTTGTAATAAGCACAGTCATAAATATTTCTAAATATTATCGCAAACTCGTAAACATGTAATACATAAGAATTTCAACGAACGTTAAATTAACAACAGAAGTATCTAACCAGATAAATTATTATTTGTTACAGAAATACGAGTCCACGCAGACGATCCTGAAAGCAACAATTTCGCAAATGGACGTCGATAGAGATAATACTAATTGTACGAACGGGAAACCTCTCCTTGTACGCGCTACTTAATGATTAATTTAACGAAAATATTATGCACAAAACTATTTTGCGAGATACGTTTAAAGTATTATTATTAGTGAAATGAACGCTTACTATTTATGGTGTATACTATTAGAACTGAGAAATTGTATGTACGTGTAAATAACTGTAAATGAATAGAGAGACACGTGGTCATAGTTGAAAATTAAAATTCATGGTCAATGTTGCATGTTGACGAGAGTACGCTGATAATAAATATTATTTTTACATATATTTGTCTTGTTATTTGATCGTCACAATTTTTATTTCCTTCGTTTCAATTTACTCATTTTTTGTTTGTACCTTTTTTATTATTTACTTCAAATGAATTTGTGAAAAATATATATTTTTTTTAAATTGTACTATCTTGAAAATATTTTCGACATCTTTGAATTAATAATAAAACAGCAAAATAATTGAAGAATATTGTAAATAATTAAATGGAGACTATAACGAAAGAATATTGCAAAAAAATAATAATTTCGAAATATATAATATAATTTAAGTAAAAAGTAGTGGTCCTTGTACAAAAATAATTTCTGACGATAAAACAAGAATTTAAAATAATTCCTCCTTAAAATTAATAATTAAGAATAATTTAGTTGTTTTAATTAATCTGCGAGTGGAAGTAGGAAGATTTTGTAATAATTCGATTTTTCATTTCACATCGATTACACGAACGATCATTTAGAAATTATGAATGAAAGACACAAAGATGAAAAATTAGCCACGTCGGATGCGAAACCATATCCAGTTCATTCTAGATGTTTGTAAAATGTTATCTCTTGAACTTCTAACCCCACGTGCAGCTTCATTTGCATTTGATACATTGTAATCAACTATAGTAAGATCTATACTTCCTACTGTTTCATATTTTTCTAGCAAATATTAAATCATTCTCAACACTTTTCTTACATCGATGCACGTTTTACGCATAAAAATGCTAAATGTCCTGACAAAAATTTTGCAAAATTTAATTCTGTGCTTTTAATCGAAGTAAATGTTAATTGAAGTGATTTGCAGATACTTTTACCCCTTAACCTACAATTTTCTAGCAGTTGCGTCATTTACAGCTCACTAATTCTTCAACGTGAAAATAAATATAGAAAATTGAAAAATTAGGCACGTTTTGTGTTCAATGATCTCTGTTTGTGAAGATTATTCGAATTGAACTGAAAATTTAATTGAAATGAAAATACGAGTCCGGTTTGTCACATATGAACTGCAGTGTGCGTCATGAGTGCGTCATGAGTGCGTCGCGATATTGTAGAGCAAGGGATTAATTGGTTTTGCAAATACGAATATTTCACAAGTTTGTTAAATAGTACATTACAATATTAAAATAAAGTTTGTACCGACTTTAACACCTATTATATTTGTTAAAGAGGTTTAAATAAAAAATTAAATAGTACCTATTACACTTTCAGTTGTATTTATTTAATACTTCATAAACAACAAAATGTCTGTTATATTTTCAAAATGATCCTACTAAATTTTCAATAAATTGAACATAAATATGCAATTAATTTTAATCCGTTGTTCACGGAATTAAATAAAACCAAGTAGTTTTGCAATCAAGCACTAAGAGCCTGACTAAAACATAGTAGCATAAAAATGATTGAAAGTAAGAGCATAGGAAGTTCTGACCCGATATCAACTTATCAACTGGATACAGGAGATCGAAAAAAAGTGACCGATAGAATACCAAGTTCACAGAATCTTCCTACCAACTTGCAACTTTGCTGACATGACACAAAGTAGGTATATATGCTACAAACGATCGACCGCCTCGTTACTTTCTGGTGTGAGCTACGACTTTCAATATGTGGCTACCTTTGACACTCTTAGTGCTTGGTAAGTGAAAGCGAGTTCTACTTGGACCGCCATTTTCTTTGCGAACGGCGCAAAGAAAATGGCGGACCGCCTCTAAAGACTAGGTTTCATCTAGATTTCAAGCTTGTTTCTCTCTGAAATATTGTAGGTAAAAGTATTTTGGATGTAATTTCAAAGTTAATGGTAGAGTAACGTCTTTTTTTTATTGTAAATACTTTAAAATACTGCATTAACAATTTGTTAGCGGTGAGTATCAAATTTGATAGGATCCGAATTCGACGCGATACAGTTCCACATTAACCAATCTGACACCGATCTGACGTGTTACAATCCCCCAGTATTCTAATTTGACCACATCCAATTCTACTTGATACAATTCAACGCGATCTAATACCTGACTGTTCACTTCTACGCAATGCAGTTCAACGTAATTCAACTTGACCTAGTCCCACCTATATCAGTACCCGACAGTCTACCCGAGTTCTATCAGACTATCTGTCCCAATCCTTCAATACCAGCACATATATGATTTAATTACTTACCTGTGAATCTACTGTAAACGTATCCTTCCGAATTTATTAACACATTTCGTATATCCACAGCGGGAATAGTATCCGCCGACTACCAACATGGCTGGAAGGTAGGCGACGAGTACACCTACCTGGTACGAAGTCGCACGCTCACTAGTTTGGACATAAAATCCAGCCAATTCTCTGGTATCTTGATAAAGGGACTGCTCACGGTTCAAGTAAAAGACACCAACACGTTGATCGCGAAATTATGGAAGGGCCAATACAGTCGCATCCACAAAGAGCTACCCGAAGGCTGGGAAACACGGATTTCCGACCAAATGTTGGAATTCCGTGACCTGCCCATAACGGAGAAGCCCATCCAGATCATTCTGAAGCATGGAGTGATCGTGGACATGATCGTGGAAAAGGACACACCCACCTGGGAGGTGAACTTGCTGAAGAGTGTGGTTAGTCAACTGCAGGTGGACAGCCAGGGGGAGAACATCATCAAGAGCCAGAACGTCCAGGTTCCGGATGACGACGAACCTTACGGATCGTTCAAGGTCATGGAAGACACCGTAGGAGGTAAATGCGAGGTGCTGTACGACATCACTCCGTTGTCCGATCACATGCTTCACACGAAACCGGAATTGGTGCCCAAACCTGAACTGAAGGGAGATGGACAGCACATCGACATCATCAAAACGAAGAACTTCGACAAATGCGCGCAGAGGATGCTGTATCACTTCGGTATCACTGGAAAGTCGAACTGGGAACCTGGTTCAAACAAGAATGGAAAATTCCTGTCGGTGAGTAGTTCACATTGTAACAAAATTCTATTAAATGACACATTCAGATGCAACATAGCGTTCTTTAGCTACGATCTCAGTCAGCTTTGTATTATGTATAACAAAGCTAAGAACATAACAAATCTGTTACAGAAATATTCCACGAGCAGAATCGTCATCTCAGGAAACCTGAAACGGTTCACCATTCAGACGTCGGTGACTACCAGTCAAATGTTCGTCACCCCAAGAATGTACGAAAACCACAAGGGAATCGTGGCCAGCAGGATGAACCTGACTCTGGGCAACGTTAATAAGATCAAGAATCCTCTGTCTTTGCCGAGGAACCCTGAATCGACTGGCAACCTGGTGTACGTTTACAGCAACCCGTTCTCGGACATAGAGGAACGCAGACCCAGCGACCGACGAAACTCTAAGCAGATCCTCGATTCCGACAGTATCAGCTCCAAGAGCTCCAGCGAGGAGATCAACAAGAACAAAATCAATCTCCTGAAGAGTTCGGGTTCATCCAGCGCTTCCAGCAGCTCCATCTCCAGCAGCGAGGAACACAAGTTCTGGCAACCCAAACCCACGTTGGAGGATGCTCCTCAGAACCCATTGTTACCCAACTACATTGGCTACAAGGGCAAATATATTGGAAAGTCTGGAGAAATCGACGTGATCAAGGCCGTCAAGGAGCTAGTCTTCCAGATCGCTAACGAACTGGAGGACTCGACTATTATGCCCACGCAAGAAACCCTAGAGAAGTTCAGCATTCTCACCAGTCTGATCCGCACCATGAGCAGAAGTCAGATAGCAGAACTCGAGAGCATTTTGCACCTCTCGTCGAACGAGCTGAAGTTCGACGACAAGACTCAAGCTGTGAAGCAGAACGGTTGGGCCGTCTTCAGGGACGCCATCACGCAAGCTGGAACTGGACCTGCCTTCTTGACCATCAAGAACTGGATCGAAAAGAGGGACATCGGAACCTGGGAGGCTGCGGACATCTTGTCTGCGCTTCCGAGAACCGCGCGAACACCTACTGCCGAGTACATCAGGACCTTCTTCGTGAGTATTATTCAATCATTTAAACTATCATCATTCCTTACTAGTTCTAGCAAACTTAATTGCATGAATACTAAAATCTTATTTCGTTTCTTCAGGAACTGATCACCAATCCAAAAGTGATAAACGAGCCATTCCTAAACACCGCAGTGCTGATGTCATTCACTGAATTGGTACACCAATCTCAAGTGGATGGCAAGAGCATCCACAACCTGTACCCGGTGCACACCTTCGGCCGCCTCACCTCCAAACACGACCAGACCCTCCTGCAGGAGTACATTCCATACTTGGCCGGAGAATTGAAGAAGGCCGTCAGGGAAGGCAACAGTGGAAAGATTCAAACGTACATCGTGGCTTTGGGCAACATCGGTCACCCCAAGATCCTCTCCGTCTTCGAGCCCTATTTGGAGGGCAAAGAACAGGTGACCGTGTTCCAGAGGACGTTGATGGTCGGCTCCCTGAGCAAACTCGCAGCTCACGTTCCGAAACTGGCACGATCCGTGCTGTACAAGATCTATCTGAACGCCATGGAGAGCCACGAAGTGCGATGCATGGCTATTTTCCTGCTACCGATGACCAATCCTCCTCTGACCATGTTGCAACGAATGGCGGAATTCACGAACTACGACACCAACAAATACGTCAACTCCGCGGTGAAATCCACCATAGAGACCCTGGCAGAATTAACTAACCCTGAATGGCAAGATTTGGCGAAGAAGGCTCGCTCTGTCATGGACATCATGAGCAAGGAGGACTACAGTTATCAGTATTCCCATGGATTCATCTTCAGTGCGGTTAAGGAAGAACAGAACCTGATTAACACCGTGGTGATGAATTATATTGGCAGCGATAACGGTTTAGTTCCTCGTGCTGTCTATCTGGAGTCTCTCATGAATTACGGTGGCTTCAAGACCCCATCCACGGAATTCATGGCTATGATCTCCGACGTACAGCCTTTGATCGAGGCTCTAACGGTGACAACAGACAAACCGTCCTTCGAGAAGATGGCCACCGAGAAAATTGCGGAGCAACTGAAAATCGTTGCTGACAAAACTGTGGAAATGGAAGGAAACATCTTGTGGAGATCGAAGTTCCTGTCGAAATTCATACCTTTCGACAAACAAACTGTTCACAACATGCGCAATCGTGAGTACTCGGTTTTTATTAACTATTGTAGGTTTATTGGATTTAGTTATAATTATGCGTCCTTGCAGAACTCACCAAACACATGATGTCAATGAAGGACGGAGGCTACGTCAACCTGAACAAACTGATGTCTTACGACGTGACCCTAAGTTTCCCGACGGAAACCGGTCTGCCCTTCGTTTACACCTTGCGGGTGCCCGTGCTGAACAAGCTGAGCGGAACTGGAAAAATCAGAATAGACCGTGAACGCAACGTGAACGTCCAATCGGAATTGAAGTTCACATACTCGAGGAAGATCCAAGGAATCATCGGTTTCGTGGCGCCGTTCGAGCACCAGCACTACATCGCCGGTGTGGACGCGAACACGCAGGTCTACTTGCCTCTCAAGTTGTCTCTGGACATCAACGTACCAAAAACTACCCTGCAGTTCAAGATTTGGCCACAGAAGGGCGAGGAGAAATCTCGATTGGTGCACTACAGCGTAGTGCCATATACTTCGATCCGCGACATCCTGAGTCTCCGACCATTGCAGAAGGACAAGAACACGCAGATAGTGCAAGTGAGCAAGAATCTGAAGAGCAGCCAGTCCGAGAAGCTCAAGGGAATCAGGGTAGAGCTGGAAGCCGACAGTTCGGACAGCGAATTCTGGACCATGGACATGGACAAAGTGAAGAACATGTTCCCAGTGTACCTCGAGGAAGACGTGTACCGCAAGGTAGACATCTTTATGAACCTGGAACACGAGGTGAAAGAACCCTTAACCCTGCTCGTCTCTTACGGTACCATGGACGTGAAACCTGGCACCGAGAATCTTCAGCAATGGACAGAATTCGCCAAAGCGGTGGAACCATCCAGCAAGGAGGGCAACAGCGAGGATCGTAAGAAGCAGTTCCTGAAGGAAGCAGTCAAAGGTATCAAATTGGGCAAGTCGTGGGTGGTGGACCTGCATCTTCAAATCCCTGACGAAGACAAGAGCGCAAGCACCATGACCCTTGCTTGGTCCACGAGCAACGCCGAGTCCAAGGGACGTACCCTGTTGTTCTGGAGATGCAACATCCCTAGCGAAGAAATCAAACACGAAGTGTGCGCAGCCTCGCAGTTCGTGAACACCCCTGTAGTTTCGTTGTTCTTCGACAAAGTCATCAAGGCCATACCCAAGACGGAATTCGACATCGACATTCGTTACGGAAAAACTTGCGCCGACAACCAACAGATCAACGTTATAGGTAAGGCTACCCAGAGCAAGGAACTGAAGGACGAGATCATGAAGTTGGACGTGGTAAAGGACTGCGAGAAGCAGCTGAACCATGAGAACAAGCTTCTCCGAGTCTGCCAGAAAGCTGCGGCCCTCGCCTTGACGCTGGACGAGATGGACGTTTCCGTGGACATCCGCTCGAAACCCCTGAGGGATCTCGTCGCCAAGAGCATCAACGTGCCAAATAAACTGGGATTAACCAACGCTAACGTGGACCTCACGAACCCTAAGAACGCTGGTAAAGACAAGATTGATCTCAAGATGAAATTATTGAAGGGTAAGTCTGGTCATATGGTAATCCACACACCAACCATGGACGTGGTGATGGACGACATGGACCTGAGTTTCCTGAAAGATGACTCGGAAAGTCTCGTAGTTCCCTTCGAGGTGGACACCAACAACTTGGAAGCTGGAACGAATATACGTAAGTTCTTTATTTTTTTATTTAATGTAAGTGATATGATCAGTTCGCTCTTGAGGAAAATACGTGTAAAGAATATGGTTCCCGTTTTAATCAGTTGCAGCTACAGTTTTAGTCTTCTAGTATCTTCTCTAGTATCTCTTATCATTGTTAACCTAACTCAAAGTTTAAATCAGAGTATAGAAGATTCTGAAGATCAGCCAACATTCCTGATGTAGAATAACGTGACCAAGAGCTTTGTAACATTTTCAGCATCCTGTGTCATGGACCGCACCAGAGCCGAGACTTTCGACGGCAAGGAATTCCCACTGAGTTTGGGCAGCTGTTGGCGCGTCCTGATGACGACTTACCCTAAGGAGGACCCCAAGAAACCTGGCGAGAAGCTTATGATGTCCGAAGCTGACAGCGTGAGCATCCTCGCTCGAGAGATCGACGGACAGAAGGAGGTGAAGGTGATACTCGGCAAGACGGAGATCAAGCTGTTGCCCACTAGCCAACAACCTGAGGTCATGGTGAACGGACAGAAGGTACAAATAACTTCCGAGCTTGGCCACCAAGTGCGACACGGTGACGAGGTTGCCTTCGAGATCTTCCAATTTGGAGATCGTTCCATTGCTCTGGCGTCGGAGAAGTTCGACGTGAAGCTCGCTTTCGATGGAAAACGGATCATGATCAGGGTAAGTGTTCATCTTGCTGTAAGTTGATCAGGTTCGAACTCCTTTAGTCACAAAAATGTATTTACAGTCATCCAACAAGTTCCGCGACTCCATTCGAGGTCTCTGCGGTAACTTTGACGGCGATCTAGCTAACGACTTCACGAGTCCCAAGAACTGCTTGCTGAGGAAACCCGACGAGTTCATCGCAAGTTACACGCTCATCAAAGACCAGTGCGAAGGAGAGGAATTGAAGAAAGTCAAGTCCCTGCTGCAGGCGGACTGTGTACCACAGATGTCCACTCGCACAAGCAACGTGATCAACGACATCGAATCCGGAAGGTCTAACGTTCTCGGCAGCAACTGGGGCTACCACCAGGACAAGAAGACCGACAACAAACGCTGCACCATACACAGGACGAAGGTCATCGAGAGGAACGGCCAGCTATGCTTCACGATTCGTCCAGTGATCTCTTGCTCGCCCACTTGCTCCGCTACCGAGATGAAGACGAAGAACTACCAGTTCCATTGTACAGAAAAGAACGAGTCGTCTTTGAACCTGAAGAAGAGAGTCGAGAAGGGCGCAAACCCTGATCTTAGCCAGAAATCTATCTCCATGTCACAATCCATTGAGGTCCCTCTCGCGTGCGTGGCCTAAGCGCGTACCTGACAAAGTCTAATTAGTTTTTGTTCATTTCGTAGTTAGAGTAGTATATACTTTTGTATTTAGCAATACGATGCGATGTATTAATAAAATTGATCGTTTTCAATAATTTTGTTGTTGCTTTTTGTATACTTTGGGTTTTGGGAATGAAAGTTTGGGATATGAAGGGGGAACTTGACATTTTGGGAATTTGGGGATTGGAGAGTTGCGGGAGTTTGGGAAATTGGGAGATTGGGAAATAGGGAGTTTGGGAAATTGAGGGTTTGGGAAGTTGAGATTTTGGGAAATTGGGAGTTTGAGAAATTGAGGTCTTAGGAAATTGGGAGTTTGGGAAACTGGGAGATTGGGAAATTGGGAGTTCGGGAAACTGAAAGTTTAGAAAATTGAAGGTTTGGCAAATTTAAGAGTTTGGGAAACTGGAAGTTTGGGAAATTTGAGACTTTGGTAAATTGCGTGTTTGGGAAATTCAGACTTTTGGATGCAGAGGCTTTTAGATACCAAAACTTTAGTTTCAGAATAAGATTTTCAAACATATGTAAAACAGTCCAAATTAATACTACTTTATTATTACTATTACTACTACGACTACAATTACAATTATTACTACTATTATTATCACTATCATTATTACTATAATACTGTGGTATTAATAACAAGAATCATGATAAAATACAAAAGTTTTTAAAAGAATGTTGACTCAAAATTTAATCTAAAAATGACGTGTTGAGGATAAATAAAATCCACTGCATCGATTCACATTCCATGACCCTTTATATTTGACCGTATCTTGAGTTTCCAAAAAGAGAGGTATAAGAATAGCATTCCATGAAAAGAGCCGATACAAACTTCTCATATTTTCCACGGTCTCTTGATTCCTGGAGTAAACGTTTTGCAATCGTCACATTTTTGGAATATCGAGTACCGTCTATCTGACCCAGTAACCCCGCCACATCGCGTGAACTCTCGTCGCCATTTGATCGTAATAATTATGCAACGATGGACGCGTTCGACCAGATACAGATCAACGGCGACCCCAGTTTTATGACCACTCCAATGGCGTTGAATGATGGTCGCCCTTTTGTGCAGCAGTCTGAAATGGTTGCGTGTGAGGATCCCACGCATCTAAGCCTAAAGCGACCCAACAGTTGGCTGAAGTCACAGTCGAATATGAGTCGCAATAATTGCTGCGTGAATTTCTCCCAAATTTGCAAATACGAAATCGGAGTCAAAAAATGGTCAAGTTCAAAATTTTAAGCTACTATACATACTACAGATGGTTATTATGTAACTGAGATCTTGACACCTAGGATATAACCTGAAAAAAGAGAAATGAAACCGCAGATAATACGATGCATACCGATAGTGCGACCTCGAACATTCCATATCTCTTCGAATGAAATACGTTACGATACAAACATGTTGTTATTTGTCAGCATGATAACGACAAACTTGTATAGTGGACTATTGTTCGCGAGGTTATCGCGGTTGCGTTCGTTTCTCTTTTCCCAAATTCTTTGCAAACTATGGACCAAGTGTTAACCTGTATTCGCGATGTAATTTTCGCGTCTTGTTTTATTAGAACGTGACCTGTGTGTGACCTGTTTTTTCACATTGGTGATCTTTGTATTCTGAAATCTGTGGGGCTAGAAATAGCAGGAACATTCAGAATTTTGAATTATCTTCAGACATGTAAGATTGTGGAGGTCTCATTGTGTGGATATGTGACCTCATGTCTCTGATCTCGAGTGAAAGTTGTGAAGAGACGATTTACTTTCCAGAGATAGAGTACGTGCTAAAACCTTAACGAGTGAAATGAATGAAAGTGGACAGAATTTTTTTAGAACACGGTAAAAACGAAAGTAGGGGTTTGTTAGACCTGATCATCGGCTATCAAGGAAGCTGCTGCGTATGAGGAAAATCCAGAATTATATGTTTTGAATGATTATATGACTTCTCAGAATTTTTCTCCGTTAATTATTCATTCCGCTGAATTGATACAACGCGAGAGCATATATATGCTCTAAGTCGACCGAACGCATCACTTTCCGATGAGCTACGGTCAATAATGTGGCTGCCTTTGACACTCTTGGTGCTTGGTAAGTGTGAACGAACGGTTTAATCAGAACGCCATTTTTCGCGTTGTATGCACAATGGAGATGACTGTTCGCATTGAGTATCGAAGAATTTGGAGTGTATTATTAGACTTACTATCGTTTAAGATATTCTACGGAGGGGTATTTTGGGTGTGTAAATTCAAGTCTAGTGAAATAATTTTGTAAACGTCTTTCATAAACTTATTGGTGACAAGTGTGATAAAAGCAATGTGCTAAACGAAGTTTGCAATTTTTCTAATTAATTTCATGGAATTTAATTCGACGCAATTCATCTCAAAATTCAACAAAATCTCATTCGATATATATTCGGTACTGTTCGAATTTGGTGCTTTTCAAATTCAATATAATCGAAACTTTACGAGATGCTCAAATTTTCTGTAATTCACATTTTATGACATTCGATGACATTCAAATTTGGTGCGATGCAACTCGAGATTATTCAAATTCGACGCGATCCAAATGCAATGCAATCCAAATTCGACGTGGTACGAATTCGACATAGTCCAAATTCGACGTAATAAGAATCCGACGTAATCTACAACCAACGTAATAAAAATTGAATATTCGATAGCAACGCATTCTTCTGCGTAATCCAAATTTAACGAGGTCCGAATTCGTAACGAACACGTCGCCATTCAAATTTGGTAAGATCCGAACTCGACATGATCCAGAGGCTGGTGGACATGACACCATTAAATTCGTCCTGCTGCAATTTAATGATATTTAACTCACCACACAATTCCACCCAATATGCGATTTCCTCGCTATGCACCTTTACATGATACAATTCAATTCAACTTGACATTTACCTAGTTCAATCCAAAAGTTCTATCAGACTCCCTAATGCTTCGATAGATTTAGTTACCTGTGAACTTAGACAATTCCTTACACACCTTTACTGAAGATTCGTATATCCACAGCGGGAGTGATATCCGCCGAAAGCAATTATGGCTGGAAGTTCGGCAACGAGTACAACTACCTGGTACAAAGTCGCACGTTCACGAATTTGAACGAGTTTTCCAACGACTATGCGGGTCTCTTGATGAAAGGATATCTCACGGTCCAAGTTCAGGAGTACAGCAAGCTAACGATGAAATTATCGAAGGATAAATACGCTCACGTCAACAGCAACCTGACCAGGGGCTGGAACGGGTACATCCTCGACCTACAGCAGGTGCCCCATGACATACCCATATCCGAAAAGCCCTTCGAAGTTAAATTGAATGATGGCTTGATCGATTCCGTAATCGTGGAGGAAGACGTTCCCAACTGGGAGGTAGTACTATTGAAGAGTATCATCAGCCAGTTCCAGTTGGACGTTAAGGGTAGGAGACTCGTGGAGGGACAAGAGGTCAAGGTTCCTAGTGAAAATGATCCTCGGGGAGGGTTCACGGTCCTGGAAGACTACTTCGCTGGTTTGAACGAAGTTCGTTACGACTTCAAACCGTTGTCCGAACACCAGTTTCGAATGAAGCCAGAATTGGTGCCGAAACCTGATCTGAAGGGCACAGGACAACACATTGACATCGTCAAGACGAAGAGCTATGATAGGTACCCGGAAATGTCGGAGAAGGCGTTCGGTATGACGCGGCAGTTGAAGAAGGATACTAAAAGTAACAAGAACCTCATGACGGTGAGTAGCTATGTCCTAAGTATAACTACTAAATTGAATAAATTTATGACATATCGAGTAAAAATAAATCACGTAATCTTTGAGTTCCACAGACTAAACAATTTATGCTTGCATGCATAAACATCCGCAGTGATAACGAAGGTGAATCTCGAAAATTCTGTTACAGAAATCTTCCACCAGTAGAGTCGTCGTCTCAGGCACCCTGAATGATTTCGTTATCCAATCGGCGGTATCTACCAGTCAGATGACCATCACTCCCTCGTTCAATGACCAGCAGAACATGACGGTGCTCAGCAAACTGAGAATAGGTCTGGAGAGCATGCACGAGATCAGGACTCGATTACCTTCGCTAAAGAACCCTAAATCCACCGGCTACCGCATCTCTTTCAAAACTACCCCGTCCTCTCTAGAAGATGCTCCCAAGCATCCTATATGGCCTAACATCATCGATTACGAAGGCAAATTCATTAGCAAGTCCGGTGAGATTGACGGTTTAACTGCAGTCAAGGAATTAGTCTTCCAGATTGCAAACGAACTGGAGGACCCGAATATGATTCCTGCGCACATGACCCTAGACAAGTTCACCCTTCTCGTCAACATAGTTCGCACCATGAACCGGAATCAAATAGCAGAAGCTGAAAGCAGAATGGACATCTCGCCGAAGAAGATCAAGTGGGGCGACAAGGCTGAGGCCGTTAAGCAAAACGCTTGGTCCGTTTTTAGGGACGCTGTCACTCAATCTGGGACTGGACCTGCTTTGTTGACCATCAAAAATTGGGTCGAGAGTGGGGACATGGGGAGCGAGGAGGCTGCTGACATGCTGTCCAAAATCCCAGCGTCTGCTCGACGCATTAACGAGAAGTACACCGAGGCGTTCTTCGTAAGTGTTATCAATGTTTATGCACGAGACCTGAAAAATATAAATAAATTGTGTAATCTATGAGATCCGTAACTTATTATATAAGTTGTGAGTGGATAAACAACAGTATATCAATTCGTTGGATAGACTCGTCGTCAAGATAGCGTATCTTCATTTCTTTTTAGAAAAGTTTGAATTTTCTAAATAGTGATTATACACATATATTCTGCAACGAAAGAAGAAAAGATCAAGTTAGACCGTTTTCACATCTTTTCATTTTGTCCAAACATTTGTCTATAAACATAAGATGTTAGGTGAGAACCCTCACATAATTTGCCTCTTATAATCATGAAACTTTTGTTTAAAAGATCTTTGTTATCTTTGAAGATAATTTGAAAATACTTTCACTAAAATAACTCGGTATTATACTAAAAAAGTTCGAATATTTTTCAGGAACTGGCCACCAATCCACGAGTCACGCAAACGGCGCTCCTGAACGTCACAGCGTTAACGGCGTTCTCCGAACTGTTGTACCTGTCTCAAGTAAATGATAAGAGTATCTACAAATTCTACCCTGTGCATACAACCGGTCGTCCTTCTGAGCAGCAACACTCGAATATTGTCAATAACTACATTCCATACTTGGCGGTGCAATTAAAGAAGGCCGTGGATGATGGCGACAGCGCAAGGATTCAAACATACATCGTTGCTCTGGGTACCATCGGGATGTACGAGGTCCTCCCCGTCTTCGAGCCTTTCCTGACAGGCAGGGAGAAAGTGACAGCCTTCCAGAAGACGTTAATGCTCGCTAGTTTGAGTAACTTTGTCGCGAATCATCCGAAAAAGGCACTGCCGGGCTTGAAACAGATCTACATGAACACGACGGAGAGTCACGAAGTGCGTTGCATGGCCGTCTTCCTGATACCAATGACAAATCCTTCTCTGGAGGTGCTGCGAGAAATTGCGGAGTTCAGCAACAACGAAAACAGCAAACAGGTCAAGTCCGCGGTGAAGACTACTCTTCAGAGCCTGGCAGATATGACCGACCCAGAATGGCAATCGTTGGCGGAGAATGCTCGCGCTGCCACGAAGTTATTGGACGACAAGAGTTACGACATGCTGAAATCCCGCGAATTCATCTGGAACAAGATGAAAGAAGAGAACCTTTTTACTAACACTCTTATTAATTACATTGGCAGCGACAATAGTCCGATCCCTCGGACAATCTACCTTGCGTCAATCCTTTATGATGGCAACTTCAAAAGATCCCCTGTAGAACTTATGACTATGATTCCCAACATGAACTCTCTTGTCGACGCTCTGATCCGCTTCGACAAACCGGCCCTCGTGAAAATGGCTACCGAGAAGATCGCCGAGGAACTGAACATCGTGGGCGATAAACCTATCGAGCTAGAAGGAAATTTCTTGTGGAAGACGAAGTTCCTGTCGCGTTTCATTCCCTACGACGAGAACACTATTCGCAACCTTCCCAAAAGTGAGTTTGTAACCACAGATCTAACATTTCCTTTTTATGTTCTTGTCGAAACAACTCGAATTTCATAGTTGAAGTTTGAAGTCGAAGTTTATTTTTGACAAAATTACGATTGTCATAATGATACATTTCGTGTAATGTTCCAGAGATCGCCGAACACCTGGCAGCCAAGAAAGACGGAGCTTTCCACAACACGCATATCCTGAATACGAACCAGATGGCGATACGTGACACGACCGACACTGGTCTGCCTTTCTTGTACAGCTTACGTGAATGCACTCTGCAGAAGCTGACTTCGACTGATGATTATAAACCGGGTCACTTCAAGTCCGATTTCAAGTTGGCGATGATCCACAAAACGCAGAGCACTATTGGTTTTGTAACGCCGTTCGATCGTCGCCATTTCGTTGCCGGTGTAGACAAGCTCTCGCAGGTTTACGTTCCCCTCAAGACCTCTGTTGAGGTCAATGTTCCGAAAAAGAGCGCGCAGCTGAAGATTTGGGCACCGAAGAGCGACGGGCCTAATACGGTGATGCTAAATCTCCGACAACCGTACACCTCGATCCATAACGTCATGAATTTACAGCCATTGCTGAAGCAGGACGATACACGACATTTACACATCGACGAACTAAGGTATCACACTATGCCTGTGTCGAATACGAGATTTAAGATGATACTGGAAGCCGACGAGTCGAACAAGGATGTTTGGACTTCGGATTCTAGAAGATCGTGGAGTATGTTCCCATTGGACGGGAAACAAAATGCATACCACAAACTGGCCATGACCATGGATGAGAGCCCTAATGAGGGCAATCCGTTGATTTTGAGAGTCTCTTACGATACCTTGAATGTGGAAGCTGGCACCGAAGATCTTAGCCAATGGACACAGTTTGTCAACGCGATGGAAGCGTTCAGCGAGAAAAAGGACAGCGAACAGCGTAAGATGCGATTCATGCATGAAGCAGCCAAAGGCATCCAATTAGCCCAGGCGTGTGTGCTGGACTTCCAACTCCAAATACCTCTCGAAGAACAACAGGTGCGGACCAACCTAACCGTTGCTTGGTCAGCAAGCAACTCCGAAACCAAGGGACGATTCCTTTCCCACTTGACCGTCAAGGACCATTTAGACAACGTCGAGGTCGAAGTATGTGCAGCGTCCCAGTTAGCGGTCATGCCACCTTACTTCCCAATTTACGACGTAGTTTACAACTCCACGCCCAAGGTCGAATTTGACGTAGACATTCGATACGGGGAGAATTGTCCCGAAAAGAACCGCGTAAACATCGTAGGCACAGGTACTCAAAGCAAGGAACTGAAGGAAGAGATCGACAAAATCAGTGTAGTGAAGGAATGCAAGAAGCAGATGGAGCAAGGGAACAAACTCCTTCGGGCGTGTCAGAAGGCTGGAGACAAAACTCTGCAGGTGGACGAATTAGAACTCTCCTTGCAGGTCGGTTGCCCATTAACACGGAGGTCTGTCGAAAGTGTTATATCGGATTTCGCATCCTCGGGTATTATGCATGGTGCCATAACCGAATCCCAGCCCGAAAACACTGACGAAGACAAGATCAAACTCAAAGCGAAGATTTCGAAGAGTATGAAATCTGCTAATTTCAGTATGGAGTCGGCGAACGTGAACATGGAGATGAATGATGTCAACTTGGATATTTTAGAAGATAGCTCCGAAGAAAAGGAGGACGAAGTTGACAACAGTTGGCTAGTGGACGACGATGTGTGTAAGTATTTGCTTTCTGCCAATGTAGCATGTGACCACCACAAGATGGACTTTAAGAATTCAGAGGAATATACCTTTTATCTAAGGCTGTGGGTTATAATTTTGATATCTGGAGATTTGAAGATCCAAGGATTTGGATATAAGAGGATTTGAAAATTTAAGAATTTTTTAAAGATTCGAGAATCTAGAGTTTCAGGGTCTGTAGATTTGTAGATGCAGGGATTTGGAGATCCAAGGATTTTGGGATGTAAAGATTTGAGGTGTACACAAAATTATTTAAAGATTCAAGGACTTCTGATGTTTACTGTAATGTTGCCTTTTCAGCAACCTGTGTGATGGATCTTAACAGAGCCGAGACTTTCGACGGCAAAGAATTTCCTCTGAAGTTGAGCAGCTGTTGGCAGGTGCTGATGACCACATATCCCAGACGGAACCCCAAGAAGCCCAGCGAGAAGCTCGCGATGTCGGAAGACGAAAGCGTGAGCATCCTCGCCCGAGAGGTCAATGGACAGAAAGAGGTGAAGGTCATACTCGGTCAAAACGAGATTCTGCTTCTGCCCGGCAGCGAACTACCCGAGGTAGTAGTGAACGGAAAGAAGGTCCAAGTTTCTGGCACAGTTACTCACCAAGTGCGACAGGATGACGAAGTCGTCTTCGAGATATTCCAACGTGGAAGTCACTACATTTCAGTGGCAGCGGATGAGTTCGATATAAAACTGTCTTACGATGGAAAACGCGTTATAATCGAGGTAAACATTCCTTTATTTCGCTGACGTCATAACGGAACATACGTGTATATAACGTGTACCGTATTTATCTTGAATGCATTCACAGGAACCTGAGATGTTCAGCTACTCCCTTCGAGGTCTCTGCGGTAATTACGACGGCGATTCAGAGAACGACTTCATGAGCCCCGGCAATTGTCTGCTGAAGAAACCCGAAGAGTTCATCGCCAGTTACACGCTCACCAAGGACCAGTGCGAAGGAGAGAACCTGCAGAAGGTCAAGTCCCTGCAGAAGCCAGCTTGTACAACGATCTCCAGGCGTTAGAGCAACGACCGCTTTATTGCATCGAAACTGCAAACTCGAGAAGGAAGATGACTCGATCTTAACCAGAAAATTTTATCGACTTAGGTTCCTCTTGTGTGACACCAAAGATCTAATTGTGTTATAGTCGTACTATTTGTTTTTAGCTCGTAACATGTATCTATAAAATTTGTGAATATTATTTTTGATAAATTCGTCTTTTCTTTTGGACCTTACTGGACTTACCCTTTCTTCGTGTTCAGAAATCGATGGGTCACAAGGATGAATGATCGTGAATTGGACATTTCAAACGAAGCTGATTCAAATGACAGTCCATTTTCTTGATCTCCTCGTAAAGATCATCCGCACAAGGAACTCGCGAATGGAGATCAATTTTTGAATCGCACTTTTTATTTTCTGTGTTGCATGTCGAGTTCGTCACATATTTCTCGTGTATCGATGCCTCCAGTTCTATCTGATTCTGTTTGCGTCGATATTTGTCGTTTTCCTCGTACGGTCGACCTGAAAGTTCAGTTGGAAATAAAAAGGAATTTACAGGTTTAGAAATGTACTTCTAGAGATTGGCGTGGTTCCAATTTTAATGCATCTTTCGAGCTCTCGAATTTCCCTTTCGCATCGTTCGTAGTAGGTCCCTCGCAAGAGTAGCGATGGCTTGGGGTCTATTTGACAGTCGCGGCAGGTTTGTTTCCTTCTCTCCCCGTGTCGCCTGTATTCGAAACACTTCATCATTTCCTCGATATACGTGAAGCATGTTCTGTCGATCCTGGTGATCACGCCTGGACGTTGGTGCGTTCTTAATAAATGGTGTAGCTGTAATGCGATAACAACCCTTGAAATTAGAGCAAAATACAAAAAATTGATACATAAGTAGAAGGACATTGTATACACAAAAAAGGGACATTTAATACAAAGGAAGATCATTTTATATGGCAAAGGAAGAATATTTGGTATTGAAGAGAACATCTGACAAAGAAAAAGAACCACAAGATTTGACACAGAAAAGAATGAAATGTAAGTTTCCTTAAGACGAATACAAATTTTCAACTAACAAAGCTTTTGGTAAGCTATTTTGGTAAGGATAAGAAGGGTTTGTGTTTTAGAAATGTTGCTAACAATGGTTCCAATCATGACGACTGTGTTTTTAAAAATAAGTCAAACAATCTCCATTATCATTGTAATTTTGGGACAATAGTAACAAGTAAGATACTTCAACGAAGTAGAGAAGAAAATAACACAAAATCAAAAATATACACTATACTTTGAAAAGGATGAACAAAATCCACTGCATCGATTCATACTCCATGACTCCTTGCCTATACTTGATCACATCATGTCTGAACCTGAAAGAAGATAGGTACAGCAATCGTCTTCCACAAAAAGAACCGATGCAAACTTTCTCATATTTTCCACGGTCTCTTGATTCTTCGAGTAAACGTTTTGCAACCAGCGTCGCATTTTCGGGATATCGAGTACAGTCTTTCTGACCCAGTAACCACGCCACATCGCCTGAATCCTCGTCGCCATTTGATCGTAATAATCCTGCCATATCTGATGGACGCGTTCGATCAGGTACAGATCAACGGTGATCCTGGTTTTATGACCTCTCCAATGGCGTTGAATGGTGGTCGCGCTTTTGTGCAGCAGTCTGAAATGGTTGCGGGTGAGGATCCCACGCATCCAAGCCTGAAGCGACCCAACAGTTGGCTGAATTCCCGGTCGAATACACGTCGCAGAAATTGCTGCACGAATTACTCCCAAATTTGCATATACGAAAATTTCGGAATCAAAATATAGTCAAGTACTGATCAAATTTCAAACTAATTATACTACACATAGATAGGAATTTTATTTCTTAAGATGTCCTGCAGCTTTACCAAACTATGATTTAAACTGTGATTTAAACTATGGTTTTAAGAGCTGATTCAGCTTTTTTTACCAGTGTTTAGGAATGCATATTTTCAAGAGGAGGTTAGTGAAGATGAACATGAGGATATCAATCTAAAGTGCATGAATTTGAAAAAGACAAGAAAGTCCGCAGATAACACGATGGATTGAGATAGCGTGTGATCTTGACCTCGAAGATTCGTTATCACGTCGAGTGACTCCCATTACGACATCAAACACGTTATTATTAGTCAGGATCACCGGATAAGGACGATAACTTGTGCAGCGGATTATCGTGCGAGGTTATCTTTGGCGTATACATTCGCCCCGTTTTTGTCGAATCGTTTGCAGGTTATCGACGAAACAGCCGTTAACCTGTATTTTGCGAGCTGCAATGTAGTTTTCACGCCTCGTCGATTCTGCTAGATCGTCTCTGCGTTTGACCTCCTCTTCGAAATCGATGGGGTCCGGAGTGAACTGTTCCACTGACGCCATTTTGAAGTTAAAAATTACAGAAAAGTGCAGAACTTTGAATTATCCTTTACGATGCAAATACATTGTTGTATCTCGGTGTGTAAAGTACCTTAAATGTCTTTGATTTCGAAATGGTTCTCACGTGTCATACCTGTATTCTTAAATTTGTGCTACAGTCATTGAGAAAATATGAACACAATTCAATTATCCAGAATTTTTACTGAATGCTGCCTTTTTATTATCAAAATTGTTGTGGTCCATGCTTGAATCGCTATTAACAACTGAACGGTTTTATTCCTACATAACAAAATAAATAAACACTCGTACCTATTATACATTGCGTTCAAACAAGATAAGCTTGAAATAAAAAATTAACCAGTTTCAATTTGTATAAAACATATAAATTCTACAAAAAATGATACACTTAACCCAACTGACTAGACGTGAACGCCATTTTGAACGTAGTTTCCGACACGTGTCGCACGAGAACAATTTGATGATTGAGAATCGATCAGTCTCTACAGAACTTCAATAACTCGCGAACAGTTACCACAAGTTTGAAGTGGAGATATAATATCCGTACGAATGTACCAGTGTTACTATACAATGCAAGTATAAATCGTCCGCAAGACGCATGAAAGACAGAAGGCGGGTAGCAGCCAATAAATAATTTATTTGCTCGTATATTTCCGACAGCGCGTCGGTTACACGCGTCAGCCATATTTCAGCAACGTCTTCCGCAAGGTGCGTTTATGGTCATAAAATGCCGAGGTAGACGAGGAAAACGAAGAGGGATGTGGAGAGGAACATGGTGACTCCTGCCACCGCGGCCATCATTGCGTTCTTCTTCTTCCGAGTTTTTGTCATCATGTGAAAATCCTTCCGGGACTGCAAATAAAATTTACGGAATTATTCTTTGAACAGATCAATGAATATTCATATTGAATAATAATCATACAATAATCGAGAGATCTCTTTATGAGATGAAAGAGTGAAGGATTAAAAGTGGAAATTTTCCATTATTTCCATCCTCTCGATTTTTCAAAGGTTTTATCCCATAGCCACGTCATTGGTGAACGATTAACAAAATGACCAAGTAACGAGTGAAAAATCTGCTCGTGGGTTGCGACCCGTTAATCGTCCCTCGATATTGGCGCAATTAATAGTCGCCGCTATCTTTTCCAGCGTGTGCAAATAAAAAGAGCGTAATCACGACACGCACTACCCTCGCTGAAAATAAATGATTTCAAACGCTGGGGTCGTATCCGCGGTTATTTATTGATCGTTCCTGCTTGAATGAGAATTATTCTCGAATACGAACAATTACGGTTTTTCGATAACAATGATTTCTCCTGCACGAAATATGGGTTACCCAGAGGTGAATGCAGAGGGATAACAGAGGCGATCGATTCAAATATTATTAATATCGCACACAAAGTAGTATCTCAATTTTATTGCAATTCAATACTTTACTGTGTGGAATATTTTTTATAAAATTTCTGCTGGGACTTCGATGATTTTCTTCTGTCTGTTCTAATAAAATTACCTAGTATCTCAATTTTATGACACTCAAATTCTACGTGCTCTTTAGTAAAATTGTTTTTTAAGTTACGCTTCGATATCGCTTTAATGAAATTTATCGAATCTCGCATAATGTAACTGCTTTATCTGCTACAATTCATAAACAGTGCACGTGAAGACTAAACTTATATGAAAACATTGTAACAATAAATGAGGTATAAATTTCAAATTGCAATTTTCAAACAAAAGATGTATAGGACCTATAAGTCCAAGAGTATCCGCCATTATTTGTAGTCTAACAGATTATTTTGAGAAATTATTAGAAATTATTCAACCTCTGCTTGTCTATAATAAACTACAATGAAAATGGTTCAGAAACCAGCTCAGTCGATAAAGAATCAAGGACACCCTGGTGGATATTAATACATAGAATGCATCCCTTGCACCTGTGGTTATAAGATAAAACTAGAGTTAAGCTAGCAAAGTTATATTGTCATTCTTCCTATTATTAATACTGCCGAATTATAAAATAGACTATAGACTATTACAGAATTATATTATAGAGTTATTACCATGATCTGTAAGCTTTGTGTTTTCCGTACAAGGTCATCCAGCCTTTGACCTCTGTCGATAAGCTTTTGGACACCGTCCATCAACGTTTTCCGAATCTCAGCCAGATCTCCTTCCAGTTTCGGGATAATATCGAGCTCCTGTCGATTGTATTCCTCCTAAAATGACACTTCTTTAACTCCAGTCATCGAAACAGCGTTAATCACGGTCAACAACCTCCGCAGATTAAAAGATCGAACGTGTACCACTATCTTTTTCATCGGTTTCGAGAGGTCGATTACTGTGAGATTGGTCAGGTCTATCGAGAGGTCCGCTAGAATTGGTAGTTCCATGTAAACGCTTCGCAACCTTTCCAGAAACACCTGGGAACAGGACTCCAGCTTCGCGGCGGACGAAGGACAGTCTGGTTTTGAGGTTAGACACGCATAGTGCAGTTCGCCTATCAACACGTGTACAGTGTACCTGTGGGTCAATGGACAAATTTTGTATTTTGTTGCAGTGGATGAGTTAGGTAAATGGTAAGTTAGGGTTGTTACATTGGAATAACGGAGATTTTTTGTTTTAGTTGAGGAAGAGGTTTTTGGAGATTTGGGAATTTGGGGACTTGGGAATTAGGGATTTCGAAGATGACTTAGAAATTTGGATATTTGAGAGTTGGAAATATGGAAATTTGGATATTTAGGAGTTGGGGGCTTAGGAATTTGTATGTTTGGAAGGTTTGGGGAGTTGGACATCTTAGGATTTGGAGATTTGGGGATTTGGAGATTTTGGGATTTGCAGATTTGGGGATTTGGGGACTTGGAGATTTGGAAATTTGGAGACTTGAGAACTTCAGGTTATGTGAATTTGGGGATATTGGAATTCGGGGTATGGGAATTTGGGAATTTTGGAATTTGGGGTATGGGAATTGGGGGATATTGGAATTTGGGGTATTGGAATTTATGGATATTGGAATTTGGGGTATGGGAATTTGGGGATATTGGAATTTGGGGTATGAGAATTTAGAGATATTGGAATTCGGGGTATAGGAATTTGCGGATATTGGAATTCGGGGTATAGGAATTTGGAGATATAAGCATCCAGGGTATGGGAATTTGGTAATTTGTAAATTTGAGCACAAGAAATAAGCTTCAAAATTGAAATTTATACATTTATACATTTGGAAATTGGAGATTTTCAAATTTGAAAATTGCATTAAACGTAAATAAAAGAAAGTTTCTCCCACTAGTACACTATTATAAATTACTAATTATTCCATATAAAATAAACTTCTTTTGTAACATATATAGAATGGTCCAAACAATGAACCACATGGTATCATCAACTTATCGAGAACAAATTAATATATTTTGGGGAGCATGCATTTATACATTATCTTCATTTTCTGTTCACAATGTTAATTTCAGATAGAAAATTATTTTACAAGTTCAAGTTTAATTAGTTTCAGCTATACTATCTTTCATTCATAATTGTTTTCTCCCGATCACGATGTTATTTATTAATGAAACCAACAATAATTGGTTATAAACAACATAGCTAAATAATGTAGCCAGATTTGAAAGTATAACGTGGTCGTAAATTAAGACGATAATTAGACACAGTCATTAATTATTGCAATCGTATTTAGCATTGTACTTAATTAGATAGAATTTTTTAACCTTATTGAACTCGAAATTTAATAACATTATGAACTTTTGTGTATCATAATAAATATTTCATTTGATGCTGTGGTTTTTTCTTTAGTTTGTTTCAATTTTTATGATATTGTTTTTCTTTGATTACTCTTTATACTATTTTCTTTCATACTTTTTGTTCGCTTCATTTAATTAATTTAATATTCATTTAGTTCTACAAAATTTTGCTAGTTTTCAAAAATTCGAGAGTAATGAAAGATTAATAGATTAATCCTAACCTAGCCTTAACCTAACCTAACACGTTGATTGTGTCAACAAAACACTGTCACAGTGAAATTTGATGTATGTGATCAAACATATTACAATACAAATTATCACAAATACAATCAGTGTCTTGCATTTAGTAATTTGTTAACGTATATCATTAATTCACTATTAACCAAAATGTATTTCTGTTGTGTTTCCTCCTGCAAATTGAATGTGCAACACTGATCATCAGTCTCTTCGTTGCACTATGTTGCAAATATCCTACATAAATAATACTACATTCTTAGATTCTCCGACAGATTGTTGTATCTTATCAAACATACACAGAATTTCACACTCTAATTCTAATTTCAACCTTTGCACCTGTACACAACGTTGTGAAACGTGCTACACAATTAACATGCTCAGATTCTCAAATAGATTCTCATTCTTATCTCACTACACTTTTTTGTTTCGTCTTCACATAACGTTACAAGTTTGTAACATTGCCTAACAATTTTTTCTACTTACAAAACTTCACTCTAAAACTTGTCGAATTTTTAACAATCCTCTCTAAAAATGATCAAACTTTTCTCTTATTGAGAAAATTAAGAACCGTCGAACTCTTTAAAAATTCTAATAGATGATACAACAAAGATTCACCTTTAAATCCGCAAGATGACAGTCATCAATGTCTCAAGTTATCAAAGTGATTGACATTACACCACATATCATGTCAAATAACAAACTTAACTGTTTAGAAAGTTGTAGGTTAAAGGGTTAATATCCAGAGTGCTATCCAAAAACCAAGTAAAGTCAACTGTATTAAGTTTGCTTACTTGCCCCGATCGAGGCTGATCTTATCGTTCTCCAGCGTCTTGAGTCCATCCACGGTGCTCAGCGCGATGGCCCTGTAAGCCGAGTCCTGTTTCGTCGGATAGTCCGCGACGATTTTACACCCGGACTTCTCCCAGAAGGCCACCAAAGCGTAATGCACCGTCTTGCTCATCCCGTAAACCGCACTGTGCAAAAAGTACACCGGTCAGCGTCTTCGACCGCCATCGAACCATCTCCTTACCTCTAGATCAACCTGGTAGCACTCGGCTGGACGGATCTCTCGATCGATAATCGCCCCGTCGACTTAGGCGAACGCAGACGGAGTTGCGTGGTGAAACGCGGAGGATCATTCGCGAACGGATGGCTGGAACGTCTGTGTATCGGTTTTAGAGAGACGCGGGCAAAACACGGTTGTCCGGCTGTTTACCAGGGCCGGTCGGTGTATCGACGATGAGTAATGAAAGAAATTTCGATAATTCTCGATAACGAGCAGCCGAGCGGAGCTCTCGAACGCGTCCCGTCTCCATACATTCCCGTTGTCTACAGTTTCGAGTCTTCTTCGTGGCAGACCACTCGAATGGCGGTTATCGATTAGATATAGGTGGCTAACGTGCCTTCGATCGGAGTTGTTCGATCTCGAATAACGAATCGAACAATTGGAGACGCGGCTTTAGTCGCGGACCCTCCTCGTTTTAATCGCTCCGCCGATAACTGATCAATGGGTCGAAGTTGCAAGACGCATGTTTTTCTTTATTAGTGGGGGAGATAGGGTTCAACGGATGAGAGTTCGGAAAATTTTTCAGCTAATAATTTTTGAAAATTATTCATGGGAGACTTTGTTACGAAGGAAATTCTTTGGAATTCGTACACTTTGATTCTTTCTTAAGTTTTTTGTAGATTGGTGTAACTGGGATTTGTCTATGGTGGGAAAGGTGTTTTGGTTCTTTTTGGTATGGGAAGGGATAGGAATGATTAAGGGACCTTTGATCATTTTGGGACTGGGAGAATTTGGGGTACTGGGGATTTGAGACTTGTGATTATCAAAGAATTTGGGGAGTTTAGGATATTTGGAGAATTTGGGAGATTTGAAGAATCTAGGGAATTTGTGATCTAGGAAATTTGGAATCTGAGGAATAGGGAATTCGGTGAAGCTGGAATCTGGGAAGTTGAGAATGTGGGAATTTGGGAAAGAGGAATCTATGAAGTCTGGAAAATCTGGAGAATTTGAAATCTTGGAGATTTTGGGAAATTTGGAAATTTGGGAAATCTGGGAAATTTGGAAAATTTGAGAAATTTTATACATTAAGGCCTGAGAGCGCTAAAACTTGAATAATTGTATGATTAAAAAATTTGAACATATCATCTTATGAATTTTGTTTAAATTCGTAGTTTAGAAATTGTACAATTCCTCAGTAAATATTTGGAAAATTGGGAAAGTTTAAAAAATTGTAAACAAAGAACAAATTGCGCAAATATTTACTTGATCAGTGTAGATATTACGATTATCTGAAGTATGATTAATCTGACCAATGTAATATTTACTAGAAATACCGTGAACTGAACCGTGGCTACCGTGAACAAGATATGAGAACGCGTATCTTCAGACATCTTGTATTCATCGCGGCAGATAATACATTTTGAAGCACGCGTGAATATTTCTTGTAGTTAAATAATCGTGTCAGATATGATTGACGAGCGATTAATCGAATCACGGTCATCTTCCTGTCTTTTAATATGCAGTGTCAAGATTAAACCTTCTGAATCTTAATGAAATATAATTTATAATTTAATTGTAATGAATTAATTACTTGTGAATGATTAATTAAACACTTGTAGGGACAGAAATAATTTATTGTATAAGATATTAAATATAATTTCTATCCGTAACAGTGTGCTTTTGTAAAAAATTTCGTACCTTAGAATTAGTAATATAAGTTAATTATAATTATTTGCTGTCAGCCACTCTTCGATGTCCTGCATATTTGCATCCAACCAGTTGATACTGTTTTCGATTTCTTCGATAGCGTTTCTCTTTATGGTTTCCGTAATTTTAAGATCAGAGTGCTGCATAAAAAAGTGTCGTGCCTGTAAAACGATTTTTGTTATGGTCATAATTAAATTGAAACTACTTTGAAATTCGTTTAGAAAGAAAGAGTTATGTACTTCTTGGAGACGTTGACGATCTATGAACAACGAGACGATTGTACTGACGATCTTCCCCAAGATATGTTCGTTGGTTTCATATTTCATCACCAGATCATTTAATCGTAATCTTGAAAAGAGACATATATGATTATATATTACGTTTTCTTTATGAAAGAGAGCGGTGTTAAAGAGTTACAGTACTGCACGAAAGTCCAAACGACGTCCAACCCTGCAGGATTCGATGCGATTTTTATTAACACCCCTGCAAAGTCTTGTTTACGAATGAAACGTTCGTCCATTGCTCTCTCGAGGTATCTAAAGTTTCGTGAAAATTATGTTTTGCAAGTACTATCTGAAAATATTGATTTAGATTTGAAAATTAAGATTTTTTAATTCTTTGACCACGAACATCTAGAATTCTAAATTTTTGGATTTCTAGATTTGTTGATTTGCAAATTCCTAAATTTACAAACTTCTGGAATTCTACATTTTTAGATTTGTGGATAAGTAGATTTCTAGATTTTATAGATTTCTAAATTTGATAAATTTTAAAATTTTGTAGATTTCTAGATTTCAAACTTCCTACATTTCTAGATTAGTAAATTTCTAGATTTCAAGCTTCCTGGATTCCTAAATTGCTATGTTTCTAGATTTCCAAATTCAGAAGCTTGGAAAAGCATGAAACTTTATAAATATCTAGACGTTACATTTTGATAAATATAGTAAAATTTCAATATTTCCAAATTATATAAATTCATAAATGTAAAAGTTAATAAACCTTCAAACGCCTACAAATCCAGTAGCGCAGACGGCAAGATAGAAAACAACAAAGAACGCAATAATCTCAAAGGCAATTAGCACATAATCAGCCTAAGGTTTTGCAAGGAAACTACGCATCAACGAACCGATTAAGAATATCTTTGTTCTGGAAGCCGGTCAGTCCAACCATCAGGCGTTCCCTTTCCTGAACATCGGTTTCTTTCGCGAGAAGCTGCGACATGTTTTCAAATATTGATCCAGCCTCGTGCGACATCGTGACATGGCCTATCGACGCATCGTGTCGTGAATAATAAAAACAAGAGGGTGAAAGTATATATTTATGAAATCCCCCTTACCGAACGAGTAGACGATAGACCGAATATCAGCTGGCAATGGTCGGCCATCTTTGTTCCACAGAAAGTTCTTCAACTTCCTTCCGGCTGTCTCGAGACAGTCATTGTAACCCACGGAACATGCTGCATTCAATATCAGTACGCGAAATTCTCTTGAAACGAATGGAAATTAATTTTCTTAATTATTGAAAATCTTACATGGTTTTACAAATTGATTAATAGGTAGTGATATGTGGTGCATAGGGAGGGAATACTTCAAGGCTGACACTTTTCAAAGGAAAATGAAAAAATACTAGAAGATTCAAAAAGAATATTTTTTTCATTAAAACTCATTCTTCTTATTTGTTGTATCATGTGTTCCAATTTTATAATATAATTATAAATGAGATATTAAAAATTCGCAATATTACAAGATTAAATGAAATATTATAAATTTTGTAGTTCAAGAATTCTTTAAAAGGAAAGGGTAGATTTTCTCAAATAAATTTTTACGGTCACCTAAAGAATTTTATTAAAATTGGCGTAGCTTCCTTTACTTAGGGTGGACCTCACGCGCCAACTCGTGGGTTGCATCCGCATGTACCACTTTCAGAATTAATTTACAGTTTATAATACTAATCCGCCATTTGTCAGTATATCAGCAATATTACATACTTAAAATTTGCATCGATTTCTTATTTTATAACGTGTCTTCTAAACTTAAATATTGAACTTGAAATTAAATAAACTAACCTATCGGCAAAAGTATCTCCAGCATGACCACGCCATCCGACCTCTCCGTACATTTTTTCAAGGAGACTTCTGGCGTACGACTGAACATTCAAAAAACGTTGTTAAATCTTTTATTATAAATGTAATGCAATTATTACCTGAAAACGATCGATCACACGAGTTCCACCAAGCAATCGATTCATTCTCTCAAACCACTCGGCAGCTACGGCCCATGGTTGATAGTCGGTTTCGTTTGACAGATAAGAAGTTAAGTTCATGACCACGTGATAATGCAATTCGATGCCTCCTGCTAAAAGAAAAGCGTCGTGCAACAAATCGGCTCTGTTCATGGTGCTCAATATCTGAAACAGTTCCAATTATAACCAAAAGCAATAATCATCGAATAAATTAAGAGACGATATGAAATAATTGTGACCTGAATTAATTTGTCTCCTCATAATCCTCTTTTTACTAACAATTTAATAGAATTTATTTTAATATACATATTTTTATCGCAATGATATTAATATCGAATGTTGGAAGTTGTTACAAAAGCTCAGTTTTATATAAAAATTCTACAAAACACACTCATGGTACACAAAATTGAAATTTGAACTTTGAAACCTAATAAAAAGAATTATTTTTCATTCACGTTCTTGCGTTCTCACGTTCAGTACAAAGTGGAGGAAGCAATAATGGAGTGTCTCAATAATGATGGCTTGAAGTAAAATTTACTCATCTTCAAATGGTTAGTTAATCAATTTTGATACTTTATAACAGAACTACCTCATTAAACAAAGTCAATCAATGCACGGTAATAAACTAATCACGTTCGGAAGATACGAATACCCAAATTGTACGACCAGAATCGATGAAAGCGTACCCAATTTTGATGAATTCGTCGACAATAAAAAGAGCATAGAAACGGCGAGTTTTGATAAATGAATATTATTTTAAACGAACTAGTTCCGCGAATAAATCGATTATTTCCCCCGAGCCAGTATATTTTGCGTGATTGATTTACGGACGGTCGTGGAACGTACTCGATGATCGCGGGACAATAAATTGCTGAACGCGTACCAAGCATCTCTCGTGTAATTCACAATGTAGTACCCGATCGAGTCGTGATTCAGCTTAATCCAATCCACCGGTCTTCCCACCGACATCTCCGCTGCAATCGAGTTCGTGTTAACGAAGTGGCTGGAATTATTTATAGATGCCGTCATTACCGCAAGAGAAATTCGCGAGGAACCAGTCCATCTTGACACCGTCCCTTCTGCTCGTTACATATTTTATGGGGATCGTCCAGCTTCCGTCGCTGTAAATGCATATGATATTCCATCAGGCATCTTGGATATTTTACTGCCTTATATGGGGACGCGGGAATATGGGAATCTAAGGATTTAGGATTATAGAGATTTAGAGGTAACTTAGAGGTATTGACATATGGGTATGTACGGATTTGGGAGTGTACGCATATGGGAAGTTGGGGATATGGGGATGTAGGGGTGTAGATATATGTAGAAGTATAGAAATCTTCAAACATAGGGGTGTAGATATACATAGAAGTGTAGAAATCTTCAAGTATAGGGGTGTAGGAGTATGGAGATCTAGGGGTGTAGATATACATAGAAGTATAGAAATCACATGTACAGAGATCTAGGAGTACGTGAATCTAGAAGTGTAGGACCCTAGGAAGCTAGAAACCTAGGACACCAAAAATCTAGGGATCTAAAGATGTAAGAATCCAGAACCTAGAGATCTAGGAACCTATCGACCTACGGATCTACCGATTTAGAAATTTAATCGTTACACATACACCTTTAACCCTTATACATGTGTCCACATATGCTCTCTTAAATGCTTATGCTCTCCCATAAATGCTCTCTTAAAGACTCTCATAACTTTCATCAAAGTAATCTTATACAAAATAATCTTGTATAGCATTTCCATAGTTCTAATTTTCCCTATAGAAACCGTTCCACAGTTAATATATATCATAGTAATTGAATCCTAATATCAATTTCTCAAACTTACTCGATCGTTTGCTGGAATTTCTTGCTAATCGCAAATCGTCGTCTCGACAACTGGAATATCGTTCCATCTTGACGGACGTTGATCACCGGAAATCCAGGAAACTTCGTCCATCTTGTCATGAAGTCGGCGATGTCGATAGCGATTCGTGTACTGTTTTGCAGAATCTCAAAAAGTTCGCGAGATTCGGTATTACGAAAACGATACCTTTGCAGGTAAAATCTGACGGCGCCTATGAACTTGGAATTGCCAATCGCGTCCTCTAACATCCTGATCACCGACGCAGCCTAACATTCAGAATTGCTGTAGTCTGTTACTGATTGTACTTGAGCTGAGATTTGAAAGGATTCGAAGAGGAATTTTGCGTGGCACCCACTTTTTGGTAGGAGATCCTGTCGAACAGTTCTTCGATCTCTTCAGGGTCTTCAACGCGCTTCACGATGGGACGAGCACGTAATTTACTGTCGTGTCTCATGGATACGTACTTCGTGTATATCGGAAAAGAATGCATCTAGTGGGAAAGGGGACATATTTTTAGTTCTCCTTCTAAGGGGACTACATAATGATTAACAGGTGTTAAAAAGGATTCAGGACATTCAATGTACATAATAATGTTTTAAATTTGTGCTATGAAATATGTCATATATGTTACATATGTTACAAATGAAAAACAAACACGAAAGATTATCTTATCATCAAGATATCTTCATCAAGATCCTTGTTTTTAACACCTTGGAAATTGAAAATTAAAAGACCAGGTTCCATTCAGGATACAACGAGTCAATGGCCCTGTATTCCATGTATGTTGCGAATCCCTCGTTCAGCCAAAGATCGTTCCACCATTTCATGGTGACCAGGTCACCGAACCACATATGCGCCAACTCATGGGCCACCGTTAAACTGACTCTTCTCGTATTCGAGCAAGAACTACTGTTCTCGTTGTGTAGCAGCTCTGTTTCGCGAAACGTGATCAGACCCCAGTTTTCCATTGCACCGGCAGCAAAATCGGGTATGGCGACCAGATCTGATTAATAATATATTTCTCCTATGAAATATTTTTAGTAATAAAAATAACTGGTAATTGATAATTGGTACTTGGTCAACTATTACACTCAGTACCAACATTCGGTTAGAAATTGATGAGAAAAATGTTTACAATTATTACTCGGTACTAAATAATTAATAATTGTTAATTACTATGTTACTACTATTCCATTACTACTCCATTACTTTCCCCCATGTTTCATTATGTAACATATATAATTACCAAGTTTTGGAAGTGGATACTCAATCTGCAAGACAGTCAGATAATACTCCATCGTTCTAACCGCCACATTTAAGGCGAATTTTGTTTTATTCCTATACATGGGCCTCGTACAAATAGTAAGTGGAATTTGTCTTCCACTCAGGAGATTCAAATGGGACCCTAGACACTCGAAATCACTGATAACAAAAGCAACGAGATACGTGGACATTGGTGGTGTAGGTTTAAAGAACGTGATCGTATTGTCTTTATCATTTTTCTCTACTTTCTGCAAAGTAATTATTCTTAACAAACTTTGTTGATGTTTTATTGAATTTTTAATGAACTCACTGCAATCGGCATGTTGGACATTACGTGGTACCATTTCTTTTTATGAATTATGCTAATGACGAATACAGATTTAAAGCTGGGTTCGTCGAAACATGGAAAGGCGCTTCTTGCATAAGTTGGCTCAAATTGTGTCACCGCTAACTTTCTGTACGATATAGTCAATTATTTTTATTTACATATGTTTGTATAATACTTTTATTTAGTTACCTAATAGATTTATTATTGTCAACGTAGGTACTCAAATAGAATCCAGTAATCTTCCCCTTTAAACTTCCAGTGAAATTCATTTTTAAGAAATATTTCCCCGAAGGGAGTTTTCTGTAAAATTGAATAATCAACATTTCCCGTTTCTTTGCAGGGAAAACGGATTTCAGTTGAACTTCCGCTCGCGTCTTTCGCGAATACAATTTCGTTGATGTAATAGTTAAATCTTTCGAATGTAAAACGATGTAATTTCGAGCCTTAAAGTACGAATACAATTTATCGAATATTCATTTAAGGTTATAATTGTTTACCAAAAATATTAACCTTCTGTAATTCGATGTCGATACGAACGGAACCATGGAATTGGTCCTTTAGAAAATCTGGAGATATCAGAATTACATATTTTTTGGGTATCACATCTTCGGGCAATCGTTTCTCGATGCCCATCGATTCGTTCTGAAGTCGACCTAAACTTCTATGAGGTACTCTGACCGCACGAAAATTCTTCGTCTTCATTAAGATTATTGCAATTAAGATAAATTGCCAGCTGCTCATTTCGCTTGTGAAAGACTCCTTGTTCCACGCACAGGCCTTTTATTTTCTCAGATCAACCTTGACAAACGGAAATTTTTATTCAGCTTTATCATTTCTTCTAGCTTTTTAATTTGAAAATGAATCGCAAATGGTCCCTTTTAATTTCCAAATGAAACAACGATGTTGGTTAACCACTTCAAAGTCAAATTATTTTCGATAACATCACCTACTTCATGTTGTATAATATATGCAAATCACTTTGTCCTATACAAATGAATTATAGCGGGACAATTACAATAATTATTATTGTAATTATAATAATCATTAATGTATGATAATCGTAATAATAACTATTCCCATAAGCTGATTACAATTGGTGACAATAATGAAATTATTGAAATATTTTACTTTCATCTAAAATTTTATTGTATGCCGACAATCAATTTTAGAGATGATTAAATAGATCAACGTATCTTGTATGAGTCTTTACAGAAGACGAGTATCAACCAGAATCAAACAATTGGCGTCTTTCAGCTTTTCCCGAGTGAAAGTTGTGGGCAGAGTGGGACAGAATGGCATACTTCGAAGTCACAGGCCAATCAGAGCGTCCATGACAGTTTACTAACATAGAGGGCCTTTCATATAAGATAAGGATAAAAGGAATTCAGATCAAGGAGTAGGGGAATATATAATTGTTACATAACTTTGGGAATCAAGTTAGTCTCCGGTGAACGTCGCATTCGAGTGTAACTTTAATTTTTATTCGCCTTAAATCGAAGTGTTTCACCAAAGTGTTTCTGCAGTATCCGTGAAATCCACAATGCCGAATTATAAATTAGTATATTTCAACGTGATGGGTCTGGGAGAGCCCATAAGGTTCCTCCTCAGTTATGGTGGTGTTAAGTTCCAGGACGTTCGGGTGTCGATTTCTTCAGACGAATGGAGCACCCTAAAGCCCAGTACGGAATTTGTGTAACACTTTTATGTCAAGCATTTGAGATTTGTAATTAAGCGACTGAAAATTGGAATTTTGCTTTTACTGGCGAATCGACGCGTTCGCTTTTTGGGTCGCTGATTTTTTAATGTTTTTTCAGGTACACCATTCGGTCAGCTACCCACGCTGGAAATCGATGGCAAAGTTTACTCGCAAACGTTGCCTATTTGCCGTTACCTGGCCAAACAATTTAATCTGCTCGGCAAAACCGATTTGGATACGCTGCAAATCGATGCAGTCGCGAATGCTCTTCACGATTTCAGGAGGCGTAAATATTGATTTCTTTCCTCCTGCAAATTGATTCCTTTAGAAACTCCGTGATAAGTCGCTTCCTTCTTGCAGTGACGGTATCGCAGTATTATAGAGAAGCTGATCCGGTTTTGAAAGCTAAGAGAAAAGTGGATGTAATGGCGAGAGTTATACCATTTTATTTGGACAGACTTGACGAACTGGTGAAAAGCAATGGAGGATACTTTCATGGTGGTCAGGTGAGAATTCGGTTACATTGAATTTGTAATTCGGTTGATTTCGACTTCTTTTATTTTCTCGTTTCAGTTGAGTTATGCGGATCTCTTTTTTGCTGCCATTTCGGATTCGTTGAGTATAGCTTATGAGGCTGATATTACGAAAGATCATCCGCGGTTGAAAACCCTCAGACAGAAGGTTCTAGAACTGCCTGGTATCAAAGAGTGGATGGAAACGAGACCGAAAACGGAAATTTAAATTCACGGAATTCATCGAACAAAATTCAATTTTAATTCTGTACAGTATTCAACGTTTGCTTAAGGTGAAGGATTTATCTGACCATTATTTGCTCTTTTGAAATTGAACTTTTATTTCTATTACTACATAATTTGCGTAAAATTAAGACAGGACACTATACCGCTATAAAACAATTCATTTAATAAACTGAATACACTTTGTAATTTTCATGTTTTTTACTTTCATATTCTAGCACAATTTGAAAATTGTACGCTATCGCCATCTAGCCACAAGCGATGATATTAATCAAACAAAAAATTACGTCTCTTTGCAGAGTAAACGTTTCCTACGCTTTTTCATTGAGAGAAAATCATTCTACGAGTATAATATAGCTCAAATAATGTCGTCACTCGTGGTTTGAATGACTTAACATCAATAATTATGAAAGAACGAACTCTATAAACGTAGGATAAATGCTCTACCATAGTGTTTCAAAGCGCGCGAAACTGAATTTTCTCAATTTTCGACTTTAACGCTTTCAGTATGCTATAATATCGTTATACAACTTTCATCGAAATTCTAGAATCATTTAATTACGCTAGAAAAGCTCAGAAGTTGTTTAATTTACGGAAAAAGAACAATATTCTGTCTTTATTTTCTTACCAGTAGATGGCGCTAGTGATACCACCAAAATGATAAAACAAAAGTGAAGCTATTATCCAGTACATCTTTATCCACAATATTTATTCGATATAGCATGAAATAATGAAATGAAAGAGTACGAAACAACATTTAATTAGTAAAACAATTGAGAATCTGTAAAATTATAAATGTACAAACAGAATAATAGATTTAGGAACAAAATAGAAATAGAAGTATTATTTTAACGAGCTTATGAATTCGATACGGATGCGCTTCTTACGCAGAATAAATTAAGGATTAAGAATTATTCATTGCACATAAAAAGTAAGATTTTATAAAAAGTGTATATGCACTAAGTCGTATCGATATTTCAAGCAATTTAAATTACGCGAGCGTCGATAGACCGCAGCGGTAAGTGGCGCCGCCATTGGTCGCGCGAGTAGCGTCAGCTGGCGGCCGCGCGGCCAATCAGCGCTCTCGAATGATCGCTGCGCGTGAGAGGTGCGCGAGCGTCTCGTAGCCGCGGAGCCGTCAGTGTGCGCGCCGCGGAGAGCCAGACAGACAGACATCTTGTAGTAGAATTTAGCGGCGTGGTGTTTTCGACCGTGGGTGTCGGTGTCACGGTTTCGTGTCGCGGTGTTCGTCATTACGGTGTCGTCGCCGTGTTCCTCGTCGTATTCGCCGCCACCGTCGCCGTCGTCGTGGGTCGCGATCGTTCTCCCTGTGTTCACGCCGCGATCGTTGTCGTTCACCTCCACCTTGTCGGTGTATAAAAGTCGTCGCTTCACGGCTACGGTATCACCGGAGGTTCGTTAGTGCTGGTCGTGTGGTGGTACCGCGGTTGCAAGTCCCCGTCGTGCGGGCTGTGCAGCTCGCGTGGTCCAGCGATCCAGTTACTCGCCCCGCAAAAGGCGTTGGTGGTACCTTTTGTCGGGCCAGAGGGAGACAGAGAAGCAAGGTAGCCAGCAAGAGCGAACGAGCGAGAGCGAGAAAGAGAGAGAGAGAGAGAGATAGAGGGAGAAACGAGAGGAGAAGAGGAATACTGGTGTGGTAAATACACGGGGAGCGAGAGGGACACGGTAGAATAATTTCTCACTCCGCAAACGCCCAATGAACAACGCTTCGGAGCCACCGATGTGCCGCACCGTGCGATAACTTCCGTCACCTCTCCGACCCCCGTCTCCTCCCTCCCCCACTCCGTGCGTGTGTATGTGTGTGTGCCGCGCCGGGCTCTCGAGGTGAAAATACCGCCCTCTCCTTCCACCCAACCCCCCGTTCGAGAGGAAGGTGCTACCTCGCGCGAGTAACCACGGTCAGAGAAAGAGGAAGAGAAAAAAAAATAAACAGTGACAGAGAGTGATACGGCAAGAGAGAAAGAGTGGGATCCTGCGACCGAGGAAGAGGAAGCGAGAAGAGAAATAGTCAAGATCGTGCTGAAAAAGAGAGCGAGAGGCCGGCGCCCACCCGTCAACTATCCTGATACAGCATGACCTCGAACAACTCGCAGAAACTCTCCACGACGGAACGGGTGATCAAAAGTAAGTGAAACGACACTTTTTTTTTCTATGATCGCGATTTCGCTCGGTATCATTTGCACGTAAGCACAGATACCACCTTAAGCTCGTGCGTGCGTGTGCGTCGGTGTAACGGCGCGATCTTAACTTATGTGTACGTATGCGTGGCCCTGCGGCCTCGTCTTTTCCGGCCATCTCGGTCGGTACGTCAGTGCTCCCGTATTTCGCGACATGTTTTTTCCGTTCCTCGTTCGCGACACATTTTCTACTCCTAAATTCAATCGGCCGAAGCAAACATTGAACCGCGTCGTTCGGAAAAGGGATTGGGAGTAAGGCAGACACGTCAAAACACGTCGCGTGTCGTACAGGATTGATTTTCTTCGTGGCTTCGCGGCGCCATTGCTATCGACCTGCCACTATTCTCATTGACCCTTCGAACCATGCTTTTGCACCCTGACGTATCCTTTTATTTACGAAATCTCGTGAACAGACCAGTCGGGATCCCCTTTCGTTACTCGTTCGATTACGCATTCTCGATTTATCCCCCGCGCCGAGGTAACCTAACCTAATTCGCGTTTTGCCCGTCAACCCCGCCTCCCCCGCCATCTTCTCGTCCGCAGAGCCGTGCGGCTCGCGCGCGGTTAGCCTCGTTTCCACGAGGTCGAGGAACGGAATCGTCTCGAGGACGCGGCACGCCGCACTCGAGGATTTCGCGTCTGGACGTCGTCGTTCGAACAGCTGACCGGCTCGCGTGTATATACGTGCGCTAATGCGTGTCCGATGTAAATACGCGTTTCGTGGCCCGAGAAGCGATCATTGGCGTATACCGCTGCTTTCGCAGGGGCGTCGAAGACCGGTTCCTCTTTCCTCCTTTTAAGACATTCTACGTTTCTTATTCGTCCGCTTTCTTGACGACATTCTTAATTCTCTTCTCTTTATTTCCTGAAATAATTGACGCGTCAGTTGTTTACAACTTTATACTACTCAGACATTCGGGCTCCAGTCTCATATCTCACATATATTAAAGTTATCAAGTTCTCTGTGTCATGTATTAGTACCATATAGGTTTAATAAGGACATGTATGCATAAAAAAATGTAGAGGTAAAACTAAGGAAGGATATAGTCTTACAGAAAATATAGGTACATGTTATGATTTGAGATACATTTGTTCATACGTGGTTAACAAATTTCACTAGTATCCGAATATTATTTATATCTAGTTAAAGAATGTATATCCGCTGTAAAGAAGTTTCATAATAAAGTGCTACAAGCATTTTGAAACTCTAGATGTCTGGCATTTCGGGGTGAATTGTAGTAATGTTTATCCGGTAATCGTATCCGATCAGTTTCTGCGAATGACACACGAACGATAGTATTTGTTGTTGTTGGCAATGCAGGTGCACCCTTTTTAGTCGAGGAAGCGTACTGACCCACATTGCCGACGAAAAGGGGAACTGGTGCAGGACGTACAGGTGGTACTTCGGGTCGTTGACCTTTATTGCGTGGCGCCCTCCGCGTGTTTTTCTTTCTCTCTACGGAACCTGTTCTCCCTTTTATTCCTTTCTTGTTTCGCTATTCAAAACTTTGCTCCCCATTTCACCGTTTGCTGCCGCTGTTTTCATCAACATTTTTCACCGTGAATTTAATTTTTGCCAAATACAGAAGACCCTCGCTTATTCCATTTTATTCTGGTATTTATTGCGGAGGAACTGGAAAGCAATCAGTTTTATGTTCTACACGTTAATGTATAACGAGATAAAAGAAGTTCTGTTAAACATTTTTTGCATATGTGTTTTTAACTGATTATTCGCTTTTAGTCAGCCAAATTGATAGGAACCACCAGAGTTAAGGATATTTATTTAGAAATTTGGTATTTTATAGTGTAGTATCGAGTTTCGCGTTTATATATCAAGGTGTACGTGCACGACCGAATTGACAATCGGTCCGCGTAAGATGAAATACAAAAATAGCCGACGTCGCGGTCACGCGTGCGACCGCGAACTATCAACCACCGAATATAACTCATTGTCGTGACGCGAATATGGTAATTTGGAATATCTCCAAGCGTACTCGACGATTAACGATTTTTAACGGGCCTCTTATGATTCCGAGCGATCTTCATTCCCTGATTGCGCCGCAAATTGCTGTTTCTCTGTCAACACCTTGGCTCCACTAATTCTTCTTTAATTGAATTAATTTCATTCTTCCAGTAGCTCGTAACTCTCGTAGAACTCTTGCATTACGACAGGCAACAATAAAATTACCACCTTTTTATGACTCACATTATCTTCCTGTGTAATGCGGAGATGTTTACTCTTTACACTGTGGATCCAATAAATTTCTGATTATACTTTTCTTGTATTATTGTTGGTCCCAGTTATGTCCACATAGATAATCATGGTACACACTGAATCATGATATACATTGGATGTTAATCAAACATAATGATTGCATACAGTTCATGTTAATCTTTGTTCATTCTGTTTATTAAATTGATACAGTGTGTACATTTTATTGAAACTGTAAAAGTAGTAGTTGAGAACCTTGCAGTCATAAGTTCATATTAACAGAGTATATGTATACTTGTTCATGTTACCAAAGCACATATTAACTGTTCATTATACTTATTAAATGTGATAGTATTCTATCAAAATGTATAAAACTTCACATAAAAATTGTACTTCGATTTAATCAAAATATCTTTATCCACATTTTCGCCATGTTTCAGCTAATTCGATGCAAAAGTTTCGCAGTTCGCGTTGTATTTGTCGATTTTCATACTTAATGAGCGAACTTCGAATCTCCGGTTATCCCTAGGGAATACCACCGTGTTCACCAGTGTCACACGTAGTGAAATTGAAAAAGATGTCCGTTTCATATGTATGCACCGCTGTGTACTTCGCACAGTTCGTGCATAGAATTGCGGTTGCATCGCGAATGGTGGAAACGCTCGAGGTCAAGTTAGGGTTAAGTTATACGTTGACTTCTATTTCTCGGCCACTGATCGAGCCGCGTGTGCCAGTCAGTATGGAAATTACGTAGCACAGCTGGAACATCTGTCGTGATGGCTTTTGGTCCGGTTACATCCCTACAGCTTCCGGTTTTCGCTGCCATTTTGCATTTACCCGACTAACGTGATGTAGCACAAATGATCTTTCTATCGAACTGTCGGAGGTTAATCCCTTTGCTTCTGTGGGACTATGCTTGAATACTTCAGTGGGGTTTAGTGCTCGGTAATTAACCTGTTAACTAAGTTTAGGAGGACTACTTGTTAATTTATTGTGAGGAATGTAGTGTACATTATGTTGCAAGATAAGATGCTGTGTAAGGTGCCTCTTATGAGAGCTGTGAAACCTAACCTATCCTGTTAACCAAGTTTAGGAGGACGCTATATTGCAAGAATTATAAGATTCTTACAGTGTAATGTATAAGATGTCTCTTACAATGAGAGCTATGAAATATTCATTATAATGAGTGCTATGAAATGTCTCCTATAATGAGGACCATAAAATATATCTTATGTAGTGAGGGGTATAAGATATATATGTTATAACAAAAGCTGCAAAATATATCTCTCATGAAGAACTACAAACTGTATCCCCCACAACGAGAGCTATAAAATCTCTTATAGTGAGAACTATAAATATTAATGTATGTAGATATACTGAAAATAAATTCATAGATTGCAGAACGAGGTACTGGGTCTTTAGATATTATAGAAAATGGCTGACGTACTGTATTACGATTGTATATGCTTGATAAGTTGACATTCCTTGAGACATTCTTTCACTTCATCACGAGATACATATTGGTCAAGCCTTTCAAGTAGCATAACCGAGCTGCTAAAAGTTCTCTATACACTCGTAGCGTTTTCAAGCGTTCGCGAGCGTATCCAGCAGTTTTGTAATGAAATCAAACAGCTTACGCTCGAGGCTTTCGCTTAATGACATTACGCAAGCACCATTGCAGCTAGAGATAATCGTTTCCATGTGAACTACGGAAATAAAACGTATATTTTCCAAATTTCCTGGTTGCAAATTTTTCAAACTTGCAAAGTACCAAATTTGCAGAATGATAAGAACTTCCGAATATTTCCACATCTCTAAGTTCCGAAATCTTCAAATTAGAATTGTTGCGAATCAACAAATAAGGTATAAAGATCCTGCAATCCTCAATTTGTAGCATCTTCAATCCATCATGTTCGAAGCAGAGAAAACAGGAGATGAAAGTTCCATAGCAAGATAAAGAAAGAGAAAGACGAGAAAAGAAGAAAGGTAAACGGCAGGAGGATGCAGTCAATTTCCATAAAGTGCAACTTATGGTTGGTAGTTACTCCATTATTTATAGAGTGGGTAGGAAGAGGTAGACGCGAAAAGGAACTCGGTGAGAATGAACATAAAGAGTTAAGGGGAACGAGCACAGAGAGGGAAACTAATAAATAGAGGGAGAGAAAGACGAATGATAGCTGTGCAGCGTGCACGTACACTCTGCATATTTAATGCAATCAGAATGCATCGGGTCAAGAATATCGTGGAGTAGGAAAAGGGAAGAGAGATGCAATTTTTCTCGGGTACAAAAGAGCGGAGGCTGGCGGTGAACGTGATCTTTATTATCGGTGGAGGCTCGATTTCCGTGGAACCTGCTCGAGATACACACATTCCGTTTGAATAGAACGTAAAGCTGGCTCGTGCGTGAAAGGAAATCTAAGTGGACCGACGTCGCCGTTCAGAAGAGGAATGGACTTTGTGTACACTTTGCTGCAAGGAAAACTGTGCAATTACCAAGTATAGGAAAGCTACGATATCCCTAGGTTCGATATAGGTATTGGAAAATTTGGCTAAGAGAAATTTGGAAAAATTGAGTATTTGATAATTTGGGATTATGGAGTTTGGACATATTAGAAGTTGAGGAATTTGGGACTGTGGAACTTAGGGATTTTTGGACTGAATCTGGAGATTTTCTAGGTAAGGAATTTGGAGTCTAAGAAATTTTAGAGGAGACTTTTACCTAGGGAATTTTAGCATTTCTGGATTAGGGGATGTGGAGATTCTCTGGCTAGGAAGTTTACAGTCTAAGGAATTTTAGAGAAGGAGACTTTTGTCTAGGGAATTCGGTTTTTTTTTTATTAGAGGATGTGGAGATTCTCTGGATAGGAAATTCACAGTCTGAGGAATTGTGGGAAAGGGGACTTTTAACTAGGGAATTTTGGGACATGTGGACTAGGGTATGTAGAGATACCCTGGCTAGGAAATTTGAAGTTCAAAAATTTTTAGGGAAGGAGACTTTTCTCCAGTCAGTGTTAGGATTTTCTGGCTAGGAAATTTAAGAACACGGAAACAGAACTCCTTAATTGAGTAGAAACGATAACATGCACTTCCGTCTGCACATCCTCATATCCTAAGTAAATCTACCTTGACTAAACCTGCCTTAACTAAATCTACCTTGACTAATCTACCTTAACTAAATCTACCGTGACTAAATCCACCTCGCACTCGAGCGTACGTTTCCGCAGTAAAACCAGCTACACACCTAATCCCATCTCTGCTCTCAAAAGTGATAAATGAATCTCAGACTGTCCACACCGCGCGTTCGGAACACAATCGGCGATGCATAAGTATGTAAGTTAACATCGCGGTGTTTCATTGGTTATTCGCGATAAATATCGGGACACAAAGCCACGGTATCCCGTGCGCATTAATCTAGGATTTGCATCACTAGACGTAACGCTAGCAAGCGAGCCCGTTGTGTGTCCGCGTTATTTATTAAACGCGAAACTATTCAGCCGCCACGATCCCCGTGTGTCATTATTTGCCAACGGTGGCGGTCTATAAATATTTTCATAGCTTCATAATGCCTGCCTTCCGAAGCTATTTTCGTTGCTCGAGCAACTTGCCGATCGCTTTCCGACATCTCCCCCGAAGCCATTCTCGTCCAATCCCGACACCGATCCTACTCCATGCTACCGAGAACACGTGGTTCGCTATCGTTTTCCGTCGAAAACCTTCCTTAAACTCACTTTTCTCATTTTCTAATCGATGTTCTTACGTTGTTAGCTTGGGACTTTGGGTAGCTGAGATGATTGCTACGTTGGTAGCTTCATTTTTGTGGGTGATACGTTGATCATTGTTACTTTAGCTTGATACTTTTGTGGATGGAATGGGATGTTGATTGTTACGTTGTTATTTTGGGACTTTGGGTAGTTGAGATGATTGCTACGTTGGTAGCTTAATTTTTGTGGCTGATACGAGATGTTGATCATTGTTACTTTAGCTTGGTACTTTTGTGGATGGAATGAGATGTTGATTGTTACGTTGTTATTTTGGGACTTTTGTGGGCGGTACAGATGTTGATTATTGTTACGTTGTGAGCTGGGTACTTCTATATGTGCTACGAGATGTTTAGACTTTTGTAGATCATGTGAGACGTTCATCATTGTTACGTTGCTAGCTTGGGACTTTTGTGGGTGATGCAGATGTTGATCATTCTTAATTCAGCTTAGAATTTTCGTGGATGAAACAAAATGTTAACCATTGTTACACTAATTTGGCACTACTGTGCTTGGTCCGAGATGTTGATCATTGATCCTTAATGGTACTTAACATTCATTTGCCATTATACGAATAATATCAATTATTTGTGATGTAGATACACATCCATTATTTATAATACGGATATAAATAAATTATAATTTACAGGTATTTCTCCAGCAATGATATTCTGTGTTTGTCGATGCAATTATTTGTGGAGCAATGCACTTGACGTTTGTAATGCTTGTAAATGTTATACTGAATTATTCAGAGAATTTGTAATAACTGTCCGTTGCATAATATTCATTTATCGTATATAAATTTTAATTTCATTTCTTGTAATTTATTTACTGTTTGTATTTATTTAGTTATTGATTCATTTATTTATGATGTAGATGATACGGTGTACAGATTCTATACGAATTTTGTTTGAAACTCTGGTGAGGTGTAATATGTTCACTATATGTATGCAGTATAATATATGCAGTGTACACTGCAGTATAGGTATGCGATGTAACGTGTGCAATGTAATACATGTATGCAGTGTAATGTGTTTACTGCAACATATGTATGCAATGTAACGTGTGCAGTATATAATGCAATACATGTATGTAGTATAATTTGATCACTACAACATATGTATGTAATATATGTATGCAGTATAATATGTGCAGTGTATGCACATGTATGCAGTGTACAATGCAGTACACATATGCAGTATATTATGTGCAATGCAATACATGTATGCACTGTTATACAAGGTATGCGCAGTAATATGAACCAGCACGTTCTCATTATCTATTTCCGTGTCTAGTATTTCTGAAGAGTGTTATATTTCGTAAAACATTCATTCTTTTGAAGTAGAACCTTGCACAGAGGACGCTTTCCTGTCTGCCATTTTCACGATAATAAAATTATTAAAAAATATTACCTAAAAAGCAAAACTGTGCACAATTACTGCAACTAATAGTAACAAGAAAACCCAGTGCAAATAAAAATGCAAACGCAGCTCAATAGAAACATACCCATATTAGGAAGTCAAAATGGAAGAACGTAAATTACATGTCCCGTCCATCAAGCGTTAATAGAATTATCATATGGCTCGAACATGTCGTAATAATCAATAGGTGTCGAGTGTAATAGACATATCACAGTTTATCGATTGAATTCATCTACCATCGCATAATAAACGTCGATCGAGCACGAAACGTTGCAGCATCTTCGAACGATCCGAAACCTGTTCCGTCGAAAGAAAGATACAAATTACAATGTACACACGGTACGATTCGATGATTCATGCGGATAATCGCTAAGTCTATCATCGTGGCGTAGCTAATCAATTTACGGGTCTATTATTGCTTTCGTCTCGCGTAGACGGGCCTCCGAGGTGGATGCACGCGCAAATTCTCGCGGATGTTAATTACATTTCACGCCGCCACGTGTTCGCCACCCACGCAGCGTATGATAAGATCGTCGAACATAGTCGGAGAAACAGAGATCGCGATAATAACGAGGGAAATATGTTTCAGCATCTGTGACCTAATTTAGTAAACGAATAAACTTTGTTTTTCTTGCGGTTTGACGTCGTATGTCGTGCATTGACGTTATTAGATAACGCTAGTACGTCTTTAATCGTGAAAATAGAAACATTTATCGGTTCCCGAATCTTATCTCCTAATATCGAACAAATTTCTCGGCTGGGTTGAAGTCAAAATTTAAGGTACAGTACTGAAAATTATACCACGGTTATATACGTTTTAATATGATACGAATTTAAGATGAAATGAAGTTATTCGAGAATAATGGATAATTTTAACATTGTTTGAATATGTTGAATATGTCTAAATTAAATATTCGTCACAATTGGAATAACTGCGATTTGTTTCTTATTTTAAACACAATAATTATTTGGAGGAACTAGAGACTTAGAGACGTAGGGATTTTATGGGAACTCAGAGGGACATCTTATAGACATCTATAGAATTGATAGATCTGAATATGTCCATACAATCTTTCAGTCAACTTATTGAAAATTGATACACTTCACAGTAACAATCCGATTGAACATCATATTGTAATTACTGATCGATATCCATTTACACAATCTTACATCGCCATTATTGTTATCGCATAATTGCTTTCCCCTATACAGAAGTCTGTTGCGTCAACGGTAACAATAGTGCGAATAAAATGCCGAACACTCGTGAACTTGAAGTGTCGACGTTTCGTAGGTTTCGAATTGAAGGAATGTACAGATTTATCCCGATCACGATACGTCATGATTTCGAGGGAAGAATAAAGTCGTATTCTTGGAGTAGCTATTTAAAACAACAGCAGGTCCGTTCGATCCACGGTGATCCATGACGCACCTCATGTGTCCTATAGTGTACACACATGTACTCGAGTTTCTCCATATGGAAACCGCAATTTATATCAACCTTAACGTGTTCAATTTGAAAGTAACTTGGTATTGTACGTAATTTGGTATTGATTGTTGTTAAATTACCGACATCTTATTGATACTCAATGATAACATTCATAGATAATATAAGATATCGTTAAAAGTTGAAAAATACTGGCAATGAAATCGAATATGTATAATACATGACTCCATCGTTCAAATGTATTTATTTTTGTTTAAACTTCAAAGTCAGCTTAACGTGAACCATACTGTTATTTAAGTTTATTCATTTTTGTTCGAACTCTAACTGCAATCGAATTCGATTCAAATGATATAATTATTGATCAGTGTATCTATACATAATCGATAGTAGTATTTATTTCAGATTTCGACTGCAATAAACCAAAGACATAACCATTTCCAAAGCATGAAATTTTTGTGCTGACCTAGCATGATAGATGCTCGTCACCTGTGTATCTCTTAATTTCCTGTACTCTTATATTCCATTTTATGACTTCCACTGTCCGTTCCATTTTTTTCCTCTTTGTGAAACGTGTTTTAAAACATATAGCCCGGGAAATTAGACAAAAATATGGTCGGCCCGCAGAACAATTTAATGCTGTACAACCTCGGCGTGTTGGAATTTTGATGGGCTGCAATTTCGGCGCAATGTAATTTCATTGTGCTGTAATTGTGATGCGTTTTAATTTCAATGCACTGTAATCGCAGCTCGTTGTATTTTCAACGCACTATAATTTCGCGGGGTATTTAAGACGTATTGTACTATCAACGCATTGCGATTTAGTTGCAATGTCTGATGCGTTATAATTTTCCGCTGTTATCACAGTGTAACACTGAATTGTAGTTTAATCGCGTTGTAACGTCAATTCGTTATAATTTGTGCAGTGACTTCGACGCGTTATAATTTCGATGCACAATAAGTTCGACGCGTTGAAATTTTGACGTGCAGTATGTTCGATGCGCAGTAAGTTCTGCGCGTTGCAATATCGATACGCAATAAGTTTGACTATAATTTCAATGCTTAGTAATTTCTCCTCATAATTGCAACGCATAATCTCTGTTTAATATGATTTTATTATAATTTCCTAGTGTGGTTTATTTAGATACTCAAATTTCGTTGTAATTCCGGCGGGTAATACTTTCGATGTACAATTCCCGCGCATCATACCTGCGATGCGCAGTAACTCGACGCATCGTACTTTGGATGCGCAGTAACTCCGGCGCATCGTACCTTCGCTGCGCAGTAATTTCGGCGCAGTGAAATTTCGACGTAACCTCAACGTATCATACCTTTGATGCGCAGTAATTTCGACGCGCTGTAGCATCACTACCGGAAGAGTACCATAACCGGACGAGTCGTAAAAGGAAGCGGGCAGCGTTTTGAAGACAGTAGCGCGAAACGCGAGCGTGAACAGTAGAAGAGGGCAGCCTGTTTATTTGTTCTTTCGTAAAGTCAACAAAAATTTCGCCGGCCCGGCACGAGCAGCGAACGAACGAACAGTGGACGACGGTCGAGCCAAATGTAGTTGGCCGACCGGCCAAATGAGTTTGTGTCTATTATTACACTCCACCCAGCCGTGAGCCACGAGCCGCCACGGGCCTCGGTTATACTCTCTATGCTTCCTATACTAGCCAGCCACACGACTGCTACTAGTATAGCCAGGCTAATCCTCGGCTCGTATTCACTTTTCTTCTCTTTTTTTTTTCGCTCGCTCTTTTTTCTTTTTGACTCGACCCACACGCTGCTCGCGATGCTATTCGCCGTACGGACAGCGGATAATTAAATTCGTACGCAAACGAACCTCTTGTTTCTTTACTGAGTAGTCTCTAGGTTTTTATTTGCTGTTCCTCTTATTAGCAAGAGATGATGGCTTTTGGAGCTGTTATGAGGGGAAATCCGATTTTTTGGTATGACGATATTTTATCGAGAAATGCAGTTTGTGGAACTTGTTGTTTTTGAAGTGCTGGAAATTTTGATGGGTGGAAATTTTGGAAGATTTTGGATTTGCAGATTATTGAATTTTTATAATTCTAGATTTTGATATTTTGAAATTTACAATTTTGTAGATCTTCAAATCTATCAATTTCGAATTTATAGTTCTGTAAATCTCCAGACCTCTAATTTGTCTATCTCTAAATCCTAAAAACTCTATAATTTCCCTAAATTCCTAAAATTCTATTTCCAAATCCCAGATTCTGCAAAAATCTACCATCTCCAAGTACAATATTTAAATCCCCAAAATCTACAATATGCAAATCCTTAAGTTCCTAAAATCTACAACAGCCAAATCCCTAAATCCCAAAAATCTGCAATTCATTACGACATTTATCCAGGTCCTGGCCCTTCAATTGAAATTCTAAGGTATTCATCGTGTCAACGCGGAGAGAAATTGAGACACTCGTTCCTTTGCTTTACATTTGCCCCGGGAACGAAAGACAATGAAAAAAAGAAAAGGAAAATATTCACCTGACGATTCGCGAATGAAAACCAGAGAAATTTCGCCGTTTCTTTCATTGTCCGGTAAACGAGAACGAACGAGGGAGAATGTTCTTTGTTTGAGAACCTTCGTGACAGAATATTGTAAAAGGTTCCTGTTAATCCTTTGTAACCGGATTTTCTTCAGCTTCTGAAGAAGATTATGGAACAGGAAAATGGCAAAATTAACAGGTAACATCGGTTGCTCGAACAACTGCTTCGGTAAATTCCTTTTGTGTACCATTTTCAAACATCTTGCGGAAGGCTTTCTAAATACCGTTACTTGCAGTATGTATACTTTTATCGCGATCTAAAGGAAAAAGCAATATATGCATAACGTGTGAAAGGAAATGTAATTTCTACTTCGTTTTAACCCATAAAAGTATCATACACAAGATATATCGCTGTCAAAGTGCTTCTTCGAATGCACCTAAGTACACATAATTAGCGCTATTTAATATTTCGTATGTTCATTTTTATAACATACATTCAGTGGTTGATGTTTGAGCAGAGAAAATATAGATTTAACTTTAATACGGTAACAGAGTTGAAATCTGACCGTACCATAATATCTACTCGTAGACCGAATAAAAGGATCAAAGGGAGATCATCATTCGGGTCGATTAAATTCTTTTTCATCTGTTTCGTTTTGACTGAAGTCGACCTCTGGCAATTTCACCGAATCTCTCGAGCCATCAAACTCCTTTGTGCGACGAGATAGCCCTTGAGTGGCCACCATCGACGAATCATTTGTCCACGAAAATAGAAGCCCTAACATCGACGTGTCGTCCACGATGAAGAGACGCGTAGAAAATGAAAGAGATCGGGAAGGGTGGAGGACCGTTTATTGTGCACCCTGGCTATTTCAACGGTCTCACCCTCGCGAGCACGCGTTTATACGGATTCATCGTGGCAATTAAAAATAGAGCTTCGGTTTGAAAAATTTCATTACGAAGATTCTTGGGAGTTTTGAAATTTCGTGGTCTGGAGATTTGGGGTTTGGTAATTTGGAGGCTGGGAGTTTGGGGAGTTGATCATTTGGAAATTGGAGATTGGGGGATTTCACAATTTGGATATTGTAAATTTGGGGATTTGATGATTAGGAGATTGAAAATTTGGGTATTGATAATTTAGTTCTTAGAAGTTTGGGGATTTGACAATTTACAAATTGGAAATTTGGGAATTCGATAATTTACAAATTGGAAATTAGGGATTTAAGGAGCAGGTACTTAGACATGTGGGAATTAATGGACAGAACGATTCAGAAATTGTGAATTCTTTTTGAGATTTAAGAATTTGAAAAATCCTTACTATCTACTCTGTATCATAACTTTAGTGCGTAATAATTTTGATACACTACAATTCAAACATGCTATAATGTTCCTCGCTATAATATCGCATTATAGTTTGAACGTGCTGTAATTCTAATGCGTTGTGATTTCAACACACTGTAATTTCCACATGTCGTGATATCAACGAGCTGTAATTTCCGCGTACTGTAATTGCAACGTGTTGCAGTTTCAATGAGCTGTAAATCTGACGCGTTGCAGTTTCGATACGCTGTAAATCTGACACGTTGTATTGCCACACGATATGTGGCCCACGCATTGTACATTCATCATGTACTTCGTCACGTGATTCAAATATTGTCTCTCTATTACGTATCAGTCACAAATACTGATTCTATTGTATTTTATTTTTTATAAAAATTATCAAAAAAATTTCGTTATCACATTTTGAAAGGTATCTACATAACCATATGTTCATATCAACATACATGCCTATACAGATCAACATACATATCTATATGTACATATCAACATACATACCTATACATATCAATATACATACCTATACATATCAACGTACATACCTATACATATCAACATACATATCTATATATATCAACATACATACCTATACATATCAATATACGTACCTATATGTATATATCAACATACGCACCTATACATATACGTTGAAGTATTAACCCTTTACACTTGAAAGATGGCTCACACCACTCAATTGAATACAACAACTTGAATGAATCATTTTGTAGCTGAATAGTGTTATGCAATGTACTAAATAGTGTTGTGTAAATGACCAAAGGCCATGGTAATAAACATGGTGCATAGTCTCCCTTTTCTTTGGCCGTCCAGATCTCCTTTTTGGAAGGAGCCTCTTCACTTCTTGAATAGTATTGAAAGAGTCAAGACCTCCTTAACACTACACCTACCGGCATATAGTGTGTACTTAGTTAGAAATTAAAAAATTGAAAAATAAATAAATGACGAAACATGAATTAGTACACATGTATTTTTGATCTTGTTGAAAATCAATACTGATTTCAAATAATGCACTCTAAAAATGTGTACTTTATAATAAGAAACTTGTGGAGCGGTCATTTGACTGGTTTGGTAGTTTTAGTGTTAAAGTTCACAGTTTAAAAGATAGAAGAGTACCGTTACTTTTCACCAATTTCCAATAGAACTTCGAATGTCGGACCTGCCGACAGTAGAAATACGGAGGGTTGAATTTCGTAAGGGCGAAATAAAAGGGATCGCGTGTAGGGTCGTAGGAATAAATCGGTGGTTCGGGTGGGCGGACAGGAAATTAAAACCCTCAATTAGTGCAACCTTGTAACCTTGTCAGCGAGTTCCTGCTGCCGCGAGAATCGATACACAGGCCTATAGTCGAGGGGGTAGCGCGTTCGCCTTGTCAGATCCCGTTAGCGAGGCTCGCGAGAAACCGAGGGAATCGACTTTCCGATTTAATCGCATTGCATCGCTATTTTCTGATCGTTTCAGGAAGACAATTATTTAACGGACCTGTGCTCCGAGAAAAAACGTTCGTTTTCCTGCTTCGGAAGAGCGCCAACGACAAACTGGAACGTCGATTACAGAACAGTTTAACGAGCTGAATTGTGATATCGTCGTTAACGGTTCAGAAAATATTTCCCATCGATTTTATTAGCCTTTTAACTTTTTCGGTATGTCAGTTTTTTTTATGCTCCATGGAGATTGTAGGTAGTGCTTGTGCATGCTTTTAGTGATGCACGTCGGCTCTTTATTGGCTAGTTGGAAATTTGGGGATTTCGGATTTTGATACTTGGGGGATATTTGGAAATTTAAGAATTTGGGGATTTTGATACGTGGAGAATATTTGGGAACACAAGAATTTAAGGATTTGGGAGTTTAAGATTGTGAAGATTTGTGAATATGAAAATTTTGCAATCTTAGGATTTTAGAAATTTTTTAGTTTGGAGATTTTTCAGCGCTGTAATTTTGGCGAGTTGTAATTTAGTTGTGCTTCGGGCGCGAAATACCACGATTGCGCTGTAATGACGTGATTTTGCAGCGTTGTATTTCAGAGCGCTGCAATGTTTGCGCAGCACTTTATAATCACAGCGGGTTCTAATTTTGTTACGCTAAGATGCTGACGTTCTCTTTCAGAGTGTATTGTTTGCGCGCTGAATGCATGTTGCGCTGTAACCCAAACCCTTTAGTTGTGCTGTAATTTCAACTTGTAAGTTCAATGCGTTGCAAATGCAGCGAACCTTGACACGTTGTACTATCAATAATCTTGATGCGTTGCAATTGCAATATCCTATGTCCTATAATTTCCACACATCGCAATTTCAGCCCATTGATTCAGAAATATAAAAAATGGTAGTGGAGAACGAATCTGACGAGTTTTCAAGTCGAAGAAATTCAGGTTCACGCAAAGAAGCGACGACTAATCTTCGACGACCTCGCACGACCCTCGGCGCGTAGAAGGTTGAGCCTTCATATAGCATGAAGTCGCGTTCGCAATGAAACCAGGCCATCGGCGAAGGGCGTACGAATTCATTACGTGCCCCGCTTTTCGAACCCACGGAATAATATCTGATCGAACCGAGCCTCCTTCCTTTCTTGGATTTAATCTTTCCTTACAACTCGTACAAGCCTGTGTTTCGTTCAGGGATTCTTTTTTTCTTCGTGTTCATTTTTTCCTTGCCATTACGGCTGTACGTGGTTTATCGCGTTACACCATTTGCGATGTGGTGCATGCATGTGTATTACGATATGGTTCATCATAGATGATACTCTTAATAAATGATATGTTTAATATCGCAACTATTTTGGAATATTGAAAAAATTCCTCGAAAAAAAGTCTTTTGGAAGAATTCTCAATCTTCAATTTATTAATCTTCAACTGTATAATAATTGAACAATCTTTTAACTCAGAAATGAAGGTCTTGAAGTGTTTCTAATCGATTGATTTATCTCCAGTTTCTCGGCCGACAAAAGAGGACCATTGAATATCGACTCTTTGAAATACAAAAACTATTCATGCATTGTAAACTCGTGTAAACACCACGTTCAGGTACTGAGTCCACGTGAAACTCTGACGACATTCATATGCATGTGTGTATTACGTACATACACATACGTACGGGTGGTCAGGAAATTCCCCGTTAGTTAACAGCAGGTTCCGAACTTCGGTATCGAGTTTGCACAAATAATTATCCGAATACTATTTACTATCGAAAAATACCTGAAGTTGAATCCTTAATCGCCTCGCGCAAATATCTGGACTCTCTTGTTTCATTTGTTAGCATGGAATGTCTGCAGCTCAACATCCGATTCTTGTCGCGTGAATAATGGATAGAAAGCCCTCGTTTACTTTGATTCTCTGATTGCAAGACGTCTATCCAGCTTCCTGTTAACTTTCCTTAACGAACTCTTTGTTCCACAATTTTATCCTTCGTTACCATTCCATCGACTGTTCGTATTGTTATATTCAATATTTCGTAATATTTGTATGAAATAATAATAATAATTGTATTTTCGCTTTAATGAATCGGTTGGCAAATAACTCGCTATTTGCGAACGTCATTTTCTGTTTGTGGCCCATTGCTTATTTCATTTCAATATCGGAAACGCGATGAGCATGACGTAATTTGCAATTAGAATGGTTCGAATGTTTAAATGTTTGAGGGATACTTGATTAAATATGAAAATTTGATCATTCAATAGCTGTGTTGTGTGTTCGGTGTATGAGCTGAGTTAAGAAAAGTTGGAACTCGGTAGAGCTGTCTATTCAATGCGTTGTGTATTCTACGTATAGTGTTTTAGTAGCGTTGTAGATTCAGAGCGCTGTACTTCGACGCGTTGCACTTTCTACATGTTGCAATTTCGGTGCATTGTAATTTTGGTCCACCGTAATTGCAACGCGTTGTAATTCTGACGTGCTGTGATCTTGACGCGCTGTAATTTTCCATCATTGATATTTTGACGCGTTGTGATTTCGTTGCGTTGTAATTTGGACGCGTTGGAACTCAATTGCGACGTAATTTCCACGCGTCGAGATCTTGACGCGCTGTAATTTCCAATCGTTGCAATTTTGACGCGTTGTAATTTCATCGCTCTGTAATTTCGACACGTTGTGATTTCGTCTCGTTGTAATTTTGACACCTTGCGTCCCTTAAAATAACCATTTTCTCATTGTACTATAACTTATAAATCATTACCCATCACTATGTAGCATATTTATCTCCCAATTCAATTTTATCTCTTACATCTTACATCCACAATTTTGTGACATACCGCAGCAATCTATAACCTATTCCGTAAACTCCGTGTATAATTCCCCGAACCCCAAGATCATGATGAAAGCATCCGGTCACGTCCGAAAAGTTGAAAAATGCATCGAAAGAGCAGGAAGTGGATGCAATCGCCACGGAAGGACGACCTTTCTCCGTGTACATAATAACGAGGAGGGACGTGTTATATTTAACACGGCCATCGTAAAGTGCAGCAGTGCGGTGCTGTACATAATCGAACGCGTGTATCGACCATCAGCTGCGTCGTTTGCTACAAACGACGATGATCAGGGCTCGACCTTTTTCCCAGCCGATTGAACTACCGTGGCAAATCCGACCGGAAGGACGAGGCTATAAATTTTTCATTCGATCCGACCGGAAGCCACAGGCGCCACGCGAGATTTCTAATGGACGATGTAACGCCTTGAGAAAACGCGATCAAACGGTTGAAAATGCTCGTGTAAACCCTGCTCGAGTCTGGCGATTATCACTTGGCAACGATTTCTATCGTGGTTCAATTTATTGTACAGTTGATGCATTGTGTATTGGGTAGTTATACACTGGAGATGTTGTACAAGACCGTTGTAATTTTGTTGAGTTGTTGGACGTATTTTGTATTCGGCGATATGTATGTTGATGCGTTGTGTATTTGACGTATTAATTGACGCCATGTATTTCGACGTGTTGTGTACTTGATGCGTTGTATGTCAACATGTTGCGTATTCTACGCGTTGTGCACTCTACGTGTTGTAAATTCTACACGTTACGCACTCTACGCAGTGGTAATTGACGCGTTGTGCACTCTACGCGTTGTGAGTTCTACGCATTGTGAATTCTACGCGTTGTGGTTGCTGCGCGTTGTTACTCGACACGTTGTGAATTCTACGCGTTGCGCACTCCACGCGTTACGCACTCTACGCGTTGTTAACCGACGCATTGCGCACTCTATGCGTTGTAAATTCTACGTGTTGTGCACTCTACGCGTTATTAATCGACGCGTTGCGAATTTTACGCGTTATTAATCGACACGTTGCGCACTCTACACATTGTTAATTAACGCGTTGTGCACTCTATGTGTTGTTCACTAACGTGCTATATTCTGGTGTGTTGTATATTCAATGCATTGTGTATACGACATTCTGTATTCGACGCGTTGTACATTCTACATTTTGTGTATCAACGCATCATAAATTCAACGCGTTGTGCATCGGTTGTATATTCCACTCGTCTAAATTAGTACACTCGTATTAGTACTCATATATTAATATGTTACATACTCTACGCGTTCTGTATTTCATATCGTATTTTTGGTACGTCGTATCTCAACGTATTATACATTGTATGTATTCCAAGCGCTGTGAGTTGCATTGTACATTCTTCACGGCTTGTATCAACGCTCTGTATATTCGACACATTATACACTACATCGTGAACTCTCACATTATATATCGACATGTATACTCAACATGTACACTCTACATGTTGCATATTCGACGAGTTGTACATTCGATACATTGCATATCAGCCCTATTTCCACGCTAGGTATGTCAACGTATTATTTATCAGCGCTGTTTATTAGCGTATTGTATTTCAACCCATTGTATATCTTCAGGCTGCATTTCAGAACTCGCGTTACACGAGGACAAAGAGCGGATTTCAATTTATAATAACAAAGCAGTTACATTGTATTCAGAAAACATTATTTTTGTCCACCGTGAATAGCGTATTACAGTTGTATAAATTCATACTCTTCGGAACAAAACTAAATAAATTTCAATGTGAAATGAGAATATAAGAATTGACGAGCGTGATGTTTAAAAATTGAACGTACATCTTATTTATAGAGCGTGTACTTATGTAGCATTACTTGTACTATCAGTCCCAGTTTGATCTCGTGTCTCCATACAGCACGAAAAATATTACGTCCCAAAATGACTGCCTCGAAATTCCACTTCCAGCACAGCCCTGAGAATCTCTGAATTTCGTAAACAGCCCCTACCCAAACCGCGTTGTAAAAGTGTCACGTATCAGAAGTTTCCGTACATAATTTACCGGTGAAGTTCCAGTAGCCAGCGATTTCGGAATCGTCCCGGTGGTCGTAGGATTCGAGGTCGTGACAGGACACTGGCCCTTTCGTGTTCACGCATCAACAGGTGAACGATCGTCGTCGAATTTTCGCAGCTCCGTGTCCCTTCTTTCCTCGTGAGAAAAAGAGACGAGCGGAGGTCACGTCTGGATGCTAGATCGGTCGAGTTTCCGTTCGCGAAGACGAGCAGGGACGAGATGAAGAGGGACAGAACGGGTAACTGGAAAGCTCGGTGCAACAGAGAGGGTGCAAAGTGGCAGGGGGTGAAGAGAGAGAAAGAGAGAGGCGGGGCACCGTGGCCAGATCAATACACACGGCCAACCCCGTAGTAACGCATAGAATAGCTTATTCATAACACACCACCATGTCCGCCGTTTTTCCTCCACTTTTTTTTACCCAACCCCCTCTTGTGGTCAGCCCGTATTTACGCCGGGGCTTGAAAAAATGATGGACTACGGGGTTGCAAAGAGATCCGTGGATTAAGGCTGCTTCTGCTAACCGGTTTCGCTGCTCGATTTCAAAGCTCTGGGGAGCATTTTAAGGTTCCTCGGAATGCAAGAGATCAAGAAAATTTGTTTGCGGGTATCTCGTTTTGCGAGAAGCGTTTTTGCATGCTTTCGTTGCGGACGGAATTCTTCGGGAAATTAATTTTGCTGCCGGAAGGGGAAATTATTCGACTCCTGTAATTTTGTGTTTTGCTGCGTTTGTTTACTACCCTTTTTAAGCTCGTTGCATAGCTTCGGCGGAGAGGAATTCTTGCAGATAGTTTTGTTTGGGGAATGAGTCGAGGTTTGGGGAGGTTTTTTACGAGGATTGCTTTGGTGGGAATTTGGGGATTTAGGGATTTGGGAGGTTGGTCTTGAATTTTGGGTCTGTGGAAATTTTTGAATTTCTAAATCTTGAAAGTCCCGAAAAGTTCAAAAATTTGTTATCCCCCATTTGCACACCACTCGCCCAAATTCCCTCGAAAAATAAAAAAACTGCCCCTAATCTTCCATGAAAATAACAGCGTCGTGAAAAAGAAGTATTACATCAATTTCACCCGCAATTTACCACGTTTCAATCGCGTCTCAATTTACCCACAAAGCAATTTTTTCGAACAAAATAATATAACTTTCCGCAAACTTGCGTAGGTGTTTAAAATGTAAATTTGCTAGTCAAAGTGGAATTTTAACGATACCGACTTTATTTAAATAAACGCATAAGCTGGTTTCTTTCTCGCGTCGAGTGCTTCCTTACGCTGCCCTTCATGAATTATTCAGAAATCTTTAATATACGATGACGGAAAACCGTGCAGATTCGTGTGCGTGGACGATAAATTCGACGATTTACCCAATCCTGGTCTTTCTTTATTTATGAGATCCTCTTATGCAGTCATGTATGCAGAAATGAACAGATCGTGTACAACGCCTCCTCCATTTTCTTCTTCGCGTACTCTGAAACATTCGTTTTCCCACTTACGTTTCTGTCAATCGAAGTCAACTCTCATGTTCAACTGGTCAACTCTGTACTCATATTTTCTTACAATAAATATTCAGATCAATATTACAATAAATAATAGACTCAACAAATAGTTACAATATTCAAACGAGCAGAAATTGCACGAAATGAAGCTTCCTTGGCAGAGTTAAAAAATAATGAACCTTCTGGTGCACAAAGGTTTGAGAATAGCAGCGAACTTTGAAAGCAGGTACATCGTTAGAAGATGTTACGAGATGCCTGTAAAATTCCTGCTCCGTCAAAGCAGTCGACGATACTAGAGCAGTAATTACAGTCTAGTTGAGCGTCGTGCGAGCTTATACATCCCTGGAACGTTGTACCTGGAATTTCGTTGAAGGCTGCGTTTCAACATCATTTTATCAGCACATTCTCATCTAACGTTAAAAGTCATCAACTCTGCTATCACTCTCGTATCTTTCGTTCACACTCCACAATTATCAAAATGTGAACTGTTTCGGTGAAGATACGTCTCTAACTAGTATTACACAAAGATACATAACAAGTACTAAATAAAGATACATCTCTAACAAGTATTAAGTAAGGATACATCTCTAACAAGTATTAAGATTCATGTCTGACAAGGGTTGAATAAAGATTCATATCTGACGAGGGTTAAATCAAAATTCATGTGTGACAAGTTCATATCTGACAAGTCTTCTAAAACTTCATATCTGAGAAGTGTTGTAAAACTTCACACCTGACAAGTGAACAAAATAAGTACATAATTAATATTAAAGTGAATATCGTGCATTCGATGCACCCTCCAAAGGCATCCTCCTGGAACCTTATTAGCGGGTAAGATCCTCGACACGAAAGTGAGATGTGATTTCACACGAAACCTGTCGAGCTTCACCGTAAGAACAGTGAAAGTATCCAGGAAATTTAGGGGTGTGTCTGTACGTGCACAACTAGCTTCTTGCGATTTCGTTGACTCTAGCTGGCCAGGTCCAAGGAAGATGAAGTAGACTCGTATAGTCGTCTCGGGGGCGGTGACACGTAACCGAGATGCAAAGACCCGGGCTGGAACGAAGAAAAATAGCCTCCAGACTGTCGGTGGCAGGCATCTTGGAAACGAGAGAGTGGCCCTCGAGGGTCTTCCATGGCTCCTCCAGCGACAGGAATGCGAGAAAGGGTAGATCGTTTCCCTCTGGAGAACGTCTGGGTTAACGCTTGCCTGACACGGATCGTATTCGTTATGTTTCATTTGACTTTATCGCGCTTTTGAATTAAACAAATCGTGGTTGACGATGTGGTCCACTTTGGCCACCACTTTGGTTAGGTTAGTGTTAACGCTATACTCGGAAAGAAGTGTCTTAAAATGTTAGGTCCTAGAATGCATATCACAGAGAGGATACCTTGGTGCAAGTTTAGCGATAGTTAACATTTTATGTTTAGTGGTTTCTTCAACTTTATTTTAAATTCTTAAGTACACAGTTTAATGTTGACCAAGGATTTTCAACTGTACTGGGCTATAGCCGAGCTCATTCCATACATTTTGTAGTTGTCTGCACTGCAGCATCTTCGAGCTCGACTAAGGATTGCTAGTGGTCCTCAAGGTCTTAACGCACCCCCACGGGAAGGAGTCGCTAAGGGGATTAAAGCTAGTTTCTAGGGGAACCAGTGCAGTGCAGATAATTGATACTATGCTACAAAATGTATGGAATGAGCTCGATCATCTGGACATCAGAGGGACACATATTGAACATAGAGGTTGTATAAACTTGGTCAATTTGTTCTCTTTCATTTTTCATGTATGTACTTTTGAAAATGTAATCTTTTCAAAACGAACGATTTATGCTCTACCTTTATGTAGTATACAATGTACCTTAACACAGTTGACTGATTCGCTCATTTACGTAAGTACCTCGATTAAATGGTACCAGTGGAATCATTGATCTGATCAGTTTCATCGGTCCGCTATTCGATGATGCTTATTTATCCGTTCCATTTTCAATTTTCGTTCATTTACAAATTGTAACATGTCCATCAGAGAATCAATTGTCCGTATCCACGGGAAACATTCGTCAAATTACTTTGTACGGTAACATCAGTATTCAGCTAGAACCGCACGAATCGTGTTCGAATCTACGGTCCAATTAAATTGGTCCTGGAAAGCACCGTGTTACGGTACAGTTGCCGGATCTGGGTTAGACGTTGACCCAAAATCGATTGAACTTGCTTCAACGAAAGTGTGTGGCATCGTTACGGTTCATGTTGACACGGGATCGATCGAACTTGCTTCAACTCGTTCGATACAATGCGTTAAACTTGTTAACGCGGACGACGATGCTTTACTTTGATAATCACATATTCTGTCTTACGAATCGATCGTGGAGGAGAGGTATCGATCGAATGTATTTGTGGATACTTATTTTATGATTGTCAAATAGTGTACTGTTACTCTGACTTCACTATACAGTCGCATTGGGATACTAATCGTTAGGATACTATTTTACTCTTCTATTACCTTATTTTGCTATTTTATTTTGTCATGTAATTACACTGTTATTTAACTATTTTAAGAGTTTGCAATATTCTTATTCCATCGAATTATTGTTCTAGTATTTCACTATTTTAGTACTTCACAATATTCTTCGTCGACTATACTACTATTCCGCTATTTCACTATTCGACTATACAACTATACTACTATTTTACTGGTTCGCTATTACTTTTCACTATACTACTATACTATCATTTCACTATGTCAGTATTTCACATTATTCTTCAACATTATTATTGATTTATTTTACCATATTATTATACAACTGTTTAAATATTTCACTATTTCCATGCTACTATTTCAGTACCCCGTTATCTCTCTTTGTTATCGCTTTATTCGATATAAGGAAACATTTCCTCCCTGTTTTTCCTGCTACAGCATTTAAACGAACAGCCTTTCAGACTCCAGAGTAAAAACCCGTGTCAAAAGGTAGCTTTCGACTTGTTTCCCGAAACAAACGATCATTTTTATCTCGCGTCAGAGAGTTTCTTGCTCTTTCTCGCAGCCATACACGTTCCCAGAGACAGACGGGAATAAGTTCCCGTCTAGTTTCTCCACAGTCGCGATTCTCATCGTGTTCCTGTTTCGCGCGGCAAAAGTACGATTTTCTTCGCAGTTACAAACTGTGTCGTTCGCTGTTGTTCCATCGACTTTCGTCGTCCCCTGTCGCTCGGAAAGTTTGGTTTTCGAGCGGAAACGTCATGAAAATTGAATCGACAAGCCCGGCACGACCGCGTTTCGCCATTTCCGATGTCTCACCCCTTCTACGACCGTGTCCAAGCGAATTAATGCCTTGGAAAACAAGATCACCCAACAATCGTCTCGAGGGTACGGTGCCACCTCCGTCGGGACGAGTTTCCGGGACCAATAGGCGATTTCCGGTTTCCAATTTTTCATTCACCCTAACCGTGCAGACGAGGGTCAACCGTTACGCCCGTTTTCCGCTCCGTAATACTCGTTTGCCGGCTGTCTGATCATCGAATTTCTTCTTCTACTTAACGCTCCCTTCTTCCCTTTACCTTTACTGTTTGCGGTTCAAATGTAAGATATTCTAGGAAAAACGTACCTTTAAATATTACGAAGAGTGAATGAATTTTATTTAATAAAATGTTAGTGTGATGTATATTTTTGTATCTGTGTGTAGTAATTTATTTGTGGGGAATTTTAATCTGCATTTAAAAATCGATGAAAGTAGACAATGTCATATTTCTTTCTCATGTATTCATTTTAGAAAGCAAGTTAAAAAATTATTATGAATGAATTTTTTGTACATTGTTTGTGAATAGTGAAACGATAAAATAGTAGTATAGTAGTAGATTTAGGGGAATAGTAGAATGTAACAAGGATGGTATAGTTATTGTGTATAGTTTAACTTTATCAGTATACTTGGATAATGAAATAATGATATACATAGTAGAGTAGCAATATATGTATTCATTGCTAAAATCAGTCTTCTCCAAAGAAACATAATGAATAATAACTGAATCGAGCGAAAGACGTGCGAAAGAAACGGAACTAATAGCCGCGAAGAAATTTGTTTCGCAGAACGCCTCGCGACGAATAACAGGCAAATAAATCCGGCAATTTGCAACGCGATTACGCGAGAGGTTCCCGATGACAGCTTACGTGCTCGAAGAAAAATGTGCCGGTAATAAAAGTGCTAATTCAGACGTGCGGCCGCATCTGGAACACGTCTCCTTGCAACTTTTGTCGCGTACTCCGCAGCTTGCGCGTCGCACGTGCCTCGTGTTAGCCCGCTAATTTCGCCTACCGAGTCCGTTTCAATTTTACTAAATAATGCTTTACACGTGACCAACTATCCTCTTATCGTGTACACCATCTCGGAAATTTACCTGCTACTCTTCTCTTCGAATCATGGCAATTATATCATCACATTGACTTTCTTGTAATTATCAAAGGAAACAGCTCAAATTTTGATCCACGTTTCTGCATTTAACTATTACGTACTTATTAAAAGCTAAATAAATAAATGTACTTCATAAGTAGTTTTGAACGTAGATTAGTAACAGAAAATTAAAAAGAGTATGAAATTATTTCAAACTTTGTTGCGATAGTGTAGAATTTGAGAGTCTATGAATGCATCAGTAATTTGATAAATTAATTTTCTGTGCAAATTGCTCTTGAAGTTGCTACGTTTAAACTAGCCAGGTATTTAAGACGAAGAAAAAACAGGTTTCTCAAAGGTGGCCCAAGCGAAAGTTGTTTCTTAATTAACGAAAAGCAAATAAAAGCGTTGCATCGTGCCAGAAGGGAGAGAAAATCACGTTGTGTTTGTATTGGCACGGCGTGTAACGGTTGGTCAGCGACGAAAACGATGGATCGACGAGTATCGATTCGAATCGATAACGGTCCGATGGAATCGATCATCCGATACATGCGTGCGTCCACACCGTAGGTGGGATGCTGTTCTAGCCACGACGCGAAGCATTCGCAGAATTTGGCAACGGCAATCTGCGATTCCGTGTGCCAAGCTCTCGACCCATTTAGCCGGTCACGAGCGACCCAGAGAGAGAGAGACCCTCGATACCGGTACTAATCAGTTCGATCGATTTTAATCGGAAACCCCGTCGAAATATCGATTGAAAAACCTCTCGAACCCGCGAGCGTTGTTGGAAACCGCAGCAGTCGGGCAACCGAAAAACAACCGGTCTAATTGTTCGATTCGTGTCCGGACAACGAATTATATTCCCGATCCAATTCTCGTTGTTTATCGCACTCGAATAAATCGTTTCGCGGAATTCGTTCGATCGGGCTTGTTGCGTACGATATCATTTGCCTGCTTTAATTACTGCTGAATTTGGGGATCCTTGTGAAGAATATTTTAGATGCGATTGTTGATGTTATTAACGATGTTTCGATGTATTGATAAAATATTATTCATTTTGTATGTTGATTATATTAAAGGTGCACTGAATTTGATACAAGTAATATGAAATGAGTATTAAGTTCATCATATGTTCTTATGTTAAATTTCCAAATTAGATGGACCTCTTTCTACGTCATCACTACGATACCCATTTCTGACTTATACTTAAAATATTTCCAAATTAGAAATGTTAGGATAGGATCAATTACCATAGGACCCATTACCACCTGAAAAGAGCTGAAATATTAACCAAGAGTCCTTCGATAACTCACCTAACTTCAATCCGCACTCTCAAAGCTCTATATTTGGACCTGCTACATTCGCAACATAAATAAAAGGGAACGAATAGTGTATATCGAAGTGGTCTAGACAAAATTGCACAGGAGACACGCATCTGCGGCGCATCTTGGAGGCAAACGACCATAAATTTCCTCGTCGACTCGATGATAGATCGTCGCACGTGCAAACGAAAAAGCACGGTGGTCGAGAGCCGGCATCAGAAAGGAGTTTCGCGATCCAGCATCGATCGATCGATCGTTCGACTATATCGGTGGCTGCGATGCAGCTCGACTGGAACCGCGATGGTCGACTAAGCCGCGGATACAGCGGTTCTTCATCCCGCAACGGTGTCTTCTAAAACGCGGATCGATAGATTCGCGCCAGCGTACTGAAACCTCATCCGTCTTCGTCGCACCCCGAACCTCTTCCTCTTTTATTCTCTTTTCTACGAGGCTAGGGGCGAAACTGCCCCTCTCTCTCTGCCCGTCAATGCTTCCAGTGTGCACCTTAGGCGTATCGGATGAGTACACTTCGAGGATCGATCTGAACGTTGCCCGTGAATTTATTCGACCTGCTGTTGCGGGATACGATCCGGGATAACGATGCATGATGTTGCTGGATGTTTATAGTTCGATTTACAGGATTTCGCTATTTTCGGTCATTTGGTTTTTTGGCTAATATTTCGGTTTTATTTAGTCGAATATTGGCAGTATTCGAATTTTGAATTATGGGTATTGGATACTTTGGTAGATTATTCGAGGAGGTAATTCATTATTGCAAATTTCTATTCGTACGTATAGGAGTACCTGTACTCTTATAATTTTGATTTATAGGTATTGAAGACTTTGGTATTTTGGATGTTCAACATACTGTAATTTATTGTTGCACATTTATATTAGTACGTATGGAGTGCCAGAAGTACCTGTACTCTCACAATTTTGATTTATAGATATTAAGGACTTTGGTATTTTGAATGTTCCACATACTGTAATTGATTGTTACAAACTTATATTTATACCTAGAAGTACCTGTACTCTCTCAATTCTGAATTATAGCTGTTGAGTACTTTAGTATTTGTTCAACATAATATTCAGCATGGTTCATAGTTGCAGATATTTATACATACTGAATTCTAAGAGTACCTGTACTTCGGTATGTGTTCAACATAATTCATTGATGCAAATTTATATTCATACATACTGAATACGAAAAGTACCTGTACTCTCACGAGTACTAAGTACTTTGGTACATTTTGAATGTCATAACATAATTAATTCTTGCAAATTTCCATTCGTATAAAGCGAGTGAAGTACCTGTACTCTTACAAACTTCTGTATAGTTGTAAATTTGAATACCAATATGTCTTGAACATAAGTATCTGTACTTATCTCAACCAGCACAATGTACCAAATAATTTCATCTAAAATTGTCAATATAATTTCGAACCAAATTTTCAAATAAACAATAGCCTTTAAATAAACCTTGAGTGTCTAAGTATCTAAATTACACCGAAATCGTAAAAAAAAAGTACCGGGTACTCGAGAAGGATAAAAAACGAGCGAGGAATAATTTGCAGTTTGCCACGAAGCGACCCATCGCGTCGTAGCGAACAGCTTTATAACCTGAATTTATCGGGCAATTTTGGCGGGCTGGTTCCCTGATTTGTTTCTTCATCTCACGCAATCGTAATCGGTCCGCTATCTGTTGCGAGCACGGGCCAGTGATCGATCTTCCCGTGGAATTCACGTTCGGCCGAAACATCTTGATAATGAGAACGAATCGCGCCGGATTTGCGTCGTTTAATGATACATTAATGATCGCGTGAGAGCGGGCTCGAGGAGTGCTCAGAATCAGCCCGCGTGCTCTAATCTATGCGTTACTGCCGTTCTCCTAGGCTTTCGGGGAATTTCGGCCCGATAAGACCGTGTTCTCGAATATCGCGGACAAACGTGAAAATTTCTTATCAATGAACTCGTACGATTTACGATGACAAATCACCGTCATGTCGTGTAACAACGTGCTACAGATTACGGAATTTGTAAGAACGCTGATTTACTGTGTAGCTGCGAATTTGAGGTTTGTGAAATATTTTGCGATTCGGGATCGTTGTCGAAATTTACGAAATATTTGGTAATTTCGAACGTTGGGATGTGTTGGAAATTTAGGAAATATTTGGTGATGTGGAATGTTAGGATATGTTGGAAATTTATGGAATATTTGGTGATTTGGAATTGTTAGGAAATTTCAAATGTTTGGTAGGAGTTTGAATATTCGAAATTTATGAAATATTCGATATTAATTTTCTTCCCCTCATTCGAATAATTGAAATTTTGAACTCGATACTAATTTATAATTCGAACATGCTCGAATGAAATTGTATGAAATACTTGGTACTAATTTAGAATTCCAACAGTGCCAATAATCGAACATTCGGATAACATATCTGCGAAGGAATTACGTATTTATTGCCCGATTCGATACAAAATTGATTACATACATATTTTAGTATTCGAATACCAGTACTCGAGCAGTATTTTTCACACAACCGTATTATGTAATACTGTGACATTAATATACAATGTATACATTATACATTGTATAACAATAACAATACATTGTAATTGTAAATAAATTTATTAGAAATTTTTTTCAATTTATTGCAAATGTACCATATAATCCACCACATTGTATGATAATAACAATACAATTTACAATAAATTGTAATAAATTTCAAATGAATTTAATTACAATTGTTATTGTTATACAATGTGGCAGATTATCACAGGTTACAATTTATTTACAATAAATAAATAAATAAATGAAAATGTAAATAAAAATTTGCAATAAATTGTAAATAAATATAAATATAATATAATGAAATATAAATATTATGATATAATAAGTATATGTACGAAGTTAGTTAAATAGACGGTTAGTACAATGTAAAAATATGTATCTACAACGTACCACGACTAATTTCATGTCGAACATAGGTAGCTACCACAGTTACTTTGTTCAGAATGTGGGTTTCTTATCAGAGTGAAAAGCGCGACGCAACACCTGTCTCGATAAGACAATGTATACACAAGTGACAACGCAACCGCGTCACGTGTCTCGTTAAGAATTCATAGTGTTTCTAACATGCATAAACTTCTTTCTGTTTCAGGTAAGTCTCTTCCACGAAAGCTACATATACTTTCAGCTAACCTACCTTCGATCGAGTTATCGGTGAGAACGATTTGTTTAAAACTATGTTTAATTAATTACGGATAATTTATTCCGTTCGTTTAGTGCGTTAATTGCCGTTCTAATTATGCGGTACGTTGTTCTAATTACTTGCAAATTGTTTTAATTATTTGGTTTGTCTTTGGAAAATGGCAATTTTGGAGAGAGATATTTTGGTAGAGTGTACTTTGTTTAATTGCTAATTAGAAAGTTATTAAATTTTGAGGCGAGGTTTGAAATTTGAACATTTTTAGATTGGTTTTTGAATTTCTGGATCTGCAAGTTCCACATTCCCAAATTTTAGTTCTCCAAATTTCAGTTTCTCAAATTTCAGCTCTCTAAATTTCAGTTCTCCAAATTCCAGTTTTTCCAAATTTCTACTCCCCAAATTTGTAATTTCCCAAATTTCAACTCACTAAATTTCAGCTCTCCAGATTTCAGTTTTTTCAAATTTCAACTCTCTCAATTTCAGCTCCCCAAATTTGTAATTTCCCAAATTTGTAACTTCCCAAATTCCTAATTTCCCGAACCTGCAACTACCCAAATTTTACATTTTCCACCTTCATCTTACATTACAAATTTTCATCCAACTTTATACTATAGCAAGTAATAGACTCTTGCATACCATATATCGACATTTTCCCTGGACAAACCACGTTCAACGTCGCAGTCTAACTCGCAACATACCTTTACTAAATTCACAAAATTTAAATTTAAACAATATCAAATTATTGCAAAGTATTATTAAAAAGAAACCTTAATAATTGTATCAATTTAATAATAACAACAGTAGTAACTAAATTAAATTACATAATATCTTACTTGTATAATAAAGCTTACAAGTTAATATGACTTATGTAATGAAGCTTGTAGGTTAAAATTACTTATAATAACTCAGAAATCGTAATAACACATAATTGATGGTTACGTATGAATTATTATCTTTCTTGAAATAAACATATATTATTTACTTGTATAATAATGCTTATAACATAACATATTTAATAAAATTAATGTTACATACAAATGTAGTTATTATTATTTATATAGTAAAATTTATAAATTAATATAACTCACATAGTAAAGTTAATACAGCTTATATTAGTAACTCACAAACCGTAATAACACATCGTAAGTTTACAAGTTAATACAGCTTACAACAGTAACTCACAAACCGTAATAACATCATTGATGGTCACGTATGAATTATCAATGTCGAGATAGTAAGATTACATAGCGATTACCGCATTGAAAGAGTTAAGTGTTACAGCAGCGAATCATTTTATTATCGATATTCCAACGATAACGTACCGGTAACGATACCGATGAAAATCTCTATCGAATCATTTCCTGAACCCCACTGAATCTCCGACATCAGCGCTAATCAAGTAGCCGGATGGAGGATCGTGGAGCCTCGTTCAATTTATCGGACGATTTTCTCTCGGATCAATGTCGTCTGGTTCGTTCCTCGATGACCAGCTTCAATGAATCATTACGAGAAAGCATCGTGTGTCATTACTGTGACTAGTGAAAGAAAAGTCACTGTAACTTTTCTTCTGACCAGGTTTTCGGTACACCTCGATCATTACAATATTTCGACGCGAAATATTTTGTATCTTCTTCAATCCGTGTGCTATAATATTCAAACAAAGAAGGTTGAAATGTTATGTTTGGTATTATACAATCGTTGACTAAGCAAACTATTGGACTTGAAATTGAAGTGTCTTTAACACTAGGTTTACGGACGTTTGATGGTTATATTTAAGTTTGAACTAAAGTAAAATAAATTGGGGATATGTGAACTGCCTAAGGTTTAGCTTAAAGTTGACATATATTTTTACTAAAATTTCTTAATAATTTTTGTCATTTAACACTAAAACTACCAAAAAGGTCAAATGACCCTTTTAAAAGTTGCTCAACAAAAAATTTATTAAGGCAATTTCTTTAGAATCTCTGCTAATCTTCATGAAGGTAAAGAATTAATGTTTCATAATTTGCTTATTTATTTTTCAACTTCATCCTTAATTTCAGAGTAGTGTGTATTGCACACCGGTAGGTTTAGTTTTAAGAGACCTATGATCCGCCATTTTGACGGGTTTCGTAAATCCAGTGCTAAAATTCGAGTATTAAAATGTGAATATTAAAAATTGATCACGAAGTACGAGTGCGTCATCAAAGTGCAAGGGGTCAAATGAGAAGTGAAATTTGACCAAGAACCTAATTAAGAAAGAACTGATAAGATAGTAATAATTAAAAAATTGAATGTCAAGTGCCTCGTACTCCTTCTCCGTCCTTGGTAGATGCCTTAATAAAAAATATGCTTAATTTCCGAGGCTCATTAGCTCCGTAATTAGAATGTAACTCGAGACATCGGTAATCATCTGCCAGTCACGTGATGACCGAGCAATGTCAACCTGTGACGTGAACACGTTGAATTTTCGCTAGACAAATGTTCATTTGTTTAGTTCGTGTTGTTTGTCGTGTTGTCGGTGTATTTATGCCGGTATTATCAGCAAGTGTACGGCAATAATGAAAAGAAACTTTGCAGATGAATGACGCATGCTTGTAGTTGCCTTTTCTGTACAGCTTTTTTTATGGTAATAGAGGCGATATTTTATATGTACAGGTTGATAGGTATAGTAATCGACTAGTTGATGAAGAGTATTCGTTAGGTTAGGTGTCTATGTTTGTGGTGACTATGTGGGCAAAGATTAGGTATTTATTATTATTAAGAGATTTCGAATTTTTCCATTTTTGGATTCAAGAATTTTGATAATTGGAGTTTTGGATTCATGGAAATTTGGAATTTTTAAATGGGGATTTGAAAGTTTGGAAATTTGGACTTTTGTGAACTTGCAAGGGTGTGGATTTGGACATTTAGGAGGGTTTGAAAATATGGAAATTTAGGAATTTTCGGATTTGCAACTTTGGGGCTTAGAGTGTTGGAAATTTTAAAGTTCAGAAAGTTGGAATTTCGGGAATTCAGGGGACAAATTAAATTTTGCAAATTTAAGAACTTTAGGGTTCGAGGATTTGAGGACTTGAACATTTATAATTTTGAGAAGTTTGAAATCTTGTGATGAAATTTCAGATTTCAATATATCATACAATACACACGATCGACATATAAAATTTAAGAATTTAATATATCACTGTGCAAATCTTTGAATATACAAATTCTTCGAAAGCCTCTAAAGACTTGCAACTATTCAGAAACGTGAATTTGAAAATTTGCTAATCCATCAACCCAACCTAAATTTCGCAGGACATATTAGAAGATTGGGTATAAAGAAGGGCACTGGACGTTCCTTGACCGACATGTTTCTTTGGCCAGAGAAAACGGTGGTTTGGTAATTTCAATTTATTGGACGGTCTGTCGGTGGGGCTGTGCTATTTACATGAGATGGCGTTACACGAGACGAAGATGGGAAATTCAATATTGCTAAGTGCGTAGCTGGCCGGCAAATTGTCAACACGTCAACCCTTGTGACACCGTTTCCATCATGGCCCTTTGATGGGGCGGTACCAATTTTTATTGAGGTGTAGCGTGGGAGGTCTTGGATCGTTCGCTTTCTCTCGTACCCGCTATTAATCTCTATTTTCGGACGGGCAACTTGCTGGATAACGTGTCGCCTACTTTGATCATTCTTTGTTAACTCGATTACCGAATTAGCACTGTTTTCGGACCTGTGTAACATCAATTTTAGTTCATTAACTTTGCTTTTCCTTACAACGGGAATTATGACATTTTACTCTTCCGATCAGGAGTGAGTTTCGTGTCTGGCGAGCGTTGATTTTTAGACCAAATTATTTAGTTAGGGGAAGTTGGGGACTTTTGGGGAATTTTTGGGATTTGAGAAATTTGGAGAATTTGGGGATTTTTTGTATTTATAGGAATTTGCTAGTTTTCAAATTTGGGCAATTTGAAGAATTTGGGGAATGTTCGTGATTTGAGGAATTTGGGGAATTTGGGGATTTTTGGGAAATTTACAAAATTTGAAGATTTTTGGTAATTGAAGAAATTTGGGGGATTTTTGGGATTCGGGAAATTTTGAGAATTTGGGGATCTTTGGTAATTAGAGGAATTTGGGGAATTTGGAGATTTGAGAAGTTTGGAGAATTTGGGGATTTTTGGTAATTAGAGAAGTTTGGGAAATTTAGAGAATTTTTGGACTTCAAGAAATTTGCAAAATTCGAAGATTTTTTGTAATTAAAGGAATCTGGAGAATTTTTCGAATTCAGAAAATTTGCAGAATTTGACAATTTTTTAAGAATTTGTAGAATTTGGGGAATTTGTACAATTTTCTGGATTTGAGAAATTTGAACAATTTGGAGATTTTTGTAATTAAAGAAATCTGGGGAATTTTTTGAATATAAAAAAATGTGTAGAATTTAAGAACTTTTAGTAATTAGTGGAATTTGGTAAATTTTATGAATTCTTTAGATTTGAGAAATTTAAAGAATTTGTGGATTTTTGCAATTAAAGGAATATGGGGAATTTTTGAATTCGAAAAGTTTGTAGAATTTGTGGATTTTTAAGAATCAGCAGAATTTGTGGATTTATAAGAATTAGTAGGATTTGTGGATTTTTAAGTACTAGTAGAATTTGGGGAATTTTTGTAACTCCAAAAATTTGCAGAATTTGAGAATTGTTAATAATTGAAGGAACTTGAAGAATTGTATGCGGAAAATTGATAAGGAGATAATTACTGTACGTTATCTCCTTTAGAACCTGTTCGAGGAGATATGAAATGAAAGGAGCGATCGATTTTTTCCCATTTCCCCAGCCTCGAATCTTACGCTCTATTTACGCATAGAAGACGCACACGAGGTTTCGCGTTTTCAAATACGCTGCTGTTGCGCCATGGCCTCGTTTTGATCGATCGTTCGTTCGCTCCAGCGGCGATTAAGCACGAGTCGCGAGGACATTAATTATTTCGCGGCACGGGATCACCGCCGGTTTATTGTTTCGCGTTAATTCACGGCTCCTAACCTAACCTAACCACGAATTTGCAATTCACTGCGAAATCCTGTTGGCTTCTTATACATTTACACTTGATATTACGCTAAAAGAAATGTGCTCGATACCCTACGAAACAGCTGTTCAGCTTTAGGCTTACCTTTAACTGCCATATACATATATGTTTAACCGGTGCGTCGCCGACTCTCCGGACGAATGAGTGTTTACAGAAAAGCATTGTGAAAGATACAGCTTAACTTTATGTTACACTTTTGTCGTCCTTCTCATTTTAGAAATTTATAATTGAGACGATTAAAAAGTTTTCATCGTATAATTTAATTATACTTGTAATAATTGTGGTAATTTAAGTTGAGTTCATTCAAAAGTTTTAATCATGTAATTCACTTATAGTCATGATGATTATGATAATTATTAAATGTGTTAATTCAAAGTTAATCATGTAGAATTAATCGTTAATCAATTGCACTTATGACTTTAATAATTAATAATTGAATTAATTCAACAGTTTTAATCGTGTACAATTAATCTTCAACTACACTCATGATTTTTCTAAATAATAACTGAGACAATTCAAAAGTATTTATCATGTATAATTAATAGTGGATGTAATTCGGCGAATTCAAACATGTAGTGAAATTACACACATGATTTGTGTAACTAATAACAAAGTTAATTAAAATGTTTGAATCACGTAATTAAATTACAGCATAACAGCTGTGTAACTAAAGCAGAACGTAATTAACCGACGGTGTCCAATAAAGATGAAACGTATTCAAATGGTTTCCCCGAACGACACCAAAATTGCCGGGGTTTAAATCACTTTTTTATAGTGTTTGGGGAATAGCGTTTGATCCGCAACGGGTCGAAAGCATACCTGTTGTAGAAAGGGGAATTTACAGATGCTTCTCGATAGAAACGGTGCCGGTATATGGGAATCCCCGCGTAAATCACGGGAAAACGACCCAAAGGGCAACGACGAAACGAACTTTCCCCATTAAGCCGATAACTTCCGGCGATAAAAAAAAAACGAAGCGACGGAAGATACGGGAAATTTATTAGCCCCAAACGTTCGTATCGAAGGCGTTGCACGGGTAAATTGGGTCGACGGGGATTTAAAGTTTGCTTTTGGTATGACGGGGAGGATCACCTGAGGATTCGATGCGTTTCCGCCATCGGTATCCACGAGCTTATTTTGTTTTATGCCAACGTCGGTTATTTTACCGTCTTATACAGATGTCAACCCACGAGTTGGCGCGTGGATCCAAAAGAGAAGCACTATCCCATCGTGAACGCTTCGTTACATTTCGGCAGATGAGAATAATGACAATAACTGCTGAACGTAATTTACACTATCTCATTCTCGGGATGTTTGCCTGTCATTTGGCCTAATTGTGCGACCGCGAGAGCCAATATACCGCCGAAAATACGCGAGTCTAGTCCATTTTTCTATTCTGACCAATTGGAGTCGTAGCTGTTTGGGAACATAGCGATTTGGGAACGTAGCGAGTTGGGAATGTACCGATTTGGGGACGTGACGATTTAGGGATGTAGGAATTTGGGGATATAGCGATTTGCAGCTGAAGCAATTTGTGTATGTAAGAATTTGGGAATATAGGGATTTGGGAATGCACGGATTTTTCTATTCTGACCAATTGTGCCGTAGCTCTTCTAAACACCTGGGTCAGCCTCACGCCAACTCGTGGGTTGATATCGGTACTCTTCGCAACCCTGAACCTGGTAGGAGGCTGAGCCAGGTTTAAGGGACGCACCTACCCCACCTTGAACAGCCCCAATGTGACGCTCTGACGTTCGAGGTAAAACGTTTGCCGACCTTAAATTGTCTTTAACTATTGCCGAACCAATACTACCACCGAAAATACGTGTGTCCATTTTTCTATTCTGACCAATTGTGTTAGCTCTTCAAACACCTGGGTCAACGCGCCAACTCGTGGGTTGACTACGGTAAGACACTCGCATGGGTGTCCAACTTAATATTTTACTAATACAGTTCTAGCCAGAGTTTATCATACTTCTCTTACATGCTCTGCCCTTTTCGAACCTTCTCAAAATATCCTTCATCGAAGGAAAAGTATAGTGACATCGGTATCTATATTCTATAAAAGATCAACTTATATCACATCGTATGTTAGTATTGATTCTACCGAAAAGCTTTGATAAACGTTCTACAAAACGGAACGAGCGTGTTCGTGTCGCAATATGGCGGCGCGTGTTGCCCCGGCAACAGTGTATGCAAATCCTGCTCACTAAGTAGCATAATTGTATGCAATGCAGCAGATAATAACCTGAACTGCCGTAAACATCTGCGATATAGCACAATGCAACAGTGTATGCAAATCCTCCCTTGCTACACTCGAATGATAACCCTATGAAGCGTGCAAAAGCATAAAAGATACATTTTCAGTTACTGTATTTTTGAAAGAAGTACTTTCGAAAGGCACTCGAGTATAATGTCATATAAACAGTATTTTTAAAATATTATCTGCGATCCGAGAATTCTTCAGCTCCTTTTTGTAAGTCAATCGAAACAAACTGCCCGCACAATGCGTCTAGTTGCAGCGTTTCGATGCATGAGCGCGATCAGCATGGCGAACAGGTATTCGCATGGAAATTGAATTGAACAGCTCGTTGTTTTTCTCGTATTCTTTTTTTTTTGCGAGCAAAGAGAATTGTTGTTTCGGCAATCTTCCCTTCCCTTTGCCGTTTATAATGGATTCGTATCGTGTCACGATCAAACGGAAAAATCGAAATCGTACACTCGATACCGCGCGTCGTGTTCGTGCCTCGAATACCGCGTTTAAACATTCGGCTCTATTTTCATATTCGCGACGAAAGAGGAACTATTTCGTGCTCTATGCACTCGTGCGATTTCGGGACAACGTATTGAATTTCCATCGGAAATTAAACATTTACCTTCTTACATTTACATTCTTACTTCTTACATTTACATTTACCAAATTACATTTTACGTATGTAGAAATATGGGGATTTAGGGACAGAAGAATCTAGGGATGTTTGGTATATTAAAAATATGTGGTTCTGGGGTTTAAGGATTTTGGGGATATGGGGATTTTGGAACATAGGGATTTGGGGGTATGGAGATTTTGGAATGTAGGGATTTTGGAACTAGGGATTTGGGATATAGGGATTTGGGATATATAGGGATTTGGGATATAGAGGGATTTGGGATATATAGGGATTTAGGATATATAGGGATTTGGGATTTAGGGATTTGGGATTTAGGGATTTGGGATTTAGGGATTTGGGATTTAGGGATTTGGGATATAGGGATTTGGGGATATAGAGATTTGGGACATAGGGATTTAAGAATGTAGGGATTTCAAATCTTGATATTTGGGAATCTAGGGATGTGGGAATGTGGAAACTTAGGATCTAGAGATTTTGGAACTTAGAAAATTGGAATTTTGGGATTTGAGGATCTGGGAATTTGGAAATTTCGAATTTGGAATCTTGGGATTTGGGATCTAGAGATTTTAGCATTTATTCGTTCAGTGCCTAGGGAATTTAGAGACGTGAGAATGTTGGGATATAGAGATTGAAGTCTATTGCTTAGCACATCTAGGGAATTTGAAATCTATTGCTTCAGAAGTTTAAGAAATTTACGATCCTAGGATATCGTGTTCTTCTACCCCTACGATCTAGGTAATTCAGCGATCTAGATATAGAAATTACTAGATCTCTTGCTTCGTAATCTAGGGAATTGATGAATGAAACAATGTTTATATTGCTACAGATTTGAGAATATAAATATACTAATTTGAGCTTTATAGTGAAAGTAGGAACACTAAAATTTCCATAGCGAATATCTTGAATAATCTTAAGCATCTGCCCTGTTAATGAATTCGTGAACAGGATTCTAAAGAGCGGCAGTATAACAAGAGACAAGTCGAAAGTTTCAACGAAATCAGTGACTAGAAGTTCTCTAATTTTCTTGGCGGGTACACGAGGGTAGCTTTATGTCTTACATCGCTTCCGTCGCGAAGCAACGTTGCAAAAAGTGCAAAAGTTCGGGGAGATTTATAAGCGTCGATAGGGGAACGGGGCGAAGAATAAAGTGGCCGACGTCGAAACTGAACGCGTGGTTAAGTAACTGGCGAACGAAGCAAACGAACCATCGAATATCGCGAAGAACGCGCTAAAAGCATCAGCCGGTGTTCCACGACGCGACGTACAGCGAGCACACAACGATGACGAGCGTAGAAAAGCTCTTTGAAGCCATACGCCGCAGTCGGCTTTGACTCCTGAACTTTAGAAGCTTTCAAGCTCGCGCCAGCGTGGAGAGCGTGTATTACGGCTATACCTTAACCGGTATAGAACGATGTAGAGGCCGAGTGGATGAAGGAAACGCGACCAGGTTATGTGTGTTGTATTTTGCGAAACGTTTCGCTCGCGGGGGCATGCTTCTCCGACACTTTTATCCCCTAGATGATATATCACGCGGGTACACCGATCGATCATACATTTTTTTAATTTAATATAACTCGATATTTATACTTTAGAATTTGGGGATTTTTTGACATGTGGAGATTTGGGGACTTTTGGACATGGGGAGTTTTAGGGATTTTAGGTTTTACAAAATATGGTAGTTTAGGATGTTTGGAAATACGGAAAAAACTAGGGAATTTTGGGATTTAGAGATTTAGGAATTTGGGGATTGTACAAAGTTTTGAATTTGAAGATTGGGGAATTTTTGGATAAGCTTAGGAACTAGGGAATTTTTTGATACAGAGAAGTTTGGGGGCTAGGGAATTTTCAGATATAGGTAAGTTTGGGAAGTAGGGAATTTTTAATATAGAGAAGTTTGAAGCTACGGAATTTTCAGATGTAAGGAAGGTTGGGAAGTAGGAAATTTTTGGATATAGAGAAGTTTGGGATCTAGAGAATTTTGGATACTGATAAGATTAGGGACTAGGGAATTTTTGGATGTTATAAACTTTGGTAACTTAGGGATAAACTGAGAGTATTTGGAAATTTGTGGATTAAGGGTTTTATAAATGCATGAATTTGGGGATTTCAACAACTTGCAAATCTAAAGATTTGGGGTCTAGGGAATTTCGGGATACAGATAAGTTTGAGAACTAGAGAATTTTGTGATCTTAATTTGTGATCTCTTTTTTAATCTTCAGAAATTTGGGACGTAGAAATGTGAAAATTAGTACCACCTTTTCCTATATCGCCATTTTCTAAATATCCTCAAACACTTTAACATACACCAATCATAACATTTTCAGTAAATGAAATAATAAAAGAAAATGTGGAAAATAATTCACGTATCTGATCAAAATACACGTGACTTTCTGTCGTAGCAGAAGTTAAGCTAGCCTTTTATTCAGCTTACCAGTAAACTCTGCTATTGTTCGTTTCAGTTCAATGAGAATCATTCTCTACTGTTATTTTGCATTTTCTGTGGCCCGATTTCTATAGAATTTCCCTTTATCCGTTCGATCTTCAGAACGTTTGCCTGTTGAATTCAATGGCAGAGTAAACGGAGCTTGTTTTTGCTCGTGAATACAATTTGCGGTCCACTGTAGGTAAAATTTCGGTGGCTGACTTGTGGAATCTTTCGTTTGAAACCCGAGTAACTATTTAACGTTCGTATAAATGTAACTGCATTTCTACAATAGCGGACTTACAGTTGTCTCTCGTTGTATCGCCTATAAACGACGCTGTTTACGTCGCTGTGTATCGCATTGTACTTTACAATGTATTTTTGACGCGTTGTATTTTCGATGAGTTGCGTTGTCGTCGCTTTATAATTTCGGTGCGTTGTACTGTCAACGCGTTGTAAATTTCATGCGTTGTATTTTCGATATGTTGTACTGTGGATGCGCTGTAAATTCCATGCGTTGTGTTGTTAGCGCGTTGTACTGTCAGCGCGTTGCATTGTTTACGCGCTGTACTATCGATGCGCTGTAAATTCCACGCGTAGTATTTTCGATGCGTTGAGTTGTAGCGTTATGTTGTCTACACGTTGCAAATTCGACGCGCTGTAGTGTCGATGCGTTGTATATTCGTTGCGTTGTAAATTCGACGCGCTGTACTGTCGATGCGTTGTAAATTCGACGCGTTGTATATTCGTTGCGTTGTAAATTCGACGGGTTGTAAATTCGTTGCGTTGTAAATTCGACGGGTTGTAAATTCGTTGCGTTGTAAATTCGACGCGTTGTAAATTCGACGCGTTGTACTATCGATGCGTTGTAAATCTTACACGTTGTATTGTCACGCACTGTTTCCGTACTTGCACCTTTTCGCCCCTACCCATTTACGGCAATATATCAAGAGCTTGCATGTACCGCTCCATAAAATCCTCCTTAAACCAAATAACGAAATCTAAAGAAACAATCCACGTATCTAACATATAGAAATCATCGAAGATTTGAACTCGTCAGCAACGATTCGGTCCAAAACGCGTTGCGTTCCAGAACCTTTGCATAAAGTCGCAATGAAAATTTCGTCCGTAAAAGAGCCGAGTTTCTTCTGGAGTTTTATGGCTTCAATAAGAAGTGGACCGAGAGTGATCCAGTTGGAATACTTCCCAGAGAAAGTTGGCTGGCATTTTCCAGGCACACGTGGTCCTTGGTAAGCCACGTTAATCAAGAGTTGCAAGGACAATCCGAACCATGACACACTTCGTGTGTCCTCAACGCAGTATGACTTGGAAAGACTATTCATTTTTTTTCTGTTAACCCGTTGGCTTCTAACATTGAGTCACACATGTGACAGTTCAATTGTAACAAATCTACACCATGTTTGAACTAGGATTTTTCAGCTGAATACCGATTCCAATTTGGACAACTATATATCAATAAATTCAGAATGTATCTAATATTTTAACTTGAATAACACTCACATTGGTGTTTCACTTAATACATTTTATTAACACAGTCCTAACCAGAGTCTATCATAAGAGGACCATCACATGTTCTCCCTATTCAAGGTTTGGACCTTTTCAAAATATCTCTTATTTGAAAAAAGTACTGAAGAGCACGTTGCTCAACTCACCTACTCTTTGTTTAACATTATTTATCTCAACATTGAAGCAACAATTAGTTCTGACACAGCTGTCGAGGAAACAATAAGTTAAGAGATTAAACTGTCAAGCAAAGAGTCGAAACGTTGTATCGAGTGATTGGTCCGCTAAGAACGTCGATTCCTTTTTTTCGATCGAAGCTACTCGTTAACCAGGGCCAGGATTTTCTTCCTTGAAGGGAGAAATGGGCAGGGTTACACGAACGCTTCTTGTTCGTCTTGGTACCGCCATTGTAGAATCGAGGTAACGTCTGTTACGATGGATCGATAACCGCGCGGCATTCTCGACCCGGAGAATTCCATTAGCTTTACGACACACGATTTCGGACGGCGTTGATGGAAAGGCAAGATTTTAACGAGAAATGAATTACTCGAGCGGCATGCATGCTTCTATCGTTTCGATATTGGTTATATACATGTTGCGATAGATAGCGGCGAAATAGTCAGATTATGATGGGGGCTTTTATTGTATGGTGACGTGGTTTCGGTTTTAGTGCGTTTCTTATGAACCAGTTTTTTAGTTTATGAACTGAGATATTCGGAATATTGGAAATTTCGAAATTACAACGCATTGGAATTACAACTCTTTGAAATTACAACGCATTGGAGTTACTATACAAGTCACAACGCGTCGAAATTGCAGAGCACCGGAATTGCAACGCGTTAGGGTCACAACGTATCAAAGTTACAACGCGCTGCAATTACAACGCATTTGAATTACAACTCTTTGAAATTACAACGCATTCGAATTACAACTCTCTGAAATTACAACGCATTGGAGTTACTATACGTCAAGTCACAACGCGTCGAAATTGCAGAGCACCGGAATTGCGACGTGTTAGGGTCACAACGTATCAAAGTTACAACGCGCTGAAATTACAACGCATTGGAATTACAACTCTTTGAAATTACAACGCGTTGAAATCACCACGCATCGAAGTTACAATGCATTGAAATTACAACTCTTGCAGTGCACCGGAATTACAACGCGTTAGGATCACATCGCGCTGAAATTACAACGCATTGGAATTACAACTCATCGAAATTACAACGCTCTGATATTACGGTGAATTAAAATTACAACACCTCAAATTACAATGCGCTGGTATTACAACCCATTGACATTGCAACTTTAAAAGTTTGTTACTTAAAAAATTCACAAATTTGATATTTACATCTGTTCGAAAATTAAGTAATAAAATTTAAAGATGTCACAATTTAAAAGTATAAAATATAAACATTTGAACTTTGTCGTACTTTATACATCACGTACAAACATCAAAATATGCGTTGTCGTAAACATCAGGCTGAATCAACAGCTACGTTCAGTGCAACAACAGCGCAGAAACATCGATGGAACGAAACAAACGATCGATTATTTGTGTTGCTCGTATTATAGACTCGATTAACGCGTTCGATAGCGTGGAATTAGCGACGTAGAAAGTTGATTTCTTCTCGACAGCGGACACAGAATGAATGAGCTCCGCGTACGAGCGTCATCGCTTGACGTCGAACGATGACACTGCAATTATCCGCGCTGAATTACACAGCCCGACTAATCCAGGCTTATCTAATTACGCTCGTTAGGCAAAGCCGTCGCGCACGCACCAGCGGCAAACGAAATTAAGCCAGATTTTTATGACCCAGTTGCTGCACGCTTTGAATCGTCCATGACTTTTTCGTTTCTACGCTGCGTGTACAGTCTCTGTGCTTGATGGCGGATCTTTATTGATACATTTACATTTCATTCATATTTGCGATTGCGAAGAAAAATGTCACGGTGAAATTTTGCGTGTAAGACACATAAATTGTTAATAGATTCAGGGAAATATTTTTATATGCGTGTATGTGGTTCTTATATCGGTCTTTCTGATGGATAACCTTTCACCGAGTTGTGAATTAAACGAGGTGTAATTTTGTAAGTTGTAGTTTGTGTAGGTAAATTTATTAACGGTAGGGACATACATCTTGACCCCTAGATATCAGTGTCAATGGATCCCCGTATTCCCAGATGCATATATTCCTATATCTCAACGTGTTCAGAACGTCTAGATCTCAGTATTCCATATATCTCGAGTTGCAATACACCTAGATTCCTATAACTCTCTGTATCTAATTTCGAGTCCTCGTTGCAAAAGTTTTCTCTTTTCATTTTTACGCATTCCACGTTGAAGTAAAAACGTGTCGTTAATCACGTGCGACGATAGTCAACGCGCGTTAATTAAGACAACGAAGAAAGGAATTCGTAAGTGACGAATGTTTAAACAATCCACGATGACGTACAGGAGAGCACTGTTTGTACCGATTGACGTAAGAACAGTGGCTTTTTAATCTTAACCTTGCGACGAATATTCGGTCAGGTGTTCGCGGATCGAAAGAATGATGCTCCCGGTGAAGATCGACGAGCACTCGTGGCGAAATAAGCGAATCGCTCGAGCACGAGGCCCAGTTTGCCTTGGATAAATAATTATTCTATTTTCGACAATTGTTTACTATTCCCGCACGTTTCGCCGACATGGTTTCGCGAGTGTTCCGCTTATCAATGTAGGTCGCGGTTGCCTTTGTTTTCCGTGCCGTCTCTGTCGCAATAAAACGATCATTTCGTAAATATTTCCGAACGATTATCGATCTTTTTTAGCCCCCTGCCGGTGGATGCCGACACGCTTATTCCAGATCGACTTCTTCGAATTTATCGTTGAACGCTGTTGTATCGGTTTAAGAAGGAGCGTTCGAACGGTAATTAATTAATTTTGTAGATTGTGTTGTAGTAGGTACGTGGGGTGCAAATGTGGAGCTTGCGGGCAAGCGGTGTGCAGTCGTGGAGCTTGCACCTAATTAGGGCACTCTGCACGAAATTTGAAATTTGCTCATTTGGAAATTTGGAAATTTATTGGTCACTTGGAAATTTGGTAACTTGATAAGAAGGTAATTCGAAATTATTGAAATTAGGGGGACTGGAAACTTGATAATTTGGGAATTTTGGTGATTTGGAAATTTAGAAATTTGATAACTAGGGAATTTCGGAATTTAGGAATTTAGTAACTACGGAATTTGGAGAGTGAGAAATTTGGTAACTAGGGAATTTGGTGAGTTAGAAATTTGATAACTAGGTAATTGCAAGAAATCGAAATTTGTAACTAGGGAATTTGGAAATTTGGTAACTAGGGAATTTGGGGTGTTCGAAATTTGATAACTAGGGATTTTGGAAATTTAGGAATTTGATAACTAGGGAATTTGGCGAATTAAAAATTTGATAACTAGGGAATTTGGCGAGTTAGAAATTTGGCAACTAGGAAATTTGAAAATTTAGAAATTTGGTAACTAGGGAATTTGGCGAGTTAGAAATTTGGCAACTAGGAAATTTGAAAATTTAGAAATTTGGTAACTAGGGAATTTGGCGAGTTAAAAATTTGATAACTAGGTAATTGCAAGAAATCGAAATTTGTAACTAGGGTATTTGGAAATTTAGAAAATTGGACTCCAGGAAATTTGGAAATTTAGAAATTAGGTAACTAGGGAATTTGGGGTATTAGAAATTTGATAACTAGGGACTTTGGAAATTTAGGAATTTAGTCACTAGGGAATTTGGCAAGTTAGAAATTTGATAACTAGGTAATTGCAAGAAATCGAAATTTGTAACTAGGGAATTCGGAAATTTAGAAATTTGGTAACTAGGGAATTTGGGGAGTTAGAAATTTGATAACTAGGAACTTTGGAAATTTAGGAATTTAGTCACTAGGGAATATGGAAATTTAGAAATTTGATAACTAGGGAATTTGGTAATTAGGAAATTTGGAATTTTGGTAATTAGGAAATTTGAAAATTTGATAATTAAAAATTTCATATTCCCATACCAAAAAATTCATAAGTACAAAATTCCAATATCTAAAGATTCAAAAAATATGAAAAAGGAATAAATTTCAGGCACATAAAATTGCACCGCGATACAACAAATGTATTGATCATACAAAGCAGATATTTTGTTACGTTCACCGGATATTGTTATAGAAATAAAGATTAACCGGTATTATTTTTTATTGATCGTCCGTTTGAGAGGTTTATCGAGGTGGTCCATTTGATAACGCAGCCCGGTTCGTCGAACCTTGATTGTACGCATCGAAAGCGCGACGAACTTGGCCGGTTCCTGTTCGAGAATCGTTCCTTTGAACTTTTCGAGCTGTGACGGGCACCCGTCCAACTTTCGCCCTATAAAGCGTGCTGTTCCGTAACTCCTTCCATGTTGTTTCGCTCGACTCGCGTCTTCGCGTTTGTTCTAAGCAACTTGCTACATTACGACACCGTGTACATCTATTACACGATCGGATACGGAGATAAACGTTGTGTAATCCTGATGATGAATGCTACATCGTAAACCGATTAATCAAACATTGATCGTACTCATTAATCACTGGAGACATTAGTTTGTGGTTGTGATACGGAGATGTTTGAATGTTTATGTATACAGTAGAAAAATAGTTCACCTAACTTGACCCAATATGGCCTAATGTTTGTTTAACTTAATGTGATCTGGTGTAACTTGGCTTGATTTCATCTAATTTGAGCTAATCTGATCTAATCTTGTTTGGAAATGTAGCTTAATTTTGTCTAGCTTAATTGAACTTGTCCTAACACAGCCTAACCTCTTTATTCTAACCTAACCTACTCTAGACATGTAGCTTAATTTTGTCTAGCTTAATTCAACTTGACCTAACACATCCTAACCTCTTTATTCTAACCTAACCTACTCTAGACATCTAGCTTAATTTTGTCTAGCTTGGTTCAACTTGACCTAACACAACCTAACCTCTCTATCCAAACCTAACCGAGTCTAGACATCTAGCTTAATTTTATCTAGCTTGATTCAATTTGACCTAACATAGCCTAACCTTCATAGAATTTATCCTTATTTCACCTAACCTAATCTGATTTAAACTAATCTAACCTGACCTTATCTAGTAATTTACCCTAACCTTATCTAGTTTGACTTAATCAAACCTAACCTAATAACCTAACCTCAGTTTAATATAATACTAACCTATGTTAAAAACTAACATAATCTGCTTTAACCGAACCTAATAAATTTATATAATACCTAACCTAACCTAATTAAATTGGTACACACTTTCGATATAAATTATTTTATATTTTACTCTATTTATTTATGTACCTTATTTATGTATGTACCGTATTTATTTATTTATTTATGTACCGTATTTTTAATCTGAAAGTAACAACTCATCGAACGTCCATAAATTTGTAACCGGTGCTTTCTCCGGGGCGCTTGATCGCATTAGATTCGCGACGGCGATTACCGGCGACCTTTATTATGGCAGTCCACGTGTCAGCGCACAGTGTTGCCCTGGTCACGAAAGACAATGGTTTCGCCGGCGGTAGTGCATTACATCGCACGATTATAGTCACGTGGAGATGAATGCAACGCGGTTCCCGGCTGCGGAGCAGTAGTTGCGAAACACTGAAATCAATACGACGCCGGGTGCCTTCTCTCCCATTCATGACTAGTACGCGGTGTAACACACGGAACTCATTCACCGTGTGACTCCTACGTCGAATCCTAACATAATCCGAATCTACGAAATTCTATGAAATCACCACGTATCGCTAACGATTCTTTACGGGGTCGCGGACCAAAGTTTCCGAACGATACCAACTTCTGTATTTCATCCACGTTGGTATCTCTCGTTTGGAGTCACGAGAAAATCTAATTATGTACACTCGAGAGCAAGTCAGGACTTAGTAGAGAAGATAGTCGAGACTCAAGAGGGTTGCTACCCATTGATTTCTAGGGATTTTTGGGATTTGACAAATTTGGAATCTGCGGACATGGGAATGTAGAGATTTGGAATGCAGAAATTTGGAAATCTGGAAACTTGGATACTTAGATATTTGAGGACCTTGCAGTTGGTGCATCTAGGGACATTGGAAATCTAGGGATTTGGTGATATAGGAATTTGAAGATGTAGGGATTTAGGTTTCTAGGAATTTGGGGAGCTAGGGATTTCGGTTTTTAGGAATTCGAAAATTTAGAGATTTGGAGGTCTAGGGATTTCGGTATTTAGGAATTCCAGGATCTAGGGATTTCAGTATCTAGGAATTCGGGAATATAGGGATTTCGATATATCTGGGAATTTGGAATGTAGGAATTTGGGGAAGTAGTGATTTCGGTATCTAGGAATTCGGGAATATAGGAATTTCGGGGTCTAGGAATTTCGGAATTTAGAAATTTGGCACTCTAGGGATTTTGGGATATAGGAATTTGGGGATGTAGAGATTTCGATATCTGGGAATTTGGGAATCTAGGGAATTTTGGGGTCTAGGGATTTCGGAATTTAGAAATTTGGCAATCTAGGGATTTTGGGATATAGGAATTTTGGGGTCTAGGGATTTCGGAATTTAGAAACTTGGAAATTTAGGGAATTTGGCATCTAGGAATTTGGGGATATAGGGATTTCGGTTTCTAGGAATTCGAGTACATAGGAATTTGGAAGTCTAGGGATTTCGGTATTTGGGCATTCGGGAATCTAGTGATTTTGGCGCCTAGGAATTCTGGAATATAGAGATTCCGGTATCTAAGAATTCGGGAATCTAGGGATATCGGCACCAAAATCCCTATATTCGAAAATATAGAGATTTTGGTATCTAAAAATTCGGGAATATAGGAATTCCGGTATCAAGAGATTTCCTTATCTAGGTATTTCCATATCTACAACCTCAGGAATATAAAGATTTCATTTTCCAAGAATTCAAAAGTACAGGATTGCGTGGATTTAGAAAATTCGTTATCTAGAAATTCCCGAATCTAGGAAATCGGTGATCTACAAATTTGGCAATGATAACTTCGACAAATATTCGGTTTCGTTCGAAAGGAGAAGAACGTCAAATTTTCGTAATCGACACAACGTGCCCGATTTGCATCGATCGAGGCGCTTGAAAGTCAAACAAGCCGACGATACCGGCGGAAAGACACGTGTATCCACCACGCAGAGATAATTACGTGTCAACACAGGTACACAGAGGCGTGTAACCGTGCCTAACCCAGCCTGAATGCGCTATCTGTCCGGAGGCTCGGTGCGTCCCCTCTGCGATATGTATCGTACTAATGATAACGGGTCGCCTCGAATTTCGCGATATTTAACGTACCTCCAAAATCGTAACACGAGTCAATACGGTTATCTGTTCATGACTCGTGCCGTCAATCGTTTACAACGATGACGCATCGACATATTTATTTTTAACGCAAGATATATCTTTCGGACGATATTCTTTTGGAACTGTGGGTGCTATGCAGGAATTTTGGGGAATTGGAGTGTTGCAAATTTGAGATTTGGCAATTTAGGGATTTAGGGATTTGGGAATTTTGTGCATTTAAAAATTTGGAGAATGGGGGATGTAGGTATTTGGGAATTTAGGTATTTGGGGATGTAGGTATTTGGATATTTAGGAATTTGGGAATTTAGAGAATTGGGAGTGTAGGAATTTGGGAATTTTGGGATTTGAACATTTGGAGAATGGGGAATGTAGGGATTTGGGGGTGCAGAAATTTGGGGATGTAGGTATTTGGGAATTTAGGTATTTGGGGATGTAGGTATTTGGATATTTAGGAATTTGGGAATTTAGAGAATTGGGAGTGTAGGAATTTGAGAATGTTGGGATTTGAACATTTGGAGAATGGGGAATGTAGGGATTTGGGGGTGTAGAGATTTGGGGATGTAGATATTTGGGAATTTAGGGATTTGGGGTTGTAGGTATTTAGAAATTAAGGGATTTGGGAATTTAGAGAATTGGGAGTGTAGAGGAAATGTAGGAATTTGGGGGTGTATAGATTTGGGGATGCAGGTATTTGGGAAATTATAAAATTGAAAATTTGGAGTTTGGAAATTTTAGGATTTGGAAATTGGAAAGCTGAAAATTTGTGATATGGAAATTTAGAAAATTAATAATTTGAAATTTGGAGAATTAAAAAATTTCAAAAGTTGAGACCTTCCACATTTCTGATTTGAAGATTCGAAAATTGCTAACTTATAAAACTGAATACAAAGTGGACAAAAATTGTGTAAGCCTTACAGCTCTACCCCATAATGCCTTGACCTAACCCCTAACGTCCAACTAATTTAACCGCAGGAAATAAACCCAAAATCCCATTTTCCATTGAGCACAAAACTCCCTGTCCGCAAAGTCAACTGAAACCCGCACCATTTTGGTCTCCGAGAGCGCAGTAGTCGATGCACCGCTAAAAAAGCACAAAGAGAAAGAAAACGAAGGACTTTCAATAGAGATGGTCGAAGATAACTTCAACAACAGATACCGAGAAGAAGAGAAAAAGAAACGAGAGAGGAATAGAAGGAGAGAGGTTGAACAGGTAAGCAAGAGAGAAAGAGAGATATGGGTCAGAGGATGGACCGGACGGAATATTGATCCGACCACCTCACGATAGTTGGCTGTGTTGCGCTATACTCTACCCTATTTCCTCTCTCTCTCTGTCTCTCCTTCTTTCGCTACCCTCGGCATCTCGCTCCTTCTCGCTTCTTCGCCCTCTCCACACCCCGTGGAAAGCGGATACACAGCTCTGAAGACCCTTACAGTTTACCTTAGCCGCGGCTCTGCAGACTGTTGCAGCTTTAAATCGAACACCTGCGCCAAGGCGGCCGGAAACCAACGAACATCCACGCAGGACATCTCGGAAACGGAAATAAGAGTCAGAGAGATTTAAACTGTTAAACGGTACATTCTTCGATCGTACATTTTCTATTAAGGACGATACGGATATTTGTTGCGATCGGAGTTTAAGCGATTGCAATGTATTTAAGCTTTGGGGGATGTTCGTTTTAGTTAGGTGGAAGTTAAAATCAATTTTTAATTCTTACGTTTGCTGTATTTTGTACTTTGGAGGTTTTTGCGACACGAATTGTTTCGGAAGAATTTTGAGGTTTTTGGATTCAGGAATTTAAGTTCTCAAATTTTTTAATTTTCACATTTACAGATTTCAAGTTTTTAAATCTTCAAATTTTTCATTTTTGCAATTTACTTATTCACTTTATAGATTTCACTATTTTCTACTTTTTCAGTTTTCCAAATGTTCTAATTCACGTTCTAAACACCTCAGTTTCGGAATTTCCACTGGAATTTTCACGAGAACCCTAATAAACATTAAATTACGTCTTTCACTACACTTTCCACGCTACATCAGGGCTCGCATACTTCAGGGAACGTCCTCGCTAAAGTAAATAACGCAACAAGAAAACATCTTTTCACCGGCATCATCCATGTAGATCCCGCTACCGACGTAACACGTCGGGTATACGATGGATATTTACTTATTAAAAGTACAGTCGAGTCTTGATATAAGCTAAGCTTTCGAGTCTGAAATTACGCTTATATCGTGTAGTTCCTATATTAATTTTGCCGAACAAACGTAAACAAACGTGGGTCAATCTTAATGCAAGAATAAAATTGGTGTATTTTTAAACTTTTACCAACGTATTTGTCACATTTTCCTGATTAATATAAGATCAGACACAACATAATTCGAAACATATTCACTTGTAATTCCAAGCGTTTCGTCCATATCAAGGATACCAATAAATTACTGCAAGTAAATATATCCCAAATGACAACGCGTTTCATCTCACATTAATTAGAAAAATGTCACGAATATGGTGGCAAAAGTTGTATAAGAAGAGTACTGGAAACAAGAAAGTTAGCATGTTGTAAATAAATACAGCAGACTTTACATCTTTGACTGATACAATCACAGCAACTCTTCTTCTTTCAAAACTTATCGTCAGAACCAGTAAATGTAGTCGAAATTATATCGTGTTTGGTTTCATTTTAATCGGAAAAATGTCAAAAATCAGTTGGTAAAAGTTTGATAACGAAAAAGTCAAAAATAAAAAAGTTTTATATTTGCATTGGTACTGTCTCACGGATATACTGGAACCGCGGATCACGTTACATTTCTCGGCGAGCGAGCTTCTCGGTGTCTCGAGGGGTCTTCCCCCCAGAGGTGGAGATCATTTTTTCGCTCGTATCGCGTGGGTCGCAGATCGCGAACTAGACACCGCGGCCACTAGGTGGCCAGCCGCAAATTGTCCTTCTCGCAATTACAATAGGCCCTCGCGACTATTAATACACGACCGCGAGAAAGAAGAGACGGCATGATTCCGCTTGGCGTATAGGGTTGTAACCTATAACACAGAAAGCGGAAACATGCTCGCATTTTTATGTTAGGGGATAGCAAGTTGGTTTCGTACCCGCACCCCTAAGTGTCCTAATTTCAAAATCTCCACCGATGATCCCACATATGGGAAGCATTCTACTGCTGACCACCGATGATAACACCCGCCATATCCTCCGCCCTGCTTAGTAATGCTCACCATGGTGACATCCCGATGGAAGCTTCCACCCGAGTCACAATCCCCTGATTGTCCCAGACCCAGTAGGTGCCCCCAACCCCTGGTGCCCCACACTGATTGTCCCAGACCCAGTGAAGTGCCCTGATCCCTGAATGCCCCATACCCCTAAATACCCCACACCACTAATTGTCCAAGACCCAACGAAGGTCCCAAACCCATAAAAACTCCACATCACTGATGAGAGTCAGCGGAGTGCCCCAAACCCCTGAATGCCACACATCCGTAAATCCGCACTAATTGAACGAGACCCAACGAGTGCCCCAGATACCTGGATGCCCCATACCTCTAATTGCCCGAGACCCACTGTGGTGACCCAGAGCAGCGCTGCTCTAAAATGCATCAATACGTCAACCCCAGCACTCTTTCTCAATCTTTTAGTACCATTCCTGATGGTCACAGGACCCTGTTACTTGCAACCATCGAACCCTATCTACTACAGTGTTTAGTTGTATGTATAACTAGTAAGTCTACCTTGTAAGCAGTATAGAAATAAAGCAAGGTATAAGAAACGCGTCAACCAACACTATTCAATTTTTTCACTTACATCGTGTAAATCATTGTTCCTTGTATCAATAATGTATGGAACAAAGCTAAATGGCGCGAGTCGAAGTGTAAAGTGAAGCGAAAAGTGTTCCGACAGTTTTGAGGCTCGGAAAGCGCAGGAGATGGAGCAGAAACGATTTATATATTTATCGAGCGCAGAGGGACGCGGAAAGAATGGAGAAAGGACACGTAAATAAAAGACGACGGGATATGTGGGTCACGGAATGAAAAGTAACGAGTCGGTCGTGACTCGGTGCTGGACGTGAATGAATGAACGAACGAAACGAAACGAAACGGTCGGCGGAGTCGCGAGGGAAAAAGCATTCGGTGCGAGCCGAGGAAGGAGGTAAGAAAACGACGGACAAAAGCGTAGACAACGCGAGAAGAGAAGAAAACGTCCAACGAGAAGGAAACTGGGTAAGGGAGAAAATAGGTCAGACCCGGGAAAGATGAGGGAAAAAAAAGAAAAAGAAAAAGCTTGCGTTAAGAGACGAGCAACGTTGTTCGGTGAAACATTATGGCGCGATATGGAGCTAAGACAAATGTTTTCTCGCTCACTTTCTACCGGTTACACAGTGGAAAACATCGACAGAATCGCCGTTTCTAGGGTTGTTACACCGGAATGTAATTTTCGACAACGTTTGCTTTGTTATTTTATCGAAATCAGGAATGGAGGTGATAAGCGAATTTACAGCATAAGACTTGCTGATGGTTATATTCAGTTTATGTAGTACATTTAGGAATGGCTACTTATTTTTAATAATAGAATTTGCAAATTTTACATGTTCTCTATCGATTTTTATCGTGATTAGGAATTCAGGTGTACGTTCAATTATATTTAATATTTCCCATTTCAAGTTACGTCTGCATTATATGCTGATACTCAAATTTTCAAATTCCTATATCCGCAAAATTCTAAATTATCAAATCGACACTTCCCTCAATATAATCTATCCAACAGAAATACTCAACAGTATTCAACAGAAATATGTTGTCTCCTATAATTAAACCTGCTACTCCAAAATTATATCATTAAAATTTTCAACGCTCGATACCTGACCCAAAATGAGCTAAATAACTCATCGAAAACGATCCTCGAAGGACAACCGCGCGTTCGCTGCAATTTTAACGAGCGTCTTGCAAGATGATCCTCTAAGGATGACCGAGTGTCCGCTACAAATTTCACGACCGTCCGGCAGATTACTAAATTATTAATAATCCCGGTCCGTAATTTCGCATCCGTTGGCAAGTAGGTCGCAAGTAAGGAACTGGTTTCGGTCCTGTTTGTTATTTATCACGTAGCTGTCGACCGTGCACTCTCGAAGGACTCTCTGAGGAAATGTCAACAGGAGAGAGTCTCCTAAAGAGGCTTCCAAATCTCGATTGAAATTTACTCGTTCCTTTAGCCGGAATCACGCGAACAAATCACTCTTGCGAACGCGTGTACGCGTCATTCGGGACACGTTGCGGACTTCTCGTTTATGTACCGTGGGACCCGCCAACACTAAACGCAATCCGACAGTTTTTCTTACGACAGATGTTTGCTCTTCGCGAGTTACATGTTTGATTTTGGTTGCATCATGCATTTATACACGATGGTTGCTTCGCGCGGAATATTCACGATGCATTTTCGAGACGTAGTTATGACGTGTTGTAGTTTCGATGCGTTGCAAGTTTGAAAATTTGCACTTTCTGCGTGTTGTATATTAGGAGAGTTGTATGTTTAGAGAGGAGTTGTGACATTGTATTTTCTATACGTTGTAATTTCGATGCGTTGTTCTACGCGTTGTGTATTCGATTGCTGCAATTTCGATACGATGTATATTCGACTCGTTGTAATTTTAATGCGTTGCGATTTCGACGCGTTGTAATTTTAATGCGTTGCGATTTCGACGCGTTGTATACTCGGCGCATTGCAATTTCTACGCATTGTAGTTTCGATGAGGTGTAATTTCAACGGGATGAAATTTCTACGCGTTGCAATTTCGATACGTTGTATATTCGGTGCGTTGCAATTTCTACGCGTTGCAATTTTTACGCATTGTAACTTCTACGCGTTGCAATTTTTATGCTTTGTAATTTCGATAAGCTGTAATTTCAACGTACTGTAATTTCTACGCGTTGTATATTTGGCACGTTAAAATTTCGATGCATTGTGTACTCAGCGCGTTGCAATTTCCATGCGTTGCATATTAGGCGCGTTGCAATTTTGGCGCGTTGTATACTTAGCACGTTGTAATTTCGATGCATATTCGGCGCCTTGTATATTTATTGCGTTTTATATTTGATGCATTTTATATTTGAAACTTTATATTTTGGACTCGCTGTATTTCCGTAGCGTTGTATATTCGGCACATTTATACATTTGTAGGGATCATAGTATATTCGACACTGTATATCCATCACGTCATATAGTCCACACATTCATATATCCATCACGTCATATATTCGTCACATTTATATATCTATCACGTTACATATTCGATCCATTTATATGTATATCCATCACGTCATACGTTCGACACATTTGTATATCCATCACGTCATGTATTCGACACATGTATACATATATCCATCACGTTACATATTCGACACATTTATACAATATATCTATTGCGTCATATGTTCGACACATTTATATATCCATCCCGTTACATATCCTATGCATTATATTACCAGGCAACGTACATCAACGCGTTATATTGCCACACAGATATTACCACATTACGCACGGTTCTTTGATCAGCAATTTGAATTATCCGCGTTCTCGTATTACGCCATCTCGCGCAAATCGATGCTAATGAATCGAGCAAGGGATATCGAGACGTTCGATTTTCGATCACTTCGCAGTTCGAGTAGTACGATGGGAGTGATCGGCACGGAGAAATACTTACGATTTTTCAAGAAGAATGCTGTTACATTAATTGAAATTCGAATTGGTGGTTGATTATTTTTCATGAAAGCTACATGAGCAAAGAATCTGTCAGGTAAATTCGTTAAAATATATTTTTAAAATGAACTTGTAAAATTCATACCACAAATGTAATAATTTATAAATTATAGGTGTATTCTGAGAACAGACAACTTTTGTTTTAATTTACTATTATAATTTCGTGTATTTCTACCTGTTTACTATTTTAGTGATATATGTAACGTATAGATTTCTACGATTTTGTTGCTTTTGCGTATTTGAACGTATTTAAAACTTAAAAGTTTCATTTAGTTCATTCTTAATGAATCTTAGAATTGTACCTGAAGTTTCTTATAAATTATGCAAAGATTTTATTTAAAAAAAAAACATAAGAGAATTTTGGAGAATTTATCTTTGAAAGATTGTACATAATTGTATTCATTTCAATCGATGTGAATTTAATCGTGGTTCGTTTCTCGTGTGCTAAGAACTTCACTTTTACAGATAAAATGAAAGTAGGATCGTCGAATGTACAATTTCAAGATAACTCGAGATCTTCTCGAACAGTAACCATTTTCCTGTTTCGAAACCGAACATTGTTAAGACCACGAGGGTACTTTGGAATTCCAAGAAACTTACGTATAGCAAAAAAAATACCACGTACACATCGCGCATGTGTAACTTTATCTCATGATGTTTCGCACTTTTGTCGCTCTGCTGTAGGTAAGTTTATCTATTTTCATATATTTTCAACTTTTTGAATCTCTATATTTTGCATATTTCTAAGTTTTTTTTATGCTATTGGATTTGTGAGTTTGGAAATTATTTTCAAGATTTTTATTCTTTAAATTTAACAATTTTTTAGTATTAAAATTTTTGCATTTTCAGTGTTTTAAATTTACACATTCTCAAGTTGTCACATTTCGAAACCTCAAATTTCCAAATTCTCAAATTTTCGAATTCTGAAATATCCCAATTCTCAAAATTTCTAATTCTCAAGTTTCCAAATTCTCAAATTTCCCAATTTTCAAATTTCCTAATTCTCAAATTCCCCTATTCTCAAATTTCCCAATTCTCAAATATTCCAATTCTCAAATTTTCTAATTCTCAAATTTCCTAATTCTCAAGTTTCCAAGTTCTCAAATTTACCAAATTTCCATATTGTTAAATGTATCAATTTCCAATTTTCCATATTGTTAAATGTATCAATTTCCAATTTTCCAAATTACCAAATGTATCAGTTTCTGATGTTCTAAATTATTAAACTTATCACTTTGCTATTTTCCCAATTATCAAATGTATCAATTTCCACTCTTCCAAATGATCAAATGTATCAATTTCCACTGTTCCAAATGATCAAATGTATCAATTTGCACTCTTCCAAATTATCAAACGTATGAATTCGCACTCTTCCAAATGATCAAATGTATCAATTTCCATTCTTCCAAATTATCAAACGTATCAATGTGCACTCTTCCAAATGATTAAATTCATTTTTCAATCTCCCAAATTCCCACTTACGAAAGCTTCTCAAACCTTCAACTGCCCAAACTTAAAAAATCGCCTACCAAGTCCCCAATTTCCCCCATATCCCTCTTGAAAACCAAAGTCCAACAAATCGTCAAAACTATCTCCACCAAACAAACCCTTCCTTCTACAATAATCACTCTCGGGTATTCGCCATGATCTCCGTCCTTTCTCTCAGACGAGTTTCCCGTTTCTCTGGATAAATATCGTTGCAATTAGAATACTGTCCTTCGAGTTTCATCGGTCTGAAAACCCTCGGCGAAACAATCGAGCCATTGTGTAGACAGTGGTTTATTAACGGGACACAAGGATCCTGTTGAATCCGCACGATTAAAAACTTAAACGTGTCTGCCCAACGCGTCGACTTGTTTTTGTCAACCGGCCTATTTATACGCAGCTTTTTGGCAGCTAAATGAGAGACTTCGTCACTCGATCGTGTCTTCGTTGCGTCGCTCTCATACGACAAAAATTTGCCAATTCTTACGTCTCCATCGCTTCCGGATTCTTGGATTCCGGTAGAATTCACCGTACTTTATTTAAGAAAACTTCTGTAGCTTATATTGGAAGACTCTTTCTGAACATTTTTCAATATTGAGATAATTAGGATTCAATAATCAGATGTAAGGATATACTTCACACAGAACTACAAATATTATTATCGTTCGATTTATCTCTTCACGTTCTCTGAAAAGTTTCTAACCTAATTCGTCCTCAGGCTTTCCCAAAGGTTTTATGCATCACTACTTTGCATTTTGGGATAAACAAACTCTTGCCGTTAGGGGGGGAAAATATCAACCGAGTCTTGTCAAAACCTGGTTCCCAAATACTCTGAGGGACTCCTCAATTTATGGTGGCCCTAAACCGATTCTGATCATTGTCCGCTCGCTCTTACACAGATTGGTTATAGGTTGGTCCGTGTTTTTACTTAATAATTCAAAAACGAAGCTTCAAACCCCATTTTTGCCAAGGGAAATCTTATTCAGAATCAGCTCCCGTTTCAGGGACCACTAGTTGTGAGACACCCTGTATACTATTGCCAGAGATAGAGGTGGTCAAAGGATAGTGATGGGTGCGAGGTCCAAGATGAGTAAGGATTGGAAATCATGATTAGTTTGTATGGGGTCTGTAATGCGATATGATTCGTATGGTTGGTCATTTTTGCAAAGGGAAATCTTATTCAGAATCAGCTCCCATTTGAGGGACCACTAGTTGTGAGACACCCTGTATACTATTGCCAGAGATAGAGGTGGTCAAAGGATAGTGATGGGTGCGAGGTCCAAGATGAGTGATTGGAAATCATGATTAGTTTGTATGGGGTCTGTAATGCGATATGATTCGTATGGTTGGTCATTTTTGCAAAGGGAAATCTTATTCAGAATCAGCTCCCATTTCAGGGACCACTAGTTGTGAGACACCCTGTATACTATTGCCAGAGATAGAGGTGGTCAAAGGATGGTGATGGGTGCGAGGTCCAAGATGAGTAAGGATTGGAAATCATGATTAGTTTGTATGGGGTCTGTAATGCGATATGATTCGTATGGTTGGTCATTTTTGCAAAGGGAAATCTTATTCAGAATCAGCTCCCATTTCAGGGACCACTAGTTGTGAGACATCCTGTATACTATTGCTGGAGATAGAGGTGGTCAAAGGATGGGTCCAGAATGAGTAAGGATTACAAATCATGATTAGTTTGTATGGATTCTGTAATGTTTGCGATATCATTCGTATGATTGGTCACCCAACATGTTTTTAGCGTAAGGTACCATCTATGTCAGTACCTGGCTAGTAGCACTAGGTAGTCGAATTTTTGTTTCTTACTTTACCTGTATCAGATCTGTCGTTAGAAAGGAACCATTTACCAGCAAGGTAAAAAACGCAAAAATTCGACTACCTATGTCACTAGCAAGGTTTACTGGTATGATGTAAACGGTCCCTTAGAAAAAGACAGGGGACCATTTTCTCTTTCCAAGGAGAGGTACAGGCAAAAAAGCAAAAATTAGAGCAGTTAGGTTAGTGGCACCAGTTACTATAGTGTGGATGGTCTCTAAGAAATCAGGAAGGACGAACCGATAGGATGTGAACTTATGAAATAAGATTAACTTGATACTTCGTTTATTTCGTGGCGAGTTTCTACAGTCAGAACTCGGCATAATTCATCGCCTTCTTGACCTTGAGAAATTCTTGCAACCAGGAATCCTGACAAAACGAATATGGCCGGCTTTGACCGTTTGCTTTTAGGGACACCATGTCTACACGATGCCAGTAACCAACTTTATACAAACTTGAAATTTTCTAACATCCGACAATGAGAATATTCGTCGAATATGTTAGTATAGTTCAGTTTATAGTGAGACCTTCACAACAAAAACATAATTTTACAGGAGAGAGAATGTCATGTCTAGCGTTCTGACTCTCAATGAATTAGACAAAATCAAAAATTTGTGAACTATTTTCTTTTCTTAATATTTCTGTAGTAGAAATAACTTTTGTCATCGTAAATCTATCATTGATATAAAGAGTGAATCTTGGAGGTAACGTTGTCTCTAAACCCTTGACTTACGTCTTTCTTCTGACTCCCTCTTCTGGAATCTCTTGTAGTGCTTCGTCTAGAGTTAGGTAACTGATTAGGGTGGTGTCGAGACACGTGGAGAGAATCTTTTGAAAATATTTTTTATTCCTATTTTGAGGAAATTATTTTGAGACGATTTTGTAATTTTTATGTAGTGTTGTAGTGATTATATTGTTGCAAGGTATATGTTATTAATTATAAAATTATTATATGATATTAGATATTGTCGTACAAGTTGTATCATAGTAACATTCACAATATTAAGAATATTTATTACCAATGTAACAATATTAGTAATAATATATTTATTCTGTTGAATTTCGTTGACACCGGTATTGTATTCTCGTACACGTGTACAAAGCTTGTTCTTATAAACGGGAATTTGAAAACAAAGAGCTCGTTCACAGTGTTGTACGATTTTGATCCTAGAAACAAAACAAGTTTTTGTATAATCTGTATTATGGAACACAATGAACTGTGTACATTTCAATGAGGATTTAGTAACGGTACTTGTTAGAATAACTTTCCAGACAACCTTTATCCATGTTTATTACGTGAGGAGTGTTTAATAATGAAGCTGGTATAATTAAATCCTTAATTATCGTCGATGGGGAGCATATATAGGATGTTACATCGGTGAATTTAATAATTTAGAAATTTAGGAATTTCCTAAATTTTGGAATTTGAAGGTTTGAGGATTCAGTTGACAAGTTTTGAGTTACTGAATTTTTAAATTATCAAATTATCTTATTGCTTAATTACGTTACCAAGTTGCTTTGTTGTCAAGGTATCAAATTACCAAGTTGACAAGTTATCAAGGTATCAAGTTACTAATTTATCAATTTACCAAGTTACTCATTTACCAAGTTAGCAAAATGCCAAGTTATCAATTTACCAAGTTACGGAATTACCAAGCTACCAATTTACCAAGTTACCACGTTACCAATTTACCAAGTTACCGAATTACCAAGCTATCAATTTACCAAGTTATCAAATTACTAATTTACCACGTTACCAATTTACCAATTACCGAATTATCAAGCTACCAATTTACCAAGTTACCAATTTACCAAGTTACCAAATTACCAAATTTCCATATTACCAAGTTACCAATTTTCCAAATTACCGAATTATCAAATTTCTAAATTTCTATATTCCCATATTACCGAATTTCTAAATTCGTAATTACGAAAATTTGGAAACTCGAAACTTGAAAAATCGCCAATCTCGTAAATTAGTTCATTTCATATTTCCCTATTTCCACATTTCTAAAGTACCAAATTTTAATCTTACAAATTTGTCAACTCACAAGTTGACAAATTCACACATTCAAATTGCCAAGTGTACAAATTTATAAATCCATAAATTGGAATATTAAACTTATCCATCTATAAATTCATAAACTTAATATTCCAAAAATGTATAAATTCAATATTCCAAAAATGTATAAATTCAATATTCCAAAAATGTATAAATTTAATATCTCAAAAATTTATAAATTTAATATCTCAAAACTGTACAAATTTAATATCCAAAAATTCATAAATTTAATATCCCAAAAAACTTATAATTTTAATATTCCAAGAACGTATAAAATAAAATTAGCATTCCAAAAATTCAACCTATCAAAAATAATGAATTCTCTCCGCACCCAAAATCTCGGCATCCAAAAGTCTCCGTTAGCAAATCACCTTATTTACAAAAACTTGACAAGCATCCAATAAAAACACGCTGAAAGTTTCCTGCCCGCAGAAACAAAATGGATAGAGGAAGATGTTGGACAACAAGATGACTCGTTTGGACGCAGTACATCAAAATTATTCAACCACGATTCAGCGATTACAGAAATCACAAATTTTGATCATGATTGCCCAATCATGACCGATATGAACAACTGAAAGATCGCACCAATACAAACGAACATCTGCAGAAATTTTGGAAGAGAAAAATCTAGCTTTCGATTGATTTTTCGAAGGTCTCATCGTCGAACGAGACGAAATTTGATCGAAGATCAATAAACCGTGTTCGGGATAATTAACGATCCTTAAAGATCGTCGAATTTTGTTAAGGTCGAATTTTCCGGTCTTATTTGATTCTTTCGATCGATTTTCACTCGGAAATCCATTGGACAGCTTTGATTTTTACGGTTTTTATGTTCGTGACGATTTCGCAATTTTCTTTGGGGAATTTTGAGATTGGTAGTGACATGTTGTCGGAAAAGGTGATTTCTTGCAAATTTGGGGATTTGACGATTTCAAATTTCTGTAATATCTAAATTTTCGAATTTTTAGATTTTCAGATTTTCAAATTTTCGAATTTTCACATCTTCAGATTTTCAAATTTTCAGATTTTCGAATTCTTAAGTTCTCAGAATTGCATATTTCCAAATTTCTAAGCTTCTAAATTTACAAATTATCTAATTCCCAAATTCTTAAATTCCTAAATTCCTAAATTTCAAAACTTGCAAACTTGAAACCTTAGAAACTAGAATATGTCGAAATTCGAAAATTACAAAACTTGAAAATTTCGAAACTTCAAAACTTACAAAACTTGAAATCTTCGAAACTCGAAAAATGACAAAGCTAGAAAACTTCGAAATTTGAAAATTGACGAAATTTGCAAACTTCGAAATTTGCAAACTTGAAAATCTGCAAATTTGAAAGTTAGAGAATTTGAAAATCTGCAAATTTGAAAATTCAAAAATCCGAAAACGATATTTGAAAATTTCTATACAAACAAATTTCCAAACATCAATTCCCAAATGTCGAAATACGAAAATTCCAAAATTGGTAATTTCCGTACTTCTAAATTCCAAAATCGTCTCGATTAGTCCATAGCTCATAAAAAAAATGGGTTACCTAACTGACTAACAAATATTTGATCGTTAACGATGACCATCATTAATGATCGCGCGAGATTTGTGATGCAAACCGTGGTTCATGACGTCTCCGTTTATCAAATCAACAAGCAAAAAACTTTGTCATTAATTATTCATATCTCGTTCTTGATACTTACACATTATTTAGCTTCGTCATTTCCAGTAAACCGAATGAAAACATTGAATTATTTCGAAAGATAATGAAACACATTCTACCGGAGCTTATGTAGCCGATGAATAACTAACTGGACGCAATCAATAATTAACCACGATTTCGAATAATTTTAATGTGACTGCTTGATCAAAAGTAATTTACGTAGACATTAACAACGAGCATTTTATAAAATATTAATGAAACCGTCGAGGGATAATTTACATATTAACAAGAATTATCTTGTAAAATTTTAATCGAGTAGACAAGAAATAATTTACGCATTAACGGAGATTTGTGAAATTTTTATCGAATTGGAGGAAAAGGACCACTTTGTCAACGAGGATTATTCTGGGTACTAGTGTAACGAGTACTTTATTAGTTTATCAAGGATTATGCAAAATTTTAGAAATAGTTTAGCAAGATAGGCTATATATGAACAAGGACCATTTTGTAAATTTTTGGCAAAGCGTTAGATTACGAAAATTTTATATTTCAACAAGCACCATTTTGTAATATTTCAGCAAAACTGTAGATTACGAATGTTTTATGTATCAGCAAGGATCATTTTGTAAAACTTTTATTAGAGTTTACTATAACAAATATTTTTATGTATCAACAAAGACCATTTTGTAAAATTTTTATTAGAGTTTACTATAACAAATATTTGTACGCATCAATAAGAACTATTTTGTAAAATTTTTATGAAACCATACTACAACGAATATTTTATGCGTCAACGATTTTGTCAAATTTTTATGAGACTACTATAACAAATATTTTATAAATCAGTTAGGATCGTTTTGTAAAATTTTAATGGAACTGAACTAGAACAAATATTTTATTGTATCAAGGTTTCATAAAATTTTATCACAGTTGTAGATGTAAAATAGTTTGTATATTAACAGGAATTATTTTGTAAAATTTTACGAAAACTGTAGATAGAATATTTTATCAACTGGTTTTATAAAATTTTACTAGAATTGTGGATAACGAATATTTCACTTATCTGCAAGGATAATTTTGTAAAATTTTATTGCATCGTTTCGTAAAATTTTACTAAAATCGTAGATAAGGAATGTTTTACATATCAGCTAGGATCATTTTGTAAAATTTTAGCGGGACTGTACTATAACGAATATTTTATTACTCGTCAAGGATCGTTCCATAAAATTTTATCTGAAAGTATAGATAAAACATAATTTGCATATTAACAGGGATTATTTTGTAAAATTTTAACAAAAGCGTAGATAACGAATCCTCTGCATATCAGTATAATTTTGTAAATTTTAACAAAATTGTAGGTATCAAATGATTTATGAACAAGGAATATTCCGTAATATTTCAAAAAAATTGTAGGTTACGAAAAATTTACGTCAACAAATTTTTTGTAAAATTTTAACAAAATTATAAATAACAAATAATTTACACATTTAACAATAAGCATGAATATTTCAAAAAATTGCAAATTTATAAGTTCTGAAAATTTAAAACAGTAACAAATTTTTAGGCTTTCAAATTTTCGCGCCAATAATTCGAAGAAATTTATTTCGTAAAATTTCAACAGAATTGTAAATAGCAAATAATTTACATACTAAACGATAAAGATAATTTCTCAAAATTGCAGATTTACAAGTTCTGAAAATTGAAAACAGTAAAAGATGTTCGAGTTTTCAAATTTTCGCGCCAATAGTTCGAAGAAATCGATTTCGTAAAATTTCACTGAAATTGTGAATAGCAAATAACTTGCATACTAAACGATTAATATTTAAAAAAAATGTTGACTCACAAGTTCTGAAAATTAGAAACAGTAAGAAATTTTTAGGCTTTCGAATTTTCGCGCCAATAATTCGAAGTAAATGGATACAACGTGTTCACAGAATTTATAATACGTTTTAGGACGAATATGGAGTGTTAACTAGTCACGATCGAAGTCTACTGGTAAACAGTCGTGAATGTGATTTTGATAATCGTGCTCGCGTGAAAATTTGTTATGCAAATGGCCGTTTATGACGTCTCTTTCCGGCGAAATCGATGCGCTGAAAAACGTGTTGCCTTTTTAATGAGACAGAAACGGAATCGAGCAACGATTCGGTTATCTTTTACCTTTTTACGTTCCAATATCATTTTATCGCGTTAACGTTTTCTTTGTGTTTATAAACCGTTGATGCATTCCACCTTTTTATTCGTTTTATCGCATGATTTGCATGTATGTTCTTTTTATTCCGAAACGATCGATTTTTTCAACCTCGATTCTTCATCCCGAGATTGTTGCTCGACTTCATTCCTGAATATTATTAAGTCGTACTTGTAAAAAGAGACGTTCGTAGAAGTTAATTTTGTAAATAGATTTAATAGATTTAATTTTGTAAATAGAATTAAGAAAAAGGAGGAATAGTTTAAGAAAGAGAAAAAGTATAAAAAATAGTTTAAATATCTTTCGTTAATGAAAAATATCGTAGGAAGATTTTGTAAAGAATGATCGTAGTAGTAAGATACATCATAATTTAGCGAAAAATAATAATTATAATTTGTAGAGAGAAAGAGAACAATTTGCGAACGACTGCATATGTAGATGCAATTGAACGTATAAGAGACATAAACGTACATATCGATAAGGTAACGCGTGTGATATAGTTAGTCGATCACGATGATCGGTTTCAGCGAATACAAAGTTAGATTAATTGTTAAGTTAGGTAATTGTAAATGCACATCCATCATAGTTGTAAGATTCCCTTAAAAAACCTTTGGTACAATGTTGATAACGCCATGATTTATTGTGTATCATAGTACAAGTGTAGTAATATTTGTGTAGTGTATTATGTAATATAGTATTACGAAGTAGCTTAGTATGTCCACATAATTTCTGGAACTGGCACATAGTCTTTCAAATATACTTGAATCTGTCGACGAGTGTCTAATTAATCACCCATCCTGACATTTTTATAGCTCCAATAACAGAATATATTACAAATTATATGTGCAAGAAGTTTTCAAGCTAATTGGAAATAAATTTTAAAATTTATAAATGAGTTTCATTTGATTTTTTGTGCTTTGGGGGTTTAGGAAGGTTCATTTTTATAATTTGGAAGCTTAGGTGTTTGACAATTGTGGGATTTTAGGATTTAGAGGTTTTGGGAGTTAGGGATTTAGGGGTGGGCAGATTTAGGGATCTAGGGAGCTAGATTTTATAAGATTATAGGGATCTGAGGATTTAGGGAGTTAGGAATTTAGGGGTGGCCAGATTTAGGGATCTAGGGAGCTAGATTTTATAAGATTATAGGGATCTGAGGTTTTAGGGGGTTAGGAATTTAGGGTTATGCAGATTTAGAGATCTAGAAAACTAGGGACATAGGGATATAGAAATCCAAGGATTTAGGGGTGTGTGGATTTAGGGACTTAGGGAACTAGGGTTATAAGGATCTGCTGATTTAGGTGGGTGTAGAGTTAGTCTAAATGTAGACCCTACATCTAATGTCTATATAGGGTATATAGGCTCTAGGGGACCTTGGATGTAAGGTTATAGGGTTATAGGGATCTGTGGATTTAAGGAGTGAGGGATTTTGGGGTGTATAGATGTAGTAAAAGATTTGAAAAATTCTAAATTTGACGAGTTTGCTTTGCTTCATTCGTATCACCCGGTATGCACATACCAAATACTGTCACTTAGCACAGTGATCGTCCAATGAAAAACATGACTTGTCCGGTCCCATAATTGGTTCAATATGTAACCAAAATATTACCAACCACACAAATACCGTCTACGAAAATATTTCTTACATAACCGACTTAATTACACTTTTATAATCAGCAAGCTATTTCTCACGTCGACATCGTTGCAATATGTGATTACCTTAATATGTAATCTACCGTACAAAAATATATCGGATAATAAAATGGGGAAGAATAATAATAAAATGTTTTCATAGAATGTTGGCAACGTGTGTTCCGTATTATGGTCCCAAATTCACCCATATTTTAGTACATTTGTAAGAGTGGTATGATTTATTCTCGAAGAAGAAAGCAGTCATTACCGAACAGAATATTTCGTTTTCATCCGTGTACCTTTAATTGCCATAATTTATTTACCGGATCGTTCTTTGGAATATCTGCGCGAGTTCTCGTGTCGGAGAAATATACAAAGGTATGTTGTCTTAGCGAGAAGGTCGTTAACGATTCGTTTGAATCTCGATAACCTGTATCGAATAACCATTTCACTCGATTCTGGGTCGCCATTACGTTGCTCGAGTGATTCTTTTAATCCGTGATCAAAGATTTCGTCGTTCGATCTATTATAATCTGATCAATTTTATTGAAAAATGAAATGGAGAATTTAAATATCGATTGCGACTGATAATATGTGTTACATGGTTCAGCGAGCTGTATAGTTTTTTGTCCATTTATAATATTCGAGACTTTTGTGGAAGTGCAGTTTTGATTTGCGAATTTGAATAACGTTTTTATCCACCATTTTGTGATATGATTTTGTGCACCTTTTTGAATGAAATATCTGTTATTATTATGGGAATTTTTGAGGGTTTAAAAGTTGTTGGGAATGAGTTCGCGTTTTAGGTTATGTTTGAAATTCAAGTTTGAACGGTGATCATTTGTTTGGAATTTTGGGATTTTAGGATATTGGAATTTTGAACTTTTAGAATTCTTGCATTTATAAATTAAACAATTTTTTGATATTAAAATTTTGGAATTTTGGGATATTGAGACTGTGAGCCTTTAGAATTTTGGGATTTCGAAATTTTCTGTCACCATGTTAATTTTTAACTTTAGAATTTAAATTTGTGGTCTTGAGACATTGTCACTTTGAAAGTTTGAAAATTTGTTACTGAATATAATCATTTTGGCGATATATACGAAGGAAAACCTACTTCCCACCTATGTACACTTAAAAATAATTTATCCAAAAAATACTTTATCAAATACTTAAATCTATGCAAATATAATATGTAGTCGTATATTATAATCAATATCTCCAATAGTCTCCATTACTAAGCGACCTCATTAATAGAAACCTGAGATATTAGAAACTGAAATCCATCTACGTGCAACTCAATCACGGTTCTCTCTAATTTAGGAAAAAGTGGCTGCCTTCTCAAACCCAAAACGAACAAAAACTAGGGAGAGAAGCTTTCCTGAAAAATGTCCGAAAGCGGTTGCAATTTGTCCGATTCGTTCGAGCTTCCGGTAGCCGGAAGCACTCCGGGGCCAGAACGGTACCTGATACCCGAAAAGAAGCTGAGTCCCGCGGTCGAGAAGTTGATCCGCAAATTAAAGTCCCTGCATCTGGACACACCTAAACACCCAAACACACCGGCGACCACTCCAGTGAAGGCTTACTCCTTCAACAAGTCAAAACCAGGATCGTCACCGTCGTCCGTGTGCGAGGACGACGAGAAGTCACCTGGCAGTGGTATCGCCAAGTTAAGGAAAGCGCTAGAACGGCGTTTCAACATTCGGTTTTCGACACCGAGCAGCGATGAGAGGAGTCCGATCAGCAGGAGGCACAGCATAGACAACACCACCCTGAAGAAGATGTTGGTGCAAGAACATCAGCGTCGTCTGCTGCTGGATTTGTCGGACAGCAAGTCCGAGTCGGAAACGTGCCTAGGAGTCAGTCCCATGAGTCGAACTTTGAACAAAACCCGTAACAGCTTCCTGAATAGTACTGTAGCGAAATCTGAAGAGGGTAACAGTTCGCTGGAGTGCGAACAGGTACGTGACGATGACGTGTCCATGATGCAGCAGAGCCTGTACGAGGTGTCCGAGGTGTTCCACGCGTTCCTCCAGCTGAACAAGGTGAAAATCAACGATAAACTGGTGCAGAGTCCGATAGAGGATCGAAAGACACCCGAGAAGAACGAGCTGCTGGGTAAAGACATCTTCAGGGAGGCTATAGATGTTAGCTTTAAGGACACCCTGACCCAGGAGCAGAAGGAGCTGGTCTTCAAGAGCTACATGTACCAGTATCCCCGTTCGCCGGTCTATCTCTCCACCAGGGACATCTGGATCGACGAGGCACTCGGTGCAGAACCCAACAACAACAAGTCACACGCTAACGGCAGAGCGTTCGATCAGGATGGAAGTAAAGAGAGGGACGAGGAGTACGATCGAGTGTCCACCTCCGTGGAAGTGGACTCGAACGAGAGCACAGGAATAACGGAGGATGAGTGCGAGGATAAACCTAGGTCGATCAGTCTGTGCGAACGGGAGGTTCAGTCCCCGAAGAGCGACGACTGTAAGAAAAGGAGTCTGTCGGAGTCCGACGTGCTCGCTGCGGCCTCCGCGATGGTGAACGATGAGGACTCGCTGACGGAGAACTACATCAGGAAGTTGGACAGGTCCAAATCCATGACGGACGAGATATCGAGCAGCGGGTCCGGGCTCAAGTCCCCGGACGAGTCGAACGAGCTGCCCGTCAGACAGCTGAAGTACAGCGAGAGCAGCGTCACATCCGGCATTACAAAGTACTCTTCGGTCAGTTCGACCGTTTACTTCGATCCTGAAGAGGTGACGAAACCCTCCCCGTCCGTGTACCACTCTCCGTTCGTCTCGTTGACGAAGGACGAGGACCAGAAGAGCTTCGCAGATTCCAACACGGCCACCATGGATTCTCAGAGTCTGGTCAGGATGAGTAATCTGTCATCCGATGACCTTGAAGTCGACTCCTGCAAGACCGTGGACTCCGAGCAGTCGGCTTCCAGTTCCGTGAACGAACTGCTGGAATCGCGGTCCGGCTCGTTCGGCGAAAACGGGGTCAATTCCGGCAGCTGTTCCGTGTACTCGAACTTCTCGAACGTGTCCTCGAACGTGGACGACGTTACCCGAGCATCTGGGGTCAGTCTGGACAATTCCGTTCGGAAGGAGTCGGTGCCGAAGAACGCGGATTCGTCGGACAGCGAGGGAAGCGACGACGTCTTCGTGGACGATAACTCGGAGGATGCTACTATGAACAAGTTTCACTCGTTCTTGAAGAAGATGGTCTCCAGAGAGGGGACGTACGCGCAGCCTCGCGTGCGGAAGAATATGTCGGTTGCGCAGAAACTGAACGCGGAGAAGGTTGAAGAGGAATCGACGAACAGAAATGATGTACCTACTGCGCCGATAAGAATGATAAACATGAAGAAAGTGGATAAGCGTCCTCTTCAGGAACCAAAGAGGAAGAGGATGCAGATCCCTGATAGGGGTAGACCAGGTAATTTGTGAGACTTTTGGGGAACTTTTGGTATGTTTGAAACGTTTATTATTTGCACTGGTTGACTTCTTAGAGTTTCGACCCTGAAGATGTGATAAGGTATGTTTAGGAAAGGGAAGTTAATAGAAAAATTAAGATTTCCAAGTTTTTAGGTTGCTAGATGACTAGATCACTAGATTTCTAAATTCCTAGATTGCTATATCCCTAGATTCCTAAATTCCTACATTCCTATGTATCTCTACAAACTTAAAAATGTCTAAATATCCAAATCCCTGGACTGCAGCATCCTACATCCCTACATAGATTCCTACGTCTCTACATGCCTATATCCCTAGATCCCCACATACTCTAGCCCTAGATCCCCAAATCCGTATATCCACAGCAACAATGAAATAAGTAGCGTGATTGCATCGATGGTAATTATACGCGTACCGTGTTCCTGTCAGATGTTCCGCTGTTCCTCGGCACGAACGGGTGTGCAAACAATAATTTACAATGGACACCGATAAAGCAGGCCTGTGTACCCGGCAATAAATCATCATCCCCGAAGAAAGAGAGACCGCCCGGCGAACTTTCGCGAATGTGTGCGAAGCATTAATTGCAGAAATCCGAGCACGAGATCGGCCGCGATAACTTTGCCGCCGTTTGCGTATCCGACTGGATCAATATTTATTAACCGTTATTAATTGCGACTGAATTACGCAACGATCGCGTAGCCACGCGTTCCTCCAGCCAAATAGGAAGTCTTCTCAGACATTTGCGAAATCGGCACGAATCGTTCGGTGATATAACGAGAGGTCGGTGAATGTGTACTCGTTTGGACACTCGAATGTGATTAGAACTTGGACACTAGAATGGAATTCTCTTGATTGACTCTAAGAGCAGATCTAGGTGGTTCTTTTGGTTTCGAGAGAAGGTCCTAGGGATATTTTAAGAGAATTCTAATCCGCTCTAGTGATATTTTAAAACTTCTGAAGCTTAGAAAAGATTTTGGTAACTTTGGAAAATTGTAGAAAAATTCAAAGGACCTAGGAAAATTATAGCGTCCAGGGAATTTCAAAGAAGAAAGTAAGCCTAGGGAATTACGCATCATAGAGAAATAATTTGTAGAAAAACCCTGCGCTGATCACAGAAATTACAGAATGTACATATTTCGAATTTTTTATCTTTTTAAACTATGCGATAACTAGGGGAAAACTGTACGTGTTCACACGTACTTCTTTATACTTTTCTACTGTGTTTATGCAGAAAATTGCAGCAGACGCGTTGCACCGATAAGCCGGGCGTAATTTGTGGAGTGAACCCTGTTTTATGGCACGAACGTGACTTTGTGGCTTTTTTTCCGAGATTCGTGGTCTCTTTCACGAAGGTGGGAAATTTTTGAAACGTTGACGAGGTGACGATTGTGGAGAAACGTGATACAGGATATATTTTTCTCGCTTCGAAAGTACGAACGATGTTTTCGTTATGCGTCGAACGAAACAGAGCGAGACTGATTTTTCTTATCAACCCAGCTAATTTATCTCTCTGTCTCGAAATTATTTCTCTCTCGCGTTAGTTCAGTTTCGAAATCGTCGATGAATTATAGAAATTTATAATGATACTACTTCCACGGTGTCGCGATGAATAATTCATGCATTCGTTGCATGTTATTTCAACGTTCGTTTAACAAAAGCTGTAACGAGTTGAATCTAACCTGGACATTAATTATTTAGTGACCCATTTACGGAGTCAACGAGTTCTCATTTTTCCATTCTGCTCCAGATCGTACATTTCCAGTTTATGATTCTTGAGAGAAATTACCGTGTATTTCCGTGAATTTTCCGCCAACTTTTATCGCGATATGTGGATAACTGATTAAACACCGCTTTCCACCGTGTGTGTTCCTTTATGATGAGATCGAATCTTTCAGCGGTGCATTTAAGAATTAACCTTCGGGTGGTATTCGTTTATGTGTTAAGCTAACAGCGAGTGTGTGTATATTTACACGTTTTTTTTCTTGACTTTTTTAATTACTTTGCTGCTTTGTTAGTTTACTGTCGTTATGCTGTCTCTGTGCTCTACTATTCTACTTTTCTATTTTGTTAGTTTACTATTCTGGTATTTCACTGTACTACTGTTTTAATCTTGTACTATTAATTCTATCATACTACTATACTATTATACCACTTCACTATTTCACTGTTCTACCATTTTACTTCACTATTACTCTAATAGTATTCTATTAATTCCATCATACCACTACATCATCATACATTTCACTATACCCCTGTTCTACCATTCTACTCTTCCACTTACCCAAACAGCCCCTCAAAATCTAGCAATTAAACTTCATACAAATTCTCCGAGAAAATCCATTATACAGTAATCCTTCAAAATGGATGCCAAGAGTGATCTCCAAACATACACACGATAAATCATATTTTTAAATACCACTAGCTTCAGCAAGTAATAGAACCTCAAAAATCACCTCGACAAACACGTTAAAAAAGAATAGAAATTCGACATCTAAAAATATAAAAGCAACTTGACGGTAAAAATATATCTCCGTAGTGTATTCTAAAAGCAGATTCTAATAATACTATTCTAAAAGAGAAATCTAATAATAGTATTCTAAAAGTAGATTCTAATAATAATATTCTAAAAATCTATAATATTCTAAAAGAAGAAGCGGTATATTATAGGACAGTAAGATAGTATTTGTCTAAAAGAGAAAGAATCGATTTTACAAATTGATGAATTTTATTTCGTGAATTTTTGAACGCATAATAATTTGAGATGTTTTCGCTTGGCAGATGTGCTCTTTCCGCCGTCACACAAACTGACAGTGGCAGAGGTGTTCGATTCTCAGACGAATCGACCGCGACCGGAAGTCCTGAAGCAACACTTTATCCTCGAGGGCAGGATCGACGAGGCAGCAGCCCTTCGTATAGTGAACGATGGAGCCGCCCTGCTGCGTTCCGAGAAGACTATGATCGACATCGAGGCTCCAGTCACCGGTAAGTTCACGTTCTGTTTCTTTCTTCTTTTCGTTCAAAAAAGAAAAATTACACCTCGTTACGAGCATCAGAAACACATCGTTATCTCTGACCTTCTTTCCGAAGCTTTCTACGACTTCTCTAAGTGCGATTCTACTTTTTCTTTGATCTGCCGCCGAAATAAATGAGCTCGAAAAAATTGGTCTCGTACGAGAGACGTGCTCGGATGACGTGTGATAATGCGACGATAACGAAGGCGACGATGCGACTAGGATTTGGAATTGTACATATTTGAGAAGTTACGTAATTTTACAATTTTTGAAATTTGATATTTATACACTTCAGAATTTAAAGATTTGACAATTTAAAGAGTTGGAGAATTTTGGGAATTTAGAGTATTTAGGGAATTCGGGGGGATGTTTGCAATTTAGGAAATTATAGATATTTGGGGATTTGTGGGATTTGATGGATTTGGGAAATTTGGGAATTTAGCAAATTTTATATTTGAGAATTTAAGGATTTGACGATTTGAACAATTGGGGAATTTACGGAATTTAGAGTATTTGGGGAATTTGAGGGGATATTTGCAATTTAGGAAATTATAGATATTTGGGGATTTGTGGGATTTGATGGATTTGGGAAATTTTAGAAATTTGAAAATTTAGCTAGTTTTATATTTGAGAATTTAGAGATTTGACTATTTCAGTATTTGACGATTTGGTGACTTTGGGGAATTTAAGAAATCTGAGGAGTTGGGAAATTTGTAGAAATTTTGGAATTTAAGGATTTTTGAATTTAGGGACTTGACGGTTTAAAAATTAAAAAAATGTAGACAACTTGAGGAATTTGAGGGAATTTCTGGAATTTCTGGAATTTTAGAAATGTGGGGTTTGAGGGATCTGGAGGATCTGGGGAATCTGAGGAATTGGAAGAATTTGAGATACTTGAGAAATTTGGAAATTTAGGAATTTTATATTTGAAAATTTGAAAGTCCAAAGATTTAAAAATTTGAGAACTTTAGGAAGTTAGGAAATTTAGTGAATCTTTGAAGTTTAGAGTTTGTTAAATTTACGAATTTGAGGATTATTATACAAATTTGGAGATTTGATACTTTGAAAATCTAGAAATTTCAAACTTTGTAAATCTTGAAAATTCAAGGAAGTTAGAGAATTTTGGAAAATTGCAAACTTTTTGAAATTTATGATAATTAAATTTCAAAAATGAAATTCACCATTTGAAAATTTGGAAATTCAAAGCTTAAAGAATATGAAATTTTGGAAGTGTCAAAATTGTAGTACTTAAATATTCAAAAATTGTGGAGTTGAAGAATGAAAAATTTGAAAATGAAAAAGTTTGCATGGTGTAAATTAAGATTGTGGGATTGTCGTATTCGAATCAATGGTTTATAAGATCAGTAGACCCGCGACGATCAGCTTTCGCGGGGTTAAAACACAGAAACGCGTCAAAGCGGGGTGGCGCGTGTTGGCTCGCTCGAAAGCTTCGAGGCCTCGGCTTTCTACCTGGTCGAAGGTTTAAGGCCGATCCACACAAGCGGAATCGATCTAGCCTACCCTTATTGGATCAGGCGAAACGAACCGCTCAACCGTGAATCCGTCACACGCTCGTTCGTTCACGGATCGACACAACGTCGATATACATACGTATACGTATACCCGTGCTTTCACGCTGCGATCGTTCTCGTGTAAACGCACACCAAAGCCAGCTAGCCGCTGTTTCTCGCTGCGGCGCGCGTGGAAACTGTGTCAAGAGCCTTTCACGTTTTTCACTTTAACGTGTCTCGATATATGTAGAATGCGTCCTCTCGACCGAGACTCCCTTCTTCTCGCGTTTTATTTTTTTTTCTCCTCGTTTCTGACGCAACGAATCGATTCTAACTACGAAATTGTTAAGTCGGGAGACGGTTAAACGCCGTTTAATTAAACGACCGCGGAAAATGTCGGCGAAAAGAATTTTTCACGTCGGAAATTTTCGCTTACACGAGATTTCGAAATTTACGACTCTTCAAGTTTTTTAATTTACAGATTTTCATATTTCCTTTCGTTAATTTTATTCGTAGTCGAAGTGATTTGATTTTTATTCGTTGAACAACCGACGTTTCGTTCAGATTAGTAAATTCTGATTACTTGATTCCAGTCAGTTATATGCTAAAGCTTAAGCGCTTACTTCTGATCCTGCTCATCCTAATTGATTAGTTCAGCTTGCTAGTCCGATCCACCTGATTTCCCTGATTATGTTACTTAAGCTGTCTACCAATTGTTTAATGCGCGATAATTGAATTTCATACTTACAATGAACTGTCGGACTCGTTGAAGCTTCAAAAATTTATCGATCATTCGGCGATGGGTGTTTTAGCTCTCGGTTTTAGGGCATTAGGATTTTGAAACGTTGCTTTTTTGGATTTTTGGGAATTTGCAATTTACGGACTTTTAGTATTTAGGAATTTGTGGATTTTTGGGATATTGGTGTTGGGTTTTGGGGTTTTGGAATTATGGGTTTTTGGGATTTTTTAAAGCTGAAAGTTGGATTTTGAATTTTTGGGGCTTTAGGATTTTGGGTTTCGGGATTTAGAGTTTTGAGATTTGGGTTTCGGGTTCTGGGTTTTGGGTTTCGGGTTCAGGTTCGGGTTCGGGTTCGGGTTCGGGTTCGGGTTCGGGTTCGGGTTCGGGTTTGGGTTTTGGAGTTTTGAGATTTGGGTTTTGGAGTTTAGGTTTTAGGTTTCGGGTTTGGGTTCTGGGTTCTGGGTTCTGGGTTCTGGGTTCTGGGTTCTGGGTTCTGGGTTCTGGGTTCTGGGTTCTGGGTTCTGGGTTCGGGTTTTTGGGTTTTTGGATTGTGGGTTCGGGTTTTTGGGTTTTTGGATTGTGGGTTTTGGGATTATGGTATCATGGATTTCTGGGATTTTAGGATATGTGGATTCTTGAGATTTTAGAGTCGGGTTTCGGATGTTAGGGTTTTGAGAATTTGATATTTTGGGTTTTCGTAGTTTTGGTATTTTGAGGTTTTGTTTTTTGAAAATTTGCGACTGTGAATCTTTTGGTATTTGGTTTTGGGCTTTGTGTTTAAGTAATTTGGAATTTCGAGGTTTCAGATTTTTGGGTATTTGAGTTTATAGTAATTTGAAATTTCGAACTTGAGCAACTTAGATGTTCCTGAATTTTCCAATTATGAAAATGTAAAATTGCATTTTATGATAAATTCAACATCGACCTACTTCCAAGACAACAAGAAATATAATTTCCATAATTTTCGAACGATTTAATTGAACCGTATAAATTCTGCAGTTATTTGATATAAGTGAAAATTTCGATGATTTCGTAACAACAGCAACAGCACCATTGTGCCGACGTGCACCGTTCCCTTCCATCGCGAATCCTCAATTACGTGCATCAATTACGGTCATCACGGTCGTCTTCACGGTGTCTGCGATTGTTCTCCGAGCACAATACACACCAGAACACAATAACTCGGATCGATTCGATTCTGTCCTTCATCCCCTTTTGCCACACCGTCGACGTATAAACCGCCTCGTCGTCTTTTCCAACAGGCTAGTTATTACCTTCCGTCGACGGTGAGACGCGACTTTTATTGCTTCGGATTAATTCTCTTTCTTTGCATTGATCTTCTTCGTCTTCTGCTCTCTTTTTACCGAGAAACAACCTGGATATTGTCCTTCGCTTCTGTCACGTTGCATTCAATTAACTTTATGTTGCTACTAGAGAGGTACAGAATATTGCATCTGAAATTGTTAACGAATCGACTACACTTTTTGTTTTGCGAATATTTGAGTTTTCAACTTTGCGATGGGGTTTGGAGATTTTTGCATTTGGGGATTTAGGGATTTTCGGATTTGGAAATTTGAGGATTTAGGGGTTTAGGGATTTAGGGATTCAGGGGTTTAGGCATTTAGGGATTTAGGGATTTGGAGCTTTAGGGATCTTTTAGATTTGGGGATGTGGAGATTCGGAGATTTGAAAATTTAAAGATTTGAGGATTTGGGGATTTAGGAATTTTTTAGATTTGGGGATGTGGAGATTCGGAGATTTGAAAATTTGAAGATTTGAGGATTTGGGGATTTAGGAATTTTTTAGATTTGGGAATTTGGAGATTTAGAGGTTTGGAGATTTGGGGATTTAGGGATCTTCAACTTTATCGATTTGGGAACTGAGGGATATTCTGCATTTAAAATTTGGAGATTTTTGGATCTAGAGATTTACACATTTATTGGCTTTGGGGATTTGGGAATTTGGGGATGTAAAAAGTTAGAAATTTTTGAACTTCCGGACGTTCGAACCAGAATATGTTAGAATTTGAAGATTTTGGAACTTTGAAATATGGGAGCACCTTGAAATTTCAGGATCTTAAAGATCTTGAATTGAATATCTAAAGATCTTGAAAATTTAAGATCTATAGTCGTTCAAGGTCATATAATTATCAAGTATAGAACGTTACATTATTATAAAATAAGATTATAAAACATACCATGCCATATAATTATCAATTTACAATACCACATAAGTATCATTATGTACTACCACATAATGATCACTACACAGTGTCACATAATTATCAATATACAATACCACATAATTATCAATTTATACTACCACATAATGATCACTATACATTGTCTCATAATTATCCATATACAATACCACATAATTATCAATTTATACTACCGCATAATAATCACTATACATTGTCACACAATTATCAATATACCACATAATTACAAATACCCAGTATAACAAAATTATAAAATACACAGTATCATGTAACTATAAAATATCTTCAATCTAACCCAGCCTAACATATATCAAGCATAACACTACGAGTAAAATTTGAAAATTATTCAACAACCTCGAGCATTCCTCCGCAGCGTTACACAATTAAACAAAATTTATCGTACCACGAATGATTAAGGTCGTCGATTACGAGCGACCGCTTCCGCCAACAGTCGCATACGTGTGCGTGCGCGAGAGACGCATTTTGGCACACACGTGTGGCTAGGAAAGACGTAAAAAAAAAAGCGAAGTACAAAAACGAGAGATGGAACAACAGGCGGCTGGCAAGAGAAATTGCGCTCGGCGGGGGCGAGTCGTTGTTGAATGCGGATCTGCAACGAAACGGCCAAAGGAAAGGGTGCGGGGTGGGTGGGCGGAGGGTAGGTGAGATGAATTATGAGCAGAACGGATGCAGCAGCCGGTGGTGCGAGCGAGGTTGAACGAGAAAAACCGGGTCGAAACAGCCAGCGTTGGAAGAATGTGACTGATTCAGCCAGCGAACGAATCCCTGGTGTCGATTTTTCTCGGAGATTCGCCAGGAAAACTCCAAGGAAAATACGCTCGATCGTGTGTGAGGGAATCTCGTTGGATAAACCCCGCAGTGAACTACGAAAGAATAAGGCAATCGTCGTTATTCCTTTCCTTTCTCGGCGAGATCATCTTTCGGATAATACCACTTTGTTTTCGAGCTGAATTGCGCGACACAATGTCGCGAAGGTTGAATCGTTTGAAATTTATTGACGGAGGAATTGACATTTTGTTGCGTTAACGAGCCTTTCAGATTGTTATGCGTGAAAGAGTATTTGCGGGTGAGACATGGTTTGCTTAGGAAGAGTATGGGAAATGAGCGAGGAGAGGCTGTACTGGATGGTTTTTGATGATTTTTGAGTGTTTCACAAATTTTGGGTAGGTTAAGAATTTAGGAAGGATAGAGGAAGGTACTTAGGATGGAGAGATGGGGCATGAGGATTTGGTGATCTAAGAATTTTGGGATTTGAGGATTTGTGGATCTGGAGATTTGGGGTTTTGCAAATTTGGGACACCAGTTTATGTATCTAGGGATTTGGGGTTTGGCAATTTTGCGACTCGAGAATTTGTGGATCTAGAGATTTGGGGGCTTAGGGATTCTGGGACATGAGAATTTGTGGTTCTAGAGATTTGGCAATTTAGGAATTCTGGGACATGAAAGAGATTTGGAGTTTTAGGGATTTTGGAACACAAGAGTTTGTGGATTTAGGGAATTGGTGATCTATGAACTCAGGGACGGCTTTCTATACTCTGTTGAGGGTCTTTAATACCTTAATGGAATACTTGTAAGCCAATATTAAAATTCCTTAGGTGCAGCAATGGAGTCAAGTGATGTCTTCGCCTCGACTGATCGGACCGGGTCCTCTTTGGTTAGTGGTGTAGTTGGAGGTAGATTAGGAAGTACTTAGCATATACCCGATCGGGTGAGGTGGCATATCCGTGCCCCCTTCGGGGTGGCCGGATTCACAATAGTCTATGAACTCAGGGACATGAGAGTTTGTGGATCTAGAGATTTGAGGGTTGCGGAATTTTGGAACATGAGAATTTGTGAATCTAGGAATTCGGGGATGTAGTAATTTTGGAACACGTGAGTTTGTGGATGTAGAGATTTAGTGGTTTAGGAGTTTTGGCCCATAAGGCATTGTGGATTCAGAGACTTGGGGGATTAAGAATTTGGTAATTTAAGAATTTGATGATCTAGGAATTTGGGGACGTTGAGATTTCTGGATCTTGCAATCTTGTGGTCTAAAATTTTTGGGACATTCAGAATTCAGAATCTTGGTTTGGAATCCTAGAAACTTAGGAAGCTAGTAATTTAGGGACATAAGTACCTGAATGCCTTAGAGTTTGAGTATAATTTGGATATTAGAAAAACTGGAAATTTGAACATTTAAAGAACTGGGTATTTGGATATTCAGAAAACTAGAAGTTCGGAAATGTCACAATTTGAGTAGCTGCAAATTTCGGAAATATCAAAAATTTGTAAAATTGAAAATTTGTAAGTTTAGAAATTGAAAAATAGAGGTGTCTCAAAACTTGATAGCCATCCTAGTATTGTCGAACAATAGCATATTTCTCAGCATGGTACAAAAACGAATGACGTGAAGCGATCCTTAGGAAGATCGTGACCGCGAGCGATGAATTTTATTCCCCTAGCTAGGAAGAATTTTACGAGTGGCACTTTACGATCGCGATAAAGAATTTCCGCGATAGAGAACGGAATGGGATAATAAAGAGAGTCGACGGTAAAACTGTCGGCGGACGAAACGTAACGTCTCGCTGTTCCGCGAAATTGCTCGGAAAATTTCAACCTAGCCCCCGGGCATTTTCAGCTCGCGAACCGTTCTCTGATTAGGTCTTGAATTAAACGAATCGCGATCACGATATCGAATGGGATCAAAGGCAACGTTAAACGAGAGAATCGGACTAGGAACATTTCATTCAGGTTATTTGATCAATTTTTTTGAAAGACTCCAAAATTAATTGTAGATAGATTGCAAATTCCTAGGAAAATTGTAGAGAGAGTATAAGATGTTAGAATCCTTTTACAATTTCCATAGGATTTTACTAGGATCTAAGGTTCTAAGATGTGCCCAGGGATATTATAATATAGGCATCGTAGATAAGTTTCATAAAATTGCTAAGTTGTATAACAATTCATAGTCCTTTACTACTTGACAATTCTAAGGATATTTAGTTAGGAAATTGGATGGTTCTAGATATCCTAGTACAATTTTAAGATTATAAAAAGATAGTTTAGGAAATTTCCTAAGTGAATTTAGGTAGATTCTAGGAAGACTAGTAAAATTTTCGCAAAAGTGTCTAGAGCAGTAGCTAAAAGATTCTAAAGGAAATTCTGGACCATATCTAGAGAATGTGTAAGTAAAGTCTAGGGAGACTCAAGGGAGAGCCCAGGGAGAGCTTAAACTAGGGATTAGGAAGGTGTAAGCAAAATCTATGAAGAAGCTAGGAAAACTATACGTAGCAGTTGTGGTAAATGCAGGTAAAGCCTAAGAACCGTTTAGGGAATAGTTGGAAGGAGCGTAAGCAGGATACGTAGTCCTAGCTCACAAGGTAGTACCATATATTTACTTAACGATGTCGTTGAACGTCGGTCGGCATTTCGAAAACGGTATTACCCATGAGTCACCGAAAGTCCTGGCGGATTCACGTGCCGGTCATAAATCCTTTGCAAATGAAATAACGTCGATTTCGAAGGATCGTCGAGACGCGTTGACGCTAACGAGGAGATCAGAGGCCGTAGGAAGAACGTTCGGTTCGATTATGGCGACCGTACGGGAACGACGGTGGAAGCCTTTCAAAAGAACGGGACGAGAGAGAGAGAAGAGAGGATAACGCGGAAAACGAATCCTCCGACGTCTGCCGTGAATACAAATTTCTCTGTTATCGCGATACGCGAAACAATGTGCTCGCAATAGAGCGCAGTCCCGGGAGACGGTCGAGGCTCAAAGAGGAACTCGATATCGAACGAGGTTGCCGTCGTCGACGCGACGGCCCTCAAAGGTTTATCGTTCCTTTTTCCAGCCGTCGTCGTTTTCTGCTATAATACGCGATCCCCGATACGGAATACGTAGCTCTCGTTTATTGGATCTCTCGTTGAACGCCGTGATAACCTAAGGCCCGAGGAATCGTCTTCCCGTTTCGCTGGAACCACCTTTTCGGATTCGTTCGCGATAACACACGAATCGAATTCGATTTGTCGATCTTTCTCTTCGTCGCACTCTTTGTATTAACGCTGTCTGGTATTCGTGACACCGCGTCGATATTCGGAACGCGATACGTATCTTGGTTACGGGCGTGGTTATCGCTGCTGGACAAATTACCTTCTAAATTACCTTATGAATTATTGCAAAGGTATCTGGGAATGTGCTGATCTAGGGATATGTGGATATGGAGATATACGTGCTACGAGGGATGTATGTGGATCTAAGGATCTAAGGATATGTGGATTATGTGGAACGAAGGATGTATGTGGATCCAAGGATGTACATATGTGGACGCAGGGATATATGTTGATCTAGACATATATTTGGAACAAAGCATGTATGTGGAAGAAAGGATATATGTGGATCTAGAATCATATATGGATTTATGGACATATGTGGATCTGAGGACATATGTAGATTTAAGGATATATGTGGATCTAAATGATACATGTGGATCTAAGGATATATGTGGACCTAAGTGATATATGTGGATCCAAGTGATATGTATGGATCTAGAAACATAAGTAGATCTATGGACATATGTGGATCTGAGTATATATGTAAAACGAAGGATATATATGAATCTACGTGATATATGTAGAACGAAGATATATGTGAATCTAAGGACATACGTTAATCTAGGAACATATGTGGATCCAAGGATACATGTGGATTCAGGGATATGCTGATCCAGGAACACATGTGCAACTAAGAATATATGTAGATCTAGAAATATCTTAATCCAAGACATAGAGATTTACATGTCAAATTCCTTTTGCAAGTTTCTGAATATTACACATTTCCAAAATATATATTTCCAAAGCTCCCAGTATTCGAATGTTCCACTTCTTAAATTGATAAGTTTTCGAATGTTATACGACGTGTATGCGATCTATAGATCATTATAATACAAGCGATTGATTGAAAGGCAAAAAGCGAACGAATTGGTCTGTAATTGGAAATTGGAGATCCCGAAGCGTTAAGGAGGACGCGAGCTATTAACGAGTCACGAAATAATTTCCTGCTCACCGATATCTTGGAATCGGTGCAATAACGGCATCGAGTGCACTCCGAACCGTGCTTGCATTCGAAGATAGACGACCATTAATGCCGCCTTCGGGGTACAAGGGGCTCAATTCGCCCGAAAATTAGAACTCCTCGTTGATCGTTCCTGATCCGAAAATACTTCGATCAATCGTTTCCATTTCGTCTGTATTATGCTCGGTATTAAATATGGAAATTCAAGAACATCCTTTATAACTGACGATCGAGGACTTTCGGTTAATTCAATTTGGTCGAAGCAGTTGGACTAGATGTGTGTTTGAAAGTGGGTGAATTCGAGATTTAAGTGCTTGTAGGTTTGAGAATTTGCGATAGAAAATTAGCAAATACGACAATTAGCGAAACGAAAATTTGAAAGAACTCCCTCAAACGGAGGCTGAATTGCATCAAATTGCCTAACAGTATCCATGAAATTACAACGCAATAAGCAGGAATTCTGCAATAAAATGTCAATGCGTCTTAGTTGCGCAATTATAAATTCTTGCCAGATCGAGGATTGCAGAAATAACGAAAACGAAGAAGCATTGTCAGAGCGAAAATGTCGAAACAATGCATAATTGAGCCAACGTTAGCTGGCTGAAGGGTAAAATCTCTGCGGGAGAAAAAAAAACGAAGGTAACTCGAAATCTAGCTGTTAGTACTCGCCAGAGCGTTTCGATCATTTTATATTCGTCTTGACGTGCGTTTGCGATCAAACCAAAAAGAAACAGCGGCTAAAGCCGACATGGCAGAATTACAAAACAGTCTGGCAGGAGCGTTTAAATTTCTCCGACAAAAGTATGTCGGAAACGCAGCGAGTCAAGACAATGAAAAATATGGAACGACGCGACGTGTCGAGTGAAGAATAGTTGTAAAGCCGCCGTAGATTTATGATTTCTTCTCGCAAACGCTATAGAAACATGTACCGATGTCAACCCACGAGTTGGCGCCTGAGGCTAACCCAGGTACCTGATCTTTTATAGAATAAATATAGATACCACTATACTTTTCCTTCGATGAAGAATATTTTGAGAAGGTCCGAAAAGGGCAGAGCATGTAAAAGAAGTATGATAAACTCTGGCTAGAACTGTATCAGTAAAATACTAAGTTGAACACCCATGCGAGTGTCTTACCGTAGTCAACCCACGAGTTGGCGCGTTGACCCAGGCGTTTGAAGAGCTAATACAATTGGTCAGAATAGAAAAATGGACACACGTATTTTCGGTGGTAGTATTGGTTCGGCAATAGTTAAAGACAACTTAAGGTCGGCAAACGTTTTACCTCGAACATCAGAACGTCACATTGGGACTGTTCAAGGTGGGGTAGGTGCGTCCTTTAAACCTGGCTCAGCCTCCTATCAGGTTCAGGGTTGCGAAGAGTACCGATGTCAACCCACGAGTTGGCGTGAGGCTGACCCAGGTGTTTAGAAGAGCTACGGCACAATTGGTCAGAATAGAAAAATCCGTGCATTCCCAAATCCCTATATTCCCAAATTCTTACATACACAAATTGCTTCAGCTGCAAATCGCTATATCCCTAAATTCCTACATCCCTAAATCGTCACGTCCCCAAATCGGTACATTCCCAACTCGCTACGTTTCCAAATCGCTATGTTCCCAAACAGCTACAACTCCAATTGGTCAGAATAGAAAAATGGACTAGACTCGCGTATTTTCGGCGGTATATTGACTCTCGCGGTCGCACAATTAGGCCAAATGACAGGCAAACATCCCGAGAATGAGATAGTGTAAATTGCGTTCAGCAGTTATTGTCATTATTATTCTCATCAGCCGAAATGTAACAAAGTGTTCACGGATAGAGCTTCTACTTTGGATCCCCGCGCTAACTCGTGGGTTCACATCTGTTCTTGCAATTTTGTTAAACGTTCCTATTGTTTCCACTCTCCTTCGTTTGTTTTATACTGCAAGGACTTTCAATACTCACGTTAATTCTGAACTTTAGTTTTCTAAATTACAATACTGGTTTGCTGTTTTATAAACCACTTTTTTCCCATTGCATAAAACATTTATAAAACAAGTTCATTGCGTAACATATTGGAATGCATAAAAAACAGCGAAAACATTGGTTTTGACTTTTTTTAACCGTACTCAATTGAAAAACTAAATATTCAGCAGTGTTTACTGAAAAAATATGAACACACGAATGTCAGCATAAAATCGTAAATTTTTCGTTGCTAGAATTTTCATCGTAAAATTCTGCAAAACTTCTACAATATGTCTCTTATTAACTGAAATTATCTCTGATTTTTACGAAATTTCCCGTGTTCCAATCTGGAAGAAATTGCGAACAACTGGAAACTGCATTTTATTACTGCACTTAGTCGAAAAATAAAATTGAAACTTGGCACAAATTGTTCTTTCTTGACTATCGAATATCACGAATTTGGTTCAAGGGCGCTTCTCATACTGCTATATCCTTAGCAAACTTCAATTTCCCAAATCTCAACAGTTTTTAGCGGAAAATGGTGGACGCTGTGACTGGGTTAATTTTATTTGATGGGTGACTCACAGTAGTTGTTTTAATATAACTTGAAATGTATTTTTTGGGAACATTTATAGTATTATTCGTCTCATGTATAAACATGGAAACTTGTAGTAGTTCTAAATAAAAAATGAAACAGTGAACGCAGTCGTAGATGATTCCATCATTAAGACAGGGTGTACTAGAATCACTTGTACCAGGAAGCTGACAGTATTTGTTTTAATACAACTTGAAATAAGTATCTTTTCAATAAATCTATATATGACGTTATTCATGTGATAAACATAGAAACTCAATAGTTCTAAATAAAAAATGAAATAGTGAACGCAGTCGTAGATGATTCCATCATTAAGACAGGGTGTACTAGAATCACTTGTACCAGGAAGCTGACAGTATTTGTTTTAATACAACTTGAAATAAGTATCTTTTCAATAAATCTATATATGACGTTATTCATGTGATAAACATAGAAATTCAATAGTTCTAAATAAAAAATGAAATAGTGAACGTAATCGTAGATGACTACATCATTGAGATAGGGTTCACTCGTACTAGATTGTACTAGGATTACTTATACTAAAAAGATGACGGACAGAATTTGTTTCAATACAACTTGAAATAAGTATCTTCTCAGTGACTATCAATAAAAAAAAAAATTCGTTAAGATTCACAAATTTTTTAAGTAGAAGAAAGTTGAGCAAGTTGGAAAGGAAAGACGCATCGGAGTGCAAAGAGTTTCCGGGTCATCGGCGTCCGACTCGATTATCCCGAATTACCACCCCGATCGAATCCTAGCACACCGCCATCCCGTCTCCTTGGATGTCTGCTAATTAAACGCAAGCGATTAGGCGATCGGACGGAACGAGAGATACGATCGGCTCTGGTTTCTCGGTTCGTGACTCGAGGCTGAGTTTCCTGCGCCACGTGGCCTCGACGTGTCCTGCGACCTTATCCCTACCACAGGATCAAGGACGTTTCGGGGGAAATTTTCAAATCGATTCGCAGGATATTTCGCAGCTGCGAAACGTCTGCCCTATTTCTTCGTCGTTTTTATTTTACTATGAGACAATTTTCAATTTTATAAATTTATATGTACTTAAGTACATATAACTACAGGATCAAGGACTTTTTGAGGGAAATTTTCAAATCGATACGAAAGATTTTGTGACTGTAATTCGGACAAAACTTTACCCCATTTTTTTATTGTGAAACAGTGTAGTGTAGTTATTAATAATTTTTGTAATATTAATTAGTATAAATTTTGTAGTATTAATTAGTACCAATTTCATAGTATTGATGAGTATAATTTTAGTGGTATTGATCAGCATTTTTGTATTCAAAATTAGTATTAATTTGCCAGCGTGTAAAAAGTTAGAATTTTAAAGAAAGAATAGATCAGGTTAGAAGCTGCTTGAAAGAAGCTTCACGGGAAAATGAAGCAGAGACTATATTTACCTTGAAAGAAAATTCATGCTTTATTGGCCCTTTGTATTCTTTTTATATTATTAGAATTTGAGTATGCTCGAGCGTGTTCTGAACAAGCGATATTGAAGGTTGAAAACTGTAAAGTTTCACGGTGGTAGAGAATTATAAAATCGATTTGACATACTTTGAGGAAACAACTTTCGCGATTCTTGTTCATTGCGCTAATCCTCTGTTATCAACCAACGAGTTTTATCATCGTTCTAAATTAAACGTGTGCTCGAAACAATTATGCTTTAATTTTCAAACAATATCTGAGCTCGTGGGTACTTTCATCCTCGTAATTAAAACACGAAAACAACGATTCCTGTTCGTTTTAACGTTTCTGTACAAATTTTAACATGCGAACGATAATATTTATTTAACATTTTTTTCATCAATTTTGATATAAACATTAATATTTATTTATCTGATATTTGTTTCAATTTTAACGTGTAAACATTAATACTCATTTATTTGATATTTTTTTCAAATTTAATGTATAAACTTTAAGTTTTAATACATAACATTTAATGTACATATAATTGTAAGTAAAAATGTAGTTAGTTAATATTTATAAAATATCAATCGTCCACAATTGCAACCCATATTTAAATTTATTGGTTGACGGTTTTGATTAAAATTCTTTAAAAGATATTTAAATAAATGTCTTTTTCGGATAGCTAAAGTATAATAAAAATTTCCCCTTTTAATATGCATGAAAGTTTCAATATAAAAGCAATCAATAATTTCGATTAGTATTTTCCAAGAATAAGAAACAAAATGATTTTGATCTTCAGTGAAAGTTTGTGAATCGAATGATTCCACGAAAATCGGCCGGAAACCAGAGAATAAACACGGAAAGTCTTGTCGGTGTATTCTTCCAAGCATAATGTTCAATAAAAAACTTTTTATTTCACGATCGAATGATTCTATAGTTTAAACAAGGTATCAAGAAACAGAAATAGCTTGAAATCCAGGAAAAAGATGCAATAAAAACGATTTTATTTCGAGTCCTCTCCAATAAAATTCTTAATAGGGTATCTCCTGCAAGATTAAAAGTAAAAGGTACAATTTATTTATATCTTTATTGCCGAGGAAATTAACTCTGAACATTCGTCACATACGTATTGTATTACAGTTCAATTTTGTAATAACATTTATTTATATTAATATACAAGTACAATACACATTTTCAATTTTATTGTTTTGTTATCAATTACATGAGACGTATATTTCTTTATAACGGGAACTTCTTAAAATTTTAATAAAATTTTACATAAGAGCAGATTTTATTAGAAGTCTCTCGTATATGATATTAAGATAACTGTTCAGTAACTTGAGAGATAATTATTGTCACAATTACGGTATAATTTATCTATGGTAATATGAAAAGTAATGCGAAGAAATTTGCATATCACAGTTGGTTAAGTACTGGATTACTAATTAGAAGTCTCTTTTTACGCTCGAGTTCAAATCCCCGTGGAGCAATTTCATTTTTTTTATTTTCATAATTACATTTATTTAAATAAACACCAATCGATTAACATATAGCACGAAATCATTGTTGCAATTTATTTTTTACATGAATTATTTATCGTAACTTTGCAATTAAAAATAATTTCCTGCATTTCAATATTCATCGAAGCGTTTCATTCGAGAAATTTCTTTCGCAATAAATAAAATACAGAAGAACATGGAGGTACTTATCGGCACTCAGCACCGGAAACTGAAAAATCGACAGGGAACGTCGAGAAGGTGGTGTGGATTTTCAAACCGAATTGACTCGCGTTAAAAGTCACTCGCGTGGGTGGCAGGTTGCCAACAGGCTTCCATCTGTCTCGGTGATAGAAAAGATGTACGAAATCGATGTACGCAAGATCGTAACCGCGATGTGTTTTCTTTTTATCGAAGACGCGCGTTTCGTGACGGCGTATCTACCAAAAAAGAATCCTTCTTGGCGAAGGGACGACGATCCATTGTGGACGAGATTGAAAATTTCAAATCCCTTTGGGATAATCCGCGTTCCGAAATAAAATCGTTCGCAGCCGTCGATGGAATTTCAAAATTTCCGACCGTAGAAGACCGGCTGCTTTCTACGAGATTGCTCGAATTCCGTCTGTCGTTTTTTTTTTTCTTCGTGATCCCTGAAACGAGAGAACATTTTACCTCGTGTTCCGTTGAAACAATGGAAACGATAATATTATACTTTCGCGAGGTTTGATCGTATTTTATACGCGTGTCGCAAAATTTTCTTACCTACAATTATTGTTGACTCGCTGCAATTTTGCAAGACGTTTGTGAAATTATTTACATATGGAGACTGTACTTGAATTATTTTGAGACGACTACTGAGAGCAATAAATAATTTTCTATGACTTCTTGGCCATATCGTGTAGAGCTAATGTGTGGTAATTTAACACGTGATGATATAACGTGTAGAGATATAACGTAGTAATCTAACACCTGATGATATAGATTCATGAATCTATATAACGCATGGTAATTCAATGCATGGCGAATTAATATGTAGCTATTCATCATGTGGCAATATAACGCGTGGTAATACTACATGAGGCGATATAAAGCGAAGTAACTCGACGTACGGCGATATAATGCATGGTAATAGTACGCGTGACGATATAACGCGAGGTAATTCAACGAGCGGCGATATAATTAGTGGCAATGCAATGTCTGACGATATAACGCGAGGTAATTCAACGCATGGCGATATAATGCGTGGTAATACCAGGTGTAGCGATACAACGGGAGGTAATTCAATGGGCGGCGATATAACGAGTAGTAATGCACTGCGTGGCGATATAACGCGAGGTAATTCAACGGGCGGCGATATAACGAGTGGCAATGCAATGCGTGGCGATATAACGTAAGATAACACCACGCGTGGCGATATAACGCGAGGTAATTCAACGGGCGGCGATATAACGAGTGGTAATGCAATGCGTGGCGATATAACGTGATATAACACCACGCGTGGCGATATAACGCGAGGTAACTCAACGCGTAGTAATTCAACCCGTGGCGATATAACGCGTAGTACCTCAACGTTTGACGGAACAGCGCGTAGTATTTCAAAACGCGGCGATATAACGCGTGGTATTTCAGAACGTAATGAAACAACGCGTAGTAGTTCAACGCGCGGCGATATAACGTGAGATAATACGACGCATGGCAATATAACGCGAGGTTACTCAACACATGGTGATACAACGCGTAGTAATTCAACGCGCGGCGATATAACGCGATGATAATTCAACACTCGACCTAACAGCGCGTACTCTTTCCACACGTGGCGATATAACGCGTAGAATTTTAAGACGTGGCGATATACCTTGTAATGTACTGTGTGGCGAACTATCAGGTGGTATTTCAACGCGTCGAACATTGCATAGTGATGTAACCAATATCCAAGAAAACCCCAGGAAGAGTGAAAACATTTTTCCATTGATATCGCACGAAAATGATCTAGAACAATATTTCGCGAAGTTGTTTCAATAGGTTGTTCTCCTCTGCTCCCTGCGGGTTAATGGTGTTTTAAGAACACGCTTCGACGAACAACATAGAATTTGACACGAGGAAATAATATATTCGATGAAGATATACGAGGATTTTATGGAGAACTTAGAGTAGGGTGAGTGTTTCTATAGGCCGTTTCTTCGGTTGCGAAGGAAGACGTTAATGTTTTTTAATGTATCATGCTCTTCTTTCGCGAACGAAGATCAGGTTAATGTTTCAGAAGAGATAAACTCTCCGATGGTGACAGCTTTGACGCGGGGATATATTTCTTCGATAGAAATGTACGAGCATGTTGTAAAAAGGGTAGATATCCTTTTATCGACTGCTTCTTTCGCTTCTGTCAAAGGGATGATTAATATTGGGTCGAAAATTGTTTATTCGAGACTTTTCACCGAGTTTAATTAGGACACACATGTTCTTCGTTTAACACTTTGCTCAATATACACGTATCCTATGTTTAAAGCTACTCGTATTACTACTAATTGTAGAAGCATAAGAACTATTTTCGCACTGATCGAAATTTAGACCGAAACTTTATCGGTAGAGTCTCAAATTTGGAAACTTGCTAAATTTGAATATTTGTCCCCTTATACCTAAATTTAAATATTGCAGGTTTCCAAGATTCTAAATTTGAATATTTGGAACTTTGTAAGATCCCAAATTTCAATATTTAGATTATTCTGAAATTCTCGATATTTCAATCTTGAATTCGAAAACTTGGATGCTGTGAATGTAAAAATTTGACAATTTACAAACTTGAAAATTACAAAGTTTCTAAATGGAAAAATAACAACAAGGCGCATTCATATCTGTCGCAGCGTGCAGCCGTTCGTTCGTAGGAAACAGAAGTAGCATAATGGCGATCTGGGGAGCTCCGTGTCATTTTGCCGCGCCATCAAAAAACCCTTCGAGGACGAAATGCGTTTCTTATTGCGAATCATTATACGGTTGTTATGTTGTCGAGGTCTGAAAACGGTGATTTATCTTCTGCAAGATTCCACGGGGCCAGAGGGTTGCGGACCGGATGCTACTTTAGGGAAGCTACGTCTTCGCGATACGAATACAAATGATTTCGCTACGGAAACGTCCCTTGGCGACCATAAATAATTACTTTACAATCTTACTTACGTTTCGTTTAAATCGCGACTCACTCTTCCTTCTCCACGATTAATTTTCCTTCGTCCGCTGACTCCAACTGATTTATCGTTTCCGAGTAAGAAACTAACGCGACGTGCACAGGAAACGTTAGCTTCCGTTTATCAAAAGTTTTTCGATGAAACCTTTGCAACATGTATCGACAGGAGGCCCCCTTCAATTTTTCTTTACTTTTGATATGATTAGACAAATCAATCGTTGTTGAAATGTATTATTTTATTTCTTTAAATAATTATTTCTCGTCATCGTTGATTTTACATCATTGAAGTAAAAGTACATGTTGAGCAAGTGACGATATGCTTCATCTAAGGTTCGATAAACGTGTCGTGAAAAGTCTTAATCCGCTAATTTCCGGGGTGGCATTTACAAGCAAATGATGCGAGGCATCAAAGTTCGAGCGCATCCGTTAATGAAATTGAAGCCGTGGTCGGCTTTTAATTAAATGACCGGCCGTGCACTTTGTGTTCTTTGTTCAACGATGACCGCGAGAACTTGAGCAATTATCGAACCGTTCGCAATTTTGGCGTTTCGATTCACATGCCTGGAAATTTCATCGAGAAACGCTCAAAGATACACTCGACATATTACATATGACCACGCAATTTTTTGTCATTATTAATGTAATAGTTCATTTAGGTAACCTTTTTATTCTTCGACGTCAATTTTGTTTATCGGACACGAAGTAATGTTTTATTTTTAAAATGCAATTTCTTTCCATTTTAATATGTAACATATGTTTTAATTCTGGAATGCAACTGCATATGTTTTAATTTTGAAATACGATTGCATATGTTTCAATTTTAATATGTAACTGCATATGATTTTTTTTAACGTGCAAATGCATATGTTTCCATTTTAATACATAATTTATATGTTTCAAATTTAACGTCCAAGTGCATATGGTTTTTTTCAAATGCAAGTGCATATGTTTCAATATAATGAGCAATGGCATATGTTTTAGTTTCTATATGCAACTGCATATGTTTAGTTTTGACATGAAACTACACATGTGCTAGTTGCTATACGCAACTGCATATGTTATACTTGCTATGTGTTACTGCATATGTTTCAGTTTTAATATGTAGTTGCACATGTGTAATTTTAACTGCATATGTCTTTTGTGCAGTCCACTATATATGTTTTTTACATGCAACTACATATCCTGTATTATTACATGCATCAAGTATGATTGTAAGTATATTACTCTACGTCAGACGCTTCGTCTCGAGGTGTAATAGTTAGGTATAAATTGCAGGAGTATTATGAGGGTAAAGAAACTGGTATTACATGGCGAAACATTTCAAGTTGCGTCTTGAGGATAATAAACATGGAAACAACGGTAGTTTCGTGTTTCGTTTTGCTGGAAGTCGAGTATCGCATTGGCGACGAACGATACTTCGGAGCACGGGATCAATTTTTGATAACCGGAAAATGAAATTGAAAACCCTGAGAGAAACTGAGACGAGGTCGAAAATTGCTACTCGTAAAAAATACAGAACTGAGAACGATTGGCTGAGCAATAGACGAATTGTCCGAGAAATTTTCGATGCATCGCAAATGAAAACGTAGGAGATAATGAAATAACCATAAATGAAGAACAGAAATATATCTGCAAATACAAATATTATTTTTTTTTTTATTTTAAACGAAAAACATCTTGAGAATTCCCTTTATAATTTATTATTATTCGATATATTCGATTTTCGATATTTTCGACTTTCAATATCTTTAATTTAAATAATATTGAAGAGACAATTTCAGAATGGTAATACTTGAATAAAAATTGGTATAGTTGAGATTATATATCGACGCAATTTCGATAATCGTGAGAACTTTAATAAGTAGAAGAAAGGAAAATATTTAACTCATTAGGGACTGGACGGCGAACTAATCGGTATGCCGTAAACCGCGGTGCACTTTCAAACTAAATTCGATATATCGATCGATACCAACGTACCCGGCTGTCCAATAAACGTTATATGTACATTCCACGATAAATTATATCAGTCTGAAAAGTTACCGCCCAACCTTCGATCCATTCAATTATTTTGAAACGAACGCGAATGAAACACGACGTAAAATGTTCGATATGAAGAAAATTTATCGAGGAACGTTCCACGATTCCCGTGGGACGTGCCGACGTCTTATCAGTCTCTAATTTTTTTGCAGTTTAACTATCGACTGCCACGTGAATCAATTTGTCACCCAGGAAATAAGCATGAACCGCAAGAATTTTCAATTACGTCTTTGCAAAAGAAAATGGGTTACGCGATTTAATTAATGAAGTTATATTACATTTATAATTGCGAGATTTATCGTTGAACCAGAGCATAATACACATTTCGAAACTGACGAAGCTAATGAAATTGAAGCTAAAAAGTAAACAAAGAAAACAATAAAACAAGAATCTGTATGTTAAACTTTCATATCGATAAAAGTCAACATGGAGAAAACCTTGACAAACTTGAACATAAAAAAATGTAAACCCTTGTAGCTTAAAATAAGGAAGTTGTTAAACGAAACTTGTTAAATTATGACTCCTTTGTTTAAAACGAATAGAATCGAACGAAATAATTAAATGATTACTGGCCTTGAAAAAAATCATCCCTGAACCAACAGGGTGGTTTTACGTGGCGTTAATTCGAACACGCGAGTGTGCATGTATTTCATCGTCGGTCAAGATACGCTCGGCAAAGATAAGTTCTCGTTCGCCAACGAAAGAAAAGAAAAGTAGTCTGGTGTGTGCAGGTTTCAACCTCTTCACTCTTCTCGCCTGCTCTTCAGGCGCATTAGAGTAGCGTTTATCGCGACGTGCAGATATCCGCGGGGCCATCGGTACGCTATGGCAAATAAGGCTGGTGGAAACACGGGAAAAATTGGCCGGAACAAATAAATATCTCCTAACGAACGTGCCTGCCCCTGTACTTCGTTTCTGGGTCACGAGAACCGGGGTCGACGCGAATTCTGGGGAACGCGTCAGCTATTTTACACCTGAGACTTCGCCCTAACTTTGTGCAATTCAATATTTCTTGGAAACTTGCGAGCTGCTTTAGTACTCTTTAAAATGACATTTTTTGGAATTTTAGATCTTTCAAATTTTTCAGATTTTTCATCTTTGAAACTTTATAAATTTTCAGCTTTAAAAATTTTCAAATTTTCATCTTTTGAATTTTCCAAATTTTCAACCTTCGAAATCTTTCAAACTTTCAAATTTTCAACCTTCCAAATTTTTTAAATTTTGAATCTTTGAAATCTTTCAAACTTTCAAATTTTCAACCTTCGAATTTTCTCAAATTTTTAACCTTCTAAATTTTTCAGGTTTTCAACCCTTGCAGTGTTTCAATTTTTCAAATTTTCACTTTCCGAAATTTCTGAAATTTTTAATCTTCGTAGCTTCTCAAGTTTCCAACCTTCGCAGTGTTTCAATTTTTCAACCTTCCAAATTGTTCAAATTTCCAACCCTCATAATTTCGCAAATACCAAATGTTCAAACGTACCAAAATGTGTAAGACAACGTATGAGTTGGCAAGTTACAAAATCTCGTCCTTCAGATCCAGCAGCGTTCGCGTCGTCGATTTGAATGCGAACGGTGTTCATCGATCGGTTCGTTAGGCGAGGACGATGAGCGATTATAGTCGCGACGAGCTTTCAAATTATCGTCGAATTTGTCGGCTTTGATTAGTGGACTGTTGTACACCCATCTTTTTTCCTATCTGATCAGGAACGCTATCTTCAATCCTTTCGGTACTGGTTTCACGTAGGTACTTTTATCGTATTCGGTTGACTCTTGTTATATCACCATCTCCATATGAATTTTCAAGTGCATTAGTGTCATTACTTTGTGATTAAGAAAATTATATTAAACTTTTTTTCTTATAATTAATGTACTCAGTTACATATTTGAGATAATGAATTTCGGTACTTCGGTTGACTCTTGTTATATTGCCACCTCATATGTATTTTTACAAGTACTACTTCCTTGTGATGAATTATATTCCATTTTTTTCTTCTAACATCACATAGGTGCCTTTAATGTACTCAGTAACATATTTGAATTAATAAATTTTGATTTTTCGGTTGGCTCTTGTTATATTGCCACTGTCATGTGTATTTTCACGTACATTAATGATATTCTTTGGAACCAAGAAAATTATGATGAACTTCTTTTTTTTCAATGAACTTGGGTTCATCAGTTGACTCTCATTATATTGCCACTATCGTGTGTATTTTAACCCACACCAGTGCTATCTCCCTTGCATTTGAAAATGTTTACTGATTTCAAAAGAGATTTCCATATTTTAATTTAGAATATCTAGAAATTTTTTAGATACATCTGCAATGGCAAAATCTATTAAATTGTTGATTCTTTTGCTTTTAAAGCAATTCACATTGGATTGAAATGAAAGCAGGTGTCTCGGTTTCGATTCAATCTATTACTCTTTGGTTAATAACGTAATTCTCAGTGAAGATCTCAAGAATGGGGCCAGAGGCGACACGTTCGAGTTAGAGACGAGATTTATACGCCTTCAAGAGCAGGATCTACGCTCGTAAATAAGGATACACGCAGGAAATGAAGTTGAACCGCGTTGTCGCTGGATTATCGACTGATTTATCGCGCAATCGACGAGAGAATCGCGAAATTAATATCCGAAGAGCTTTTACGCTTGCGGAGAAACGATCGACTCTGATATATACTTTATTAAACGAAGACAGTTAATTGTATCGGCTTCGTGTGTCCCATTCGACAGTTTTCAATTTCAATTTTTTTCTAAATTTACAGATTCTTGAACTTTCGTATTTTTTACTTCGTGGATGTGCAAAATTTCGAATTCGAAATTTTTCGTTTTTAAAAATTTTAATTTTCAGTTTTTGAAATTGTTAAATATTTAAACTGGAAGTTCTTAAATTTCGAATTGTCCAAATCTGAAAATTTTCTAATCTTGCAGTTCTTATATCCCCAAATTTTCAAATCCTGAAATCCAAAATTAGAAAAATCTCCAAATGTCAATCCCCAAATTCCATAATTTCGAAAGTCCTTAATTCTTCGAATCCCTAAATCTCCAAATCCCTGTATCTTTAAGTCCTTAAATTTACAAATCCCTAAATCCCCAAATACCAATATTCCAACAAACTAAACGCTCCAAATCTGAAAGTATTCAAATCCCAAAATTCCCCAAATCCTCAAATTCCAAAATCTTCAAATCCGTAAATTCCCAAATTCGTAAATCCCCCAGTCCACAAATTCCTAAATTCCTCAATCCACAAATCCCCAAATCCCAAAATTCCCCATATCCTCAAATTCCAAAATTTCCAAATCCGTAATTCCCTAAATTCGTAAATCCCCCAATCTGCAAATTCCTAAATTTCTCAATCCCTCAATCCACAAATCCCCAAATCCCAAAATTCCCCAAATCCTCAAATTCCAAAATTTCCAAATCCGTAATTCCCTAAATTCGTAAATCCCCCAATCTGCAAATTCCTAAATTCCTCAATCCCTCAATCCACAAATCCCCAAATCCCAAAATTCCCCAAATCTCCAAATCCCAAAATTCCCCAAATCCTCAAATCCCTAAATCCCCAAATTCCTCAATCTACAAATCCCAAAATTCCCCAAATCCTCAAATTCCAAAATTCCCAAATTCTTAAATCCCCAAAATCCCTAGGTCAAAAAGTTACCTAACTGCCCTTCCCCCAAAAAAATTCTGAAACAAATTAGACGTGGATCGCAGTAGGCTGATAAAAATGAAGCTGTAAAAGCACGTGTCGACGTCCACGTGTTACGGAACAGCTGACGTCGTCCGGTCTGAAGGCGGACCGACGCGACGCGGCTTTTCAGCCGGTGCTCGTGAATTCTTAACGTCGCACCGATCGACGACCCGGCACCGCACATTACCTACACTTTCGATCCTTCTATTTATATCGCAGACAATCGTGCCTTCCCTTTGATGCTCCTGCACCGCTGTCCACGCGTTTCCGGCTATCTTTAGCCGCCGAGCGCCGCGTTATTAGCGCCTTTCCCGCCATTCGATTCGATTCGATCTTTCTTTGTGGGTATACCAAGAGTTTACAGTCATATGTCAACTCCAAAAGCATAATTTTATGGAAGAACGCTTTAGTGTTAGTCTTTAGCTAAAGACGTTCTTTTAGTTGGCGTTTAGGTAGCGTTCTTTTAGCTAGCGTTCAGTTGGCGTTCTTTTAGCTAGCGTTCAGTTAACGTTCCCTCAATAAATTTCACGAAATCGAAACGTTACCACATAAAACTTAATTATTCATTTTTTTTATAACAATTTTGTAGTCGAAACATACGACTTTTGTCGTCGTAAATCTGTCATTAACGTAATATGGAAATTTTTGAAGTTATCTGACTCTAAATCCTTCAAACCACCCTTCACCCTTTTGATGCAACTCCTGCATCACATTGTATCGTTAGTTTTGGTCAAGTTTAATTTTATATCGTGTACAACTGTATTTATAATATTAATGTTTGCATATAGTGTCATAAATAAACATTTATGTACCTTGATATCCACATATGGATGTCCATATGTACTAAAATATTATTTCAAAGATATATGTACCTTCGAATTATGAAAATTAATGAATTAATTCAATATCTAAAGATGTTTATAAAGTGTCTGCTGATAAACATGTTTATACAATGTCTATTTGCAAAGATGCTTGTACAATGTCTGTAAAAATGTTTATAGAACGTCCATTTGCAAAAATGTTTATAGAGTTGTATATATAAGAATATATGTAAATACATAGAAATTTTTCTTGGATAATTATGTATCTTAATTCGTAGCACATAGAAAATTTCATGTCAGCAGTTGTTCTCCGGTAGAAATCTCAGTAGGAAATCGTGTTTATCGCCCCTATTTGAATATGTATCGTTTCACTGGTAGAAAATAAGAGAACGATCAGACACGAAGATCATCTCATTAGATAAAGACAATCTCGTAATCTGTGTTAGAGCTGAAGCAGCTCGTGGTTCCCACAAGCTGCAGCTACATCCCGTAATCTTCTTATCCACCGAATGCTCACGGAGATATACATATACATGCTCGAATGCATCTGCATGGAATTATTCAGCTAGAAATTCGTAAACCAGTACAACCTTGAAATTTCTCTGTATCGTTTCGAGGATTCTGACCAGTTGTAACAAATATTCTTTTTATTTGCAATTTTCGAATTTGCAGATTTTTTTATTTGCAGTTTTTATTTTTTTAGATTTGCGATTTCTGTATTTTTAGATTTTTTTTATTTATAGTTTTGGAATTTTCAGATTTTTTTTATTTACAATTTTTATATCTGTACATTCGTTATCTGCAAATTTTTGTATTTCTAGATTCTTTTACTTACAACTTTTGGAGTTTCTAACTTTCGGTGTTTTCAATTATAAAATTTCTAAATTATTGTATTACAACTATTGGAGTTTCTAAATTTTTGTCTTTCAATTCTTTAAATTTCTAAATTATTGTATTTTAATTTTTGTGTTCCCATTTTTTTATTTCTAATTTTTCAAACCTTGAATTTTGTAGTATTTCAATTTTCCATTTTTCCAATTCTTCAATTATTCAAATTTCCAAATTCACAGTTTATTTCTATAAAAATTTCACTATTTAATAACTTGAAAATTTATCTCATTCCCAATTACTCAATTTCCCAAATAGTCCACTATTCTCCAAAACACCCAAATTTCCAAACATACATAAAACACCTAAAAAAAATGAAAAACACCTCACCCTTAATTACTCATGATGCAGCGATTAAAACACCCCTAACTTAAGTACAATTTTAATTACCGACGAATTTTATCGAGTAAGTTTCGCGATATACGTAAGTTATCTCCATGCGTGTTTGATACGGTGAACAGGAAGTGGTTTCTGGTACATAATCTACGTTAGATTATGGCGGTACGTGTGTCGAGTGTAATATCGCGTGAATGTGAACGGATCGTAGCGTTCGATCGTATTCAGTCAGCTTTTGACACACGCACGTCGATGACGCGAAGACGCAAAGCGGCACGTGCTGTTAGCGATCCCGGTTTATCCTTCTGCCTGCTAATCCGGGGTCAAACGTGTCCCACCAATATCAATCACGCGGACGTCCATTTGTCATCCGTTAACAATGCTTCCGAGTGGACGACCGGCAATATTCGTGCGCGTGTGGATCACGGAAACGGAAGTACCGCGGGTGTATGCACGACACCGGCTTACCTTTAAATTCTACCCTCGTATCTCGAATTTAACGCTTCGAACGTTACATCTGTTAGAAATGATAATTAATTGGAATTTTATTCTTGACGAACATCGTTGATTGCTGTGACAAGACTTTATTTATTTTTACTGGATGTACCTGGACGTTATTTATTAAATTGTTTATTCGTTGCACTTAAATTGTTCTTAGTCAATTTTGGTTGTGGTAATAATATTATTTATTGAATTGTTTATTTGATATACTTAAATTATTTTTAGTAAATTTTGATTGTAATAATGTAATTATTTATTGTATTAATTATTAATAATTTATTATACTATTTATACTTGAGTTGTCGAATTCCTGGATATTCATGTTCGTACATTCTTAAACCTCAAAGTTCTTCGATTCAAAAGTCCTTAAAATGACAAGGTTTACAAGTGTTAAAGTTACTAGACACCAAGGTTCCCAAATCCCAAAATCTCCAACTTCTAACATTCCCAAATTTGAACATCCCCAAATCTCAAAAACTTCAAATTCTAAGCTTTCCCAAATCTCAAAGTCTGCAAATCCCAAAATCTCCAAACCCTAAGCTTTCCAAATCTCGAAAACTCCAAATCCCAAAATTCCCAAACCTTAAAGTCCCCAAATTCTAAGCTTTCAAATCTCAAAGTCTACAAAACCTAAATTTTTCAAATTCCAGAATCCCCAAATCTCAAAGACTCCAAAATCTCAAAACCCCCAAATTCTAAGCCTCCCAAATTTCAAAATCCCTAAATCTGAAAATTTTCAAATCTGAAAGACTCCAAATCCCAAAATCCTCAAATTCTAAGCTTTCCAAATCCCAAAGTCCCCAAATCTCAAAATCCCCAAATCCCAAAGTATACGAATAAATATAATAAACGATAATATTTGTTAAAAAGTTACAATAAACATTTATAAAAAAAAGACACAATTACATAACAATGTAATAATATACGTTCCTGGAATAGCATATTTTCACCTGAAATACAGTTTTTTAATAGCAATTAATTTAAGAGGCACTTGTTACGGCGAGATTCAAATGAGACATCATGCATATGTATGCATGCACGCATGACACATGTATATACCATGTAATTATGCTCTTTTTTATCAAGTTCTATCGTAATTTTCTAACAGCTTGCATTAATCGTATGCTTCCATAGCCTGCATTATTTATCACCTGTGTTAACCGTGTATTTCTGTAACTTCTACTATTTGTAACATCAATCGTATACTTCATTTATTAGACGTTACAAATTTTATTATTATATACTATTATAATATATTAATATTATTGTGTATCTATATTTTTATGTTTCTACGCTTAAGATATTTCGATAAAACGATAATCCTTCATATCTCCAAAATATCCATTAGCAACAACAGCAAATCTCGTAATTAATATTTGTCCACTTAACTGTACCCTGTGAAGACTCATCAAAATATTTTGAACCTATCTTGTGTCTTCTAATCACTCCTCAGTTTATACCTAACCTAACCTAACCCATCTTGTGTCCTCCAATCACTCCTCAGTTTATATAAAAAATATATTCAGCAAGTTACATCGCAAGATACCAGAAAATATCGAATTTTGAATGAACTAAAAAGCGTAATCTCTCGATTCGACCTATATTTTCTCCGAACGTTAGCCAAGTTTCGCTACACGACGCAACCAGGCTAATAATTCCGGGTTAGATCTTGATTCGAAGACAAGGGGTAAGCACAGAGCAGGTCTCGATATCGATAATGGTTATATCGTCGATCAGCGGAGCGGGAGATCCTTGATAAAACAAGTTTTCTCGTAAGGGTCGGTGGTGTTGCGTCGACGCGAGGTCAACGAGAACCTACTTCCTCGTCCGCGGAGCCATTGCGAACCGGACCAAAGGGTCAACGACGGAAACCAGGCTGCCGGAAGCGTGAAGGAAATTAAAGCACGTGAACGAGGGTGGAAAAAAAAGACGACGTGGGGTCATGGATCGTGGAAGGATCTCCGACGAAGAATACCCTCGATTTGCCTGCTGCCGATTCCTATCTCTCGATGTTTTACTTCTCCTTTGATTTTTCCTCGAGGGTCAGAACCCTTTTCTTTTGAACAGGGGAGAAAGCCAGATTTGTATGACGAGATTGATTATTATGTATTGTAGGGGCGGAATAATCTTCTTGCTTCTTACTGTGATCGTCGTGTTGATAATTTAATAATTGGACAAATTTTCGGGTTTGTAACTTGATAGTCCACTTTTACAATTTTTAGCGAGCTTGAGTTTATTCGTAATTGTATTTATGGATATTTTATGTTTTAATTTTTAAAGTACTTTAGGTTTGCATTTACTGGATTTATTTGTAGTAATTGTACTTATAGGTATTTTAGAATTATACTTTAGGCTTGTATTTTAAAATTACACTTAAGATTTATATGCTAGGTTTTTATTTTAGAATTATGTTTAAAATCTATATTTTAATATTTATGTGCTACACAGTATTTTTATACATAATACATTTATGGAAAGTTCATTTCGATAATAAAAATTGATAAAAAAGAAAGGAAAAAAGAAAATGAAAAATGCCAAATATTTTTATTGGGACTCGAACGTTGGAACCTGAGATTTGAAGACAGATTACCGCTATAACCATAAGATATTTCAAAAAAAATCTTTTACGTAATTTCATTACTAGGTTAGTGTAAAGTTTAAAATGAAAGTATCTCAGAAATCAAGCCTCATTCAAAATTTTATAATTCTGTGTGTACTACAATAATTTAATATATTATCGTTTCAAACGTGATTTCCACACTTGTTCCAGCGGCAACCAGATTGAGAATTCGTTAGCATTCTGAGATCTCATACGTATAAATGTAAGATCTCCCTTTATATAACTTGAAGATTTCCCTTTATACATATAACTTCAAGATCTCCCTATATCCATATATCTTTAAGATCTCCCTGCATTCATATAACTTCAAGATCTCCCTAAATAACATAACTACTGGCCATTGTACACATCGTAATTCCGCAAACAAACGTACAGAAACAATGCACCTGGAGCACTGGCACCGTAAAACAATCAGCAATAAAAAGAGTAGAAATCCCCATGTAACATAGCAATCGGAACGTAAAGCCGTTGATTTATCGCGCTGATTCGTATCTCCTTTGACCGGGAAACGAACGCGCGCCACTCGGGAAAAATAGCGTTCATTACCCTCCGAAAAACAACAACAATCAATAGTCGAAACAAAGTGCATCGAAGAAAGGTGAACGCATCGGAAAAACAAAGTTCCGGAATATTCTCGAACGGGTATCGTGCGATAGGAAAATATTGGAGGTAATTTACGAGAGCTCGAAGGACGCGGCGTATCATCCAGATTTATGGTGCTCGTTAAAATTGCCCATAAAAGGCAACGCGGATTGCTTTTTCGGATTAAACGCGACCGAGTTCGCCTCTCGTGCACCGGTGCTTTTCCGAGGCTGTGCTTCTATTCTCGCCGGGATACTATGTCGTACGTAATAACGCGAGCGCCGAGGATGCATTCTCGGCGACAAGCAACATTTGTTCACGGGAAATGCGCGTCTCTCCCACGGGGAACGGGAATAAAAGTCGGGAGAGATGGCGGGCCGTAACTCGCTCTTCCTTATGGCCCCTCGTACGGCATTCATTGACGAAAATGCTCTCGAGCTTGATACACGCTGCACGTAGGATCATCTTTGCCGGAGTTCGTTCCGACGGCCTGATTGCGAGTGCACGGAGAACTTCGGGGGAAATGGGGTTAAGCGTCGTGGCGTACTAGGGAGATTTTCAATGGGACGAGAGGGGAGTAATGTGAGACTATAGGTAGGATGTTGCGCAAATTTGGGGTGGACGAAGTGGAGATATAGGGATTTGGGGTTATAGGAATCTATGAATATTGGAATATAGGAATTTAGGATCTAATATAGAGATATTGGGACGTGTTGGCACTGGTATTTAGGGATTCTGGAATGTGGGAGTACAGGATGTAAGATGGGGTTATTGGGACCTATTGATACTGGTATTTGGGGATGCTGAATTTTTGGAGTATACTATAGGGATATTGGACCTATTGACACTGGTATTTGGGTATGTTGAAATGTGGAGTATGTAGGGATATAGGGATATTGGTGTCTAGACGTACATGGATCTAGGAATCCATTGATACTGGTATATAAGGGATCGGGAATATAGAGATCTACTGATACTGGTATTTAGGGATATTGGAATCTAGGAACATAGGGGTATAGGTATGTTGGAATATAGGAATATATAATTCTAGGAATATTGGGACCTACCAATATAAGAATCTAGGGATATTGGGATCTCAGAATGTAGGAATCTAGGGATATAGAAATCTAAGAATAATGGAATCTAGTAATATAGGGATCTAAGAATACTGAAATCTAGATAATTAGAAATATAGGGCAATTGAAATCTAAGAGTATTGGAATCTAGGGATATTTGAATTTAGGAATAGAGGAATTTAGGGCAATTGAAATTTAAGAATATTGGAATCTAGGGATATTGGGATGTGGAGATATGGGAATCTAGAACAATTGAAATTTAATATTGGAATCTAGGGATATTTGAATGTAGAGATATGGGAATCTAGAACAATTGAAATTTAATATTGGAATCTAGGGATATTTGGATGGGGAGATATGGGAATTTAGGACAATTGAAATTTAATATTGGAATCTAGGGATATTTGAATTTAGGAATTGAGGATTTAGGGCAATTGAAATTTAAGAATATTGGAATCTAGGGATATTGGGATGTGGAGATATGGGAATCTAGAACAATTGAAATTTAATATTGGAATCTAGGGATATTTGGATGTAGAGATATGGAAATCTAGAACAATTGAAATTTAATATTGGAATCTAGGGATATTTGGATGGGGAGATATGGGAATTTTGGGACAATTGAAATTTAATATTGGAATCTAGGGATATTTTGATGTAAATATATGTACATCTAGGACAATAGAAATCTAAGAATATTGGAATCTAGAGATATTAAGATCTAGGATCATGGGAATCTAGGACTATTTGGAGGTATTTACATTGGGATTAAATAGTATTGGAAACTAGGAATGTAGTGATCTAGATACATCGGAATCTAGTGATATTAATGGCCAAAGATATAGAAATCCGTGAATACGATGGTTCAGTAATTCAGCATCTAATGATCTGGATATCTGGTGTTATCGATATAGGTATCTCGTAACAACGAGACCCAGAAATACAGAGGATGAAAATGGAGATTTAGGGCGAATATTTATCGAGAATATTGTAAGCGCCGACACCGTACATTTGTCGCGAACAATCCGAAAATATCGTCGATACATTATACCCGAGATTCCGATAACGATCGGAAGATTGTTTTAATCATCGATTCGCCGGATGTTTAATATTATTATTATACTCGGATTATCGGATCTCTAAACAGCGGCTTTTAGCCGGACGCGTGCGTTGAACTTTTGTAAGCCGATTGGCCGGTAATTAACATTCCGTCCCGCGGTACCGCTTGCTAATTGCTTTTCGAAATTCGACGTTAATGGAACAAACGCGAACATAATAAATCCGGCTTTCCGCAGTCAGACTCGGCCGGCTGTTCTCGCGGGCCAACTTTCGCGCGTTGCGTAATCGCGCACGGAACGCGACATTTTCGAGCGAATTCAGCGAGCAACGGCTCGCAATCTCGTCGCGTTCGCGAGATCGGCACCGGTTCGCCGGTAGAATGTTAACGACGTCGGATTGAAATTTTAATGAAATCTCAACGGATCCGACCCGATCGAGTTCAAAACAGACACCACGGTTCCCGACGAATTTAGACATTCGAGTAAACTGGAACGTGCCTCGAATCGAATACGAACCGGCCGAGTAGACCTCGAATCCAGTTAAGTAAAAGTCGAATTAAGCTTGATCGACCTTGATCCAATTAATCTTGTTTATCTCTGCGCCTTGTATCATACCGGAGCCTTGAACGTATTTCCGTAGTGTATATTTTAAACTGATTACCGGGCTTTTGTGGCCGTTATCGCGACATCATCTACAGTCTCGCTTTATCTCCTACATTTTCAGCGAAAGAAACGAATTACGACGAGAGATTTAATCCGCTTTTTAACCAATCCGTTTATTCTATTCTTAATTCTCGTTTAACGTTTCAGTGGCATTTGGGAGAATTAAAGAAATTGTAGAGACTCGTTTAGAATTATTTTGTTACCATACTTTTTTACGTGAGGAAATAATGCGATTTGTGTTCGTTGGAAATTTCAGCGTTTGAATTTCCCGCGCGGAAACAGGTATTCACTTGATGAGGAAACCGCAGTTGCAATTAATATTTGAATTTCCCACGCGAACATTCGGTCGGTGCAAGAACCACCCCGTTGAAACTCTTAATATTTGAATGTCACGTGCGAACCTAACCTAACCTAACTGACTCACTCGAAACAAGAATCACCTCATTGATACACTTAATACTTGAATGTTTCATAGGAACCTAACCTAATCTAGCCTACCCTAACCTAACCTAAATCACTCTGTTGGTAATAATGATCTCTCAGTATTTGAATTTCCCGCGCGAAAGTTCAGTCAATGAGGAAACCGCAGCGTTGGATCTTTTAATATTTGAATTTACCGCGCGAAAATTCACTCGGTACGAAAACCGCACTAGTGGAACTCCGAATATTTGAATTTCTCCCGTGAAAACTCACTCCATGTAGAAACCGCAACGTTGGAACTCCGAATATTTGAATTTCTCCTGTGAAATCTCACTCCTTGTGAAAACCGCACCGTTTACATCTTCGGATATTCGAATTTCGCGCGTGATAATTCACTCGACGCAAAAACCACCTCATTGAGATACTTAATATTTTAGTGTCCCCTTCGAAACACTTTATGCAAAAATTACAATGTTCACACTTCCAAATATCTAAATTACAGGACAACACTTTTGACGTAAAAATCTTACTGCTAGAACGATTATTTGAATTTCGCGCTAGAAAATTTCCTCGACGCAAAAACCACCCCATTGAAACACTTAACATTTGAATCTCCCTTGCGAGCACTTAGTTTATGTCAAAATTTCACTGTTAACACCTCCGAATATTTGAATTTCCCGCGCTAAAACACTCGACGCGAGAACCTTAGTACAAGAACTAATATTTGAATTTCGCGCGCAATGGCTGCGCACTCGATGAGGAGACCGCACTGTTGAGAGAATTGTCTGGCGACGTTACGTGGTTCGGTTACACAATTTCTCGTTTCGACGAGTAAGAAAAAGAAAGAAAAACGAAAGGAACAAGAAGGGTTCTTATTCCTGACACGTTGACCCTTTAGCCGTGTACGAGTTCGATGAGTGTAATTTGTGGCCAACGTAGACCAGAGTGGCTTCCGGAGCCCATGATGAACCCTGATTCGTTAGGGGTTGGCAAATTAAACTTTGACCCTTTGAACAACCTACTCTCAACATTCTGATCTTGATTACTATTTGAACAAAAGAAACTTCCTAACGATTTTACTTCTTCGTACAATCTTTGACGACTGCTGTACGTGGTTGTTGAACGATTTTTATTACTGAAATCTTTGACATTTTATGTACGTGTAATTTAGACGTTTATATGTTACGTATAATTCACATATAGACGTTTATATTTATATGTTTATGTATAATTCTCATTCATTTGTATATGTATTTCATATTCGTTTGTATTATGATTATACTTCACATTCGTTCATATTGTGTTTATGTATACTTTGTATTCATTTGTATTATGTTTATGTATTCTTCACATTCATTTGTATCATGTGTATTCTTCACATTCATTCATGTGATATTTATGTATACTTCACATTCATTCATATCATCTTTATACGTAACATATGAATACGAATGTATAATATGATATACTCATGAATGTGGACATATATGCTTGAATAGAAAAATTTATAGTGTTTAATAGTTCCAAAATCCACATGTAATTGAAACTTTCAATTAAACTAAACAAATTGTATAAATACTTCACATTCATTCATGTCATCCTTATATGTAACATATGAATATGAATGTACAATACGATATACTCATGAATGTATATGTTTGAATAGAAAAATATCGTGTTCTTCAATGGTTCTAAAATCCATGTGCAATTGAAACTTGTAATTACCTTAAACAAATTGTACAAATATGTATGGATGCATATATGTATTCCATACGTGCACACATGTGTACAAAGTATCTGTGAAAGATCTGTAAATATCTACAATGTATCGAAGAAAAATAGGATAAGAATAGCGAACTGAAATTGAACATTTCGTGAAGTGCCATTCGAATTTAGTACACGATATAGCGATTATTTAAAATACGAGGCAATGCATCGTCGGCGGGAAAATCTTTCACGCCAGCCGGAGTATATATACACCGTCGTATTTTCCTTCCAGGGACACTACTTACCTATCGTCACAGAGGGCGGGTTTATATACCGCTATGTAACGGTGTAAACATACCGGGAGCGGATCGATTTATGCGGCTAAGTAAGTGCATTTTTATGCACCGTTTCACAGCCGAGACGAGCAGCCTTGCAGCGAGCCACTTCGTTTAACAAACGACCCATATAGCGAACGAGAGACTGCTGCTTCCACTCTCGAATGCTCTGCACTTTCATTCTGTCGATTTCTTATTGCACCTTTCGAAAGTCGATCGAGCACGATTTTCAATTCTCCAGTCAATCGAGATGCGAGTCGTTTGACGAGCTTACGCGTCATCGGCGAAAATAGTTGGGCTGTTATTAATAAATACGTTTCCATATATAGTTACTCCATTTAACAGTATATATATCCTTAGTAACTTTATTAACAACGACAAATAGTTTTTATTTGTCAAATTCGATTAAAGAAAAATACATAACATTATAATGTGTACTAAATATTTTCATTTTGATTATGACATTGTAGATTAGAAAATTCAATGTTTTATACTAGTTTAATATTTTGTATGCGTTTAGCATACTTTATTTTATTTTAGCATACTTTACTTAAAGAAAAATGTATATTTTATTGCTTTAAAATATTTTTTAAATGCATTGAGAAATTTCGATGCTTGGAATATTTGAGCGTCAAAAATGTAGCCATTCTTCTATCCACAAAATGATATACAACCTGTTAGAATAATACAAATATATCTGTTGAAATACTATTTGTTAGAACAATATAAATATATTTGTTAGAATAATATAAATATATTTGTTAGAATAATACAAATATCATCTATTTGTTCAAGTATGTACAATCAATACCTAAACAAAATCGACCGATTTCGAATAAACGAAATAAGTTCTCCCGAGCTAACCTCTCGAAATGAGCCGATGAAATGGAAATGTTTCCTGAGAGAATTCGGTGAAATTTCTTCGAAAGCAAATTAATTAAAGCGTCTTTACTCATTCTCGGCGCGAACGAGGTTTAATCCGACGAGACTACATGGGACTCGAATTAGAGATATAACAAGGGATTGTTTGATACAATTGTTTCTCTTCAGACGGTACAAATTACCCCGCTGTACCGCAACTTCGTCGAATCACTTGTTTTACATAATTGAGAATCTTCCGATGTGTCGAGTTTACGGAAAATTGTTTTGCAATTTTACGGAAATTGCAATTCTTTGATCGAAGAGAAATTTTTAGTCGTAATTTCTTCGATTTCTTTGAGTTATTATGGAAGTTTGATGCGAATCGCTTAAACCCTTCACTTATATCGAGTCAGACGTGTGACATTACAGTTTTAATGTGACATCGATAAGAATTAATATATTTTCGAACTTAAACTTTCAGAGGATTCTTTTACACCGTATTCTAGAAGTAAGCCGTTTAGAGGGTGCAAAAATTTTTGTCAAACCACCCTAATTTTGAGAGAAGCGTTGTTACTCACTAAGTCTCACTATGTTTATACATCACATGTGTAATATTATAGATATAGCTAAAAACTGCTTATTTCTAATTATTGTATTAATTATAGTATTAAATCGAATGGCGTTCGAGCCTCTCGAGTGCAAAGGCATCCCACGAATAACAAAATTGCCAAAAAAAATTTGTCAGCGAAAGATCCAAAAATTTCGAGTAGTTGTCGAACAAAAACGTCGGAGGGTGTACGAAATTCCATGAAATTTTACACTTTACCAGGCACGCTCCGGCGTAATGTCGCGCGTTGCATTTTAATTGGATCCCCGTGGCAAAAAATCAGAGCGGGCGAATCGCGTATCGAGAACGAAATTCACTGTTCGTTAATTCGCAGCGGAAACCACGTAACCGGAAAACCGGCATAAACAATCGAGTTCGTCGCCGATTCGCGATAAACCGGTGTAAAAATGAAAATAAAAAAGGTGAGGAAAAAAAATACAGAAGCGAATCGTAGCCTCGTAGCGACTCTGTCCTCGTTTTAAAAGCCACACCGTCGACCGCTTAAAGCCAGCCATTCGTATTAATTATTCTCACGTCGAGCTGATTAACGAGCTCGCCCATGCAATTTGTAGTCACGCTCGCTAACGCCCTAATGATAATAAAGCGGCAAAAAGGCGAAAACGATGACTCGTTGGCGCCCAGACGCTATCGATCTCTCGGACCTCGTAACCTGACCGACATCGATGTTTCGATGTTTCCAACCGAGGATGTTAATATTCTATTCGAGATATCGAGTTCGTTACGACTGTTTTAATACTTGTCATTCGACTTTTGAGTTTGTTGTTTTGGTAATTGGAAGGGGAACATGGAACGTTTTGGAAATTTCAAATACTTGGAAAAATTTGGGGGAAATTTGAATACTGGGAGAGATGGAATTTGTATCGATTTGAAAATTCTTGAACACATCCCTAATTTGTCAAATCTAAGAATTTTCTAAATGTCTACCTCCCAAAGTCTAAAAATTGAAACCCCTGCATATCCAAATTTTTGCATCTACAATTACCAACATCCTTAGATTTCTAAAGTAGATTTTTAAATTCCTAGGTCCTCAAGTCTCTACATTTCCCAATTTCCCTAATTTCCAATTCCCTAAATTCCCAAACCCCTAAATTCTTAGATACATATATCCCCAAGTCTTTGCACACACAAATCCCTATATCTCCAATTCTCCGAATTCCCAAATACCTACATCCCCAAATCCCTAAATCTCCGAATCCTTAAATTTCCAGATACCTACACCCCCAAATCCCTACACCTGCAATTCTACAAACTCCCAATCCCAAAATTCGCAAATACCTCCACCCCCAAATCTCTACATCCCCAATTCTCCAAATCCCCAAATCTCTAGATTTCCAAATACCTACATCTCCAAATCTCTATACCCCCAAATCCCACATGCCACATTCTCCAAATTTTCAAATCCCTAAATTTCCAAATACCTACACCCCCAAATTCCTACACCCCCAAATCCCTACATCCCCAAATCCCTACATCCCCAAATCCCTACACCCCCAAATCCCTACATCCCCAAATCCCTACATCACCAAATCCCTACATCACCAAATTCCTACATCCCCAAATCCCTAAACCTGCAATTCTACAAACTCCCAAATCCCAAAATTCGCAAATACCTACATCCCCAAATCCCTAAATTCCCAAATACCTACACCCCTAAATCCCTACATCCCCAAATCCCTAAATTCCCAAATCTCTACACCCCCAAATCCCTACATTCCCCATTCTCCAAACCTCCAAATCCCTACATCCCCAATTCTCTAAATTCCCAAATTCCTAAATACCCACCTCCCAAAATTCTCAAGGCCCTACACCCCAATTCCCCAAATTCCCAAAATCTCGAAACTCTCCAAGTTCCCACTAAAATACCCAAGTTTCGAAGTTCGCAAGTTTTCTTATCTCCCCCCAACATCTGAACCATCGAACAACCAGATTTCTCGATAGCAGGAGGTGAAGGGGGCGGTCGACATAATCCAGATGCAAATTATCGTCTTCTGACATCGGTCCACGGCACACTTAATCAGCTCGAGCACGATAGGGACGTGAAGAGCCACTTTGACCCCGCTGTTAGCTGCGCCAAGAGAAATTCCCGACTCGGTCCTCGCAATTAGCTTAAGCAACTTGCAAGCACAACGACCGTCCTCGGAATTCCGTCGACGATCCTTTCTTTCGTTATTTCAATATCTCTCCGATAATCGTTCCACCTTTCCCTCCACGATAAATGAAACTGTATTTCGAAAAATAATACTACCAGATTGAAGAAAACTCAGCCAACCTTTATTCTGTTCTCTGGAAGAATATTTGCACCAACTTCCAGTCCTGTTCGTCTTCAACTTCTCTTTGTTCCGCGTTTCACTTTGTCCAAAGGCTGTTGGAAGTTCGCGAATAGCGTTAACTCACTTAAATAATTAAACCTAAACACTTGTTTCGCTTGCGCTGGATAATGGAGTCGCTACGTCAGCCTGAATTATTTAAAGCGATTAGAAGCCGACAAAATAGGGGCTGTGCGAAATTGCACCTGAATATTGCTATGTCATTTTCGCTTCGAATGTAATTTGTTTTAATGCGAGTTCAATTTGTACGTTTAAGTGATTTTTGATGATATCAAGTGATGGAGGTTTATGCGGAGTTTCGTTTTTATTAAAAATTTCATGGATTTTATGAACGTATGGAGGATTTTGTTCATTTCGTACAATTTCGTACAGTTTGATGAATTTTGTAGATTTATAGAGGGTTTGGTACATTATTCAAACTTTATTCATTTATATTTTATTGGTCGTGTAAATTTTAACAATTTTGTGGACGTATAAATCTATGTATAATTTTATAAATTTTGTGAAATTGTATATTAATGATCAATTTAAGGAACCTTATGAATTTTATGAATTTTATGAATTTTATGAACTTTAAGAAGTTTATGAGTTTTATGAATTTAATGAATCTTATGAATTTAATGAATTTCATAAATATAAGTATGTTAATAAGGTTGTAAATCTAATAAGAGTTTTATAAACTCTATAAATATAAATTTATAAATTTCAGACTAAAGTCAGTCTTTTTCAGTTTCATCAAAAAAGAAGCAGACATATCTACGATATTTTTGGCGGTTCGTCGACAAATGCTGTTTATCGTCCTAGAGAATGCAGATTGTAACATTAGCGACATCGGGTAGATTTACGGGTGCGATGATGCGGCAAACTTCCGTAATACGTTACCGAAATGGCGGTCCTCGTGAAACTTGCCGGCGATATGTCACGAAAACCGTGTTGCAACGTTTACAACGTCGCAAATCCTTTCGAAGTTCTCTGCATTCTGTCATCTTTCCAATATGTATCCATCGCTATCCTAGCCGTTGCTTTTCAGTATTTTGTGCGACTTCCGATTAGCGATTTTTGTGCTTTCAAACTTGTAGGAACTCTTGTTCGACTTGTACAAATTATTTAGTCATGAAATTCTTCATTTTATTTATGAGAAGATGGAACGATTGAAAAACTTCGATTATAGCCGAAGTTCGAGTTACATTTGAATTAGATTTGCTGTAAAATCTGGGTTAGGTCTAAATTAGATGCTAAATCTGAGTTAGAGTTGTATAAAATCAAGAACACATAAGAATTTGCCAAATTCGTTTGCTGCTAGCTAAAAATTTCAGTAAATTTCTTAAATCGTATTGTTAAGTTGGTAACTAGTAGTCGAAGCTCATATATGGCCAGACATGTAAATAGTTAAATGCGTTCTCAAATTCAGCAATGTACGAAAGAGTTGTTACATGTATTACAAAGTGAAGGGAGATTCATAGAAGTTGAAAGAAAAGAAAATGACTGTCAAAGATGTGATGATTTCGTGTTTTCAAGTAGTGATGGTTGATATATGGTAAGACACATCACTAATAATTTTGACGCCTTCTCAAATTCGTACATAATCGATAGAATTATTACATATACTGCAGGAAGAAGAGGAATTTGTAGGACTTGAAGGGAAAGAGAATTATTTTCAAATAATTTCAAGAATTGTCGAGTAGTCAAAGTTCATGTATTGTCAGACAAATCATTGATAATTTCATTGCATTCTCAAATTCGTGGATAATCGATACAATTATTATCTGTACTGCAAAAATAAGAGGAATTTGTATAATTTGAAGGGAAAGAGAATCTCATCTATTTTGAAATAGTCAAACCCACATATGGTCAGCCATATCACAGAATATTCTATGCATTCTCAAATCTAAAAATAATCGACAGTTACCAAATACATTGCAAGAAGAAAAATTTAGACAGCTAAAAAATAAATAGAACAATTTGCACATAATCTCAACAATATTGAAGTAGTCCAACCCCACATATTGTCAGCCATATCACTAATAATTTGAATGTATCCTCAAATTCAAAAATAATTGACAGAGTTATCACATTCATGAACAAAGAAAAGTTCTAACAACTTAGAAAGCACGTAGAACAATTTGCAAATAATCTCAACAATATCCAAGTGGTCGAACCCCACATACGACCCCTCATATCACAAATAATTGTGACATGTAAAATAACTAGCAAATTCACGAATCGGAAGAAAGGAGTAATACGTAAAATTGAAAAGAAAGTAGAACGCTGTGTAATTCGAAGAATTTCGAAGTAGTCGATGCCCGCATATGGTCAGACATATCGAACCGTAGGCTACCGTGACGAAACAAAGTTGCCACTTGTTGCTGGATTACAGCAGGGCATTCGAAGAGCGATGGAAAACGATATGGCCAGCAATGTTTGATTCCGTGGATCGATAGCGGGATTGTCTCGATTCGTTGTGGCAGATCGATCTGAACGTAGGATTCGAAATCCTTGAGTGTTCCACTTGTTTCGGCGTCACCGTTGCGCTGTTTGAACATCTCTCCGCTTCGCAGTTTCTACGCTGTTTTGGCAACACTTGTCAACACACCGGTGTTGATTACTCTGCTGCAGTACAGGTGGTCGTGTTCCCGAGGAACCCTGGGCAAATTCAATTGGTTCAACAGTGATCCGTTTGGTATATAAATAAAACCGGTCGTACGGGTTCGAGTTCATGAATATTACCGTCGATCGATTTCGATCGTTTTTTACTGGTTCAAGAATTATTTGTTCTGCATTTCGGTTTGTGGAGATGATCGTTTGTACTGCTATTTTTTATAAATTACTGGTTTAGAAGGGTTAATAAGGTAAGGTGAGATTATGGGATTTCAGGAATTTGAAATTTGCGAATTTGGGTAATTGACAATTTGGGGATTTGCAAATTTAGGGATTTGGAGATCTGAGAAAGTGGACATTTGGGGATTTGGAGATTTAGTAATTTTAGGGATTGGAAATTTTCAAACTTGTACGCCTTCAAATTTCAATATTTTCAATTTCTCAAATTTCTACATTTCCTAAATTCCCAATTTTCGAAATTTCCATATTACCAAATTCTTAAATTACTGAACTTCTCTATTCCCAAATTTTCAAGTTTCTAAATTTGCAAACATTTCAAACTTCCCTGATTCTCAAATTGTCAAGCGATTTTTGCAATTTAGGGATATAGTATCCAATATATCGCCAGAGACGTGATAATGTGAGAAAAACGTTTCGAGAAAAATACGATGAAAGTTTGGAACTGGGAAGTTTGAATACTTATGATATTAGTGTATGAAACAAAGTTGCTAGTCGGTCGATAATGGAGTTGATAAGATTTGTAGCGAGACGGAAATAGAATCAGCGAAGCGTGAATGAAACGAAGAAGCGCTGCTAGATAGTTTTGGAAGCGATCGCTAATGGGAGAATTATTAAAATTGATTGGCGGTGGATGGACAAACGTGGCGAAAATAGAGTTGAAAGGATCTTAGGTTAATACCGGAATGCTTTTAGCTTTCATTGCAACGAAAGCTTCTCTGGAAAGTTGACGGAGACCGGAGAAGTCGTACAACTACTTTCCTACAATGGAAAGCTTTCGTAGCAAGCAAATAAAGGAATCGAATGAAAGTGGAAATCTTTTAATTCGTTAACAATCTACGTTTTATATTATACTCGGTGCTATGATTTTTCAAACATCATACTGTTTAACAGAATTTCATTCAGATTTTTGCTAGATTTAAAATTTATATGGTACCACAGTTTTGAATAACTACGTTTCTCTCGAATTCTCAAATTCCAAAATTTTAAAATTCCCAAATTTCCAAATTTCCAAATTCCAACATTTCAAAATTTCAAAATACCAAACTCCCAAATTTCCAAATTTCAAAATTCTCAAACTCCCAAATTTCAAAATTTCCAAATTCCAAAATTTCAAAATACCAAACTCCCAAATTTCAAAATTCTCAAACGCCCAAATTTGCAAATTTCCAAACTCTCAAATTTTAAAATTTCAAAATTCACAAACTCCCAAATTTCAGAATTTCCAAACTCCCAAATTTGCAAATTCCAAAATTCCCAAACTCCCAAATTTCAAAATTTCCAAATTTCCAAATTCCAAAATTTCCAAATTCCAAAATTTCCAAATTCCATAATTTCAAAATTCCATAATTTCCAAATTCTAAAATTTCCAAATTTCCAAATTCTCAAATTCCCAAATTTGCAAATTTCCAAACTCCCAAATTTCAAAATTTCAAAATTCTCAAATTCCCAAATTTCAAAATTTTAAAATTCTCAATTTCCAAAATTCTCAAACTCCCAAATTTGCAAATTTCCAAACTCCCGAACTTCCGAATTCCAAAATTCCCAAACTCCCACATTTGCAAATTCCAAAATTCCCAAAGTTCTAAATTTCCAAATTCCAAAATTCCCAAATTTTATTACTATAGATATCAATATCCCCAAATCCCTATTATTGCAGATACTTATATGTATCCCTAGATCCCTATAACCCTAGATCTCTATATCTTTAAATACCTACTATCCTATATCTCTATATTTCTAAATCTCTGTTCTTCAAAATACCCATATCCCTAGATTTCTATACTCTTAGATACCCATACCCTCAAGATCCCTACATTCTACTCCAGCAATATTCTATTCCACATTTTCCACTAGTAATTACATTAGACTCTCGCTATATGGCCCCCTGAAGAGTTATAAAACCCGGAAATTTTCCTATACGAAAACATGCATATTTAGAAATTTTAAGAAAAAGACAAATTTAAAAACTTAGAAATTTCCAAATTTAGAGATAGAATATTTAGAAACATAAAATCTTGCAAATATAGACATACATCATCAATTTTTCCAAGCTTCTACCGAGGAACCAACAAGAAATCGCTTTACATAAAATAAAATTCATCGAGTTTCGCAATCGTTGCACGTCCCTGTAGAAGAAACATATTCTTCTCAGAAAAAGTATGTAGAAAGTTCGCGTACAGAAAGAATATGTTGACCGAGCAGAGAAAACTGATTTCTTTGATCGCGAAACGGAAGGAGCCTAGGATGTAAACGTCGGAAGCAACTCCGTTACATCTCGTTGGAAGTTGGCGGAAGAAAGTTTGGTAACGTGGTTGTTCGGCTCGTCTGATTCCCCTGTTGGTCGTCGTCGACGATCGGGAAGCTCGTAATTTCACTTGGAAACGTTTGCAAACAAGTTTGCCCCGGGTCTCGAGGGCCGGGCGTGTTCGTGCGACTACGTTTCACGCAACTCCTGCATTAATCGTGCTCGATTAATCGCACTAGCTAATTTCCCAAGGAGAACTTGGAGAACCTTGCCGAGAACCTTTTTACGACCACCATTTTTACTCTGCACTACTCTCCTTTATTTATTTACTAATTCATTTATAGTATTTGCTAATTCATTTATTTACATATGTATTTGCTAATTTATTTATTTACGGGCCACTTTGTACAAACACAAATATAATTGATTTCCCTGAATTCAAATTTTCGAATTTGCAATTAAAAAATTAAAGAATAGTTAAACTTTCAACTTCTAAAAATTTGCAATTTTTGAATTAGCGTATCCTCACGTGATTCTTTCGCTAGGGACGTTTTACATGTTAATTTGCGAATGAAATGTGTTTAATCAGAAAATTTGAAGGATTTTGATTTTGTGTTTCAGTATGCGGCGATATCCACGGGCAGTTCTATGACCTGATGAAATTATTCGAGGTGGGCGGTCCACCCTCCTCCACAAAGTATCTCTTTCTCGGCGATTATGTGGACAGGGGTTATTTCAGTATCGAGGTAAGTTCGAAATTTCATTATTATCGCATTGCTGGTTCGTGTAACTTCACGATGAACGCTTTCAGACATCGTTTTGTGTTGAACGAACCATTCGGTTTCAATGAAACATTCGGTACAACAATTAATTGTTTCTACAAGCTTGTTAGTTTCGCCAGTAATTACGGTCAACTACTCAATTTATAGTTATTGTTGATAAAAATTACTGTGGCGCGATGGAATTATTAAGAGAGATGTGGGAAATTTATTGTAACTTATGATTTGTAATACGTAGGAATTTATTTATTTATCTTTAAATTCTCAGAATCTCAAATTTTGAGATTCCCAAATTCCAAATTTTCTAATTTATGAATTCTCAAATTTCTAATCTCATAAGTTTCTATATCCCCATATTTCAATATTCCAGATTCCCAAATTCCAAATTTGTAAATTCTGAAATATTCAAATTCCAAATTCTCACATTCCCGAATTTGCAATTCCCCAAATTCTCAAATTCCCAACTCAAAGTTCCAAATTTCTAAATCCTCAAATACCTGAACCCCAAGTTGTCATCTTAATCTCCTACATCCCCAAATTCCAATTTTGTAAATTCTCAATTTCCCAAATTTCTACGAAGGGAAAACTAGTTTATGAAAATTGATAAAACAGCTCAACCAGTAAATTATTAAACCACAATCCAAGGACAAGCCTCCTATAATGAAATCCATTGCAATCGCGTCCCCAAAGGGAGACTCCCTGAAATGAAATCCATAAAAAGTATCCTCGGTCTGCGTATATCTCGGAAAGAGGTAATTCCTCTAATAAACGATATTATCAAGCGATTCGGGTTGATACGTGGGACACGTTGAAAGGAATGACGGTGGTACGTATCGCGGTGGAAATCCTTGGAAAAACAGAGTTTACCGCGCGTTTCGAGAAGACGTGTGGCCGCAACAGCGTGAGCTTCTGCGTGACTGTGCTTGCACACGCGATGAAGAAGGACGTAAAGCTCCGTCGAGATCGATACTCTGTATCCGCAATATGCTTCGTTGGATTTTCCAGAGAGCCAACAGAGAGCGAGAGAGAGACAGAGTATTCTTGGTTTGCGAGAAACGTGCAGACACATTCCGAGAAGATTTTCTTTCGATGGATGAAACACCGCGATGAGAAGCGGAGAAAACACGAAGACAGATGGAGATAGAAAATGGTGGAGAAAAATGTTTGAGAAGATAAAGAGAGACGGAGAGAAGTAAGAAGAATGGGAGGAGTACGCGGAGAATGTAAATGGGTTAAGAGGTGGCGTGGAAGAGAAGATGAAAAGGACCGATCATGGAATTGATTATTCGGTTTAGGGGAATGAGAGGTGGAAATCGATAGCACGAGGAAGAAAAAACAGTGGAATGTTACTGGAGAGACAGGAAAAACGCCGGATAAATAAAGGGGATATTAATATTGATATTTTTGTGCATTTTTTGATGATGAGGTAATGCAGAGATGAAATTTTTGCGCTTTATGAAATTTCAGTGAATAGCATCTCTTCTTGACTTTTTTATTTTTCTAGTCTGAGAATTTTAAATTTGTGAGTTTTTTCAATTTCAAGTTTAAATATTTTTCATTCTTTATGAAATCGCAATCTTTCAGAATTTTCTGACTTATTTGCGATATTTATCGCTGGGTGTCGGACATTTGGTAGTGTGGGGCATTCAGGGATTTGGCGTACTCTACTGGGTTCTGGAAAATTAGCGGTGTGAGGATATTTAGGGACGTGGGGCATCCAGGTGTCTGGGGCACTCGTTGAGTCTCGTTCAATTAGTGCGGGTTTAGGGATGTGTGGCATTCAGGGGTTTGGGGCACTCCGCTGACTCTCATCAGTGATGTGGAGTTTTTATGGGTTTGGGACCTTCGTTGGGTCTTGGACAATTAGTGGTGTGGGGTATTTAGGGGTATGGGGCATTCAGGGATCAGGGCACTTCGCTGGGTCTGGGACAATCAGTGTGGGGCACTCAGGGGTTGGGGGCACCTACTGGGTCTGGGACAATCAAGGGATTGTGACTCGGGTGGAAGCTTCCATCGGGATGTCACCATGGTGAGCATTACTAAGCAGAGCGGAGGATATGGCGGGTGTTATCATCGGTGGTCAGCAGTAGAATGCTTCCCATATGTGGGATCATCGGTGGAGGTTTTGAAATTAGGACACTTAGGGGTGCGGGTACGAAACCAACTTGCTATCCCCTAACATAAAAATGCGAGCATGTTTCCGCTTTCTGCGTTATAGGTTACAACCCTATACGCTAAGCGGAATCATGCCGTCTCTTCTTTCTCGCGGTCGTGTATTAATAGTCGCGAGGGCCTATTGTAATTGCGAGAAGGACAATTTGCGGCTGGCCACCTAGTGGCCGCGGTGTCTAGTTCGCGATCTGCGACCCACGCGATACGAGCGAAAAAATGATCTCCACCTCTGGGGGGAAGACCCCTCGAGACACCGAGAAGCTCGCTCGCCGAGAAATGTAACGTGATCCGCGGTTCCAGTATATCCGTGAGACAGTACCAATGCAAATATAAAACTTTTTTATTTTTGACTTTTTCGTTATCAAACTTTTACCAACTGATTTTTGACATTTTTCCGGTTAAAATGAGACTAAACACGATATAATTTCGACTACATTTACTGGTTTTGACGATAAGTTTTGAAAGAAGAAGAGTCGCTGCGATTGTATCAGTCAAAGATGTAAAGTCTGCTGTATTATTTACAACATGCTAACTTTCTTATTTCCAGTACTCTTTTTGTACAGCTTTTGCCACCATATTCGTGACATTTTTCTAATTAAAATGAGACGAATCGCGTTGTCATTAGGGATATATTTACTTGCAATATCTTATTGGAGTAAAGTCCTCGATATAAATGTTAGTGTATGAATGTTATATAAATTTTAACATTCGACAAACTTTGATCATTGTAAGAACTATATGATATAGGCGAAACTTCAGATTCGAAAGTTTCGCTTATATCGAGACTTTAGCGTATATGGAAAATGTTTAATCCACGACAACACGTAGGAGCATCACGTTCAGAACGCGATCGACTGTCGCGGGAATACACAGCACCGTCACGTAGTGCATACACCGCGAAATCGCCCTGGTAAACCAGCTAGGAACACAGTGTTTCGTAACGTAGTTGGTGCACCGATGCGAATCGTGTTGCACAATCCGTAAACTGAAGGCTTTCGGTGTCGTCGAGGCTCCTGAATCGCCTGTTAGAGGCGCTAATGCGTCCGTAAATGGAACACCGGTATTTTCCAATTAATTTACGTTTTCAGATTTAAATACATTTTCATGATTTTCTACTTCGAACCTACGAATTTTTTATTTCACATACTTCCTTTTAGAAGTCTCTTTACTTAGTAACTTTCAAACGTATTTTAATTTCAAATCCGAAAAATCAATAAACAATCTTGAAATTAATATCTAATCATCATATTAAGTCGCAAATCACTAATCTAAAATAAAAATCGAGAACAAGAAAATATAAATTCACGTTGTTGAAACACTAAAATAATGTTACAAAAAGTAGCAAACAACGTGAATAAAATGAAAGTAAAATTGCTCTCGAGTAAAACCCGAAGCGAGATAATTAATGGCAGGATACCATCGAGAAAATAATTTCATGGCGTGCTACCTCAAAACAATGGCTACGAAAATGATTTCGTGTTACTGTTCGCGTGTAATTATAGAGGGATGAAAAGCAGAAGGGTGTAATATCGGTTCAGTGGCTACACAAAGGGACAGCTGAAGGGGGCGCGTAACGTAGACAGTCGGATGGATTAGCAAAGAGGAATTAATCGACTTGAAGGTTGCACGAGAACCGAATTAATTTTCGTCTATCGAACAGTCTACGTTCCACGATCCATTGTAAATTCTCTTTGTGGTCGAAAAGCGAAATATCTTAACTTTAAACGTATTATATCTAATTCTACTTGTCATACCTATTATATCTAACCTCATAAACTCATCTGTTATAACCTATATCTATAGCGTGATAATCTTAAGCTTTCATGGCGTCCTCACGTAAGGACATACTAGATAATTGCTTGGTTATATTGCTTGCAATCGTTGTACTCGTGTAAGGACATACTAGATAAGTGCTTGGTTATATTGCTTATAAACCTTGTACTCATATAAGAACATACTAGATAAATGCTTGATTTTGTTGTTTGTAAACCTTGTACTCATATAAGGACATGCTAGATAAATGCTTGGTTTTATTGTTCTGTATACAGTGTCCTCATATAAGGACATACTAGATAAATGCTTGGTTCTGTTGTTTGTAAACCTTGTACTCAGATAAGGACATACTAGATAAATGCTTGGTTTTATTGTTTGTAAACCTTGTACTCACATTGTCACAGCATTCGCTTTCAAATACACATGAAGTACACATGAAATTCATGCAGTCTAAAATTCAACCAAATTTTCTTAAGATGTGGACATCTAATGACGTGACACACTCGTGACGCACTTCAGAAACAAGAAATCAAAATAATACTTGCAGCATGAGTCTGGAGTTTAATATCAATTATAATTTGCACAATGAACCCTTAACGAATTTGCATCCCTAAATACACCTAACAGTACAATTTTTACAGTATTTACGCAATTTTAACAGTGTTTGTCTAAACATCGCATAATTAGCTCCGTTTGACGCAACTGCCAAAGAAACATAGATTAAAGGTTTAAACACGTTTACGAGGAGAAAATATAGCGTCTCGTGACAAAGTTTTCCGGAACAAGGACCAGAAGACGCCTTAACAAATTGAACATACGAACTAGAATGGCGAGAATCTGGCACGATGACTAACAACCACCTACGATCATTATGGTCGCTTGCACGAGTGACACACAACACTTTCGTTTGCCAACGCGATAAATCAAACGCAAAGTTAAAGAGTACCGCTCCAAGACTTTTGAAGTACTATCGTACACCTGTTATCTACGGTTTAACGAAAACGATCGGACAATTACTGGCCAATAAAACGATTTCATGATTACATTGTCTGTGATATTAAATCATTTATTATTGTACGACAAATTGTTGACGCGAAGCCGCGATGAAATATTTGGGTGATGCTGTGGAATGTAGTACTTTGGAGTTTGTGTAATTTGCAAGTTGGAAGCAGAAAATTTGGGAAATTCGAGAAATTTACGAGGTTTAAAGATTTAGGAATTTGGGAGGTTGGAAATTATTAAGTATTTAGGAATCTGGAGAGTAGGATGTTTCTAATTTTGTAATTTAGTTATTTGTTTCAGGGTAAACAAGCTTGAATCTGTGAATTGTCAAGATTACAAAAATGGTGAATTTCCAAATTCTCAGAGTAAATTACAGACGCGAAATTCTCAAAATTCTAAAATTTCAGAATTCTCATATTACTGATTTTTCAAATTTTCGAATTCTCAAGGACCCAAATTTTCAGGCCTCCAAATTCACCATTTTCAGAATTTTAAATCCTCAAATTTCCAACTTCTCAAACCCCCAAATTCTCAAACTTCCAAATTCTCTAAACCCCAAATTCTCCAAATCTCAAATTCTCAAATTTTCAACTTCTCAAACCCACAAATTCTCTTAACCCCAAATTCTCAAATTTCCAACTTCTCAAACCCCCAAATTCTCAAACTTCCAAATTCTCTAAACCCCAAATTCTCCAAATCTCAAATTCTCAAATTTTCAACTTCTCAAACTCCCAAATTCTCTAAACCTCAAATTCTCAAATTTCCAACTTCTCACACCCACAAATTCACAAATTTCCAACTTCTCAAACCCCCAAATTGACAAATTTCCAACTTCTCAAACCCCCAAATTCTCAAAATCTCAAATTCTCAAATTTCCAACTTCCCAAAATCCCGAAATCCCAAATTTCCAAATTCTCAAAACCCCAAATTCTAATAATTCCAAACTCTGAAACCTCCAACTTCTCAAATTTCCAAAAACCTTTAACTCTCAAAATTCCCAAATTTCCAAAATCCCAAAAACTCCAAATTCTCAACCCTCCAAATTCCAAAACATCTAAATCCAAAATTTGCAAAATTTCTGCACATTTTTCCTGTTAAATTTAATTCAGTTTCAACTCGATCATAGTTATTCAACGTGTCTAGAGATGCTCTCGGTATCATTCTCATTAACTTGGAAACCTCAATTAATGTTATGACATAGTACGAAAGTTTAGTTTTGCATCTCGGTCTATTAATCAAGATTCCCAGCACGTCTGTTTTATGGTAGAAGTAAATTCTACGCCACTGATATAGAACTGAAAGTTTGTAGTGTCAGAACTGAAGTATGTCATTCTGGGTGCCCTTGAACTAAATTCTCTGAACACTGAACTTGAAACTGATCTTTATCGTTCTTCAAATCTTACGACTCTATGACATGTTCATTTATGATGTTTCCATTGTTCTACTTTTGATGGTGTAATACATATATTGTCACTAGTATGATAATATTCAATTTAGTAGTGTTATAATATTCAATTCACTTGTTTAGTAATATTTAATTCACTAGTTTAGGAATATTTAATTCACTAGTATGGCAAGATTCAGTTCACTATTGCAATAATATTCAATTCATTCGTATGACAATATTCACTTTACTGGTTTCAGTATATTTTATTCATTACTATGGCAATATTAATTGAAATTCGAAATTCCTGTATTTTCTAATTTTCAAATGTGGAAATGTGAAAATACAAAAATGAATTTCTGTATTTTTGAGTACGAAAATTTGAACATTAAAAGTTTCCTTATTTAAAAATTTGAAAGATGGAAAATTTGAAAGTTAAAAATTTCCAAATTTGGAAATGTGAATATTAAAAATTTCCAAATTTAAAAATATGTAAGGTGGAATATGTAAAAGTTGAAAATCCCAAATTTCAAAATATGGAAATAGAAAATGTGAAAGTTGAAAATTTCCAAATTTCCAAATATGAAAGATGGAAAATTTGAGTATTAAAAATTTGAAAATTTGAAAATGTGTAGAAATTGAAAATCCCAAATTTCAAAATGTGGAAACCTGAAAATTGAAAAATTAAATATCCCCAAATTTAAAAACCCCCAAATGAAAATCTAAAAAATTCCTCGTCTCAAATGTAAAACAGCGAAAAATAGAATATCCAATAATTCAAAATACATTCCCAAGAAATCAAACATAAAAACTACCACAAAAATTTCGAAAATGCATTTGATCATTTTAAAAATGCCTTTCGTGAATTAACCCTTCTCACTATAATCGGCAAATATTTAACATTCGTAATTAGCGAGCTGTTAATTAATGTCTCACGGGGGGAATGAACGTTTCATTAGGTCGATAATTAACGCTAACAAATATAACAATAACGTACCGAATGGCGTAGGATAGGCTTGCTTTTGTTCATTCGGTTAGCGGAGAGAGTTAGAGGGAATTACTCGTCCACCATTACCGTTGCTGATTAATAGAAATTCGGAAAATGGTCAATGGAATGGCGCCGCTTTTGTCCTAGCGTCGCGATTATACACGCATTCGCGAACGCGTTATCCACGTTTCCATTATGCGACGCCGTCGTCGCTCGTCACGCTATTCTGTCGGCGCGTTTATGAAACCATTTGCGTTTTATTACGCGCGACATGCTATATTTCGCTGGATCAGCTATATAGCCACTCTAAATATGATGTCACGCTTATAAACAAGCTCCCAGAACCGACGTAAAAAACAGTCTCGCTCGATATTTTCTGTTACACCTTCATTCGTTAACCTTTTTACGTACAGCAAGCTCTTTCTCTGTTTACGAATCGATGAATATTCATTCATATGTAAAAATACTGTACTTTGTATTTATGTAAATGTACTTTGTGATTCCATCAATATTATATATTTATTCATTATTTTGTAAATGGAGATTTATACGAATATTTAAACCTAATTTCTTTTTTTAATTTTGTACTATCACACACGTATGTGTATACATGAAATTATGTATGGAAAAGAGAATGTGTCATACATATGTGAAATTATGAATTTATACGTATTATTCATGGATGTGTATTATATGTAGATATACTCATATACATGTTTGTCTATAAAGTGATGTAGACATATGTGATAATCATATATGAAAATATATGATATATGATATGATATATGATACGATATATGATACGACGTATGATGCATATGATATGATATATGAAGGTTAATAATAAATATATACATATATGTGTGTACTAAAAAAAATACATATATGTATGAAAATGAAATGAACAAATACATACATACATAAATTTACTAAATTATGGATTTTATGTATATATATCTTTTTACTTGTTTGTTTATTGTAAACGAATAAATTCAATTAGTTATTAGTAATTATTATGATAACACATGGTTGAATAACACGTGATCGAAAAGAGATATTAAACCTGAAAAACAGCTGGGACAGTGGATGTGTGAATTAGCTGACGATAAAGTGGATGAGAAGAGCCATAAATAAAGAGCGATCTGAAAGATAAGGAAACATGAGTATCCCCTCGAAAAAAGTAAAGAGCACGTTAGAGATATTTAGTTCTAATAAGAATAGACGCTTCACGAGATTATTAATCACTCGGACAACTTGCGAGCGAAGATGCAACATCAGCTTATCCGATATTCGCTTCATCAATATTCTCCAGTGTCTTCGTTTCAAAATTCTTTCACAATCTTACTGTGTACACAATATAACACTGAAACGATCACAAATATACTCTAATTTGTTTCTTTATTTTTGCTTATTTTATTCGGTAATTATTATAATTTGTAGATTTGGAAATTTGGAAAATTTGGGGATTTGGGAATTTGGGGAATTGGAGATTTGGGACTTTCTAACTTTGATATTTAGAAATTTGGGAATTTGAGAATTTGGGGATTTGGGAATATGGGGAATTGGAGATTTGGAACTTTCCAAATTCGATATTTAGAAATTTGGGAATTTGAGAATTTGGGGAGTTGGAGATCTGGAAATTTGGATCTTTTTAATTTTGACATCCCCAATTTGGAAAATTTGAGAATTTGGAGCGCTGGAAATTTGGGAATTTCCAACTTTCATATTTAGAAATTTGGGAATTTGAGAATTTGTGGAGTTGGAGATCTGGAAATTTGAAAATTTGGAACTGTGTAATTTTTATATTTATAAATTTGGGAAATTTGAGAAATTGGAGAAGTCGATTTGGAAATTTGAAAATTTGGAACTTCCTAATTTCGACATCCCCAGTTTGGGAAATTTGAGAATCTGGAAAGGTTGAAGGTTTGCAAATTTGAAAATTTGCACTTTTCCAATTTTCACGTTTATAAATTTCGGGGAATTTGAGAATTAGGTCATTTAAATTCGAAAACAGAAATCTAAAAATTTGACATCATTTAAAAATTCGAAGACAAATCTAAAAATTTGTGAATTGTCACCCAAAAATTTGAAAATATAAAAATGTAACAATTTAAGAATTACAGTACTCCAAACCTTGAAAACATAGAAATCTAAAAATTTGACAATTAGTACATATAAAAATGTAAAAATATAAATATACATAAAATATCCTAAAAACATAAACGAACAAAAAATGATATTTTACCCTGAATTACAGAAAACAGCCAAACGAAAATCTATAAAATGTAGAATTTCTCCTCGCAAGGACATCCCTAAGTTCCAAAGGATTGTGTACGACGAAATATTATGTAAATCGTTGTTTAATACGACACGTTGTTTGATGGAATGAAAATACGTCTGGTAGAGAAGCTTGCGACAGAAAGCAATAAACCGACAGCTTACGGTTGGAGCGTGTTCGCAGCTATTCATGCGATTGTTCCTGAACCAGGATATGCTCGCATACAATGTGCATTTATACCTGTGGATGCCCGCATTCGAAACAAACGTGTATACTCGATGAATAAATGATGCGCTCTTCCACCTCTCTCTCGCCATATTCGATATTGATTTTCCCTGCATGGCCAACTTTTGACGATTGTTTACCCACGGTACGTGTGCATCGTTCGTGTACACTTCCATTGTAAATAAATTATTATTCCATTGTCCTATTAACAAATTGAGTCGGAAGGAAAAATATTCTATTCGCGTTTTGGACATTGTACGCGAATTATTATTCCGTTGGTCTGTTTACGAAATTTAGTCGATAATGCCTCTTTCAAATTTTTAATCAATTATTTCATTGTCGTATTAACAAATTGAGTTGAGAGGGTAGGAGGCTATATACTCAAATTTCCAAATTCAGAACTCTCGATTTTTCAAATGTACTAATTCTCTAATTTCCAAATTTCAAACCCTTAAATTTTCAAATTTCCTATTTCTGAATTCCTAAATCTCCAAATTCTCGAAACATCAAATTCCCACGTTTCCATAGCTTCCCGTCTCATCTTCGCAGCCCCGATCGCAGGGAATTATCGAAACTCGTTCTCCATTATCCACATATGAACACAATACGTTCCTGCCAGAAAATGATCAAACATCTACCACATAAAATTATCCATAATTAAAGTAAAAATAAATAAATTCTAACCTAACACAATACGTTCCCAACAGGAAATTATCAAACACCTACCACATAAAATTAACCACAATTAAAATAAAAAAATTCTACTAAACGTGATAGAATTTAAAAATAAAAGTATTCTCTATAGCTTGAGCGTGGCAAGGAACGTGTTAACAGAAAGAAAAATCGGATCGATTTGGCAAGAGACTCGGTAATAAACAGGCGAGTGATGAAGCGGTTAAATAAAGCACCATGTAAAATCGTCCGTGTTAGGTTTGTCCCGTGGCATCCTGAGGCTTGAATCGCGAAGGCATTCACCGTGGATGAAAAGAGGTATTATTCGCTTTATTTCGTGCATCAGCTAATTAATTGTCGTGCCCGGGGCCGACACGAGACGACAAAATTACCGGGGACTGGCATGCATCGCGAAACAAAAGCGCCTACGGGAGAGACCGTCGTTTACGTTTCAACGTAATTGGCCGGCACATAATTAATCTTCACGGTTCTCGAAACGCATCGTTGATTCGAGATACATATATGTATGCACGTGTTTGTACCGCTTCTACTTGAGGCTCAATCCAAACAACGATTATAAAGCTAACGATCTTGCCAAACAAATGGAAAATTATCTTGATTCGTTGTTGATCGTTGGGTCTAACGGAAAGTTTTCTCTATTCTTGCGTTATGCTGACTCACTCGTGACGCACTCGTGCTTGCGTCGTGACGCACTCGTGCCTCGGCTGTGATCAATTTTACTCGAATTTTTAATATGCTTCAATTGTTCAAGTCCAAAATTCTTCACTGAAAAATTAAAAAGTTCCAAAGTTCCCTATTGCAAAATTTCAAAATTCCAAAATTCTCCACTGCAAAATTTCAAAAGTCCCTAGTACAAAATTAAAAAATTCTAAAATACCTCAGTACAAAATTTAAAAATTCTAAAATTCCCTAGTACAAAATGTAAGAGTTCTAAAATTGTCCACTGCAAAATTTAAAAATTCCAAAATTCTCTACTGTAAAATTAAAGTTCCAAAATTCCCTAGTACAAAATTTCAGTATTCCAAAATTGTCCACTGCAAAATTTCAAAATTCCAAAATTCTCCATTGGAAAATTTAAATATTCCAAAATTCTTAACTGGAAAGTTTAAAAATTCCCAAATTGTCCACTGCAAATTTTAAGAATTCCAAAATTGTCCACTACAAAATTTAAGAATTCCAAAATTGACCACTACAAAATAAAAAAATTTCATAATTGTCCGCTGCAAAATTTCAAAATTCCAAAATTCTCCACTGCAAAATTAAAAAGTTCCAAAATTCCCTAGTACAAAATTTCAGTATTCCAAAATTGTCCGCTGCAAAATTTCAAAATTCCAAAATTCTCCATTGCAAAATTTAAATATTCCAAAATTTTTAACTGAAAAATTAAAAAATTCCCAAATTGTCCACTGCAAATTTTAAGAATTCCAAAATTGTCCACTGCAAATTTTAAGAATTCCAAAATTGTCCACTACAAGATAAAAAAATTCCAAAATTGTCCACTGCAATAAATACATGTCTATGCGTATACAGTGCCACTAGAACTACCAACCGGTCAAAATTTCCCATTTTATGTCACGAAATGTTATTGCCGTCGAACCGTCTATTACATTATTGCGGTAAAGAATGGTTGTACATGTCAGCTGATGCTTTAGTACTCACCGCTCTATTTTCAAAATGAAGTCAAGCGTGTATTTAATAGTGATAGTCCTATAATAATTCGTAAAACGTTTAGAATTCGGAGCTAGTAAAATTTCGTCAGAATCGCGAATAGTAAAATTCACGAGATTCCTTCGGCCAGCATTAAAGACGTTAAGATAAACACGGACCATTTGGATTTTTGCGCGGGATCATCTGCCAAAATACGAGGAACGAAACGCGATCACGAGTGCTAGACGTTGTCACATTTAGACCGCAATACGAGTCACGAGCGTGGTTGTTTCGACGCGGCGAATTTAATTCATGGCACGTTATAAATTATAAGGGGTGACGGAGAAACCTGCTGGCAGGAGTGAAACGGAGATGAAAGAGACGGGAAGACGAGCGAGAGGATAAATAAAAGTAACGTTAGCGGCTCCGCGAAACAGTAACTTGCATTTTCACTTTTACGTTATGGAATCGTGTTTCTACCTGTCTCTATAAAAAGAATATTTCCCGGAAAAAGCGTAACGAACGTTGTCGTTATTTATTACGTTCGCATAAACTTCGCGCGGAGAAGTATACCGACCGTCGAATATTTCGACTTCGTGGAAGACACGTTTACGTGCTCCTATTTATTATTTCACCGTGGATGTGCAAATATTCTCGCAATTTTATTTGCATTTTCGTTAGTTGAAAATTAAACGAAATTTAATTTTGCATAGCATATGTGAAACATCATGAATTTTATTTTCTGTAATAATTTATTTACTTAAAGGTATATTATTTAATTTTAAGTGAAGGAGAGATGTTTTCTCTGGACATATAGTGATGTGGATATTGCTTTTTTGTTGCAGTGCGTATTGTACCTGTGGGCACTTAAATTGTGCCATCCAAACACACTGTTTCTCCTCAGAGGGAACCACGAGTGCCGTCACCTCACGGAATATTTCACATTTAAGCAAGAATGTAAGTAATCCACCTCTGGACTAAATGATTCACGAAAATTCTCCACTGCAAGATTTCAAAATTCCATAATTTCCTAACTATGATATTTGAATGTTCTAAAATTTTCCCACTGCAAAATTACAAAATTACAAAATCCCCTACTGTACAAATAAGAAATTTCAAAATTCTCCACTGCAAAATTTCAAAATTACAAAATTCCCTAGTACAAAATTTCAAAATTCTAAAATTCCCTACTACAAAATTTTAGAGGTCCAAAATTCTCCACTGCAAAATTTAAGAATTCCAAAATTTCCCAATTCCCAAATATCTCCACTGCAAAATTTCCAAATTCCAAATTTCCCCTCCGCAAAATTTCCAAATTCACAAATAGTCTCCACTGCAAGATTTCCAAATCCTTCAACTACAGAACTCCAAAGAACCTAACCTACCATCACCAAAACGAAAAAAACGTCGATCACAAAGAACCGTATAAATTTCTCATCCAAAATTCCCAAAGGCATCAGCATATCCAGTACCGTATAACGAATTACACGTTATCGACGTCTACCGCGGTAACACGTGGACGTTAATAATTTTCCTCTCGCGACGTTACATGTCTAGAATAAATCTCGATCAGCGATTGAATAAAAATCACGAGGGAACGGTGATATTCCGACGGGAATCGACGCTATTCAAATCATAAACGTTACGGCTCGTAGCGAGTTAACGCGATCGGCTGGTAAATACACGCGACTTGACCCAGTATCAGACAATTTTCCGGGATCGATACGAGCTTTTCCGTGAGTTTCACCACGCAGAGTCCCGAGATATCGCTGATTGCACGCGGACCCTCTGGGATCATGAAATTGAATGGAGTTTGTACTCGAGCGTGTTCCTCTCGTCGACTAGAATCGCGAACGAATGCTTTCCGCACGATAGATCGTTCCTCGTTTCATTCGTTAGATTAAATCTCTAGATTTTTCCATTCTTATCAAGGCTTTTCAACCATGCAAGACCATGTGTTCACACTTTCTTCCTTACCGACGCAACGTGAGGAACATTTTACATTCAGTATTTCCAAATCAACGATCATTTTTAATTAGATGCAACATGTGTCCGAAAAATCGTCAGACTCATTCAACAAAGATAATTTTACAGATATATTTGTATATAAATTTATATGGGAATTAATAAATGAACTGGATGACTATATACATTCTCTGTTTTTAAGAATTTTAACACGACTACCTATGCATCAAATAAGATTTATTAGTTGCGTTGCATTGAACCCTTGACCTGCAATATAGTGACACACTCGTGACGCACATTACAATTCAACCGATCTCGCATTTTCACTGCAATCGAATTTTGTGTTCAATTGTAAACTAATCAAGGATCTCTGAATACATGCACCTAACATTTTAACTTTCTTCAGATGTCTTCATGTTGGAATAATTAGCTAGCTGTAAATGACGCAACTGTCCAGAAAATGTTAAGGGGTTGAATACGTTAACACTAAGTTAACTCGTCAGAACCTCTTAGATTACAGAAATTAAGCCTTTGTCAGAATGTATGTCAAGAATTATAGTCAAGAAGAATTATCGAGTCAGGAATTATATTTCATCCCTTATTCATTCAGCTTTATTTTTAATCTATAAATTGTTCATGAAACCTAGCGTTAATAAATGTAAACCTGTGTAAAATAAGCATAGCAATTTTTCAGAATATTTTGCAATGGCGTTCGGGCGTCGCAGAAGCCTGTGAACAATCGGTATCGCAGGCTGTCGGAGTGTAATAATTAAGACGTTCGTACTCGAGCGTCGTTAATTGCACGTCGAGCATAACTCTTGCACGTCCTCCTTTTTCGCTTGTGGTTCAGCCTCGTTGTATTAACGAGGATCGAGTTCCGTCCCCTTGACTTTCTTTCGGTATCGTCGCCATACTGTGTACGTACTACGTGGGCCACACTCCTCGGAGTGCTCATTTACGAGCTCCTGGCCCGAATAAATAAGTCAAGAACGAGGAACGATCGCGAGTTTCCTCGTGGAACACGATATCGTTGTGTCTCCGTATGTATATCGTTTTATGGACACAGAAAACCTTTTCGTATATAGCGTAAAAGATTAATACATTCAAGGTCGACCGGTACGAGACACATTTGCGCGGACCATACATTTGTTCCATGTGCATTCAATATACATGGATCTGTTTAATGTATGTTTAAAAAGTATATATTTTTGTATACTACATTATGTATTTATGTTGTGATATAAATACATTTGTATTACGTATGTGGATATTGTGATCATTATATGTATTTCAAATTTTATAAGTATATTATTGGTTGCTATTTTTAACTGTATAACATGTCATGTGTTTACTTGTATTGCATAAGGATGTAAGTAAATAAATAAGTATAAATGTATGACATGTATCACATCCTATATGATGTATACATACATCTAGTGTGATGTATAATATATTATACATGAAAACATATGTGACATATCATACATGTATGCATACATGTATAACATATATTATAACATACATTCTATATGACATCTGCTTGCATACATTGTATACAACATATATTATACAAACATAGATACATATGCATACATTTACATTTATCTTTATGTCACATGTGAATACAGAGTCAGTATATAGAATACAGAATACACATGTCAATAAAACGTACATACATGAATACATCAAACAAAATAACTGCATAAATATTACACGACTTTAATATCAACGATCATCTCCATTTTCTATAATTAAAATTTCGCAATATCAAAAAATGAATTTAACAACTGTCCATAGTTATTAATAACCGATAATAAAATTGTGAACATCATCCAAGTACTTAATTGCATTTTTTGACCCAACATCATCGGAAAATGAGGTTTAACGATTCGAGGCAGACTCGCGTCGCAAATCGTGCGAAAGCAGGGACGAAGTTTGTTCCAGCATGAAAGAAAATGGCGCGAAGCAGATAAAATGGGGGAAAAGGGCTCCGGGGAGCAATGAAGTAGGGCTTCGAGGATAGACAGAACGGGGGATGTTTTCTGCGCGTGTTCGTGCACGAAAAGGGGATCATTCTCTGTATGCTGGCCATTTTGCCCGTGGAGAATAATAAATCCTTCCATCGAGCAATTCCTGTTGGATCGAATAAAAACTAAAGAAAACGGATTCGATGTTTGATTCTTTGTTCGGCGTTCTTTGGTTTCGCGATACGTATTAATTCTTTTGTTTCTGCTCTATCTTGCTTTCGCAGTTCACGTTCGATTGCCTGATTCGTTCGACGGGATATCCAAGTCCTTTGATGTCGTATTAATTGTTCTTTACCTTTGTCTCTTGTGTTTCCTCGTCCGGTTCTAATGAAGTGACTCTTTTCCTTCTGCTTCATTTCAGTTTATGACTTGTACGGTATTAATCAAATTAATTTCTTCGTTTAAAGGTTATGTGTGATATAATTTATCAGAGTTGTGATACCTCTTTGAGCAAATGCAAGATTTAGGCTTTAACTTGATGTATCATTTTATAAAATTCATATCAAATAAAGATACTCTTAATTCAAAGACCACTGCTATATCTCCAACAGGATAAACACAAAACCATCCAGTGTTCAACTAAACCAAATTCACTTGCACCTCTATAATCACTCTATTAATGTCACTATTGAACTTCAGATAAAAAGATCATCTCAATCTATTTGTACGATTCGGCCTAACTTCACCACATAAACAAATCCTGCAGCTATTAACAGCATTCGTATCTTCATCTTCAACAAACCAAAAACAGCTTAACCCAAATCCTCGAGTTGCTCAACTTCCCAATGAGCTTCAACTTCAACTACCCCTGTTGGATTCGCAATTCTTTCGTCGTTCCAATTTCGCTGGATCCTCGACAAACACAATGACCAACTGACTCGTGTTTCTAACGCTCGATCGAGCTAACTTCTCAAGGTCGAGACGTTTGTTCGCGAGATCACAACGAAGGGTGATCGAAGTGACAGCTTCGAACAGCAATCTATCCTGTTTCAGCCATAGTTGCCTGTGCTCTTAACGGCAACAAATTTTATGGCTACCCATCCTGCACCTAGTTTTATTGACAGGAAATTCTTCTTCCTGGAGGAAACTGTTTCGCTTCGATGTTTCGTGCTCTTCGTCATTCTGTGATGGCTATTCTTTTCTATACAGTAAAATTTCTCAACTATCTAAAATCCTTCGCTATAACAATTCTTATCTATCACTATGCAAATTCGTTTCAAAGATGAGTCCCACATAAATCATCTCCAATTCTCCAATATCTTCTTGTTCTTTTATGAAGATTGAAGTAACTGATGTATTACCAATGGCTTTCAAAATTTCTTGAATTCCTCAACTATCTAAAATATTCACTATAACAATTCTTATCTATCACTATGCAAATTCGTTTCGAAGATGAGACCCGCATAAATCATCTCCGATTCTCCCTATTTTTAAAAAATTTCCATTCGAGCATTGATTTACATCAGAACTAATAAATATTCCAAAATCGAAGGCAATATTTCCCCTGTCCAAAGAATGTTTACCGCAGCTATCAAATCATCGTAAAAAGATATTGAATCAACATATTCCGCGTTTGATGTTCGCCTGGGACCCCGAAGAACATTTCTCGCGGTGATATTTCTTCTCTGCGCTCGTATTTTGTATATCTTTCCCGTCAAATCAAACGAAGACAAGAATCAAATTCTTCGATTTTTCGTATTCGATATACAGTCAATTCTGCCATCTTTCGTTTCACTCAATTTTCTCTGAATTCTTTCTGCGATTTCGAGATCTCTCGACTTCATGGATCCAGCGTGAAGATTTTCATCGACTGCGTGACAATGCTCCAGAAATCCAGTTTCTTGTTTCCGTGACAACTACTCGAAAATCGAACGCCATTTCCGGTTGAAAGAGAAGATGCGAGTGTAACAAAGGTGGACGAACTCTGAAGCTAAAAGTTTAGCTTTGTGATAAATGAAGTTTACCTTCGAGATAAATGAAGTTTCAAGATAAATGAACAGATGTTGCAATAGAGACGTATTTACTAGTATTGGAATAGTAAATTGCTGACTTCAGAATAGCGAAACTAGCATAGCAGCTCTGTAGACCTAAATTCTAGGGACACTTGAAAGTAACAATACATTTAATCTTCGTGTCTGAAGTTTGCATAACATTCATTTGAATTATTTTGGTCTTTGTTCAAAGAAGGGTTAAATAGTATTGTTTGTACTTTGTTTTCAGGTAAAATAAAATACTCGGAGAGGGTGTACGACGCGTGTATGGACGCGTTCGACTGTCTGCCGCTCGCGGCCCTCATGAACCAACAGTTCCTCTGCGTGCACGGTGGATTATCGCCGGAAATTCACAATCTAGAAGACATACGCAAAGTAAGTAGAACGTTTATTCAGTTGTCTGACGAGTGGACGATTTCACTGTGATTAATCTGTTCTGTACCGGTGAAATCTGTCTCGCGCCACGAAATGACCTCTGGAAAAAACAGCAAAAAAAGACTGCAATTAATTAACTCTCTGTGATCAAAAATGCACTCTCTGTGAATTAACACTTTTATCACAACTTCGATAATTTTAAACGAAAAGTACCTCGCGTTATAGTGCATTTTCATAACGAGCAGTTTCTGTCAATTGATTACAGTCATATTAGTAAAACCGAAAGAGGAAAGTAGACCATAATTTGTTTAACTTCTGGAGCTCATTTTGTGAATGTGTACTTGTACAAAGTGAGTTTTCTGGAATTTGAGGGATTCGTGAAATTTTCGTAAACGAGAAAATCACTTGTCGGCTAAGTGGCACGAGTGCTATTGGGACATGGTCTGTCGAGTACCGGAAACATAGCAACCGATGTGCTGCCACCTGCTCTATCGATCGTTCACCTAAACGGTGTCTACCTTGACACAGCAGCACGCATGGGAGATACATGCAACTCTTTCGTGTAATTTTTCATATGTATCTTATCTTGCAATTTAAAATTATTACTCTAACATTATTTGTTGATCCAATAACGAGATTTAATAAATTATGGCATTATCGGAAATTTAAGATTGTAATTGGAGTCATAGTTATGCATAAGTATATGTTGTGTACATATGTTACATATGTGATCACATACGTATAATGTAATAGTGTATGATATGTGAGATTAAGGACGTACGTATAATGCATGTAATCATGGTCATACGTATAATATATATAATCATGAACATACAATATATGTGCGACATATGTGATCATATATGTAACATATGTAATACACGTATGTATGCGACTAATGTATATTATGTTTCGAACATTTGATAACATATGACATATATGTCACACATACATATAACACATATGATCATATATGTTCACACATACATATAACACATATGTGTATTGACATATCAAGATTTTTTATAATACATTGCACAAAATTTCTAAGTAAATTACTTTTCAGGTATAATGTTGAATATCTGCAAAAAATGACTAGTTTCACTAGTTTCTAAAAATAATTATAATAATTAACACCTCTTATCAACTTATTTTAACTTATGTAATAATGTATTACTCTTATTTACGCGTGAGTGTAAATGATCGTTTGCAACGGTGATTTCTAAAGCATCCAACACACAGAAGAACGAAATAGTAGTAGAGACGCGTCGTAAATATCCGTTTCTAGTGGTCCCGTAAAATATCGCGTGTTCGAGATATTAATTAATCCCCGGTGATTCAACCGATGCAGTCGGACGCATCCAATCGTTTAAAATCTTCGAATTGACCGGTTGCCTTACGATTTTCTAAATGGCTGCGTCCGTTTGCCCATCGTTTTAATCGTTTCATCGTGGATATTCACGACAGATGGAAAACGTTGGAACACGTGCAAGTTTATAATGTCCGTAATCCTCGATTCGGCAAATTAATTTGCCCGTTAGCCAAGGAATAGCATTACGCGAAACGATTCCCGTTTATCTCGTTAAAACGAGTTGTTTTCAAAGATCTTTCAATTAAATTTAATTAAACCGCCGTTAAATACTGCGCATTATTTAACGGTATAGAAAATTCCGAAGAAGATCAGCGGATTCACGGTACGTGAATCAAAGGATTTTGATACTGTATCAGATTTGTACGGTAAAGCCCGTGCGTCGCAGATTCTACGGACGGATTCTTTAGTCGATTCGGTATAAAAGGAATTTCTAAGTTCCTCGTCTCTTTACTTTGAGAATAGATAAAATAGAGGTAATGTTCCGAGGTCCATGCATCGCCGACTCCCTGGACTCCCCTGGTATCTTTAGCGGAACGTGGTCTAAGGAACGATTCACTACCAAAGGAATTTTTTAGTATTCAGTCTCTTGGGTTCGACGAGGGTGGAAAAAAAAGAGAACCAAGGTTTCTTGGTATTGAGAGAACTATGTTATACGTCGAAAGTTTCGTCGCTCTTCTCAATGAAACACATACTGAGAATTTATATTTAAACATATGTTTAAAGTTTATAACATATGGGACCATGTATGTATAATATACATATGTTACAATATATGTATCATACATGTTAGTAAACCTGATGATATCCGTATAATATATCTGACAGTATACGTAATATACGTATGTGATCATATATGTGAAACATATGTGGCCATATATCTATACTGCAGGTGTTAATATGTGTACGATGTATGTGAGAATATGTGAATATGTAATCATATATGTATAACATATATAATTATACACGTCTAATGTATACGATCATATGCAACATATATGATTATATGTGTGCAACACATGTGGTCATATAGTTTAACTTATATGTTCATATAGGCTACCATATGTGGTCATATAGACTAACATATGTGATCATATATATTTATTCACATAAACTAACATATCAACAATATAACAAGTCATATAAACTAACATATGTGGACATATCTGTATAACATATATGATCTTATATTGATATTATACGTCATAATTAATGTTCACGCAAATGGCGTATTTATCAATAAACAAGTGACTTACAGAAAATAGTCACCATCACAGCCAGTCTTTCGTGATGCTCGAATTTCGTAAATATCCCTAGGCACTCGTAACCCTAACAGTGCACTTAATCAACAGCCACACATACCGAGGTGTTCGTTTTATCGCGTCCGTTCTCCGTCGTCTTTCGTTCCGAGTCACGAAAGCTCGGCAGGCGATAATGAATTTCCCGGACGAATTCAAGTTCATCGAGTCCCGCAAGCCTCGGTAGAGGAAGAAAGAGGAAAAAGTTGCCGCGTCGTTGGCAGAAGTTTTAACGACGCTTATAAAACGAGCGTACGTGTGGCAACTGCACCGTGAACGTTCGTGCCCTTTTTATTTCACCGTCGCGTCGTGATACGTGACCAACGTAGAAGTTCGAAACGGGAAAGTTGTAAGTCGAACGTTTCGAGATTCTACGGCCGTTCGAGACCGGCTGCTTTTCTTCGCGGGTCTACGTGCAGGTTATTATGGTGAATTTCCAAAGAGCGTGTTACGCGGCACGCATAGGTGCATGCCGGGCTGCATGGCGATTAAGTTAATAGCGGCAGGCGATAGCGCGGTCCTGACGCTATTTAAAGCACAAACTGCACCGTTGTAGCTGATAAAATGCACCAGGTGTTTCGTGGCTCGAGGGCTCGATGCGTCACGACGCCTCGAAATCTCCTCCTGGTGAATTATTCTCCCACCGACCCGAAAATGGACGCTTTCGATCCTTTCGGTTACTTTATTATTTCTAAGCTTTTAGATAAACTTTTAATATTCACTCTACTATCTACATTTTTATTACATTCATTTTTGACGACTGTTTTATTGATATTTTTAGGGATTTTTTTTTAGGATTTTCAGAGTATCGAAATTTGGGAGTGCAGTGACTTGGGTATCTAGGGTTATGGGGGTCTAGGAATTTTAAAATCTTAGCATTAGGGATTCTAGGGATTTGGGTATCTAGGGATATGGGAGTCTAGGAATTTTAAAACCTTGGGATTAGGGATTCTAGGGATTTGGGAGTATAAGAGTTTATCGATCTAGGGAATTGGGGATCTAGCAGTGTAGAAATCTAGGGATATCAGGGATTATGAATGTGGAGGAATAGGTATTTGGGGATCTTGGAATTTCGAGGTCTAGGGATATGGGAATATAGGGATTTATTGGTCTATGGAACTGGAGATCTAGGAATTTGAAACCTAGGGAATTGGGGAATAGGAATCGAGGGATCTAGGGATGTTGTGGACTAGAAATTTAGAGATAATATTTAGGGAGCTTGGGATTCGGTGATCTAGGGATATGGGAATATAGGTATTTACTAGTCTACAGAATTGAGAATATAGAAACTGAAATTCTAGGAATATTGTGGAATGGAAATTTGGGGACTTTGGAATCTAGGAACTTGGATATTTGTGAACCTTGGAATTTGGTCATTATTAAATATAAAAATTCAGAACCTCGGAACTTTTAAGTTTCTAAATTTTCGAAGATTTGGATATTTGAAAAATTGAAGAATTGAAGAATTGAAAAATTGAAAAATTGAAAAATTGAAAAATTGAAAAATTGAAAAATTGAAAAATTGAAGAATTGAAAAATTGAAGAATTGAAAAATTGAAAAATTGAAGAATTGAAAAATTGAAGAATTGAAAAATTGAATAATTGAATAATTGAAAAATTGAAAAGTTTATAAACGAAGAATACATCCGTAGAGTCGACGACGCACAGTCCACACTAAAATAGTAAAATAGTGTTACCCAATGAAATAGTTGAATGAAGTTAGATAGTCCAATTAATCTCCGCTAGAGCGTTTCTAAGAACATCCCAAAACTATTATCCGAGCGTTGATGGAAATTTCGTGCGTACAGGACAGAATCGATCTAAACGCGAATAAACGCGAATGTTCGACAACTCTAAGCGAGATACGATAATTAGAAACATCGGAAACTGGGAACGCGGTTGACATTGCTTCCGTGATAAGGTTTGTACGTTCTTGGGTTGGCTGCGTGTAGCTTCAGTTTAATAGGCAGCTGCTCGTTACACCGTAAACGACGTATTGTTAGTGTGGTGGCCCTGTTAACACACTCGCGATTCCGTATAGACGACTGGCTGCGTTAGTTAGCTACGTAAAGGAGCGCGGTAGGCAGCGGTGTGCTATTCAACATAATTAACATGCTATTACAGCTGCGTGTTGTGTATCATTTGCGGCCGTGTTCAACCCTCTAGCTCCCGATGAATACGCGAATCCTATCGAATTCCATGGGCTACGTTTGTGAATTTCAATCCGTTCGTTTAGAGCGAACTGTTGAAATTATATCTTATCGAAGGTTTACAGTTTTTTTAGCATATCTAATATGTACATTACTATTCTACTGCTTCTTTTTAATGTGAAAAGTTAGGCTGCATAAATTATGTCAACTACATTGGTTCATCCAACTGGTCAGGTGGTCATCCACTAACCCTAATTAAACAGTTGACACACACTGCAGTTCATATGTGACACCAGATTCATATTTTTATAGCAACTGAATTTTGCGTTCACTTCTGTTTATAATCTTCATAATCAAGGTTGAATGCAAATGCCTTTCTTTATTTGTCTTCCTGTAGCAATATGTGAGCCATAAACTGCCCAGAAAATTGTAGGTTAAGGGGTTAACAAGGAAGAAATAGAGGTACCTTTTCTTCGGCGACTCCCATTTAACGAAGGGAACAACTTCCCTTCGAAGTTCGAAAGTTTCAAGGTTTGGGAGTTGCAGGAACCTCCGGAAGTTCAGCAACGCGCTTCTTTCCTCTTGCGACTAATCTCGCGCAGTTTGCACGCGTGTACCCTCAACTCGCTGAACTTGACGAGAACTTCGCGGCCCGCGAAAAGTAGCCGGCCTAATTAACGAAGTACCTCGTCCGACCAATTTAGGTCATCCCGTGAATCTACAAATTATGTTTTCTTAACAAGAAACTCGTGTGTGCTGTTCGACGGTGAAATTCGAGAGGATATTCGGGAAACGGAAACCGTAGTGGCCAGAGGCTATCTCGCAATAATTCCATTTGCAGAGACACAAAGTCCTTTCACGTTGAAACACCGGATATGCCGACCAACTAAGTCGAAGTATTATTTAACGGAAGAACTTCCGGCGGCTGAAAGGAAATTAGCCCGAGTAGATCTTTCATTTGCGCGAACAGAGATGTCACGGACAGAGAAATCCGAACGGTACTCTTTCCTTTACCTTTTGTCACCAGCTTTTCTGGATGAGCTGTCAAACTTCGAAACATACTTAATCCGGAAAGTTTATGCATATGTTTGTATTATGCAATTTTTGTTTGCTGCTCACTGTAGCGGATTAACCCTTAACCTCTTAGGCTGCTTCTCTGTACGGCAGAGTTCGAATTACGCGTAAACAGCATTACAATGTGTGACAATGTTCTACGCGACTACATTGGAACAAAATTATTGGTGATCGAATTATAATTTTTTCTAAAGATGTTACATGTACTTGAACCTTGATAATTTACTTTTTTAGAAAATTCATAAAATTCTAAATGTTTCCAATATCGTGTATTAATGCAAAGACGTGCTCCATGGTGCCTAAACTTGGCGTTACCTTTTATTTACATGTAATGTACTTTTATGGGATTGGTTAATACTCTTGTAAAACGTGGTGAAGGGGAAAAAATACGAATCGGAACATGTGAAAATGATGATTCAATAGAGTGAGCTCTATTGTGAGTAGTATGAGTAAGCCACTATGTAAACTACGATGACATTCGCGAGAGCCACAGTGGACCGTCGTATAGAGACGGTCTCGAAAGCCACTATAGTGACGCATAGTGATTTAGCTATTTTTCAATGTTATTTTATAAACCGCAATATGGAAATCTAGATAGAATCTACATCTAGTAGAAATTTTTAAGATGTCTTTTTATACAAACCGAATGGTTCCATTGATTGTCCAAATAATTAGAAGATAAAATTTAACAAAATTCTACTGCAATACCCCATTCTTTAAAAGCCGCTTTCAATTCTCTCCCGCGAACGCACTTTTCACCCGAAATCGATCGTAATTCATCGCGTCGCGCAATAGAAACGATCATTTATTTCCCTTCGAGGGAATCGAAAGGTTCCATCTTGGTAGAAATGGAAGGTCGACGATTGTGAGGGTGTCTATGCAGAATATGTTCGAAATTCCAGAGGGGGTGAAAAGCGAGGGACACCGGCGAGTATGCAATATTTATCAGCTCACCCCTTACAGATACGCTACCCCCACGTTATGTATTATTCCGGGTGCTTCTATGTAAAAGGCGGGTTTTGCAACCACGAGCGAGCGATATGAATACCAAATGCCAGCTGGGAAATACATGCTCCCTCGTCTTCCGCATTTACACGCTCGACCTTCGAGAGTTGCCCATCGAGAACTCGATTTTTCTTCTTCGTGATGAAACAATCAACTGTGATTAACTCGATAAAAATTACAGTTTTTATTCAAGGATATTTCGTACGAGGATACTCGCTACATATGAGCCGTTAACTCATATCACATGTGATTCTGTGTGGTCATATGTGATCACATGTGATCACGCTGCAAATTCAATTAAATGTTTACAGTAAAAACAAACGACAGAATCTTTTGAGGGCTCTCGGCGTTGAGACAATGATATACTCTAACAGATTAAAAGATGAAAAGATTGTGTACACAAACATCAGCTTTTGCTATGGCGGTCAGCGTGTGAAGTCGTACAAGTCTATTTTTACAAAAATTTTATTTCCTATATTTCGTAGGTTTCACACGACTAAGAGGGCAAATTTGAAAAAAGGACTTAGTTAATGTTTATGGAACTTTTTTTGTTTAACTCATATTGAAACAAGTCAAATGTAAATAGTATGTTGTGGATGTTTATGCATTTATTTATTGTGCAAGCTATGAGACTCATTATGTAATCTATAAGATGCACAACCTATGAATGAAATGATCTTATTAATTGCATTTATTATTCAACAAAATTATATCTTTTATTCTCCGTATATGAATTCTTGAAGAGGTTTCTGTGTCTGTGGATTTATTGTTCGAAAAATTAAGGTTTTGTTCAATTAGAAAATTCTTTACTTTGGGACCATATAATTTAAAATATGACTTTGTAGTGCTGTAATTTAAAGTATCTGACTTTGCACCCCCACAATTTAACAAATTTCTAACTTCGCAACCTTGTAATTTAAAAAATTCTGTCTTAGAAAATTATTGGACTAAAAATCCCGTAGCTATCAATTACCTGTCCCAAATTTCCCCAAATTCTTAACCAAAACTTCATAACCATCGTTTCCATCCCATTGCCCGTGAGAGTATATTTGCAGAGGAAGAAGAATCGTGGCAAAACTTGAGCAGCCAAAGTTTCCGGAAAAAGGAAAGTAAGAAAGAAGTTTCAGTAATGGATACGGCAATTCAACATCTTTTTCTGATCAACTATTAGAATACCGTGGCACCGGGAAAATCGGAACGGGGAACAACCGATAACGTCGATGCAAATTATCGCGAATGCTCGACGAATATTTCCGATCAGTCGAACTTCACCCAGTTCCAGCCTTTTATTCTCCCGTTGTTCCTCCTGCAGTCTTCTCCCTTTTCTGTACCACCAGTTTTATTTTTCGCGACTGAAAGAGAAACGCTGTGAACGGGAAACAGCCGGAAGAAGAGGGTTAACCACCCCTTCTTCTCCCCTGAGAAATATGTATCATAATCTGCCAGAACAGATGCATCTTCCTTCCCTTGATTCTCTTATGTATATCATAAACAATGGCAGACGTTAATCCAGTTTTCAGGAGTCTTCATTTTGTTTGCTGCATGTACTCCTGATTTTCAATTATAATGATTATTTTTTATATCATTATTATAGTGGGGAGTAGCTTGTTTGTTCTTGTGATATTTTATAAGTACATTATGTTGTGACAATATATTTATATGTATACATGTACTATACATTGAACAGAAAATGTACACATGCAATGAACGAAATTAAAATAACTAAAAACAGGATTAACACGTTTGCTTATGCTATACAGAGATACTGTCTAGTGTATGATTTGTATTTGACACAGTGTCCATTATAATCATTATCATCATGGTTACAAAGATACTAATCCTGACAAGAACGATGATAATGATGACGGAAGTCGCAGTATGACGTGAACAATGATCATACTGGTAACAATCATGACAGAACTGATAGCAACGATGATAGGGACAATACTAGTCATTATAGGCTAATAGACAAAAATTATGATCACATATGTCACTTTTCTATTTGTATCATTTTTAATAATAATCGTGTCGAATTATTAGCAATGATAATTATCAATAATTAGTAGCAATAATCCCAACAGTAACCACGTCTGCCTATTAAACCTTTGCCTTATAATACATCATGTCCACACGTGACGCACGTATGTTAAACTGTGACACATCGCACAATTTTACCACGTTTGAATTTCGTGTTTAATTTAAATTACAACCCATTCACCAATGATCCATATCCAAAATATCCCCAAAATTTGAACATCCCTTCCCACCGTTAGCACAATAATAATTATACTCTGACAACAATATCTGACGCACTTGGTGCGACATTAATAATTCTGCAGTAACGACCACGCGAAATTATTGTTATAAGTGGAGAATTATTTTCTGAATATAGTGTCAGTCGCGAGAGTGCAATACCTAAAATTAATTAGATCGTTGAACTTCTTAGTGGCTATTGCGTTGATCGCTGCAAGGCTAATACGGATTTAGAGGCGTGAACGATGCAGCTACTTCGGCAAGGCCAATAATGCCACTGATACTACGTCTGCCTTTATTAGGTGCAAACTGCTCGTTACACTATAAACAGCATCGAACTTTGTACGTGTATATATGTGGCTGGTATGTACGTACGTGTACACATAGCTGCCACACGTACGCAATCGCTGAGCGTTAGGAACTAATGCCATTCAACATAATTAGCCATTATGATCAAAACTCGTAGTCCACGACTCAGTCTCTGTTGCGCGATAAACAGAGACATCGTAAACTTTGATCACATGATCGTATCCTTGACTGGATAAGCATCGTTGTCTTTACTATGTGTAGATATATGTTTTATATGTGTACTTGTATTATACGAGTTTGGAAATTAAATTTGTTATTCTATTGCGTAATTGGGAGTTTCATTTTTTCCTATCAGGGTATAGGTGTGTGAAGGTGTTTTAGAAGTTTAGAAATATGAAAATTTTGGGAATTGAAAATTTAATAATTTGGAAATTCTGGGAATTGATAATTTTGGGAATTGTCAATTTGACAATTTGGGAATCTGCGGATTTTGACAATTTGCAAATTTGGGGAATTGGAAATTTGGGGAATTGAGAGTAGGATAATTTGGAAATTGGGGGAATTGAAAATTGGATAACTTGGAAATTGGGGGAATTAAAAATTGGATGATATAGAAATTTGGGGAATTGAAAATTTAAGTCATTGAAAATTTGGGGAATTGCAAATTTTACAATTTGGATAATTGGAGAATTGAAAATCTGGGGAATTGCAAATTTGACAATTTGGAAATTTGTGGAATTGAAAATTGAATAATTTGGAAATTTGGGGAATTGAAAATTTGACAAATTGAAAATTTGTGGAATTGAAAATGTAATTTAGAAATTCGCGGAATTGAAAATTTGACATTTTGAAAATCTGCATATTTCAAAATTGAAACTTACAAATTACTCTACAATTCTCCCAATCTTCACAATTCAGAAATAAAAAAATTGCAAAACTCGTTTGAAGTCTTTAATATTCGGCTAATTTAAGAACTCTAAAAATTTGGGGCTTTATTTTGAGATCCCTCAAATGAAAATATTGTAAAGTGTGAAAGAAAACGGAGTCACAACGAATGTTGATATAAACGATGCACAAAAAGAGGAGTAGTTAAAAGTTGATTGGAATCTAAAGATTCTTGTACAGTGTACAGCCTGAGAATATAGTTCTGGTTCGATCAACGGGGACGGCAGGAACATTTAAAGTTTTTCTACCCGTCATCCACTCGAATCAGGAGGGTAAAAGTTTCTGCCGGAAGTTCTCTGATTTTACTTTGATTCCGTCGAGCGGTTCGACACAGGAATAAATCTAGGCCAGAGTTCGTGAATGCTTTATGACGCGGAAACACCACTCGACCAACGAATCCTTCCTGCGTTTCTATATCTCCGTGTACGTGTGTGTGTCTTTCGAGTAAATAAGTGGCTCGTCCACCTAGTTTCTCCATCGAGTGAGCGTAAATTTCTTCTCTTTTTTTTCCACCGGTCTCTCTGCTAAAAGATTCTTGATGAATCCAAACTTGTGAGTTACGAATAACTGATAATTCTTTTGCTGGAGAATTTTTGATTGAGGTTTTAGGTGATGTTTTGTATCCCCAATTTTCATATTCCCTAATTTCTGACGTCTCAAATTTCTATATTTCCTAAGTTATTTTCCGAATCTGTATGTATGCAGCACTATATATTTCCAAATTTCTACATTTCCCAATTACTATATTTTCCAATTACTACATTTCCCAATTACTATATTTCCCAATTACTATATTTTCCAATTACTACATTTCTCAATCACTATATTTTTTAATTACTACATTTCCCAATTACACTATTTCCCAATTTCTACATTTTCATATTACTATATTTCCCAATTACTACATTTCCCAATTGCTACATTTCCCAATTACTACATTTTCGAATTGCTATATTTCCCAATTTCTATATTTCCCAATTACTACATTTCCCTATTACTACATTTTCACATTACATTTTCAACCGTCTACATACCCAAATCTGTAAGACCACATATTTATACCTGTCTAAAATTACTAATATCCAATTCCACATATTTCTAAATTTCAATATCCCTCGATTACTCTACATATTTTTGTAAAAATCTTTGTAAACGTAGTTGAAATCTCTTCAACAGATGTAAAGTAGCTACTCCTCAAATTTGTTCGTTCACAAATTCACCTTGTAACAATATTCCACCTAAATTGAAACTGAATTCCAACTAAACAAAATGTGACCACATTTCAAGATTCACAATGTGGATTCACAATGTGAATGACAAATGTCCTGCACAGTATCATCATCAAGATCACAAGACCAAGGTCAAAAATCTTATTTCTCTCAAAAAACACCAACCTCACATTTAATTAAAGACCAATAAAAACGGCAAATCGTTAAAATACCTGTAACAAAAATTTATCGAAGTACATGTATCCATGAAGATTAATGAAGGTAAACCGTAACCGACGATGAATGATTGAAACCTCGAAGTAACCGAAACTTCCGGGCAACATCCTGAGGCATTCGCAACCGTAGATCAATAAATATCGGTCGATCATTCGATATCGCGTTAAATCAACAGGATCGGAAATCGTAGCACAAAAGCATTGGTTGATTGGAAACTGCGAAGCACGTCGGTGGCTGGTACCGTTTAGATAATTACTGCAGTCTCGTTTACACGGGCCTTGAATGTCTGTCGCTGTATCAGAGACGTCGAGTTCCTTCGACTAATTCGATCGATGTTTACTTTGCTGTTGCAGTTGGACAGGTTCAAAGAGCCGCCAGCGTTCGGGCCAATGTGCGACCTCCTCTGGTCTGATCCTCTCGAGGACTTCGGCAACGAGAAGAACGCCGAACATTTCTCCCACAACAGCGTCAGGGGATGTTCGTACTTTTACAGGTGAGTTATGCGACTGGGAATCCTTTGACATTTCTAGGGAATAGATATTCATACGTGGAATGGGTATTTATTTCAAGGTTATTAGGGTTAACTTTTTTTGGGAGGATAACTTTTTGGTCTGGGGACATTTGTGGATTTGTATTTCTTGGATTTTTTAATTTTGGGAGTTTAGGGATTTAGGGAGTCTCAGTGGTGAGTGGATCTGAGAGTAACGAGTTTAGGTTAGGTTAGGTTAGGTTAATTGGGGGTAACTGTTTGGGGAGATTTGTAGATTTGGATATCTTGGATTTTTTAATTATGTGAGTTTAGGGATTTAGGGAGTCTGAGGTTATTTTGGGGAGTGGGAGTTTAGGGATTCAGGGAATTTGAGGTTAGTTTTGGGAGTGGGTAGTTTAGGGATTTAGGGAGTTTGCGTGATGAGTTTCAGATTATAAATTGTGTAAGTGGAGAATTTATGTATTTAGTGAACTTGAGTTTATAGATTTTGTGATGGGTGAATTTAGGAATTTATGAAATTTGAAGTTATATACTTTGTGGTTGGTGAGTTAAGGAATCTAGTGAATTTCAGGTTATAAATTTTGTTAGTAATGAATTTAGGAGTTTAGGAAATGTAAGTACTAAATGTCCTAACCTATAAATCTAAAATTTCCAAAATAAAAAATATCCAAATATATAAACCTAAAGTAAATCTCCCACGTCCACATTGAAGTACCATAAAACACAGTATTAGAAATAAAACTAAAAGTACGAGAACATTATCGGGCCATTTGGTTAGTAACGATTCTTTATTCTCTCATCTGATCGCAATTATGTAAATCGTAATCGCAATATCTAAAGGAACAGTTATCATAGAAATAGCTGTGTTATTTCGCCACTCGAAAGAATTTGAAGAAAATGGTTGCCGCATCGTTTGGCGAACGCGAAATGGAGTTTCGATAACGTCTCGATTTTCTCTACGTACGCGATAAAAAAGAAAAGAGATTCTCGCAGCCGGTGGAAATTGTCGGTTCGATAAACGCGATAATCGATTCAACGAGCCTGGAAACACGAAAAATTCTGCTCTGTTGTGCCACGCCACGCAGTTTGCCTCGTTTTCGTTCGAAATGAATAATACATTAGTTTTATATTCTCGATATTTATTCGAAAGAACAAATGGCGTTTTCGTCGGATGCGTTGTTTCTCGGCTTTCCATTAAAAATCCATTCGTCTCGTTGCGTCGTTTTACAACGAATTTTCAACGCGATACACGAAATTAAAAGCTGCGATATTTATACTGCGCGAAATATCAAATATTCAACGATTTTTGTGGGTTGCGTAGGGATGTTTTTAAATGCCATCGGGTGAAAAGAAATTTTTCGGTGAGCATGTAGCATGATGTATATTCTCAAATTTATATTTTCATATTTACAAATTTTTCATATACATATTTATGATTTTGAATTTTTCATGTTCAATATTTTGAACTGGTAAAATTTTTAAATTCTAGTTTTGAAATTTTTTAATTTACATTGGCAGATACCCAAATTCTCAAATTTAAAAGTAGCTAAATTTAAAAATCCCCAATTTGTTAAATTATAAAATAGTCAACTTAGAAAATCCCCATGTTTTGAAATTACAAAATAACCAAATTTCCAAGTCTTCAAGCTCTAAAATTACAAAATAGCCATATTACAAAATTTACAAGTTCTCAAATTTCAAAATAGTAGTATTTCCAAATCCACAAAATTCTCAATTTACAAAATAGTCAAATTCCCTATTATCCAAATTTTCAAATTCAAAATTAACCAAATTACAAAACGACCAAATAACAAAATACCCAAGTTTCAATTCCCAAAACTTTCACCTCCCAAAAATGACCCAAATCCCAAATTTCCAAATACAGTACATTTCATACATAAAATTACCAACCGTCCTTCCAAAATAATACCAACTCGCAGTATCTTTCGTCCCAAAACCAGAATTCGAAGTAGTACAAACTGCGATATCACGGTCCGACCATCCGTCCGACTTTTCCACTGAAATTCACCGATTACACACCGGTTGTAATTGATCAGCGTTGTTTACCGGCTACGATTTCATCCCGGCATCGATAATTCGCCCTGCTAATGAACTCCAATTGTGTTTCGTTTAAATTCACGACTTGCCTGGCGAAATCTCTGTCGCCGTCCGAGCGTACGTCGAGCTGCACTACTGAAACCTAGTTTCGTTTCGCGCCACGGTGTGCACTCGATGAAGTAATTAACGCGAATTTCGGGTCACGTTCGCGTGTGTCGATCCACGGATCCTACCGGGCACGATAAAGTGCTCGTTTGCCTGAAAATATCGACAATGAGACGAGCGTGTTCCGTGCCGATTGTCGTGCTTCGTTAAGTAAATATTATCAAGCTGCAGCGCCGATATAACGAACGCTTCTTGTTGATTTATTTGCAACGGTCGAATGTTCCGGTCGGATACGAGCCGGTTATAATTCGATATTACTCTACAAAGCAGTCGTTGGCCTTCCAATCAAACTTACTTTATTGCCGGATGAATTTTTTCAAAATTATTGTGTACTTTGGGAGACTTTTGTACGGTTGCTAGGTACATTGGGAGTTGGGTACTTGATATGTTGGACTCAGTTTTCTTTTTTAGGTATATTGTTTTATTTTTTACTGGTACACTATTAGTATATTACTGATTGACTATTTTACTGGTACACTGTATTAGTGATTAACTCTTTTGCTGGTACACTATATTAGTATATTACTGCAGGATTGTTTTACTGCTACACTGTATTAGTATATTACTGATTGATTGTTTCACTGGTACAATGTATCAGTACATATATTACTATTTTACTGTTTTCTTCATTTTTTCTATATTGTCATTTGATTACATTGTATTTTTGTATTATTGTATTACTCTATTACTGTATTATTATTTTTATCATTTTTATTACTTTACTATTTTATTGTTACATTCAGGTATCTCAGTTCAAATAAGATGTGAAAGTCGGATTCTCACAAATTTTACAAACGTCATAAACGTCATATATTTCATTATGCACATGATATATTTCACTATAAGCACCATGAGCATCGTTTCATTATAAACATCATATACATCATGTATTTCATCATAAACATTACAAATAACATATCTTTCATCATAAACATCAAATATTATAAACATCATGTATTTCATCATGTAGTACCGTTCCTCCTAAACATGATATACTTCATCATAAATAAATATTTCATTCTAAAAACCATTTACATCATGTATTTCTTTAAAAACAACATACATTTCATCTTGAACATCATAAACGACGTATCCTTCATCAGAAACACCAAATATTTCATTACATCAAATACTTAATGATACTTCACCTCAACTAATAAATATAAAAAACAATCGAGAAAGAAAATGATCGCAACAAGTTTGCACCCTAATGCAATATAACAAAACGACCATACCCAAAGCGTATAAATTGAGAGTAAAACCGAGCACGTGTTCGAGGCGTATACGTGTATCAGCAACAAACCACGGTTCTCCATACGTGAAATTTGTTCGAAGGTTGGCCGGAAGTACGGTGCAACGGAGGCTTAAAACGCTCTCGACAATTTTGCTCGTGCAGTTGCAACTTGCACGCGAGGCTACACGCGAAAATTCGTGATAACTCTCTTTCTCTCTCTCTCTCTCTCCCTCTTTCTCCTCGTCCTGGCGTAATTTTATCCGGCGATCGAACGCGATAACAGAAGCACGGACCAAGCATTTATAAATTATAATACGGCCGATAAATCATCAACATGTGACGGAGGTCGTCTCAGGGAATCGATTCTTACCCCTCCATCTTCCGAGGAATAATTTTAACCCCCGTATGGACGAGTCAATTAATTAATTTCGTTCGATCACGTTCAGCTGGCCTCGATGTCTTCATTATTTTATGTCGTAATTGTTTCGGTAATGTTCTTTTTGCCATTTTTGTCGGTTTTATTCATTCTGTGAATGGTTTTGGTAATTGTGATATTTTATTGATTTCGGAAGATGTTCTTAATTATTCTACAAATGAGGGTCATCAAATTTTATTAATGTAGAAAGATGTTCTTAATTATTCTACGAATGCACACCATCAATTTTTATTGATTTGAAAAAATGTTCTTAATTATTCTACAAATGTGGATCATCAAATTTTATTGATCAACAAGAACGTTTTTAATTATTGTCCAAACAAAAACCATACATAATTGTTAAATTCTATTGATTTGAAAAATTGTTTTGAATTATTCTACAAATGAGGATCATCAAATTTTATTGATTCAGAAAAACGTCTTTATTTATTCTATAAACAAAAACCATACATAATTGTTTTATATTATTGATTTGAAAAATTGTTCTTAATTATTCTACAAATGAAGAACGTCAAACTTTATTGTTTCCAAAAACTGTTCTTAATTATTCTACAAATGAAGAACGTCAGATTTTATTGTTTAAAAAAAAAGTTCTTAATTATTCTACAAATGTTGATGATTGAATTGTACCGATTAAAAAGAACCTTGTTTAATCACTGTACAAGCAAAAACACAATTGTTAAATTTCACTGCCCAGGCAGTAAAGAATTACACAACCAAAAGTCGTAAAAAGCTGACTTCATTCGAGATACGAAGCGTAAAAGTTAAAAAATGCAGGGAACAACAATAGCGAGTAGATGCAAGGGTTTCCATAGGAATGGAGGTCACAGGGTTTACGATGGTGAAATAAAACGACGGGGTATTAAGATGTACGATTCTCGCGGTAGATTTTACGAGTTCTCTCAGGAATGCAGGATGGAAGAGGTCAAAAGAGAACGAGCATATCTCGATCCCGTCTTTATAGCATCGCGGCCATTACAGAATTGCCACTATAGTTATGGTAGTTGCATTCGTAAAAGATTCCCGGTACGTGTTATGACCGTGGCCGACGTGTTTCGCCGCTTTAGCTTTTGATCCGCTCAAATGATGCTATTGGTACGCGTTTCCGTCGACGTATTTCCAAATTATTTCGCTGTATTCGAACGAATTTTGCTGTGAGAATTCGTTGGGGTTGTGTGAAATGCTTAACATGGAAATTTGGTTGAAAGGTGGAACGGCCATATAACGGGGTGAAGATTTCACGGGAGAGTAAATTGAAACGCGACGCTAAACGTCGAAACAGTTGTGATTAGAAATAAAGTAATGTTAAAATAGATACAATGAAAATGATTAAAATAGATACAGTGAAAGTTATTATAAAAAGTACAATTTTATATAATAGGTAAACAGATTCATATAATGTTTTCTTTTAAATAATATGATTGAAGGAACATAATTTTTTCGTTTTATTTAAAATAAAAGTAGAAGAGATGGAAATTTTACGTTGGTTGTTTTCGCAGTTACGCGGCTTGCTGTGATTTCCTGCAGAACAACAACCTTCTGAGCATCATAAGGGCACACGAGGCACAGGATGCGGGTTATCGTATGTACCGGAAATCTCAGACGACGGGCTTCCCATCGTTAATTACAATTTTCAGTGCGCCCAACTACCTCGACGTTTACAACAACAAGGTAAGCAACATAATCCATAAATTCCCTTACTAGTTAACTACTCATTTCTAAAACTTATCATCGATTAAAATCTAATCTTTCTTTCATATGCAAAGTTCTCTATCGATTTCTTTCTGTCGTTTTCTATCGATTTTTTTATCTTTCCAGTCTGCTATCGATTTTCTTGCTTATAAAACTTTCTGTCGATTTTGCTGTTTTCGGATTTTTTTATTTTGTCGTTTCTTCAATACCTCAATTTGATGTACATTATTTCCAATATTATTTACTGAATAAAAATTTTGAAATGTTATACTTGAAATGTATTATCAATCGTTAACAATTATAAGCATTGTTGAAATGTCTCCATCTCTCGGCAATCCACCTGTTAATGATTATTTGATTACGCTTTGGTATACACGACCATTTTCACGGCATCAATCGAAATTAAATGATGTGCAATTTGTTGTATTAAACAGGCAGCCGTGTTGAAGTACGAGAACAACGTTATGAACATCAGGCAGTTCAATTGTTCACCGCATCCATACTGGTTGCCCAATTTCATGGATGTTTTCACGTGGTCCTTGCCGTTTGTAGGTGAAAAGGGTGAGTACATTTCATAAGTGAGTACAATTTCCATATGAAAGTATCAGCTTTTCGATATATTCGAGATCGTTACAATTTTTTGAAACATACACAAGTATTCACCTGTTCAATATAAATTATAATTTTAACTATCAAGGTTACGTAGTCCACATAAAATTTAGCTCTTAGCACTCGCAGGTATTTTTACTACTAGATATCAAGCTTGAAACTTTTTTGTTAAAAAGTTTGCTACATTTATTTGACTATTATATAAACACAGATAAATTCATTTTACTATTATTGATTATTACTATTTTCTGCTTCACTATGTACAATATGTACATATTTATAATATATATAATTTATACACATGTACTGGGCAAGAGGTTCTGGACGTCACGTGACCCTCTTGCGCGCGCAATTCAAATGTCACGTACAGTATGACTGTAGACCTCTTTTATCTTGGCCACCCTGTATAACACTATAGATTAACAAATATTTAGGACTGTGTAAATTTCGGCACATAAAGAATTGAAATACTTCCAAATTGGGAATATAGAAATTTGGAAATACAGAATCTTGAAGATGCAGAGATTTGGATACATAGAGATTTACAAATATGGAGATCTAACAATAATAGAGTACATAAATTTTTAAACATAGAGAATAAATTTGAGAGTACATAAATTTTTAAACATAGAGATCTAGAAAATATAAAAATTCTCAAACATAGAAATTTGCAAAATTAGCAATTTTTAATCACAAAAATTTGAAAAATAAAGAAATCAGAGAACACAGCAAATTGAAGGTTCAGAAATTCGAACATTCGACATCCACTAATATAAAGTCTAAGAAATATACAATTCTGGTGCATGAAACTTTGAAAAAATATTTAGAGAGTGCTATAAGTTGCTAAAATAAATATAAAAAGTCCCCACGTTGAACCCCCAATTTTACAATTACAAATCTATCAAAAAATTTATGATACGAGTCCAAATGATCCCGAAACTGAAAGTTGATGAAGAATCTATAGTATCTATAAAAAAATCTAGTAATCAGTAGTATAATATGGCGTTATTTTGAATGTTCCAGTGACGGAAATGTTGGTGAACGTTCTGAACATCTGCTCGGACGACGAGCTGATGAGCGACGGTGACGACGGGCTCGAAGAAGGTAATGTCGACTATCACTTCACTTTCCTCTTCTTCTTTAATACAATCACGTTTCTTGCAGAGATTCTTCTTTCTCTTTTCTACATACATATAGAGATATATCTACTATATATTATTCTTTTTCCTTGTCTATCAGTTCGACATCTACTGGTCCCTCTTACATCGTGATCAGAGTGTTTATTGTGCACCTCCTTTGATGCTTGAACAAATTAACAGACCTCGTGGCGCTGTTTTCCGTGTTATTAATACGAATCTCTTGTTCAATATTCTGTCAAAATTTTGTGTCAGAACTAAAAAATTGTTCGATTCAGATTTGGTAATTTTGTGTTAATTCAAATTTCCGTTAATCTCGTTGATCGAAATTTCCATCGATCAGTTATAATTTTCATTAAATTATATATCAATAAATTTTTGTATGTTTGTACTCGGGAAACTATTTTAACGATTCAGTGCTCTAAACACGATTTAAGAGAGACCATTAAATTCGAAAACGCGAGAATTCATTTGAATCTTCATATCAGAAATTCGTAATGGAATATGCTTGCATCAAATATTTGTCTCTATGGATTATTGAATTGTCGCGTTTGCTCGAATGGGAGATCGATCGCGTGACTGCAAAGATTTCAAACATATTTCCTTACAAAATTTTACTCTTTTCTCTTAATAGAAGTTCTGTTCGCTTCGCAACTTTGATCAGCTGATTTCCCTGTTAAGCAAACTTTATCCAAGTGGATCGAGGAATTTACTCTATTTGAAACGTTCGAATGTTTCGATGTTTAAGCTTCTTTTAAAGTGTTCAAATATTCAGGTTCCATGAGAACTGTGTTCAAATATTCAACATCTATTTCAAGTGTTCAGTTGTTCAGGTTTCATTTCAAACATTTAGATATTCAAATTTTATTTTATATATTTAGATATTCAAGTTTTCTTTTGAAGTGTTCAACTGTTCAAGTTTTATTTCAAGTGTTCAATTGTTCAAAATCTATTTCAAATGTTCACTTGTTCAACTATTTCAAGTATTCAAGTGCTATTTTAAATACTTAGATATGTAAGTGGTATTTGAAGTGTTCAAATGATCAAGTACTTTTTGATATGTTCAACTATACAAGTTTTATTTCTAATCAAGTTTCTAATAAACTAAATTTAAAAACTGTTTGCAAACTTGTAAACACTTGGATCAAACAGGGAATGAAGCTGTTGCTCATTTTTATAAATAATATTATTCTTTATCTACCATCGGGTTGTCGAAAAAATAAAGAATGATTTAAATATCATTTCAGAAAATATTGCATTGTGTTACATTATAATTAACACTAGGTTTACAAACATTCAGTGCAGCTACTTTTAAATTAAAAATGAAGTAAGATAAATACAATTCAACTCGACAAAAGTTACATTCCAACAAAAGAATCTTAATTTCTATAATTTAAAATTTAAAATAAGTCTGCGACATTTTGATGTGTGAACCCAGTGTAAACCCAAATATGAGCAAGTGTGTCAAGTTAATAAATTTTGCAATTAAGACAACCCGATGTCTTTTAAGAGCTTCTACCACGTATGTGAAAATTATTACAATCTCACCATTTCTCGAAAATTTTTTCAAAAATCTTTGTTTGAAAATCAGCTTTGCCGCCACGCCTCGATCTAGCAAGCGTGCAAGCAGAAGGAAGCTGCACTCGCGTATCCGAGTTTCTCGATTTTATTCGAGTTTACACCTTTCGTAAACACCTGCTACGGCCGCACACCTATTTTTTTCGAAATTTCACCAATTCTCGGGAACAAAAAAGAATATTGGGAAACGATCGAAACGTGTGTCCGAGTCACTTTGTTATCGCGACGATTCGAACTCAAGTCAAGGGCGAACTTCGAGATCTTTTTTCATCCCCCAAACCCTGTCATCTGTCACCCTGTAGAATTATTTGATAAAAAAGATATACCTGTACTGGTTGATGTATAGAATTGAAGAAACCTTCTTGGGTTTAATGACTTTGTTATGGAGGTCAAGGTTTTGAGCAATTTTCATGTACACGTATGTACACATATGTAGTTATTGGTTAAAATTGATATGTGTATGTTAGTTTTGTTTTAGTAGAATTACGAACTTATTTATTATAAAATATTGAGTATTGGTTAATACACTAGTACTAAACTATTTAACTGTACTATTATTATAAATTATTATAAACTATTAATTATGCTATTGATTATAGTGATTATGTTGATTATATTGATGGCTCATTATATTTTTAATTATATTAGTGCTCAATTATATTGTTGATTATATTGATAATTATGTTGTTTAGTATAGCAAGCTCTCGTTATATTGCCAAAGTCGAGTTTGTAGACATAATTTGCAAATTTTGTGGTTTGGTAATTCACAAGTTTAGAAATTTGAGGATATAGAAATTTTGTAATTTGGAAATTCGGGGTTTTGATATTTTGTAATTAGAAAATAGGAAAATTGGAAAATTAGATACTTGGAAATTTAGAAATTAAAAATTTGATAATCTGAAAGTGTACAAATTTGAAAATTTAGAAATTTCGTACATCAATAATTTGGCAGTGTAAAAATTCCATAATTTGAAAACTCAAAATCTATTAATATAAAGATTCTTTTAGAAAAAAATTTCCCATATTAAAACTAACCATAAAATTGTACATATACCTACATACATCGAAAATATCTCAAAAAACTGATTTCCATAACATACGTCGAAAATCCGTAGAAGGTATTCTATATAATCACTAAAGTAAAAGAAGCGAAGGCAAAAGTACAGTATGGTATCGTAATCGACCCCATATCCCGCGGTGTCAAACTTTCAGAGGAAGATTTTGAATTCTCTTTCTGTTTCCATTTTCACCCGCTGCACGGACAGATGGTAAGAAGCGCCACTCGACTCTTCTAATCGTCACATTATTAAGAGCTTCATTAATTATCATTGATTTCTTAGCTACATTGTTTTCCATAGATAGTGTCAGTGTGTCGAGTTTCTTTCTCTATTTTGTATTCCGAAACGTGTTCTTTTCTCATCGTCGTCGTTTTCAACGTTTCCATCATTTCACTTCTTTACGTCATACATTTAGTATTCTGTTTTTTCTATCAACGACGAAAAAAAATGAGATTAACGACGAAGACGATGAAAGCAAAAAAAGAACGTATAATACAAGAAACAGAAAAAGAAACGCAAGTACACCGAAAGCATTTATACTCGTCTTAGAATCGCATTTTTTTTACGTTGATTCCTTTTTTTATTTTTTATTTCTTCTTTTTTTTTCTCCTTCGAATCATGAAACGCGTTCTGTGTCTACGATTGTCCATTTTGTTTCTCTTTTTCACTCTCTCATCTGTCTATCTGTGTCACTGTCTTCTCTCTCTCTCTATCCATGTTTCTTGTGGTTCGTACATCTCCTCGTATCAAGGTACGAAAATACATTTTCTATATTTTATTATATTTCTTTCTATCTGACTCTTATATCTCTCTATATATCTGTCTTTCTTTTTCACTCCTGTATAAAATATATCATTTATATTATATATGTGTATACATACTTTTGTCTCGATGGCACACGGCCTGAAATTTTGTCGTTGTCACCGATATAACGATTATCATTCTTCTGCATCATTTACGATCATAGTGCATCTAGAACGATATATTTTTCTGTCACCCCGATTCGCTGCATTACATTCAAGATGGTGCGTTTACACTTTTATTCAGTTTTAAATAAAATTATTTATTCACCGAATATAAAATAATCAAATATTTCACATTTATTTACCAAATGTAAAATAATTAACATTTATTCACTGACTATAAAATGCAATAACTAGCATTTATTCTCTGAATATTTTGTTTAATATTAAAATTAAAAAATTTTAAGAATATTAAAAATATTCAGCGTTTCTTTGAATATAAAATAATTATCATTTACTCACTGAATATAAAATAACGTTTGTTCACCGAATATAAAATAATAAAATTTACTCGCTTATTAAATAATAAAATAGTTCATTAGATATAGAAGAGAAATAGGAATTGTGGAATTTTCTGTTGACAAATAAATAGAAGTTTGCTGTTACAGTTTATTTTATTAGTTCGGTTCTAAATCGATGATGTCAAGTGTTATAATTAGCCAATCAGAAATAAATTGAATATATCTGGCAGAGAAAATATAGTCTCCGTGAAGTCACCTGACTGTTCAAGGCTGCCTTTCTCATCACACGCGATGTTATTGCTTTTACAACTGTTATTGTTGCATCATTTGTTATGTGTCATCTAAAGAAAAGGTATTTGAACTTTAAACGCTATTTTTACTTAACCTTTTCGTGTATTGTAACATGGAGATATTATTAACTTCATTTTTATCTATTATTTTTAAATATGTTGTTTTTATGTGGAGACTTTATAATAATTTCTTAGTCTTTCAATTTTTCTGCGGAAAATTTGGGAACTGAATTTCTTGACGAACATATTCAATTTTTCTGATAAAAGTATCTGTTAATTTTTGTAGAAATAAAAACAGCAGAGTTAGAGCTGAAGATAATTTATTTTAATTTATAAAAATTATTTATTATTGTCGAGGTGTTCATGCAAAAATCTTCCTTTAAGAAAATGGACTAATTTCTTATTCTACAAAAAATTATTCATTATTATATAGAAAGAATATTTTATTAATTTTCTTTGGGACACAGAAAAAAGTCCTTCATTGATCAATTCAGTTTACTCCTAATTTAAAGATAGATGTACAGAAACCATTTATTTATCGATTCAGTCCAGTCCTAATTTAAAGACAGATATACTGAACCTATATGTATATCTCAAAATTGAAAATAAATAAACAAACGTTAAAATAATTATGTGCACAGTCTTTGTGTGCACAAAAATCGACAAAAATTTCAACATTCGACTAAATGTTGTAATTGACAACTTGTGAATAGAGCGTAGAACACAGATATCAATATCCTCGCCTCGGTAAATGACAGACCATCGAAATTCACTTTGAAGCATTAAAGTAAATACGTAGCAGATAACGGTAAAATCCGCGTGCGAACTTGAGCAGTCATCGATTTTCAGGAGGCTATATCTGCAATGCCGTCGAAACGTCAAGAAAACTTTTCCACGCGACAGCCTCGAATAGTATTAACCCAGAAAAAGAGATTACAGATGCACCGGAGTGCAACGGCACCATCTCGAATGCTGCAGACACGCGAATCACGCATGCAACGATCCGGTCAGTCGTCGATTTTGCACGATGGAATCGACGTTTCGATCGATCGTTACGTATTCTCGGTGTTTATTTCAGACGATATACTTATATATATATGCATACGATACATATATATATCTATATATCACCGCACCTATCGTTTCTGATCAAGCCCCTGTGTACCAATTGTTGTATCCGAAATTCTCGAGTTCGATTTTACTTTCTTTCGTGTCAAGCCCTCCACACCCCTAACAGTATCCCAACCCCACTGGCCCACTTTAGCCCTCCGCACTTTGTTCTCGTTTTTTTTCTTTTTTTTTTATATATATATATATTATATATCTATGTGGTACGAGTAGCGGCCCAGCCCCTCGGTACACGTGCACCAATGATTTCTGCGTGCGTGGAACGACACCCCTTTCAACCCCGACGAATGACGTTTCACGATCGATTTTACACTGATTCGAATTGCTCGTGTGTTTGTCTCTTATGTATGTAATTTGAGAGATTAACCGCCGGTAATTGGAGATAGTTCTGAGGAATTGGGGGTTGCATTTTAGCTGTCTGGAAGTATGGGGTGTTCAATAATTTCAAGTAAATTATCATAATTCATAAATGAAATAGGGGTACATGTCCAAAATAATACAGAAATAAATGTCTAAATTTAAAAGAAAGTACTCAAAATAATATTAAAATAGTAGGGAAATAAAAATATAAGGTGTGTAAAATAATTGAAAAATAATTTAAAAATAATATCCACTAAACGAAGTATCTACAAGGTGAATTAATAAAAACTTTCATCTGAAATGTTGCGTCAAAAAATTAAATTAAATCCCTAGCACCCTATAACACTCAGAATTCGATTTGTTCATATTTTCCCAAAAATAATTGAAATATTCAGAATATCATCGTTTTCGTCAAACTTAAGCTTTAAATTGTCATACATAAACGTTATTTTATGATACTTTTATGTCACGAAATTAAATTACTCTGTTCCGAAATTTGCCATTACCGTAATTGCTGTTCCAAATTATCTGCACTAATTAGCAGCCAGCCAGTTTGTATTAGGAGCATTTGTAAAGGGTTAATGCAGTAATTTTCATCAAACTTTGAAATTCAAGTTGATGTATAAATGTTATTTATCCCATGAAATTGCATTGCATTTGACATTTTGAAATTGTTCGTATTCATTTGTTAAAAATCATAATTAGTTCATATTGAGTGATATTAACCGTTTAGACATTTTCATCAAGCTTGAAATTGATATGTGTGCTATTTTGAGATACTTTTATGTCATGAATTCATGTTGGAGTTTCTCCGTCCATTGTTCTGTAATCGGTTTCAAATTTTCTGCTGTAATTACAATTTTTGCGATCATTCATAATTTAATATAGCAATTTTCATGATACTTTAATTTGATATACTGTTTCGCAGTACTTTGTCACAAAATTATGTCAGACTTCTCATAAAATTATGTCAGACATCTTGAAATTGTCTACTTGGTTGTTTGCTACAAGAACGTTAATTATGCAACAAGATCTTAATGGAGAACTTAGTTACTTTTATACTTCAAACTGATGTACCATAAGTGCTGTTTTGCGATACTTTCATGTCACAAAATTATGTCAGACAATCTTGAAATTGTCTACTTGGTACATTGTTTGCTACAAGAAGGTTAATTATATTATATGCAGCAAGATCTTAATGTAGAACTGAGCTACTTTTTGTTTATGCTCCAAATTGACGAACCATAAGTGCGATACTTTTATGTCACCTCATACTTCAAAATGGATGAAGTAATGTAACATCTCAAGTGACATCCAGCATTATCTCCAAAATTATTTCCAAATAAGCTTAAGATTTGAAGAAGCAGATCATGAAACGTTATAAAAGATAATTGAAAGCATCGAAAGAGCATCGTGGTTGTGGAACAAGTGGTGTTAGTTCACAGTGACCGTGAACCGAGGATAAACGGGATGATACATCGGAGAGATCGAATTTCCGGTCGAGTGATCGTTCGCGAATCGTTTCCGAGAGACGTAATCCCTAGGTTACCCCCGACGTTTGTTGCCCCCCAGCCCCTGTTCAAGCCCCACGAAGTTGCACTGACTATCTTTTATCGTACTCCTTCTCTATTATATTTGTATCAATCACACTGGCCTTGGACTCCTCCTATCTCGGCACGACACTATGCTACTACTACCTCTACTACTTCTACTACTACTACTACTACTACTTCTACTACTACTACTACTACTACTACTACCACTCAAAACTCCGTTGTTCGGCATACGCAACCCCCGTAAAGTCGCAGCCAAAGTCGTTGTCCAAAAAAAGAACGGTAAGTCCCCAGTGAGAGAGCCGACGACTTACTTGAACAAACAAAGAATTAATACGCAAAGAGAGTTTCATTTTCTTCTTCTGTTTTTTTGTCTCTCTCTCTCTCTCTCTCTCTCTCTCTGTTTCTCTTCTTTCGTTTGAATTGGAAAAGAACGAAAAAGTAACCCAAGAGTCAAAATCAATTGCTCGATATAAATATAACGTACGATATTTATATTGTGATCTATGTATATGGCACATATACATACGAACGATTTTAACTCGTTTCATTTGTCGGTGTGTCTTCTCTTTGTGTGCGCGCGCGAGGACGCGGACGTGAGGTAACCTCTGCAGGAAGTGATTTTCTGCCTGTCGGTTCGCGATATTTCCTTATCTGTTATCGATAAAAAATTCTGCTACGTTCCATTTTTAATTCAAATATTGTTTGAAGAAATGATTTGTAAAATTCAAAACCTCAGTTTAGAAACTTTCAAATTACCTCCGAAAAATTAATGCGATATTTAGTACTCGATTATCCGGGATTCTACGTATTTCGAGAGAATTAACGAGAAATCACGGAGGGTACCAAAATGGCCGCCAGCAGAGGCTTCATCGACGTCCCGCGCGGCCCATAATTTTTCTCACTTGTTTTTTTGTCTCTGCTCCTGTTTAACTATATTTACATAACTCCACGCCGTAATCTGTCTTCTTGTTCTCATCAACTTTTTTGTTCTTGTACACGGTGCTCTGTTCAGTCTTTTTTTTTTAATTATTCCAAGTGAAGTCGTGATGTTAAATGAGAGAACGTTCTACTCACGATGGTCGATTTTTGTTTCTTTTTGTTCGTGGTTTTTCTTTCGATTGTTTCTTTCGTTCTGATAATTATTTTCTGATGTATTTCCGTTGTTTCGATTTAAGTTTCTTGGGCCACCTTAACCACTTGTTTTGACCCCGTATCTATACCGACACGCTGCGTTAACACACCGATCGCTCTCACCGATCACTGTAATCCCATCGCCGCTTCCTTTCTCCATTTTCTTCGTTTTTTTTCCGTTGGTCTATTGATCGGCATAGTTTGCGATCTACTAACCATCCACCGCAATTTTCACGAGAAGAAAGTGTTTCTGCGAATTTGTCCTGTGATATATGACCGGTGCACGATATTAAATACCGTTTCAAAGAGCGAGTTTTGGATATCTTATTTCAATTTGCGTTCCTGTCATTTTTATGCGAGACTTTTCGATCGCACGTTGATAATTTATTGTGAGAAATACTTTTTGTGTTACATTACTTGTATATTTTCAAATATGTACAACTATAGTGTTATATATTTGAAAGTTTTGAAGGGTGTCGTTTAGGATGTCCTTATAATTAAATACAATCCGTATTAAACATTTTAAAATTGTAGTGTACTTACAATATAATATATGATGTTTATGAATACTTGTACATGTGGTGTTCAACAGTATTCATAAACATTTAAAGATGTATAAAATATTAACAGTATATAGACACTTGAAAATGTAGCATAAAATATGAACAGAACTTTAAAGATGCACTCTATAATATTTATAAAAACACAAAAACTGGTGTCCGAAGAAATATCTAAAATTATCCACAAGTTTTTACAAAATAAATGAAAAATGATCAAAGTGCGACCGAAAAGTACGAAAGAAAATAGAGAACATATTACAAAAATCAAAAGCAATTCCTCAAAAGATTTGTTTCCAGTAAATTAATGAAAAGTCGATTCTTCTGGCACGATTTGTCGATAACCGTTGCTGAAAACTGAAATTCGGTTTGTAACAGTTTTAGTCGAAAAAGTTAACGTTTCCTCGTGATCAATTTTTTTCATTTTTTTCACCGTGTGCGCGACGTGAACACAGGCACAATTTTTCGTTGCATCGAGTCCGAAATTTTCGTACGCGTTTGCTATCGACGTATTTTTGCTCTCCCATATTTTTTTCTTTCACGAATTTTAAAACCCGTTTTCCGTGTGCGTTTGACGGGCGTTCAAATTTTTCGATGGCTCTCAAATTGTCGTACGTTTCGATTTTGTAGAAACGATTCGATAGTACATAGATCGATACACGACGAACGCTCGTGTGCGTTCAAAAGTTCAGTTACATCAGATGACTTTTTTGGTTGCGTAATAGAAAACGTAAATCTACGTACGTATATAATCGTGCTAGAAGGCCGAAAATTTCGAGAATTATTTTATTGCAAAAATGATTAAGAATCCATACTCGTTATATAGCTATTATATTTAATACATTAAAAAGTATATTTGAATCGAATTGATAGATTAAAGACATTTCTCACACTATATTTTTAGGGGTAACAAGAAAAAGTTACTAAAACAAATTGAGGAAAATATTATTTAACAGTGAACGAACACTTCTATCAGAATATTTTCATTATTTCGAATAAAATGTATAAATGTAAAATAAATCGTTGTAAAATTATATAAACTAGGATTTTTGACATGTTGGAATATAAGAATCTAGGGATATTTGAACCTGTGATAATTGGGATGTAAGGATATTTAAATCCGTAGCCATTGGGATCTAGGGATATTTGAACCTGTTATAATTCGGATCTAGGGATATTTGAACCTGTTATAATTCGGATCTAGGGATATTTGAAACCATAGTCATTAGGATCTAGGAATATTTAAGAGTGCGGCCATTGAGATCTAGAGATATTTGAACCTGTAATAATTTTGGGATCTAAGGATATTTAAACCTGTAATAATTGGGATCTAGGAATATTTAAACCTGTAATAATTGGGATCTAGGAATATTTGCCCCCGCAGTCATTGGAATCTAGGGATATTTGAACCTGTAGTCATTGGGATCTGGGGACATTTGACTCTGGAAGCAATAGAACTCAGGGACATTTAGGATCTAGAGATATTCGAAGTCAGAAATATTCGGAACTAGAAACCTAGAGGTATTTGAACCTAGGGATATTCGAATCTAGGGTCATTCGAATCTAGAGATATCCAAATCTATAAATATTCGAATCTAGGGATATTAGAATTCGGGGAGATTCGAATCTATAAATATTTGAATCTAGGAATATTAGAATTCGGGGAGATTCGAATCTAGGGATATTCGAATTTAGAAAAATTCGAATCTAGGAAAATTCGAATCTATAAATATTAGAATCCGGGGAGATTCAAGTCTAGGGATATTCGAATTTAGAAAAATTCGAATCTAGGAAAATTCGAATCTATAAATATTAGAATCCGGGGAGATTCAAGTCTAGGGATGTTCGAATTTAGGGAAATTCAAATCTAGGGATATTCGAATCTATAAATATTAGAATCCGGGGAGATTCAAGTCTAGGGATGTTCGAATTTAGGGAAATTCAAATCTAGGGATATTCGAATCTATAAATATTCGAGTTCAGGGATTTTTGAATTTAGGGAAATTCGAATCTTGGAACAACTCGGTCGTAAATATATTCGTTCCTAGTGTAATTTGTATCTAGGATTATTCGAATCCAGAAATTTTATAATCGAAGTTCCTACTGATGGATACAAAAATATACGAATATGGATTGCACAAATTTATCACAATATTTTGCAGATCATAAAGTCCCAGAAACAATTAACCTAGAAATAATTAAAGTGAAAAACGTTTCTCGAGACAAAGTACCAACACGGTTAATTGGAAGGTATCAAAGATAGAGCCGATGGAATAGCGAGAGATTTCTGGCAAAAGTTAGAGGTAATTAGCCGGAGAGAGCGTGGCTGATAAAATATTAACATGTCGACGTAGATTAACTGTGTTCCACCGCGTTAATCCCTCGCGTTTCGGACTCTATGCTCCGCAATTATAATCGGCATTAACAGTGCCGAACGGAAAACGGTGCTCGCATAAAGCCAGGGAAGACCAATGAAAATTTAACGCCCCCGCGTAAAACGAGACGTTACGACGGCTGCAGGAATAACCTCGTATTACCGGCGCCGCCATTATCCGCGAAATTCCGAGGATGAATTGAATTTTACCGGCGAAATTTTACGACCAACCGCGAAACACGCGGAAAATCTTGTGTTGCCAGAGATCTTTGGAGAGGAAATATTCTTTAACGAGCGAGATATGTACTGGGTACACGATTATTGAGTTGCGGGAAAACGGTAATATTCGCTTGGTCAAATTTTGACGTCGATGTTCCTAGCTGGGATCATTCATTGGTAAAATTAATTGGACTTATATTAAAATTAGTTAGACTTATGTTAAAATTAATTGGATTTGTATTCAAGTTAATTGGACTTACGTGAAAATTAATTGGACTTACATTAAAATTTATTGACCGTTTCTCATGCTCAAGAATGAGTAATAAAAGAAGTAAAATATTGCATAAATTTATTTTTGATATGTCTTATCCTGTTGACAAAATCACGACGCTTCAACGAAACATTAATTGTTCGTTTAAATATATATTTCATTAAATTGTACACTTTAATCATACACTTTAATTGTACTTTAATGAATTGTTCACCTTAATTGTACACTTCAGTGAATAGTACACTTTAACTGTACACTTTAATTGTACACTTTAATTGCACACTTTACTTATACACTTGTCAAGAACGCTTTATCAATCAATCTTTCATTTCAACAATCAAGAACAGTCTTCGAAAGCGGCACTTTTCAGAGATTTACGTCTCTAAATCTTCTAACCAGCGGGCATTTAGCGAGCACTCGTTTATCGAGCGGTCATTTAGCGAGCACTCGTTTATCGAGCGGTCACATTACCCTTAAGAAGACATTCTAAATTCGAAAACGTACAAATACGTAAAGGAATTAAGAACGAAATACAAATTTGAAATCGTGTGTCATAGACGTCTGTTAGGGTCGAATATCATCGGATACCCAAATACCTAGTTCCCGTTCTCTTCCTCGGTCGAAGAGCAAGAGAGAAAGCTCGAAAAGGCAGATGAACTCTGGTGAACTCGCGATCGATATCCAACCAACGACAATACGTTTCTCCTCCAAACAATCCACGGAAAGCAGGCGTTGACTGATGCACGGATAATCCGGATGAAACACGGTTAATCTTCGAGCGCGTACGTGCAAGGCTAGCTAGCTAGCTGGTCGATTGTTTTCGGTTCTTTGTTCGGAACGTGCTCGTTTCTTCGTCTTTCCTCCCCTTTCTTTTCCCCTTTGTTCCTCTATGCGCTGTGTTTTAAAACAGCCGTCTGACCGTCACATTATTACTTTAAAGTAATCAGTAAAGTTTATACTCATCCTTTCAAGTGAATCAGAATGAAATTCAGAACGTTCTTAAATGCTGCTAAATTGTAAATTATGAATTGCGAGATGTAGTTTTGGAAGAAAGATATTTTGTTTTTGTAGAAATTGTAGCAACATCGAATATGTGAAGAGATTTTCTCGTTCAAGGAAAATTTATCTTACAGCATATCTATTCGCTTATTAACATATCTATAAAGTCCACTATTTGGACCAGTTATTAGAATAAACTGAAGATTTGTATTTGTACAATTTCGGTGGTCGAAAATCTTCAAATGTCATTTTGCTGAACCTTCGATATATTAACGTATTAGCAGTGTAATTTGTTGCATTTAATTGGAGAAATGAATCGAATCAGTGCAGTTCGTGAATGTGTATTTTTTCGCGGTCATACGTCAGTTTTGAAACAGCTGTGTTCACTCTCGCCCGGGAGAGGGTGTATCGATCGATCGAATGCATCGAGTTGAGGGAGATAAGGAGAGGCATCTTTTCATCCCCGTTGTCAGCCGTGACCCGATGCAACCCCGTCTTCCACGCGATCAAACGGATCTGGGTTTTCAGGGAATCGCGTTCCGTTTAATTTACCAACCCCTTCCTCGTCGTGTTTTTCTTTGACGATTCTTCCCTCTTTCGGCCACGTTCGCAGAAATTAATTTTGTTACTGGAGCGTGGAGATATCGAACATTTTCGACGTTTCGCTTCTGGCTCTGATTATTTCTTTGAAAATGCGCGACTCCGATTTTTGACTTCTGATTAAAACGAAAATTTGGAACGCTCGCGAGAAATAGGACTTTCGGCGAAACGCCAGTGTTGGACTTTTATTAAAGATGTGGCGGTGAAGGGGTTTCATTAAAAATATAGTGCTGGACTTTTAGTAGAAACATGGTAGCTAGGATTTTTATTATACGTACGATGGGGACGATTGATAGTATTTTTATGTGGAACTTTTTTTGAAATGTATGGGACTTTTACTGAAAATATAGTATCGTGTTTTTAGAGGAAATATGATAGTATGGTGATACGAGACTTATTGAAAGTGTAGTATGAGACTTTTGTTGAAAATGTGCTATGAATGTTTGCATCTTCAGAAAGTGTCTGACGTGTCGGCGAGATTGGACTAACTGGACTAATTAATAGTTAATTAGAGACACGTTGACAATTACGCTAACTGTACTTAAACGAAGTGTCAGTTGTGACAGTAACTTGTTAAGAGATTAATTTGTAAAACAATTATCCAATTACTACTTTTAACTTGGCCGTTATCTCGTTGTTTTACAACTTCGTTCTTGCCTGTCTACTGCCATAATTAACGTTAAATTAAATCTCACACCTTCGGTTAACAATTCTCTTCAGAGTTTCTGTACTTTTCAGATTGAAAATATAGTCTTTCATTGATCCTTTCGTTGCTGATGTTTAAAAATAATCTTTCCGTTGTTGAAAAAGTAGTAAAAAATTGTTTAAAGTTTGCAGAGGTATTTCTGAAAAGAATTTAATTTGATTGCCGTAGGTTAACGATTGGTCAAATATAATTATTATAGAATATTCTAATAATAACTAGGGGAAATTGAAATTTCATAATTAAACCCTCCCAAAGTTAATTGAATTCAATAAGTTTCAGTTCTATAAAGATTTATCGAAATATTCTAAAATATGTTCAATTTTTAATTATACTATTGGGAATAAAATATCATTTTTAAAAGGGGTAGAAAGTTTACTATATTTTTCCTGTGAAAGTCGATGTGTGAATTATTATTATTATAGTATCAGTAAGTAGAAGTATATTTCAGCAACGAAGGGATGAAATTTTGACATCTTTCATCTTCTTAGATGAACTTTATTCTTGAAGGATAATTTCGAAAGAACTCAACCTCTTCAAGGATAACTTTTACAAAATTGAACCATGTTGCAATCTGTTTTAATTTAATTTTGCTGTTGTATGTACTTTAAATCAATTCACAATTGTTACAAAATTAATCAAAATTTATTACAATATGAGAATAACGATATTATTATCCAGATACGAGTTCAGTTTATTTTAGAGTGAATTTTAAAAAAGTTTCAATATTGTTTAAACAATTACTGCACATTCAAATTCGTATTACAAATTGTTTATATTCATAATTAAATGTATGCAAAGATACAAGTCCATTAGATTTAGAGGAATATTTTATTCAACCATGTGGGTTAAATAAAAAAATGACAGAAGAATTAATAATACAGAAAGAAGTAAACGTTCGCAAGAAAAGTATGTGAAAAATGAGACACGCAATATCCTTGAAGAGGTTAGGAATTCGAGCCGAGTGCATTTAGGAAAAAGATAAAACAGAACCACCATCCTCCCCCTGTTTCAAGTATCTCGATCTTCACGTTTCCCCTTTCTACGCAATATTTTTATTATTTCCATTTCCCCTATTTTTATTTTTCTCTCGTTTTCTCCGGTTTGTCGTTCGAAAAGGCTGCGACCACAGTGTCACAGCTGTGTGAACACTCGAACCCCATTTCTCGATCGGATTTCTATCTTTCTCGTGACCGTTTCCAACCCCTTCTCTTTCGTAAGGCAACGTGACGCATCCACGGACGATACGACCTTTCGACACGATTTTAACGCCGATTTTTCCAAGCCCCGAACCACCCCTATCTCGGCACGCCACCCCTTTCAGCCTGTGCACGCTTCTACGATCTTTTCTGTGGCTGTTTTCGCGTTTAAAGAGGCGGACTGAAGCTGAAATTCGACTTGAAGCTGAAGCTAAGAACAAACGATTACCAAGGGGTAACTTTTAATTGGCCTCGACGTTTCGAATCGTTCCCTTTCGAACTCGTTTCCTTGGAAATTACGATATTAAGAGTTCAAGTATGGACATTTGTGTTGGGGTAATACGGCTCCTTTTTCCCTGCTTCTTCTTATTTATTTTATTTTTATTTCCTTCGGATTAAACGTCGTTTAATGATTAAGATTTACCCGCGTTCTAATTACAATTTTTTCTTGAATATTCCGTTTCGGTCTTAATTTTGCTCAACAACCTTCCATTTTGTTGATCAACAACTTTTGTTAATTAGGCAGTTTCAGTATTAATTTTGTTGACCAACTTTTAACTTTTGTTGATTATTCAGTTTCGGTAATAATTTTGTTGAACAGCTCTCAATTTTTGTAGATTCAGTTTCAGTCTCAATTTTGTTAGCCAACTTTTAATTTTTATTGATTATACAATTTCCGTCTTAATTTCGTTGACGGACTCTCAAATCTTGTTGAGTTAGTTCCAGTTTCAATTATGTTAATGAACGTTCAACTTTCGTTGATTACTCGGTACAGTTCTAATTTTATTGATAACTGGATTTTTTTTAAACTACACGTTCTGAATATTCGAATGCTGGTAAAATTTGAATCGTTTGAATAATATGGATGATTCGAGTACTTCATATTTTTGTAATAATTTTGTCAAGATTGTTAAATATGATAAAAGAGATGTTAGCGTAGTTAGTAGAGTCGCTGACTATCACCCGGGAAGATCGGAGTTCAAATCCAACATTTTTTCACATTTTCCTTATTCGAATTTGAACACTATTACAATTCAAATTCGAAATATTCGAATTTGTTGATGAAATTGAAATTCAGATAATTTGAATATCCGTCGAATTTCAATAATTCAAAAATATCATTCAAATTTAATTCTGTAATTCAAATTATTCGAATACTAGTGCAATTTGAATATGAATAAAGGACCAGTAATTCGAATACAATTTAAATTCAAATATTTGGATACCAGTGAAATTCTACCAATACTACAAATTCGAATACTCTCAGAATTCGAATAAATATTCGAATATTCTGAGCCGTGTAAAATTCTAATAATTCGAATATTCTATCACCAGTAACATTTTAATGATTCAAATACCATTCGAATATTCTGACACCAGTGAAATTCAATACGTAAAGTTTAATTCGAATACAAAAATATCTAAAAACAAGTTATAACCGCAAAACACGAACAACGGCCACAGTTCCAAATATCTTCCCGAATAACACACCATTTAATCCCAACCCTATAGAGAACAAATAAAACATTGAAAATATTCTTTATTATTTACAACGTTCTTGAAATCGTTGGTACCTATTTTCACGAACATCGTTGCTTGACATCGTGCCATCATTTCTTTTTCATTGGATAACCCTTGTTCGTCTCTGTTCCTCAGCATCTCGCGAAACAACTCCGGCTCTTCTCTTCCGACCGTGTCCCCTGATTTGCTCGTTTTACGTTCTCTTTAATACTTCTAATTGTTTCGGTCATTCGCGTTTATTTTATACTATTAACTCGCCTGAAAGAGTCTTGCGACACTATTTTATTTTCTTCTTTCTTTTTTCTCGCGCATGCTATAGCGTCGAGTAGCTCCTAGGATTAAATTAATTATATTAATCGAATTAGACTATTTAACGAAGATCGTCGAGGAATTCATTTGATCGACGCCTTCTATTATTTACTTATTTCTTTTTTCTTGACATTCATAAAACATAGTCTTCTTTTTTATAAAATAATTATAGTCCGCAAATTATACTACTTATATTATTTCATGTTTATTGTTTTATATAGAAAATCGAATACGAATGTGTTAATCTCTTTTCATTATTATTGTAATTCTCATTTCTATATAAGGACAAGTAAAATAATTATTTTGAAGTTTGAAAACTATGATTGATACAGTAGAACCACAGGGTCACTTTGACCCACATTGTCTTTATAACTGTCTGCAAATATGTTTTTAATATATTTTCATATATTTAAGCACATCAAAAGAGAGAGTGCATACAGGGTCAAAATGACCCATACAAGGATTAAAAAAGTTAATCAGATGAATTCTGAAACGATCAATGAACCACGTATTAATCATACACTCTTTTCTTAATCAGTTTTTGCAGGTAGCTTCTATGTAGCGGTGTGTTATTAACCACGCACAATAATTTCGAGTTACGATATACGATTGTAGTTCGAACAAATCGATACCTGTTCCCCGCTCTCGTGATTATTTTCGTCGAGCTATGTTTCAGATATGCCAAATACGAGTATGTCGTTTAATGAAAAGTTTAATGAAAAACAGACCGGAAGATAAACATTCGATAGAAAGTAATCATGAAGTTTGAACCGGGGTGGTCTGCGTACAACCTTCTTTGATATGAAACCTGAAACTTTTCAAATTGCATTCCCAACTGCAAAATATTATATACTTTTCCCGTGTATTATACATTACTCTACACAACTTTTGCAATTTTCGAAATAAACCAATCTCGAATTTAGTATTGAGATTTTAACGACATTAAAATTTAACAAAAGTAATTTAAATTTGAAAGATTTCACATCGAAATTTAATTTAACACTGCACTTGTTTTCAAAATTAAATTTCTTGTTGCAATAATTTTATTCGATATTCGAATTTTTAGGAAATTTTTGAACGCAGACTGCCCGTTCCTACTAATAACCTTCTTACGCTTTCAGTATTCACCATTCAATATTAATTAACAAATTTATCGCATATCTTTTCTGTCAAACCCGACTCGAGAATTTTCAATCAGTATTTGTCTTCGAACGTGAAATTTAGAACCTTCGAATTTGAAATTGTGAAACTTTGAATTTGAAAGTTGAGAAGTTTGAATTGGAAATTTAAAAACTCTGAATTTTACATTTGGAAACTTCGAATTCGTAGTCCTGAGATTTCAATATTAAATTTGAAAATTTTTAATTTAAAGTTGGCAAATTTTTATAACGTGGAATTTGAGAATTTTGTATTTAAAATTTGTGAACTTTGAATTGTGAAATTTGAAGATTTTCAATGTAAAATTTGCAAACGAATTTGAGGGCTCCAATTTGAAATGAAAAAATTTGAGGAATGCATGTGTCGAACTTGAGAATAAAAATATTATTCGATGAATATTTATTGGATATTCTCGATCAGGGGTGACGAATCTACGAGGGTAATCTTCAATTACGTGTCGACATTTCGAAGGGTGAATTTGGAAATAAAATGCAAAAAACTGCCACAGGAACTTCGCGTTCGTGTGACCATTTTTCTTTTTTTGTATCGCAAATTTACCCTCTGAAGCTTCGACGTGCAAATTAGAATTACTCTTTTACATACGGGGTGAGTCAAAGGGGGTGGTTCTTCGTCCATCAAAATTATTCTAATAAATCCGTTATAAAATCCTACATATTCTGTTACAAATGTCTAAATGTAATTTTTCCCCCTTTACAACCCTTAAAAAAAGAAACGCAGAATCACTCTACACTTTTATACTTCATTTTTGACTCAGCCTGTATAAAGGACAAATTAAATTACATAAAATATTTGTTGATACATTGAAAGTAAAGATGAAATTTGTATATCGATATTTTTAACTGAAATATTTGTCAATTTTTTACAAGTGTATGTACGAATTTTAAAAATATTTTTACAATATTGTCTATGGAATTTGTACAACTCTAAAATTGCGTATAGAAAATTGCAATGTATCAAAAAATAATTTGTGAGTTTCGAAAAATTCTAATCGCACCATTGCTTACCTTTGAATGCCACTTAAGTTGTGCACTCTTTCTCTTGTCTGTTCTATGTGTCTTTTCTTTACACCACATTCAACAACCACCATCATCATCGTCAATCATCCAAAACTGTACAAAACGATTCGATTCCTTCATATTGGACTGTGAAAAAAAAACGACCGACCTCAACAACAAAATTGAAAAACAACATTATACATTTCTGCCTTTCTCTCTCTCTTTATCTATCTCTATCTCTTCTCTTCGGCCGCATTGATGCTGCTCTCACATTGTTGGTTACTTCTGTCCTTTTACTTACGTCCACGCTCTCACCATCGGTAAAACGACCATGGTCACCATGGCCGCCATGGTAACCCGATGGTAACCCGACGGTCTGGTCCGAATACGACCCCACCTACCATCGCGTACGGTGAGTTCTTTTCTGTTGAAAGTGAGCCATAGATCTCGATCGTGGAGGATACAGATGCTCCAGAAAACTCGATCTTTCGCATCATCTTCCGTTTCGCAAATTTCATTATTATTAATCTAGAATCGCATCTTATAATTTCTAGAATTTCAAATTCTTACAAGATCGCATAACGGTCGATAATAGGCACTCGGAGGTGAAATAGTTTGCAGAATTAATTTGTGAAATTGGAGGTAAAATTCGGTGAAGGTAAGGTTTTAGAAAAGGAGAGTAAGATGAGTTTTTTTATTCTGATCCTCCACGAGACGACCACGCAATGAAATAGGAACACGACCTAGTGCCTGGTGTTTCCTGTCGAGAGACTCGAAGATTCGGTCGGTTCGGGTCATGCGAGAACGTTAAGAGTCTGTCGACGGAAGATTAGGCTCTCGCGAAGCTTCCTGTTCGTTGTTAACGAACGAAAACGCAGGTGCATCGATCAGATCGAGTCGCATAGGCGTCGCAGTCCTTTAATTACTGGAGTTGGCAAACTTTTTACTCAATAGTGTACTTCAGCTAAACTCGTTTTATAATTCAACTAGAATTCAAGCTTCAAGTAGACATTGAAAAGTCGGACTCAATTTTTCTTGTCGAGATTCGAATTTGTTGAAGATCAAATTTGCTCAGTTTCAAATTTGTTGAAGATTTGATCAGGTTCAATTTTGGGTTCATTCCTTTCAGACGTTATTTCAGGTACCATTTCAGTAAATTAAGAAGTATATTTATGTTTTGTTTTGTGAAGTATGAAAGCTTGAAGAGGTAGCTGATAAAATTAGACGGGTGATGCAGCTAATTCTGTCACTCTTAATTTTATCATTTGTATTGGTAGAAATATAATTTGTTAAAGAGCAAAGTTTCATGATATTTATAAATATACGAATCTGTTTGCAGTGTATAAAAAATATAAATTTTATGTTTATAGTTTATAGAAAATTCAGGTGTAAAAAGTACTAATATTACTTTTTTGATTTATCGCAAGTACTGATGTTATTATTACAACTTATCCAAAGTACAAGTATTATTTTTACAATTTGTCCAAAGTATTCTCCTAATTTCTTAAAACTACAAATAAAATTTGTACAATTTATCAAAGATATGAATATTATTTTTGCAAACATAGTAGATAGTAAAATATGGATCAGATTAGTCCTGTGAGTTGTAGTTTGCCGACTCCTGATCTAGGGAATTTTGGTAAATTCGCAATAGCGACGTCTATGCATCGAAAGACACGGAGATCCATTTGTAAACACACGTTTTTACAGCTGCATTCAAAATGATCAATTTTGTCATGATTACACGCTTCGAGTCGATAACGAGTTTAAAGAATTAATCCTTTGGTCCTCCAAAGATTTAGTTACTTGATTGTTAATGAACATATTAGATAAACATTTTGTGTACAGTATACAGTCCATTGAAACTCTTCAATAATAATTGTTTATTGTGTATCAAAGATACAGGGAGATTCACCTAATATTAAATTGTTATTTAATTATTGATAATTTACAATCATTCTATTATTGATGAACCTACTGAAAATTTTTGTTTAATAATATAATAGTTTTAAATATTATTGCAATGCATTTTTTTATTGCTTATTTATAAAAATTCGTATACAAAAGATTTTTTAATATTTTAGAAGTATTAATATTTTATATACAAAAATACAATCCTAGTTACCATAATGAACTCTGTTAATTAAAAAAATTTTATTCCACTCAGCCTATTAACAACTAATTAAAAATTACCAAACTAGATGGTTCTGTATACAACAAAAAATATAAACAATTTGAATCATCTAACAAAAAATATAGTAGACTCCCATTATATTGCCACTTTCATATCCCCATTATCCAAAAGAAAAAACTCATTGACCAACCATTATACCTCCTCAATGGCAATATAACGAGAGTCTACTGTATTCCCCTGTATGGTACATGAACAACTTTTGACAGAAAAATAATAAATCGATCGAATGTTAAAGTTTGAAACTTGTTACTTTATAAAGAGCTCGAAGAGTGTGTTGCATCTCTTAGAAACGCTTTTGGAACAGCTAGAGTAATTATAGCAAATGCTAATAAAAAATCGATGGATCTCCGCCTCCATCGCTCGGTGCCAAACTCGAACACCTTACGATAAATGTTAGCTCGGTAGAACGTGGTCGCAGTGGCGTTTTAAATCGTCTTACAACCATTTTCTTTTTTTCTCTTCGAATACTTTTTGTGATCGTCTTCGTTTTGAGGCAGTGGTTCTCAAATTTTGCTGTGCTTCGAATTTGGAAATTTGCCGATTTGGGGATTTGCAAGTTTTAAGATTTGGGGATTTGGAGATTTAGGGATTTAGGGATTTGGAACTTTGTGAATTTGGGGATGTGAAAATTTGGGAATATGGAAGTTGGAGGATATCAAAATTTACAAGTTGAGAATTCTGGAATTTAGGGATTTAGAGACTTAGAAATTTGGGAGATATAAAAATTTGGAAATTTAGAAATTGGGGGTTGGAAATTAGGGGCTTGAGAATTTAAGAATGTGAAAATTTGGAAATTTAGAAATTTCGGATTTTGAGAATTTGGGGATTTGAAAATTTGGAAATGTAGAAATTTGGGGGTTTCAGAGTTTGGAAATTTGAAAATTTGGGAACGTAGAAATTCGGGGGTTTGAGAATTCAGGTCTATGAAAATTTGAAAATTTAGAAATTTAGAGTTTTGAGTATTTGGGGATTTGAAAATTTGGAAATATAGTAATTTGAGGGTTTCAGAGTTCGGATATTTGAAAATTGGAACATGTAGAAATTTGGAGGTTTGAGAATTTAGGGATATGAAAATTTGGAAATGTTTGGGGGTTTCAGAATTTGGAGATTTGAAAATTCAGAAATGCAGACATTAGGGGGTTTGAGAATTGAAAATTTGAAAATTTACAAATTTATGGGTTTGAGAATTGAAAAATATGAAAATCTAGAAATTTTCAAAAAGCAAATCCTTGAATAATTCCAAATACCTAACCTCAAAATTTAAAAATTGAATACCACCCATAAACTCATATGGCCCAAATGCAGTCCACGATAAACCAGCAATAAACGATTATTCATAAACCCGCAAAGTTTGAGAACCACCGTTTTATGGATTATGGCAGAAACGTGTTCCTGAGGTATCGATAGTTGATCCAAGGATAATACGCCATTGCGACAGGCCACGAGTGCGTAATCATGCGCTGACACGTAAATGTCTAGAGAGCAAAGGCTTGATCTGTTGTATAAATTAGTAGTGACGTACGTCGTTGTATGTGCCGCATCGTCCTTCTCGGTGAAAGCCGCAGGATTGCAAGGGATGATCGATAAATGTAACTGTGCTCCCTCAGCAACAGCCCGAAATTTCATCGTCGTTGCGTTCTTCGAAGGGAACGCTGGACACGATACTTCTTGATAGATCGTTCTTGCGAGAGGCTATCCCCCCTCTCGAACAACCCTTCTCTCTTTTTTTTTTCTTTTTCTATGATCGATTCCCCAGCTTTAAGTATTTTCTTCCGTTCAGGTTTACTTGTAGCCGAGGTAAATTGAAAATGTTGGAGAGTATTTTGTTCAAACTGTAATTTTTAATAATTTTCAGGTATCGCTTTGAGGTTCTTGATATATGTTACGAAGGTTTCGATATAGGCGAATTTAATTTTAATTTGATTGTAACCTGGTTTTATAGTTTAATGAAACTTCTATCAATATTTTATGCATTAAAGGTTATATTGTAGAAATTATAATTCGGGAACTCTACTTCAATAAAATTTTTATTTTCATAAATTAAAACATACAATTGGAAACGTTAAATTGTACAAAAATGACATTGAATTATTGTGAAAATATTCGTGTTAGTATTCACTTGTAATTATTGAAACATTATTAAAAAAGTATGTAAATTGTTATAACTGTTAAAATATAGCAATATTTGTTTCTACATATGTAGAATATTAGATATCAGCTGTATGTAAAAGTTCCCATCGTTTTTGAGGTTGTCCTTTAATGACTTCGAACCCGAGTGAGTAATATTACACATTTCAGATACGTAACGTTGCATCTATTACTACGGGATCGAATGTGTCATTCTTAATAAAACATATTGCAGATTTAAATAAAACACCTCTAAATTGAAACTTTTATTTTACTGTATTACAATATATCTTTTTAAAACTGTCTTGTTTTTATTTCTACCAAACTTGTTCTTTGACGCTGTCTTTCATAACATATATCGAACCCACTAAAAATACTTGAACACAAAATATTCTCGACTAAAAACGTTCACAAATTCTTTGAAGTCTCCAATATTTCTCAATGCAAACTGCCGCTGAAAAGATTAATCAATACAAGATTGATCAATAGAAGTGAAAGAACAGTTTATGAAGGAACGAATAAGAACACTTCACGTTTGAATAGCCAACGTTAAAAAGGTGGTAAAAACTGGTAATCCGAAGTTATTAAAAATGTCGAGGAGGAGAAAAAAAAACTAGCCGGTTTCACCTTTTAACGCGACAAAAACCCGACGTATCCTTTCGAATAAACGACAAGAACGGGATTCGCGCTGACCTTTCGTGCTACACTTTTACGAGGAAATGGGCGTCGCAGGATATTCCAGAAATGTTTTCTTCCTGCCATCTCAGCAGAACGTTCGCAAAAAGCTTTTCCATGCAGCGTTAGCCGTGCGATCGCGGATTACGGGAAAATTAAAACTTTACCCGCCTCGCGATATTCAACCGTGTACGGGAGATGCTGGTAATGGCGGTCACTTAATCAATTTTAACGAAATATTTCATGAATTATGCACTTAGAGGGTGACTACCTTCTACTTTATTATATTAAGATTAACTTTTATTTTGTTATTGAGTAAAATTAACATATGTGCGAAGAGTACTTTCGGACGCCATTGTTGTAGATCATGGCGGGAATTTCAAACGATTTTTGCTTCGCACAAATTTTACGTGCGAAATCGACTTAATCACATTTAGTATACCAAGATTGAGATAATAGACATTATTGAAGCATTTCTGTACTGTATTTCATAGTTTTGTTTACATTTATAAAAAATAACAAGTGGTAATAGTTCAGCCATCTTTATTCAGTAAAATCTCGTATCTGAGCACTTATGTACCTGTTAAATTAAATAAATCTTTCGGTACAAAATTAAGCATATATTCAGTACTTGAGCACGAATATTTTATTAATATAAAATTATGATTGAAATACTCTAGGACTTGCAGAAGTTTGGAAATGTACCCAATGTAATTTTCAGTGTGATATAAAAGAACTTGTTATTTTCAAACACGTATTTACTAAGCCAATTTTGAGGAAAGTGTTCCAAATATATGAAAAATGACAAAATTTTGTAATAATAGTGACCGCCATTGCTTCTCCCTTACCGTTCTTCACAAAATGGCGCTAAATTGCGGCATCGTTTTGTCCATCGAGGTTAAAAGAATTGCAAATTTGTTCATTGATCATCTCGAAAAAATGTGAAAAAGAAAAGGAAAAATCAGACAAAGTAGCATCTCTCAAATCTCCATCAGCAAGAAGTATCTTTAAGTGACAAGTTGCCCGATTTGCTGTAGCCTCGCAACCCCTGACATCCGCAAATTTAATTCGCGAATGCTTAGGGAAGCGGAAACAAGACGACACCGGGACGATATTTTCACGTATGTCGACTCATGTGAAATTGCCTTTAGAACGAACAAGCTAAGTCTAGAGATTCCCAAGAAGTATGACTAATACATGTTGCTATCCCTTCGATTTCCCAATGAACAATGGGAAAAAGAAAAAAAAAGAAAAGTCGATGGTACATCGAATATATGTGTAAATCGTGACATAGTTGATACGTATAGCATGAGTTTTTTTAGTTTATAACCGTCGTGCGATTACCGTTTGTACAGTAAAAGAGATATAGTGATCGAGTTGTGTATCTTTAAATACAGAAAGCAACACGTGTAGATAAACGAAAAATGTGAGAAATAGTTGGATTTGATAATAACGATGGTCACGCGTTCTAATGATGCCTCCATTTTGTATTCCCTCGAGAACAAGATGGCTGCTCGATATCTCGTTTAGCCAATTGCCCGTAGTATGCTTCTTAACCCGTAACTATGCGTCTAGAATTTCATGGACAATCAGCATTAAACCTCTTAACTATTCACCGGCAGTGCTTTTAACAATTATACGTAGAATGATAAGCTAGTTTAATGGCGGATCGTTAGTACAGACTTAGTCGTTCTCAACTTCAGTTTTTGTGGATTAGACAAGTTATCCTATGCATAATGGGATTATTCTACAGTAACTGTGTGACACGAACACTGCGAATAAGGGCATTATACAGGGTAAATAATGTAATTGTTAACAAATTGAGGTAGGGTGTCAAAGTTTTGCTTTCCCGGTTGTGTAATATTACACATTTGATATATTTTTATAGGATATAGGTTATAGTATAAGCAAGTTATCTTGATGATCACTTATGATACATTATTATCTTGAATGTTAAAGTCCTGAAGTCCCAGAAATCAAAAATTTCACTGACATGTTTAGAAGTTCAAAAATTGTATAATATCAATTTCTCGTAATCCTAGTCTTATAGGCTTAAAATCCTTGATTTCCAAAATCCTGTAGTTCGACAAATTTTATAGTGCAATATCCTAGAGTCCCAAACTCCTACAAGCCCAAAATCCTGCAGTCCTAAAACCTTATAAATCCTATATTCCCAAAAATCGAATAGTCTTAACATCCTACGGTCCCAAAATCCTACGAATACAAAATTCTTTAGTTCTAAAATCCTATGTCCCAAAATCCTGCAATTCCAAACTCCCAAAATCTCAAAACCTCCCGAATTACTATATTTGCAAAATCCTCCAGTACCAAAAGCCCAAAATTTGTCGAGCGAACTAAAGCAAGAAATATTAATGCAATTTGGTAGAGGTTGAGAACGACTGAATTGTACTACCATTGTGCCCACCTCCGTCCGCAAGAAAAAAATCCATACGCGAAGCTAAGTTCTCTTCCCCGAGCGTCCCGCGAAAAATTCTAACACGTAGATACGGGTTACAAAACTAGCGATAAAGGGGGCAAAGAAATACGAACGGAACGTTGAAAAGCTAGAAAACGAGAATGTAGGCAAGTAGCGACGATTTTGACCCGAATAAAAGCAGTGAAAATAAACGAGAAAAAATGAAAATGAGAAAAAAAAAAAACGACGACTGGTAAAGCACCTGTAGTGACCCGATGGTGCGTACGTTTCTCGCGCTCGACTTTGCATGCGCATGATGACCTCCTTCTTTCGCATTGCTCGAGTTACTCCGTATTTTTTTTCCCCCTTTTTTGCATAACAAAACGATCTGTGGTTGTGTAGCCAATGGCCTGTAGCACGTAGACGCCATATTGTACGTACGTGTACGCATGTTCGCCCACCGGCTTCGTTCGCACGCGCGCGCGTGCATTTTGCATGCAATGAGCTTGTGCTATTATCCTCGTGCACTCTCTCTCTGTATATATACTTTTACATATGTATGTATATTTGGTACGATACGATTCAAAGGTTTCTCCTTTATGTTTTCTTTTTTACCTGCTCGTGTCGATTCCGGTTTCGCCGATAAAAAAAGGAAACGACGAGATTTCTATAAATGCGCGTGAACTATGAACTTCGTTTGAAGAAGATAAAAACGCGCGCCGTTGTTCGCGCGATAATACGTGTGCGCATGCGCGCACGCTGGCGCCGCGCGACGCGCCACTTTCGAATGCTGAACGGTTCGGTCATTATTCGATGTTTTTTTTTCTTTCTTTTCTTTGCACTTTATTGTGGCAGTTCAAGAAATTTGCAGAGATAACTGTTATGCGATAAGAGTAGAATATGGTATATAAATTGATACATTTGTCCAGATGATTTTGGTTATAATTGTTATGGATGATTAATATTTTTTACGGATCTGTATTGCAGGTGTTTCGATCAACGTCGATCATTGTCAGTTTTTATTAATATTATTGATAATTGGTATTTATCAGTGACATGATATGATTGATTGAATTCTTTTGAAAAACAAGATGTGCACTTAGAACAGTGAGTAAGATGGAAGATATAGTAATTCAATTTTTGCAGTTTACTATTATGATTTATCTACAAATCCCTAAGTTTCTAGACCTCTAGACTTCTACATTCCCTATACCCTAATTAATCTTAATATCCCTAAACCAATTTCTCCAATTTTCCTAGACCCTTATACCATCTCAGTATTTCTAGATTTAAATATCCCCAGATCCGATATACCTAAGACCGAATAATTTTTGTAAATTGACAATGATCGAAAGACCAAAAAAGTGATCAATGAAAAATAAAAGACCAATATATTTCATGATCACTATCCATGTCAATAAAAATTGATTCGCTCCGAATGACCAAGTTCAGAATCATCTTTTTCTAAGAAGAACATTTAAAATAACTGTTATCTTTGCTCTCTGTGAATTTATACGTTGACCATTTTGTTAGTTGCGTTTGTCGGTTTAGTTCGCTGCCAGACAAGAATAGAAAATGTCGCAAGGAGAGACGATAATAGTGACGATTCAACGAACGTCCGTCATTTTGAATCTGCCGGGTGAAAAGATTAAATTTCTTGGAATACAAGTATATCCTGCGAGATATAAACGATAATAATAATTATCTGTACATCGAGACTAATATGCACTCGCTCGTCGCGTGCACACAGTTTTTTGGCTGTAGTTTGCCGTTGTTGTTTGCCGTGAGATCCAACAATAACGAGTGGTTTATTATTTCTTTTTTCTTTTTTTTTTTTTTTTTTAATAACATAATCATCGAACAAGCTATGGTATGAATAACGTAGTGACGCCAAGCTCGATTTTCCCCGCGATTTCGCATCGCGGGGTGAATCCGTGATCGAGATCTCGCGAAGGCTTTTCGATGTCGCGATTACAGATGTACATTTTAGTTGAATCATTTAATCGCAGTTCTTTCACGCAGCCGTAGGTAATTAATTAGCAGCATACCGTGCTGATTCGAAGGTAACATATGTGTGATATTAGTCCGCTAGTGATTTCTTGCTGGATACCCACTAGAGCCTTTAGTTTAGTGTTGACAGTTCTTGTACGAACACGTTGCCTTCGCGACGTCGTTGATCACGAAATGAACGCAAACCGCGTTCGATCAGGCATTATTCTGACTTTGTCCTCTCGATTTTCTAGGTGCAGCAGCCAATCTACGCAAGGAGGTTATCAGAAACAAGATCAGAGCCATTGGCAAGATGGCGCGTGTCTTCTCCGTCTTGAGGTCAGTATCCAGTTTTGTATTATTTTTCTACTTCATAACTCAGATTTATAATTCTGAAGCAATACGTTCACAGTCCTTTAACCCATTATACCATTGATAAATTAAATACTTGTTCCATAAATTAGAAATTCGTATTCAAAATTTACTGGGTTCTTATACAAAATGGCGGATATAATACACCGATGGCTACAAGATGTTATAAGTTTCGTTGAAAATTGAATTCGATTACTGAAGACGAAGTAATTAAATGAGTAATTAAATTACCAGTGTTATTTGTCGACATCAAGTTTTTGTAAATATCTGTCTACCACACGTACACAGTTTTTCATTTCTCCTTGGACAGCGTATTAATAGACATTAGCGTTGTTATTCGAGATGTTATCTCCAGGATACTTAACCTCGTAGCCATCAATCGATTCGAATTACATCTATCGAAGCATCACGTGAACTCGCGTACCCGCAAAACAAGCTGTGCAAACGAGAAAAAATCTAAACACCCACGCAGAATGAAACAAAAGCGCGGTTATTACGAGTACTACTAAATCAACCGAAATTACGTGGTTCCGCCGCGAATCAGGATGGTAATTCGATAAAATACGTGTATAATTCGGTGGCGCGTTGCGACCGGAACTTCCGGTGGAGTGCGACGAAGAACCGTAGTGAGAGAACGACGCGCTGTTTCGTGCCCGCAAACCGATCGTAATTGGCTGGCGGAACAATTATGCGTCGATTATGCCGATAGAATTCGTCGACGACGGGGAAATATCCCGGAAATCGATCAAAAGTTTACGGTCCGTCGATAATTTGACGAGAAACGCGCGAGGCGTTTCGCGAAAATAATCCGCGTTTCGTTTCGTCGCGCGATATTAATCTGCCGGGTCCCCCGGGGGACGCAAAATCGAAAATGGAAAATGGTCCGCGACGAAAAATCCTCCGATCCGTTCCGCCCGGACGGATATCCCCGTGGAAAATATCCGTGGTCGAATCGTTAAATACCGGCGCACGGTTCTGAACGAATTAATTCGGATTAATTAACGCGGTGTTGAACGTCAATCGATTGCCATTTACCGCCTCTACCGGGGGACAATATGATCGTCATTTTATGGAATTATTTTTCCGCTTTCAGGGAGGAGAGCGAAAGCGTGCTGCAGCTGAAGGGGCTCACCCCCACTGGAGCTTTACCGCTTGGCGCGTTATCTGGTGGCAAGACGTCCCTAAAAAACGGTAAATTTTTCTATTATCATAGGACTATCGAAGGCTTAACCTTCTTCATAAGTTAACTTAGTTAAATAACAATTTCAACTTTCACTTCAAAATTTAATTTGGTACCTAACGCAGCAGTTTTATATCGAATTTGTTCATTCTTCAAACGCGTTCAACTGAATGCAATTTTTTTACTAATCTACAGTGAATTTGAATGATTAAAATTTGTACGAAGTACATTTTTATCAATGCAAGATTGTCAAGTTATACGTCAGAACCCCATTAATAAATAATTTAAATGGATGACGAAAGTATAGTGACACAGAACATGTGTTTTTATAATTTATTATTCATAAAAAAACATTTTAAGGTCGAGAAGTGATTACATACATAAGGAAAGTTATTTAGAAGAATAACCTTGTCGACATATTTCAAGGACATCGATATTAATGGAGTATATGATTTTTCATAATTAATTACTATATATGCCACATTTTTGCGAATATCTCCGAAATTATAGCCAAACGACGATTATATGTATAGAAGGAAGTTGTTCAGAATAACTTTCTTGATAACATATTTCAAGATCGTCGAAATCGGCGAAGTTTGAATCTTTTCATAACTATGTGCTACATAAAACAAATTTTTGCGAATATCTCTAAAATTAGAACCAAAAGGCTATGAGATATATAGGAAGTAGTTGTTCAGAATAATATCCTTGACAACATATTTCAAGATTATTGAAATCGGTGAAGTTAGTATCTTTTCATAACTAATGATAGAACATATTTTTCCGAATATCTCTGAAAATAGAGCCGAACGGCATTTACATATATAAAAAGAAGTTGTTCAGAATAATGTCTTTGATAAAATATTTCAAGGTCATTAAAATCGAAGAAGTGTTTTACATATAATTACAAGAATTTCCAAAGTTTCTTCCTTACATTTTACCAAGTTTCTATAGAACTCGTCTGAGATGCGCAAATAACTAAATGTATATTCTGACGGATGAATCGTTGTGTTCGCAGCTCTCCAAGGATTCTCGCCGAACCACAAAATCACCTCGTTCGCCGAAGCAAAGGGTCTGGACGCCATAAACGAAAGGATGCCACCAAGAAAGGACGCTCCACCGACGCCGGTAAACGAGGAGAAACCCGTGATAAAGCCGTCAACTCCTGCGGGAGACAAGCGAGACCACAACACACCGCAACCGCAATCGTGAGCCTCACACTCGTCCAATCAAGGTACACATCACACCCACGTGGATGATCCTGACAGAGGGAGAGTGCCTTCTCTCCCTTTTCTATCTCTTTCTGCTCCATGTAGATCGGGATCTTCGGTCCTGCGGGTCTCCGGATCACCGCCATTGACAAACGATCCTGTCTTCGCCGTGTTCGATCGAACAAATTGAATCTATCGGTTTGGAAAAAATCCTCCAAGAATTCGATAACCAGATGTAACTTTGACCTCGAAAATTGTAAATTAAATTCGATTAAAATGTTTAATGATTAAATTCGGAACGAGGTTTTTTGGTTAATAACTTTTGTAATTATATTTTGTTGAATAGAATGACAAGAGGAGAAAATTGTACAATGTGTATATGACAGTTTGCTTTCTGAGTAAAATTGTATGCGCCGGAATTTTTTAATTGACGCTTCAATTTTGAACTTTGTGGCCACGGAAATGAATTGTAACTTTTGATTGACATAACCGAAAAGAATAAAAGGTCAAAGAGAGGCATTTTATGTAATTGTGCAGTTCGAAAACAAGCGTTTTAAATGTTTTTTATTGGAACATGATGTCATCTTTTCCGTCTCTTTTATTCGTTCGTTTTTCATCAAAATAATTTTGTACCTGCGAAACATAGATTAAACGGAATATATAGAAATTAGATATTCTGATCTGAAAAATTGAAGAATTAATAGATTGTAAATAATAAATAATTTTTAGGATTCAAGATTGATTGATTTTATATAAATATATACTTGGAGGATTCATTCTGAATATTTTACAATTAACTGTTCCGCTAATTACAAGGATCGTTTGCCGAGTTAAAGGACCGTTTATTCCAAACTGAGCTAAAAGAATGAAAGAAAGAAGTACATAAAGGAGCAATTAGCGTCATCGCGAACGAATCAGTAAATGAATTCTGTAGTAACTGGCAAAGTGTTGATTTGAAATTGATCGAGTAGACTGTTCGACGGTTGCTTGATAATAAATGAACGATAATATTTTCCACGAGTGATCGTGTATCGAAAATTGCAACGAACAGCTCGATGATAATCACCGATTAACTTCACGCACGAATCATGCACCGGTTCTCTGTCTCGATCGTGGCCTAACTAATTTCAACGACTGAGACTACCAACTCACGACTAACCTGACATCGTAGACGAGCTGTCACGTGTGCCGGAGTTGAACATTATTTGTCAATCATCGATAATTTAATACCTATACCTGCAATTCTGAAAAATTTTTGTAACATTGATTCATTGATTTGTAGATTTTTAGATTTTTTGATTTTTAAATTTTTATATTTTTAGATTCTTAGATTTTGGAATTTTTAGATTTCTGGATTTTTAAATTTTCAACTTTCCAATTATTTAAATTTCCTAGTCTCTAAGTTTCCAAGTCTCCAAATTTCCAATTTTGTAAATCCCAAATCAGAAAGTTTAATATATATGTATTTTTATATATTCTATATTTTAACATGTCTACATTTCTAAATTTCTGCCCACAACAATTTTTACTTGATAATTTAAAATATTTCAAAACAGTTAAACAAATTTTGTAACTTTAAATTCTATATCTCCCTTAAGTTATAGACTTCCCCTAAAATCCCCGAATTATCCCCATATCCAATCTCTCCCCAAATTATCTCCACGAATAATCAATTCGAATGATACACAAAATTATCGATTATTCCCAAATAAAGCTCAACTCTGACGTCTAAATTCCACAGCTTCCTTAATGTGTATGTATGTCTACAGCACGTGATACACTTTGTTGGCCACAAAGAAGAACAGTTGTTCATCGTTGAATAATCTAACCGCACACATCCGATAAAACGATACCTTGATCCTGTCGTTGCGACGTTTCGAGAAATACGAAATAATTCACATGCAGAGATTAGAGTCGACAATTTTAATTCGAATATGAAAAGTTTGTTTTAGCTGGAAGATTAAAAGCGTGCATACACAACTCGAGATGAAAAAGCTACGCTGTCGCGTTGTTTCGTGTTGGAAACACAAATTAGTGTATCGTCGTGCACGACCGGTCTCTCCGCTCCCTGTCTACCATAAACTCGCAGAGTGTCCGACAAACTTCCTAACATTCATCAAAGTTTGAACGATATTGTCTTCGCGGCAACTGTTCGACGCTCAATGGAATTACAGCCAGAGTAGTTGCGGCCGTTTATTGTCAGACCTCGGCCCGCTGAAAGCGGCCAGAAACGCTTGACGGTCATTAACAGCTTGATAATTCGGAACTGCATCGTCGCAACGACGGGATTACAGAAAAACTGAAATTATTACAAAAATTAACATGGTACATTAACCCCACTTTTTTAACATGGGTAGTTGACACGTTGAATGCTAGTAAGGAAAACTGGACACAATTCAGAATTTGATCGAACTGAATTAAATTGTATGGAATTTAGTTGGTTCAAATTGGATTATGTTCAATTTGAAGGACTCAGGTTGAATTATATAGAACTGCGTCGCGTTCAATCGGGTTATTTTGAATTAAATTGCGTTTAATTTAGTTGACTCAAGTTGAAATACGTTGAATTGAATTGTGTTGAATTGGATTTGTGTCGAATTTAATCGAGTTGAGTCGAATATTGCTGAATTCAGTTGTGTTGAGTCGGTAGGTACCGAATTAAAAGGAGTCAAGTCGAATTGCACCGAATTCAATCGCGTCGAGTCGGAATGTGCCGAATTCTATCGAGTTGAGCCGGTGTGGGCCGAATTCTATCGAGTTGAATCGGAATGGGTCGAATTCAATAGCGTCGAGTCGGAATGTGCCGAATTTAATCGAATTGAGTCGGAGTGGGCCGAATTCATTCGCGTTGAGTCGGAACGCGCCGAACTCAATCGCGTCGACTCGGAATATGCCGAATTCAATCGTGCCGAGTCGGAATATGCCGAATTCAATCGTGCCGAGTCGGAATGGGCCGAATTCAATTGCGTCGAGTCGGAATGTGCCGAATTCAATCGTGCCGAGTCGGAATGGGCCGAATTCAATTGCGTCGAGTCAGAATGTGACGAATTCAATCGAATTGAGTCGAAATAGTCCGAATTCCATCGCGTCGAGTCGAATTATACCGAATTCAATCGCGTCGAATTAGAATGTGCCGAATTCAACCGTGTCAAGTCGAATTATACCGAATTCAGTCGCGTCGAATTGAATTACGACAAATCGAATAGTTCCAAACTTAATCGCATCCTCTCTTGTTCAGTCACATAATTCATACCACCTTCCTAGTATTCAACGTGTGAAACATCAGTCAAATTCATTGTCAATAAAAGTGAATAAAATTATTATATTTCAAGCAAGTTATAACAAATGTTAATGAGAATTAACGCAATGGACTTGGCTTATAGTAACGTTCTAAAACTCAGGTCTTTTCGTACCGAAACGAATGGCTGGTGAAAGATTTATAGCATGCTGAATCGCACGGGTAAAAGAGCTCTACCGAGAGAAATCAATATACTCGCACAAGTTTGTACGGCGTTGTTTCAAAAGGGTTCCCCAAAGGAGATTTCAAACGGTTTCTCCGTGAGATAATCGCCTCTAGATCCTCACCAGGCTTGCCATTAACTGCTGGTTTCCAGAAATTAGGGGTTCTTTGGGGAACTCGAACAACCGACAATTCTAACGTAAGATCCTCTCTCTTGGTTCCTACATTTCCATAAACTTTGCTTGTGAATCGATTGTAAACCCACACAAATGGCTGGTACGTGTTTGGTAGAAAAATGAACTGAAGATTTTGGTTACTTTAGTGGTACATTATTTTGTTTTATGGTCTTGCTTTTATTTTACGTTTGTTCTATTTTGTTAATTCAAAAATAATTATTGTTAAATTTATAGGGTAACCATGTTACTGTACTAGGTACTATTTTATTGTTCTAGTACCTGTTCTATTAATTTACAGTTTTACTACTTTTTACTATTCTACTAGTTTACTATTTTACTGTTCAATTCTTTTATTATTTTATTATTTTTCTATTCAATAATTTCTTCATTCCACTGTGTTATAATTCTACTGTTTTACTATACTATTCTTTCATTCATTCTACAATACTACTATACTAATAATTGTATCACTGTAGTTATCTTATTATCTCACTATTCTTCTACACTATTTGATGAGGTTTTAGGATTTACAGACTTCTAGATTGAGGTACTACGTTGACATTACTCTGACATTATAGTTCACATTAAGTGAACTTCTAACACATCAATTATAACAGTGATATTTAATCAAACGTACCTCTAAATCAATAACCAGCAAACATTGATTTTTTCGACTTCTATCTCGTTCTTCTATATTTTCTCTAGATAATCAGTTTAACTGATCAAACACAGCCTGACTTAAATACAACTCATACGGTGTTTATATGTTACAAGAAACCCACTCATTTAAGTGTATTTCATATATCAATCAAAATCTTCAGTTTCCCCGACCTCTTTCAACGTCCACATTCAACCAAACGATGAACAACGAAGTACCTCAAGGTTGCCAAATACAATATGGACATTGACTATAATTCAAACATTCTCCCAAATAAATAATTTGAGAAATAATTACGTTTAAAATCGAAGACTCTAGCGAACACGGACATGTCCCATCTATGGCAACCTTGATTATTATACAGTAGACTCCCGTATAACGCTGTTACTTCGTTATATGACCTCGCATTATAAAAAATCTCACATTCAGGTAAAAACCTATTCCAAATTGTTGTATTGAACAAAATGGTGAGTCACCTTCGAAGTGCAAAGTGTTGAAAGCGCTATACGGATTCTACTGTATCCCCATCGAATGTCGGGAAGTTGGTCAACAAAGTGTGAAAGGAAACGACGACGAACCCGTTGGTTGGACGTATTTTTCAGGTGGCAAGGATGGGTGTTAAGATCCCAGTGCTGTCGCCGCCACCGCCGAAAGATCCAAAGCATTGCTCGCCTCTCCCCCCCGGTTGTTATTGCAAGCGCGCTGTTCGTCGGGCCAAGAAGGAGTCGCCGGGACCGCGAGGAGGATCGTCGCGAACAGGAGCGGGAAGGACAGGCTCGCGTGGGACGATCGAGCCAGGAAGAGGATCGTCGTCGTTGTTGTTGTTCGCGTGTCGCGGCCAATTGGTCCTGCAAAGGATACTACTACCCTGCACGACGATGGAGGTGCTCGAGGGCCGGCCTGGCTCCGTTCGGGCCGCGTTACAGCTCGCGTCCGAATCGCGGAATATTCGCCTCGCGCGAGGAGGTTCGCGCGCGACGCGCCCTCGTCTCCTTCGTCCTCTTCCTGCCCGAGTACGACGACTCGCAGGACCTTCTTCTGCCGCCCTCCGATCCGTGGATCGCCACCTAGAGATCGTCGTCGACGGCCGGCGTCGACGCCAGAGCGTGAAGAGGAATGTCCGGATCGTGCGTTCGCGGCTTCGTTTGCTGTCTCGCGCGGAGGTCGAAGGAGCCCGCGCGTCGGGCGCGAACAGGGCGTCGAAATCCCCTGTGAAAGAAAGAGAGAGAGAGCTTGATGCTTACTCGCGCGCGTCGTCTTCTTGGATCGAACGAGAGAGTATGACAGAAAGAACGAGAGAGTGTGTGTGCGTGCGTGAATTGTCGAACACTTCCCCGAACGCGAGGCGAATAATCGAGAGAGTCGAGAGATGGAACGAGCGGTCTCCGCCAAAGAAACAAAGCGAGAGGGAAAGGATTAAGAAAAAAAAAAAACGTAAAAACGAAGAAAAAAATCATACCAGAGATGAATAAAATAAAAATAAAGGCAGCTGGCCTGTCGGTACGGCGGAGCTTCCGGTTTTAGGATTCACTAGGTTCTTAAGAGGTCCGCCCTGGGTGGTGCAACGGGCATCCCCCCCAGCGTATGGGGCCGGGGTTACTTAAATCTTAAGTCGAGCTAAGCTTAGGATTAAGTCGTAAGTTGTATCGGAGAATTTATTTAATATACGCATATACAAATATAAATATACATATATTATAAATATATTATTAATTAATTAATTAATTAATATTATTATTATTATTATTACTATTATGATTATTATGGTTATTACGATTACTATTACCACTATTCAAATGCGAGTACAATGGTTCTCGCCGCGCGTGCACGCACGTGTGGCCCGCGTGTCACGCGTCGCTCGCGTTCCCACCGAACGCACGTCGAGCGTATCGTTCTCTTCTTCTTTCGCGACACGATCAGGAAAATTTAATGTGTTCTTTAGATGGGGTCCCGTTCGATACATTTTTTTATACCAGCGCGAAATTTTTCCTGTATTCTTTGGAAGACCCACGGGTGCTTCTGACTCGGCACGATCCTGGTCGCGAAGAACGCTGATATTAAATTAACGAATTAAGTTAGTGCAATGACCACGTTTCTCTGTACGAGGATGTTAATATTCTTCCGAGCCAGGAACGGCTGACAGTGTACCGTTGTCGCGTGGACCATGGTTTTGCAAGGAATACAGCAAACATCGGTTTGTCTTACGATTTAATACGTAGATACAGGGACGATTCGAGCCGCTTTGAAACAATCATTCACCTATCTTAATCGAACCTTGCAATTTTAATCTCGATCGTTTGTATATCGTCGTTCTTCATGGATTTTAACTTTTCGCTGATGGACGCGTTTGATGTGGACCGAGCGTTGTCATTTCCTTATTGATATTAATATTATTACGATTACTGTTGTTTATGATTACTATTTTCTTACGATTCTCTTATTAGTGACTAAGAGTACTATGATTATCAATATTTAAATATTAATATTAATGTCGATAGTAATAATATTAATATTGATAATTGCTACGGAGTGTGACGGACATGCGTCAAACGCATGTCGTCAAGATTTGCAACATTTTAGGAACACTGGTTCGAATTTGGCACAATTGTAGAACACTTGCAAAATAATAATTTTGAACAATCTTAGCGTATATTTCGAAATTGAAACACAATTTGGATCTAAAGTTTTCTGATTGAGGTGAATTTTGTTAATAGCAAATTTTTAACTTCTAACTCATATTTTCCAGTTTTTTAACAGATATACAAATATTTCCAAATACTTTATCAATTAAATGGAGTCTAAAAATTATTTAAAATTTGCTTCCTAATTACAAAGGATTAACTCTATAATTTTACAAAATTATTGCCTGTAAACTTTCCTAAAAGTATGTCAAGTTTGAACCAAACTCATATTGCAAAGTTCGATCATTCCCAAATTTGACTCGTTTCAAGCTCCATACGTTTCAGAAGCGTTCCGAGCATGAACCATCTCGATCTTGAAACATTTCAAATGTTAAGCGTTCCAACCCTTCAGATATCCATAAATACGTTTCGTTCTCCCGCACAATCTCACAACTCTACCGCCATAAACATTCTCTCCCCGAAGACCTCACCTAACTCAATGCCACAAGGTCTACCACAAACGCCTCGATCATCGTTTTAGACTCAACCTTATTCGCCGATTTCGTACAAACGGAGACCGCCATTACATCGCGTCACATCCCCCCGTAAAATAAAGGGGTACGCTACTCGAGAAGCAAAACGACACGCTCGACGAGGCACAGGAATCTCGTGGAGGCTTAGCTGGCCTCGATCACGCATGAACGAAGGATCTATAACGCATATTATACAATTATATCAATAAACCATGACATGTGTGCTCCTTTTGGACGTGTGATGCGTAACCTTTGCTCCAGCCAGTCGCAGAGGCTCAAGGGAGAACACGACTCTCGAGAAGAGACCAGAAGGGACAGTAAATAAGAAAAAAAAGATTTCATCTATTCGTAGCAACGTGAGGTGTTCGCCTCGACTGCGATCTATTAAAGAAAATAATAATGTCCATGCACGAATCCTTTAAACCGTGGACAATCCTCTGGCTCGAGAGAGACCAAAGGAAAACCAAGCGAATAACCAAGTTGCATAACACGTCTAATAGCGTTGATCTTCTATGATTTTAATGTGTGTTCTTGCTACTATCCGACATAAGTATGGGCCACAGCCGCACGCTGCTTGTACCTGGTACCGGAAGTGGGGCCTTTGCAGTCACCCCGTTACGGGGAACAGAGTGAGACTAGAAAATGGCGGGCAAATCAGACGCGTTGTCCGATTATTGTAGCAGCTGCTGGACGCGTAGATAGACTCTCTCTCTAGACGGAATCAAAGCGATATATTAAAAGTGATCTTAAATCGACGTGCCATACGGACCGGTTGCGGACAATTATTGTCTCGGTTAGCGGACACGTGACTTCCCAATGGCGGCTCTTCCGGTAAATACACGAGCGTGTTGAGTTCAGGTTGACGGGTATCAGTGCCAAACTCCATTATTCCTTTCCGATTATTCCGCTCGTTTTTTGCGGCGATGTGCATCGTGATAACTCGAAGCGTAGACGTTTCGATCGACTTTCGATAGTTTCGTTTAGCAGATTTCTCCTGGCAATCGAGCGTTCGCGACCGATTTACGCGCCATCTTCGTTTCTTGATACGCGGCCCGATTTTTCCGAACCTCCTCGCGAGTTTTTTCTGTTACTTCCTTTTTTTTCAAAATGTTTCTCCTAGTAATTTGCGTCGATATTCAGATTCTACGAAATTTAATTGTTAACTCGATAGAGTTACAATTACTGTTACATAAGTAGCTTACTGATGTTATATAAGCTATTACCTTTTGAGGTTTTGAAATTTTCGTATTCTGATATTCTCCAATACTTTTCATTTTATAGATTTACAATTTTCAAATTGTCATCTAAATACCAAGTTCTTTTGGATTGTTTCTCTGAAAATCAAACATTGTATATTTGAAATCAAAATTAAATTTGTGTGAAAGAAACTTAGTTTCGGAATTGTGAAACGAAATCGTGGCGTCTGAGTATTGATGCAAAGCGTCGTGTAAATGGTTCTAGTTTATTATTTGAATGTTCCCGCGCTTTTCGCCGCGTTCCCGCGCCACGTTCTCCAGCGGTGGCGAGTTTCTTGGACGATTAGCGTCCGAGTGCCGTCACGCCCTTTATCGTGTAATATTTCTAGTAATAAAGCGTTCCGCGATCGCGTCGCGGTCCTTTCTCGTCGTTTTCGCTGTTTTTTCTACCTCCTCTCTTTAGGGATCGATAACGAGCGGGAGATTAGCGCGCGGGAATCGCGACGGGAAGCCCGCCATCGCGGAAGACGCGATTGGAAAGTCACGGGACGAGGAACTTCTTCGAAAAAAGATTATTCGAAGAACGAAAAAGAAAGCACACATTATACAAAAAAAAAAGAAAGGAAACGAAATAAAATCAAAGGTCACTTCCGTTGGCCGAACGTGGGAAGCAGCGTGCAAGAATTACGGTCTGAAACATAATAAAGATAATGAAAGAATATTATTATAATGAAATGGATAAAGATATACAGTGAATAATAATTCTATCTCTCTTTGCTACCAAGTTGTACTTATTCTTAATTGATTTACTTGTACAAAAGAATGTGTTAAATAATAATGAGATACAACTATATATATATATATATAAATATATAATATAAAATTATAAATAATATATATATATAAAAATATACATATAATATAGCGTTAATTAATTAATTAATTATTATTACGGTCATCGTGAAATACGGTTATTCTTACTTATTTGATTATTAATTAATTGTCATTATATTATTATTATTATTATTGTCGTTATTCCTATTAATTATTACTGTTATCGTTAACGACGTTACCGATGCTATTTACTATTCTCACATCGTCACTATCGAACGCAAGAAAATAAAAAAGAAAAGAGTACATAAAATGTGTGAGTGAGTTGCCGGAGTGCGAAGAAGAAGAGATAGATGGTAAAGTTAATATACATATGTATATTATCTGTTACTACTTTTCACTATTGTGATGGTCGTTTCAGCTGCGTTACTGCGACGGTGACACCGATTGATATTCAGGATTTTGTCGATTCAGAAATTTCATCGTTTCTTAATTAACATCAAATTTTCTCGGTTAATTGTAAACTTAACCTCGTTCGATTTATCAAGTTTCCTCATTCTTTGACTTTTTTCTTATTTCACCTACTCTGCGGTCAGTATGTGCAATAATCATGTAAATGGATGTTATTTGTTAGTAATATTTTCCCCGAATTTCTATTGTGAAATTATGAATACGTATTAATAAAATTCGATTTCTACATACCGAATAAATTAATGGTAATATTATCCATACCGATTAAAACGTTTCGAATTACTTGTACCGATTTTTTAAACAATATCCGACTCTTAAATTGTGAAATTTCATTTCGAGCATAATAAATACACAACTGTTTTTTGATTATTTTTTATCTTTATTTCAAATATACTATTAACAATTTAAATCATTTATTTTCAATAAAACAGTGATTTAAATTAACCTTTCGACCGCAAGTCCCATATATAAATATTGATTACTCTCTTTTATTTCTTCAAATAAATATGGAAATAAATGTAGTTCGTCGTACTCAAATATTTTATTTAATTCGCGATATTTGTATAAACGTTCCGTTAAAAAATAAATACTGGAAAACAGAATCGATGCAAATCCTGAACACAAAACCGTGTCTCGTGCGTTTTCACGCAGCCGCCTCATAACATTGTATATATTTGTGCGGGCGTCTTGATCCTAACATGTATCGTGTCGTAGAATCTTTTTAGATAGGCGAAAAATCATGATCGATCGTCGATAAGTCGTTGAAAACCTTATCGACCCGGCTCGGATCACCGTGGATCGATAACGATTCGATTCACCGTACGAATCGTTATGTATCCTAAAGAAAGGATCGATCCTGTGACGAAATATCGGAGCTAGTCTTTCCTTCGTTTCCCTTACGTTCGATCATTATTTTAGGGCAAATTTCCGATCGCGATCGGACATTTTATCGAACGAAACATTGCCAATCATTTTTCCGTTTGAGAGAAAGAAATCGTCTCACTCGAAGGTACAGGATCATCCTTGACGACCGTGTCCTTTCTTCAATCACCGGAGTCTGCGATTTATTCGAAATAAATCCTGTCGTTCTAGAAAGCATACGATCGTCGTTCGTGTTATGTCCGAACCGTCCCTGTTTTCGTGATCACAAAATCTTTGCCGGCTGGATCAATGCACGTCCCTCTGAATTTAATAAAATTAATTCGCTAAATCCAACGATTCGATCGTGTTTCTATTTCTTTTTTTACTGATCCTTGAATAGACTTTGCTGATACAATAGTTTCATTTCTTCTACGAGATTAAAGGTTTTATTATGGCATTTATTGTAATCTCTGCATTTTTAATGATTCAACGATTTCTAAACGAAGAAGATAATATAAGCTCAAAGAGTTCGCTTTGCACTTAAATTTTGTTTGAAGATCATTTTTTCAATTTTACACTGTTTAGATTTTGTTAAAGTTATCTTTCGGGTAAATATATTAGATTGAATCGAGTTGAGTTTAATTGAATACTATTGAATTATCAAATCAAATTGCACATGTAACATCAGAAGCCAGATAAAAAGATCTGATAAAATAAAAATTGTTGGCGGGTTGTTTTGGCGTAGTGGTCATCGTCACCGACTACAAATACAAAGGTCGCGGGATCGAGTCCCGGTTTGGAGGAAATGTAATTTTTTCACCTATTTCAACGCATCGATTTGGGTCGAATCAGTTTTTAAATCATTCTCGAATTCAAAAAGGATCTGAATCATATCGATTTTCGATCTAATCGATTCAAATTGAATTATGGGTTCTATTGAAATAGAGTTGTGTACCAACTTTTGAATCGAATATTTGAAATAAATTTTCAATTACTTCGAAACACATCAAATTTGAATTCGATTCGAATTGAATCACCTTGGATTGAAACAAAGTTGAATTGCACCAAAGTATAAAACAGATTCGAATTACTCCAGACTAAATTTGAATTGAATTGCGCCAAAGTAAAAAACAGATTCGAATTACCAAGTATATTCAAATCTTACCACATCGAATCAACTCGAATTCTATCACAAACGAATCAAGATATTCAAAGATCTTCCACTACAAAATTTGAATTGGAAATCTAATGTCACGAATATACATTGTATCTCATATATCAGCAGTGACGCAACGTTATTCAAGGATCAATCAGACGTAATAAATACATGAAAAAGTAAAGCAAAAAAGAGGGTACATTGCATTGACGTCGCAAAGATCGCTGGAATAAAACGAGAACAATTGTATTATAATGTAGAAGCGTGTATATCGTTAAGCTTACGATTGGGGTGAAAACCCAAAGCCTTTCTCTTAGACTTACGTGCGCGTCCACTGAAACGTCCTCTCGATTCCCGGATCGATTCCTGTTTTTCTTTTTTATCTCTCGCGTTCTGAGTCTCATCATTGTACGACAAAGTACGGGTATAACAACGTAACGTGCATTAACATGTAACTTTGATACGCGACGTAACATTCACGATTATATTACATGATAGGTTGTACATAAACATATAAATATATTTAAAAAAGACCATCAACGACAACTCGTATCTTTTGCTATAACTGTCAAACGTGAAAATACTTCTTAGATATTCCAGGAAGATATTCTGGGACAAAATTTGATCTGGAACAAAGACTTATGCGAAGGAAAACAAGGTTTTCGATTGCGTTTCTTTCTACGATTTCGATTGACGTGTAATATAATCTTGCATGTATGTTTTTCCGTTTCTTTCGTAGAGAATTCATGTTTCGAACACGATCGAAAATGGGAATTCGAGCAGCGAGGGTGGACTTTAGCGATCTCTTAGATTGTTACGAACTCGTTCGAGATACTTTTGTCCTTCCTTGATAAACGCGCAAGGAAATAACGAGGCAAACGAGAATTTTACCATTTTATCTACATTTTTCAGACACGCACTCTTTTTCTCTATCTCTCTTTATATCTCTTTCTATTTCTGTCGAAATGTCCCGCGATTTGTAGCGCCACCCAGAGTCATATGCGTCGATGTTGTAGAATATAGATTTTTTCGATGAGGACGGAGGAAGAAGTGAAACGTGTAAACGAACGGGGAGAACGAAAATCGAGAGAAACAACCTATAACCATGTTATCGAGTCTCAAAACATTACTGGCTATTTCAAAAAGTATATATATATATATATACTTTAGAAAATGAAAATTTATTAGCAATTCTGTACAATTATTTCTCATTTACAAGTGTTTAAAAGAAACGAAATAAAAAGTGAGATTTTTTCTTAAATATTGTTTCACAAACCGTGACAAATATTTTCAATGTTTTTAATTAGGACTGTATCGAGGATACATTGTTGGTAAGATTATAATCAGAGAAATTCAATGAGGAAATATTTCGACCTTGTTCAAATATGTGCTAAAATGTGCAATATAATTGTTAACGACCATAGTCATCTATAAAGTTTGCAACCTTTTTAAAAATTTTGTCAAGGTTCTGGTGTATTTTTAATACACTGCTTAAATTCTCATTTCATTTGTCATCGTAAATTTTATAAAATCAATTGTAATTTTTGGAACTGATAAATTGAAGAATTGAAAAATTGAAAAATTGTAGATAAGAATTGATAACATACCAATATTACAGACCCTTCAAAAGACAGCACAGTGACGTTATCCACCAACAAGACAAATCACGAATTACCCCAAAATTAATTCCCCACATTTTAGCCTATATTTTCAAACTGTAAGGTTAGCAACCGCACACCCTTGAATTTCTCAGCCCACAAACTTTCCAGCAATGTCTGATCCTTAAACATCACAGTCGAATCCTACCGATTAGTTTCGAACATTCCACGCGTTAAAAAGCGAATAAAAACGAAGAGTGCAACCGTTGTTCGGCTACCCATCGAACCTCGTCCGATTATATCGACAAGCAATACAAAATAGCCTCATTGGCGCGTACAACTCAATCAAGATGGCGCACGTTCCGGGAACAAGAGCAGTTTTGCGATGACTTATTAGGACGGTTATATACATGTATATACACGTATGATATGTATACATACCGAGTTAAGTTGCCACGCATCCTTCATCTTTTTATATATACATATATACACACACAGACGGCAATGCAACCGAATATGCACACAGCGAGACACACACACACACACACGTACATACACGCGACCATGAACTAATTAAATATACGTGTAATATACGGTATTAATTATAATACATACATATATTAACCGGATGTTCGATTCAACGGAAGCTTTTCCCGATGCGAAACGGTTCCGGCGACATTTTTGAAAGTATCTTTTCTCTCACAACAGGGAAAGGTTCCTGTCGTTGAACGAATCCGATCGAATTTACGATTCGTTGCACGGAAAAGAATGACCCGATCGTTCTTCGTGATTTTGCACGATGCGTCGTGCCCTACCTTGAAAGTTTCACCGACAAAATTTCTGCTGCGGATTACACGGATACGTTCGTTGCGATTCGACCACGAATTCGATCGATCGTTTACCGAAATCATTGTCGCGGTATCAATCATCCTTTGACAAATCTGTGGGTCAGCTTCCGGTCGCCGAAATAGCCTTTACATTCGCGCGAAAGATTTTTAATACGTTTTCGACGGTTTTGATTTATGATGCATGCGACTACGCAACTTAGGTTTTAACGAAGATTTTTAAAGGTGGTTCGAAATTTTTAGTTTACATTATAATTTGTCTTGTGTTTGGAGATTTATGTGATATTAAGTTGATTTAATTAAGTTCGATTGTTACAAAATAATATTTGAGCGAAATTTCAGGGACTCTCGTTGTATTGCCGTCTTGTCAAGGTCGAGAGAATGGTAATAATAAACCGATGGTACTTGATCTAGAAATTTCTACATTTCGAAAATTTCCAGATTTCTATATTTTTGAATTTGAGAAATTAAAAGCAGGAAAATTTGAAATTTCGGTATTTCTGAATTTTCAACTTTTCAAATCTGCGAAAACCTAGATATCTAAATTCCCACGTTCCTAAATTTCAAAAAGCTCAAATCCTCAAACTTCTAAACCCCCGAATTTCCAAATTTTCATCTCCCAAATTACCAAAGATTTAAATTCTTAAATATGGCAATATACCGCGTGGTGTACCCATCTTACAGAAGCAATGATATTCATAGAAAAGATTCGTCTCCGTAAATCGAATACACACAATAGTAAATAATTCGTACGAAAGTGGCAATATAACGAAAGTTATGACCCACAGAGAATTAAAAAAATTCAAGAGTGTTTTCGAGAGTACATTTCGACACGATCGTTCGAATTCGTCGAAAAATAAACCACTTTTATGTACCTGTTACGACTGATTATTGCGCCGTGAGTAAATATATACATATACATATAAATAATTTATGGTGTGTGCGTGTGTGTATATATCTATATACCATACAGTCACCATTATTCTGTAATTATCGTTAAATGTCATTGACTGCTTGCTACCCACGACTTGTGATCCACTTGTACTCTTACTGTATCGGTAATCGTATGTACATATCGAGTTAATTAAAAAAGAGGAAGAAAAAAGTGGATGGAAAAGAGCATCCCGGTGATTAGTATGACGCTAATGAGCAAGCATTAGGAATTCATTATTCGGCCGGCGCATCGTGGATCTTATCCTTTTTTCTTATTTTGTTTGTCACGCGTGCTGCATTGCCTTTCGTGAACGAAGGGATTAGGTTAGGATTAGAAAATGGCGGAGTGTGGAGGGAAAATGGGTGAACCTCGTTTTCGAAAAGGGGTGAATCGCGAAGAATGTATCGTGAAAATGAGAAGGTTTGTCGCGATTTTAACCAATTTTTCCAGGGAAATCGTAGCCTTAGACTTCGTTTCTCTTCGTCGAGTCTTATGCGATGGCCGCTCGACGGATTTGTCTCGAAAGTGGCCGAAATTCACGCTTCGGTTTCTTGAACGATAGAAAGAGATCGAAAGGAATACAAAGTCGATAACGTGATTATCATCGAATCGCTGAAATAACAATTCAAAGTTTAATTTTAGAATTTTCTTCGTTCTTTTAACCTTCGATTAGCACATTGCAACTTTTCAATCAAAATGCATCTTTAAATTCTCAAAAGGTAATTCTAATAAAAGACAAGTATAAATACGATTTTTTAAAAAATATTCTTATCGAGAGAAATTATATATCAGAAATTTGCAACATTTTGAGAAAACACGTAGACAAATAATTATGAAAATTTACGACACAAGACTGTGTATTGGAAACACTTATTTTATATATTTTTATCAGAACACAGCGGAGGGTGAAATATTATTTCCCCAACGTCAAAAAGTCTTTCGTTAATAGAACTTTTGTTATCAAATTTGAACAGAGGGATTTTTGTAATTATTAATTGAATGTTAATAGAGAAAGGGTTAATAGATGATAAATTTGAATAGAATCCGAAATTGGAAGTTTGTACAAGATCCGTCGAGCGTGCACGACACACTGCATGAATCGTAATCGAACTTATATTTGCGGCATTCGAAGAATGGCATTCAACGATAAAACTGTACATACGCACGTTTACTATTATCTATTTACTATTACGAGAAAAATCTTACTTCTAAGGTCTTCGACTGTACGACTTTAATGCAAATGAAAAAAGAAAAAAACGTATAAGAAACGAGAATTATTCTGATGGAGGAAACAACACGAACAAGCAGAAAAAGCGAGAAAATACGTTACATACATTGTTTAGCGCCATTGTGAACTCTATCCCTTCTTACGAGATAAGCATAATTATATTTGTTTATATATACATATACATGACAAACGATACGTATAGAAACATTGCAACTATCATTATTATTATGAAATATTATTGTAATTTTAATTATTATTACCGTTGCGATTATTATTATTATTATCATTATTACGAATATGGCCGTCGTCTATTATTATTGTTATAATTATTATTACCAGTGAAAACGACGAAGGTACGACGGATAATTGCTAAAAATTAAAATGAAAGATCTTACTTATACATAATTATAAATACGTCATGATGACATATTCATAACAATTAATTACTACGATAACGTAATGACATTATTATTATTACTATTATAAATAACACCCTATTCCCATTTGTTGTGAATGTTTACGTTGTTTTATGATATTCAGAATATTCTAAAAATAAAGTCTATAATTTCCACGATGACTGCGTTTTTACCTCTCACTACTTGTTGTGCGAAACGATGTAGATTTACATTTTAGCAATTTTTTGCGAAGATTACAAATTAATGCAGATTACACTCAGTGGCGTAACTGTCGTTTCTGCACGAGGCAAGCAACTTTGAATGTCTGGAAATATATATTTGTAAATTATGGAATTCGAAAATTTCAAGATTCTAGAAGTAGAAAGTCAGAAGTTTGAAAATTTTTCAATTTGAAAATTTCATTTACAAATTTCGACACGAACTTCACAATGGTCGTGAAGGTCCACTTTACCCCCCTCCCTTGCACTTTAAATTTCGTACAAACGCATTACAATCACCCCAAGCAAAGTACGATCACATCTTTTATGCAATCAAATTCTCATGTTAATTTCTATAAGGATGCAATGGCCATATCACCATATTTATTTTTGATCGAACTAAATTTAAATGTTTCGTTTATTAATATTCATCGGCTTTCGAAACGAGTTGTTTTCAAGAGGAGAAGATACGTGCAGATAATTTCATAGAAAGAATATAACGAGAAGTATTTTATAAAATCTAATCGATCTTGTTTTATTTTAAGTACGGTTTCTTTCGTAGACGGTAAATAAAAGTAGAAGCACTGTTAACCCGTTTCGAAATTTCCGGAGATATGTCAGACGGCTTCTGCGCACATTCACGAGCGACTTCAAGCGGCGAAATAGATTTAAGTGCGCGTGCACACGATAAGCGCGGCCACTTTCACGTTATTTTTTACGGGATCGTGTACCGCTGCTCCTATTAGGCCACGTCAAAATTCATTCCGTCGGAATTAGGGCAACTTCTAGTCTTTCTGGATGATCAGGTTGGCCTGAGAGAAAATGTGAAAAAGGATGCACTTTGACTGGTTACGTCGGTGCATTGAGACCGTCTGACAGGACAGATAGCACTCGGCTCGAGTACTATTTTTATTTCAGTTGTTAACCTCGATCGACACGTTTTACGAAATGTCATTCGAAGGAAAATACAACGCGAAAAGTCCCGGTAAGTAAACGAAGGAAACGAATTTCGTTCGTTGATTCGTCGTTACGTTTCCATACGAATGGTGCACATCTAATTTGTCACTATTCACCCAAACATTCTTATCTTTACGAATTAGCTTCACGTTATCTCGTGATACGTGTCACTAAACTTTCTCTTTGAGTACGTCGTGTTTTATGAACTTTGCTTCATGTATTGTTGGAACAGCACTGTAACAGTTTGAGAAATACACTTGTTTGTGAATTTATTATCATGTACATATTCCATGTAGAGCAGTTTTTCTTTTTATATATACATACTTTTGTATTAGACTTGTCAAAGATATTTTCTTCGTTGCTTAAGCATCACATGTAACAATATACATAAATTATGTAAATACATAGTTCTATGCAACGTATATACACTGATCACCGATAGTGCTGCATCGTATAAAAAATATAATTACAGCGGTCAAAAGGTTAATGAGAGAAGCTCAAGAACTTCACGAAGCTACAGAGGAATATTGCGCTGCTCCTTTAGAAGACAATCTTTTTGAATGGCATTTTACTGTACAAGGACCACCATCCACAGATTTTGAAGGTGGCGTTTATCATGGCAGAATTTTATTACCTCCTGAGTATCCTATGAAACCTCCAAATATTATACTGCTAACAGTGAGCAACTTTTTCATTTCAAATACATTTTCTATCTTTAAAATGAAACATATAACAGATATATCATTTTGTTAGCCAAATGGCCGTTTTGAAACCAACAAAAAGATCTGCCTCAGTATATCTGGACATCATCCGGAAACATGGCAACCTTCCTGGAGTATTAGAACAGCTTTGTTGGCTCTGATTGCTTTTATGCCAACACCAGGAAATGCAACAATTGGTTCTTTGGATTATAATAGGGAAGAAAGACAAAAACTTGCAAAAAAGTAATTAATACAAATTGTTAAGTTTGATTTTATATATGGAATCAAGTATTCATAGATATTTTTTGTCACAGATCTTTAAGTTGGCAATGTGACACTTGTGGAAAAGTGGTTGATTTGTTATCTAAAAGTTCAGTCAAGAAACCCATCACAGAGGAAGAGCAGACTATGCTAGATACAATTGCTTTGAAGGTATATTTTTAGTGCTTTATATTACATGAATATCTGTAACTAATTTCAGTTAAAAAAGAAAATTTTTTAGGCTGATGAGTCACCCTCGTCAGACACGTCTTTCACGGCCAATACAGATAGTATTTTAGAAAACGAACTGAGGCAACGTAACGTCGAAACAACTTCTACGGAAAACCAAGATCGACAGGAACCAGATGTTATAATGAATCAACAAGTAGAAACAATGTCATCTTCTAATGATTTGTTTTGGAGCATTCTAATTGCTTCTCTAGTGTCAGCGATTATTCTACTTGTTTTGCGACGACTATTTCTCGTTTAAATTATTCTGAATGTAACAAAAGTTATAATATTGTAAGTATGTTAACAAGACAAAGTAAATTTTATACACATTTTATGAACAACATTTTTAAAACTTAAAAAAAACAGTGTGAGATTTATATACCGTAGAAACATTTCAGTTCCATGGAAACACAATGTATAATTACACCAGTATATCCACTTTAGAACATATCTACCTTTCTCTTACACTGAACTGTCCACTTTATTAAAAACATCACACATTTCTGTTGAATCTGCAAAGAACGAGAATTCGATATTAATCAGTCTGTATTGGTGTGTTATTTTTTATTGGCTGTATTTACTAGTCTTTTAAATTCTTTTTTATTTCTTTAATATAGTATATACCAAATTGTATAGTTTAAAGAAAATCTAATTTGTAATTTTGAACTTATGAATTGCATTTATCATATATACATATATATTTCAATGTTAGTTAACACTTTTTACGTATAAATCATTTTAATAGCGTATAAATTAACACAAACATATTATTTTCATAGCTATCGCGCTGTGTTCATAATAAGTTCGCCAAGTATTATTTTACTAAATCTATACTACAATAAAATTAATATCTGGAAATATATTTTAATTCTAATATTGTTACAGTCTCAAATTACAGCTGTGTATCTTTCTCTTATCGTTATGCAAATGTAGATAAATTATATGTTAGAAATGTATATAACTTATATAACTTTAGCATAAATTAAATGAACTATTCATTGTGTTGTATTTCAAAATACTGTGCAGATAAAATGCAAACAAAATACACCAGCTTAAAAAGTATCTATACTGCAGTAAAAATATAATACCAATATCTCTATTGAATTGCTTTAACACCTGTTAATAATTCATATGTATAAAACGATTATCGAACTAATACCAAAACACACTCATTACACACAAATTATTTAAAGTTTAGATAATTTAATTTAAAATGTACTAACAGATGTACACATATGTTTAACTGAAAGTTATTTGATAAAATTTGAATTTATACAAAAATTTTAAGCATTAATATACAAAAATTGTCATATAAAAATGAAAACAAAATGTTATCATTGTTCTGGGACCACGTGGGATATAATTTCAATTACACTTATATACAATAGTAAACTTAAAAGTGATTAAAAATACGAAGACATTTTAGGCACAAAGTATAATTTTTTTTTTATTTGTTTTTGCATGTACATAGAAATATATATAATAAATTGTTTCCGATTTGTTAAACAATAAATAAAGCTCATACAATTTATTGCAATTAACACCATGGTTGTATACAAAATCATACGTCAATAAATGAAAATATCGGTATAATGGTAATTATATCTAATGTGTAAGCGAAGAATGATGCACAGTATATGATCTTTTATGTATCGCAAATTCGGAGAGAAGAGTAAACGACTGTGCATAAAATGTAAACAGTATTATTTTAGATTATTAATGCTAGGCGCATAAAGATATTTTTAAAGCCAACAATGATAAATTTTGTTTACAACTTCAAAACCGATACAATGTTAATTCTTATACACATAAAATATATATACATACAATACCATTAAATATTCTGAGTCAGTAAATGTAAAATAATCTTATAATTAATATAAAATAGCCGGACAATCAATTAACACTTTATGTATAAGTGTAACATGTAAAATAATCATTTCAATACAAAAGTAGTAGACATGAATAGATTTAATACTGAAAACATTTTTGGTCCCTATTATTTTAGAGTACTTAAAATTGAAAAAGAATACTTTCGTTACAAACATTTACTAATTAAATAAAAAGCAATTTAAACTTATTACAATTTCTAATATTTGTAACATCTAATTTTTTTGGGATTCCTTGATTAAAAAATGAAATAGGTAATCGGATGGTTATTTAATAAAGAAAACCATTTAGAAATGAAATTTGATGAATTTTTCAGTACTGTTTGTAATATTAGAATCGTCAAAATACCAACTTTATCCAACTGTTGTATAAACAACGTATTTTACCCTTTCATTTTTTATATAGAAACAGACTGTAAGCGTTTCATACTTATTTCGTCGCTTGAAGCATATCAAATTTGTTCATCTTTATGCTAAACAGTATACATAAACTTATTTGCATCTTGGACTCGTGTCGTGCTTAAGAATAATAATTAAAATATGAATGCTGAGACACATAAGCGTTGCACAACTTAATATTCCTGTGCGTTCATTATATAACTTCACATAAATTTTCACAGATTTCATTCTTCAATACACCTTAAAACTTCGACCCCATTTTAACTGATCTAGATAAATTATAATGAGAAACAGAAGTTTATCAAGCACACAAATATTCATGGCACTGCATCATTAACATACTGCATCATTATTATTTATTTTATTATCGTTAACGTTAATTCTATCTGTACTATTGCCGCATACATTTTGATTTGCTTTCCATAATTGCAAATTATTTGTAAACTAATGATCTTAAATTTAATTATGCAATTATAATACAACACAGCTGCAAATACAATAATGTAATCGAACTTTTAAGTAGCATTTAACTAGTTACGAATTATATATATATTTTTTTTTGTATCTATTGTAAGGCAGCTACCTCGGTTTCAAATTTATTCACCTCAATAGTAGACAGTCTATCTAAAAGTATTACCTAATTACTTCGTAATACTTCAACTTTAGTAGAAACATTTTGTACACTCAAATATATATATCAACATTAATATTACACCAGCACCACCTTGTCTTTTTTCTTTAATTATAATCCTGGTGAAGATTCGTAAAATTTGATCGTGACTAGACTTACGTAAGACTATGTCATAGTCTTTTTCATATAAAATACAATTAATTTAGGAGACTAAGCCCTAAAAGAAACGTTTTCCGAAAAAAGCTGTTTTTTAATTCCACTTGCAAAAAATATATTGCATTGATAGCACCTGATACATTTTAATCTTATAATCTCTGTTCTCGTTTTCCTTCTTTTCCTATCTATGTTAAAAGTATCGAATAGTAAATTTTACAAACGTAAAAATCCGTATTGTTGCATGAATGATATGCATTGTTTAACCATTTGAAGCACAGTTGGCCGTTTATATAAAATTTCTTTTACGATACTTGAATAGGGTATCTATTTTGTATGAAAAAATAAAAGGAAACATCAAAAAACTTTGGTATCACTTAAGTATGCTTCAAAAGGTTAAAGTAATATATTATACATATTTATAATGATAGCATCTGTACAAAATAACATGAGATCAATTGATTACAATAAATTATTTATAGATGTTGAGGGGTTGAAAGAAATAACCAATTTTTAAATATAATATAAAAATTATTAATAGGAAGAAAGTTATTGTCCTATGAAAGTTGAATGCAATGAGAATGAAAATACCGATGGTGTTAATTTATTAAAAAAAGAAAGAACAATTGTGGGAATAGGAAATTCATTGAAAGGTTCTGAAAGAAACCTTTTGAAATTGGGAAACAAACGCATGTTCTTTCATTGACCTATGTAAAATTTATATACATATGTAATATATAAAAAATTCTTCATTTCAAATGTTGGCATTTTCCTTGTTTTTGTAATAACTCGGTGAAAGGTATTTTCAAGCATACACCTTTCTTTAAAATTCTGTGTTAATTATCTTATCTTATGCACATATGTATATATACCTTGAAACAATACAAATATATCTTCGTATTGTTTCAATGATACAAATATTGAAACAGTATAATCTTTTTTTTGTTTCCTAAAAGTATTTCATGTACATTAATTCCGTTGTGTACTCCTTTTTAGCAATACAAAAATACAAATAATCCTGTTAAATTATAAATGCATTATTTATCAACTATTATTAGTCCATTCACCTGTTTCTTTTAATGCTCTATCTGTCAACCTCTCTATTTCAGTTAAAAGCTGTTCAGTCTCTAAATCAACACATACCATATCCGCTTCAACCGGATCCCATTCTAAACTATTTGGTGTAGAAACTCTCGACCAAGGAGATGCTGTCAAACTAGAGGGTTGACTATTATTAACCGACGTCTGCGTTATAGAACCGTCGGTACTCTCGACTTTTTCATCGTCCATGACTGGTAGAGGCATTCCTAAGAATGTAATATTTTTATGTTTCACTGATTATGTACAGATCTATATGTTCAAAATTTATTAATAAAAATTATTTACCCTCGTGTTCCCATTCTAAATCTAATGAGGATCCTGGAGTGGAAGAGATGCAAGCTTGTTGTTTCATTAATGTTCTTGCATCAAGAATTTGGAGTGGAGTGTCCAATCCAGAACTATCAAATTCGTAATCATATTTTGATTAGTAATATACATTAGGTAATCATAAAAACAATATCCTAAGTACCTACCTAGTAGAAGCATTATTTCTCGAACTCAATCTAGCATATTTATTAGTACCCTTCGACCATCCACCATCTTCTAACAACTCCAATGTTACAGGAACTCCATGTTTTTTCTGCAAGTACATTACAAAATTAAATAAATACCTTTTTGATAATAGGAATGCAACATCTGATTTTAATTATTACATTAGAATTAGTAATAATTTCATCTCAACAATGGACTTACTATTTCAAATAAAATGTAGAAAACCTAATATTCTAATCCAATTACCTTGAATCGGTTTAAGGAGAGAAACGATAACAGGCTATCCAGGAAGCGTAACAATGAAACACATAATTAATACAAAAAAAACAAAATACTGCTATAAAGCTTGATATGATATCTTACGTTTTTGATCCTCTAGATTGGTCTGCATCTCCTTTGTCATCCATGAACTAAAAAAAATCAATACTTACAAACAAATAAAAAAGTTACATATACATCTAGGTATTTATATTCATTATCCAAGTAACAATGTACACTTGTAAAACTGTGCATATGTACCTCAACTTGTTCGTCTCCTTGGAAAGACATACTGGTGTGCCTTTGATAAAACCTTAAATTCAAATATGTTCATTACATTAGAAGCAATGAAAAATATATGTAACTTCATAAGGAAGGTATGAACGTTCATCCAAAGATATATTTATCAAAATATTCTTATTACACTGAAATAAAAAGACATGTATCTAACCTGTATGACAAGGAATCTGTAACTTTGGAAATGCAGCGGCCGAAACAGGCCCCCATGACCTGTTAACACACGGCGTATCGCCGTCATCTAACTGACATATAAGGGTTCAGATTCCAATATTTAATTCCACGTAACAGATAAATTAAAAGGGAATAGGAGTTAACACTTCATACAAAGCTGTAGTAATATCAGATGTGACTCATCTTTTTCAAATACGATCTGTCCCGCTCCTGAATGTCTGTCAGCTGCATACTTGAATACACTCCTACTTGCTGCAGTTTTATTTCATACGCTTGCGTCAAAAAACAAGCTCGCCAACATTTAAAACATTGGCAATGACATTCTCGAAGGCGCGGTGCATTCACAATGCAAGCAAATGCAACTAACATACAATCACAAGCATCAATGAATGTTTTATTATAAATCAGCTTGCTTTTAAAAGTTTTCAGAACCCTTCATTATTCATTATTCCATGAATTTGGTATAATACGAATCAATGTATAAAACCTTGCAGGATGTTGGGGATCTTTTCTCCTTTACCATTTTATACAAGGAAGCCAAATTTACACTTGAATTATCCCTTGCATTCATCTCTATGTTCTTAAAATCCTAGGTACATGTGGTTATCAGCGGTTAGTTTACTTGTTTTCTATAGAAAATTTTGCATTCGAACGCATGTACACAGAAGTGTAATAAAGAGAATCTGATATTCTGTATAAACTGAAAACGACAAAAAGACCTGACTCATAAACAGATTTTGTAATATATTTTAGAATCATAAATGTATCCTGTAAAAAGATTGTTAGGAGTAATTAGCCCATATAGCAAACGTTGCTTGAATAAATATTTAACCTCTAAGTCATCCGAAGATGAGAAAATAGAAGTTCAAAAAGGTAAACAGAGAAGTTTTAATTTATAATTCTTTAAATATTTATAAAACATTCGCTAACAGGTATAAAATAATTTCATTTTAACATATTAAGAACAATAATGTATATAATCATAAATTGTTTCAGAGAAGAATATTGTGGTAAATTATTACGATAAGATTACCGCAATTGGTATAAATCTCCCGGAGAAAAAGAACTGTTTAAATGTTGCAACTGCAGAAGAACTCTCAGAGGAGTTAGATAAATTTGAGAATGATGAAAACTCTGCAGTAGGTGTACTTTATGGTGTTGGAGGAAATTTTTGTAGTGGCTATGATCTCAAAGAAATTGCACAGTACGATGGAAAAAATGAAGGAGTTTTACCACAGTTTAGTGCATTGGTAAACAAAATTAATTTACATCTTACATATTATACAAAATTCCTTATATTGTTTTAATTATCATAGTATAAAATATTTACAGGGTAATAGAACCAACTTAAGTAAAAAGCCATTGATAGCTGCCATAAATGGGTATGCTCTAGGTATAGGATTTGAACTTGCTTTAATGTGTGATTTAAGAGTGATAGAACAAAGTGCTTTGTTAGGGTTTACTAATAGACGTTTTAATATTCCAATATTATGTGGTGGTACTGTCCGGTTACCAGCCCTAATTGGTTATTCAAGAGCAATGGATCTCATCTTAACAGGTCGAATTATCAATGCAAAAGAAGCATTTTCATGGGGTTTAGTTAATCGATACACATGCGAGGGTGCAGGTAAGATTCACTCTATAATAATCACCATAATATGCATTAAAAAATATAATTGAATATAAATTTATATTTGGTTTATAGTACTAGGTGAAGCAGTGACACTTGCAAAATCTTTGGTCAAATTTTCTCAAAAGACGTTGCTTGCGGACCGTGCTTCTGCACATTTTGCCACATTTTCTGCTAAAGAAATGGAAGAAGCTTTACAATTTGAGAAAGACAATGCATCTCATTTAGTATTTGAGGAAGGTGTCAAAGGAGCAAAAAGGTTTATCTCCGAAGATTTGGGCAAACATGGAAACTTTGAAAATATTTCAAAATTAGATATAAATTTTAGGGAATTAGATAAAGATTTATTATAAAACTTGTATAGTAATATGTGTTTTTCCTCAAGGAACAGTGAACTTGTACAAAGATTTCTATGACAAATGTAATAATTGCATACAAGATTTTATTAAATTCTTGCAATATTACTGAATTGATTTAGTGCAATTTTAAAGAACAGTAATTGTGTTATTTTATTGTACTATTATCTTTTTTTATGGAAGATTTAGATGAATTCTTTCTAACAGAAAGAATATATTTTAATATTATATCACAACATCTCTTTGCTGCCTTTCCAGTAAGCAGTGGCACAAAATTTGTCATTTGACCATTTATATCACCTACACGAATAAAAGATAATATATTACATGGTATTTATATGTGATTGTACATATACTTACGTTGAAATGTAACTATCAAATACACTAAATCTGCTTGGAAGACATTGTAACCAGGTGTATGAGGTTCAAAGTATGAAACTTTCTTTAGCTGACAATTAATTTCATCGCATATATCAAATTCAGCTGTAAATATCGATATATATTTTGACTCCCTTGGCATTTTAAAAGTATATGTGTTGCTTACTTGTTTCATCTATTTCCACAACATTTCGAATATAATTCAATATTAATTGAATAGGACAATTGATGTTTATTAAAATTTCCTTTTCTACACCATCAAACTGTGTATTTTTTTCATTAACATCCTTACTGGTATATTTAACTCGAATGATTGATGTCATAGTACAGTAAACTGATAATTCACTGCATTTAACAAAGACTATCCCGTGAAATATTGATATCAAAGATCAAATGAGAGAGATATTGTGTGAATTCAGTCAAGTTTACAATCATTTTTTAATTTATATGCAGTGAGTTCTCATTTGTCTTTATGTGCAAAATTCAACCCATTAGCTCGAGGTCCATTACATTACAGACCTCCAGAGCCTCTCCTACGTCAACTTTCTCAGGATTCCTGAGGTCATTAGATTCATAGATCCGCAATTTCGAACAACTGCGGAATTTCATATTCAAGTTGAACAACGACCGTCCACAGACTTAATTGGCGAAAGTAGTGCGAACCGACCAACTACCATCGAGTTGGTTAAAGCTGTGATGACGAAACGAGTGCAGGTGGCGGTGCATTGTTGCGTAATCGTTCATATCCCTCCTCTTCCTCTTTCTTCGTGTAACCAGGAGTCAGGACGAGAGTCCCCTTGGTAACCAGAAGGCCCTCCCCACCAGGTGCCTTCCTCCCTGCTCGACCTGGTGAATGTTGTGCCCGCAAATCCGCACCTCCGACGCTGCTCTTTCTTTCGTTTGCTTCCTTCTATTTCATTCTTTTCAAGGATCTTACCCTTTTTCTTTTCATCTACTCTTTCTGTATTCCCGTTCGAGTACACTGGATTAAATATCTGTGGCAATAAAATGAATTGAACACTGCAAATAATCGCTTGGACGTCTATCATTGGACTTTTTCCATCAAGAATTAAACTATTATATACTTCTATGTATGAAGATGAGTTTATTGCGTAAACTAATCCAGCATATTTGATTAAAATTTTTAAATAAAATGCTTAATTAATCAAAATTGTTTTCAGAGCCGGAGTTAATTGAGGCATAATCAAGAATTATACAAATGCTGTAGTTAAGGATCTATTCGTATATAAAGACTACGTTAATATTGGTAGGAAGATTTCACTCGGGTCATTCGAGGTTGAGCTTGCTAATTGAAAAGATAACTGGCTACGTTGAACAGTTATATGCAGATTGGCAAAATGGCAAAAGTATGTAGGTCTGCAATAATGATCGAGCAATAGAGAAGCAGGATATTAAAGATAAAAGGGCGGTTCCCAGGATCTTCTTTCCGATTAGCCCCGTGGTGTACGTGGCATTTGAGAGGATGATGCCAGAGCCTTTCACGAATCACCATTCGATCCTGCAGTGTATTATTGTTGCGGGCAAACTCGCGAAAGAAAAATTTCCTTCGATGGGAGAGGCACAATCGATGCATTCTTTCTAACCAAGCAAAGTGTCGTACGGTATCGATACGAAGAATCCTATACAGCACCCTCTCATTGTAATTCCGTGGATGGATACGTGGCGATATTTGTGGAGAAATATAATTTGTGGTAGTTCAATGCTTGGTAGTTGAATGCGTGGTGATTCTAATGCGTAGTAGTTCACCATATGGTAATTCAATGTGTGCTAATTGAACGCGTGATAATTCGGCACGTCGTAGTTTCGTCCCGTAGCAATTCAGTGCGTGGTAGTTCCAACGCGTGGTGATTTCAACGCGTAGTAATTCCACGCGTGGTGACTCCAACGCGTAGTAATTCCACGCGTGGTGACTTCCATATGTAGTAATTCTACGCGTGGTGATTTGAATGTGTAGTAATTCTACGCGTGGTGACTCCAACGCGTAGTAATTCAGCGCGTGGTAGTTGCAACGCGTAGTAATTCCACGCGTGGTGATTCCAACGCGTAATAATTCCACGCGTGGTGACTCCAACGCGTAATAATTCCACGCGTGGTGACTTCCATGTGTAGTAATTCTACGCGTGGTGATTTGAATGTGTAGTAATTCCACGCGTGGTGACTCCAACGCGTAGTAATTCAGCGCGTGGTAGTTGCAACGCGTAGTAATTCCACGCGTGGTGATTCCAACGCGTAATAATTCCACGCGTGGTGACTCCAACACGTATAATTCCACGCGTGGTAGTTCCAACGCATTGTAATTCCACACGTGGTAATTCTAAAGCATAGTAATTCAACGCGTAGCAATTCCATCGCACAGTAATTCAACGCGTGGTGATTCCACACGTGGTACCTAAACACGTGGTGATTCAGTACGCCATAACTCAGCGCAAGATAAATCCATGCGTAGTAATTCCGTACATGGTAGCTTCTCGCGTGGGGACTCCAGCGCGTAGTAATTCCACGCGCAGTAACTCCACGCGTAATAATTCCACGCACAGTAATTCAACGCACGATGAACAGGTAGTAATTCAGCGTATCACAGTACAACACATGGTAATTCAATGCGTCACAATTCAACACATGGTAATTCAACGCGTCGCAGTACAACACATGGTAATTCAACGCGTTGCTATAAAACGCAGCGGTGCACCGCTCGATAATTGAACGCGTGTTAGTAACCGCGATTCCCCGTATCAAAATTCCGTCCGTCCAAACGGACTCGAACATAATTTTGCGGCTTATTCTCTACACGGAGTTTCAACTTTCTTCCAATTACCCGGCACTTCATGTTGCGAGTTTAGTAACTTATCTTCTGTTTCTCGAAACATCCACGTAAATCACCCTATAATAATATGATTTTACACCGTCATTACCGGTATCCGATACTCCGGGACTGTATTTAGAAACAATTTGCTCGATTACACCAGCGCCGTGTATTCCGTCGCGATATCCCGGAGTCGAACATCGAAAAATACCATTTAAATAAACCAGAAAAATGTATGGAATCTCATTGGAGTGGACGTTGGTGTCGCAGCCCTGTTCGCGGTTCAATAAAACGACGAATCTTAAACAGCATGTCCGAAAGCACTTTCCTCATCGAACGACACCGGGAAAACGAAGTTCCCGGCAATTTTCATGCAAACCATAGAAAGGCGGTCCTCTGGCAGTAACTGCAGGTCCTTTTGTACGGTGTACCGTGTGGCCGGGTCCATTCGCTAGGCCACCGATCGTATCTGCATACCACTTAACCATTACGTTTTACGAGCTGGATGGACATAAAGTGTTCGCTCCTCTCTCGTTCGAGCAACAGGTTACACGGTTGTCTCGGTTACGAACGGCGAAAAGAGAGAAGAATATCGTTGGTCGACGAGGGAACAGGATCGGCGGTCCCGGTGTATCCGTGAAATTTACCATCGGCTGTTGTCCGCGTACGATCCTGCCAGATCGCTGAGCCGTCTCTATGACACCATAAACCGGCGTGTACGCAAAGTTACGTGGTGTTTTCGTTTCATGCTCGATAACAGAATTCCGAAAGTGGCTTTTGTCTAGTTCGTCGTAGAAAAACGAATACGGTTATTGCACGGGCCGATGCTAAGAATAGGAGTGCTTTCTACCGTGATGCGAACAGCTGGTAATTTAGTAAGTGAATAGTTCTTCGTACCGAAACGAATTATGTTGAAGATCGAACTGGTTGGGGATCATGAGTCGACACGCACAGTAAAGCCTCGATATTAGTGAAAACGACCTACACGATATAAGTGAAATTATCCATACCATTGCGGGAAAGAATAGTCGAGAAATATCACGTGATACAAATTCCAGTACATTCGTGCGATAATATATTTATGAGTACTTTAGAGTCTCGGTAGAGCCTAGGGAGATTTTAGGGAAATCCTGAAAATTAGGGGTTTTAGACAAAACTTAGAGACACTGTTACATTCTGTTACATTCTAAAAACAGGATATCTAGATTTATTCTAGAAGCATTCACTAATACTATCACCTCAACAAAATATGGCGGACATTGTAGACAAACGCGATAAGATTTGGTAATATAAATTGAAACTAGTAATTTCGACTGATCGATCTACAATTAACACGCATACTCAATACATAGTCACAAAATTGTCAAAATTCGGATGATCCGATTCCAGGTGAATCGAACGCTATCGATTTTCTGGAAATCTCAGTTAGAGCCACTCCCCGTTTATGTTATCACGTGCATACACATACGAGTTGACATGCATATAGAAGTTCCGTGTGAACGATGTGTTTTGCATGCGGCGATACGAGCGGATAAAGGACGACTTCGCGAGCAGGTAGCTCGAGATGCAGCGAGGAATCGAGTTCAAGGACCTCGCTTTTCCGGAATAGAATGCAAGTCGCGTGTACTGTTTATGTGTATTACCGACCAGCTGGATGTGCAGTCTATAACCGAGTCTGCGTTCGGAGAACGTAAAATAATCTGGTATACTGATTTTTCACTAGGACAGTGTAAAAACTGTTTTCAACAAAATTATCCTTTGTTATATATTCAAGAGACTGTGTATTCACAGTAAATGTAAAATTATAATACACGTTTAGGTAATATGTTAAAAAATATTAGATCACAGGGGTATACTGATTGATTTCTTATTAGAATACTGTCAAAATTGTATTCGACAAAATTATACTTCATTCTGTTATATATTCACGAGATTGTGTATTTACAATAAAATATAAATTGGGGAAAAAATAGATCACGATTTTTTTATCAAAATATTGTCAAAACTATATCCTTCATTCTCCAACCATGAAATGGTAAAATGTTATGAACATTTACTTAAAAATAAAATACAACAATAAAGAAGAAATGATTTCACACAATTATTCCTCATTGCAAAAGTATAATTTCTGCAATTTAAGGAAGTTATGCCGAGCCGACGTAAAAATGCAATGTTAATTAGCGAAAGGCTATTTTACGACGACGTATATTAGTACAATAAATTTTCCATTTCTCATAAATGCTAAAGTCCAGTATTTTCATCCTTTCTGATGGACTCTTCGTGCACAATAATTGATGTACTCGCTCGAATGTATGACCCGTTCTCATTGTCGATATCGATTTCACCTCTTCTTCGTTTCAATTACGTTCATTGGCCGCGGAAGAGGCACGGATAATCGCGAATCTATCGAAATCGAGCGCAGAATTCCGACGATAGTGAACCGAGGTATTCAGGTCGCAGCAAGGCCGAACCGCGTGCACAGTCGCAGAGTAAAAGTGCAGGGAAATAAAATGTAGGCTGTTACGTGGCTCCAGGCGTCTTTCTATGCTCTGCACATTTTGGACCATTTAGAAAATTCATTTGGAACGGCTGCACGAGGTACGTTTCACCCTTAAATATTTCTAGATACGTTACTTATTTAGAAATTGAGTAAACGTCAAAATGGAAGTGTGGGGACTTGGTACTATACATACATCGCTATATTTTGTAAGGTTGTGTAATATTACGCACGGTTTAAATGATATTACATGTAATAAATTATGTTGTACAATTATTACATTGATCTACAACACAACGGAACCAGTATGTGTAAAGTCAACACATACAATTTTGTAAAATTATTACATCGAGTTACAACACAATCGAATCAATATGTGTAAAGTCGACACATACAAGATTACCATACCCAGAATTACAACAGGCAGAACTACAAGGTACAGAACTTTCACGCACTGCGTTACCAAATGTAGAATTATTACTTGTAGAACTGTTACGTGCATAATTGTTACTTATTGAACTGCCACCAGTTGAATTATAAAGTGTAGAATAGTTGCGTGTACGACTGTCAAGCATACAATTACCAATTCAGCGTACAATTACCAAGCGTGGAATTACTGAATGTATAATTACCACACGTAGAATTATCACGTGTAGAATTATTCAATGTAGAATTACCACACGTAGAATTGTTCAGTGTAGAATTATCGTGCATAGAAGTGTTAAGTGTAGAATTATTACGCATAGAAGTGTCAAGTGTAGAATTATTACGCATAGAATTTGCAAGTGTAGAATTACCACACATAGAATTGTCAAGTGTAGAATTACCATATGTAGAATTGAGTAGTGAGAAGTGTAGAAATGTCACGTGTAGAATTGTGAAGTGTAGAATTACTACGCGTAGAATTGTCAAGTATAAAATTACCACGTGTAGAATTTGACAAGTGTAGAATTATCACGTGTAAAATTTGACAAGTGTAGAATCATCACGCGTAGAATTGTCAAGTGTAGAATTACCACGCGTAGAATTTGATAAGTGTAGAATTACCACGCATAAAATTTGTCAAGTGTAGAATTACCACGCGTACAATCGTCAAGTGTAGAATTTCTACACATAAACGACAAGTGTAGAATTACCATGCATAACATTTGTCAAGTGTAGAATTACCACGTGTAGAATTGTCAAGTGTAGAAATACCACATGTAGAATTGTCAAGCATAGAAATACCACATGTAGAATTGTCAAGTGTAGAAATACCACATGTAGAATTGTCAAGTGTAGAAATATCACATGTAGAATTGCCACGTGTAGAAATAACGAGCATAGAAATGTCAAAGGTAGAAATACCACACATCGCATGAACAAGTACAGGAATACCACATATGGAGTTACCACGTACAGAATTCCCATATACCGAATCACATCCTGTAGAATTACCACAAGTAGGATCTCCACGCCTTATATTGCCACGAATTATATGGTCTCACATTAAACCACAATACCTTGCATCACGAAGCAACGTTAATAAACCCATATTTTCTATCCGAACAATTCTACAAGTCACTTCAAAGAAGGGCAATATAACGAGAGTCTACTGTATTTCGCAATCTCGACGAAAAGCAGCGTAATTTCCATTTCACGAGACATAATAATTTCCTAAAAAACGCCGTTCGTTCCCGAAAAGAATTCAACCAGTCCGATCAACATCTGGTTGCAAATCGAGCAATTTCGTTGGCCATATTTCCAGCCGACTTATCCCATAATCGAAAGTAACCACGTAACGACGTAAAATGTCAAAAGTGCCGAATACGGAGATACGAACGTCGGCTGATTTCGTATTCACACGCGTATTCGCGCGCTTTCCAGTTCATAGAAGCAAAAGGAGTGTCTAGTTAGAAAAACGTAACGACAGAAAAGGAGTACTCTAACCGATGCGACGGTTTTCACCTACGCGTTTTGGTTCTCCGACGCGAAGGTGGACACGTGGGTGTACCGGGTCTCAAAGGTTAACGATAACGACGGAGAAAGAGCGCCGATATCGCGGCTATGTATCGTGAAATACAAGCTTGCATTTCGCACTGATAACTGTTCGATCGGCTCTCTTCTACTTCGAGTTCGATGATTAATCACGGGGAGACTTATCGCGTGCGAACGACGCAAGGTGGTTTATTGCTCCTCGATCGGTTTTCTATCTACAATTTTTCAAGATAACGATCTACGAAGTTCGATCTTGCAAAATGTAGATTCTCGAGCCCGCGTGAATTGTTAAATTTTTTCAATTATAGGCATACTGTAAATTGCAAAATATCTCTGATTATTTAAATTCATTACGTAAATTGCAAAAGGTCTCTGATTATATAAATTCATTTATTAGGGAGTTTGGGGAATATGCGAATATAGGGAATTTTTTATATGAAGAAATATGAGGAACCTTGGAATTTGGAGAATATGGGAATCTGGGGAATTATTGAACCTGAGAAATATAATAATTTGAGGAATTATCGAATTTAAGAAATATTGAGATGTGAAGAAAATGGTGACCTGAGGAATGTTCACATTTAAGAAGTATGAAAAACTAGAAAAATTTAAAAATTGTGCAAGAATTGAAAATTGTTGAATGTCAAAATTTTGATAATCGAATGAAAAAAATTGTCAGGTTGAAAATCTGAAAAAATGCATAAGTTTAAAAATCTGGAAACGTGGAAATTTCAAATGACGATACGAAAAATACCTATCATTCAAAAATAAACATACGTATCAATAATTACATGAAACTAGTATCATCGGGTACACATACGACGTTAATCCTGTAATCCTCAAGCCTCAGTACAGTTTCACTTTTTCGTGAATATCGCGGTAGAATGCACGTTCCTCGTCATCCTCGTTGCTTAATCCGGGTGGCCATTAACGAGCTGGCAAAAACTTCTAAACGATATCGCAACAATAATGGATAATTGCTACTTTCGTGCAGAGCAAGAGGAGATTGGAAGACCGGTTGCAAAACTACGATCTGAGTAATACGTAAAAATTCTCTTGTAAATGGTGCTATCGATAGTATTCAGACAATCGTTACGTCATTAACGATAATTAATGCTATTCATTAATGGCGCGTATCTTTTTTATACAGCAATTCTCGTGATTCATACTTGAACATTTCGAAAAGTGAAATCGCGTCAAACAATTTTACGATTAATTTTGATACTTGAATTTATACTTAACGAGAAATAAAATAGTAATCATTCGATATGAGCAAAAATGACTTACACGATGAACAGTTCTGTACATATACGTTGTATACATATGATTTTTGGTATTTTTTAAAATGTAGAAAGTATGTTATAAACTTTGAGCTTGAACGTGTTGATGTTTCAGTTTGAATTCCATGGTTTATGATAATTTTCCATACAAGAAATGATCGAGTAAATAAATATGGAGACTTCACGAGTTTTCAAACAGGCGTCGTTAAACAGTTACCATAACCGCTTATCACACTACCTATATATTATTTCCTGTGATTAAAGGAATAAGAGGATCGATCGAGCCGTGATATTTCTCGATCCCGTTTCTCGCATCGAGCTCACGTTCGATACAGGATTTACAAGTTTCCTAAGAGGAACACGATCTGGTTCAACGTACCGATTATCTTGCTCCTCTTCCCTCTGCGATTCGAGAAATTATTCAAGCGTCGATACTCGCCGTATCGGTTCGTATCGTTGATCGACCAACCACAGATTGATTAATCCTTCTTCGGAATTTCAACTTCAGCTACCGTAGATGGCCTCCTGGGACCATTATTTCGTTTGACCCTTTCCAAAGTGAATAAATGGAAAACGTTTACCCCTGTGGACGCCGTGACCCGTCTTACTTTCAAAGATGGCGAACGGGTAATCGTAAAGGAACTTGTTTCTTTTACCAATTCTTTACATTCAGAATTTGCAATTCGGGCTTGTAAATTTATAGGTTTTTAGGTTTGTGCGTTTGAAAGTTTATGGGTTTCTAGATTTTTTAATTTTTTAATTTAGAGGATACTAAGTTTGCAAATTTCTATGTTCCCAAATGTCCATTCTCAGTTTCTAAATTTCCAAATTCCAAATTTGTACATTTCCAAATTCTCACACCCCCAAATTTCTACATTCCCAAATTCTCACACCCCCAAATTTCTACATTCCCAAATTCTCACACCCCCAAATTTCTACATTTCCGAATTCTTACACCCCTAAATTTCTACACTTCCAAATTCTCACATCCCCAAATTTCTACATTCCCAAATTCTCACACCCCCAAATTTCTACATTCCCAAATTCTCACACTCCCAAATTTCTACATTCCCAAATTCTCACACCCCCAAATTTCTACATTCCCGAATTCTCACACCCCCAAATTTCTACATTCCCAAATTCTCACACCCCCAAATTTCTACATTCCCAAATTCTCACACCCCCAAATTTCTACATTCCCAAATTCTCACACCCCCAAATTTCTACATTCCCAAATTCTCACACCCCCAAATTTCTACATTTCCGAATTCTTACACCCCTAAATTTCTACATTCCTAAATTCTCACACCCCCAAATTTCTGTATTCCCGAATTCTCACACCCCCAAATTCCTAAATCCCGAAATTCTCATACCCCCAAATTCCCAAATTCCCAACTCCCTACGTCTACAAATTTCGAAGTTCCCAAACATCAAACTCCCCAAATTTCTAAATTTCCAATTAGCAACCTTGAAAACTTAAAACATCCAATCTCCCAAATTTTCAAATTTTCCCGCCTAAAATGAGACCACATAGATAACCACAAAAAAAACTAAACTAAATTAAAACCTTGCATGAATCACAAAAATTTTTTCGCGAATCAAAACGAGGGATCAATGTACCTGCACCATTGTCGTATAATAAATCGCAACGATTTCTGTGGTTTCAAAGACAGAAGAAAACTCGTCGTAACTAATTCCCTCGTGGCCGTGCAACAGGTTTGTGTTTACATGGCTGGTTGATCGATCTTTTCGTTTTGACAGCTTGACACACATCAACTTACGATTTCAGTAGTACGTTCGGTGAAATCACTGACAATTCAATCTTACGTGTCTCTTGTGTCAATTTAGAAAATCAATTGTTAGTTTTTTCAGAATTATCTCTAGCTTCTACTTTAATCTCACTGAGCATCCTCTGTTAAATCATGCTACATCGTTTTACTTCATTATTATGTTATAATTGACTTTTAATTGAACGATAATTGTACTTCATTTGCATAAAAAGAATTTGATGAGAAATTTTAATTAATCCACCTTTTTACATTAAATTTATTGGAAAGTTTGTAGTAAGTCATTTTTTAAAAGTGAATTCATTGAGAAGGATTTTTCTTTAATCGAATTAATTAGGAAGTTTTAATTAATTCATTCTGTTAAGTTGACTTTATTGGAAAGTTTGTAGTAATTCATTTTTTAAAATTGATTTCATTGAAAGGTTTGTATTAATTCACTTGTTAAAATTGAATTAATAAAAAATGTTTGTAATTTTTTAAACTGATCGACACGCAAGTTTGCATCTATTTTCAAATTTAAATGAATGCACTTTTCAAATTGCTTCATAATTATAAGTCACGGAATAATTTAATCGTAACTTTGCACAACTGACTCACTTAATATTTCAAAATCCGCCACTTAACGACGTAATAGCTCCGAACAACTTGATTAATCAAACGACTTGAAAGGCTGAAGATACCCGAGAATTTTAATTATGAAATTACCGATACTTGTATCACGTTTAATATTGTTTATGACAAATAGCTAATCCAGCTAAAAAAATTCGCTTAACTATTCATTTTCTGATAACAAGCATCGGCTAAAACATAGTATCGTTGACGCGTGCTGAGGAACCGGTTAATTAACGCGTGATTTATGTAATTAATGACCGTCCCGTTCGACACGAACAATCGGATGCGAATAAAATAAGCGTGTGCAGAACGTCGATGAAAATGACAAGGCGACATTTAATTGATAGACCGTTATAAGAAGGTGACGAGTACAAATTCGAGAAAAAGATATTCGGCTACGGAGATGCAATATTCTTTCATGATTTATCGATCTTTTATCGTGATCGAGGACGAGCGGAATAAATTGCCGTCTAACTGTTCGCTCATTAATGCCTTCAGGGACCAAATTTATATGTTCCGTGTTGCTAAAGATCAACCAGTTATTAATGAATGACATTGCACCGAAAAAAAAGTCGAAGGATTCGTGCAGGATCGTTATTCAGTATCGACGTACATTTTCGAGTGCTAATTGGTGATTCAATTATCGAATGCAATTATTGTATTTGGACATTTTATATTCACGTATGTTTCATTATATGTGATTATATGTTGGACATTGTATTATATCAAGTTCGGAACATTTTTGTGTATGCAAGTTTTTAAATTGCTAGTTATTAAATTTTGCACATTTTTAAATTGCTAGTTATTGAACTTTGCAAATTTTTAAATTCGTGATTTTTAAATTATCCAAGTGTCTAAGTTGCCAAATTTCAGAATCGTTCAAATATTAATTTGCCAAATTTTACAAACGTCCAAACCTACTCCACTGAATTGACAAATTCCACGATTGTTAAATCATAAATTTAACTCTATAATTCCTCAAATCCTAAATTGCCAAATTCCACAACTCTTTACACCCCAAATTGTCAAATTCTACAATTGTTCAAACTCTAAATTCCAAAATTCCATACTTATTCAAATCCTAATTTGTCAAATTTCATAATTGTCCAAATTCTCAAAGCCCCAATTACCAAATCATCCAAATTTTCAAACTCTCAAATTCCCTAAATATTAAAACCCTCGACTTTTATTCGAACAATAAAAATGCTCGGGTCTCCCGACTGTGGCGCCCTCACAAAATGGCGGATAGGACCACCAAGTACACCAATCGAGTCAAACGTTCCAAAACAGAATCTCTGAGAACTAAACTTCACATCCACCGTCGACTTATCCCTTCTCATCCTAAATGTTGTCACGAAAACAAGAAAAATGTAAAATCATTGAACAATATCCAGAAACCAATAACCAAAATAAATCCAATAATTTGGCCATTTATTTCGCTCCCATAAATCCACACGGTTGAAACTGTCCACCAATTGAAACCAGTTGAAACTGGTCGAAAGAGATCGAACAAAATATCTGGCTCAGCAAATGAAGCAGCAAAACAGATCTTTTCAATTAAACAACAATCTGGCAGCCGCTTAATTGGAAATACGCGTAAAACGGCATTCGCTGGACCGTGCCAAAGGAATAATTCTTATTCCTTTCGAATTACTTTATTTTCTCAAGGTGAAACGTTCAGTTGCAACGCAATCTCGAGGATGTTCCACGGGACAAGTGAAATTAATCAAATTTAATAGGTTGAAGCTGCGTTCATTGTAAATCGTGCATTTCACGATAATGCTGGCAGTGTCTGCGCGATAACGAGAAAAGAGCTGAAACCTTGTAAGTGTGATTTCGTGTCGCGAAAACAAGGGAGGTAAGGTGAGACGAAATTGGTTTACGCTTTGAATTGCACGATCGGGTTTCCATTTTGTTGACAAATCGTAATCGACTGCTATTGACGTAATCTTTTATATGAATCCTTATGGATTATATTATATGGGACTTTTAGATGGATCCGCTAGATTTATTAGCAATCTCAATGTGAGGAGGCTTTTAAGGATTTAGATGAGTGGAGAATTTAGAATGTTGAAAAAGAGACTTTGGAAATGTAATAACAGGTATTTGGAGATGAAGGACTTAAGGATTTGAGAAGGAAATGTGGACTTGCTGAAACTTTGGTATTAAGGTCAATTAAGAATTTATAGATTAGAAAATTTCAGAACTTGGAAATGTAGGTATACAGAAATCTGGGAACCTAAGAATTTCCAAACAGCAAACTGAGAATCCAAGAATTTAGAAATTCGTACTAATCCCTCTCCAAACCTAAAAATCTTTCTCCCTTCGATAAAAAACGCAGCGCCAAAAGGATACCTATTTACCGAGCGAGCCCACATAAAATGGTGCACGTATAAATAATGAAAAAACGCAGAAACGAAAGGAGATTTTTTCGACGTAAAGATTCTGTCGTCGAATCATTGACGAAGGCATTCGAGTTCCGGCGAGGGTATGGCAGAAAGGAGCGAAGGTCACCGAAATTCAGACGGCCGGTATCGAGCGTCGCGAAACCAGTCCTGGGTGTTGTGTGTGGTTGTCGGCGGTGTGGCATAAGTCAGCTGGCGTGTTACGAGCAATCCGCAGGGACAGGCCGGAGGCAGTAATTTCCAGGAATCCCGGATCTAAGAGCGGCGGCCTCGTCCGCGCTTTCCTCGCGGATGCGTGCGTAGTTTCCAAGCTCGTAAACACGCGCTGGCCACCGCTTCCATTGCCTTCACCTTCGTAGCCTGGCGAGCCACGCCGTACACCGCGGGACGTGTGTTGGAGCGCAGAAAAATATCCTCGGATCCGGTACCTGGTCGAGCAACTACCTGCCACGCACTGCCACCGGCTCTGGACACACTCTACGTGTTGTTGTTCAACTTGCTGGCCAGTCGCTTTCCGTTCGACTTAACGCTCATTGTTGATCGGTCCAGTTTACGCAATGCGTAACCGTAACAACTAGTTTCATGCTGCACTTGTTTTCTCTTGTGAGGCATTGATTCGATCAGAGACTCGGGGACGCAATGTATAGGTACATAGCAATGTATTTGTCAAATCTGAGGATATTCGAGGGAGAGTCCAGGCAGATTTTGTGGAGATTCTTGGGAAGATTCAAGGAATATGCAAGAGAAATGAAGATTCTAGGGAGTTTCGAGGAAGTCAATGATTCGGCCTAAGATTCAAGAGAGATTCTAAGGATTTGAGGGAGATCCAAGAGAGATAATATGGAAATTTAAGGTAAAACCTAGGAAGATCATAAGAAGATCCAAAGAGGAACCTATCCTTAGAATCCAAAGTAGATCTTATCCTTAGGATCCAAAGTAGATCCTTAGGATCCAGAATAGATCCAAAGTAGATCCTAAGGTAGTTCAAAGTAAATCCCAGATAGGTGATCCTAAGATCACAAGGTTCCATGGATACTTAATGATCCTTAAGATACCCTAAAGACATCACAAGGAGATCCAAGGAATTTCAGGAAGCTCCTAGGCAAATCCTAAGACCTAATGAAATCCTAATAATCAAGGCTGAAATAGAATCCTAGATTGAACCCAGATCCCCAGGAAATTCAAAAGAAAGTGAAGAGAGATTCTACAGAAGAGTTCATAAGCCTCCCTAGAGAGTAGAGCCAACAAAGGCGAGGCTTCAGGAAGATAAAAGAAATCCAACGTAGAATAAATGCTTTTTACATCTGCAGAACACGTAACTTCGCTGTATGGAACAGGGTATTCCAAGTAAAACATGCGATGACATCTTTGCCACTAGTTTGATATTTAATTAGGGGCGCATATCGATGTTTGAACAAACCGCGGAAATGTTGAACAAACGAATACCATTTCTGGTATTGCTTCATGTCTACTTAGAGGCAGAGGTAATAGATCTTCGTGTCTACTCGAAGCGCAGCAAGCAATAATCTTTGTTTACAGATGTAGACTAAGTAATGACGTCTTCGGCATCTACTCGGAAGTACAGGATAAACAATGACATAGGTCGTTCGTCTGCGTAGAAATGCGAGGCACAATGGTATCCTAGGCTTTCATCGACGTCCACTTGCAGCACCGTAAATAATGGTACCTTTGAAGTTCTTTGAACGTCTGCTCGAAGCTGTAGACCGTGCAATGGCATCCTCGGAATTCCTTGCGTCTACGCGGAGGCGTGGCTCCGGTACTGTTATGGTCTACTTGAAGATGTAGAGTAAACAACCGCTTCTCTGGTGTTTATTGACGCTTACACCCTTGTAAAATATTCCTAATTAATACATTACTGTACTGTGAAATGGTTGTAGAGATACGATGGTTCTCCGAATATGTTTAGGATTCATTTTTTCCTTAGGATCTTCCTTATTGTTTCATAAATATTCCTGGGATCTCCTTAAGACTGTCCTGAAATCTTTTCACGATCCTATCTTTCAATGTCCTTAGGATCTGGCTTGGATTTCTTTAGCGCCTCTTTAGGATTCTTAAATCTCTTTAGAATCATCCTAACATCTTCCTAGAGTTTGCCTTGAACTTTCTTAGCATCTTGGATCTACATGTGATCCTTAAAATTTCTTACGATCTCTTTTGCATCTCAGATCGACTTTAAATCTTATGATCTACCTTGATGTCTTTGTAGGATCTCTCTAGAATTTCAGCTTGAATCCTCTTAGGATCATCCTAGGATCTATCTAGATTGAAATCTTTGTACGATCTCTTTAGAATGTCAGCTCGAATCCTCTTAGGACCTTCGTAGGACCAACTTCAAATCTTCTCAAGATCTCCCTAGGATCTGCTTCGAATCTCCTTAGGATGTCCCTAGTATCTACCTTCAATCTCCTTGAGACCTTGAATCTTCTTGGGACCTCCCTATAATTTTACCTTGAATCTTCATAGGACCTCCCTATAATTTAACCTTGAATCTTCTTAGAACTTCCCTATAATTTCACCTTGAATCTTCTTGGGACCTCCCTATAATTTTACCTTGAATCTTCTTAGGATCTCCCTAAGATTTTACCTTGACTCTTCTTAGGACCTCCCTATAATTTAACCTTGAATCTACTTGGGATCTTCCTAGGAGTTTACCTTGACTCTTCTTGGGATCTCCCTATAACTTTACCTTGAGTCTTCTTAGCATCTCCCTACGATTTGACCTTGAATCTTCTTAGGACCTACCTTGAATTTCCTAAAAATCTCCCCAGAACCTCCCGCAGTCGAATTTCCCCAGAATGCACCATAAATCTCTAAGTATTTCTATCAAATTTTTATCCCAGCACATTACATTTCTTTTTCCTCTTGTGTAATAACCAAATGGATCGCAAGCAATTTGTGAAACACTTCATCGACCAAGTATTTCCTCATTGCGCAATGTATTATAATCACTTCGTTGCTAGAAAGTTGTAAAAAGCGAAGATGTTCGGGATACGTTCACCGTGAAAAAAAAAACTGAAATTGTTACTGGGCATCAGTTAACGAAAGTGTACTCGATGACTTAATAACGATCTTACGTATCACTGACTTTCTCTTACTTATCGGTCTCTTTCTTAATGAAAAGTGACTGGACATATCTTCATGTTCGCCGATTTTGGAACCGCCGAATCAATCCTGTAACTTGTGTACGCGGTAAAGCGACTTGGGTGATAGAATTAAACGCACGAATATCAATTAAGATAACGTTTATCGTTCGTAAATTCTTCTTTATGCGACAGGGATTTTTATTGCCAGTTAATATATTCGTGAATCCCCCGATTACGTGTAAAACGTGTATATGTTTCAATCTGGACGTTGAGCGTCTTCCTGGATGTTTGACCTTTTAGATTCGTGAATTTTTGCGTTTCTTAATTTTTCAGGTTTCTGAGTTTTTGAATTTTCAAATTTTCAGGCCAAATGTTCAGTTTGTTCAATTCTCAAGTTCTCAAATTAGTAAATTTTTAAATGTACAAATTCTTAAATTCCTAAATACCTAACTTTCCAAATACCTAAATGCTCAAAACACCAAATGCCCAAATGTCCAAATCCTCAGGTTCCCAAATTCCTAAATGCTTAAATCTTTAATTTTTTAATTCCGAAATCCCGAATCCCAAATTCTTTAATTGCCAAATTTTCGAACTTCAAATTCCAAAATTCCTTAGCTCCCAAATTCCCAAATGTCCAAATTCCTACATTTCTAAATGCCTAAATCTCCAAATCTCCAAGTCCCCAAATTCCCAAATGCTCAAATTTCTATATTTCTCAATTCCTAAATTCCCAAATGCCCAAATTTTCAAATCCCCAAATCCCCAAATCCGCAAATCTCCAAATCTTCAAATCCCAAAATCCTCAAATCTCCAAATGCCCAAATCTCCAAATCCTCAAATCTTCAAATCCCAAAATCCGCAAATCTCCAAATCTTCAAATCCCAAAATCCTCAAATCTCCAAATGCCCAAATCTCCAAATCCTCAAATCTCCAAATCTCCAAATTCCCAAATCCCCACATCCCCAAATCCCCAAATCCTCAAATCTCCAAATCTTCAAATCTCCAAATGCCCAAATCTCCAAATCCTCAAATCTTCAAATCTTCAAATCTCCAAATACCCAAATCCCTAAATTCCCAAATACCTAAATCCCTAAATTCCCAAATCCCCAAATCTCCAAAATCCTCAAATGTCCAAATGTCCAAATCCCTAAATTCCGAAATTTCCAAATCCCCAAATCTAATTCTCAAATGCCAAAATTCTCTAATCCCTAAATTCCCCGATTGCCCAATTTCGAAGCAGAAATAGTTGTCAGCTAGAGTAAGAAATATTTCGATTTCAGTGACTTCAGCCAATGAGTAATCCCGGCGCCTGACCTATGACAAAGAGCTCGATCTTTCCCAATGCTAATGATACATTTGACACATTGACAATTCTCAAAAGTGATATTGCGTGTACTCTGGTGCAACAATAATTGCAATGGGATCGGCATTGTATCCGCTTTGTCTTCCACACCCCTGGCTCCGATTCCATTTTACTTGCGTCGTACCGCCATCAGCCTTCTTATTTACGGATTAACCGGTCTCTCCATTCCTTTTCTACCCAATCAGCCTCTTTTCCTTATAGCTTTTCTATTTTTACCTCTTCTTCGTCTTCTTCCCCCTACTTCGACTTCATTTTTAACCTCGTCTTCGTTCTTTTACTACGTTTATCCTCCTCTTCTATCTGGCATTCCTTTTATGGACGCTTTGGCGTTACGCAGTCTGCCATTTAAAAGAATTCTCGATTAACATATAAATGAAGGCACGTGTAGATAACGATACCGTAAACGAATTATTCAGAATAATGCTTTGATTTGAAGATTATTCAATTAATTAGATATGTATCTTTGTTAGGAATGAACACTATGTTATTACATATTCTTGTGGGCACTACGTTGTGTTCTGGGTAATAAAAATTTAATGAAATATTCTTGCAAATTTTTAGCAGATGAAGATATATGTATGTAGAATAGAATTTTATTACCTTTTGATTTAATGATCATGAAAAAGGACTTGCTTACAATTTAACCTTAATCTAACCTATCTTATAATTCAATCTTAATCTAATTTGACTTATTTACAATTTAATCTCAAATTATTTTATCTTACTATTTAACCTAACCTAACTTACCTTATATTTTAACTTAAACATAACCTATACTACAGTTTAATCTTAACATGACCTATCTTACTGTTTAACCTAACTTAACTTATTTTATAATTTAACTTAAACATAACCTATACTGCAGTTTAATCTTAACATGACCTATCTTACTGTTTAACCTAACCTAACTTACCTGATAATTTAACTGAAATATAACCTACCCTAGTTGAACCTTAAAATACCCTATCTTAAAATGTAACCTAACCTACCTTATAATTTGACCTTAGTACACTTTATCTTACAATTTAACCTTACCTAACTTGCCTTACAACTTAACTGTAATTTACCTCGCAATGTAACCTAACTTACCTCGTAACTTAAATGTAATCAAGTCTAGAGTTTAAAATAACCTACCTTAAAATTTAGCCTAACCTATCTTACAATTTACCCTAACCCAACTTGCCTTACAAGTTAAGCACAATATACCTCACAATTTAACTTCAACCTAACTTGCTATTCAGTTTCCCTCGAATTTACCTCACAAAGATATAATCTTCGCAGTATTATTATTAAAATATATATTTACCCGATATTGTACGAGAAGAAAATGGAAGATTGTTCATTGAACGCGTTCTCAGAAATCATAAACAAAAACAGAGAACGGTTATCGAGGACAAGATTATCCTTCTCGCGACAACTTTCTCGTGCTTATGGTTCTTTTGAATCGTCGAAACGGAACACGGTCTAATTTCACGCGCAAATTGACACGCGACCTTTATAAATAATCGTATTTACACGCATCGGAATTCATGGGCCACCATGGTCCCGTAAACGACCGATCGAACCAAGAAATCTGAATAATATGTACACGCATGGGACTTGTAATATCGAATGTCCTTGCCAGCATTTATACATTCTCATCGGGTGTATCCGTTTCAATAATCTCGTGCCGAGAAAACATTCATGTGTTTCTACGTTATGAACGCTGAAATATTCCATAATGAATATTAAACAATTTTTTTTTTGCTACACTATATTCATATTTTTTCTTCTTTTTTTTTTATTATGATCTCGGGTTACTTTGTTGCGTACGAAAGAAATTTTATTCGATGTGTAGAGGCTCTGTAGAAGTCTGCATAAGTTTCGATGGTTATGATCATCTTTATGTTAGTTATATTTTCAAATTTTTTAATTGGAACGTTTTCAAATTTTCAAGTTTTACATTTTTAAATATCTAGGTTACTTGAATTTTCAAAGTTTCAAATGCATAAATTTCCAAATTAGTAATTTTCAAATTGAGAGAATTTTCAATGGCTGGATTTACAAATACAGAAATTCTCAAATACTAAGTTTTTAAGTTTTCAAGATTATGCATGTCCAAATCCGTAGATTCTCAGATTTCCAAATTTTATAACTTCCAATCTTCAAATCTCTATAGTCTTAAATTTCCAAATACTCAAAATCTGAAACCCATTTTCCAAATTTCCAAATCATTATCTCTCTAAATATTCAAACACCAGATTTCTAAAATTCCAATTTCCAGTTTTGTAAATTTGCAACTTAAATGTTTCCAAATCCCCAAATCTAGAAACCTTAAAATTCCGAAAGTCTTTAAAGTCCCTAAGTTCCTAAATTTCAAAATCCCCAAATTTCCGGATCTTTAAATTCTCATATCTCAAATGTTCCTATGTTTCTTAAATTTGTAAATTTCAATATCTCAAAATTTCAAAATCTCCAATTCTGCAAACTCTAATATCCCTAGATTCTGTAAATTTCCAAATTTCCAAATTCCGAACTCCCCAAATTTGCAAATCTTCAAATTCTTATATCTAAAATGTCCCTATACTTCTTGAATTTGTAAATTTCCAAATTTCCAAATCCCTAAATCTCCAAATCTTGGAATTAATATTCCTAGATTCCCTAGATTTCCTGAGTGTCTAAATTTCCAAATTCCAAAATCTCCAAATCATCAAATCTTAAAATTCTAATTTTTCAAATATCCCTATATTCCCTAAATTTCCAAATCTCATGTCCCCAAATCCTGCAACCCTAAAATCCCCAAATCTTCAAATTGTCACATCCCAGATATCCCTAGATTCCCTAGGTGTCCCCATTTCCAAATTCCAAAATCTTCTAAACTTAAAATCTTAAAATTCTAATATTCCAAGTATCCCTATATTCCCTAAATTCCCAAATCTCATGTCCCCAAATCCTTCAACCCTAAAATTCCCAAATCTTCAAATTCTCACATCCCAAATATCCCTAGATACCCTAAGTGTCCAAATTTCCAAATTCCAAAATCCCCAACTCATCAAATCTTATAATTCTAATTTTCCAAATATCCCTATATTCCTTAAATTCCCAAATCTCAAGTCCCCAAATCCTTCAACCCTAAAAATCCCCAAATTTCAAAACTTCGAATTTGATGCAATACGTGTATCTAATGTCCTGCAAACGAGACGCGCGTCGTCTAATTCGACGGTGTTCCTTCAATTTATCTCCATTACGCAGCCGATCAATTTAATTCATTGCGTTCATTGACTTCTCAATTCGCTGATGCGTTGCTTCGAGAGTTTCGAAGTTCCTCTTGGAACGTAGCGAAAACGTTTCGCGACTCAGCCCGTCACGATTTCACGTTTGCTCGTACCCTTGGTTTTTATCCTGGTTTCCGTCGACAACGGCCAACAACGAGCAAGAAGAACAGCAACACCAGCCATCCTTGGAAATTGCAACCAATTCGATAAACAATCGTAAATGATCAGACTCGCTAGAAGGTTGCGTCTTAATGATTCTTAACCTGCGTCAACGTTTCTCCTTGTTAGTCGACCAAATAGGGACGGCCCTGAAGTCACGAAATTCGGGTCAACAATGTCCTTGAATCGTGTCACGCAACTCGTTCCGCACGGACCCTTGAATTCAAGTACTTTCCGGCAAAAATTAACAAAGAACTTCCGATCGCGGTAGAAAGCGCATATCGCGAAGTTCGTTGCAGTTCGATCGATTCAATTATAAACATCGATGACAGCACCGAAGTCGTGGAACTCGATCGTAACAATAGTGAAAGTTGGAGAAACCATCGTGTCAGTCTTCCTGAAGTCATGGAACTGGATTGTGTCGATTTTTTCATTCGGAACACAATCGTGACGATTCGATTGATGGCACTCGAGTGGTTCTCGTAATTGTGAACGATCCGTTGAATTCTAAACTTGCTGGATTTCCTTTCGAGTAAACCGTGAAATTCGATCGGCTTCCAAGTCGTGATCTTTCGCTGTAACGACACTGATCGATTTCATCGAGTTCTATGTCGACGAACTGTATTGAACTTCAAACTCGCTTTGAAGTCTTTGTATTTCCATGAAACAGTTTTCACCGAACTTGGATAAATTACAATACCGTGGAACTTTTATCGAATTTTTTACTGGAAGACAATTTTAAGTCGTCCATTAGAAAATAATTTAAACATCGCGAGATTTCAATTTTACATCGTGACGTCCAGATTGTGATACAATTTCACGCAAACCCCAGAAAAGGCAACCATACCGAGATTAACTGAAGATGATCCCATCACAAATTTCCAAACCCAAAAAAACCCGAAGCCAGAAAAAAGAAATATAAAATTCACTCACGAGGAAGGAATTGGAAATACAAAACTTCCAGCACACTTAGGAGAATAATGAACGGTGAAGAGGATCTCGCGAGTGCCATGGTAGCCGGGAGTCGTTGGCAGATGTAACCGTGAGAAAAAATGGCGGGAATCAAAGGAGGAAAGAGAGGCTAGTTGGCTCGAAGGTGAAGGAAGCAAAAGTAAAAGCGACCGGCGCATCCTCTGCTGGAATCGAGCGATAGAGTCACCGCGCAGGAACGGAAAGACCGATTGCATTCCAAGAAAAGTGGAATCCAGCCAGTTTGCAGCGTCTACCGACGTGTATACGTGGTTATGCACTCGCGTTATCTGGTCCATATCGTCGCGGACAAACCGCTGGAACTCCGCGTTATTCCTGCACCACGGATCATTTATTACTATTTTCCAAAGTGGAGTCTAATAAAGTGCAACAATCTGTTAACATCGAAAATTTACCTCTAATTTGTTCACTCATGCTTCATTCTTTCTTGTAACACTGTCCTATGTTTTTTATTTACGATGAAAATCTGACGAGACTTCGCAATATGTTTGTATAAATGAATAGTATAAATAAATTGTAATTTGTAGCGTGCATAAATTTTTGTAACTATAATATAATATAATATATATAAATATATTGTAAATAAAATATTTGTTGACTCATTCTTTTTGTATTTTTATAACGTTTTGTGACTTTTATTTGTAATGAGAACCTAATGAGATATCGTAACATTTGTATTTGTATGTAGCATTTATGATTTGTAATATGTATATCATAACTCATGTACGTATCACTAATTAAGACAAAAATGTATATAAAGTGTACCATAATTGATGTACCACAACTGTATGTCTGTATGTATATATAAATATATTGTAATTAAAATATGTAAATGAATTCATAATAAAAGTGTAAGAAACAGCAAAGAATGCTAATACGATAGAAACGCGAATAATTTAATCAGAAGTGTATCCACGCGTACAACGATTGCGTAAACGCATTTAAATCTTCGCGCTTTCGCGCGCTTTTTCGAAGCGCGCATTGCTTACGGCCGCGTATTTTCAGGCGAAGTTGACCAACAGGAAATAAAGCAGCCGAAATCACCATAATGGTGAAACGGGTTGCGCGATGGGTTTTGTAGACCGTGCAAAACTGATGGCGGCGGTTTTACCAACCGGTGATTATTCGTCGGCCATGCAAATGCGTGAAAAGTGAATTTTACGAGTTCCAATGGCGGCCACTGACGCATTCCGTCGGTCAACTGACCGAGACCAGGAGTACTTAGCTTGCGACACTCGTCGAAAATTATTTTGACCCGTAACTTCGACGAACCGGAAGTCGATGCCTTTCGGAATGCGACCACTGTCTCTGCTCGAATTATAGATGGTCGACGAACACTCGAGTACTGCAAACAAGCCCTTTCTGATTGGGAATGCAAGCTGGCAGACGGGGGGAAGATTGAGTTACTTCTAATATTACTGTTTGATATTGAACAGGTAGTTGCAACGTTGATCTTGCAGGAAAACTTGATATTGAGAATAGCTGATTAAAACATGTAATAAAAGACAATTTGTGAACGTTTCTTTAGAGAAAGGAAACGCGGTTGGAGAAAGGAAATGCTCTTGCAATTTTTCTTTTTAAACGATAGCTGTTTGAAGAGCAGTTCTGAAGAAATATCGACGAATTACTTGTATATTACTTCTATTTCTATTATCATTCAATATAATGAAACGGTAACTGATTCGGAACTTTCAATTTAAGTCTAGGGTCATGCGGTTTGAATTTGGCGCCACGCGATTCGAATTTGGCGCGAGCTCGTGTTTTCCTGCGCTTTTTCTTTTTCTATTTACATCCTACTAATTTTGATAGTTTTTCTCTTCGCACGTGGTGCGAAGTGGTTAAATAGCCTACTATAATTTAGTAGTGTAATTTATAACATATCGTGTAGTAGTAATTTGTAAATGAATAAGGAGTAATGATAATAGTAAATAAAATGCAAATATTCTCGGCGTTTACATGATATTTATTTCTCATGTTTTATAGGTAATCCTTATAACATTTCTTACATATGGGAATATATACTCATCGGGCAAGTCAGAGAAATAAAAAACAAAAAAAAGAGATATTAATCGCCGCCCACTTATTCTTCGAACATCCCCCAAAATAACTCTCTCTTCCTCTCTCACGCACGTGTTATATCACTTACACTGTATATATCACTATATTTCTCTCTTTCGCTCATTGTTCCATTTTTTTTTTTTTGCAATTTTTCTCCTTAATATATAAACGGGTAATGTTAAACTTTAATATTTATCGCCGTTTTCTTCATTGTTTCTAGCGAATTGATCAATCATATAATTAATCGTCATTTTCGTAACACGTTTATGTGCGTCAGTCGTTGTCTCGCTTCATTTACCCTTTCTATTTTCCATTTTTCTTTTGTGCACGCAATCACTTCGCTTCGCTTTTTTTTTCTTATGTTTTTACGCTTTATTGTTTACACCTGTAAAGTCAACCGGTGGCGAGGGAAAAAGATTGTTCTCGAGGGAACACGAGCACCGACGAAGAAAGAAATATGAATCGTGAAGAAGTTTTTATGACCGGAAGTTCACTGACAATCTCGGTTCGTTGAAAAACCACGAACACGCTTCTGGTTTTCTTGACTAAACGCAATTTCTTCTTTTCTTCGCCATCAGCTCGTTTCTTATTATTTTTACATCGAATCCTGCTTTCTTTTTAACCTCTGGAGTACGGAACATAGCTTCCTAAGACCCCTCATTAAAAATTTAACTTTTTGTTGCAATAATAAATAAAATAGCATTATAGCATCCTATTAAAATTTTGTACTTTGTTAAATATAATTAAATTGCATAGTTCACTTGTATATAATGTTGTGTGATTTGAATTTGCCGCCACGCGATTTGAATTTGGCGCCAACGCAACTTCCTAGTAAAAGTAACATATTTGCAATATTATAGAATTATAAGTGTTCAAACAAATTTCTGACGATTGCAGATATTGTTTCTTGTTATTCTTTGTTCGTATTTTATTGCAAATATGCTACATAAGACAAAATACTACGATTCCTGCATTCTATTAAAAGTACACAAATAAAAGTATCGAGAACTTCGTATTGCAATTATAATTATATCTGATCGATACAATATTGCAATATTATGCAATTTTTTTATAAATACAGTATTTACAGTATTTTATTTTTTTATAAATACAGTATTTATACAGTAACAATATTTGTTCATTTAACTACTCGTGGTAGTTAGAAAAAAATTTCCTTCAAAATATATAAATACTTTTCAAAATTGAAAAGAATGCAACAAAGAGTTAAAATAATTGTCAAAGTATTTTGAGGAAAATGAACAATTTTGAAGAGTCCCGTACTCTGAACGTCAATCGAAATGAATTATTGAGAGTTATAAAACAGAAAATTATCGTTCGTGTTCCATAATGTTTTCAATTTGTCAAGTATTGCGTAAAATTTGACGTAGTTTTCTTGCGATTAAGTAGGTTAAAAGCAAAGATTCGTGTTTTAGATAACACAGTATTTGCAACCCGACGATTTCGTTCGCTTTTCCGTTGCCTCGCGCTATCTCGATCACGCACGAATTTATTAAATCGAGTTTCCATTACGTAAAAGCAGAGAAACGAACCGTGAGAGGTTGAACATTTACCTGGAACGCGTTCTTTTTAATTAAGCGTGTTTTTTTCTTTCTATCTTTTATTACAAATCGTTAAACGAACGCGATTTTACCATTTTATTTCAATGGCCGTTCAACCTCTCGAACCGTTCTTCCATTAAATAATTAGCCGTAGATAAATGCATTTTTATATCGAATTCACCGACTGTTCATTCTTCCTTTTTCTAACAACAAAGCCGTATCACTTTTTAAACACAGATCCACGTCTCGCAATTGTTCAAATTGTCTCGTACAATAAAATGGTCTGCCGTGAAACACAAACGTAACTCGTGCGAGTTTCAAAATAACAATTCGTACATTGTATCGTGACATTTCTCTCTAATATCTCGTTTCCCGAAAACAAATGAACGATACCCGACGTCGAAATCAATTAAACGCAATCTAAATGTGATGGATTCGAATCGATTTTAATTCCCTCATCGATCACGATCCACATTTACCGCAATTTATCAAAATTTTTGACTCGTTTATTCAACAAATATTTTCGAGTTTGCGTGCTCTGAACGGTGTAATTTTCAACCCCTTGCCTTATGATAATTCAGTTTCATTTTTGTCAAAAATCATCACTCCAACATTACGCAATTTTTATTATTTTGTAAATTCAACTTTGAATTTAGATCCAAATTCGAATTCACAAAAAGCATTAGTGAATTTGAATTTAGAACGAAATTTGAAAAATTGAAAATTTTGAGGATGAGAGTTGTACACTTTTCCTCAGAGATGTATAAAAAATTATAGAAGAAGAATTGAGGATATATTTTTCTTCTTCTCGTGATTAAGGGTTGAATTTTCGACAACGAAAATAATCGAAAGGCAAAAGGTTGAGGACACGACGAACAACTTAAACTTGAAATAATTTTGCGAAAATCGTGGAAAAATCTGTTCAACGGTGCTCGTTCGAAGAAGTTACACGATGCTGTATTATACAGTGGAGCAGCGACCGGAAACGGACGGAACTTCCGTCGCGTTCGATCGATCTACACTAGTACACGAAGTTGTTCAAACAACAGTATATTCGTAGATAAAATACATTTCTTGAGTAGTTATGCTATACAATATCTGCTGATAGCATTAACTTAGTACTCAAAGCTGCACGTATCTAATATTGTGCTTATCGATTTAGTAGTATAAGTATCGAGTATGTTTATGTAGATATAATATTTGCATGAACATGTTTGCTGTTGGATTAAGAAGAAAATTTATACTGGACTTCTTTTGTTAGACAAAAATTTCGGGATGCGGAATTTGGAAATTTAGAAATTTAGGGATTTCAACATTTAGAAATTTGGGATTTGAAAATTTGGAAATTTAGAAATTTGGAAAATTAGGGATTTCAACATTTAGAAATTCGGGATTTGAAAGATGGGGAATTCAGAAATTTGGGAAATAGGGATTTGAAAATTTAGAAATTTGGGATTTGAAAATTTGGAAATTTAGAAATTTGGAAAATTAGGAATTTAGAAATTTAGAAATTTGGGGATTTGGAATTTGGAAATTTAGAAATTTGGGGATTTGGAATTTGGAAATTTAGAAATTTCGGTGTTATAGAAATTAGAAATGTAGGAATTCGTAAATTTGAGAATTGGGAAAATTAGGAATTTGGGAATTGGGAATTTGGAAATTTAGAAATTTGGGATTTGTAACTTGAGAAAGTAGAAATTTACATAATTCCACAAATTTATAAGTTAAAAAATGTAAGAATTCAAAAATTTCAAAATTTGTAAATTTACAAATTGAAAACTAAAAAAAAATTGTCCAAATATCTGTTATAATATGAATCCCAGCAAACACGTCAGCTACCGAAAAATTCTCCACCAAATAGGTGAAATTCTGCAATTAAAAACATACTTCCGTTTGAACATTTTCGTGTACCTATGCACTTCCTCTTCGTGTGATGCCAGATCGGAAATGCAATCCGTTCATTCAATCCTCTCAACTCTTGTAAACATCCGAGAAAAACTCTATTTATTCATTTTTTTGTTATTTTTCCATAAGTTTTTTCTTAACAATTGATCAGCAACTCGAAGCTGATTGGTACAAAAGGAATAATCGTGAGAGTATCTGGCATCACCGAGGATCCGCGAAGGAATGACAACTAAATCACCCTAATACGATGCTAATTCGTAAACGGTAAAAACGCTCATTCGAGTCCTTCGTGTCTCGAATTTTCGAGATCTGCTCATTTGCTCTTCAACAATATTATGCCTTTCGTTGCCCTTTTATCGAAATAAAACAGGCAACTTCATTGTCATCGAATCGATAAAATAGTTCGGACACGAGAGGACTACGAAACTGATTAATCTTAGTCGATAAAATCTGCGCGGTTATTTAAAACAGACGAGGATTGTGGCGCGAGAGATCTCGCGGGTTTTCGATTGTTGCAATCGAGGACTCGAAATCAAATCCCTCAAAGTTCTCCTCGCGAAACGTCTGTCGATCTTCGTTAGAAAGTTTCGAATCTAAACGGAGAAATGCTCGAATCACGGGCTAATTCGAATAAATCTGCAAGTTCGCCGACCGGAAACGATCTTGAGAACACAATCGAAGTTAAATGCAAGTTGATTAGAACGTTGTCTTGTTTGTACTGATCGTTTTCATTCCTCGACATCGTTCTCTTTACGTTCTGCGATTAAATCGCTTATATTCTTTTATCTCTCATTTATGTCAAGGAAAAATATTAATAAAGACGAATTGAGAACCCTTGTTACTGGAGTTCTTTTTTTAATATTAATCCTTGATGTGCATCCATAAGAAATGAAAATTACTTCACATCAATTATTTCGAATTAGAATTTCTCAAATTTAAATTTGTTTTAATGCAACCCCTTGCTCTACGACGCACCAGGTGCGTCAGGACTAATCACAGGTAGAACATTAAAAAAAAAAAGTTGAAATATGTCAATCTAGTATGAATCGTTGACTCTGCAAACAATTGGAACTTCAAAATGGAGTGTATTCGAAATTCGAGTAAAATTGATCACAGCTGAGTGCGTCACGAGTCACTCATCAAAATAGTGCAAGGGGTTAACACTTTAATGGCCGCACATGTGTATGACGATTGATGAAAGAAAATATTAAATATTGAAAAAAATTACAAAAGAAAATATTAAATGTGTCGTAATTGTTATCATATGTTTTATATGTCTGCACATATTGAATTATTTCGTGAATTCACACAAAATTTTGAAAAATTAATTCTTCAAAAATATTACCAGAGCCTGACAACGTGGGCGGCCATTAAAGTGTTAATATAAGAGATTCGAGAAATTGAAAGAAGAAATGAAGAAGGCAGTCGGGAAGACAGTTCTGCCAGTTTCATCCAAACGAAGTAATTTTCTGTTAATTATTCGAGTCTATAGACAGTCTCTAGACACAGTCTCGTTTGGACAAAAGTTCGCGATGAACTTCGAAGTTTGATCCTCGATTATCGTGGTTTTGATCCTCGATTTCACGAAACTACTGTCTCTAACAATCTACGCTTGGATTTCTTCTATGCCATTGTTTTGTTATCGTTAAGCTTAGCCTAATCAGAATAGAACGTCGCGTTTGTACAGCTTATCGGTTATCCACGATCAGTCTGCTCGAGTTTCGACATTTTTCGGCCATGTTTTTCCTTTTTTTGTTCTCCTCGAAATCGAGCGAAGACACGCGACTTTCGATAGAAGCTCGAAATCTCTTCGTTCCGTACATCTCCGTTTGATTTTACACTTCGTAGGACCTTGATCCACTTTTACTACGTTAATCCTTCTTCAAATTATTTTATCTTTAAACTAAGGTTCCATCATTTCTGGACGATTTCATCATGTTTTCAAATATATCTTTGGTCAAAAAAGCTCGTTTGAGTTGAACAAAACTTTTATTAATTTGATAACGCTTTTTATTGTACACTCGGATGCAATTTAGGTTTCAGTATCGATCAAATCTAGGGAGAACCTAGGAAAATTCGATGGACCTAGACTTTAAAAAATTAGAATCTTCCTAGGACATTCTTAGGAAAATATCAAATTTGAAGAGTTTCTAATTCTAAAATAATTTCAGGAAATTTGAAAAATTCTGAAGGTCTACAACTATTCTAGGGAGGTCTTAAGATTCTAGGAAGTTCCTAAGATTCCAGAGAAATTATTAGAATTCTGAAATGCTGGGGAATTACAGGAAGGTGTAAGACCCTAGAGAGGACTCAAGGGAGGTGACACATTCAAGAGATCCTAGGGAAATTCTAAGGAAATTTGGAGGTTTTAGGTCCTAGGGAGATTCTAGGGAATAATCTATGTTAATCTTGTAGGTATCCTAGTAATATTCTGGGGAGAAACAATAGAATCCTAGGGAGAGACCATGGGAATTCTAGGGAGAGACAATTGAGTCTTACAGAGAAATAATAGGGATCCTAGGGAAACTCCAAGGAAATTTGAAGGTTTTGGGTCTTAAGAAGATTCTAGAGAATTATCTATGTTAATCTTGTAGGTATGCTAGAAATATCCTAGGGAGAAATGACAGAATCCTAGGGAGAGACCATAGGAATTCTTGGGAGAGACAATTGAATCTTACAGTGGGACAATAAGGATCCTAGGGAAACTCTAAGGAAATTTATGGGTTTTAGGTCCTAGAAAGATTCTAGGGAATTGTCTATAATTAATCTTGTAGGTATCCAAGAAATATCCTAGGGAGAAATGATAGAATCCTAGGGAGAGACCATGAGAATTTTAGGGAGAGACAATTGAATCTTAGAGAGAGACACTATGGATCCTAGGGAGGAACAAAAGGATCCAAAGTAGACAATAGATCTGAGGGAATTCCTAGAGTTCACCCTAGGTAGTACTAAAATAATCTAGGGCCTAACTTAAAATTTCTTTCGATAAGAAACCCAAGTTGCACGCGACCGTACTTCAATTTATAAATACTTTTGTCACCCGTTTCTAGGGAATTAATTTTCCTTCCATTTAAAAATTGAAATCGTCCACGAGTGCAACGCTGCACAACGAAACAATGATAATTATAGTTAATTTAATAATAGCAACGACCCAATTTGCAGCGCACGAGCTACACTTCAGTTTTTGAACAAGTAAACAAGTTTAATTAAAAAACGACTCCTGGGAACGTGGATAAACCCGAAGAAGGATCGATTTCTCTTAATTTATGTTTCCTCAACTTTTTCTCGGTGAACGGAGGAGACAGTCTCGCTGGTTTCCGTATTAAAATAGAATGGAAGTGTACGCGGATGACTAAAATGGACGTGTATGCCTAAGTTTCTTGTCAATTCCATTCGATGCAGAAGCGGAAATGGCGGATGGCTCGGGCGATCAGCGAATCAGCGACGAGAGACGACCCTTCCGATGGAAAATTGAGGAACCTCAAGCTTTTTCAGATTCAACCCTCGAACGAGTCAGATTTCCAAATTTTGAATTCTAGCTCGTGTCTTCTAAATTGTAGACTCCTCGTGACTCCTTCGAAAATATGCTAGTATTTCATTTTATAAATTCGAGCGTTCAACCTTACTACATGTACAAGCTGTACAATCGTACAAGCTTCAAAAGCTACACGTGGGTCGTGACTGACCCGTCGTTCGAGGGTGAAACAATTCGAGGAGTAGCGTAAAAGTTGCTTCGCATCCTTACCGCTAATTGATTGTATTTTTTTGATTCTTTTTTATTCAAGTTTATTTTTACGCTTGTTTATGCTTATATTTTTACTTGCAGCTTTTAGTCTCCCGAACGAATCCGAATCCCTTAAAGCTAGATCGAAAAGTTACGACATTTGAACGGTTACGCTTAAATCCCTTAAAGTTTCATCTCAAAGAATATATATATATATAATATATGTATATATTTGTCCATCGTCAAAAATGAAAATTTACCACCGAAGTGGCCGATCAGTCGTAAGCTATTATCGTTCGTATATTGAACGAAATTATATGAATTTTTCTTTCAAGATTAAACAATGACATTGTTGATACATTGACTACCACGTTGATAATCAATTATTATTGTTATATAGTAACATTGATAATCAAATAATATAGTAACATTAATAATCAAATAAGTAAGCAATTACGTAACGTTAAAATATTATATTAGAAAATTTTTTAAATAATTTGGTACAAAGCTTTAGGCTTTAGGAATATTTGGATCTAGGGATATTTTAATCTGACAATATTTTCATCTAGGGATATTTCAATAAAATATCTCACCAAGGTTGTTCGGACAAAGCACTAGAATTTAAGGATTTTTTGACTCAGCTGCGCTTCGAACTAGGGATATTTGAGCCCAAATATATTTCAACCTAGGGATATTATGATATAGGAATATGTGAATGTAAGGATATTATGACATAAGAATATTTGGATCTAGGAATATTTGAATTCGAGGATATTTGGATCTAGAAATATTAGAGTCTAGGAATATTGAGTTACAAAAAATATTAGGACCCAGAGACATGATCTAAAAATTTGGAAATTTATGCACATTTCTATAATAATATTACAGAAGTATACTATAAAAATGATTAATAGACGATAGTGCAGAAAAAAGACAAATTCACATATACTTGACAAAATTGTCAGTGTAAATATTTTTACGAAATTATCGTGGTAGTCGATGCATCGAATTTCAAATAACTGTAAATATACACACGCAAAGTAAACTCGTACTTAAAAAATATCAAGTTACAATGATAAAAAGAAAAAAAAAATGAATAAAATAGATTTCAATAAAACAATCTCCCAAAGTGTATCCAAACGTGTGTATCGCGTCCCTTTGTCTCCCATCACGCAACTCTCTATTTACCTGTTGTTGCCAACACTCGGAAAAAAAAAAGCAAAATCGAAGCAGTCGGGATCGGTGACAGGAGATCTCTTGCCCCGATCCATTCAACCCCTGAATAATAACCATAGCGTCGGGTGTAAATGCATTTTATTTTCTCTTCTCTTTCAAATATAAAAAAGAATCGATATAATCATCGGAGCGAGTACAGTGTCGCGCGGAATCATCGTACAAAAAAAAAGAAAATCCGTGTGTGGCGAGCGTAGATTTATTTTTTTTTTTTATATGGTTATTATTCACGTTTCGAGCCTCGGAGCGGTTGCTCGATCGATACGGAAAGAACGAAAAAGAAACGACGGGAAAAAAACACAGCGAAAAAAGAAACAAATTGATAAAGAAGAAAATACGATGTTCTCGTTAACGATCGATCGTTTTTCCATGGCGATCGTAACGAGAACACCTTCTTTTTTCGACGATTTAAAATTGTTACTCGTGATCCTCGTTCTTTTTCCACTTCGTTGATCGATGATCGCCATCATCGATCATGTTTGCTCTCTTGCGACAATCACAATGAAACGACGCGGGAATTACAATAATTAATTTGTACACACGCGACGGAACGCAGCTGGCGAAAATCCTCTCTTTGAATCTTGGCTCACCGACTTAAAAACCTACCGCTATTTTTTTTTTTTTTTTTTGGATTTTATTTTTATCGGAACTTCCGTGTGCAGCTACTTCTCGTGTTCTACATCGCCTGGTTCGTCGTTTTCGTATTCCTCGAGTTTCCGGCGTGCCTCGATTCGGCTTTCGATGATGAAAGCTCTCGATACCGGTATTTGTAATTCAGATTTTTCGGTAGATCGGGTTTCATGTTTCAACGCAGTAATACGGACGCTCTCGGTATATTGCCACTTTCACGCACGCTGGTGACACCCCCACTATTCAAATTTTTATGCTCGGAATATTAGATACTTTCGCGTTTAAAAATTACCGAATATTTATATATGGTCATGTTAGAAATTTAGAAACTTTTACAAATTTTTAATTTTGAAATTTGTAAAATTACGTCTTGATATTTTCAAAGACTTAATTTTTTATCTAGACTTAGAAATTTTGTAAGTTTTGCGATTTTTTAGGAATTCGGAAAATGTATATTCGAATTTATTTTGGAATAATTTAGGAATTCTAGAATTTGAGAAATTCAAAATGTAAAATTTCCGAATTCAGACTGGGAAACTTCTGAAGTTTCACATTCAGGAATTTAGATGTTTTTAATATTTAGATTCTGAAATTTGAAGGTTCAATTTCTAAATTTAGGCTTGCAAATCTTAAAACTTCTAAATATTTTATTGCAAATCTTCAAATTTCTAAATTTTTACTTGCAAAATGAACTTCTGCATTTTTTATTACAAATTGAACTTCTAAATTTGTTTTTGCAAATTGAACTTCTACATTTGTTTGTGCAAATTGAACTTCTAAATTTGTTTGTGCAAATTGAACTTCTACATTTGTTTTGCAAATTGAATTTTTAAATTTGTTTTTGCAAATCAAATTTCTAAACTTTATAATTAAAAGACTTGCATAAAGAATACTTAAAAATTGATAGATAAAAACATACATAAATTTTCAAATTCAATAATCAATAAAATATTTATTTCAGCAAAATTTGCTAACCTCCAACCATATTTAATGTGTCAATTAAAATATCATTCGGTTAATAAAAACATTTTATTTTCGCGATCGTAAACCAGCTAATATAAGCACCATAAAAATTTGAACAGTGCAATAGGGTTAATTTTCACAGAAAGAATTTATAAACCTTAATTAAACGTTACATAAATGATACAAATGAATGAATTAATACATTTTCATAATTGAAAAGGAGAACAATCGATCTCCTTATCGAAGAATCATCTCAATCAGTCTGAGCATAATCAATCGATCTTTGATCGAGAAATTAGTCGCGATAAACTCGCGACTGATCTCGTTTTATCATCTTTATACAATGATCGATCGTCCATGCGAACGATCGATTAAAAAAAAAAAGAAATCATGAGGGATCAACGACGAACGAAGCTTCTGACAATTTCAGTATCGATATCTCGCGTATTTAAAAAGCGACTATCTTAATATTCTCTCTCGTTGAGAAAACGATCGTATAAAATATCATCTCCTTACTAATATCCTTAAAAATCCACGACTGCTATATCCAGCGCTAAACGGATCGTGATTATCACTTTTCTAAAAATCGAATTCTTCGTCCGCAAAAAGAAAGCAAATGGATTTAGTTCGAAGAGAGACGAGCGAAACGGATAAAAATGATATAGCAATTTTGATTGTATTGAACCATTCGGTTCAACCCTTTAACCGTTTGATTGATCATTGTAAATTTGTAGAAAATTAAATACTTGTATAACGCCGATAAAATTGTTTAAAAGATATTGTATAAATTCGGTAAAAATGTCGATAAAAGAATACCAGCTTCTATTGGTAGATCGGTTAAAGGGTTAACGTACAGATCGTAATCGGGTCAGATATATTAAAACGTAGTAAGAAAAGATTGATTAACACGTTGACTGCTTATTTCGGAATTATTCAACTCAATTCGTATTTTTGGAAATTGATAAATATAGAAATTACAAATTTTGTAACTTTTGAACTCTTAGGAAATGTCGAAAAAAAAAATTAAAATACATAGAAAATTTATAAATATAGATATTTACAATTTGGTAATTTGCAAAGTCTAAAACTTCAGTAATTTATAATTTTAATATACAAAAAAATTATTCCGAACATTTTCCTTGAACGGCAATACAAGAGACCACTATAATCTCCTACAATATATGTGCTTCCAATCTAATTATATTGCATTACCCCACATTAAAGTGTAAGTAGAAAATTTGACACATAATTTAAATTTGCTAAAATAAAAAACTATTACAACAGAATAAAGTAACAGATTAAAAGATTAAATTACTAATGATCAATTTACTAACATTAATTCGTGACGTAAGTGAATTTCTGTTACAGCAATCAACGTGTTAAGTAAAATGATCGATCACAAACGCTTAAAGCTTCCGGGAATTAAAACAACAGACGGACGAAGAAGTTTGATTCGATCAGAAACGGTAAGAGATGATCATATTTTTATTCAATTTTGTCCGTGTTTTTCTTTGATTCGCGTGTGAAGCCTCGAGGATTATTCTAGCTTCTCTCCAAGACGAGTCAATAAAATTCAGTGATCGAGAAGAGAAAGAAAAACGAAACAAAATTAGCTAATTAACCGACGAGCTGCGACCTTTCAACTTTTCAAACTCACCCTTAAACTACCCCTCTCTGTCGAGTTCTTAGAAGACGAACTTTCTTTTCACCAACTTTCCAGTTTTTCGACCCCTATTATTTTAACACAACTTTTTCTCACGTGTCAACTATCGACAACTTCAGAGACTCGTTTCCTTTTCTTTAAAAATTTTGCAACTTTTCCTCATGCTGACAGGAACATCAAACTCTGGATTTTCGAATCTTTCGAATATTTTTGCAATTCACATACTTTGTTTTGGAGTTGAAGGTTATTTGCTTTCTAGAATTTTTGAAGATCACTTGGTATTGGAATTATTTTCAATATTTTATTTTTGAAGAGTATAGAAATCTGGGTCTGTAAAGCTACAGGAGACTCAAAAGCAAGTTCCTCTGATAATAGAGTTTCCACCCTCTTACATTAGGCAAAATCTAGTGGTTTTTAAAAATTTAGGACCTTGGAAATTTAGAACCACTGTTAGCTATTATCAAACAAGTTCTCCAAAAATACCAAAACCTCTAAAATCCACATCACAACTCACTTCTACAGTCATCTCTCCCTCCTCCAAGTTCTGAACCCAAACTCAACTTCAAACTCTGAGATCAAAGTCATCTTCAAACTTTAAGATCAAAGTCAACTTTAAACTCTGATATCAAAGTGAACTTCAAACTCTGACATCAAAGTCAACTTCAAACTCTGACATCAAAGTCAACTTCAAACTGTGGCATCAAAGTCAACTTCAAACTCTGAGTGCAAAGTCAACTTCAAACTTTAAGATCAAAGTCATCTTCAAAGTTTGAGTCGAAACTCAACTTCAAACTCTGACTCCATATTGAACTTCAAATTCTGAACGCAAACTGAACTCCATCAAATTCTGAACCCAAACTCAGCTGCTTTAAATTCTGAACTCAAACTCAGCTTCAAAATCTGAACTCAAACTCAACTTCAACCTCTAAGAGCAAACTCATCTTCAACCTTTGAGACCAAACTCAACTTCAAGTTCTGAGAGCAAACTCAGCTTCAATCTCTGAGACCAAACTGACCTTCAAGCTCTGAGATCAAACTCAACTTCAAACTTTTAGATCAAAGTCAACTTCAAACTCTGAGATCAAAGTCAACTTCAACCTCTGAGAGCAAACTCATCTTCAACCTCTGAGACCAAACTGAACTTCAACTTGTGAGAGCAAACTCAGCTTCAATCTCTGAGACCAAACTGACCTTCAAGCTCTAAGATCAAACTCAACTTCAAACTTTTAGATCAAAGTCAACTTCAAACTCTGAGAGCAAATTGAATTTCAACCTCTGAGATCAAGCACAACTTCAATCTCTAAACCCAAATTGAACTTCAAACACCGAACCCAAACTCAGCTTCAAACTCTAAATTTCAAATCGACTGCTTCGTACAAGAAATAAGGCAGTAAAGGAGGAAAGAAAAGGGTGGTGGTGTCAGGGAAACAGAGTGACCAGGACGGTGGAGGTGCACCGGGTGCACAACGCTAGTCGGTCTGGCTCTCCTTAGCATTAACACGCGATATACCAGAAAAACCAGTTTGCGGGGTCTTTTTATTAGGCCTTTACTTTCGCTTGCAAACTGAAAGGAAGAGTGAGCGAGCGAGCGAGCGAGCAAGTGAGCGAGGCTTGCTAAAGTAGCAAGTAAGCGAGCGAGCGAGTAAAGTGACTGACTGAGCTAACTAACGGGGTCACCAGTCGATACGGACACGCATGTAAAGACAGACGCGAGTAGTCCACACATCCTTTCTCTCTATGATTCTTCGGAGCGCGCGCGCGGACACATATGTACACCCCCGTCCATAAGTACTTGGACATTTGTTTCTTGAATTGCTGTACGATCGTTTGGATTTTTTTTGGTCAATTGGAGAAGTTCGTGATTAGGTGTTGATCTTGTATTTATATTTGGGTTAATTTGGAGAAGGTTTGTTTCTGCTGAAAGTAGGAGTGGGTGATACATTTTTGATGTTTAAAGAGTTGGGGAGTTGACAATTTGAGGATTTAGAAATTTGCAAATTTTGGAACTTAGAAATTTGGGAATCTGGAAATTTGGAACTTGCAAATTTGGGAATTTGGAAATTTGGGATTTGCAAAGTTGGGATTTGCAAATTTGGGAATTTGGAAATTTGGGACTTGCAAATTTGGGTTTTTCAAACTTAGGAATTTAAAAATTTGGGATTTGAAAATTTGGAGATTTGCAAATTTGGGATTTGAGAATTTTGGAATTTAGAAATTTGGGATTTGAAAATTTGAGAATTTAAAAATTTGGAAATATGGGATTCGAGGATTCAGAAATATGGAAATTTGCGATTTAAAAATGTAGAAATTTTGGGATGTGAAGATTTAACAATCTGGGGATTTTTTGAAGTTTAGAAAGTCCAGAAACTATGGGAGAAGTATAAATGTGAAAATCTGTGATGTATAAAAATTTCGAAATTGAGGAAATACAAGAATTTTAAAATTTAGAAAGAATAGGAATTTTGAAATTTGGGGAAAATAGGAATTTTAAAACTTGCAAAACATATAAATCTAATAAATCCTGTAACTCAGAAATACGAAAACCTTATCTCAAAATTACTTAGAAAATGATTTATTAATTAAAACATAAAAGTGAAATGATTAAATATCCCAATACTCATGAACACGAGTGTACGTGGCAAGAAGAACGCGTACACCCGCTCTAAGATACGTGTATGTATGCACAAAGTCGACGATTCACGATGCTGAGATATACTTTCGCATACACTGAATGGATCCTCCACATACGTGCACACGCGTGTGCCCTCGCGAGTAACGCACCGACACTCTCGCTCGCGGTATTAAATAATTACGCTATCTAATAAAGAAAGTTATGCAAGCCGCTCTGCTACGAGAGACTAGGGTCGCCACAATGATCACTCGATTTTTGTATGTTCCTTTTCTATGTTCGTGTGCATCGATGGAGAGTGATTTTCTTTTTATTTCGTTCGTTGAAATGGAGGAGAATTATACAAATGTCCTTTGTGTTTGATATATGTGATAATATGTCAGTCGCGCGTGAATGATGGCTGAATTTTTATAGGAGCTATTGTCAGTGACGGGCAGGTCAAGTGTCGGATGTATTGTTTATAGGCATTCGATGTGCACAGTGATTACAGATTTTTTGGAGATCTCTTTACTACTTTGGAAATTTAGAAACTGGGTGATCTGATTTCAAATTCTGGTCATTTGGAAATTTGGCAAGTCCGAAAATTTGTAATATAAAAGTTAAGAACACAGAAATTACAAATGGTCAAATTACATTTTTAATTTGAAAATTTAGAAATGCAAAAATCTGAAAAAAAGCTAAAATACTTGATAACTAAATCTAAAAATAAATTGTCAAATTAAAAAATTGATCATCACAAGTGCACCCTATACACCCCTGCCCTCACGAGTGCCCATACCCTGCCCATATAAAAAGACGATACAATCACAACTCCTTAAAAAATTTGAGGAAACACCTGAAAAATTCTCCTTGTTAAACCCGCACCCTCATTTTCTTACACATGAAAATTAAAAATCAACCAACAAACAAAAATCGCTTTATCGTTTGTCTTTCGTAATCATCCTCCGTCTGTTTTACAATGTTACACCGTATTATTTTAAATGACGCGCCGTTTCCCGCGCAAATAAAAGAACCTAATAGAAAATGTTTGCCCTCAAACTCTTTCTCCTCCACGCTTTTCCATTTCTTTCTCATCTCTCTTGTATTTTTTCTCTCTCTTTACGTACAATATTTCATTCTCTCGTTGTCGCACCGATCGCGCCGCTCATCCTCGAATTTCAATCTTTATATATCACGTTACAGTAGTATCTAAATGAAATGTGTTCACAGCCACACATTAATATTTATACATAGATTTTATACATGTATTTATATATTTAAATATATATATATATATTTATATATATTTATATATTTATAATTATTCTTGTTGCAAACGCCACGCCCGTTAATGTTTTTTGTCTATCGGTTCGCTTTTAAATTTATTTTTTTTTTGTTGCTGAATCTGTGTTACACGTTTTCGAAATATTATTTCTTTTTTTGTATTTTTTTTTATGTATTTTAGTATTTTGTTTACGGAAAAGAAGAAAGAGGGACGACCACGGAAACGCATCGCTATTATAAGTGTCAGTCGTGTTTAACTCCAGTCGTGTTCCCGGGTCGTCCGATCGATCCATTATTTTTTTTTAAATCATTTCTCGTCATTTCTCCGTCGTCGCCGGCGTTTCTACTCCTCGACAAATTTTCTATCTCTTTTAACGCTCGCTCTGATTCGTCGCTCCGACCTTCCCCGTTCTTCCGCTTCCGCCCCGAAACGACTGGCAGAACGGCCACCACGACGTCTCCTAAAAACTCTGACAAGCGTACACTATCCATCTCTCTCTGTCGATCAACAATATGGCGCCCGTCCTCGACCCGCACCGAGAACCAGCGTCTGCTCGAAACCACCCGAGTGTCTCCTCTCGAACTAAACTGTCATCTTTTCTCGCGTACGCATGCGTTCCGTTACGTTACGTTTCTCGGATTTCGTTAGGCACAACACATTTCGTTTCGTTTTTTCTTTTTTTTTTCGTTTTATATATTCGTTTTCATTAATTCGTTTTTTGTATGGAGTCTTGTAGTCTCTCGGTTGATCCCCTACGACCGTGTATCGCAGCAAGTGCCATCGGTTTTGGTCCGTCCCCCCGCGACAACAGAAACGGCCACCGCAAGAGAAGCGAAAAGACGCCCGGGACGAATTTACCCGTCCCTTTATTATCGTGTATCATCCGCCATCTTTCCCTCTCTTCAGTCTTCCTAAACCCGTTTCACCGACACCGATGTCCCACGATGGCTCCCGCATTGTTGTTCGATTCGATTCAATTTCCGACGAGCTGTCTCGTCTACGTCACTCTCTGGACATGGAGGCTATTCGACGTCCGACCCGGTGTCCAACCGTCAACTGAGGACCAAGCAGCGTTGTTCCTTCGACTGGCGAGGAGGATGCGAGTCCCCGGTATCCTCCAGAGGACAGCAGCCGAGCTCGTTGTCCGGGTCCCGTGGAGGGTAGCCTGATCCAGGATGGCCGACGAACGAAGCGGCTTCGATGGTCCGGGTGATGAATGTGGAAGCGGCACGTCGGAGCGTGGTGCCGGTGGTGGTGGTTGCGGTGGTGATGGCGGTGCTAGTTGCGACGATGGCGTCGATGTCGCATCACGACGAGCAGGCCATCCACGAGTTGCAGGTGCACGTGTAGCACGCGGTGGGTATCACTGGAGCGTAATAATAACCGTTCGCGTAGACGTATGTGGCCGGTGGTCCAGGTGGTGCTTGCTGATGATTCGTCAGCCGTTGCTGTTGTTCCTGGCAGAACACCTGGTAGGCGAGGCTCTCGATCAGAGCGAGGGTCTGTCGTCTCTCGTGGCCCATCAGGCACACGGTGGACTCCTCCACCACGCTGTGGAGCAGCATCAGGTACTGGTACTTGAGGGCCTCCTCCTCGGGGCCGACGAAATGGTTCCACAGATAGTTCTCCAGTTTGGCCCGTTGCTGGCTGATGTCCGGGAAGTCGATGAAGAATCTCGAGCACATGTATCGCTCGAGGGTCTTGATGTAGTCGGGCTGGGAGGGTTTGTACATCTTGACGAGCAGGTTGCAGTACTTGAGCAGTCCGCCGCCGCGGATCTCTTCGGGATGCCTCGTCGAGATCAGCTTCTTGTGGAGATGGTACAGGGCCTCCTGGAAATCGCCGTACACGGACTCGCCCACCACCGTCGGATAGAAGTTCTCGCCGATGGGTAACTTGCTGCACTCGTAGAACAACAGCAGGGAATCGAGGACGATTTGAAACGAGTCGACGGAGAACTCGAATTGCCGCCTCATCGAGTCGACGAACTTCAGCTCGACGTTTCTGTGTCCTCGAGAATTTCCGAGGGAGATCAGGGACCATCGGTCACCGTCGTTGTTCACCTTCACCATCTTGCTCACGTAGGCCTCTTTCAGACTGCACGTGGTGATACGTTTGCGGGATACTCCTTCCGGTAACAGGTCGAACAACGAACCCAACACCGCGGCCTTCACCTTGTCGTAGTTACGTCCGCTGGATAACTCCACGGCGAAGATCAGGTCCAGGTCGTTGTACGGTTGAGACTCGGTCGCCAACACGTGGGAAGCGGCACCGCCGTTCAACCTGATGTCGCGTACCCTCATCCCGGCACCACCGTTGCTAGGATCAGTCTCCAGTTTGCTGCGAACCACCGTCACCAGGTCCCTTAATCGGACCTCCAACGTGGGGAAGTTCCCTCTACCGTGTATGCACACCACCTCGTTCATCACGTCGTTCAATCGTCGCACCTGCTCGAAACTGAGCACCGCCAACCTTTGCTGGGGATCTGGACAGTCTGGGTTGTTGTTCGTGCCGTTGTTAGTGGTGTTCTCGTTGCCGCCATTGCTCTTGGTGCCGTTCACCTGGCACAGGGACTCCATCATAGCGACCCGACGCTGGCGTTCCTCGCCGATCTCCAGGGAGCCACACTGCAATTCAAAAGGAAACCGGTATATGTTAATCGTGGGATTTTTCATTAATTCTGTATAGTTTATACATTCAAATTTAACGTGAAGAATATTGTAACTAGATTATGTTTACGTTTAAGCGATGGTACTCAGGCATCGATGTGATATGGTAAAGGGTTCGTCGTTGCATGTGACGAAAGTTTAAGGCTCATTGGTGCGTATTCAGGTTTGAAAAATAAAATATTAGAGTTGCATTTAATCAGGTTAAGTTTCTCTGGATTGGAAGGTGACCATTTACGAGTTACACTAATCTGTATGGGGTTGTGACTTACTTTTGAAAATCAATTTCTCGATCAACTAGTTTGTAATTCATCCAAACTTCCGAAGAATCAAAGTTAAAAAATTTCAAAATCCAATAATTTAAAAAGTGCAATTTCGTAATCTCAACATTGTGAAATTGCAATCTTCCAAAACCCTAAGTTTAAAATTCTAAAGGAACAGTACTCTTCGTTAAAATTAATTATAAGCCAGTTCACGAATGAATTGAAATTGTTTTGGGAAACAAAGAGAGTATTATAAGCGAAGAACAAGCTATTGTCTCAACGGTTCCTTTAATCTGATCAATGACTCCACTGATTGGTGAGCATCAATGGAACGGAACATCAATGGCCGTAGTGAGCGACGGCTCACAGTAGAATAAGAACGAGCATAATCAGACGAAAAGTTTCGCTTCAAAACGTTTCACTGCAAACTCAGTACCTTCTCTTAAAAACATACATATAATAATTATAACCGATCAAACTATCCCTTATAAAAATTATTATTTCAGATATCGATAAGAATAACTCAAATAAAATAAATTCTAGCGAATGATTTTCCACACGCGATTACGACACATAAAGATTACTATTGTAACATTAATGTTTCTTAGAATGTTTCTTTTGTCTTTATCTCTCAATTATCTGACAATTAAGTTCGCTGTTCGGTCACCAGGGAATCCCGCAACGATTAACTTGTGTTACTCAGAGATAGAGTAGATCATTAAAGGTTGATGTACTAATTGTAACACAAACACTTCTATTTATTTCCCTTGGAAACATTTACTGATCACAAATAAATTGAACGTCAAAATCATAAATATATCGAACAAAAAAGTTTTTGTCGTTTTTTAGAGATACTCGATGACAAATGTTACATATGTTAAATCTTATGAAATAATATTTCAATATTTATTTCAATGTGAGGAAAATTATTATTGAAGATCTTCATTTAATTATTTGACCATCTTCTTTTGATTATTTCACCATCTTCGTTTGACTGACCATGTATATATACCTGTACCCATCTATGACTATGTCTGTACTTTTAGAACATGTGTCATTCATAGGAATATTTTCAATAAAAAATTAAGAACAATAGGAATTATTTAGTGCAACCTGTATACATTCTTCGAGTTTAAACAGCATTCTTATCATTATGAGAACGATATCACCAAAATCAGTCGTTCATCTTCCATTCCGGACCATAACACATGAAAAACTTCATTATACTTAACATCCTTACTAAAATGTAAGCCCCAGTATTTGTAAAAAAAAGTAAAGTGTGGTCCGAAAATAGTCATAAATCGAGTAAATGTCAACCGAAAAAATGTGGATGGAATAATAAAGTTGTTTTAACATTTACAGTTATCTAGAAAACGTTATCCAGAAAAAGTGTCCAAGAATAACGGGTGCATCTAGCCAAAGAATACGGTATCAGGAATGATTTTGAACTCGTTCGAGATCACGATGCCGCTTAATTATCGTTGTTTCATTAGCGAATGATAAGTGGATAACGAGCTAACAGGCATCTCGTTAAGCTTATCGACACGAGAAGCTCGATACGTCAATCGAATCAGTCGCTGGATAAACCGTGAGGAGTTTACTCGGTTGCCGAGTGCAATATTCGCTCTTTTTACGCTATCATTTTCACCGTGCACTTGGAAATGACAACATCTAATCATGGCAACTTTGCTAGCTAATAGCTACACGACACACACACACAATCGATTACCAGTCGGTTGCGTCACACTTTTCGATCCACTTTACGACATTCTGTTTCTATCTGATATACACACTTAACACTTTGTCACGTATGTGTTTGAACACGTTCAATATATTTACCCGCTCTTAAATAGTTGAAAATGTCAATAATTTCTGATATGTAGGCGCGGTTTTGAGATCTATGGAATGTTTTGTTGTTTTTGATATCGAAATGAGGATGAAAGTGTTATGGATAGAGTGAAGAGCCTTTCATTTACTTTTGATGAAAGTCTAGGGGAAACTAGATATGGCAGAAATGTAGATTCAGGCAAGAATAGGTTAGTCAAGGTCAAGAAAATGAGAGATCTCATTTGGATCTAGTGTTAGATTTAGAGCTCGATCTAGTGAAAAGTTAAATGTAACGTAGTCTTCATAGGGACCTAGATCTCTAAGATAGATTTCTAGATCTCTAAATTACCAAATTTCTAAAACTCCAAATTTGGTACCTTTTTCTAGAATTACTCTAAGCTACCCTTAGAATATCTCTAGGTTCAAGTTTGGGATCTACCTAAGATTGGGACTTTTTACTAGACATAGGTTCTACATATCTTCCTAGATTGGACTTAGATTCTAAAATCTCCCTCAACTCTTACTAGATCTAGGTTTCATCTGAAAGTAGTCCTAGATTCTTACCAGACCTAAATTCTGACTAAATTCTCCCTAGATTGTTACTGGACTCTGTCTAGTCTGGTCTTCACATTTAAAAATTTTCAGTTATCCAAAGTATCAAATTCCCAAATATCCAAATCTTTGCAGCTTCAAATGTCCAAATATCAAAATTCCTCCTCTTTCAAATTTTTAAATTACCAAAATCTTTCAGATTGTTACTAAGATTTCCTTAAGTTCTACCTCCCCACAATTATCATAGATCTTTCTAACCTCTCAGCCCTCTCCCTAAATTCTCAAATCTTCAAGTTTTTGATGTTTCAAATATTCAAGTACTCAAATTTCCAGTAATCTTACTATTCAAATACCGAAATTCCCAAACACCTAAATATTCAGATCTCCAAATATATAAATTACTCTATGTTCTCCCTAGATTGCCCTCAACAGGTATCACCTGATCTACGCCTTCACTAGACCCTCCTCAGAAGCTACCTATCTTCCTATAATCTAGTCTCCATACCACGAATTCCCCTATATTTCCAAACCACTGGTAACACTCGTCCTCAAGGCAATCTCTAAAGCAATCCTGAACATATTTGCCACAAAATCCTGAATCTTGAATCCCAGAGCCTCAAGAAAAGCACTGTTAAAATGAACACATCCCACAAATCCCGTTCACAAAATCCCAGGAACATCCTCGCGAGTGCGAGTTATCTCGATCTCACATAAATTCGTTGCACCACCGAAGAAATCACGCGGATCATCAGCGAACGCGTTTCCGTAATTACGTTAACGAGGTTATTTCCCTGTCAGGTGGACGGTCAGCTGAGACCCACCGATCGATCGGGACTTTCACTCGAAAAGAAGCAACACCTGTGGAACACGTACAGCCACGAAGGCTTACCATGAAGAAGCACTCGACGGAGGTCGAGTGGGTCCTCGGTTCACTGTTTTATTCCAGAAGCTTCTTCAACAGCTGAGAGAATCCCGCCAGAAACGACGAAGGTGCGTTCGAAGCGTGCGCGTTTAACGATCGACCAAGAGGTTTCTTTCGTACCCGGAGCGAGAGATCCGGAGCCGATGAGAGGCACCAGCGAACTGAAGCCAACGCAGTGAAAGGCGAACCAGCAGGACCCAGAACGCGATGGAGGTGGTGGAGGAGATAGCAACATCGGTAGCAGCGACGCCAGTGCAACATGGAGGGGAAACAAAGCTATCACTGATATCGAGACGTGTTGCTACCTATGTGCATCTTACTGTTGGAGGGATTCGATCCGGACACAAATTTGTAAGTTCGAATTCCTCAAATTGCAAATTTTTAGAATTGAAATTACAGTACTTCAATTTTTTGCATTTTTATATTACTGAAATTACTCATTTTCAACACCTTGTATTTCTACATTCATAAAATCACAAATTTTGAACACCTTGTATTTCCACATTCATAAAATCACAAATTTTGAACACCTTGTATTTCCACATTCATAAAATCACAAATTTTGAACACCTTGTATTTCCACATTCATAAAATCACAAATTTTGAACACCTTGTATTTCTACATTCATAAAATCACAAATTTTGAGCACCTTATATTTCCACATTCATAAAATCACAAATTTTGAACACCTTGTATTTCCACATTCATAAAATCACAAATTTTGAGCACCTTGTATTTCCACATTCATAAAATCACAAATTTTGAACTGTTTGTATTACCAAATTTCTAGAATTATTTTGAACGTTTCTAAGTTTAAATTCCTAAAATTATAACTTCCACACTTCTGAATTTTCAAAATTATAAATTTTCCAATTTCTATATTTTCAAATTCATTAAACGCCAAATTTTGAACTTTCCGTATTTTGAAATTTTAAACTTGCCATATATTAAAATATGCCAAATTGTGTATTTTCAATAACCCATCTTCCCAAATTCCCAAATTTTCAAAATTAAAAATTCTAAAATTCTTCAATTTCCAAATTCCCCTTCCCAAATTTATGGAATTTTCAAATTCCTTAAATCTCAATGATCAAACCTTCAAATCGTATAAATTCCTACATTTAGAGTATTCTGAAAATTATATCCTCAATTTCTAAATCACAAAATTTCTAAACAAACTGAAAACTTTCAAAATTTACAAATTCTCAAATTAAAAAATTTCTCAACTTCTTAATCAAATTTCTCAAATCGGTAAATTCCAATTTCCATCTCCCCAATTCCTAAATTTTCCTTAATCACAATTTGAAAAATTTTAATGAATTAATTAACTAGCATTCGTATCACATTCTTCAAATTACTCAAGGATCAACCTAATTGTACAGTAATTAAATTCTACTATTTCAAAATCGATAACAATTAAACAAAAATGATTCCAAAAACATTAACAACATAAAAAAGAGAAGTAAACGTCTACACCACACAGCTATTAAGAGAATTAAGAAAAAAGTTAATTATTCCTACATAAATACATCCTTCGCAATATTAATTACTCTCATAATCACTACTCGCATCAAACTTAATTAACTTGATTAACTTTGCGATTATTGCAATCCATTCTAAAATTTTTACATTAGTTATCAAAATATGTGAATGCAAAATATGAATGCAAAATGTGTATGAAATTTCACCAAATAATTTCAAATAAAATTTCTAAAATCTGAACTCAATTTTGATAACCATACATGAAGTTTCATAAAATTGAGATGGACGATCCGTTTACAGCTGTTGTAGCATACTTTAAACGCATTTACCTACTCCCTCCGCGAGTTTTCGCTGTTTCAACAAACGTTCGTGTACTTTCTCGGCGCTTCTAGCCGTTGCATCAATACTTTTTACGCTTCGCGCGGAAATTACGCAATCAAAAGTTCGCGAAGTTAAGCGGTGCGAAACGCTTAATCAATCTCAAGGTTGGGAACTTTTACTCTTATCGTTCGCCTTGTTTCGTATTATTTTCCCAGCTATTTGATCATGAAAATAATAGCTTATCGGACAATACCTGATTTCAAATAAGCATTCTCCTGGCAAATGACCGCAATTGAAATCATCAACTCGCTTTTAAACATCACACCGTTCAACAAAGTCGATTTTCGATGAACGTTATCAGAAACGCGTTATTTAAAGTTCAATTTCGTCTGAACTCCGTTGTCCAGTATCTGCAATTTTTACATCAAAAATTCCGTTCAGAATCGGAAATTATCAAATTTCTCGATAATTATTTCTATCTGCACTCGCTTCAAAACAAAGAGATTAAGAAGTGTATCTCACGATTGAGATTATCTTTCTGACCCTCGTGCATAAAAAATCGGAGAATAATTTCGTAAAATTTTATTCAAGAATCTCATCGTTCGAGAAAAAGACACCATTAACATTATAATAAACGTGTGCAACAATCGCATTCCCGTTTAAACTCGAAGGTTGAAACCAAGCGGAAAAACGATCTACCTTGACGTTAAACTCTGATCAACCGTAGAAAAGAGAGGGAAAAAAGAAAGAAGAAGAGAAACAGTGGCCTAGATCCCACCCTCTGCTCGAGTTCACCCTCGTATTCCATCAGCGAGTTGAATGACGTCACGCGAGGAACGCGTGGGTGTCTCTGAATGAACCAGCCCGGGTGAGGTTATATTCTGTCGTAAGTTCACGTACAGTCTGTTTTCGTGTGTGAATTTGGTGTGTCGGTGCCGTATTTCCTCGACGCCCACGTACAGGGAAACAGAGAGAGCGTGCTGCTGGACCAACGAGAAGGGTCGACAAAGTATTATCGATCCCTCGTCGATTGTCGACCCACGTAAACCACGCGACCCTTATTTTTTAAGGCGGGGGTAGTCTCTGACGAAATACGCACGGTTTACGTGCATGGACACGGTTTCTTACGAATTTTCTTTACTCGTTCAGAAACGGATACGTAAAAGAGGAGTTTTTGTTCGAGCGATTTAGGGTACTGGGCGGGTTCTACGGGGGGATATTAAAAATACCGTATTCTTTATTAGTGGGGTGTATAAAAATATGTAAAATATGGGAATTTTTGTTTTATGTGTCTAGGGATATGAGGTGGGTGGATGTGGAGATGTGAAGATCAAGGGATGTGATGAAAGGTGTATGTATCTAGGAATGTAATGTGTGTGTGGATTTGGGGATATAGTAGTACAAGTATGGTCTGGGGATACAGAGATAGGAGAATATGTAAATTATGGGACATAGGGGTGTGGATCCAAGGATATGGGAATATTTGAATGTACAAATCTAATGATGTGGAGTAGGGATGTGAGGATCTATAGATACAAGAGAAAGATGTTAACATATGTGGATTTATATATATAGAGATGTGACCATGTGTGGATTTATATATATAGAGATGTGACCATGTGTGCATTTAGAAATATAGAGATGTGACCATGTGTGGATTTAGAAATATAGAAATATGAGAATGTGTGAATCTAGGGATACAGATGTGGGTCTGGAGATGTAGGAATATGGAGAAGCCTGAATCTAGGGATATAGAGATACGAGGATGTGTGGATCTAGAGGAATATGGGGATATATGAATCTAAACAGAGACGTGAGAGTTTAGAAAAATTACAAATTTCTTTATTTCAGTCTTGTAAATTTCGAATTCTCACAATTTCAAAGTTTGGAATTTTAAGTGTGGAATTCTGCTAGGAGATAAATGCTCCGATTGTGAAAGAGCAATACCTATGATTATTCCATGTTCCATAATTGTCGGAACTTCATTGATTATGAGAAATGTGGTTGGAGTCATGTGGGACGATACATTCGATTTCCATATTGTAAACTGTACATCGTGTGGGTATAGATTTGTGTACTATCCCTGGTGCGATTTGAGGGAGCACCCCCAACGAAACGAAACCTGTAGTTGGGTTCTTCTGTGACAAACTGTTGGTTCAATAAAAACGTTTATTGGGTTAAGTTAACATTATTGAGGGGATCTGACTCAGTATTCTACGAAATTAAAATAGAGTGCCTTTAAGAGGTTCGTGAGCGGTAAAGAAGGTGGAATGCAGTAAACTCTCGTTATATTACCGCTACAAGAATGTTGGAAGAGCGAGAAGTTCCTGAAAGTGACGAGAAAGTTTTCTTTTTTGAGGTCATAGTGGAAGACCACTGGCGTGCGTGACTGTGTGGCAATATAACGAGAGTTTGCGTGAAATTTCGTGAGAAGTGATAATCTAATAAGATGTTGGTGAAAATTAGGGATAAGATAGTTACGCGAGTTTGCATCAAAGTTTACAAAATGGCAATATAACGCGAGTCTGCGTGAAAGTTCGCGATAAGGTGGTAATATAACGCGTGTTTACGTCCGAGTTCATAAAGATAGCAACAGAAGACGAGTTCACGTGACAGTTCGCGATAAAGCGGTAATATAATGCGAGTTTACGCTAAAGTTCGTGAGGTGGCAATATAACTAGAATTTAGTAAAATCTCGCGAGCAAATGGCGATATAACAAAAGTTTGCTGTAACAAATTCATATCGTTCCATATCCTGTTTTTACTCTATTTAAATCGATTAAATTAAATTTTACAGCAGATTTTCTTCAAAAACGAGAAATATGTAGAACAAACCGTAAATATATCTGTTAGCTTCTTTATGGAAATATATTTTCCCGCCACTGTCGGAAACAGATGCTCGTCACGACTCGTCTCGAAAATTGATCATCCACCGCATTTATCTGCAGCTTTTTTTCCAGCAACGTTTTCATTCGTCACGTGTTCCTTGTTCGAACGGACTAATTTCGAACAGCGAAATAAAACGAGCGCAGAAACGATTTATTATCCTGTTACAAATGTAAAACCGGTAAAAGTATGTCCTCGGGTATCTTATCATAAGTTACAGGATATAAAATGCCTTCCTCAAAATTTATAAGCCCACTCATCGAGATAAGGTCTCATTAATTACGTAATACACTGGTTCACGTATCGCCGATAAATTATTTATTCGTGTTTCTATTTTGTACCGTTCGCCGAGTCGAGCGCCGGTGGTTTCGGCGCGAACGCGTATCCGTTCTATTTAAAAATTACGTTAACGACAGTTGAGGATATTCGCAGCGTAAGATGTACGGTATGCATAATATTAAGCATCGGTACACGAACTGCATATTATCTGTTCGTGTTCGTGTTTGCGTAACACGGTAAATATGCTAACGAGAACAAAAATCTGGCAAGCGTTATTATGACTACGTTGGAGGTCTTCAACGTTGCGTTGTAATCTGCTTTCCAATGAACCCGATCGACCTTTCCGCACGAACAGATTCTTACGAGCACCAATCATGCTTTCCACTCGTACCGACTTAAATATGGATCGATTTCAATGAAACTTTCGAGCAGATAGCGATACACAATTTTGCAATGTGTTTTTATCTTTGATTGGCTGAATCATTCGAGGAACGTAGCTGAAAAAATAGCGATCAAGAGCTATCGGTATGTTCATGAAGTTGAAATATTAAAAGGAAAGCCTAGTGAATTAGGCACATTCTGGAGAAAGTGGAGTATGCATTGGTAAAATCACACATTTGTGTACATTGGGTGTAACTATTAAATCTCTAGTTCCATATATTATACTGTATCTGTATTTCAAATCTCTAGATCTCAAACGTCTCTGAATTTCAAACATCTTTATATTCCAAATACTATATTACTACAAATGCAATAACTCTGGATCGTAAATGTAATGTTCTTAGATCCAAACATAATTTTCCTATGTTACAAATATATCACTAGACTTCGCACATACTCCTAGGTCTCAAGTATATCCACAGATTCCTTTCATAATAACATCTGAAATATAAAAACTGTAGATTTCAAACGTAATATCCTTGGACAATGTCCCTAGATTCTAAATCTGATATCCTCAGAACTCAATTATCACCTGATACCAAATATAATATCCTTAGATCCCGACATCACCAAATTCCAATATCCCTGTATCCCACATATAATATTCTAAAATTCTAAATATCTGAGATCGCAATTTCAATATCTCTAGATACCCCTAGATCTCAAATATAGTACCTCCGTGTGTTAAACATAATATCCCTAGACTCCAAGTATCCTTAGATTCCAAATATAATATTTCTGGATCCATAACCTCACTATCTCAATTTTACCTCGATCCCAAATATAACAAAAACGTTATATCCCTCGACATCCAACATTTCCCTAGATCTATCCCTAGTATCTACCCCTAAATCCCAGAAGGTCAAACCCACAACACCCCGACCGTGAAATTCACCGAAAACTTTTAATTACAACAGAGATATAACCAAGTCGTAATTGGAAATACACGCAGACTAAAAAGCAGCCCTTATCTTAAAAATTATGGAACGGTTAAGAAGGGTTTGGTGCCGTAAAATAAATGAGCCACAACAAAGGTTTCATTAAAAAGACTCCAATTACGGGCGAATCCTCTTATCCCCCGCGTAAAATGTACGACGAAATTAAAGTCGTCAACGTAGGTGATCGACGACACCCACACACACACACCGGTTAACGCGATAACGAACGATGGTGGCTGAAAACCGTGCGATCGACGGCCATTTTCTTTCGATCGATTTAACCGTGTTCCAGTCGAGTAGGAAACGCGACGATACATTATCGGGGTACGGTTCGATCGGGTCCGTCGTTAGATTAGGTGCCGACGAACGGTTTCCAGGAACCTGGAGATTACGCAAACCCGGACTAAAGCGTTCTTCTCTCGCCGCGGCGAGGAAATTCATGCGAATTAATTTCAGTGAAATCTCAACGTGATGGGCACGCGGAAAAACCGGCAGTCTCGTCGCGCAATCCGGAAGCGTTCGAATGCACAGGTATATAACTGCAAGGGTCAACGAATGGCTGCTGCAGCTGGTTGCAGGGGAATGCACCGTGGCCAGATGAGGATCGTTGATGCCACCGGGTTCACAGGCTATGTGAAATCGTAATGTTTCGCTTTCCTACGGTCAACACGGAGTTTCTCCGGCTGGACGTATATAGTATGGACTGGTTCGGCCGTCTACATCGCATTATTCCCCTAATTATTGAAAATATCAAATAAGGTTTCGTATGAACGCTCGCTTAATGGGAGAGAATTCAGGAAACGAACCATGGGAGGAATGTGTACACTCCGCCAAGATGGTATCTTTCTTCGGGCAAGGATACGAAGCTGATCATTTTTAACTTCTCAAATGTTCAAATGAAAAAATTATTAATTATTTATTATTAATTGTTTGGAAATTATTGAATTTTCGAGTTCTCCAAATGTATAAATTTCCGAATTTTCCGTATACATGAATTATCCAATTTTAGCTATTTTGTAATTTTGTACATTTGCCAATTTTTCTATCTTGAAATGTCGAAATCCCTAGATCCACAAATTATTATATCCATAGCATTCTACGTTTCTAAATCCCTAGATGCCTAGATTTAGGGATCTTAAAAATCCCTAGATATCTACATTATTAGATCTACACATTTCTGTCTAAAAAATCACTAGATTTACGCATTTCTGACCCAAAAATCGCTAGATCTACAAACTTCCCTACCTCAAAAACCCCTAGATCCACAAATTTCTAGGTTTCGAAAATTACTAGATCTAGAAATACCAATATCCCTAAATACTTAGATCCGTAAATATGTATGTCGTAAAATTTCTCAGCCTCAAAAATCCCTAGATCCACATTTCCATGCCTCCAAATTTCTACATTCCCAAATTCTTGTATTTCTACATACATATATCCCTAACTCCCAAAATATTTGTTCCAAAATTCCTAGGAACCGATATCCCTAAATTCCCAAATATTTGTCCCGAAATTTCTAGATCCTAAATTCCCTAAATTTTTTAATTGTTAGGTCCCAAAATTCCTAGATCCCCAAATACTTATTTTCTCAAATTTCTCACTTGTAAAAAATCCCCAAATTTCGATGGTCCCAAAATTTCTACATCTCCATATCCCTAGATTCCTAAATACTTATGCCCTCAAATTTTAAACCTAGCAAATCCCTAGATCTCCAAATTCCTAGATCTAAAAGTAAGTAGATTCCCATATCCCTAGATCGCCCAGTACTTATATCCTCAAATTCCCAACTTAGAAAATCCCTAGATCTCGAAATTCGTAGATCTAAAAGTCCCTAGATTCCAATATCCTTAGATCTCCAAATATTTATGTCGTCAAATGTCCAACCTAGAAAATCCCTAGATCTCGAAATTCCCAGATCAGAAAATCCCTAGATTCCCAAATCCTAAGACCTGCAAATACTCGTGACTTGAGATTTGGCGTCGACTGTACTGTAGGCATGTAGAATTATGTTCTAATTAAAAATAAATACCGTGAACGTATCCGGAGAGTCGGCGACGCGCGGCACTTAACGCTAATAACGAACGGAGAAGATAATGAAGATCCATAGCCGACTCCGAGTAACCAAGTCACGATTCAATATCGATCCTTACCGTGATCGAAACTTTGGCGCACACGTTTTTGTTCGGATTTTATCGGGGCACAGCAGAGCACCGTTCTCGGATAATGCTCTTCACTTTTTCCTACTACTTTATTCATTTGGACGGTGATGCAACCACGTTGCAACGTACGAGAGATTTCGTGTTTCGTGCACGACGCCGGTGTAACGATAGTTCGCAAGGTAATTAGTGTGAATCTGCTTCCTTCTTACGTTGCCGTGATAACTTCGAATTTAATTAATGTAATTAAGATCGCCAGCCTCTTAAATCCACGTTGTTCCCCCCACGCCCGGGCCTGTTTCTCTACGTTCTCGTTAATCGTGCACCGGTTCACGGCGTCGTCGTTCAGCCAGATCTCTCATCGTCTCGAGAGTCCAGGAATCGAATCGGTACCGGCCGCAATTATTTCACACGATGCGCGCTGCGTTACCGCAACCGGCTTCAATTACTATTGTGGATTTCTAGCCGTGCGAAAAACGAACGTGTATCGCCGATAGGCAGGCTTTTAAGGTCATAAATTAAACAGGATTATGCAAAAGCTTTCCATTATCCGTGTAACGCTGCACGGCACAATTAAAGGATTATGTTCTTCGATGATCCCGATCGAATTACCGACAACCAGATATAAGATCGAACGTGCACTTAATAAATCCGGTATAAATACACCGGTAATGGACTACTGTTCGCGGCAATGCTTGCTACACCGAGCAAAGTCGTTCAACGAGATATGAAGTCGTTAGGGTAATTGCTCCTATGATTACTTTCACCACCCTAACGTATCATCTTAGTTTTTTTCATATACTTTATCTCGAATCTAAAGCGAAGGTTGACGGAAGATAGTTTGACTGAATTATAGCTTGTTTCAACATTGGGTCTATAGGGGTTCTGGGGAGATCCAGGGACATCTAGAGAGATCTAGAGACACTTAAGAATGTACAAGTAACTAGGGGTATTTAGAAACACCTACGGATACATAGAAATATGCACAATTATTCTGGAGGGATCTAAAGATGCTTAGGCTGATTCCTGACACATTACAAGAGATTTATGAAGATTCAGGGAATCTGGGGATATTTAAGAAAATCTAAGGATGTCTAGGTAGATGCAGATATCTCAGAAAAGACAGAGTAAAAATATCTCGGGATATTTAGGAATAAATAGGAGTATTTGGAAAAATCCAAAGAGGTCCAAAGGTTGTTAGTCAAATCTTGAGATATCTGGGGAGACCTCAGGGCTATCTAGAGATGTCTACGGTTGTCTAGGGATATTTATGGCTATCTAGAGGTATCTACAGCTACATCAAGCCATATGTTGCTATCTAGGAATATTTAGGGAGATGGTTATACCAGAAATGTCGATGGGTACAGTAATCTGTGAATACAGAGACCTAAAGATATAGAAATTTCGATGTGCAAAAATCTAACTGTACCTTCAAAGTATAAGGATACAGGAATACACTGATATACAGAGATACATATATCTAGGAATTTAGAACTTATTTTGAAAATTGTTCTTAAAACGATAAAAAAAATGTGTTCGCCACCGAATCATAATATAAACGAAGCAAATGAGAAGGTATCGCAAAAGTAACAAAGATTTGCTGAAAATAAAAATGTGATATAGTAAAACGTACGATAGGTCGTAAAACATGACTTAAATCTTTTTTCGCAGTAAATTGCGCAATCGAAGCCGAGAGAAGACCATCGCGGAAACACCGACGGTTTTCCATAGTGCGCGAATCGACGGAATGATGATATTCCCTCGCCGCAAAGGGAATGTAGGCCAACAAATGACGCTTTATGCAATGGCTCCGTGAACGAACGTTTTAAATTCTTTAGCGCGTCGATGCACCGATCAATTATTTATCAATTTTCTACCGGTGACCGTTGCATCTATAGCATTCGAACAGGCGCGTGTCGCGCGATTCACCGACATTCGTTCGTTCGTCTATCGGCTATAGGCCGATCGATTTCACTGATAAACTATGGACGACGCGATGTGTGTTTCTCCGTTTTTCTTTTTTCTCCTGTTCAATTTCAATTATTATTTAACGTTGCGCCAGCTGCTTAGATCATTACAGGCGATAATAATGAAATTGTTCTAGAAAGTTTGACACGAATTGATGACACAGAAGTACCGCGAAATCGCACTTATGTCATACCAGAGTGTAGCCCCGAGTTTGACGAAAACACTGTGTAAACTCTTCGCCAATACCGTTCGCGTAAAATGGCCGCTTGCAGAAAACGATGATCGATTTCGGTGCCTACAAAGTCTGACACAATTTGATGACATAAAACTATCATCAAGTACGGCGTTACGTCGACTAACGCTCGTTAAAAATGACCGTACAAATCTTTCGTTAATGTCCTTAACACATTGTTAGATTACCACGAACTGGATGATCTTAATTCGCGCAACGATTACCCGACGATCAGACATTAACCCGTGCACTATGATTTGTCAGGTGCGTCAGTCTGAATTAATAACAGTTACGATATTAAAACAGACAAAGAAAGTTGAAATGTTATATCAGTCTGCAATCGTTGTCTATGCAATTGGACTTGAACTGCAAATTGAAGCGTATTAAAAAAATGAGTAAAATTGATCACAGCTGAAGTGCGTCGCACGTGCGTCACGAGTAGGATTCAAAATAGTGCACGGTATTGAAATTTGGGAGTCTTTGGGGGATTTTGAAATTATATAACTTAGAGATTTTAAGGTTGAGAAATATGGCGAAACAGAAATTAGAGAACTGGAGATTTGGAAATTTCAAAATTTCGGGAAGTGAAAATTTCAAAATTTTGGGATTTGAGAACTAGGAAAGGGGACTTGGGAAATAGGGAATTTGGGGATTTGGGGAATAGGGAATTTGGAGACTAGGAAATTGGAGTATTTGGAAACTAAAGAATTTGGGGATTTGGGGATTTGGAAACTAGGGAATTTGGGGATTTGAAACTAGAAAATTTGAGTATTTGGAAACTAGGGAATTTAGGGATTTGGGGATTTGGAAACTAGGGAATTTGGGGATTTCGGAACTAGGGAATTTAGGGATTTGAAACTAAAAAAGTTGAGCATTTGGGAACTAGGGAATTTAGGGATTTGGAAACTAGGGAATTTGGGGATTTGGAAACTAGGGAATTTGGGGATTTGAAACTAAAAAATCTGACTATTTGGGAACTAGGGAATTTAGGGATTTGGGGAATAGGGAATTTGGGGATTTGGAGACTAGGAAATTGGAGTATTTTTTTCGAAACTAGGGAATTTAGGGATTTTGGAATTTGGGGAATAGGGAATTTAGGGATTTGGGGAATAGGGAATTTGGGGATTTGGAGACTAGGAAATTGGAGTATTTTTTTCGAAACTAGGGAATTTAGGGATTTTGGAATTTGGGGAATAGGGAATTTAGGGATTTGGGGAATAGGGAATTTGGGGATTTAGGAAATAGGAAATTTGGAGAATTGAGAATCCAGGAATTTGGAAATTTTCAAATTCTAAATTGTAGAATTTAGAAATTTAAGTAATTGAAAATTGAAGTATTTGGAAATTTGATGTATGGGAAATTGTGGAATTTGGAAATTTGACTGAAAATAGCGCAATGGGTGAAAATTTATGACACAAGAAAACTTATGAACCTTAATCTTCAATAAATTTCAATCTCTAAATTGATATATCATAAGTATCATTTCATAGTACTCGAATCGTATTTCTAACGTTTCGAAATCGGTCATTCGATATACAGAAACCTAATCCCTATTATGCAGCGTGGCGATACCGGTACAATCTAATTGAGTTAATTGGAAAATCCACCGACACCTTGCACGCGATCTTCTCATTAGCCAGACACGATATTTCATGAAAAATCCGCTTTAACGACGAAGAGGAATGAGCAAGAGAGCGAAGGATAGGACCGCACACTATTGATGGTGGTTTCTTTGAGGATCCTGAACGGAACGTGAACGAGCAGACAGAAGCGGACAGCACGCTGTTAAACCGGAATTATGACCGCAATAAACCGTTGCTGGTGCCTAGGCTTCTCTCTCTCGGTGTTCCTGGTGATATCCTCGTCGTGCCTGGTTGCATCCAGGTTTAATAAGCGTTTCGAGGATAAATAAATCCTGCAACGATTTATTAAAGTCCTGCACCTTTCGACTTCACTTATTTTAATGGCTCGTCATTTATTGGCTAGGTTCCTAATTTATGGTGATTTTTCAACATTTTATGAGTTGGTTTTTTAATTCGTTGGCGAGGTTTTTGGTGACTTTTTGGGAGACTAGTAACTTTAACTTGACTACGATTTTTGTATGGGTGAAAGATGTGTGATGGATTTTGGGAAGTGAAGGTGAAAGAACTTTGATACTTGACAAAATTTTGTCAAATTTTTAGGGTTTTTGAAGGTGCGAGGATTTGGGGATTTGAGAATTAAGAATGTTGGGATTAGGAGTTGGAGATTTTAGGTTTGTAAATTTGGGAAATTGGGAATTTGGGGATTTGATATTTGGAAACTTGGAAATTTGGGAATTTGAGAAGTTGGAAAATTAGAAATTGGGGGATTTGGAATTTGGAAATTTAGAAATTTGGGAATTTGAGAAGTTACAAAATTAGAAATTGGGGGATTTGGAATTTGGGAATTTGAGAAGTTGGAAAATTAGAAATTGGGGGATTTGGAATTTGGAAATTTAGAAATTTGGGAATTTGAGAAGTTACAAAATTAGGAATTTGTAAATTTACAAACACCTAAGAATTTGTAAAATTTTATAACTCTGTATAAAATGAAAATGTTTCATTAACAATAAAGATTCCGTTCAAGATACTATCGGAATTCTCATATCTTCCAATTTGTTCTAATAAAAAAGTTACGTACATCTAGATGTATTCTTAGAATCCATTCATTCAATAAAAGTCTACTTCGCGTCTTTACAAGATCGGACACTATTTCCATTCTTGACATATGAAAGATATCAAGATAAAGGATAGAAATAGAATACTTACAATAAAGATACAAATATCTTCGAATCGTTATCTCATCGTTCGAATAATTAAAATGCAAATGACGTTAGCGAAGAAACAGAGGGTAAAGTAGAAACGTCATGAAACTGAAATTGAAAAAGTAATAGAGTGTAAAAAAACTGTTCTTTATCTTGGTGAATTGTAATGCGTTCATTCGGGAGCGCAAACAAACGAGCGTAATTGAATTTTATCAAATGTAGATAATGCCGGTAGAAGTCTACCGTAATTTGCAATTCAATGAGCAGTATTTTTTCCTAGTTCAGCGTCATGTTTCGCGTAAATTCACTATTATCCACCGGTGCGTGATTACGATCAACAGAAACGCGATATTCCTCCGCTTATTCTTATCGGTATTTATCGATGTAATTGAATGTACATGTTTGTTTCGAACTGTCAAACAAGAATTATTGTTGACATCGAGTGTTGATTCCTTCGGAGAATATTTGTCTTATCGAACACTCTGCTTTTATGCAGTTTACAAAATACGTAACATTGTTGTCTGATGTCATGTCAAAACCTAATGTGAACATTTTTACTCGGGTATGTTTATATCGAAACCACAATGTTGAACATATCAGATGTCAATACACACGCCATAATAATACATGTACATATGTATACATACATATACGTATGAATATGTATATGTACATGTATACGTATATGTATGTGTATGCATATGTATATGTGTATGTACATGTGTACGTATTTGTATGTACATGCATATGTATATGTATACATTTGCAAAATTCAAAATGTCACTGAAAACTAAAAGCTTGTAAATAGATGTATGTAAGCTTAACGTCATGAAGATTCAAAGTCACCCAACTTATAATATAAGCCTGAAAGTACCAAAAGCATGTAAGTACATGCACATGCATGTAAGAACAAAATTATAAAGTTTGGAATCTAAGTCTGAAAATTTTTTGAAATACTGAAATTCCTCATTTCTATGATTTCCGAGCTCAGAATACGTCTGTAAGTTCCAAAACATCATAGTACAGAATCTGAGTTATAAAGTTCCAAAATTTCAATGTCTGAAAGCTCCAAAATCTGAAGGTCTGAAAGTTTCAAACTCCTGTAACGTAAAAATCCCTTAAATCTGAAATTCGGAGCGTCAAAGTCTGAACGGTATAAAAGTTCTAAAATATAAAAAATCTGAACGTTTCAAACTCTAAAACTCCCAAAGTCTGAAATCACCGTTGTCCCCAAGGTTCCCAAGGCTAACAAACTACGTCTGAAAGTTCCGGAGTTCCAGAGTTTAAGTAGCGCGTGTCACCGACTATTCAGACCGATCCTTGACATCCATAACGAGGCACAGCAGAAACGCGATCATAAACCTTAAAAGTCGCAATTTCAAACAAAATTTATCAACCACACCTATATCGTCACAGATAATTTCGACATGTATCCCTTATTAGACACCCTTCTTCAAATTCCCGCCCTTATTTCACCTTTGTGCTCCACGCGAGCTTAAGCTTCTCACGAATTCGAAACGCAACAGGCGAGCTGGGGGTGCAAAGAGGGTGGACAAAAATCGAAAAGTACGGTCGCGTGGCTCCGAAACGGGGTCATCGTGTGTACGCGAGCAAAGACGACGTTGAACAACCGAGGATGTCCCAGTTTCGTGGCACCGGGGTCGTTGTACTCGGCGTCAGTCAGCGCGAGCGCACTGCACACACCGCGAGAGTTTCGATTTCGCGATCGCACGCATCCGGGATACGTAATTCCCCGAGCACTCGTAAGAAACGGAATCGCGGAACGAAGAAGGCATCGGGGCCGAAATTCGGAATGCGAGCGCAGAAACTGATACTCGCCCCCTCTTACCGGGTCGGCTAATTAGCGACTCTCCTCGATTTCCCGACAGACAATTTCGTTTGCGCAATTAGGAGAAAGCATTTTGTCGGATATGGTGAATTAGTGTCAATGTTGGGGGTCGTGGCTTGGGATCGACGCACCGTGTGCGTCCTTGGGACAATGATAGGGGACAGTCAAATTGCACAACATGTGCGATGATTGAAATTGAAACAGAGAAATGATGGTGGTGGACCTTGACCTCGGACGCACCTTGTGTCGTATAAGTAATGCAGACGCACCACGTGCGTCTTTGAAATAACAGCATATACAAGTGAAATATAAATAGAAAGAGTGTAAGAACTGAAGTTAACATTCTTTTGCAATTGTGATAGGAAATTGCCCCGACTGTGATGCGATAAGTAGATTATTAGACGCACCTGGTGCGTCTATCCATCAATGTAGCTAATGACGTAATTTAAGGATTCTTTGAAGTAGCATAGAAAAGTGAAATACTTAGTAGAAAGCAGTGTGCAGGCACTAAAATTGATATTCTTCTGAATATCTCTTCAGATGCACCAGGTGCGTCATTTACCAACGAAATTTTACTGACACACCACGCGCGTCATCCACTAAAAAATTCAACTGACGCACCACGTGCGTCATCCACTAACAAATTCAACTGACGCACCACGTTTTGAAACAATAGCTCAGGAAAATAAAACGTTTGATAAAAAGCAGTGTGTGAAGACAAAAATTAATGTTTGATAAAAATTAAAATAGAAAATTGATAGTAGAGAAGGTATGAGCATATTTTTGATTCGGACGCATCTGGTGTGTCCTACGCTGATACAGGTGGTGACGCACCATATGCTTTAAAATTGACGTCAATATATTTAAATATACAATCATTGCGTTTAATTGTATATTATCTGCATCACGAAAACGAATCGTGTTTCATTATATTAGATAACAAATAAACGTGATTCGATTTAAAGCAACCGATTAGAATATTGATTGTTCAAGTATTTAAAATGAAAGTTTGGAAATAAACTATATGAAATAATTAATTGCACTAGGAAATGACGATGTCGTAGTATTGATTTATAAAAATGATATATTGCAGAAATCTGTGAAAAGGATAAATTCTAAGGTGTTTTGCATATTTCAGTTCCATCTATCTTTCCTATTGCAGCTTTGTGGTTTTGAAGGATTATTCATAAAAGAATAACCATTATGTAACAAACGATTTCGTAATTTCGAAGAAGCTGTACAAATTACTTCCTTGAATCGTTTTACGTCATTTTTAATAGGATATAGAAAAAATAAAGGATTAAGCTACCTTGTGTACATTGAAAGTAATCAAACAAGGAACTTCTCATCAATTTTATCAGTTACCAAATTACTAAAGTTTTTGAATTCCTACATTACCAAATATTCTACACTTGAAAATTTTCATATCACCAAATTTCTACATTTCTGTATTAATAAATTACTAAATCTCAAAACTTCCAACTTTCAAATTTTTTAATTTTTCAAATTTGAAATTTCTATGCTCCATAATTTCCAATTTTCGACTTCCAAATATTTGAAATTCTGAATTGCACTTGTACTGATCACAGTTCTGTTACTTTTACGCATCTCCGTGATTCTCTGACGTAACAGAACACAACACAAGAACAGAATACAATGGGTACGAAAAAGAAACTTTGACGACAAGAAAGAGTAACGAGGAGGGATCGACACGAAACCGTGTCAGTGAAATAATTGTGCCCTGAGAAAAAAACCAATGGGAAGTCACCAACAGTTTTCCATTTTCATTCATCTCTAACCTGAATATACTATTAATTAAATCATAGAATCGTAGAAAATTAAAAAATTTGTAGGCAATTACCATTAATTGTTAACACTTTACATCTAAGTAAAAAATGTATCGTTTTAATACAATCCGATATACATAGAATATTTTTTGATCCACCTTGAAAAATAAGAAAAACTGAAAATATTAGAGATACATATTGTCTTTTATTTTCGTACTCATATTTTATACATACAATACTTAATACATTTATCATTCGGTATTTGTTAAATGTATAATTATTCTTTTTAAATTCTCAGAAACTTAAAAGAAGAAACCATTCTTGAGGTATTAATTGACGTCAACAGCAATATTAAAGATACAAAATAAAATTTGATCGATAAGTGATAAGAAGTTATTTATGTTTAAAATCTGATAACCGCAGTTTTAAAAAATAATAACAAAGCTGTCAAAAGATTTTCCGTGGCACTTCAAAATTGATTTACTGATACGAATTCTAAATATAATAAATTTGAGGAACGTGTAATTAAACAATAACTCCGTAAATTGAGACTTCCCAAAAAAATAATGTTGAGGAATAAAAAATGATTTGATATAATAGAAATGGAAGCAGCGAACAGTGTTGCGTTCGCTAATAAATCGCGACTATCTACGTAACAAAGTGAAAATCCAGTTAATCCTTGAATCTACCTGTCCTTCAACTTCCACTATCAAGCAGCGTATGCAAATTGCACAAGAACAATCCCGGGTGTTAGATGCACAAGATTTGCATGCATGATCCAGTGATCAGTGATCCAGACGTTTACTGGCCATTGATCTTCGGTCAAACCATTCGAATGCAAATTAAGTTGTATATACGGTTTATCCTTCCATAAGCTTTCACTATATTTAGCATCATTAATCTAATTTTTTCATATCTGCACACAATTTCTTTCGCAACGATCAAATAACGTAAGCTTTTTTTTCTTAATCCGCTGATTGTATGGTGAAGAAATATAACGTGATTTATGTGCGATATCACTTCAATTTCCATTTATATATTTTTTACCGAAGTTTCGTGTACATTAATTCTAGTTATTATCCCCATATTCAATTTTCATACATTTGCAGTATGTTCGAAATTACTAGATCCTTACATCTTTAGATCTCTAATATTCCTATATTTCAATTTCCCTCAATTTATGTTTCCCCAGATCCCAGCATCGCTAGATTCCTACCTCCATACATTCCTATTTCCCTAGGTTTATATTTCCTTAGATCACAATTTCCCAAGATCCCAAGATTGCTAGCTTCCTATTTCCCTAGATCACAATATCCCTAGAGTCGGCTTTCCCTAGATCCCAATATCCCTAGACTCAGATTTCCCTAGATCCCAATATCCCTAGACTCCGATTTCCCTAGATCCCAATATCCCTAGATTCAGATTTCGCTAGATCCCAATATCTCTATATTCAGATTTCCCTAGATCCCAATATCCCTAGATTCAGATTTCCCTATACCCCGATATCCCTAAATCCCAATATCCCTAGATTCAGATTTCGCTAGATCCCAATATCCCTAGATTCAGATTTCCCTAGATCGTAATATCCCTAGATTCGTATTTACCTAGATCCCAATATCCCTAGATCCCTAACTTACAAAACTATACATTCCTAGATCCACAGTACCATTAGTTTCCTATTTCTCTAGATTCCGAACTGAAATATCCGTATATCCCTAGATCCATATACCCGTACATTTCTGTATTCGTAAATTTGATATTGTACTCTTTTTGTTCCTTTTATGAAACAAGGTTATTAATAAGAAGACGACAGAAAAATGGACGAGGAGATTTGCGATTAGAGAATGTACTGAAATGTTGAATGCGTATGTTCGAGTTAAGATCGAAATTTGAAGTTGGTAACCTTGATTAAGGAATTAGAAAAGATGTTTATAAACGATGTGTTCTACCTTTCAGGCGCCGGACGATCAGCTGATCGTTAAATTGGCAATTATGTGGCGCCGAGGCTCCACGATGTCACCGGCATCGCGACGCTTGCTCGCAGCTCGTCGCGTCGAAACGCGAGAGCGTCGACTACGCACGATTTACTCTAGTGACGAGCCGCTGGTAATATAAATTGCTAAGTTGTTTATCTCCTCTACCGAGCCCGAAATAGAACTACATTTATTCCATAACTCGAACTTGCTTCTGTACTCGTCATTGTTCTGTAATTCGCGTCAAAGATTCTGCCTCGTTTTGTGAGCAGAAAAGGAAATCTTCAAAACGTTCCAATTTCAAAATCTACAAATTATTCAAACTTTGAAATGTGGAAGTGACTGAAACTTTAAAATCGACAGAATATTCAAATTATGGAATTTTTAAGACTTCACAGGTGTTCGAGAACTTAAGTTTGCGAAATTTCTAATTTTATTTGCTATTCGAAGTGATTGAATTATTCGCAGTATTTTATTTTATTATCCTAAATTTGAATATTTGAAAGATTTCTAAGTTTGAACGTTTTCAAATATTTTTAAATTTGAGTGTTCGAAAGGTGTCCAAATATGAACGTATAAAAGACGAAGTTCCAATATTTGAAGACAAAGTTTAAATATTTGAGAGAAGAGCAAATATTTGAAAGATAAAGTTTGAAACTACACAAGTTCAAATGTTCTGAGGATTTCGAGCTTCAAAAGCGAACAGACTGAAGTTCGAAAATTCAGAATTACTTCGAAGTTCGATCACCCTGAAAGGTTCTCAGTTTCGAGAGTTCGAAATATAACTGAAGAGTATCAAGTTTGAACAACCTGAATATCTCTTTCGCGAGAGAAGAGCTGAAAAAGTGAGTATGTTATAGAGGAAACATTACGACCTTGGAGATTATGGAGGCTAAAAGGTAAACTCTGGCTTTATGGGCGAATTTTGCAGGTGGACATGCAAATAAGCTGTCTCGACGCTCGTTCTCGAACCCCAAAATGCTTGTCGACGGATCTGGGTCAAAATCTACAAGTGGTTGCGCCGCCCACGGAACTTAATCTTCCCTCGAATCCGATGAAACCGACGTTCTTTCCCTTTTGTGAAATACTGGCTAGGGTCAATTGTTGCTGACAAGTTGGGAGAGTCGAGGATTTGGAGATTTAGAGACTTGGAGGTTCTCAGATTTGGGGATTCTGAGATTTGGAGGTTCTGAGATTTGGGGATTCTCAGATTTGGATATCTAGGAATTTGAAAACTTTGAGATTTGGGGATTTGGAGATTTGGATAGTTAGAGATTTGGAAATTTTGAAATTTGTATAGTTAGAGATTTGGAAATTTAGAGATTTGGAAAGGTAGAAGTTTGGAAATTTAGGAATTTGGAAATTTAGAGATTTGGAAATTTAGGAATTTGGATAGTTAGAGATTTGGAAAGGTAGAAATTTGGAAATTTAGAGATTTGGAAAGGTAGAAATTTGGAAATTTAGGGATTCTAGAATTTGGGGACTTGGAAATGCAAGGATCTGAGATTGTACAGCTTCCTGATTGTAGAGATTTAAGGATGTAGGAATTTGCAAATTTATAGATTTGGAAAATTAAAAATTTGGAAATTTATATGTACAGCTCAGATTAGTAATGTATACTCTTCAAGCTACATACTCGAACGTCAGCTTAAAATTTCAAGCATTTGAATATTATGTAATGGCAAAGAGCTTTGCCAAGACGGCCGCTTTCGATTCCCCCCTCTCGCACATATGTACGATCTATCGATCACACGAACGAGCTAATCACGTGATACTGACGCACGAAAAGAATGTGATACTCATTCGATTGATTTTATATTACTTGCATTATATACTCCTCTGAATCCATCAATTTTCTTCTTTATTTCATATTTTTTATCAGATATAATGATTGTTCACACGTGATATTTCGTATAATTATTTTCGAGTGCGTTTTTACTTTCAGCTGTGATTGCTTTGATTAGATACTGTTTGGAAAATAGGCAGTTATCTAAGATCTTTCTTATCTCAAATTTCTCTACGTTATTTCGACATTTTTAAGTATTTTTGGAACTGTTGAATTACTAAAGTTGCAAATTTTCAAATTTCTAAATTTCAACATTTCCAAATCCCAAATTTCCAAGTACCTATACTTAAATCTCTACATTGTCATATCTCCGAATTTCCATCCTTCAAAAAACATCCTCTCCAAGTATTTTTGACGAATTAAATAAAAAATGTTTAAATTTCCAAATTGCTATATTACCAAATTACCAACTGTTCAAATCCATCCTGAAAGTATTAAAGAGATAAAGTCGAGTACTACAAATAGCCAATAAAAGTTTCTTTTTACATTGATCAATAAATTGTATATGTATATGTACATGTATTGTATACACGGTGTTCGATGTATTCCAATACCGATTTATCGCATGACTGAACTGTCTCCGATAGCAAAACCAATCGAACAATTGTTGATCGAGCACTTTTTTCCTTTGTCACGATGATAACGTGTTAATATTCCTGTGAATATACATTTCACGTTGAACTGTCTGACACGCGACGACACACTCTACTGAAATATTGGACCCAAGACCTTGTGCTAGTCTGCGTTTAATTTATTAATTTTTTTCTAACTCAATCGCGTGTATATGTGATCCAACATTTTATAGACATTTCAAAGTATTTTTAAAACATTTAATTAACGCTTCATTGATGAAAACATTTAAGCGATATAATTTAATGATATAAATAAAACCTGGGATTAAAAATGCGTTTCTGTATACGAAAAGTATGCTATCAACGGATTTATAGCTTTCCAAGTGTTCAACATATTTTACTCAACGCGAGATATAAAAGGATCTATAAAATTTAATATTCGTGCAAGATTGGACAAATTAACTGATATTTCCGAAACGATCAAATTATGAATACTGATTCCAGTTTTTACTTAACAGCTATCTTATCGGTACTAAAAGCAGTTGTTTGTGCAATTAGTCTTGGTTGCGCAACAAAAGTTAATTATTTAATGTAGAGGTATCGAAATGAGCATTCTGAAAGTACAATACATGCAATCATAAATTCTACAAACGCAATGAACTACTAAGGAAGCGAAAGTTATTAAAATATATAGAACTAAATAATACTGTACAATAAAAGTAGAAAACTAAAAATAAAGACGTTTGTTAAAATATCAACGGATGATCCGCTAGGTTAAATCGTTTTAACAATACCAACTTCATGAGCACATTACCATAGTAATTAAGTTCTGCGATAAACGTAATGCCGGACGACGTTGTCACTGACGTGAAACGCTTACGCGTTGATTGAACGTTGCTTATTAAAGTACACAAGGATTCACCGACGTCGAGACTTCCATCTAGTGAACACGGCAACTAAGCAGAGCAAATACAGTCATCGAAACAATATTTGCGTTCAAACCTCTCCTCAAACCTTGTGTTTGATTTTCTTGTGGAAAATAATACAACTCAGCTACGTGTGAATGCGAGAACACCTGCTAATTCGATAGGTTGCTATATAACGCGAGAAAATACAATGCGATGTATAATAATTGCGAGTAATGGTACAATTCATGGTGATATAACGCGTGGAAGTTTTATACATTGCTATGCACTGTGCAGTATAATTCGACAGGAGACAATCAGTTATATTGCAGTGTAACGTGAGGCGATATAACGAGTAGTATTACAACTTGTGGTGATACAACGCGTGACGTTTCTATACGTTGATATACAATGCGTGGTAGGTCGACGAGTGATAATTCGTAATATTGCAATATAACGCGAGGCGATATAACGAGTAGTATACCAACTTGTGGTGATACAACGCGTAAGATTTCTACACGCTGATATGCGTGGTAGGTCGACAAATGATAATTCGTTATATTGCAATATAGCGCGAGGCGATATAAGAAATAGTAATCCAATTCGTGATGAAATAACGTGTGGTAGTTCTACATACTGATATAGAGTACGAAGTTGTTCAACGAGTGATAATTCATTATATTGCAATATAACTCGAGGTGATACAACGGATAGTAATTCAATTTATGGTGATACAACACGTGATACTTCTATTTATTGATATACAATGCATTGTAAGTCGGGTGATGATTCGATATGTTGCTATATCACGAGTGGCAATATAACGCGAGGTAAATTGCACAGCAAATTCAACGGGCGATAGTCTTGACATGCAATAAACATAACGTGTAGTGATCTAACATGTTCGGACATAACGATAAGATTTTCATATTCGGCAATATAACGAGAGAATCTATGAAATCCCCCGATCCCCTGCCTCCTGTTTTATTTCAAATAGAATATCAATGCATATATTTAACTTACAAAATTGAATATACATCAAAATAATCCGTGATCAACAAAATAAATTCTACTTGCAACAGCTATAACACCGAACGAGTGTATAATTATATCTCGCGTTTCGACCATAACTCGAATTATCCTCGATTATTTCGCTCGAGAGGCACGCATCTCGAGGGATAATAATAATGTTTATTGTAAAGCATGAGGGAATTTACGTCGATTGACAGACATTGTGCGTCACTCGGTCGAAAATGTCGGCTTTCACGAGGCTCCATTGGCTGCTGGCGTGTTCCTCGCAAATTTAGCGAGCTTTCAGCCACGGTTTCACAAGGATGAAATGCTCCCTTACACGGAAGTGAACTCAATCTCCGACGACACCGTTAACACGAGGAGCTTCGTTAATTGCCTGCTGATTACATCATAGTGTGTACAAGCTCGTCGTCGCATAGTTGCTTTCTGTCACGGTTAACCGCTTCGAAACGTTGTTTCTCGTTGCGGTGATTTTCATACGTTCGATACCGTTGCTTGAACGTTTACGGTGTCACCTTTGTGTACCAACTCGAATCGCTTCGAGAACACTTTTTTATCCTTAACATTCGTTTATTAATTCTATATAGTCGATTAATATCAGTTTATATAATTTTTGCATTCGTTTAAATAAAACTATAATTTCGAAATCACGTTGTTTACTTGTTTTGGCTCTGCTTCGATTATAGTATTCTGCTTCTATCCAAGTACTTTATTTACACGTAACTGCATGAGCAGTTACGAAATATCGTTCATGAAACATATCATAAACAGAAATTACATATCACGACGTACATGTTATTTATCTTTTTACTTCCGATTCGTAATCGATCGTTTTTATCTGGTGAATGCGACTGGACTTAATAAATGTAAGAAGAGCTCGATCACCACACAACACCGTGGCGGCTGCCTTATACGCACACGAAACGATAGATCGCATTATGTACGATCGAGCAGCGTTAACGTGACGATTCAAGTGTCGCCTACTAATCGATTCTCATTCATCGGCGAACTCTACTACATGATTCTCGTGTGTGAAGTGTGTAATTCAAGTATTTTTTCCTCCAGACCCGTTTCACATACGTGTTTATCGTGCGAACGCTGCCCGCATTCTTTTTCTTCCTTTTACTTTCATTTAACCGTAATTTTCTGTAAGTAGACTACTGGATGCACTATTAATTATAAGCTCGTTTTTGTTGTAATTTATTAGTTGAAGTGGAAATACACAGAGAGAGCCTTCTTTAATATTTAAAGGACGCAGGATATTCTCCTCATCTTTTCTTTTAATACTTAATCGTAAAACATCCTTATATTTCAATAATTAATCTACTATATAACTTATTAACTAGCACTATATTTGGTGTAATTTACAAAGGAAAAGCAACACGACACAAAGAAAATTGTATAAAGATAAAACATATTTGAAATCCTGAAAAAACGTGCACCCATCTTAGGACTAGTTCCTAAAGCTTTTTTGGCTGAACATTGTTGATTAGGGAACAATGAATATTCTCTGAGTAACAAATACAAGAACTATTAATTAAACTTTATATTATCAAATAAACGAGTAGTTTATTTATTACTCTTATTAATTTATCATTAACTAAGGTGTTATTAGAGTACCATAAATTTTATTTATAAGATATTCGTGCTTTCATTGGAATCGGTTGTAATTCATATGAACACCTACTATATTGAATTACAGATTACCGTATAATTAGTCTACAAATCTTCGCAAGTATAAATAGTTCAGGGACTATCGCTAACACCATGTAACTCGAAACGACAGCCATTTGTCGATTAGACATTAGATAGAAGAATCTAGAAGCTCCATGGATTGCGTAACGTGACACAGCGTTTATAATAGCAATATGAAAATAGATGTTAATACGATGATCTCATTATTTTCTATTAAAGTGCAACCGACAGAAATTATCGACAGATAAATTATAACATTGTTCAAGAATAAGTCTTTCTCCAAAAAGAATCAATAATCGATAATACTTATTTAACGATTTCCATTTTAAGTCAAGGAACTTAATTTTATCGAGATAAGTATTGAAATTTATTAAGATAATTTATTTGCAATATTTTTGTTATATTTTTAATGTAAAAACAGGGAAATTAAATAGAAATATTCGAGTAGTTCAAATACGAGAAATGGCAACGTTAATCTTTTCACGGAATAGAATACAGATTTCCCTTCCATGAACAGGTGCATGCAGGTGCACCTGTGTATCTATTATTTGATAATCGATTTAGCCGAAGCCTCGGATAGCTATCGACGGTGGTCTTTTAGCAAGCATGAATGTTACGTAACCAAGCAGATACATGCACTATATGGGAATAATCACGTAAATTATTGGCGAACGTCACTGACGTGATTACTGGACGCCGCGCCGGTGAGAGCAGGTGCGACAGATGGATGTCTCTATAACATGCGATTTATAACAGCCCTTCATAAAATACACCATTTTAATATTCTCAACTTCTCCATATATCTAAATTTTTTAATAATGAAATCTCTCAATTTTCTATATTTCTAAATTCTCAAATCTCTAGATTCCCAAATCCCTAGATTTCCAAATCCCTAGATTCCCAAATTCCTACATTCCCAAATCCCTAGATCTCCAAATCCCTATAAATCCCCAAATCCCTAGATTTCCAAATCCCTAGATTCCGAAATCCCTAGATTCCCAAATTCCTACATTCCCAAATCCCTAGATCCCCAAATCCCTAGATTCCCAAATCCCTAGATTCCCAAATTCCTAGATTTCCAAATCCCTAGATTTCCAAATCCCTAGATTTCCAAATCCCTAGATTCCAAAATCCCTAGATTCCGAAATCCCTAGATTCCCAAATTCCTACATTCCCAAATCCCTAGATCCCCAAATCCCTAGATTCCCAAATCCCTAGATTCCCAAATCCCTAGATTCCCAAATCCCTAGATTCCCAAATCCCTAGATTCCCAAAACCCTAGATTCTCAAATTCCTAGATTCCCAAATCCCTAGATTCTCAAATCTCTAGATTCCCAAATTCCTAGATTCCCAAATCCCTATAAATCCCAAAATTCCCAAATCCCTACATGTCCCAAATTCCTAAATTCCCAAATACCCAGATTTGCAAATTTCTAAATTACCAAACCCCCAAATATCCCAATCTGCAAATTTCCGAATCTCCAAATTTCCCCTAGGACACCAACATCTTGGAAATTCCAACTCACCCCAAGTCCCTACGAAAGTTACGCCAATGCTGACGATCAGCTGCACCCTATCTACTACAATTAACCTCCTTTAGCTTCGTTCGTACACAGCTAATCACCGTCTTCGTCGCTATCTTTTTCCCCAAACGGCATCCGTCAATTTCAATATCGGTCTGACAATATATTTACAATTTTTCCGGGTCAACGTCCTTAGCAAAGACAATCTATTATAATTTATCTCGCATTAATTGCTCTTCTATCTATTATTACTTCACCAGTTCCATCAAATTCCAACGAGTTTTATCCGTTTAACCTTTCAACGTTGTCTCGTTCCGTGTCGACGAGTACACCGAATCGATTCAATGGATTTATGACGTTCACTCGAGGTATACTAGTTACCTCTTTTTTATTCAACTCGTTTTCGGAAGCGACGATAAAATAATTCGGTAGCGTGAACGAACAATACAATTTTTTCATACCTGACAGGTGTAGATTAGAACGTGATGGATGAAAATTGTTACTGTTTTAAAATTTTAAGTACAGATTTGAAGCAGTTATATATGATTAGATTATAATCTTATCCTTTATTATACTATCTCTCAGGTATATGAGCTGTTAAATTATAAAACACTAATTCAATTTTATTAATAAAATGTTGAAAATATTTAATACTGCAAGAAGGCATTTTCATGTATCTTTTCTTTTTTGTTGCACATTTCGCGAATTTTATAAGATCAAATAAATTTCGATTAAGAACATTGTAATTTTACCCGTGTCACTAGTGACAGTTCAAGGATATACTTTGTTCGCAATAAAAAAGCTGTAAGAAGCGATCGCAACTTTTGTTGGTAGTACTTTGCGACAGAGTGTCAAAGGGAATTACTGGGGTAGAATGCAAAAAATGCTGGAAAGTATTTCCATGCGAGCATTCACGGACGTCGGATAAATCAACGATGACTGGAAAGCATGCTAATAAATAAAATGGTCGTCATGCATGAGATTCCAACGGCACATTGTGCGTCGACTTGGTCCGCGGTCCCTTTGTGCAACCTACACGTAACTCACTCGCGCTCGCGCCTAATTACACCTGAATTTCTCGAGTGTTTCGGCTTCATTTAATTCGTTATGTGGACAAGATGCTTAGCCGGCTGTCGTTTCTCCTCTTGACCGATGCCTTTTCCATCTTGGTCGCTTTTACGGATCGATAATTAAGTCGTAGAAACGGAAAAGACACTGACAATCTGACAAACTTTCCCTTCTTTCGGCTTTCAGAATGTCTACATTCGTCGTTTGCTATTACGGTAATCATGCGATATACGCCAATCTTTAGGGACTGAACTTTTCCTTACATCGTATAGGTTTATTTTGTGACAGGATTTATTGAGAAGTATCAATATTCAATTTTCAGTTTGTCAATTCTTAAATTTTCAATTCTTCAATTCTCAATTTTTTAATTTTCAATTTTTCAATTTTTCATATTTTCAATTTTTCAATTCTTCAATTTTCAAGTTTTCAATTCTCAATTCTTCAGTTGTCAAGTTTTCAATTCTCAAATTTTCAAGTTTTCAATTCTCAATTTTTCAATTCCCAAATTTTCAATTCTTCAATTTTCAAGTATTCAATTCTCAAATTTAAATTTTTCAATTTTTTAATTATCAAGTATTCAATACTCAAATTTTCCATTTTTCAAATTTTCAATTCTCAACTTCTCAAGTCTCAAACTTTCAATTCCGAAATTTTCAATTTTCAACTCTCAAATTCCAAATGTTTAATCTTCAAATGTTCAAATTTCTATATCTTCGATCTACAAATAACAAATTTCTTAAACTAACAAATTTTTCATTTCCAAATCCCTAATTGTCAAATCCCCAAATTTCCAATCCTAAAAAATACTATTACTAATTGATTGTCCCTATGCTCATTCGAAAATTCCTAAAAAATTCTAGTTACCCGATAACTAGTCTCTAAACAATTTCATCGCTACCTATTCCACATTGAATTCTCTTCTACTCTTACACCAACGATCTACCCTATATCACCCGAAAAGATAATCAGCGATTGTCTCTTACAACACATTTCCCCTACAACAGTGACGTTACCCGCAGAAAAACGCTATTCTCGTTTTATTAGTAGAAGCCGTGTCGCCTCGTCACTGTCGCGATCGTCATTAACGTCATTTAGAGTCGCCGGATTGAAGAGCGATTTCGCGAATGGTTGAAGCACGTCGGGATCGCCTGCGGATATCTGGTGCTCGATTCATCCTAAATACCATAAAAAGGTCACGAGCGATTGAACAGGCACCGAAGACCTGCTTTACAGTCGACTCGTACAAAGAAACTTCGGTTACAATCTTCTTGGTTATGGCTCCGGCACGCGGATGACTTTTATGGGACACTTAATAAATTTGATGGATTGCGAAACTGGATTGTGCGTTGCTTCAAAGAGATTGTTTCACTTCGCAAACTTGGGTGGATTTGCGTCACTCGTTCCCTCTATCTCTCTCTCTCTCTCTCTCTCGCTGTAGTTAACTGCGTGGGTTTAACGAACATATGTCTAAAAATCAATCGGTTTTGAAATCATCTGTTTCAATATTCTTAGGCAATATTTCGTCGCTGATAATCTCTGATGACAGGTGACATTTATGATGGAGATTAACTGGGTAAATAGAATCGAACAAGTACATTGTATGGGATATTGCGAACTATCGGGGACACGATAAAAGTTGCGTATACTCGTCTACAAAGTAGCTTTCTGTTTTAGTGTCTCCTAGAATTTTTCAAGAGTGTGCTCCTGAGTTTAAGCTCTTGGACATATCGTGAAATGGTAAAAAGTTTGAAAAATTTTAGGAAGATCCCAGGACAATTTCACAGATTTTCAAATCAAATGTCTAAATGGACTTGATCTAAGGAAATTTAGGAACCACTTCAGAAAATCCAATGTCACTCCAGGAGTCATGTGGAATTTCAAAGACTTAAAACTGAGTGTGGTGAAATGAAATTTTTGCTTGAGACCACGTTCTGAGTCTTCAGTATTGTCTACTTAATTTGCTACATTTAACCCTTTGCACTCGATTTATTTTCAAAGTTGGGTGTTGTCCAATATGACGAGTGCAGTTCCCAATTGGGACCAGAAGGGTAAAATCGCAGAAAAAGTACAGGTATCCCAAAGTGAACGAAATTCCAAAACTTCTGAACTTGACTTTCATCTTAACGCGTTAAAGCTAGTAGACACGTGTCAAGTACATGCGTTCTACGCGCGTGTAAATGGTTGGTGCGCGATATACAAGTAAATACGCTTGACATAGGGAGGCTTTTGTTCGAGTGTGAAAGAGGCCTAAAGTCAGTCTATGGAACAGAGAGGAGACGACACTGTTTTCCGCGGATGCATCTCCGCTGATACTTTCACGGGACGAGCAGAACACAACGAGGCCGTGTGTTCGCTCGTCTCGTTCGCTCTGGCCGTAGAACGCTCGGTGTTTCTCTGTTTCGCTCGAACACAAAGAAAGTGAACGTTCCAACGCAACCGGGAAGTGGCCTCTTTATGCAACGCGATGTCTCTCCTAGCTGGCTGCTTATGGAATAACGCTCGTTGAAATTGCGACGCTGAGCAATGCTCCTTTTGCTTCATTTTTCATTCTTTCCTCCTTACTTTGTTCTCTCTTTTTGATACCACTTCGGGACACGCGGCTTGATATATCAAACGCGGGTATTATGGCCGATTTAATTTTAGAATATTGGCAGATTGCGGTGTTGTAATATTGGCATTGCTGTTAAATAAGCTTGGGGTTCTGCAACTTTAAAACTTCTTCAATTTAAAAATTTTTTAAAAGAATTTTGAATTTCATGTTACTAGATCACTATTCTCTGATAGTGATTTCAATATTATTAAATGCCATATACATAGATTTACTGACTCATTAGTGTTAAATAAGCTTGGGATTCTGCAACTTTAAAACTTCTTCAATTTAAAAATTTTTAAAAAGAATTTTGAATTTCATGTTACTAGATCACTATTCTCTTATAGTGATTTCAATATTATTAAATGCCATATACATAGATTTACTGACTCATTAGTGTTAAATAAGCTTGGGGTTTTGCAACTTTAAAACTTCTTCAATTTAATAATTTTATAAAGAATTTTCAATTTCAGGTTACTAGATCACTATTCTCTGATAGACCTAGATTTCAATGTCACTAGATGCAAACATAGACTTCCATATATCTGTAGATTCTAACATACTTGGATTCTACCAATATCCCTACAACAAATCACTCAAATATCCCTAGACTCATCCAGTATGCTTGTCCATCATTTAAACATTCATAGATTCTAAATATCCCTAGACTACACAAATGTTCCTGCACTACTACTGTTCAGGAACTAAATGTTTCTGAATATTCCTAGATTTCCCCAATATGTCTATCATGTAAATGTTCTTAGATTCTCTGAATATCCCTAGACTTCATATCTCTGTATTAATTACGTAAATATCCCTAGACCACAGAAATGTGCATGTACTCCGAATATTCCTAGATTGTCCCAATATCTGGTCCAGCACCTAAATGTCCCTAGATTCTCTTAATATCCCTAGACCTTCAAATATACTTATTCGGAACAAAAAGTCTTGAAAGAAGAATTGAATAGTTTCCCTATATCGCAGAAATATTAATGTACACGCGTTAGGTTGTAATTTTGCATACATGAGAGAGTATTGTAAAAAGTATCAGGCTTTTCCTTCTCCTTTTTGATAGGAACATTTTTTCATTTTCTTACGTGGAACTATGTCGACCGTGTCCTCTGGGAAATTATGGAACAACGGGCACGAAAGCTTTAACATACCTTTGAGTCGTCCGGGGGATTAGGTTTTTAAGGTTCATCCAACCTTATTCAAGCCATGTATGCATAATCACCAATTTATGAGAAGAATATCATGTGGAGTCTACGTCTAGATTAGATGCTAATTTAGTAGAATTATTAGTGACTAATAACTTGTTATAGATTGTTTTAAAGAAAATTGAGAAGTCTTAATTTGTGTTAATTAAAGAACTTGTGTAGTAATTTAATTCTTGTAGCACCATTTTGATTAAATTAAACTTGAATAAAAATCTATTTTTTGATAACATTTTGGACACTCTATTTATGGGTAATGTTAATATTTATCTAAGTGAAATTTCAATTCTGTATTTTGTGATAAATGTGAACGGAATATAAAAATGTAGAATGTTAGGTATATTAAATGTAGTTGTTTAGAACGAGTTTTGAGTTTAGGTGGGATTTTCCATGCTACATTGCCATAGTTTGAATGCGATTTTGATTATTTCGAGTTAGTAAAGAACGAATCACACGATGACCTGGATAAGTCGATTGGATCAAGCATCCAGCGTGCGAAGAGAGTCAAGTAAGACAATGAAGCTGATAGAAATCAAACGAAACTGTTTCAAATATTTGCCCACAGATGAAAGTGATGAGTGGAGTCTAGGAATCTGCAATTTACGCCAAGTGGAATAAATTTAGAAATAAGTCATCCAAAAATTTATAAACTTGAGAAAGTTACAAATTTTAAACCTTGCAAGTATAAAAACTTGCAATTTAAAAATGTTCACGACGTAAATTCTTTTCATCTCTTAGCAACAGTGAGAAAAGTAAACTCCCATAGGTTCGTTGCACAGAGGAACAATTGTTCAGCGTTTAATAAAATCACGAAAGATTGCTCCCGAAGGACAATGTAATTCGTTACACGATACACTTTTAACGCAACCGCCGTCTGCAATGCACGATTACTCGAGGATTGAACAGAGCGCGACCTAATTTTGTCCCGGAGCAGTTTCGTATTTCTACCTTGAGACCCTTCGAGGTTACATTCACCGTCTTCCTTGCAGTCTCTCGTTTTCCTCCAACATTCAGGACAACAATGGGAAAGGATAATACCGAATGCTTGTTCTGGAGGATATTACGTGAACGTTAGCTCTCCGCTTTTATGATAAATCGTTTCTCCAAGTAATTTCATCCCTCTTTCGAAACTGGATAGCGATTGACTAAAAATACTGACAACTATATTGTTTCCTGATGAATAATTTCACGTTAAATTAAACTGGTGGACTTTTAAAATCGAAAGCGTTAAAGTCAATGAACTGAACACTTATCATTAAATACAAAATGGAGTTTTGTAAGAATTTTTGATATTATCGGACGAAACTGCACAACAGCAGAGATTGTAAGGTAAATTTGTTCTCTGAATCATGTCGAAATATTAAAACTAAATAAGAACGATATACACGATCGCTTCTTCAATTTATATTGACCACTCAGTTAATTAAATCGTCAGAGGCTGTAATTTACACGGCGGCGTTTTACGAGCGGATCGATTGCGTAACGAAACGAAATGAACAGACTCGTTTAACGATTAAAAAGGCATCGTAAACGTTGAAATATACACACATGTCCACATAATAGGACACGGAACAGTGACTTATTCACGAGCACGCGACCAACTGGCCTCCGCCCACGAATTCGCTGGAAAACGATGCCGCGAGATCGTCGCTTTATCGGCTGCTGGCCCATTTATTCTTCCTTATCGAGAGACCAACACTCGTTTCGTTTCTGTATCGCCGGCCTGACATCGCGAACAATGGTCATCCATGGAGATAATATTCCGAAGACGTCCGACGACTGTTCGAAAAAAATTTTACCATAATGTGCATCCGAAGACATATTGTAAGCTAAGGTTAGGAATTTATGGGTTTGCGAAGTGGAGATGGTGGCTGCTAGGATAGGCATTTGGGAATCTAGGGACTTTGGGGATTTAGGGATTTTGGTATCTAGGGATTTGGGTATTCTGAGATTTGGGTATTTTGAGATTTGGGGATTTAGGGATTTTGGTATTTTGAGATTTGGGGATTTAGGGATTTTGGTATTTAGGGGTTTGGGTATTTTGAGATTTGAGTCTATTGGGATTTGGGGATTTAGGGATTTGGGTATTCTGAGATTTGGGTATTTTGAGATTTGAGTCTATTGGGATTTGGGTATTCTGAGATTTGGGTATGCTGAGATTTGGGGATTTAGGGACTTGGGTATTCTGAGATTTGGGTATTTTGAGATTTGGGGATTTAGGGATTTGGGTATTCTGAGATTTGGGGATTTAGGGATTTTGGTATTTAGGGGTTTGGGTATTTTGAGATTTGAGTCTATTGGGATTTGGGGATTTAGGGATTTGGGTATTTTGAGATTTGAGTCTATTGAGATTTGGGGATTTAGGGATTTTGGTATTCAGGGATTTGGGTATTTTGAGATTTGGTGATTTAGGGATTTGGGTATTCTGAGATTTGAGTCTATTGGGATTTGGGTATTTTGAGATTTGGGGATTTAGGGATTTTGGTATTTAGGGGTTTGGGAATATAGCGATTTGGAGATACAGGGATTTAGGGATTTTGGTATTTAGGAATTTGGGAATATAGCGAATTGGAGATATAGGGATTTGAGAATGTGGAGAATTCACAGATTCTGGGGAATTTGATGTACTTGAAATTTGAGAATTTATATATTCTGGGGAATTTGGTATTATTTGGAATCTGAAAATTTAGAAAATTTGCCCACCCTATGAAATTTGGTGTATTTGAAAGATTTGAGAATGTGCAAAATTTACACATGCCGTGAAATTTGATATAGTTGAAATTTGAGAATTTGGAGAATTTACAGATTCTAGGGAATTTGATGAACTTGAAATCTGCGAATTTAGAGAACTCGTAGATTCAAGGGAATTTGGTATTACTTGAAATCTGAGAATTTGCCCATGCTGGGAAGCTGAGTGCTCGAAATTTGAGAATATGCAGATGCTAAAAAATTTGGTATACTTGAAATTTGAGAATCTGACGAATTTGCGAATTCGCATGAATTGAATGTACTTGAAATTCAAGAATTCGTAGAATTCATGGATCTCGAATTCCAAGAAAACTGTCCCTTTCGAAGCAAGAAAACATCCGACCTCGAGGCAGTCGGCGATCTAGGACACGACTCGCATCGCCTTGTCGATAGGAATATATGCGAGTAGGACCTTGACAGAGGCGACAACTCCTCCCACGAATGGCCAAGACGAGGTGCCTTGCCTCGTGCGTCGCATACGACGCTTCATTTTCTCTTCTACGACCCCGGCTAATCCGATTCAAATGGATTTCCCAGATGCTCCAACGATCCTCGACAGTTTCGACACCCGGCCAATCGATTTGAATCGTGCAACAACCGTAGCCTCGTCACGCAATTCGCCGTTTGCGAAATAATCTCGTCCGACAACAAACCGATAAAGAACGACAAAATACCACCTGGCAATGATCCTTTAATCGCGCGCTCGTTTCACTGCTGTTGAGAGAAATTGCAACAATGGTAATCTTGTGGTTCAAGGTTCTTTCTGGAGAATTGGCAGAAAATTCTGGATTGTAGAAATGGAAGGGGTTTTAGAGAAGCAGTTTTGGTGTTGGAACTTTTACTTGGAGTAGTTTAATTGAATTATGGGAGTGTAGATATCAAATGAAATATATAGATTTCAAATGAAAAACCTAGGACTCAAACGAAATATCCAGATCTCAAATGAATATATCTAGATCTCGAGTAAAATATCTGGATCTCAAATGAAATATCTAGATCTCAAATAAATATATCTAGAACTCAAATGAAATATCCAGATCTCAAATAAATATATCTAGATCTCGACGTTTGTAGGTTTCAAAGGATTGAAATTTCTAAGTTCCAAAATTCTTATGTTGCAAAATTTCTAAAATTCAGAATTTCCACGTGTCAGAATTCCTACATCCCAAAATTCTTAAGACCTGAACTTACTGCACGCCAAAATCACTAGGTCCTCAAATGTACTATGTCTTAAAGTCCTTAAGTTCTAAAATTGCAACGTGAAAAATTTCCTAAGTCCCAAAACTACCACGTCCCCAAATCCCTTAGATCTCAAAATTACTATGTCCCAAAACTCCTAAATTTCGACGTCCTAAATCCCAAAACCTTTGAATTCTAAAATTAATACGTCCCAAAATTCGTAGGTCCCTAAATTATTACGTCTTAAAATTCTTAGATCCCAAAATTACTACGTTAACAATTTCTAAGTTCCGGAACCCCGAAGTCCCAAAATCCCTAGGTCCCAAAACTACTAAGTCCTAAAACCCCTAATGCCCGAAATCATCAAACAATTCAGAACAAAATACCACACTACTAAATGAACAAAATCAACATTCAATTTTCTAAATAATCCACACTATATGTCATACCTAATAAAGAACCTAATATAATCCATAAATAATATAAATGAGAAATAATTATATGTAAGCTCAGTAGAGCGAGAAGAAAGTTTCCACATCAAGTAGTGCAAAAATGCCGATATAAATTTCAGCACGTCGCGAGAAATAAATAGTAGAATGAATGATTAGCGAACGTAGATTTATCAGGATTATTTTTTTGTTTGTTTTTACGAGTTCTATTAGCCACTCGCGTTGGTCAGTCGGATTTCCAGGTGCATACCACGCCCTGGTACGTGCTCGCGAACCTTGAAAGACCAGCGACATTCCTTTTACAGGGCAGAACTGGAGCGTTCTCGCATAAAACGCGCCGCACTGACGCTCGAAACGAGCGTAGCACGAGCAATCGGTGAAAATACGCGCTTTGGGTCTTGTTACGGGTGCTGTTCCACGATTTTATACGATACGGCTTCATATCGAACAATCGTGCGATGGATAAAAAGCGAGGAAGGTGGTCTGTCGCAAAAATAACGAAAACGGAGATTCAATTAACATTATTAGGGCAGACCGTTTAAATAGACACACGTACTGTAATTTCATTTTTTAAATATTTCAATCTTGTTTTGTAAACTTTACACTATTTTATTTCAATCATATTTTTCAGATTATTTTATTTTTATTTTGTAAAGTTTGGAATATTTCTTCAGACACTTGCATTTGAAGATTTAACATGATTATTCGTTTATATATTTACTGGATTTGTAAATAAAGAAGTATTATACTGGGGGTTGTAATAAACCTTGCACGACTGTTAGGGTTAATAAGTTAAATGTATTACAAAGAATTTTGATAGTTCAGGAACTCGATAAAATTATAGATATATGTGATACAACTAATATGTTGGTAACGAGGAGTGACCTACAGAGGGCGAAAACTGCAATTCTGTAAATTGCACTCAGCTGACGAGCTGGAAAGAAACAATAGCCGGCAAACAAGTGACAGTTTTAATGTTACAGTTTACGATACTGCATCTTGGAAGGAAGAGCGAGAACGGTGGTAAAATGCGAAGAAAACGGGAGAAAAGTTGATGCAATTGCTCCACGCAGCTCAATTACTTTAAAAGGATCAAGTTATTCGCTAGGTTATAGGGTGTTTGGGTTTCTTAAAAATGATTTCAAAATTAATTAACCACATATTAACAGGTTGAGTATAATTCATTGTTTTTTAAGAAGAAGCAAAAGAAGAAAAATAAAAAAAATATATAAAAGTCGAAGAGAAATCAGAAGAACAAAAAGAAGTAGAACGAGGAGAAGAAGTAGAAATAGAATCAAGTGAAGAAATACAAGAGACAGAAATAGAAGTAGAATCAGGCGAAAGAATAGAAGAGGTATAAACAAAAGAAAATACAAAGGAAGCAGCATAATAACAGAATGTAATAAAAGAATTATTAGACTGAGAAGAAAAAGAATCACAATCAGAAGAGGAGAAAGAGAAATGAGAATGAGTATGATAGAAAGACTAGTAATTAAAAGAATAAGAATAAGAAGAAGAAAGTGGTTCGAACTCGTGCAACAAGCGTGTCTGCTCGTGGTTTTTCCTCGAGGCTGTCCGATATTCGTCGTTCTTTAATTGGCCAGGTGAAGCCGAAGCAGTAGAAAAGGTAAGTCTTTCGCCTCGTGCACCGTATTTAGACGGCCGATTAATTATGCGCTCGGACCGTAAACGGTCGGTCACCTGTTTCGAGCGGCCGTACACGCGCCTTTACGTCTTACTTCGGCTCGACCGCTCTAAATCTACGGGCGTGCGCGCGCGACCAACCGACAACCTATACTTGACACCGTGCCAGGAGACACCATTCGAAAAATCTTCGAGAGCAACTTTCTAGGATTTTGAAGGTTAACGGTATCCTTGACCATCCGTTTCTACTTCGAGAATCCTAAACACCTCCCCCAATTCACCTACGACCCGACGCCGATTGGCACATATGCCGATTCTGATGCAATTTTCGTATCATACCTACTCGTACCACTCCGCTTATCCTACATACGACCGATACTCTCGGAGATTTACGGAACTTTCAACAATTTACTGACCTCGAATTTCGAATATGGCAATTCTAGGGAATTTGGAGGTTCTCAGGAATTTGGCGGTTTTAGGGAATTTGGGGATTCTAGGGAATTTGGGGATTCTAGGGAATCTGGGGATTCTAGGGGATTTGGTGGTTCTAGGGAATTGGGGATCCTAGGGGGGTTAGAGATTCTAGGAAATTTGAGGATTCTGGTGAATTTTATGGGTTTCGAATTTTGAAATATAAGGAATTTCAAATTTGAAAGCTTGTAGAATTTGGGAATACTGGGGAATTTGAAATTTGGGGTCCTGGGGAATTTGATGGATTTCGAATTCCAAAGTTCGTGGAATTTGTCAATTTGGAGAATTCTGAGGAATTTGGAATTTAGGGACTAAAAAGTTGTAATCAAACTAAGAAACTGTAATTAAAAAATGTTGAAGTTAAAAGATTTAGAAATGTCAATTTTGTGATCCTTAAGATTGAGTACATTTATTACGTGAACTACAAACATTATTGTACAAAGCAGTAAAATGTCTTTATCGCGATGTAATTTTGTGCCGCAGTCGTTAGCATATCTCGATGCATCTATCAAATCGCCCAATTTTTTACAATTTGCATAATTTACTTCACCGATAACGAGCAAAGCAATTCACTTAATAATCGCATTTAAAGGTTAACAAACAATTCCGAACGCGATTTAGAACAATACCTTAAATGTTCGCGTTATTATGCTGTTACCTGTTTTGCACGAAACCCGAGGCGACGTATAACAAGGGAAAAATAAATACTTCTCCGAACCATTTCGCTTACACAATTCGCCTAATTATACTTATTCAGTTCTTTTACCCGGTATTAGAATGAGAATGCATGTCATGAATTCACAATTTTGCGCAACGGCTGTTCTCGGCCGTGTAAAAAATAAATACTTAGGATAAGTGTAGAACGCGAGTGACAGACATTATTGCCTCTTAATATTCGCTATGAAATTTTTAGAAAGTCTCGCAGCCAGTCGTTCACCAATTTGCAACTCACGTAACAATTTGTTTTTATGCTCTCGCTTCAACGACACTTTCGAAATCTCGAATCTCTTGTCAAATAATGTTGCATATTTGCCTGTTAATTGCTATAAAACGTTGCATGTGCAAATGGTAAAGGTGACTGTGTGCTTTCTGGGAAACTTCAATAACAGCCATTTCTACCGCCTTCAGGAATTAGTGTCTGACCATGAACGACATACTCTACTGTTCGTACTTTTACGCTCGCGGTTATACTGGCTTTCTTTACTTTAGCGAATGTTGCGGTTTAGAGGAAAATAGCCTCATCCCTTATTCAATCTTTGTTGGAAAATTTGTAACGTTACTAAATTTCAGATTTTCAATTTCAATAATTTCAACGTTTGAAGATTTGCAAATTTGGAAATGTAGGTATTTAGGGATTTGGGAACGTATAGGGTTTTGGTATTTAGGGACTTGGGGACGTATAGGGATTTGGGAATCTAGGAATTTGGGGATTTGGGAATCTAGGAATTTGGGGATTTGTAGGGATTTGGGAATCTAGGAATTTGGGGATTTGTAGGGATTTTTGAATCTAGGGATTTTCCCTCTAGGTATTTTTAAATCTAGGGATTTCTGAATCTAGGGATTTTCAAATCTAGGGATTTTGAATCTAGGGATTTTTGAATCTAGGAATTTTTGAATCTAGGAATTTTTGAATCTAGGGATTTGGGAATCTAGAGATTTGGTAATCTAGGAATTTGTGGAGATATAGGGATTTGGGAATATAGTGACTTGTGGATATAGGGATTTGGAAATGTAGGTATTTAAGAAATTTGGGAATTTGAGAACTTGGAAATTGTAATATTTATAAGAATATGGTAACTATTGTATTTAAAATTATAGGTACCTCAAAATTTAAGTTTTAGAGAAATTAAAGTTTAGTGCTTTGAAAATGTGTATTATATCGTGACTAGACTATCGAATTAATGGAAAATATCTTAAGTACTCTACACTCAGGCCATACACAATATCCTCAGTACAGATTACTGTAGATTAGTACAGATTGCACAGGATATTATTATCGATTAATTCCATAATCTAATGCTACCATTTGCTATTTCGATATAATTTCAGTACTCAGATTCTGCCTTACAAAATCAACAGCGTAATCGACCAATTAATCGCGAGAGGAATTAATTTCGGTGTACAATCAAAATCAAGGTCTATTTTCGATTCTCTAATGGAGAAGTCCTTTGCAATAAACGCGGGTTTTATATATATGTATTTTCACTTCGAGTTTCACACACAGTCACGTACAATCAATTTCCCAGAATTTTCCGAGACTGATAGGCGACAGCAAACCATGAATACTAAACAGCGAAAGAAAAAGTAGGCTGACACTATTTAATTTAACGAGCTGGAAAACAGACTTTCCCAAATTCTTGAAATCTAAAGTAGTTAGGAATTGTGTACCTACTTTAAGAGTCTTGAACTATACGCAGTTAAAAATATCGATGTTCTGTTATTTAATTATTGAATCACGGATTGATGGTCGTATATTTTGTGAAATTTGTTATTTTTGCAATTTAGTACGCTATTTTATGTCTGACAAAAAATTAAGTATTAATGGAATCGTATTTTATAGAGTTCATATTTTAACACTGTAGAATTATTCATTTCTTAAGAAGAATCACTATCTTAGAGTGCACTGTAGAATTATTAATTCTCATACTTATAATTAACATCTGATAATCGAGTATCGAATAATAACATAATTTATAATAAAAGTAAACGGTACAAAAATTCGAACATTAAAATAATAATTGTTTCCAACAGTCAAAACATCAAAAACACAAATAGGTCAAATAACAAAGAAGCAGAAATGTCATAAAAAATACAAATTTTGTATAAAATGAAATTTCACAGAAAAAATTTGGTCACAGAATTCCATCAAAACTATTAAAAAAAAACAAAATTGAAAGCAAGGCAATATGCAAATAGAAACAGAGTAAATATCTACCAGGAAGAAATTCGAAACAATATCAACGAAGAGAAATTAATCGATCACGCTCGATTAATTTCTCCATCGCTCGAGTAACCGAGAGAGAAAAGCACACATCGCGTACTTGACCTTAACACCAGTGACGCCACTGATACGCGACAGATAAGGTGATCCAAGAAAAAGAAAAGCTCGGGAAAAGTGAAAGGAACGTTCAAGCATGTTTGATAAAGAGCCGAAGAAGTATAAATGAAAGACTGTATTACGATACGGTTACTGGAACTGCTTTAACGTGTTACATTACCGGTGATAACGTCGCCGTGGAGATAAGAAGAGGAAAATAATGAAAAGTTGAAAATTACAAGGGACAAATATGTAACACGTTGATAAAATTATGCGCTCCTTGTATTTCTCCTTTCTTAAGGATTTAAAGTCTAAGCATTTTATTATATTTTATTTATCTACAATAGATCTACAATAGATTATAATCTATTATAACCGACGTTTAGTTTAGTGTTAAGAAAGTTTGGTCCTCTGACAAAACTCGTATCTGGCACCTTGTACATTTGTATGAGTGAGTGGTTCGAATTTTATAGTAGTCTGATACTAGCGTACTTTGACAAAATCTGGCACAGTTTACCTTGTACATTTGTATACATGAGTTCAAACGTCATTTTATAGTATCCGATAGCGTATTTTGTGCACATACACCATAAAAATGAAAAACAATGACTAGTTTATCACTGTCAGTGGCAATAACGAACGAATCGAGAATATGAAATAAATCGACGATCTGGAAGTAGGTTTCGGTGGTAAGTGCAAGGGTTAATCGGTTGGAGGTCGTGTAATTAATTGCATAAAGGATATTCGAGGTGGACGTTACTGTAGCCCACGTTCTCATTGTTGCAAAACGCGTTGCACGCCTTCCTTGACATTAAAACGTGCGCTTACAACGCGCGTTCCATCGCAAAAGCGTAATGCTCGCGCCTACCTTTGCTCTTCCCCTCTCTTGTTCGCGTTCCACCTTTTCCTACGCGTTCCTTCTCCTTTTCGTCTTTCCTTCTGATCAACCACGTGCATCCTGGGTCAAGTGCGTCGCTTGCGTACTTTTCTTCTTTTTATGACGAATCTTATTTGCGATTGATTTGGTACCTCGGTATCCGTTCCACGCGGACTCTTACGCGAATGAAAATCAAAGTAAATGCCAGTAACGATAGAGTAAAGTAAAAGTCAGTACTGATAAAGTATAATCGGTACAAAGTAAGAATCAGCATCGATAAAGTGAATGAAGTCAATACAAAGCGAAAGTCAGTTTTGATAAGGTACAGTCGGTACAAAGTAAAAGTCAGTTCTGATAAAGTTACTACAAAGTAAAAGTCAGCATCGATAAAGTGAATGGAGAACGATACAAAGTAAAAGTCGGTACCGATAAAGTAAATGAAGTCGATACAAAGTAAAAGTCAGATAAAGCAAATAAAATCGGTACAAAGTACAGGCAGTAACAATAAAATAAAGGAAGTCGGTACGTAGTCAGTATCAATAAAATAAAATAGGTCTGAAGTAAAAGTCAGTATCAATAAAGTAAATAAAGTCACCAATAATATATAATAATAAGTAAATAATAAAAAAAAAGTATTGGAAATAAAAATGAAATGCATATAGGTTTTACTAATAGATATTTATTTTTGACTTTTAATCAAAAGTTAGAATCTTAGAAATTTAGAAAAAGTTAGAATTTTAGAAATTTGAAACTTCGGAAACTTGAAGATTTAGAAACATCGGCTTAAAAATTTTTGGATGTGGAAATTTAGAAACCTAGGAATAATTAGGAAATTTCGAAACCGGTAAACTCATGAATTTGAAAATGTAGAAATTTAGAAATCCGTAAACGTGGAAATTTACTGCATAAAGCGTCGAGTGCACGTGGTTTTCTCTTTACACTGCCCAGTCATCGCTGATCACCGCGGTAAAATATGCAACGAAACGAAAAAAAATTCAGAATATCATTAAAGTATAATATGAAACAATAAGTTGCAAATTTAAATTGCAGAATAGTTTCGCACAGAATCATCCACGTTTTTACACCGTCAGATATTAATACACAAATGAGACACGGCGATGTATATTTAACTGAATGAGTCAAAACTTGATCAACTTCGTCGGAATTTAACCGATAAATTATTTGAATCGAACTCGTGTTGTGTACACGATGTAAGAACAGAGAATTCTTTTCGAGAAACGATGTGACACCTTGGACGAAATGGATGTAAACACCTACCGCGAGAGAGGAATAATTAACTCCCATGGAATCTTACTCTTGCGGATATTATCATACAGAACCGTTAGGTGTGTGTATCTTGACTGGTAACAATAGCAGCGATTTCCAAGAATAGCCGATCTATCGACAAATCGTAATGCAAATTGCGAAACACCTACGATTTTAAACAAAAATTAGTTTTGTGTTAACAGCAAAAGTTATTGGTAGTCACTTCAACGGTTGCTAATGATAAAACTAGACTATTGTCAATTGATTTAGAGCCTAGTACATATATCATACGTTAAAAATGGAAGTGCAATTTTAATCTCAAATTTGATTATATATTTTCAAAAATAAAATTCGTTCAATTTCCATCGTAGTGAACGTCGTTGATTAAATTATCGTTGTTGTCTTTAGTAGAGCAATGAGTGGACTAAATATTTGCTCGTTGCTATCAGCGCCGATTAGAGTGGTTCTTCTGCAAATAACGCTCGCGTATAAATAGCAATTTCATCTATTTTCTGTCGGCGAATAATAATCTACCGTTCAGAGTCACCCAGAGCGTAACCCGTGCCCGGATATCCGGTTAACTCAGATAATATGTTTATCTCCGAAATCCGGCAACCGGAATTCGAACACACGGTTAATAGAACTTCCTCGCGATTCGATTGTGTCGCGTAACAATTACCATCCCCGAAATTTAATCGATAAAGCTTCGCAGAATATATAAATACTCCGCACAATTCCACTTACTGCAATATAATGCGGTGGTTCAACTTATTGCAATATAACGCGCAGTAATTCCGCGTGTTGCTGTACGAGTGGTAATTCAATTTATTGCAATATAGTGCGAGGTAATCGTACGCGCCGCTATATAACATGTAATATGCAATATAACGCGTGGATACCGAAATGATGCAATGTAGCGCGTAGTAATACACCATATTGCGATATAACGCGTGACAGCTCAACTTATTGCAATATAACGCGAGAATATTCCACGCGATTCAATACAACGCGTAGCGTCCACCATATTCCACTACAACGCGTGGTAGTCCTACCCATCGCAATACAACGCGTGACATTTAAATTGACTGCAATATAGCGCGTTGTAATGCAACTTGCTATAATAGAGTGTATAATATTAATAAATAGTCCAGCACAGCTCAACACTATCCGCCAACGAACGTACACGAAACAAATGTCCCTAAGAAGAAAGCAAAACTTGCAGAAAGATTCAAGTTCTTCCTTATCCGCCTTTCTCAAAGAAACCTCTCTCTCACGAAGATTATTATACTACTTTCTCGTTGAAAAGCGACTGGTTAACCAAGAAAGTGTATAAAACGCTTTCGAGCAGCATTTATTATCGAATGTAGAAAAAAAAAGGTACGAAAAAATTGCATGTCGAAAAAGAAAGAACTCATTACTCATCGGTAAACGAAGAACGGAAAGGTACAGTGTTTCAGTTGTACGAGAAAGAGAGAGGGAGGTGCATCGAGATATACAATCATCGTTGCGAGAGTAGGCAACATTAACGATTCCTTCACCTTCTCTGTTGCATATTCAGATTAATAAATTCCAACGGAGCAAAAGGGACAGTAGACTAGGGAATGAGAAAAAGAGAGGCAGAGTGGCTTCTAATCGAGCTCTCGGACGCAACGTTGAACAATGGAGTCTGAAATGCACGAAACGGGTCACTTGTCGGTACGTGGGCGTAATGGATTCTATACGACGCGAAAATATTCTCGATAATATTGGAAATATTCAGGCTACACCGTGCTTTTCGTTACAAATTTTACACAGATTAATTGCGATAGCGCTTCAATGAACCTTTGATATTTTATGAATACACCGGCGCAGAGAGAAATTCAACTGGATTGAAAATCACGTTTAATAATCATCTCGAATTTCATTTAATGGTCGGAGTTATTTGGAGGGATATTAAGGAACAGGTTTTCGCGTGACAGTAAGTTACAACTGTTGCTCTGTTATGCAGTTTTCGGATGATAATGGAAGTCATAGACTTCGTTGTCACGACATTAACTCGAAAACTATTCTTGTTAAAGTTTAAAATACGGTACTATCTCCCTATATTACTTGTTGAATGAGTTCTCCGTATAGATTTTCACGTAGAACAATGGCACTAACAAGCATTACATGACCATACATCGAATCAACACGCGGCGTAGATGAGTAAAATTACCTCGCATTATATTGCAGTAAATTGAATTGCCATACGTTATATTGCGATAAGGTGAATTACCATGTGTTATATTGCAATACGTTGAATTACCACATGTTATATTGCATTTTGTTGAATTATCACTCGTCATATTGCAAAAGTTCAGTTACCATGGGTCGTATCACAATAAGTGAAGTTACCATACCTTATACTGTAACAAGGTGAATTACCTCGCGTTATATTGCGATATGTTAAATTTCCACACGTTATATTGCGAGAAGTTGAATTAATACGCGTTATATTGCAGAAAGTTAAATTGCCACCCGTTGTATTGCATCATAAACCACCACGCGTAGAATTACCGCTGTTTATATAGCAACCGGCAGCTGTGTTGAATCATCTAACCTTGTGCAATATACCAAGATAACTCGGTGAATATAAAATAATCGTTAGCAGCAGCTATTAGACATCCCCGTTTGTGGCGACATAAGGAAAGTATACAAGCATAATTCTGTTACGATTATTCAGAATACACAAGATACTTGTAAGAATTTTGGCCAGCAACCAACGACAAGTATTATATCTAATCGACGTTAAAAATAGCCGGAGGAAAAAATTAACAAAATTAGCAACAGATGAGGACCTCTCGTTATTTGTTACGCGATACGAAGCCCGATAGCGGATTTCGTCATCGACCCATGTCAACGACCGAACAACGAACACGCTTCTTCGATTGCAACGGAATCGATGATGCTCGCTCGAACCCGGCGGCATCGTGAAATTTAATTAAATCACATTATCAATCCCGGTGAAAGGCGAACGTGTAAAACGTCCGTCTGTTTTGCGTGAAATATTATGCTGTTGAACACGCTTACGTGCAATGTCAAGTTGCAAATTCTTCAGGCGATCGTGATTTGCGTAACTGACTATTCCGGATAAATTCAATCATTTAATTGCAACGAATTCTGAATTTCGTAGCCGCCGTTCGTCGAGCGGATTGTCAACGACGACCCGTGATATTTGACGGTGCTAAACGCCTTTTCTTTCACAAGAAATCAATACGCTTGTTTCGTTTGTCGCGTTAAGGAGAAAACGAAAGTTGCAAACGACGCAAATTTGCGACACGAAAGTGACATAGTAATTACGTTTACAGACGTGTTTTGAAACTCTAAAGCACTCGATTAAAATCTGCCAACATGTTTGCGTTTAAGCCTTTTAAACGCGATAAAATTTCCGATTATTCGTTAGAAACGAATTTCCGCGTTATTTTTACGTCACCCTATAATTTGTGACCGGCGAAAACGAACGATTTCGCACGAAAATAATCCTCGATATTTCCAGCGAAATTCAAAAGACCATAAAACCATTCGGATATCAAAGACTGTTCCACAAAGTAATCTGTTACGGGTAATAACTTTTTCCGCGTAATTTTACTCCCTTCATGAAATTCTGTATTTCCGTTTCGTGTAAATATGAAATTTCATTCGCGAGAAAAAGAAGATTCATCGATTCCTGCGTTAAATTCCGACTGACCCCAACCGGTGTTTCTTTGACACGGTTATCTTCGTTCTGCGTTAACCAACGCAAACAACGCATCACGTGCACCACACATGAATAATCAGACGAAAGACAGGGACACGTATCGTGTTTAAAAGCAACGAACATCGTCGAGTCTTGTTACTACAATGAGCCAGTAATTACTGTTATAATGGGCGAACAAACTAAAATCGAGATCCGTTGCACGAGACGACATTGCACCTTAACCTTTTTTTCTCGATCACGATTCTGCACATAATTTTACTATGTACTTTCCGCTTGATCAAATACTTCTAGAAAGCACATTTCAACCTCATCTCTTCAATATCCTTGCTTAACCATGTGACCAAATGTGACCATTTTCAGAATTTATCTCCAGATATTTAAATCCTAGTTTACTGATCCTAGTCCAATTCCTAGCTCCAACACTTACAAAAAATATGAGTTACTCTCCTGAAAATGAAAGGTCTAGGAAGTTCCTTTAAAAGGAATGGAAAGTATCGCCGGAAAAAGTGTATCGTTACAGTAATATCCGGTGCTTGGAATCCACGTAGCCATAAAGTATTGCACGTTCCAGCTTCTTCGAGGATCGATATTGGCCACGGAAGCAACCTAGGGAATTCCAATCTCGTCGAGCTGCACCGCGGGCAAGAAAGCGCGATTAGACGCTCTGGCAAAGAGCGCAACAAAGTTAAGGAAAGGAGGAAGTGACAGTGTGAAAGGTTCGCAAATTTCACAACACTGACATCTCTAGAATGTAGTTCGATGAAGTTTTGAAAAATGAATCGAGTCTGATAACAGTACATTGTGACGTAACAGGTAGCATTCACCGATGATAGAGAAAGAAGGAAGCGATCCCGAGTGAAAGGCTAACATTAAAAACGGAGTATAATGTGGCATTAAAATTCTCGGGTTAACGATTGGGTCATATAGATTACTTATTTTTTACCGTCTCGGATGATTTGTCTTTCTTTTCGTAGCTGAAGAAAACTGTATTAATCAGCAGTAAATGGAAAGGTATGAAAAGTGAAGTTAGAGAAAGGATCGAGCAGTTGACGCAATAATAGAAGAGGAAGATCATCGATCGAGGCTTATCAAGATTTCAAGAAGTGCTTCATCCTTTCAATCGTATCCCATCGTTCGAGGGTTTTCGCTCGCGAAAAAGTCGATGGAGATAAAAGTAAAGCGTGCAACAACAATACGGTGCAGCGGTCCGATACGGAGCCGAGTTATCTCGTTGAAAAATGAGGGACGAAGAAAGGAGGAAGTGTCGAGACGAGTGAAAGGCGTGATTGGAAAATTCAGCGGTCAGAGATTACCGCTGGAACTCGATGCACGTGCGCGTCATATCGCGTAGCGTCGCGTCACGTAACGTCGCTATTCTGCCTGATTTGTTCGCTCGCTGAAAAACGACGGGCGTCACGAATCGCGTTCGCGTTGCTCGATTCGAGAAAAATTTATACGATCAACTGGATAACGTCGTTAGAAACCGACGGTGCAATCGATGGTACATTCAAAAACTTACGCTGTCTCATACGACACGACGCACCATGTGCGTCCCACTCCATGCAATTACCGACACCCTGTGCGTCCTAAATCGTCTTTCCAATATAATCTGCAATTTTGTTCAATGGAACTAACGAAGTTGCACATGCATACTACTTTATTCGATTCATAGGATGATACACCGTATGTGTCCTATATTATACGATGCTACCAGTAACGCACCATGTGCGTCTTACATTATGTACACCACAAAATCCATTATTTTTTATCAGTATAACAAACGACATAGTATATACATCTTGAATTATCGATTTTAACCGACATTACACTGTATGTGTCTTGAAGTTCGATACAATCCGTGACGCACCATGTGCGTCTTACATTATGTGCAACACAAAATCCATTATTTTTTATCAGTATAACAAACGATATAGTATATACATCTTGAATTATCGATTTTAACCGACATTACACTGTATGTGTCTTGAAGTTCCATACAATCGGTGACGCACCATATGCGTCATATATTATGTATACCATACAGTCTACAATTTTTGATCAATGTAACTAATGATATATCATACATGTTTTGAATTATTCATTGCAACCGATAATGTACTATATGTGTTCTGTAATATTCAATACCATCAATGACGCACCATATGCGTCTTACTTAACCAACGATATTTCATAGTTTCCTGTTGTCTGTGTAATATATTACACTATTTTTATTCGTCGTAACGTGTGTTTTACTCTATTGATTGCACTTGATGACGCACCGCGTGCGTCTTTTTATCACCCGTTACATAATCGACTATTTTTTTCAATATAATTAACGTTGCATCGTGTGCGCCTTGCGCTATCTAACGTAATCAATGACACAATATGTCTTCTATTATTTGTAGCATAGAGTGAATTGAAGTTTCTTCTTGATATAATGACGCATGGTGTGCGTCTTGCATTAGATAATGTAATTAATGGCGCAACATGTGCTTCTTCTATTATCTGTAGTACACACAGTATTATTATTTTTAATATAACGATGCGTCCTGTTCTAATACAATCGATGACGCACCATGTGTGTCCTACTATCCGCAAGCAATGACACACCAGGTGCGTCTTATAAAGCAACTGCGCTCCAAAAATTGTTGAAATCGTATAAAAACAAAATAGAAGAAAAGTATTGTAATTTATTAAACTTGAATAAAAATTTGACTAATTTTACTTTGGACGAAGAATCGAACGATATAAATAAGAGAGAGATTGTTGCGTTCAAGTTACTTTGAAAATATTGAGAAAAATATTGATTTGCCTTGTTGTATATTATCAGTGTAATTATAGAAAGTGAAAGTAGAATTGCAAGTACGTTGTTTTCGTGTTGCCAGTACCGTTAGAGGGATCAGCGTTGCGACGACACGGTCGATCGATGTTGTATCGTTAGAATGATTACGAAATTCCGTTGGAAGAGTACACACAACCGTTCGAGCAGAGAGAGAGAGAGAGACGCGACCTAGGACAACGTCGATGCAACAGGCTGTTTTTCTACGTTAGCATAATCTCACACGGTGCACTTTTACGCCTTCGTCTGGCGTATCATCACCGTGAAATCCTATTATTCTCGTTTCGGTATTTAATTTTCCTTGTTCTGGTTCGTGTCTTCGTTGAAGGTTACTACCTGTGACGGTTTACTTTGATCCCATCATTTCACTTACGTTTTTAATATCATAATTACTTTCCCGCTAGAAACAAGTCCTTTCTCCTCGGATATGCAACTCCTTAATAAACTACCGATGACAAAATGTAACATACAAGAAATTACAACTTAATTTTAGCGCGTAGTATTGTTTTATCGTCTCAATTTTTATGCATTTAATTAAACATTTTTTACGTTAATAAGTGCCCTCGCATATCACCCAATTTTGAATGAGGAAACTCAAACAAAATTTAACGGAGTTAAATGTGCCCACGCAACTTGGTGAGAAAAAATTTCATTTTTCACGTTAACGCTGAAATTGAAGATATACAATCGTACTACAGTTCATCCCCGTGTATAAACGCATTTAAAAATGCCAGCTACTAAAAATGAAAGCCATTTATCGTTGGAACGTTTTCCGTTTAAAGTGCAACGAATTGCGAGAGAAAACATTTTCTATATAAATTTCAGAAATGAAAAGGAACAGTACTGCAAATTGAAACTGGAGATTATTCATTGCTCGAACGTTGTAACGAAGAGGAAAAATTATTTTTCACGGAACTTTTGAAAGTCAATACCTATAATATATCCTTCATACATGAACGTATAACCCTTCAAGTTGCGATTACAGGATTAACTGTGCTTTAATCGTTTCTCGTCAGGGGTACAATTGTGCGAAAAATTGTACGTCTTCATGCAAATTTTGAAACCGTACAATTACACGATATGTAATTTTTGTAAACGTATCCTGTTTAGCGAAAAAAGAATCCCAAGCGCGTCTCCGTGCGCGCGTTGCAAAATCATCGAGCGTGAAAATGAATTCTCCGTACGTATCGATCGTTTAACCGCGATCTTGCCGCGGTGGTAATCGAAAACAACCTGTTGACTGCGTAATTAATCGGGCAACCGTGCCAAAAGGAGACTAGCATCCCGCGATATGCGTGTCACTCGCGTCGGGAATCCGCTTGACATTCCTCGGTAGCGTCCTGATCGAACGAACGACACAAATTAAATAATCTTATCTCTGCGGCCGTGCCGTATGGTTACGATTAAAAAGAGACATCGGTGACGCGCGTTCTTATCGTGTTTCACCGTGATCTGTTCTATTTTGTTCCCGCTTCAACAGTGGGTGTTGCGGTATGCACACACTTTGTGGCCACCGTAACATTCTAATTAAGCTAATTAATTATGGAGATGTAGTAATCAGCAAAGATTAATCTGCAACTGATTGCTTCTGTACGAGTTCTATAATTAGTGAAGATTTTGCGAATTCGGCAATTTTCTTATCATTTCTGTATTCCTGTATTTATAGATCTCTAATTTAGATATATCTCTAGATCACAATAGTTATGGAACCAAATATCCCTAGGTACCGACAACGATAGGACCGAGTATCCTTAGATCTTTGTAGTTCTGACACAAATATTACTACATCATAGCATCGATACGGACAAATATCCCTAGTATGGCGCGATTCGATATTCAAATATCCCTAGAGTTCTGTGGTCTATGGGCCAATATCCCTAGGACCTGGAAGTGTTAGAATCAAATATCCCTCGATCCGTCTAGTTATATGACAAAATATTCCTAGACCTCGAAATAACCAGGGCCAAATATCCCTAGATCCCGACAGTCGTGTGGCAAAATATCCCTAGACCCCGATATGGTGAAGGCCAAATATCCCTAGATCCTGACAGTTGTGTGGCAAAATATCCCTAGACCCCGATATAGTCAATGCCAAATATCCCTAGATCCCGGCAGTTGTGTGGCAAAATATCCCTAGACCCCGATATAGTCAAGGTCAAATATCCCTAGATCCCGGCAGTTGTGTGGCAAAATATCCCTAGATCCCGATATAGTCAAGGTCAAATATCCCTAGATCCCGACAGTTGTGTGGCAAAATATCCCTATACCTCTATGTATCCAAGACCTAATATCCCTAGATCCAGCAAGTAATATGACAAAATATCCCTAGACCCCGCTATGCCTCGGACCAAATATCCCTAGATCCATCCAATTATGTGGTGCAATATCCCTAGGGTCGATTTAACCTGAATCAAATATCCCTAGATCACAATACTTGCAGATCCAAATATCCCCAGATTTCAAAATCGCGATAAAATATCCCGAAATTCGAATTTTGCTAAGACCAAATATCCCTGGATTTCTAGGAACGAAGGAATAATAGTTCCCAAAACCTTGTATCCCCAGTGAAAATTCGCTAGTTTTCATCATGGAATTTTCCACCATTTTCCGTCAAATCCTTATTTGTTTGCTCTTACAACTAATCACTACTGAATTTGATTAATTATTTCCTGTTTTTACTTAAGACATCATTATCCATACTACTGATCAAATATCCTGAATACATAATCCAGATATAAACAAGAACATCGATACAGATAATGGATAAAAAATTGAAGGCTACCTTATTAAACAAAGGATGAACAGATTTTCTCACGCATTTCGCAATATTCATAACGGTACGGTTAATTATCATGGTAAACAAAAAATTGATCTTGTACAATCATTAATATTAAATGATATATGCGACTTAGCAGTCCGGAAAGATTGATAAAGTACACCGAAGAATAAACTAGTGAAAAACATGCAATATGCGATGTTAATGAACTAACGTGTTTAATGTACTGCGTAGTTAGAATGTGAGAGCTGTTTAATCAATGTAGATAATCGAAGCTTCAGTATATTACATTATCAACAAACAAATATTATTGCAGAAAGTTTAAATATTTAATTTTAATGGAAGTATGCTCGGATATGTTTCGTGGATCTGGGTCAGTAAAGTTAAAAATTGACGTTGATAATAAAAGTAATAAAAAACGCATCAAAAAGAACTATTGTTAAATTACAACACACAATAACGAACATTTATAATTAATGACTGACGACTGATTTTTATCGATCGATAAAATCAATCGCTATCTTACGATTAATTTTTCTCGATCGTAAAAATCAATGAATCAATCAAATTAAAACAATTCAATTGATCGATAGCGCGCATAGATAAGCCATATTATGCTTGAAATAAAACTTCGATGTTCTTTGATACAGGTAATCGGTTTTGTAAGAAACAGAATTAATTGTACACCTGTGAGCACGATAGGTTTGCAGAAAAATTGCGATTCAGGGGAAAGTTATTTTATAAATTTACAAATTTTGAAATTGGAGATTTATAAATTTGAGACACGAGAATATAAATATCAAAAGCAAATGGTAGTAAATATTCCCCTATAATATTTATCCAAAAGATAGGTACAGTGCAATATAGTGTACACAGTGACAAGAGAAATAGGAAATAAAAAAATCCGCGTAGGCGAGGCAAACAAATAACCGCGATGAACAGGATACGATAAAACACGACGACAGGATAACAATCGATCCTGCCGTCGCGACGGAGATTCTAATCGCGTCGCGTCGCGTCTCGTAGTATTCCGGCTGCGATTGCGTTTAACAGATGAATCGAGGCATCGCGACGCTACACCTACGATTCAATTCCGGGAATGCCATCAAAGCTCTTGACCTTCATAAACCTGAAAATTCCTCGAACGTAAAATTACTACCACTCCAGTACAGAGTAAGTACAATTTTCTCTCAAGGGGAAAACAATTTTCCAATCAATAATATTGTGATATAGATCCGACAGAACCGATTGTTAACTGTTGATTGCCAGTTCTCGATTACAAAATATTCAGCTATAAACGCCAATAAATCTGAAAAGTGTTCGCTTAAACAGCAAAGTAAAACAAAATAGAAAAGAGACAATATTTGTTTAAATAAAACGGTGAAACAGTAAGATAATGGTATAATAAAATAGTATAATAGTAGTATAGTAATATGCTTGCACAGTAGAACTGATGAAAAAAGTAATATAGTAGAGTAGTTATATTATGAAATAGCAACATAATACAATAACACACGTGACTGATCTCAAATCTCGAGCAGCAGGATCTTAAGTAACTCTTAAATAAAGCCAAGTAATTAATAATAAAATGGAGCGATGAAAAATTTCGAAACCCTGTTTAACACATCCCGATACTCTATAAGGACGAATAGATCATAAAGAAGAAAAAAATGAATCTACGGTCGCGGCGAAAGGAAGAAAAGGACTTAGGAAAGGTCGCGCGCCTGCGCGTACGGTGTATGTTCTGGAAAGAGCACGACTGTTCGTATATCCGCGTTCATGCACGGTTGTTTTCGAAACGCCGTCGGTAAGGCAGACAGGCGATACGTCAACGGACGGAGTACTAAAAGGCAAAGTAATAAGACGAACGCGAGGGATCGGAACGTTTCTAAAATTCGCCTACAAAACGTCGTACGAACTACGCCAACGACGCAATTTTCTAGAATCGTCGGTCGCGCGACACACGAGCGCCGCTATGACTTTTCTCTGTTACGCCGTGGCGTCAGGTTAGGTCGACGCGTAAACCCGAATGCCTCGATTGAAATGGATCACAGGGTTCCCTGATCGATACATTGTTTTGCCACGCTACCATATGGAGCTACATAGTATAATATATTACTTACATCTTGGAAGAGTCTCTCCTCGCTGTTTATCGGGGCGCAGTGACACAGCACGTCTCTCTCACTCGATGATGTTCACCGATGTCAAAGCACGCTCTAACATGTATCCGATCCGGGTGTTCTCCCGTTCCCTTGATGTAACGGGGATTATGCGAAAGATTACTCTCGCATACGCTCTCGTCTGACACCACACGTGACGTTTTTCTTTCGACCGGCGACCAGAGAACAGAAATGACGAATACGAAAATGTTTCTCGCGCTGAATCGATGCACTGTATGGATGATCACCAACAGACGCACCGTTTTTTTTTTCTTTTACAGATATTATCGAGATCACCAAAAGAAGAACTTTTTATTTGATCGACTACGTCGCTGCCCGCCTTGAATGACGGGCAGGCGTGAAACGCAACGTTGAGACTGGGAGATAAATTCGAAGTTCCTGTTCCTGATCGGTTTCGATCCGTTTACGAAACACCGTTGTAACAAGTTTGACCTCGCGGTTGACGGTAAACACACAAGAAATGACAAGGACCGATACAGAACGGTAACGTACCGTTTTCAACTTTGACGAGGAGCGCGATGAGAGAAAAAAAAATGTTACACGGATACAACGTCGGTTTACACGTCGACGACACCTCAAGTCGCCGCGGCGAACCAATCGACACTGACAGCGCCGTTCAACTCGACCGCGCACGCACTCTACCTACCCCCACTCCTCTCACCTTCCCTCTTACTCGACGGATACCTATAACCCCCACCCCCTGCCCGGAACCCGCTACGCTCTATCCCCACCGCTATATACCAGTGTAAACGTCATCCGTGGCTGTTCTTCCCTTTCAGCGCTTCCACGCGCTCCTGAGTCACGATTCAACTCGGTTTTGACGTATGCACGCGTGTTACGCGCGTAACGAAAACTACGAACAACGCCGGCCGGCGAAACGATCGTTTACATAAGCGGTCGTATTTTTAAGTTCACGGATCAACGCGAATTTCCATATAGATCATTGTTTCCAGTCATGTTTCATTTTCTTTCCGTTGTCGCGTTAAACTCGAAAGGTCGCAACGAATAACTAAAGTGTCATATTTTATTCTTTTTTTTTTACTTATGCTTTCAACTACCTGCATTGAATAGATAATGCAAAATTATTTAGCATTGAAAGGATGCTTTAAGGTGCATCAGCAGAAAGATTTGATCAATTGTATCAATGACCCTGTCCTGAAAGAGTAATAATCTTTATCTCTGGATACATATCTAAATTTTTATATTTACAGACATTTCTTTTTCTAACTACTACAAGCATTCAAAACCAAATATCCCTAGATTAAAATATTCGTATCCTTACTATTCTTAGAATCTCAAGTACTGATAACCGTACCCTATACCCTACACCCTTAAGTACCTATATCCATAGATCCCTAGATCCTGCTATCTTATGTCCATAAATTTACATATCACCTAGATGTCCAAATTAGTATATTCCGGATACATGGAAGTCTATCTCCATGTTCCTAGATGACTATATCTCAAAATTTGTGCCTGCCTTGTACATTTAACAAAAATATTAATTTGTAATTTATCTGATAACAAATTCAAGTTATAACATTTTATGTATTTGGCAATGAACCATATGTCATTTATTCGACTTAAACGTGCATAAATAACTGCAGGCGAAAGACCTAACACGGTATGCCACAGGCTGCATTGGTTGCATAGCGCAGTACGCACAAGGTGCGTCATGAGATTGCGAACGTGCTAAACCACACGATCGCGTCGCAGGGGTTCCCGACAAGTTTTACTACGCCGCAGACTTTGCGTGCGCGAAACGCGAATGCACGTTTTGTAAATTGCACAATTCTTATCTGGCCGTGGTTGTCGCCGCGATTACGCAACAACCGCGACGATTTCGAGCGATAAAACGTAACACCGAATAGTCGGTGTTGTTTTTTCTCGTTCGTGAAATTATCGACGACATTTTCCCAAGAGAGAACAGCTGCTTTTCGGTGTATATCTGCACACACACATTCGCACACGGATTTCTAGCCGCTTCTAGAATCGATATTATTCTATAGACGTTCGTAACAGTCGCGTGTAAAGCTGATCGTTTTTCTTATAATCGGCTGAATGTTTCCACATCGACGAAACTTTTTAAAGAGTTGTCGCCCTACTTTTCCCGGCGCTTCAGGAATTTTCTACGACTCTCCATGATATCGTGCTCCATGCGAGCCTCGGTCGCTTCCGCTATCGAATAACGTTCGCGTAGAAATCCAACCGGACTGTACGCGGAAAAAGGAAGACGATAATTGATACAATTAAGATGCAACATGGTCATTGGCGTATAACTACAATTTTTGTCTAGGCCCTCTTCCAGCTTCACATTGTTTCCAGAAATAATGAAAGAAGCGTTCACATTTTCATGGCTTTTCAAATATTTTAATTTCTATATTTGAGTGTGAACATTTCTAAATATGTAAACTCCCAAATTTGCAAATTTGGCAACTTGTAAACATTTTCAAAATTTGAAAACTTTAACCATTTCTAGACTTAAAAATTTGAAAATCTCTACATTTTTAAATATGAAAATAAAAAATTTGTAAATGTGCTAATTAGGGTGCGAAGCTGCACATGGAGGTAATATAACGAGAGTCTACTGTAAACGTACAGTGAAGTGATAAACACTTTCGACAACTTCGCACCTAACTATGCAAATTGTTTATCCAAAATTGAATCTGAGTACATTTGCAAATAGCTACCCACGCGAGGGTTGGAAATTTTATGCGATTCGAAGGCACGGTGAACACAACTATCGTACATTCTATTTCTCTGGAAACGAACGTGTTTTCATAACGTATGCATAATATTTTCATAATCTTTACGCACGATAAAATGCTAACAGTATCAGCGGGTACCGAGCGTATTATCAGCTGAAACCTACGCGTTCCCTGTAAAACCTTGGTCGTTCGAAGAAAAACCCGGGGGAAACATCGTAATCGGCTAATGTATCCGCGATTGCTCTTAATTGTACCGTTCAGAAATTAATGAGAAACCAACCTGTCTGAAATTAAACAGGAGATGTACTCTCGTACAACTGGTAGTCCAAGTTATGCTGGACTATCAAAGAGATTCCAGTTGAAACTGAAAGCGTTGTCTCTTTCGTTGTGGACCCTTGATGCTGGTTTAGATTTTAATTTAACTTTCAGGTAACCGATAAAGTACGTGTTCCTTATGAAGATGCCGATAACTTAAGAGATGATGGAACAATTTGAAGAATTCTAAACTTCTTAGTTGGAAAATTTGAAGATTACAGACTTTGAATAAATTCTTGCACTTTAATAAAAGACAAGACTGATGATTGACTTGATGTAAAGACCATAGTATGAAGGAGATCGTATTCGCGAAATGACCGAATCGGGTGTCAGGAATATCTGTGAAGGGTTAATTTATCAGGGAACAGAGGGAAACGGATTGTGCTTGCGCGATGGCTCGCAAGCTGTGCACACTCGGCGGGAAGTGGAAAAAAATACATTCGACGGAGTTTCAAAGACACTTTTAGGTCAAACAGTTATTGCAGGTTATTGACTCTGCATCAGATCGTTACTTTCACGTTATAGTATTGGTCTGGTGCTTTTAAATCGAAGCCGCGGTTGTTCCACCTATTCTCGGATGCGCTACATCGACGACCGGTGTCATTCATCGATAATCAACCGTTTAACGACACAACAATTCGCGTGTCTCGAATTCCTTCGATCTTGATCTATCCGTCCGCGATATACAACGCACGGAGATGGGAGAAATTTCACGGATGGCAGAAGAACGATTTCCCAGGATACTCTCGATGAGCACGTTCATCGTCGTTTCTACGAGCCCGTTCGTGTAATGCCTATTAAAATACCATATGTCGTGTAGTTTTTCCGATCCGAATGTTGGTCGATCGTTAAATCGTATTCAGGTCCCTATCGGACTCGTAGTAAAAATATACTCTTAATTGGAACAGCAACGAGCTCGCAACATTCCGCGGGAGCGACCAGTTTCCTGAGGGAAGGTCACTTCACAGATACCATTTGAATTCTACCGGACCGATTAACCCGAAGATATCCTACCCTATCCACGTAACATTTCTTCGTCGGCCAATGCGCTCGGTTGTACTCGCGTTGCTCGTCTCGGTACGCGCTTACTTCTGGTGAAACTGGTTGTTCCAGTAGTCGATCGGGTCGAACAAGTCATCCTTTTTGATGATACGCTGTGTTACGTTATATCTGCATTTTATCTCGTTTCGAGCTTCCTTCGAAATCTATATTTTCAATTAGCTACGAGTCACTGGAACTACTATCAACTGCAATTATCGATACCTGATTTGCACTTGACGATACATTGATAATTTTGTTAATGATAATTGCAGTAACTGTAACGCGATTTCGTCATTAAAATATTCTTCTTTCATCTGCAAGCATCCTAACGTGACTCAAAAACTTAGTACTCTATTTTTGCGTGAAATTCAATCTAATCTGACTCTAGGTCAATCTCAACTTGATCTAATCTGAGCTAACACAACCTAACCTTGATCTGACCTATCCCAATATAATCTTGATTTCACCTGACCCTAGCCTAATCTTACTTTCATCTAAACTGGTCTAACATAACCTTGATCTGACCTAATCTAACATAACCAACTTTGATCTAATATGACCTTGCTTTAATGCAACCTAACCTAATTTAACATAATCTAACCTTAAAAAATTGTTAAAATCTTAAGTTTCCCAATAAAAATTCTTTAAATATGGACATTTCCAACACCCTAAACTTTCAAATTTCTACATCAATAAATTCTCAAATTTCCAAAGTCTAATTTCCCAAAGCACCAAGTTCTCAGATTCCTCAATTTCGAAGTATCCAAATATCAAAATCCCTAAATTTGTAAATTCTGAAGTTCCTAAATTCGCAATTAATATACGAGTATAATACTACCAACATTTCTGTTAATAAATGCTCCCAATACACTGGACTGTATTGGGAAGTCCGAAAAGTATCGACTGCACCTACACATATTTCGTCTGAGGTCATTGGAAAGGAAACCGGAGAAAAAAGTAAATCAAAATGTAAAATCGAGTTACGGTAAGACAGTCGAAATGAAAGCAAGAACAATATGCTGCGAAGGTGGCAACGTGCGAGCGCAACGAGAGAGCAACGAATGGCAGAGCATCGTGCTCGATAGCACGAGCGAAGTGAAGGTGTCGATGACGTAATATGCGGCAATCGCTGTATACATATAGAGAGTTGATTGTGACGGTAAACGTGTTCGCGTGGTGGGGATGCAGCTTGTCACAACGGGTCGACGTGGTGGGGGAAAGAGTGCATCGAGCGTGCGCATGCGCAGCGACGCGCAACGCTGCGCTGTGGCCTGTTGCGCAGTCGCTACGGCGACCGTCAAGGACGTTCGCGCTCCGCGTGCTGTGTCGAACGTTAGACAGAGAGAAAGCAACGGCTACGAATTGCTCGAATAGTTCGGGATTATTTGTATAAAATAATTACGCTCGACAGAATGCCTTTCGGTTGAATAATTTGACGAACGATCCAACTCTCTCTCTCAATATCGTAAATCGCAATCGAGCGTGTTATGCAAAGCGTTCACTTACCGCAACTACCGATCGAACGTGCAGAAGTAACAAGTGGAATCGACGGCGCGAGTTTTTCGATTATTTGAAAACTCTTCGCGTACGATCGAATTGAATTTTCCAATTGCGAACGTTTGCAAGACAATCGTATCGATCAGTCAGTAGGAAGTTGATGGTCGTGAAAGTTGCAGCCTTCGGTAGGTTACATATGTCCATCGTGGTCGATGGCATTAAAACGGTACTTCTTGTAGGCAAAACAATTCAAAACATATATTCCTTAATTTTTAGAGCTTTATATTTCAATATCCCTAAGCGTATCAGCCCTGAATCCCATCTATTCTAATATTTCTATATGTACTTATAATCCTAAATGCTTTTGCAGTATCGCTAGATTCCAATGTCTACGTATTCCAGTATTGCGCGATCACTCATGGATCTCAATATCCCTAGAATATCACAATATTCCTAGGTACCAATAACCGTAGATCTAAGGGGTTAAAAAAGTAAATCAAGAAATCTATTAGACACATCGACGAGACAAAGACAACCACTTGGGTTCAGAATAAATAAAATGCAATCGTGTGGAAAGGGGCGGTGGGAGGGGGGATGTGACTGGAACATTGTACACGCGTGCGAACAAGCGAGAGGGAGAGTGAACTCGCGCAAGTAAGAGTGAAATAAAGGGATAGAGAAAGCGAGGGCGTTGAATAGAGACTAGACTAGGTGTTCAACGAGCAATCGGGAGGACGAAGAACGAGAGAACTCGATTCTGATCGTTCGCCGAACGGGAAAAAGGGAGAGAGAGAAATAGAGAGTGCCTTCTGTCTGCTGCACCCGCGAACCGACGAATTCGAGCCACTCGATCGGCCTCGATCGGCCTTGGATATATTGCGGTCGGATAGAACGAGATTGCCGCTCGTTTTCCAGGGTGTTTCCATGCCACCTCTTTGGAACGTTTCCGTCCCTTAACCAAATGAAACGCGAATTTTCACAAACGAACCACCGATCTGCTGCACATCGAGCCAATCACGTTCACCGGTTTCGTTGTGTAACAGGTGTTTAACGCGTTCACTGCGGTCGCATTTTTTTGAAGACTGCGCAAATCTTATATAATGTTTAATGAAATACATGTATGGGTTTGGAAAGAAGAGGTTAAACGAGAGCATTTCGGTATACAGTGGACGTTCGTTATATTGCCACTTTTATACAAAGTTTCAAACACTCTGGAACTTGTAATTACTAAATTAGTAGATGTTTACCAGGTGTTGCATAGCAGTAAATTACCACGTGTTATATAGCAAGAACTTGTATTACCACTCGTTACATTGCAATAAGTTGAATTGCTGTGTCGCAAGAAGTTCAATTACCACGTGTTATACTACAACCGGTTAAATTATCATGCGTTGAACTACTACAAGTTATAGCGGAGTTAATTGAATTATCCCGCGTTATATTGCAATAAGTTGAATTACCACGCGTTATATTGCAATCAATTGAATTACAACGCGTTATATTGCAACAGGCTGAATCACAATGCATTGCGTAACAATGAGAGTTGTTACGAGTTATATTGCAATAAGTTGAATTACCACGCGTTATATTGCAACAGGTTGAATGTGCATTGTGTAACAATACTTAGTTGTTACGGATTATATCGTAGTAAGCTCAATTACCACGCATTACATTGCAATAAATTACTACGCAATATATGAAACAATCAGACATTTGATAATGCGTTAACATACCTAACACGAATATTTTACAATGAAATTTACTGTGAATCTTTATTCACAGAATATCTGAAAACCCTGTTCGATACCAAGAGAGTAAATATACGACAGTTCAATAATTCTGGAAAAGACACTTTATTCTCGATCGAATTGGCTGTTCAAATCCTCTGGAATAGAATTACCAGGATACATAGCTCGTAATCGTCACGTAACATGACATCCTGTATTATTGAAAATCAACATGGTATTAGAAAGTATCTTTACCTGGATCGATCGTGGCAGGATAAACACGTACGATCGAACGTGCCCTCGGCGACGTGCAATCTCTTAAAATCCCACAAAGCCGGCCTGGCCTCAACGGAGTCAACTTTTACTTCGTTAGAAAAGTCCGGTGTCTATTCAAGGCCATCGGGTTATCGATCAAAGCCGCGGACTGAGCCTCTAATAATACGAAAAACCGATCCCTTTCATCAAGCGAATCGCTTGAAATTGTAACACAATATGCGTCGCGGTTTCTTGCGCGCGAACACGTCGCGTCGGCCAAGCAACGCGTTTAATTGAAAAACCGTCCAACGTTAATCGCGATCGCTGAAATCCTTCGTTCCACCCTGACGAACAGCTAAAAGCTAACAGCTGGCGAATTACAAAACGTTTCGATCGCGTTTTCACCGATTCAACCGACACGAAACACGAACCTCGTACAGAAACTATCATTCAAACTCTAGTTAGTTCTAACTCTTCTTTCTCGAGCTTCGAATAAATCAATTGGTAGTTGTCTAAATGTGATGAACGCAGTTTTTTGGAATTTTCGAATTTTCGAATTCATAATTCTTAGATTATATTGCTAGGACCAAAGTCTTTTTCTGAAGTTTCAAAGTTACAAACTAGCAGATTCTAAATTTATTAATTCTCAAGGTTTAAAGTTTGAAAGTTCTAAAATATTTAATATTTTAGTATAAAATATTTAATTTTTCAAATCGCTAAATTCACAAGTTAGCAGATGGTACAAGTTCCAAATCCCAACCTCCCAATGCCTAAACTTCCAAATTCCCAAGTTAGCAAATTGTTCAAGTTCCAAATTTCAACATCCAATCCCTAAATCTCAAAATTCCCAAGTTAGCAAACTCTCAAATTTTCAAATCCCACTTTCCCAAATCATCAAATCCCCCAATACTCAATTCTCCAAATCCCAATCATTCATGTTCTCAAAACCCAAATTTTCAAGTTAGCAATTTCTTAAATTTCCAAATCCCACTTTCCCAAATCACCAAATCCCCCAATACTCAAATCTTCAAATTTCTACTTTCCAAATACCCACATTCCCAAATTCTCAAATCTCCAAATCCCAATTTTCCACATTCTCAAACCCCCAAATGATCAAGTTAGCAATTTCTCAAATTCCAAATCCCACTTTCTCAAGTCCCCAAATCCCTCAATACTCAAACCTTCAAATCCCAATTTTCCACATTCTCACACCCCCTGTCTTCAATCTAACAATTTCTCAAATTTCCAAATCCCACTTTCTCAGGTCTCCAAATCGCCCAACACTCAAATTTCCAAATCCTAATATCGCAATCCCACATCCCCCAATTTCCAAGTCTCCAAATCTGAAATTCGCAAGTGACAAAATCCTCATATATCCTTTCCAACTCGAAGACAGCCATAAGTAATAATTAAGCAATAAATTGGTACGTCATTCAAGGGAAATAGAATCGCGAGAAAAAAGAGCAGTAATTCCTCGATCGGTGCAACTAGAATTTCAAGCCTCTAAATCAAATGTATATAGCCAACAAGCCGAGTTTTCTCCCCGTGAATTACAGCACGATTGCCTCGAATCGGCCATACTATTCCATTGGCACGCGATCGATCCACACGGTGTGTCCTGTGCTGCGTATGCACCATAGTTCTGTTTATGGCCATCGACGGTAGTCAGTCGTTCAGTGGGTGCATGGATAAATGTCTTTGTTACGGTAGAACGACGGAGGAGAAACGTTGTAGATCCCAGGATGGTGAAACGCTCGATCAACTATATCGCGGGTCATTGATTTAGCCGTGCTCGCACTTATATCCGTGCAGCCGCGTGCCCGCACGGTCGTTATGCATTATGCAGAAACTTTTTTCCAACCTGCTTGCCGTGACTTTAGTCATCGGCTTAAAAAAGCACCGTGTCGCAAACGCTTTGTCGTTTCGCCGGCGAGTTCTCTTGTTGAAAATCAAGTCGGACTAAACCAAAATCCTTCGCTGATCTCACTGGTAGCCACAGTGTTTATTAAGTGGTTTCGACGGAAATGTTTGTCATGTGCTTAATGGCACATTCCCGTGATTTCTTTATGATCCGTTGATTGCTACGAGGTAGCCAGATTTAGAATATGGTCGTTTTTATTGTGAATCATTGTTATTAAAATTATCGATTAGTCTGAATGGCTTCTGGCTTCTTATTTCGTTTTTGGTTTCTCAATTTCTGGATTCCCAGACGGTGGGAATTTGGGAACTCGAGAATTTTAAACTTTGGGGTCTTTGAAAGTTTTAGACTTTGGGATGCTTTGGAATTTGGGTGTTTGGACGTTTTAGAATTTGGGTGTCTAGGGATTCAGGATGTTGGGACTTGGAAATCTAAGAATTTACTATCTTGGGAATTTGGGGATTTAGGGATTTGGGAAATTGGAATTTGGAGATTTAGGAATTTACTAGCTTCGGAATTCGGGGATTTAGGAACTCGGGGAGTTGGCATTTGAAAATTTCAGAATTTGGGGATTTAAAGATTGTAATATTAGTATTTGGGGGTTTAGGTATTTGGAAATTTGGGAATTTTCTTGACTTGAAAATTTGGGGAGTTGGGATTTGGAAATTTGAGAACTTTGCTAACTTGGGAATTTGGGGATTTAGGAATTCGGGGAGTTGGCATTTGGAAATTTCAGAATTTGGGAATTTAAAGATTGTAATATTAGTATTTGGAGGTTCAGGTATTTGGAAATTTGGGAATTTTGTTGACTTGAGAATTTTGGGAGTTGGGATTTGGAAATTTGAGAGTCTGAACATTGAGAGTTTGTAAAATTAGTACTCGTGGATTTAGGGACTCGGGGACTTAAGATTTGGGAATTTGAGAATTTAGACATTTAAGGATTGTAAGATTAGTATTTGGGGATTTAGGGACTCAGAGAATTGTGATCAGGAAATTTGAGGATTTAAAAATTCAGAGATTGTAAAATTGATATTTGGAGATTCAGAATTTTGAAAATTCAACTAGGTAAATTGAGGATATAATCTCTATATTCAAACATTCATGAAAGGGATCCAGGGTGTAGGTTAGGTAGGGGGTTGCCTATCCAGATATATTCCGAAATATCGTCATACATCCCTAATGTAGTAAACGTCACATATCTAGTGTACCAAAATTTGAAGAAGAGAACGGAGTCGTATACCGTTGAACACAGATTCGAAAATATAGTTCACGATGACTTGCGCAAGATAACGGTCCGCAAACGTTACGGTACAGCCGATAATCTTGCGCAACAGCTCGCCGCACACTATTCGCAAGAATTTAATCGTTGATAAGCAGGCCTGCGTGTCTGTGTTCCCGCGGCGATCGAGAAACACGGTATTTTCGCGGATATATCGTTAGGAAAGTATGTATACGAGAGCCGGTATCTATCGAACAGATGTCCGTGTAGCGTTGCGTAACGCAATTACAATTACACTTTAATAACCACGCGAAACATAGCCGAAGGAGATGCAATGAATCTTCGATGCCAGAGTTCAAAGACTGCAGTCGAGATAACTCGACGCGTTCAGCAAAACAATCCGACGAGATATTCCAGATATCTAACGACAGACGTTTTGTCTACCGTTATCGATCTTCGTTCATTGATGTCATGGGGAAGAAAATAATTAACTTTGTTGCATAAGTTGTCATTTTTGTCTGCCTCAACTTGGCAAAATGGAGGTTTAAAATTAATTTTAGAATTGAAGTCTCAGATTGTTTCAAAATTCAACATCTCTGTCACAAAATAGTAACCCTTTGCACTTGGAGGTACTTTTGCTGCAACCTTGAAACTTTTTACTTACACTGTTTGCTGAATTTTTGAAAAATTACTATTCTGAATGTATTTTATTATTAATTACTATTATCTGTTTTACTAAGTTTATACATCATAAGTATAATACTGTAGATTTATTTTTTTTAACAGTTTAGTTTAAATCGTATAAAAGTGAATGGTGAATGTGTCACCTTTCGACAAAGTTCAGAATAATCGAACTCGATGCTTAGAATTATTAGAAACCTCTTAGTGTTCCTTGGATTTAATACTAGTATTAAAATAACTATATATAATTACGTACATGTATTATGCAAATGACATAACTTGGAGATAAAGTGGAAATAAACAGTATCATTCATTTAGTTCTCTCATTGAAAAACGGGCGAATTTGTTTTCCATTTCTCTAGCAATCAGATAATTGGCGAGTGTAAAAAAAAAGAAATTCTTAAAAGCACCGTGTTACGACCAGTTTCAGATAAAAACCGGATTCTGTCGCTACGATAAGTCCTATAAGTCACGATGTCCAATCTCGCGGAACATAGAATCGCAAAGATTGAATTCTCGCTACGGTAAACATGCTACCAAAACGGTTTCGACTCGCTCTGATACAGTGAATCGAAAAAAGTATCGGTGAACCCAGTTACATTTTAATATTTACATTTTACAATTTAGATATTATCTGCTCGCATGTTGCAAAAGTAAAATATTGCGTTTCAGGATTTTTCACTTTTGGATTTTTAAGAATTTTGCGGTTGGCTTGGATTGTTTAATTCTTTCAATTTTAATCTTTGTGATTTAGGGGTTTTGGGACTTTTCAAATTTGGGAATTTTGGGAATTCGAGACGTTCAGACTTTGGGAGATTAAGAATTTGGGGCTTTAAGAATTCGGAAATGTGAGAATTTAGGGTTTTAAGAATTTGGAAATTTTAGAATCTGACGCGTTGAGAATTTGGAACTTTGAGAATTTGGAAATGTGAGAATTTGGGGTTTTAAGAGTTTAGAAATTTGAGAATTTGGGGTTTTAAGAATTTAGAAATTTGAGAATTTGGGGCGTTGAGAATTTGGGGTTTTAAGAATTTAGAAATTCGAGAATTTGGGGTTTTAAGAATTTGGGGCTTTAAGAATTTGGAAATTTGAGAATTCAGGACATTGAGAATTTGGGGCTTTAACAATTTGAAAATTTGAGAATTTGGGGTTTTAAGTATTTGGACATTTGAGAATTTTGGGTTTTAAGAATTTGAAAATTTGAGATTTTGGGGGTTTGAGAATTTAGAGCTTTAGGAATTTTTGAACTCTTGAAATTTAGGACGTTGAGAATTTGAAGACTTTGGGAATAGGGGTTTGAGAGGTTGGGGCTCTCCGAATTTTGAGACTCTGAGATTTTGTGAATTTTTAGAATTTGGTGGGTAAGAATTTAGGGTTTTTGGACCTTCAGAAATTTTGGAATATACGAATTTTTAAATTTGAGAAGTTGGGCTCCAAGAAATTTTGGAGTTCGAACTTTGGAACTTTAACACTTTAAGTAGTGAGGGCTTTGAGAACTTTGAGAATTTGGTATCTTGGGTCTATGAAATTTTTGATCCCGGTTCTTTGAAGCATTTTTAATATCAGGACTTAGAATCCCAGTGACTAAAATATTTTAATGTAGGCCAGTCCTAGTGCACCCATTAATACTCTAGGTCCTCTCTTCCTAATAGAATGAAGAATTCTCCCTCCTTAACTCGCCATTTTCGCTACTCCGTCACACTACTTACTCTTTCGCACCACTGCAAAATCCAGCAATTCTCCACCTTCTATTCTCTCTTATCCTAAAATAAACTTGAAGTAAAATAATTAAGAAACACCTGATACTATCCGAACCCGATCGCCGAACGTTAATTCACTTTCTACGAACGTATCATGTTCCGATCGAAAAATCGATCGTCACGATTCGCACCGTGCCAGTTAGGAACGATTCAGGGTGTTTCGCGTTAATATCGAGCTTAGTCGGTCGCCTTGGAAGTGTCCCTTCGTTTTTCAGATTTCACCGCCTCGAATACGTAATGGGGGTCACGCTGTGACGTGATCATCTCCCATTTATGCGGTTACCAGGGCAACTGGAACGACGAGTTAGCCCTCGGATAACTCGATCGATATTGATTTAATTAATCCGATTAAAGTCGGCCCGTCGATTGGAATATTTAAGACGCTTCGCATGTGATTCCGACGCGTTTCCAACGCGTGATTCATTCTATCCGCTGTTGATCCCATAATTGTTTCGTAGCCAGCTTTACATTGTCTCATTTAAGGAGATCGGCTGACGCGGATAAAAGGAAAAACTACATTTCTACGCTGCACCTTTTCCTGAACAACTATGTATGGCAGATTCTTTGCATCGTTACATGTTCTTCCAGCTACATTCTACCGGACCCGTAATGAGTGCACCGAACGCAATTTATAAACTGAAATTTCTGGAAATCGCTAATAATTGTCACATTGGCAATTACCTTCGTCACATTTTGCCGCACGGAATTTTTCGTCGCACTCGAAAAGTTTCGTCATTTTGCAAACAGATGTAAAGTTTGCGAGTTAGTGCAATAATGTACCGATGCCAACCCATGAGTTGGCGCGTGGACCCAAAGCCTAACCACCGTGGACACTTCGTTGCATTTCGGTAAATAAGAATAATAATGACAACAACTGCTGAACGCAATTCTATCTCACTCTCGAGACTTGTCATTGTTTTTGGCATAATTGTGCGACCGCTCGAGCTAATATACCGTCGAAAATACGTGAGTCTAGGCATCCATTTTTCTATTCTAACCAATCGGAACCGTAGCTCTTCTAAGCACCTCAATCCTCACGCGCCATCTCATGGGTTGACATCAGTACATGTTCAATGTTTTTTAAATGTATAGAGAGAATTATTATTTATGAAGAATTTAATTTGATTTAATTTAGACGTACGAAGTGTTCATTCCAAATATTATTCACTCTTAACATGTCTGTTGGATGATTTTTTGAGAAGAAATGTTGTTTTTATGAATAATTTTTTAACTGACAGTAGTAACGAGAAAGTAAGAATGAACATACATTTTCTATTAAAAAAATGAATTCAGAAAAGTTAAATAACCTCGTAAATATTTTGAAAGGCAATAAAAAATAGTTGAAATAAAAGTGGAAAATATTTGCAAGAATCTGACATAGCAGAATGAAATATGTATGAAAGGTGAAATAAAACGAGTATATTAAAGTATCATACATAAAATATTGATGGTATTCAGAGTTCTTTTCATTTCCAGCTTCGTAATTGCTTGATTAAATTAAATTAGCGGCGCCGGTCACCAGTGACCCCTTTGGCATTCCTGTTAATCAGAATCAGCAACATTTCATTGGAATAAATGTATCTCAAAGTAAAATCGACTTCCAGCGTGTTTAAATTCATCAACGCGTGTCGTGTGTAAGACGTTGACAATTCGAAACGAATAGTTTCTTCGGTAAAAAAAGAAAGTACCTGCAGAGATCAATTCGACGATCGCGTAAATAATTAATTGATGGTAGCAATGGTGTTGCATACCGTACGCGTCTCGTGCGTTCTTCAACGAAGCGCCGCTCACGAGGTGCGTACACTCGGTTGTAAAGAAGGCTACTTTAATCACGAATACTTAAATTTCAATGTTGTTTCGTTACGAAGTTACTATATTCTCAAATTTCCAAATTTTTTAATTCCATACATTTTTCAATTTTCAAATTTTTTAATTCCATACATTTTTCAATTTCCAAATTTTTTAATTCTCCAAACATCTAGAAATCGAACATTTCAAACTTCACAAACTTTGAAGTTTTCAAAACCCCGAATTCCCAAAATCTGGAAATCCCCAGATATCAAAATATTCTAATTCCCAAACTTTTAAATCCCTAACTTCCCCTAAAACTCTAAATGATTAAAGTTCAACAATTCCTAATTCCTCAAATTCCCCAAATCCCTAGGTTTCAAAATTACTAAATTCCCCAAATCAGTGAAATTCCAAATGACTAAATTCCCCAGATCCTTAAATATACAAATCCCTAAATTTCAGAATCACCACATTTAAAAAATTTCTAGATTCCCAAATGATCAAATTCCCTAAATTCCTAGACCTCAAAATTCCTAAATTCCCCAAATCCCTAGACCTCAAAATCTCCGAAACTCCCAAATCACTAGAATTCGAAATCACCATATTTCTAAATTACCAAATTTCCCAAATCCCTAGACCTCAAAATTCCTAAAATCCCTAGATTTCAAAATGACCATATTGTCCAAATTCCTAGATTTCGAAATTACCAAAATTCTCAAATCCCTAGATTACGAAATTTCCAAATTTCTCGAATCCCTAGTTCAAAAGTTTTCAAAATTTCTAACTTCTTAAAATTTCCTACATTTCTAAATTTGTGAATAACCGAAGTTACAACTTTTGAAAAGTGTAAATTTCCAAAATTCTCTAAGTTCCAATCAATTTCAAGATTCCTCAACTTCTCTAAAATCCATAAATTCTTCGAGTTGAAAATTTCGAAATTTTGATTGATTTGTTGTTGACTGTACACTCGGATTCCCAGCTTGGTGTCCATAAATACCCTCGTCGACAACGGATTCTTCAGCTTGCGTAGGAATGATAATGATCGTATAGTAGACGGAAAGAAAACGAGCAAGATGGAAGAGACACCGTCCGCCAACGAGATTGATCCTTTCGTCGAAATCCGCAAACAAGTTGCAGGAATTTTATCGAAACTTGGTGCAATGCGAACGAGAATCATTGCAGTTTTGTGACCATTCAACTCGTGTTGCGGTTCTTTTAATTACAGGAAAATACTTGATTGCTTTTTAGGGAAAGTTTCTACGAGTACAAGTAGTTAATCGTCAGATACGAGTTCTTAGATGTTCGAATTTCAACATTTTTACATTTCTGAAATTTTATGTTTCTGGACCTTTACATTTTCATATTTCGAAATTTTTTAATTCTTACATTTGCCGATTTGTAGAAGACTGAATTTTCAAATTCCCAAATGCCCAAATTCCTAAACCCTCAAATATCCAAATCCCTATTTTCCTAAATATTCAAACCACCAAATTGCTAAACTCCCAAATACCCAAATCCCCAATTCCCAAAATATCTAAATTCCCAAACACCCAATTTCTAAATTCCAAAAGTCCTATTTTTCTACCTCTAATAAACCCAAATTTGTCCTACGAACATACACTTGCTCCGCCAAAAACAAAGGGATTGAAAAAGCGAGTATAATCTAAGGGTAGACTCATGTTTGGACGAAACAGCAAACAGCGTTAGGTCATAGTCATTGTTCAATATCCTTTCCATGTTGGTGCTTGTAATCGAAGCTTAACGTTGATTGATACGTCACATAGTTCTCAAAGGGTAGACTATACTATCAAGGGGATGAAAAGGGGCTGAAATCGGTTGAGCTTGTCAGCTTCCAGATGAGGTGATTAAATATCAACGTCATATCGAGTAAGCTTCAACAGCTTTGGATATTGGACCTTTCATACACTTTTCACTTTACCATACAATATTTATAATTTTACTATGTACGATATTTTATAATACACGAAAGTTTACAATTTTACAAATTTACAATTGCACGATTTTACAATGTTTAATATTTTATAACATGTGAAGACGAACTCTTCACAAAGTCAATTGATTATCCAATCTCAAAATCTATTCTAATCGATGGACGAAAATTTACAAACTCTCCGCAACTCAGTGAGGATGATCAAATCTCTCCACCATCCAATCTCCACATCTATGTCTATAAAATACTGCACAATGTACGTTTTGCAAACTTTCCACAACTCAGTGAAGATCCTCAAATCTCTCCATCATCCAATTTCAAAATCCTCACCTATATTGTACCGTATAGAAAAATTGAAGAACACCACAACTCCACTTAGTTGTCCCCAAACCCAAAATCATACGTTTCCCAAGCTATGCGCTCAACAATGTGGACGATCAGAGATTACCGTTGCAACGAGAGCTTCCTCGAACATCTCTACAATCTATCGACCGAAACTTCGGCATGTGAAATAAGCAAACACGACGATGATAACGGTAGATAATTATCGGTCAGTAGGCTTGTTTTCATTCGGAACTCGAGTAATCTAGCGAAACCGTTTCCTGTGGTATGAACTTCCTTCCAACGCGCCAACGATTATCGTATTGAAATAACTTACCGTTTCTATTAGTTGGGCTTGTGATTACATTAAACGACGCCGACTTAATCGTCTAAATTGGCCGCACAGCCGACATTAAACATTTCCATTCCCCGGACTGGTGCAAAGGTCAGTTTGCGCGGATCGCCGTGTGGCGTTTCTGTCCAACAAAATGTGTCGAACAAACGTTGATCGATAGCTGAATATTATCTCTTTGACGACTGGCATTTTGTATGGTGATTTGTTTTGACGTGGCAGCAGTGACAAGCATTCCTCTACTTTATTCTAGTGCCGCTGCTGCATAATTTATCTGATGCAGCTGGGAGTAGCATAACTTGTAGGAAGGGTACTTGGTACTTGTATGATATATTATTTCTCATCTAACTATGCGATGTATTATTATTATAACTTCGTGAAAACTAGATGATCTCTGACATGATCTACTTCAACTAGCCAATATTTAGATCCTAATTTGAAAAACATATGAACATTTTGGAGAACATATGGAGAAGGTGGTCTATGTTGTGTGATACATTATTTCTCATCTGACTATGTGATTTATTATTATTATAACTTCGTGAAAACTAGATGATCTCTGACATGATCTACTTCAACTAGCCAATATTTAGATCCTAATTTGAAAAATATATGAACATTTTGGAGAACATATGGAGAAGGTGGTCTATGTTGTGTGATACATTATTTCTCATCTGACTATGCGATGTATTATTATTATAACTTCGTGAAAACTAGATGATCTCTGACATGATCTACTTCAACTAGCCAATATTTAGATCCTAATTTGAAAAATATATGAACATTTTGGAGAACATATGGAGAAGGTGGTCTATGTTGTGTGATACATTATTTCTCATCTAACTATGCGATGTATTATTATTATAACTTCGTGAAAACTAGATGATCTCTGACATGATCTACTTCAACTAGCCAATATTTAGATCCTAATTTGAAAAATATATGAACATTTTGGAGAACATATGGAGAAGGTGGTCTATGTTGTGTGATACATTATTTCTCATCTGACTATGTGATTTATTGTTATTATAACTTCGTGAAAACTAGTTGATGAAACCTCTAACATCCTCTGCTTCAACTAGCCAATATTTAGTCTCAAACTGAAAAATATATGAACATTCTGAAAATGAGAAAAGTATATGTACATCTTGACCATGAGTAAAAGATTTAATATTTGGATCTTGTCAACATTTTGACAATAAAAGATTTGACATTAGAATCTCGTCAACATTTTGACCATGAGTGAAAGATTCAATATTTGGATCTTGTCAACATTTTGAAAATAAAAGATTTGACAATAGAGTCTCATCAACATTTTGACCATGAATAAAAGATTCAATATTTGGATTTTATGTGAACATTTTAAACGTGATGAAAAGATTCAACGTGGATCCTGTCAACACTGTGTAAATAAGGAGAAAACGTCCAAAGCAAGAGGAATACAATAAAAAGAGAAAAGGAAACAACAAAGTTCGAATCCGAAGTCAAATAAATCGATCCACCTGTGGGTAGCCAGTTCTCGTACGACACCTGTTGCTAACAGAATTGCAACTTTCGCCAAGCGTGCACGCAAGCATGTCCACCTACGGATAGTGGGTCGATAAATTCAGCTACGGGGTTAACGAACCCCCTCGTCATCTTATTTCGACGAAACAATGGTTCTTTGTTTTAGCCATATTTCTTCTTCATCTTGTTTCTCTTAAAATCATTTCGATTATTATTCATCTTTCCTGTATTTTATGTTGTTACTTTCCGTTTTATTTATTGTATTTAAAGTATCAAATCTTCAATTTTACAAATCACCAAATATCTCAATTTTTAAATTTCTAAAATTTAAAATATTCAACTTTCAAAATACCCAGGCCTCGAATTCCTGATTTTCAGATTTCAAAATTGTTAAATTTTCAAATCATTAAGTCTCGAATTTCCAAAACTCCAAATCCTCAAAATTCTCAAGTTCCGAAACTTCCAATTTTTTAAATTCTCAAATCTATCAATTCCCTAATTTCTAAACATCCAAATCCTCAAAATTTCCAAAATTCCAAATCCCCAAAATCCCTAAATTCTAAAACATTAAATTTCTCAAATCTCCAAATTCTGAAACTTCCAATTTCTTAAATCTCCAAATCTCTCAATTTCCCAATTTAAAAAAATCCAAATCCTTAAAATCTTCAAATTCCAAAGCTCCAAACCTTCAAAATCCCCAAATTCCTGAATTTCCAAATTCTCAAATCCCCAAATCCCAAATTTCCAAAACTCCAAATCTCCAAAATCCCCAAATCCAACTTTCAATCCCTCAAATCCCCAAATTCTCAAACATCCAAATCTCCAAATTTCCAAAACAAATTTGCAAATTCCTGAATCCCCAAATCCCCGAATCCAACTGCACGTCAATATAACACTTGTTTTTTTTATATCTTGCTTTACTGTCCTCAAAAAACCCAGTTGTGGTCAAAGCTTGTTCGTCGATAAGCGTTTCCTTGAATGGCACATCATTCCTTAAAACAGTGTTTCCTGTTTTGATAAAAATTTGTTTTTTTGCATATCTCTCTCGTGTTTTTACCCGTCCACGTTGTTAATTTCAGCTGATATTATCCTTTGACGTATGAACTTTTTATCTGAGGCATTTAACTTAACATACTTTTTATCATGCATACCTTACAAAACATATTTACAGAATATTATACAATTTCTTAAAATTTAAACAACTTTACAAATAACATCAACATATTGATCTTAACTATAATTTACACACATTAATCATTGAAGTTCTAGTTGAACTTCATACAAATTATTATAATCTTGATTTCATCAAGGTTAAAGAAACTTGAGTTTTTGTATTTAATACTAAAACTATCAAAATGGTCAAATGACTACTCTGCAAGTTTCTTATTACAATTTACACAATTTGTTATGATCTTTTTAAAATCTCCATTGATTTTCGTCGCGATAAATAATTAATGTACTAATCTACGTTTTACTGTTTATTTATTTTTTAACATCATTTTTAGTGTAAGTCCACATTTTATTAATTCAATTTTTTGGTTCAAGAACACATCATATGCAGGTAGATTCAGTATTAGAAAATTGTCAAGCATACATGTGTGTTACATGTGTATAGATAGATGTCTGTTACATATACAGATACATATGTGTCACACATATAGACATATGTATGTTACACATATAGACATATGTATATTACACATATAGATACATAAAAGTGTATTGATAGATGTTTGTTACATATATAGCTACATATGTGTCACGTACAGACACGTGTATGTTACACATATAGATACATAAAAATCTCATCCCGGGTCATACGTCGAGTCAGAGTTTTGAAGTTGATCCAACTGTCTCGGCCGAGGACCAAAAATGTACGTCATGGCGCATTCGCCACGTTATGTTACTACATATGTTACTACACACTATCTTCCTGTCGCCGTTCATTCTTTAGGGACACGCGTCACGCGATCGATCGTCACGAGTTTATTGTGTTATCTTCCGCTTCCGTGCATGCACGATCTTCCTGGCGGCCAGGATAATTTCGTGCCAAAATTATACGTACGCTTACATTATCATCGCATGTACTGTTTTACCATTCAGAACTCCATTTGGCTCATTCGCTGACTCTATCGTATTTTAATATGGTGTTAATTTTAATCCCTTGCACTCGATGGTTCTACTGTTGGCAGCTTTAAAACTTTCCAGTTGGAAAATTTGATGAATACTTTTGAAGTTCTATTTTCTCTATTATTTGTTCGAAGTTCTTTATTATTAACTTTCAGTTGTTTCACTATACTTTTATATTATAATGCTGTAAATTTAGTTGAAAAATATTTATTTTAAATTGTGCTAAATTGAATGACGATTTCTAAGGGTAATATACATTTATGTTTTCGACTAATTTATACTATATTGTATTATATTATTTTATATTATACTATATTAGTATGTATGTCAAGGAGAATATTATGAAGCAGTATATCATGAAGTATAGTATATCAAGGAAGAATAACTTTATTATTCACTAACAATTATTGAATTAATTAATAAAACATGTTAAAATTGAGATTACACTTTATACAAGGTTTATCTAAAAATGTCAATCAATTTAGATAAATTATGATTAAGAATCAAACCCAAACTTATACAAAATTTTATTGAAAACACGTAATCTCTGACCAGATACGATTAAAAATGAAATTGTTATTCTACACAAGAAATTTTAATTAACGATTGAAAGTTAATGAAAGGATCCTTGATTAATCTTTAACTTGAAAAGTGAAATATTAATTTTCGATCATAACATCATTTAAATGACAATTACCACTAAATTCTGAATCAAGAGGTGTTTAATTATCATTACAATTCATAATAAAGCAATCTTTGGAAATTGTATCATTCGATCGAAAAAAGTGAAATAAAAGAGAGAGATCGAAACTGCTCCTGATTTGTTCGTTAATTACACGTGCGTAAACGCGGGATCTCGAGGCGCGTTAATTAATACCTTATCGCGCGATAAGATTCGCGTTATCTGTTGGCGAAATCGTACGCTCACCTGGACAAACGAAACAGCAGCGAATTCCGTCATAACAAGCTTAAGCGTACGCGTATAATAGGTTACGGATCGAATAGGTTCCGTTCCACGGTTAAAAGAAAAAAGTAAACCAGGGAAAAAAGAGAAAAAGAAAGAAACGAGAAAAAGAAAAGAAAAAGAAACGCCAACGAAACCGGTAGCGGGAATGAAGGGGGAAAAAATCGATTTTCCTGTCACTTGCGACCTTCCACTGTGTTCGAAACTGGTGAAAACCGACCTCTCGAGTTTTACATCGTACACCAGGGTGTGGTAGGTATGGCACAAGGTTGACTACATTCACGTTGGCGCCATTATCTGCTCTCGCTCGAACGAATTGTTAAAGGAACGAGTGTTAAAAATTGTCCCCGTTTCTATCGAGAGGCGAATTCAATCGGTGAAACGTTGCTGAAATCGTTTCAGACACTCTCGGTTTACTTTGACCTTTGTCCTTCGAATCGTTTACCGTCACGGTGAGAACAATCGTGTATTGCCGGACATTTGCAGACTATTCTCACATTTTATTTTCAAACTATTTTTGCTGACTTTCTTCAAACTTGACAATTTTCTAATTCCTCAATTTTCATTTCTTCCAATTTTTATATTTTGTTTATTCATCAATTTTTTCAACCATCTTTCAAATCCTACATCTACATCAGTACAGTACATCTACAAATCATTTGCAGATTCAGAAATCTCCTGTTTTTAAATACCTACATTTCAAATAGCTATTTGAGCTAGGTTAATACTTCAGCATACATAAGCTAAGTGGCTGAGAATTTTAATTCCCCAATTTATCATCGGTACATTTTTCAAATGTTCAAAGTACGTTTAAAATTCTCCTGAATTCCTAGAGTTCCAAGTACCTAAATTTCGAACAGCCATTCAAGCTGAGTTAAGGGTAGGATCCCGTTAATGTCCTACCATATCGTGTCACACTCGTGACGCACTCTATTCATATGTAATACGAACCAATATCGTATTTTCAATGCAATTGAATTTTGCATGCAATTTTAATTGTAATCTTCATAATGAGGGATCATGGAATACAAAAGGTGCCTAACTTTTTAATTTTCGTTATTTGTTTTCACTAGTGTGAATGAACTGCCTAGAAGATTGGTTACCTTTGCACTCGTGTGTGGACGTTTGGATCTCATAAACAATCCAAATAGGTTGAATTTTCATTTATTTGCCATTTATAACAAATGAAAAATACTCCGTTTTGATTCACGACTGTATAAATTCCGTAGCTGGTAATAAGGAGTGCAAAGGGGTTAAAATACTTTGCACGCATAGAAAGCAAGTGGGTCAGTCGTGAGTCCAGCAGAGTGATAACCGGAAGGAAAGGAATGCGATATTTCGCAATACCGAGAGACGAAACACCTGGTGGCCTTGTATTGGTCATGGGGATCGATAAGTTAAATAATTAAACGCAACATCTCGTGGGATTTATCGTAGACTACCAGCTGCAATCGCACTTGTCCGGCCATGTATAAAGGATACATCGTCGATCGATCTTCTTCGTGGCACCGCCCTCAACACTTCGGGACACGCTCTTCCAGTCGGCCATCAACCGATTCATTTTCAACCATTACACCTCGTTTTATCGAGCTATCATGGCGAACGGAAGCCGCCAAATAGAAATGTTATCGCGTTTCGAACCGTTCATCAAGCTCTAGGGATTCGTACTCGAGGAACATCCAAACGCTCTCGACAACTTTCCCACCCAGAAATCACGCGCTGAATTAACAGGTGTTCGCAGGGAATGAAGTTTTAACTTCTGAAGATTTGATGAGCTGAGCAAATTAATTTTGCTGATTCGCGTTTCTAGTTGCAGAGCTACTTCTGATACTGTAGCTTTGGAAGTAGTTGCTGTTTTAGCGTTGAAAATTATTGTTGAAAGTAGTTGGGTATATTAGGTTGTGGACTTTGGGATGATGGAAGTTTGGAAGCAAGTTTCAAATTCTTGATTCGTGTTGTTCAGATCTTAGGTTAGGGTTTTGGACATGAATTTATAAATTTCTAATTAGAGAACTGCCAAATTTGTCTAAAAGTTCCTAGATGGGTTTGTACAAATAATCTCTAGATCATTAGATCACTTTTATCAAAGTTTAATGTGAAAATCCAGATCTGTTTTCAAATTCCTAATTCCTCAAATTTCCAAATTGCAGGTTCCTGAATCTCTAGATTTTCAAATGTATCTTCCAACGCATTAAATCCCTTAAATGGTCAAGGGTATTAAATCCCTTAGATGGTCAATTCTATAAATTAAAAGAGTCCCTAGATCACTACATTCGAATCTCCTGAATCACCAAATTTCCAAATCTCCAAGTCTCCCAAACTACAAATCCCTAAATTTGATAGTTACTAAATCCCCCAAATAAGTGAAGTTCCAAATGACCGAATTCCGTAGATTCTTAAATATACAAATCTCCAAAATCACCACATTTAAAAAATTTCTAGATTCCCAAGTTATCAAGTTTCCCAAATCCTTGAACTTCAAAATCCCTAACTCCCTCATATTCCTAAATTTCGAAATCACCATATTTCTAAAATTTCTAGATTTCCAAATTACCAAATTCCCCAAATCCCTACACCTCAAAATTTCCAAATTCCCCAAATCCCTAGACCTCAGAATCTCCAAATCCCCCAAATCACTAGAATTCGAAGTTACCATATTTCTAAAATCACTAGATTTCCAAATTACAAAATTCCCCAAATCATTAGACCTCAAAATTCCCAAATTCCCCAAATCCCTAGATCTCAAAATTCCTAAATTCCCCAAATCCCTAGACCTCAGAATCTCCAAATCCCCCAAATCACTAGAATTCGAAATCACCCTATTTCTAAAATCTCTAGATTTCCAAATTACCAAATTCTCCAAATCACTAGACCTCAAAATTCCTAAATTCCCTCAATCCGTAGACCTCAAAATTCCTAAATTCCTAAAATCCCTAAATTTCAAAGTCTCTATATTCTCAATCTTCTAATCGACAATGATCCCAATCTTCCCCTAATTGACAATAATCCAAATCCCCTAATTTACAAAATCAGATAGATAAATTATCCTTTCAATGGCGCTAATTACACAATCGCACCAAATTTGGATGCACGAATGACCTCGTCGGTAGAGAACCAGTTAACATAACAATAAACCGATTCGACACGGTATTCGAGCATCGGTGATAATTGTCGAACACGTTCGAACGATTAGAATCGTGTTATTTAGGGTATAATATGTAAGTGTAGATTGTCTGAATGAGTAGGGCCATTCAGTGGCAATGACCGACGGACCTTGCAGCCAACCGGCGAGCCAGAAATTGACAATAAACGTCCATTCACGTAATAACAATGGCGCAGTGACAACCACGCGTGTGATATGTAAATGTCACGCCACTGACAACAATGACTGACACTGATCCCGCTGGAACCACTTGCTGACAATTCAACAACTTCAGAACCTGTCGGTGGACTTTGAATGATCGTCACCGTTTAAGATCATGCTTTGTTTTCCTTGTAATTTCGCTGTTGTTATTTTATCATGTAGTTTGTGTGGTTGATAATGTTGTCACCTTTGTGTTTTATGGGTTGTGACTTTATGTTACTTTGGGAAAGGTTGAAGTAGCTGATTAGGTATAGCGAATGTAGAGGATCTGATATTTAATAATTTTAAATTAACCAAATTCAAATTTACCAAATTTTCAAATTATTCAATTCTCAAATTTCCAAATTTCTATTGTCCCAAATTCTCAAATTTCCAAATTTCTAATATCCCAAATTCTCAAATTTCTAAATTTCTAATGTCCCAAATTCCTAAATTTCCAAATTTCTAATGTCTCAAATTCTCAAATGTCCAAATTTCTAATGTCCCAAATTCTCAAATTTCCAAATTTCTAATGTCTCAAATTCTCAAATGTCCAAATTTCTAATGTCCCAAATTCTCAAATTTCTAAATTTCTAATGTCCCAAATTCTGAAATTTCCCAATTCCTAATGTCTCAAATTCTGAAATTTTCAAATTCACAAATATCCTAATTTGTAATGTCCCAAATTCCCAAATACTCGAATTCCTATATTCCCAAATTTCAACCCTGACAACCACAAATTCTCAAACCAAATATCTCCAAATGCTCAAATCTCAAATTTCTAAGCACTCAACGATCCAAACTCAAGATCAACTCTTCCACAAAAAGCCACTAACACAAATTGCGTACGTTCGAACAATGATTTCACTCAGGTAGAAAAATTAATAGTACATCCTCACTGAATTAATTCTGCTTCATGAATGATGAAGGGTCAATAGTTCTCTATCTCTGCCGCCATTATCGACGCAATTTGCACCATTCTGACGTACTTGCTTTATCGTCTCTGATAAACAGTTTCGATTTATCGGTACTCGTAACAACGTTACGAGTTGTTATCGTCTTTAAACACAAGTCTTTTTTTCTAACAAGTATTTTCTACATTGTTCAAAAGTTACACAAAAATATCTTGCAGATGTTGTAATTAAACTTGATTCGTATTTAACTTACAAATTATGATTTTGACCAATTTTGAAATACAAAAATACAAAATATATTATAAGATAGTATATTGTAAAATATATTGCACAATACTGTACAATATACTGTACAACCTAACCTAACTTACAAATTATAATAATTTTGACCAATTTAACACAAAATACAAAAATACAAAATAAGAAATAAAAAATATATTATAAGATAGTATACTGTAAAATGTATATTATACAATCGATTACAGTAGTGGGGCATAATTGACCCTATTACACGTCCAAGAATAATGATCGTACGATAAGTTCTCAATAATATAAATTACATAATAGTATACGATACATATTAATGTTAGATAATAGAAGTGCTAGTAATAAATACATAACAAGGCGATATAATGCACGTACGAAAATAGCGGGGGGAAGATGTGTGTACATAATATGTATTGTTTGTGGTACAAATGTTATCATTTGAGCGAGTACATAACAAAAAGGAAACGTGTGACGTGACTCCGAAGTCGCGATAACTGAATTATTCAGAAAGGCACAATTAACAGGCAACTTTCCTCAAAGTTGAAAACGTAACATGCCACGTGCCAACAAAACAGAAAGGATACTAATTAGTTGCAAATGTAATATAACAATTCGTACAGCTGCGGTTTACGAAACGACTGTTGTACCGATTGTTCTGGACCGTCTGTCAAGACAATGAATTTGTTGCTTAACTTTACTTATCGAATACCAAAGTGCATCATTAACGGGTTGAAAGAATTACGGAATAAAAGATTCTGAAGTTCTGCGGTAGTTACTTGCAGATGGGGTTATGAAGTAGGAATTGAATGAATAGAATTGAATATTAACGAACAAACTTTCTATGGTTCTTATTCGGTAATTGTTGCATGGACTTGTTTAGGTTGCATTGTTTTGTACACGTATTCGAATCGTTACGTGGATACTTTTCAAAACGTATGTGCAAGTTTTATACAGAGAATGTTAATTTTTAAAAGCTTTGGTAAATAGTCCATTAAGGTTACTTTGTCTCTCGTGTGTGTATGTAACACTTTTAATACTTGCTAAGAGTACTTATCGAAATTAAATTCTGGGCTGTTGCGAGACTTTTATTGGTTTTTATTTTACGTACTTTGAGGAGCTCTAAAATTTTTCAAATTTTATATATTTTATAAGTTTTTAAGTTTTCTAGTTTTACAAATTTCATAAATTTTGCAAGGTTTCAACTTTTCAATTTTTACAAATTTTACAAGGTTTCATTTTTTCAAATTTCATAAATTTTACAAGGTTTCAAGTTTTCAAATTTCACCAATTTTTCAAGGTTCCAACTCTAAATTTTCAAGTTTCCAAATTTACGAACATTCAAATTTAATAAATTCCTAAAAATGAATGTACCAATTTCTTACTGAATAAATAATACACTTACTCCAACAGTACTCCGATAGTTACTTAATCTCCAACAAAATTATAATGCAAAGCGCTGAAGTCATAATACAAAGTCTCGAGCCCACATCGCTACAAAATGGTCGAACCCATTCCTCCTAATCTCCGCCAGTAAAATCACGTGACGGGTTAGGTTAGGTTTTAATGGATTGAAAGTAAAATATGTTGTTTCAGCGAAATCCCTGAAATTTACCGCGTCAGAGCGTCAAACAGTCCATAAATGGAGATCGACGTGAACGACAATGAAAAGGGTATCAGAGTTCTCGGCTAACAATCATATAATTCGAGTGGAAAAGGGAGAGCGTTCTGGCACCCTATCTGTCTTTCCCCTTCGACTAAAGAGGCGGCGCTCTGACAAAGAAACTACTTTTAGAGAAAGATGCAATACAATTTAAATGACTATGCAAAATGATATGGCTATATTATGGATATGCATAATAATAACGATACGATTTTTTTGCGATTATTCTCAAAATTTAGATAGTATGCAAATATGGCGCTCGATGAGGAACGTTTTATACCTGCACATTCATCTGTAATTTATTTGCAACATATTTATGAAGAATACCTTGTTATTTATTTGTAATTTGTAATAAATATTAGTCAATATTTTGTCTCTTTCATGTAATACATTCACTGGTAATTTATTTGTAATAAATACTAGTTAAAGGTAAAATACAATTTAAGTGGCTATACCTGTACATCCATGTATAATTTATTTGCAACATATTTATGAAGAATACCTTGTTATTTATTTGTAATTTGTAATAAATATTAGTCAATATTTTGTCCCTTGCATGTAACACACTCACTGGTAATTTATTTGTAATAAATACTAGTTAAAGGTAAAATACAATTTAAGTGGCTATACCTGTACATCCATGTATAATTTATTTGCAACATATTTATGAAGAATACCTTGTTATTTATTTGTAATTTGTAATAAATATGAGTCAATATTTTGTCCCTTGCATGTAACACACTCACTGGTAATTTGTGATAAATGTTTTGTCGCTTATAACACATTCATCGGTTATCTACTTGTAATAAATACTTTTCCTCGTAACATTCACCCGTATTTTTTTGTAACAAAATAAAATGCAATATTTCAACGAAACAGCCTCTATTCACCACCTAAGTAATTACCACTTATCAAGTAACAGTAAAGCAAAAAAAATATTCGTAACCCATTCCATATTTGACCGGATTCGATATTTGGTCCGGAACCGAACGATTTCAGCGATCAAAGGGGTCGAGTGTCGTTCGTTTACCCGGAACACGCGAAAGTGAATGAAATCCCAAACGCTACGGGTTTGATTACTCGCTCGTCCACGTAATTGATTTAAAATCGAGCCGACGACGACGTCCTGGGTCCAACGTCCTGCAGGACGTCCGCAGGGACCTGTCACGGTTTATTTCCCTATTCAACGAGCAACGTAGTCGGTTTTCTGACGACGCGTGGGATGAGACGAGCAAGTTGTTGCCTGGCAACCGATTGACCCAGATCTGCTCTCGGTTGCCCTGTTGTTCACGTTGCTTAGGGCGTCCTGTTGTCGCCCAAGGGTCGATGTAAAACAGCCTGCAATATTCGACAAAGCCTGTCCCTTTAACCCTTTGTCGAAAGGTGATTCACACTCAGTCGGTTTACTATTTGATATCAGTATTAATCTGTTACACGCGAGAAACATAGTGAAACAGAAAGTTAATGGAAAAATAATGACTTCAAAGGTATCAGACTTTTCAACTAAAAGGTTTTAACACCCTATGATTTATTTGTCAGCTACGTCAGTCAGATGCAATATTAACCAATCACAGATGCAATATTAAAACCGATAAAGATTGAAATGTTATGTTATGTCAATCGTTGACTGTGCAATTATGCAAATAATTGGACAACTCCAAATTGAAGCGTATTCGAGTAAAATTGATCACGAAGTAACAAGTCTGACTCATTAAGGTTAACTTTTGTCGAAACGTATGTTAATTTTTGTCGAAATGAAGAGTAATTGTGTAAACTACTTCAAGTTTCAACCACTATATATCGTTGTACTTTATTTTTAATTTGAAACTGCACGTCGGATGTAAACTTAGTGTTAAGTAGGTTAGGTGGACGAGCGGGAAATTTGAATCAAATAAATGACATTTCATGTCAACCTCTAATGATTACAAATCTATTTGTTGTAAATTTTCTGTATATTATTATTATTGCCTTCTGAACTATTTACATCAATTTTATTAAGAATTTATTAAAAATTTGAAAGGGGAAGGAACATACTGAAATGTATTTGAAGAATATATTTATTATACATTATGATAATGATTATTACAAGTAACTTATAAAGACATGAACTTTTAGTAATTTGGAAATTTTAGAATTTGGAGAGATTGATGTTTGGATATGTAACAATTCTGGGTACTGAGGAAATATAAAATTTCTTAAATTTTCAATACAAGATTTTGAAAACTTGCATACTTGAGAACATGGGGAGAGTAGAAAATTTAATTTTTGTAATTTAAAAAATCTGAAGATTTGAAAATCTGAAGACTTGAGAATTTCGAAATTTGGGAATTTGAGAATTTTGCGACTTAAAAGAGAATTTGAACTTTTGAAAATTTGCACTAGTAATTACCTTAGGGTACCTTAAAAATTTCTATTAAATTAAACATATTCCTCGATCCCATAAAGAAATGCACACTTATCAAATAGATCAGCAACCCTAAAACCTGAATCACTGTGACTTCGACTTTCCAGCGATCTCCGATGAACAAGCATTTCTACCGATAAATGGATCAAAGGATAAGTAAACGCGATCGTCCACAGCTTCATGGAGCAAACGAATCCGGTAACTGTAAATTTCCACCGGCACAAGTCGAACGATCCTTGATTATTCATTGTTTGATAACTCGTCGCCGTAGATAAGGGATCTCGGTAATAATAAAGAAAAGAAAAAAAGGTGATTGGCGACGGATACCGTGAGTTCGAGCGAACAACACGTAACTCGGTGATATGGACGGTAATCGTGGTTTCTTTCGGAGAGTTAAGGTTAAATGCATCCGCATAAACAGACAACTTTCAATTGTTGTCACGATCATTTGTGTAATCACTGGCTATGTCAATTATCCACTTGTGTAACTTTTATATATGATTTTGAGGTTAAGGGATGTTTGTGTGGTATATAATCAGAACTTTCTGGTAACATCAAATAGTAGCTGTGGTTTATGTACCATTAAAAATAAAATATCAATTCAGTAGCATTAGATTAAAATTAAATTAAAACTTATTTTTACAAGAAGTACCTGTTTGTAGGGTTAAACTTAGGGTATTTTTGTGAGTAGCAATTCCAGAAACTTTCTAACTGCAAAATTTCATGAACTCTTTTGATGAACGGTGAGTTTATAAAATAATTGTATTTTATTTTTAACGTAAAAGTAAGTGCACATCGAACATCCCTAAAACTAGTGTTAAACATAAGATGAGAAAATAAATTTTGTGATATGTAAAAATAGAAATGCTTGAAAAATGTATAGAGGATCAATTAGCTTCTCGAAAGGTGTCTTAAACGTAACGAGAATATTTCCAACAAAATTTTCTTTTTCCATGGTTCGCGGTTTACCGGTTACGAGCGATAAAACAGGATTTCCATGAGTATGTTTGAACGCTTGCTGGGTCAGGCAGATAAGCGACATCCGGTCGATGAACGTGGAAAAAGATTCTGAAAAAAACAAGCTCGAAATCCTAATCGTTTAACTGGTTCACTTGGTTGTCAAGTTTTTGGCAATTTGAGTGATCGGTCTCGACGTGTGGATATGGTTTTTTTGACTGCAGTTTTATATCAGACTTCAGAGTCCAAGATCTGTCATAAAATGGAATAAATTAATGTATATAATGTATGTGTTTCCTTGAACTTTTGTTTTTATGTTGTTTTTATGTCCGATGGAGGATGTTGAAAATTGTAAGTCAAAATGAATTATTGAAAATGGTCAAATAAATTATTTAAAATATTTCGAAATAGCCTGACGTCTGCAGTTCATTTTTGTAACTCGAGTGTTTGTATTGGATTCTTTTTGTTAATACAATATTTAATATTATTAATCGTATAAGTGGATCTGTTAGGGAGGAACTACTTCTACGTATATTTTTTTCGATGATAAATATCATGTTTAAAACCCATTTTTTAATACAATGTCTAAACCTATTTTTTAACAAATAAGACGTTTAAACTTATTTTTTAATGCAATGTTTAAATCACTTCTTTTTTAATAAATAAGATGTTAAAGCGTATTTTTTAATTCAATGTTTAAATTTATTTTTTAATAAATAAGACGTTTAACCTTGTTTCGTACATAACCTCAGTGCATACAGCACTTTTTAAATGCACAAACTTGAAGGACGGTTCAAAATGTCGACTCCTAATGAACCGAACTTGATCGAATTCGAAGTGACAGTCCTCAGAATATTCAATGAACAGAGCAACGTTTCCTGCCAAGGGTATAGTGATCGTTTAAAAAGGTTCAAAGGTCTTGGTGAAATCGCTGATATAGCGACGTGATTCTTATCAGACTTGTCGTGACCCCAGACCGAGCGTGATAAGCGAAAGGAAAAGTTTGATCGATGTTCTGAATGAAAAGACACGAAAATTCAATGCAGAAAATTGCTTACTCATTTGTTATATCGAGTTATAGTAATCTGAGCTTGGGATGTGACGATGGTGACTTTAATTTTAAACCTTGAATGAGACTTATCTAGTTGATGATTTTAAATTATGGTGGGAGAAGAATATTTGACTAAACCGAGTTTAGGAAATTATGGCTTAAATTTTCAATTTTCGATGCTGGATTTGCAATTTTTTAAATTTCGAAATTTTTGAATTAATAAATTCCGGAAGTATCTTTTTGAATTGTCAAATTTCTGAATTCATCAATTTCTAAATTTCTAATGTCCCAAGTTCCTAAATTTCCAAATTTCTAATGTTCCAAATTCCTAAATTTCCAAATTCTCAATTTTCCCAATTTCTAATGTCCCAAATTCCTAAATTTCCAAATTCTCAAATTTCCAAATTTCTAATGTCCCAAATTCCTAAATTTGCAAATTCTCAATTTTCCCAATTTCTACTGTCCCAAATTCCTAAATTTCCAAATTCTCAAATTTCCAAATTTCTAATGTCCCAAATTCCTAAATTTCCAAATTTCTCAAGTCCCAAATTCTCAAATTTCCAAATTTCTCAAGTCCCAAATTCTGAAATTTCCAAATTCACAATTTTCCCAATTTCTAATCTCCCAAATTCTGAAATTTCCCAATTTCTAATGTCCCAAATTCTCAATTTTCCCAATTTCTAATGTCCCAAATTTCTAACGTCCCAAATTCCTAAATTTCCAAATTTTCCAATTTTCCAATTTTCCAATTTCTAATATCCCAAATTCCTAAATTTTCAAATTTCTAACGTCCCAAATTCCTAAATTTCCAAATTTCTCAAGTCCCAAATTCTCAAATTTCCAAATTCACAATTTTCCCAATTTCTAATCTCCCAAATTCTGAAATTTCCCAATTTCTAATGTCCCAAATTCTCAATTTTCCCAATTTCTAATGTCCCAAATTCTCAATTTTCCCAATTTCTAATGTCCCAAATTCCTAAATTTCCAAATTCTCAAATTTCCAAATTTCTAATGTCCCAAATTCCTAAATTTGCAAATTCTCAATTTTCCCAATTTCTACTGTCCCAAATTCCTAAATTTCCAAATTCTCAAATTTTCCAATTTCTAATGTCCCAAATTCCTAAATTTTCAAATTTCTAACGTCCCAAATTCCTAAATTTCCAAATTTCTCAAGTCCCAAATTCTCAAATTTCCAAATTCACAATTTTCCCAATTTCTAATCTCCCAAATTCTGAAATTTCCCAAATTCTCAATTTTCCCAACTTCTAATGTCCCAAATTCCTAAATTTCCAAATTCTCAAATTTTCCAATTTCTAATGTCCCAAATTCCAAAATTTCCAAATTCTCAAATTTCTAAACGAAATTTCGCTAAGAACCGTTCATGTCCCTGTATTCTTCATAATCTGCCTTCTTCTTACCGCCAATAATTTTTACAACCTCACAGAATTTGTAGAACAAGCAAAAACTCAAAATTGGCCGTGAAACAGTTACCTCTACGTTGACGTTATTTATAGCAAGGAAAGATATCATTGGCCGATTATTTGCGAGGCACGTTTTAATGTTGACTACACGTGTCTACGTACCGAGCATTATCATTGATAAGCCAGATAACTGAATTTCGAAAACGAGGCGTCACTATGATACGATAGACGAATAGAGGTTGGTCACGATAGTTCAAAAGTCCAAAAGTGATATAACGGGTGACAAAATTTTATGTAAGATTCTTGTAATTTTTCTGTTTGATTAAGTGGTTAAATTAAATAGCGTGCACTGTGATGGCCACCTGTATGACACAGTTAATTATTTTAAGCAATATTTGTTGGAATATTTTTGTAAAATAATAATTTCCATTATTTATGATGCATATTTATAAGTATGAACATTTGCAGATTTGAAGTTTTTACAATTTTAAGCTAAAAAATTTGAGGGTTGGTAAATTTGAAATGTTAATTTGTGAGTTGTACATTTGAGTAAATTTGTAAATTTCTGAGTTTGTATATTTGGAATTTGTAAATATGCAAGTTTGTAGATTTGTAAATTTAGAATTTGTGAATTTGTAAATTTCAAATTTCCACCTACTTAAATTCCTAAACTTTCCACACTGAAAATTCGATACCTTAAAGTCCTAAATCCTCAAACTTGAAACATCTAAATCCTCAACTTCAAAAATATCTAAACTCCCAACTCTGAAGCTTCGAAATACCCAAACCCAGGCTTCAAGAACCTCAAAATTCCTAAATTTCTAAGCCCAACACTCTGCTATTAAACCTAAAAGCTTGCTTAACTAAAAACTTGATTACCTAATTAACCAAGTTCAACGTCCATCTTGTCCAAGTTTCATAACCAAGCACAGCAGTCGTACAAGTTTCTCCAAGGATGTACGTGGGAGCACCAATTCGTTCATTTTGATTAGTAAATTGAATTAATTAAGTCCAATTTTTCGAAGCAGAGGTTCACACGACCTCATAACACCTCCATAATTTATTTAAAAAAACATCATACAGCCAAGTTTCGTTTATCTCATGGCAGGTGCAAAGAATCACCTTGGAACCGAATGGTTGTTGCACCATTCTGCAACAAGTGTCAGTCAACAGTTATCCGGCAAACAGAGAGAAAGAGAAGGTGTCTCTGTCGCAGTCAGGGTCTCCCTTATCACTGACACTGCCTCCTATCTAACTAATCAGATCTGACATGACGTTGTATCGTGCTTCCTGGAAGCAGATACATTGTTTCTCTCTCTATCTCGTCGAACCTTGAAATCTGTTTAGTGGGGAAAAATCTCGATATTCCGACTTTCCGAGTGGAAAGTGGAATCTTTCTTCGCTGATACACTTTATTGATCATTGTACCTGGATATGAAATGGCAGATAAACTTTCTTTGTTCGATCGATTAAAACACTCTTGCTAGTTTTCCTGGTACGACTGCAATTCTATACTTTTTTCTATTTGTTAGATAAGTTGGTGCAATTTCTTTGCAACTTTTTTTAGATTATTACACTAATTCGATAGTGGAGGAATTCTTAGTATTGTCGTTTCTATAATTCCTAGGAAATATCTTATATCTATAAATTCTTAGGTATTTCGAAAACAGGAAATGTAGTGTATCAGGATTGTATTGTAAGATTATATTGTGTGTGTGGCAAAGTTAGGTTATGTCACATAATAATGTTAGCGAGTATATTGTACCAAAGCTAGGTAAAGTTCATAGACTATGTTAGGTCAAACTTAGAGTGATTCAATTTACTGTAGATTTAAGCTAGTCAAGGTTAAATAGATCTTAGGTTAGGTTCAGTTGAGGTGAGGACTTAAAAAGAATTTTAGGTTATATCAGTAACTGGTCATGTCAGTCTTTTACAAAAGGGAGTTGTATTAAAATTAAAGAAAATGTCAGGTTATATCAGTAACTGGTCATGTCAGTCTTTTACAAAAGGGAGTTGTATTAAAATTAAAGAAAATATTAGGTTATATCAGTAACTGCTCATGTCAGTCCTTTATAAGACGTAGTTGTATTAAAATTAAAGACAATGTTAGGTTATATCAGTATCTGGTCATGTCAGGGCTTTGCAGGATGGAGATGTATTATCATTAAAGAGAATGTTAGGTTATGTCAGGGTTTTGTAAGATGGAGTTGTATTAAAATTAAAGAGAATGTTAGGTCATGTCAGTCTTTTACAAAATGGAGTTGTATTCAAATTAAGGTGAATGTTATAACAGTACCTGGTTAAGTCAGTCTTTTTTAAGATGGTACGAAAGGTATGTTAGATGAGCATACGGTTAGGGAATAACGTAAGGTTAAATTGAAGTGAACTTCATCATAGTTACAAGTCGTCATGTTTGGTGGAAGTTCGGTGCAAGTTATATTGAATCCAAATTGGATTAGGTCAGCGTGAAGTTAGGATAGCGTATGTAAATCCGCTGGAACACATATTTCATAACGTAATTTAAATACTAGAAAGATGCAAGTGCTAAAAGCGTGTTTTATTAAATTTATGTACCGAGGAGACGCAACACGATAAGTACGTTAGATTGAATTAAAAACACGGTAGAGTCGACACAAGAACGCCAACATATTCCTGCAATATAATAAACGAATTCTACATAAAAGTACATTGTTTTGCAAAAAGAAAAATTAAGACTCGCTTTCGGAAAGAGACGATCAATTATCGTGAAGTTATTTTTCTCGCCCCATTATCGCGTCGACCATACAAGAATTTTTGAGCAGACTGCGATTAAACCGGCAGAAAGATGGAAGCGAACGCGTAAACAGAATTTTAGCCGAGAGATTATTTCTTGTTTGCTCTGCTCGCGTTTAGGGGCCGCTTTGCAAATGTAATTAACTCGAACGAGTTACGAGGGGTTGCTGCGATGAAGCTTTTGCCTTTAATGCTCGCAACACAGAAACGTATGCACACGTGGAAACGTCACGGGGGATTATTGTCTGGTTTCCAGCCGCGATAAAATAAGCCTGATTTCGTTGCAACGAAATTAATAACAACACGCCGAGCGGTAACAGCCTTGTTCGTGGAAGAAGTTAATTCGTTTCGGCAGCTGAGACAGATTTACGAGTTCTCGTCGACGGAAACGAAATGGTTGAAACAACCAAACAGAACCGAAAACACGATTTTTCTTGCGTCGAAACTGGAAAGATTCGAGCTGCAAAAAAACTGCGAGACGTGAAGTTTGAGCATTTGATTATTTTTGAAAGATTGGGGAATTTGAAAATTTGGAAACTGAGTTTTGGAGTTCATGACGTTTCAGAACTTGAGATGTTTGAGAATGCTGAGAATACTTTATGTTTGGGAATTTAAGAAATTTTTTAATTTGAGAACATGAAAAGTTTGAGAGTTTGAGCAACTTCAGAAATTTGAAAATTTGAGAACATGAAAAGATTATGAATTTGAGGATTTGGATATTTGAGCACATACAAAGTTTGTGAAAAGCATATTGAAATTTCAGCACATGAAAAGTTTGTGAATTTGAGAATTTTTCAATTTGAACCCATGAAAAGTTTGAGGGTTTGAGAATTTATAAATTTGAGCATAGTTTATGATTTTTGAAAATTTGAGAAATTTGAGAAAATTGAATAAGAGAACTTTAAAAAGTTATAAGTTCGAAAATATCGAAAGTACATATTACAATCTACCTTCCCCATCTGTTCCATTTATCTAAAAGTAATCTAGTTATATTGCAATCTAGATATATTGCATACAATTCAATCAAGTAAAGAGGATTTTAATACACTTCCCTGACTGATCGTACAGTGATATATTTTTCGACGATATGGTAAACAAAGTCATCTGTATCTGTTTGGCCAGGTTTATCTGTACAGCTGATAACTCTCGAAGCACATCTACTGTCAGCTCAGGCTAACGACACGAACCACAAGTTGAAACCACGTTCGTGTGGGTACATTCTGTTTCCCTTTAATTAACCTCGATTACCTATGCCACGCGCTCTGTAATTCTCACGTGGAAGCAATGAATCCGGTTAAAAGGATTATAAGGTACTCGTTCTTCGGCAAATAAGAGGGCGACGAGAGCATTGAGCTAACTAACATGAACTTTCAAAATGAAATCGTACGAGTGATTACTGTTATTATGCACTGATAATCGTATTACATCTTATTTTGTATTCTGTGTCGGTGAGTGGCGAATCGAGTGTTGCAATTTGAAAATATGAACTTTAAAAAGTTGGGGACTTGGAAATTTGAGAATTGGTGAATTTTAGGAATTTAGAAAATTTGAGGATCTGGGATTTTGGAAATTTAAGATTTTCGGAATTCGACATCTTGAAAATTCAAGAATTTGAAAATTTGAGATCTTGGAAATTTAAGAATTTGAGAATTTGGAAATTGGTAAATATAGAAATTGGGGAATTTGGAAATTTGTAAATGTAGAAATTGGGAATTTTCAAAATTTGAGAATTTTAATACTTAGATATTTAAAAAATTCAGAAAATAGAAATTTACGAACCCAAGAAATACAAAACTACAAATCTAGAATATCGTAATGAATCGTGTAATTAAATTAAATGCGATTAAACTGCCTTGTTAATCAAGCTTGTTTTTCCACAATTTTTTGCTCCCCTAACGTCACAATTTTCAATCATCTTCCGCTTAACGATGAGCTAATTATCACCAACGGTTTTTTGCAGCAATTAACGATCCAGCAGATTACGATTAACGACTTATTTTGCAAGATGCGAATTCCCGATAATTGCAATATCGCTGTACGCGACAACAACTTTTCAAGTTCAATAAACTTTTCAGATCCTAGTACTGTTAGATCCAAATATCCCTAGATCCTAGCATTGCTAGATCCAAATATCCCTAGATCCTTTCATTAGTAGATTCAAATACCCCTAGATCCTATTATCACCAGATCCAAATATCCGTAGACCCTAAAATTAGCGGTACCGAATATCCCTGGATTCGTGAATTGCCAGAGCAAAATATCCCTAGATTCGTGGATTATCGTATATAAATATCCCTAGGTCCGTGCATTACAAAATCCAAATATCCCTAGATCCTTACTTTACTACATTGAAGTATCCTTAAATTGTCATATTACTAGATCTAACCTCCAGTCCCAAATATCCCTAGGCATTAGTATACCTGGAATCCTGTATTCCTAGATTTCAATAGCAATAGATTTCTATATCCTTATAATCCTAGTATTGTACGTATAATGGTGTACATAATATCCATCGTTAATTGTAGTCTGTTTTCTGTAACCGAACGCCAATTAATCGAAACGAAAAGCAATTGGAACTGACCGTGCGTTTATCGCACGATTCGATGCGTGTTCCCGCACAAACAACAAACTGTTGATCGCAATGTTGCTCGGTTGCATGAAAAATATTTGTCGGTGCTCAGATAGAGGCCGGCGCTTTTGGATAAACCGCGTTCACGAGAACATCGCGTGCACTTTTCCTCCCATTAAAGCGAATATTATACAAACATAATTTGAGAATTTTCCAGCTTAGGAATATATACTTTCCAACGTCAAAGATCTTGTAAGATCTTATTTCAAATAAAAATGCTGTTAAATTACAAATTATTCGCTGGTTTCTGATATGATTAAAAATTTTGGATTTCAAGGTTTACGAGGGAAGTGTCATTCGAAGAATATTTCGATTTCGAATACTTTAGTTGTACTCAAAGTTATTCGAAAGAATAGACAGCTTTGATTTTCCCGCCGTTGCAGAGGTTTCTATAATCGATACAGACTCCGAGAGTTTGCTATCGATCAGCGCCCATTGAGCGCTTGAGTCGATAATCGCGCCGTTATCGCGTGCCATATCGTGAAAATTATGCAAACATAATTTGAAAGTTAACATCAAATTTTCAAGTGTACTTTCCAAGCGAAGATCTCGTAAAATCTCACTTCACATAAAAATTCCATAATATTACAAATTATTCGTTATTTCCAAATATCCAAAACTTTGCAAGGTGTAAGAACGGTCTTCCGAAGAATAAGTCGTGCTTTCCGAATACTTTAATCGTATTCGAAGTTATTCGAAATAACCAGCCCCGATTTTCGCGCGATCGCAGAGGTTTCTCCGATCGATACACACTGTCCGAGAGTTGTTTGCTATCGATCGGTGCCGATTGAGCGCTTGAGTCGAAAATCTCGTTATCGCGTGGCATATCGTGAAAATTATACAAACATAATTTGAAAGTTAACATCAAATTTTCAAGTGTAGTTTCCAAGCGAAGATCTCGTAAAATCTCACTTCGCATAAAAATTCCATAAAATTACAAATTATTCGTTATTTCCAAATATCCAAAACTTTGCAAGGTGTAAGAACGGTCTTCCGAAGAATAAGTCGTGCTTTCCGAATACTTTAATCGTATTCGAAGTTATTCGAAATAACCAGCCCCGATTTTCGCGCGATCGCAGAGGTTTCTCCGATCGATACACACTGTCCGAGAGTTGTTTGCTATCGATCGGTGCCGATTGAGCGCTTGAGTCGAAAATCTCGTTATCGCGTGGCATATCGTGAAAATTATACAAACATAATTTGAAAGTTAACATCAAATTTTCAAGTGTAGTTTCCAAGCGAAGATCTCGTAAAATCTCACTTCGCATAAAAATTCCATAAAATTACAAATTATTCGTTATTTCCAAATATCCAAAACTTTGCAAGGTGTAAGAACGGTCTTCCGAAGAATAAGTCGTGCTTTCCGAATACTTTAATCGTATTCGAAGTTATTCGAAATAACCAGCCCCGATTTTCGCGCGATCGCAGAGGTTTCTCCGATCGATACACACTGTCGGAGAGTTGTTTGCTATCGATCGGTGCCGATTGAGCGGTTAAGTCGAAAATCGCGTCGTTATCGCGGACCATTTCGAGATTCGCACCAAATAGAGAGACACGGTTGCGTTACGAACGCACGCCCGCTCGACAAATTGATCATTGAACGGAATAACTTTGCTTGTCTCCGCTCACTTACGCAACCAACGGTGTCCCCGTGCGTTCGCTGAACCGATAAGTCCAAATCAATTTCTTCTTTTTTTATCCCCTCCTCTTTCCTTTTTGCCGACACGCGTGTCTCTAACCACTTGTCACCGGGAATCACGGAAATCGGGAAAAATTACGAGCCGCTTTGATCTCTTTGTCGGATTATGTACAATTGCAACAATCTTGCAAATGCGTGCGCATTTCTAAGCGCAACAATTTTCCAGGCATTACTTTTGTGTCTTGATTGCTATGCTGCAATTGCATGTTCCTGTTTCAAATTGCAACCATTTTGCAAATGCATCTGCAGCGATTTTATTTCAAACCATTTTGACACATACAATTTTTGTTTCGATTGCTGCAATGTTGCAGGCGCCATTGCAATGTTTTTATTTCAAATTGCATAAATTGTAGAAATTGAATGTTACTTTTAGTGATTTTAGAGTGGAAATAAATAAGACTGTAAATACCAGAATTTTTAGTGAACATAAAATGTATCAAACTTTGTAACTTATGAAAATTAGAAATAGTTGTAGCAATACAGTCATGTTTTTTTATATGATTCTTAATCCTTTTCATCTTATTCTTTATTTTCCTTCAATTCACTGTTATTTTATTATATTATTATTGTATTGTGTTCTATTGTGTTATAGTTACAATCTAATATTGTTGAAGCAATATGATATCGTAGACACGATACTGCAGCAACAATGTATGTACATAACACATACGGTAACACCGTATGTACCTGTGCATTCCTACACCGTACTAGTGCAACATAACACAATTACAGAAATTAAAAAAAAATGACAACGAAGATTAATAAAAAAGTGAATAATATTAACAAGTAAAAAAATATATATAAAAAAAAAGAATTTATATCTCTTATTGGTAGTGAAGGATTTGAACTCGCGAACCTCTAATTCGAAACCCTCCGCTACCGCAGTCACCCCAACATAACGAAGTAATTTAGTTTCACTAAATCAAAGAATATGTCAGCTAGGGAATGTCGACAAAAACGATCAAGCGACTTCTATTCGCTCTAAATTCGCGAGAAAAAGTTCGATCAAAATCAATGACTCAACGAGTGTGACTCGTAAGACAATTAGACACCTGTTCCTTCACCCTTCGTTTACATGACGCAGTGAAATGTCTCCTATTGAAAAAAAAAATGGTCCAGTTAACGGGTCGAAAGTGGGGAAAAAAAGGAGAACATAGAGAGAACGACGCGGTTAACAGGTTAAATCGGCCGAGAGCTTCGTTTTCATTGCGTGTGCGGCTTGTTCACGTGCGGTACTCGAACGTGTACGCTAACCGTAGAAAGGCAAGGCCTTGATATTTCGTATAATATGCTTTGAGAATTATCCGCTGGGATTGGTGCAGGCCTCGTTTCTACTATTACTCTGTCGTTCTCTCTCCGTCTGTCCGTTTGCCGCACGGTGGACAGATTCAAAGGCCTGTCGGACAAAAGTATCAGAATGGAAGCGGGCACCGGGGGCGCCCGGGGTCTCTCTCGTTTGAGGCCGCAACCGCTCGCGAAACGGCCGAGGATAAAAGCGAAAAAATGAAACCAGTTTACGCGGCTAATTGTACCACGACGGTGGTGTGTCGCTCGCGAAAACCACGGGGACAAAGGATCTTACGCCGTGTCTTATAGCCGGCTAATTACTTTCTCGACAGACCGATTAGATTCCCCGCAAATTAATGGGAATACTTGCACGAGCCACGGCCACGATATTTGATCTTGAAATTTATCTTGCCTGGTTACCGAGTTTCTGATCACGGGGATCGAAATACACTTTTCGAATATTGTTAGTATATCCAAGCATTTTTTATATTTTTTGAAATCGTATGTACAAATATTAATATGCGAATTGTAGCGAAAATGGAAGTAAATTTTGATATTCAATTGTTAGCTTGAAATCTGAGGGAAATTTAGTGGTGTAGGTTCTAGACGCAACTGGGGATAGTACTGGGACATTCTGGGGGAATCTAGGGGAACCTAGGGGTATATAGAGATCTATTGCAATTTGGAGAGGAGGATTTCTCGAATACAGAAATTTTCAAGACCTCAGATTTTCAAATCCCAAATGTATAAATTTACAAATCCACAAATCCTTGAATTCTCATATCTAATCCACCAATTTTCAAATTTCCAAATTGCTAAATTCCCAAATTCCTAAATTCCCAATTCCTAAATTCCCACTTTCTAAATTCCCAATACCTAAATTCCCACTTTCTAAATTCCCAATTCCTAAATTCCCAATACCTAAATTCCCAATACCTAAATTCCCAATACCTAAATTCCCAATACCTAAATTCCCAAATTCTCAAAACCCCAAACTCTGAGCTCGTCAATTCGAAAATCCCCAAATCCTCAATTTATCCAATTCCCAAACACCCAAATTTCCAAATTCCGAATTTCCCAAAATTCCAATACGAAAAAAATACTTTCAAATTACAATCGATCGATAAAAATGTCACCGAAAGGGTGAATCGAAGGGAAGAAAGTAAAGCAATAAATTCGAGTTTGAAAAGCAATTGCAAAAGTGGTACAATGTAACGGTAATCTGTAAGGAAAGAATATTGGATAAAAATAACACGAGTATGATAAAGCAACGTGTTTGCTGAAAGCACGTTATCGTGCGCACGATTCAGTGAGCCATTTTAATTAAATTTCACCGTTATCACAATTGCAAAGAAAAAGAAATCGAACGATGTCTGAAACAAGCGAGCATCAATGCTTAATGGCTTGTTAAAATTGCGAAACTCGCCGAGGTGTATTATTAAAAATTTATGTAAGCCACGAAGATTGTGTTTGTAATACGTTGTTCTTTCATTATTTTTCAAACATAATATTATTTAATACCGATCAAAATACACCTACTTACAATTTGCGTTAAAATGTTATTAAAATTAAAATATGTTGTTAATATATGTTACAATATTTGTATATACACAAATAAGAATACATGTTTTTCAATCAATTTGAAAAACGTTGCGTTTATCATTGCTTTACTGTTCAGCGATTACGTGCATAGCAATGAGATCATCACAATCTTCCAGAAACATCGATCAACGATCGATTATCTATTACAGATTGATAAAGAGAGAATTGTTGGTGAATATAACTGCGTAGTATTACCGTTCGTGATAAAACACCTGGGATGTATTAAATAATTACTCGATAAGGCATAACATCAGGAAGTCAATTTTATCGGGTAATTGTAATTGAAAGATTTGTAGAAATACTTTTTTAATTATTATCTGCAACCACTGTTAATTATTGTCTTGAGCACTTGCAATCACGGTTCTAAAAGATCTCTGATTTTAATGTTACAAAATGTATTAAAACACGCTCTTTTGTGGTTTATTTCAAAATTCTCAAAAATTTGTTGCTCGATAATTCCCCGCATTCGGGGCTCTAAGAGTGGTTAAGAGACCTTAATTATCAAATCTTAAATGGTATACTAACTTTTCCTTGTACATGAGTTAAGCTTGGACTGGCGATATAATGGAAAGACGAAAAGGTTTCAATAATTTAGGAACGTATGAAAATGGCAATATAACAAGCGTCGACTGTACACATTCACTATCTACTTAAACCAATATACACGCTTAAATATTCACGAGTATGAGAAGTACGAGTGATACGAGTAATATGTGTAAGTACACTTACCTAGCAGCCAATTGTATGGCGAGCAATTATCGAGCGGCCATTGTACAACCCCGTTCCACAATCTATTACATAAATTCTTTCTCAAAAGACTTTCACATTTCAAGTCCGAGAAACCTCATCTGCACTAACCTACCAATAAACAAATTACATAGCTAAGATAATTATTATATAAAGATTGCCCGAAGGAAAGCGATAAGCATCTCTGTCGGGTAGCCGTGTTAATAAGCAGGGCAAAATTAGAGCCATTAAAAGATCACGGATGCCCTTCTTTTTGTTTTTTCTTTCTCCTGGCATCTTTCTTTGTGCTCGCCCCGTGGCGTTGCCTATTTCAAAACCCGTCGTGCAAAAAAATCGTCTGCGATTACCCAAGCCGAACCACGCGGCCTTTCACGAGATCGCGTACACACACGGTACAGCAAAGAGAGTGATGAATCCAACATCGGCTCAGAAAATTGACCGGCAATGAGGTTCTTGAATCGATTCTGGTGATCCCTAGACATCGTTATTATCGCTAAATACCTATGTATTGCTAGATTTCTAGGTTGCTATATAGTAAGTATCAGTATCATTAGACATCTGTATCTTCAAATTCAAATATTCCCAAATTTTTCTATCACTAGGTGTTTTTCGTATGCTTCTAAAACCCTGGTATATTCCTAGGTAGCTATATTATCAGATTCCTAGATTTCTATATTTCTAGATACCTGTTTTCTCAGATTCCAGGATTTATACATTTCCAGGTACCTATATTCTCAGATTCCTATATTCCTAGATTACTATATCGTCAGATTTCTACATTCTAAATTTCCCAGATCCCCAGGTTATTATATCCCTCGAGTTTCTAGATCCCCAGAACATAGCTAACTTCCTAGATGTCCAAATCTCTGGATCCTCGGATCCCTACACATGAAAGTTCTCAGATATCCAAATACCTAGATCCACAAATCTCTATCATCTCCAGATTCATAAATGTCCACATCCCTAGATAGTTCCTTACATCTGCAGATTGTTAGATGTTCAGAACCCTTGATCTCCAGATCTCTAAATGTTAATTCCCAGATATCTAAATCTCTAGATTCCTAGATCAACATACCTTCCACATCCCTACATTCCCAGATCTCCACATCCCCAACTTTTCAAACCCTTAAGTATATTTCCAGATCAATATATCCTCAGATTAATATATTCTTCCTAGATGTCCCAATCCCCAGGTTCCTCTCTCTCAAATATACTCTCAAACTCGCTGAATCTTCAAAATCCTCGAACTCTCGACTCAAAATATCCAAAAGTCCCCAGATATCCAAATCAGTATATCACAATATCCCCTATATGCCAATATGGTTATACTTCCAAGTTACCATATGAAACCGTAGATGCCGAAATTGATGCGCAGACCTTTCAATCAGATCGAAAATTGATCGACAGCCGAGTGGAATCGGTTCCAGGATTCGTTCTTGTTACATATTGGAAGGCGGCCGCGTTCTACACACATGTAGATTTACGTAGCGTGAATTGGATATCGCCGGTGCATTATCTCCGCGATGTTAGATTAGCTGGTGTCTGCACACGGTGTTTACGTAACCAGGTGGTGAAGAAAACGTGGTACGATCGATCGTTCGCTGGCTAAGCTAACCCAGCTAACACGGTGCTTACTTACTTTCTTACGTCCACTTTTAACGTGGCGTACCGTTGATGCGCGACACCGCACCGTCGATGCTGCACCGAGGATGATTGGAGGTTCGATGAAAGGGACGTTGGAATTCTACGTGTGCATTCTACGTGGTATTTCACCGTCGAAAGCCTTCAGGCGTAACGAGCAACGCCGCCGCCACCGACACAGCGTATACGCTTCGTTCGACGATTTCCTTTCCTGGCTCGAACGATTTATCGGGTCAATCGAAAGGTTCCCGCGTTATTTTCGAGCATGTGAAATTTCTGATACGCGGAAGGGATGTCATGTACCGCTCAATCATTTGGACCGTGCTCAATACGTACTTTCAAATAGATACCTCTGCCGCGTTTGGAAGATGCTCTGCTTTCGATCGACAACACTTCACAGGGACAATTAACGAAATTGGCAATGTAGGCTGTATCAGAACCGAATTCTGATTCGTATACTTTGATTCAAGAAGTTCTGAGGTTCGAGGGTCTTCATTTTTTTTATTTGAGAATTTGTAAGACTAAAAATATACAATGTGGTAAACATGTCTCTTAGTTCCAATTCCCAATTCCTAAATTCCCAATTTCTAAATTTCTAATTCCTAAATTCCCAATTCCTAAATTCCCAATTCCTAAATTCCCAATTCCTAAATATCCAATACCTAAAATCCCAATTCCTAAATTCCCAATACCTAAATTCCCACTTTCTAAATTCCCAATTCCTAAATTCCCAATTCCTAAATACCCAATTCCTAAATTCCCAATACCTAAATTCCCAATACCTAACATCCCAATACCTAAAATCTCAATTCCTAAATTCCCAAATTTCCAAATTTCTAAATCCCCAAATCTCCAAACCCCTAATTCGCAAAACCCACTTAACCAAGCCTTCGCTTATATCGTGTAGTTATATCAACCCAAAAATTGTCAAATTCTTAACCTTTAAAAAAACGTAAGAATCAAAAAAGAAATTATACTTGATTTCTCTTCCTGAAAAGTGACACTGAAAATCTACAGTGTGATAAGCATGTCCATTAGTTCTATGGCCCTAAAATTTACAACACGCTAGACAATGTAATAAACAGTTTCTTGATGCAATTAAACTGCTTATTTTAGGCATCTCGAAAAGAATCGAGGTTCGAAAGTCTATAAGAATGAATCGACAATTGGTCCACCTCCAAGATCTCCTGCCAAGAGACACACGTAAACTTGATCGTAATTCGCCAATAGAAAGAAAAATCATTCAATTCTAAGCCAAGAAGTTCAATTCAGCTCGAAATTGACGCTATAAGTTTCATATAAAAAATTTACCACAAATACAATTTATAACCAATCAGATTTCTTCGTTTATTCGACCGTAGTAATAAATATATATCAATACTTTCTCTGTTTACATAATCGAAAGTTTGATATCAGCAATTTCCAAATTACATAAACTTTTATTTGTTCTATAATGACTTCTGATACGGGTATCGATTCGACCACTGTTTCGCTGGATGTGATTAAATGAGTTTTAATTGAACAATGATAAGCCGCTGATAAGACGATTATTATTGGATCCATGTTGGATTATACGCGTTTGATTAATCGATCGAACCTGGTGCCCATTCGTTTCATTGTTATACCTTGTTCGATTGATGCAGGTACATTTTGATAAAGGCTCGATTTCGTACAAGTTCAATCTGATACGGAAATAAAATATGGAGGTAGAAAATTTATTTTGGAAGTTATTGAAAAGCTTCAAATATTTAAAACTCAAATTTTTTATTTTGAACCGCAATTTTATGACAGGTTTTCAAACGTTGAATTTACAAATTCCAAGTTTTGAAATTTAAAATTTACAAATTTCACAATTTTCAGGTTCCAAATTCTCAAATTTTACACTCCACAATTTAAAACTCAGAAATCTCGAATCCTTAAGTCTCAACATTTGTAAAATTCAAATTCTTAAATTTCAAACTGATCAAACTTTCAATTCTCAAATTTTGAAGTCCACAATTTGCAAATATTCCTCTATAAAATTATCTTCCTATATCATCGTATCAAAAAATTCCGAACTTTCAATTGTAAAAATAAGCAAGATACATAAATAAAATTAATCAAGCGATAAACATACGTGTTGTGTCAAAAACAGCAACTACCGTAATGGAGGATTCATTATAATGATGAATGACAAACAGCAAGCCACTTGAATTCATCCGAAGAACTTTTTCGTGAAACGTATAATCAATTTGCAGTTGACAAGGAAACGATGATAATGATGACATATGATTTATGAGAAACTCTACACACTGCATTCGATTCTTTTTCAAGTCCGAAATTCAGATTTCGTGAATCCTTACCATTTCGAAATTTTGTTTGTCCAATCAATTTCTGTTCGATACATTAATAGTATTCTGAAAAAAAAAAACATTGACAGAAGTGGCTTCTAGAATTATTTATGACTTACTTTTTTTTTATAAGGCTAATAAAACTATTTATAGCGTGAAACGTGAATGTCAAATGATTCGATCAGTTGATAAATAAATCTTTTAAAATATACGTGTTTTATATAATTCATGCAAATGACTTTAAAATATATATTACCTATAAATTCTTAATTTAGAAATTTCATATGTGCAGGGTGACGAAGTTTCTATTTTTCTAATTTTATAATTGCAAATTTTCATAATTATAAATTGTTAAATTTACAAATTTCACATTTTCAAACTCTATATTCACAAACTTCTCAGTTTGTATCCTAAAATTTTTAGATATTTCACATGGTTCAAATTTGATTTTGTCAAATTTCTAATATTTATGTATTCAATTATTTCAATTATTTAAGTTTTCAATTATTTCAATTATTTCAACTACTTTCAAATTTCAGTTACTTTCAATTACTTTCAGATTTCAATTATTTCAATTACTTTCAAATTTCAATTACTTTCAATTACTTTCAGATTTCAATTACCTGACTGTTCAATTACTTCAATTATTTCTAAATTCCAAATATTTCAGTTTTCAATTATTTCAAATATTTAAGTGTTCAATTATCTTCCATATTTCAAATTTGATGTTTTCAAACTTCAAATATTGAAGCTTTCATTTACTTCAAAAGTTTCAAATTTCAGATACTCCAAATGCAGTTGAATAATTGAAAATTTGTGTGATAGAAAATTCCGTGTGTCTTACGCGTCCCAATAAATTATATCAGCGAAATTTGAAATAATTAACAGCGAGAATAAAGCAATAAATTTGTAGAGAATGTTAATTTGACTCGCAACGGTGGAGCGTTGTGGACGATATACTGTCGGGAAACATTACGCCCACGGCTCTACACTAATTACGGGCCTGAATTTTTGATGATCCGTGCAGGCCTGGCAATGCAAGTTGATATTATGGAACGTGTGAATCGTTGCTAAGACCTTGATTCACAAATAGCATCGTGCCGGCAATAATACCGGGTGAAAATCAAAGACCTCCATTATTCTTACGTAACGTCGAACGATTGGAAGAAAAACAAAATTGAAAGGGGAATCGGAGATAAGCACGCGAGAAACATTTTCGTTGATGTACTGCTTTTAAACATACGGTAAACACGTCTTGTATTCACGCAATATTCTATACAGATACCGAATACTTTATTTATCATTTATTTTATTCGTGGTAAAATAGAATATTATAATGAATTATATAGAAGTCATGGTTTATGAGATAAAAATGTAACTTTAGTTGCTTTCAAAGTGTCGTTATTTTATAGACGATGTTAGAAAGTTACTTCGAGAGTGTGTATGGAAAGATTTGATATGAAATATGGATACAGTTGTAGGAACGATAAGGTGATATATGAATTTGTTAAGAATAATAATCGATCAAAGTTTGTTAGACAAGTGACACCTATTCAAATATTTGAAATTGTTATAGGATAAGACATTCAAGGCTTTTACTGAGTGTGTAAAATTTAAGTTTTTGCAGGTTTAAGAACACTTATTCAATTTATACTTCCCCATTCGCATTTTTAATTGTACTACTAAAAATTTAATTCTGTATCATATATTATACATATGCAAAATTAAACATATTCTTACACAAGTTTAATACAAATATAGCAATAATTCATAACAATATACAGTATAATAGCTTCCTCAAATTTTTCCTCTCACTTGTTAAAAATTAACACCACACCAATCCACCTTGAAAAACAATAACTTTATAATATAGCAATAATTTATAACAATATACAGTATAATAACGCTTCCTCAAATTTTTCCTCTCATTAATTAAAAATTAATACCATACCAATCCACCATAGAAAACAACTATCAAAATAAAAGACCCGAAAATTAAATATCTCAGCTATAAGAAATAAAAATACATAAAAGTAACTAAAGTCACTATTGCTATTAATCAACAGTATGACTAATATTTCAAGTGCAACTTCGGCAATTATACTTTTGTAGCGATAAGCAGACCATGTGGAAGATCGCACGTGTAATCCATTACCTCTTCAGCGTGCGACAATAAAAGCAAGGTGGATAAAAAAAAAATTCACTTTCGGACGCAAACGAAATCGAAAGCAACCGGTTCGAGTCTGTCCCGGCAGTTTTATTGCCTGGACGTCTAGTTTGTTTCGAAGGATCGACGAATTTATTAGGCTAATAGGACGGTCTTTTTTTTACCCACTCACGCATTCCGATTGTATTTCATCGAACTCGAACAACGATGTTCTTTCTTCGTCGACCTTGATGGATCCGGTTGGTCGTGTTAGAATCATGCTAATTTATTCCCCGGATGTCGATCCGCGAAAGTGATTATAGACAGACAGTCGAAAAATGTTACGGCCGTTATTTAACATGTTAACTCACTCATTTTTTTCCGGGCAGGCTCGTTTATTTTCAGCGTGTGCTAATAAGATTCTCTTAATTAAGGCACGACCTTTTTTGCAATTACCAGCGAGAATTGCATCAAGTATTTCCATTAAATGATTAATTCTGCATGCAGTAATACGTGATGTAAGTTATTTATTGAAGGAATCTTTTGATGCAGAAAATGGAAAGTGTTAGGAGAAAATAAATAAGGTAAATATTCAAAATACGTATGTAATCATTTACATAATTATGCACTAATAATTTTTATTAATTCTTTCATGCTTATGTGTATAGTGATTTCTGTAGTAATTTGCTGTTAACGTGGTAGTTTATAGTAATTTTTACAATTTTTACATATAGAATATAGGACGCTGCTAACATTAATTTGTACAGGAAATCAATTTTAAGATTACTCCGTAAGAAAATAAATTCTTGAAGTAATAATTAAGTTCTATTTGAAGCAATTATAACAATTAACATATCTATATTTTAGAATGAAGACTTAAATTTTCTTTACTATTTTAATTAAATTATTCTCTTTCGAACGAATGAAATATGTAATTAATAATTTCCATTTAGAACGATAATTTAACAATTAAATAATGAGATCTACCACCTCAGTAATATATTCAAGCAATTAAATTTATCAACAATAAAATTTACAATTTATAATAAAATGTTTATAATTAACAGAGGATTTAGATAATAATTCTTATCCAAATCTTTTGGTATACCGTTTGAAATATGCTATTACTCATTACAACATCATTTCCGTGCAATAGCATAACACTTCCCTGCGAGTTACGAAAAAGAGACAAACCGCACAAAAAGAATCAAGACCTCAAACATCGAAAAATTTGCTACGACGTAACTAATATCCTGCGCTTTCACTCGGTTATTATAATATTAATTACAATATAGGCAACGAACTTCCAGGATATCGAATGACCGACTGATAATGTGTTTCACTAGGTAAGTAAACCAATTATTATCTAATTCCTTTGATATTTACTCATTCCTTACAATTTAATATTCCTTCTGCGCTTTTTGGACTACTTATTTGGTAAACCATTTTATAATATGAATTATAAATCATTTTGACTAATACAATTTGTGTAGTTTAGCAATTTTCTATAAAAACTGTATTGTTTTATTTGTTGAAAATGAAATTTCTAATTGAAAGAGTTTATTGTGATTTTAAGATGGTAGTCATTGTTGGAATTTATCGTCAGACATTTTGTATTTATTTAGAATATTTAAGGAATGTGTATACAGTCATTTTTGTTATACTTTAAGCTTTAAATTGATATACCATAAGCGCCATTTTGTGTTTCTTCTATGTCACGAAATGAAATCAAGCTGAATATGTTTTAAAATCAGTCATTGTTTGCTGTAATTGACCGTCAGCCATTTTGTGTTTAGATTATTGATAAATGGCGTATGTAGTCATTTTCCTTAAACTTTAAGCTTTAAGCTGATACATCGCAAGTGCCATTTTGTGTTTCTTTTGCTGTCGTGAAATAAAATCATGCTTTGTATGTTCCAAAATCAGTCATTGCTTGTTATAACTGACCGTCAGCCATTTTGTGTTCAGAATATTAATAAATGGCGTACGTAGTTATTTTCCTTAAACTTTAAACTTTAAGTTGATATATCACAAGTGCCATTTTGTGTTTCTTTTGATGTCATAAAATAAAATCAAGCTTTTTCACGAAATCAGTCATTGCTTGTTCTAAGTGAGCGTCAGCCATTTTGTGTTCAGAATATTAATAAATGGCTTATGTAGTCATTTTCATCAAACTTTAACCTACAAACTGATATACCACAAGTGCCATTACATGTTTCATTTATGTCACGAAATGAAATGAAGCTTTGAGTGTTTAATTTATGCCATAAAATGAAATGAAGCTTCGTACGTTCGAAAGTCAGCCACCATTTGCTGTAACCGTCGACCATTTTCTATAAGCCTACTAATTCCGTGCACTAATTTTCACCGAACTAAGCTTTCAATTGAAATAAATAAATAAAATTTTGCGTTCCATTTACGTTATTAAATCAGACTTTCTACATTTCGAAATCGGTCAGCTGATACGAAAGAACCTTAAATATAATTACACATACGTTTCTTATCACACAGACGCGAGTAATTCTTCGCAAAAAGAAATTTCATCGAATGACGTGGTCTTTCTACCGTTAAACACACAAAGTACTCGTGCATGAACGAATTTATTTTGCTTTTTGTTCCACATCAAGGTCCTAGCCTAACCGGCACGTAAAATTTCGTCACGATCGCGCTCGTTTTTCCCTCGTGTTTCTTTGCCACGCATTGTGCACCAACAAACAGCGTTACAACATTGTTATTTTAATTATTCCGCTAAGCTACGAACAGAGGCAAATAGATTCCTTTAACCGTTCCAACGATGCAGAACCTCCCGTGGGATCAATGGGTCATTGCCCTGTGCCTGCAGCATCAGAACCGGCCAACAGGATCAGCAACCATGGCGAATTATGCTCTCCACTCCTTTACGCGATAAATAATTTTCGCGCTTTTCGCACGAGAAGTCGTTACCTCTTCGCGGTGCACGATAACATCGGCTGAACACGAAATATGAGAATTTTCCGTTTCTATTTTACACACCTCGATTAACCCAGCGTTTTCTAATTTACGGACACAGCTGGGCGTATGTGGCAATCATCACCCATGAAGAGAACGCAGTAAACAATGCGTGCTTTCTGGGTTTCGAATATATTATTTTCTACGCAGATTCCTCTTCGCAGAAATATCTTACCGAGATATTTGGGGATACTTATATTTCAACTGCGCTGAATCATAATTCAGAAGAGGGGCGTTTTAACCCTCTTTTTGTGTGATGATGTTTTGTTGGCATACGAATTCTGAGAATTGGTAATATGTGGGGGAATTTGGTTTTGTCAATTTTTATTGATGGAGGAAGGGGCAGAATATTTTACTTCTTGAGTTTTCAACTTTTTAAACTTTCAAATCTCTGATTCCAAATTTTCGAATTTCAAAATTTTTAAGTTTTTTATCTTCTTTTCCAAATTCCTAAGTTCTGATATTTCTTAAATTCCCAATTCCTAAATTCCCAACTCCCAAATTCCCACTTCCTAAATTCCCACTTCCTAAATTTCCAATTCCTAAATTCCTAGTTCCCACATTCCCAATACCTAAATTCCCAATTCCCAAATTCCCAATACCTAAATTCCCAATTCCTAAATACCCAAACCCTAAATTCCCAATACCTAAATTCCTAGTTCCCACATTCCCAATACCTAAATTCCTAATTCCTAAATTCCCAATACCTAAATTCCTAATTCCTAAATTCCCAATTCCCAAATTCCCAATACCTAAATTCCCAATTCCTAAATACCCAAACCCTAAATTCCCAATACCTAAATTCCCAATTCCTAAATTCCCAATACCTCAGTTCCCAATACCTAAATTCCCAATTCCTAAATTCCCAATTCCTAAATTCCCAATTCCTAAATTCCCAATACCTAAATTCCCAATACCTAAATTCCCAATACCTAAATTCCCAATTCTCAATTCCCAAATTCACAAATTCCCAAATCTCCAAATCCCAAATTTACAAATTCCTAAATCTGAAAACCCCCAATTCCCAAAACCCACTAAACCTTCACTTATATCGTACAGTTATATCAACCCAAAAATTGTCAAATTATATCATCTTTAACCTTTAAAAGAACCTAAGAACCGAAAAAGGAATTATACTCGATGAAATTATTTTGTAATCCTCATTGAAGAGTTCGGTCAGCTCGATATGATTATCTCGTGATGCTATCTTCAATTTCTCGATTTCGTAAGAGCTTAAGAAAGAACGTTACATCACGATGCTTTCTTAATTGGCGTGTTAACGATCGTTTAATGCTTTCGATGTTATTGTATTTTCTTCCCCATAGCACACAATAGCTTGACCATGAAAACACACGAATACAATTTTATCGCAATAATCGACAATTAAAAACGCATCGAATCAGAAACATTTCCTTATTAACTATAAGTTTCTTAACTTCCATAGATTACTTATATAATAACATTTTTGATCATTTTTTACGTGTACATTCAATCTATTTTTAAACGAATTCAAGATATACCCAGGTTCTTTAAGCACCTATTGATTCAATGTATTTTAATCTGATCATTATCATTTGATTAATGGTAATACAGGGTGTTTCAATAAAATGTATTACATTTTATTGATTTTGATCATTTGTAACATTAAAATAGTAAACATTATTAATTCAATCTCTATTCATATATGATAATGTATGATATACGTACAATTGGGGCACCTTATAGTAACGTTATCAAAAGATGACATTTTCTGTTTAAATACCTATACTACTCCTATGTACCATACATATGGATATTATAACATATGCTACATGTAGAATATTGTTACATGTGCTATATTCTTATAGTACATTATTACATATGCTGTATCAGCATAGTACATTAATTTACATATACTACATGTATAGAATTGTGTACCATAACATATGCTATATTAATATAACACATTACACATACCACATGCATAGAATTGTATAGTACAACATATATTAATACTCTAATACATATATTAATAATTATTCCACATGTGTGTAGTACATAATCCAAGTATAACACGTATTATAGTATAGACATACCAGACTTTCTAAAGTAGATCATCTCCTGAAACCTATATGGATCTCATTATCTCGCGTCAAAACTCAAAGGATTCATCAAGAGTTGGCTGACAAGTATGTTACGAGACTGAGTGACGAGGATTGATTTGAAGAGCAGGTATCGTAAATGGGAATGTGGGTGAAAAAGATGGCGGTAATTTCATCTATTACTGGTAATTCCAGACGAAAGAGGCTCGTCCTCGCGATCACGAAGTGGCGCGCCACTTTCATCGCCGTCCACAAATATCCTGACCTTAACTAGCGCTAGTCCGCTCGGAGGCTGCGTTCGTGCGCGTTTGACCGCCGAGCGTGTCTATTTTTGCCGATGGCCGCGAGTGACATCGCTTCATGTTCTCGTACACGACCCGACTGACACTGATACCATGATAAAACGACCAGAACCGTGTATCACTTAGATTTCCTGGCTCCTCAACCTTTTGAACCCTCTGAACGCATATACTCGCCCGAGAATCGTCACGAAACCGTTTGCGTGTCACAAGATGACCTGTGGTAACATACCAAAGAACGCACAAAGTTCCTTGTGCTATAATGCATTTTTGCAACGGACTTGGTTGCAGTCTGTCGAATCGAAATCTATTTGTAAAGTCATGGAAGTCTTGTAGCGATAATTGAGATATTGCAGCTTTAACAAATTATCGGTGTAGATTTGAGAATGCTGTCGTTTATGTTACTTTAGACGGATAATATTTCGTGTACGTGTCGTGTTAAGATTAGAAAAGGGTTGATGAACGTGTGCAATGAGCTGGACCAATTTGGCCGCCACAATAGAAATAGACATGACTAGGATGATGCAAGATTAATTTCTTCGTGCAATGCTTTGCTATTTTAAATTACAGTAAAGTCTCGATGTAAGCGAATCTTTCGGAACTTTCACTTGTATCGTGTAGTTGTCTTCTTCCGTCAATTTTTTAATCATTAGGTTTTATTATACTCGTCACGATTACAATCAATCTTTCGACTGCTGTATGAGCTAACTTATACGACTGATGAAATTTCATTGTTACTAATTATACCTTAACACATTATTTCGTACAAGTTAACTACGAACTTATACGGCTGACGAAATTTCATTGTTGCAAGCTATGATGATATTTTAACACTTCAGGTGTTGAACGCGTATATATGCGTTTCATGTATGCTGTCGAACTGGGGACGTATAACGATCGATGAAATTTCTTCATAGTGAACCATGACAATACATGAACATTTCAAGTACTGCTGACGAATATATGATCATTGCTGTCATCTATAATATCTAATTACATCAGCACTGACATATGCGTTACATGTCCGTCGAGCTAACAACGTATATATACGAATTGCACGTAACATGACAACAGGTGAACAGTTTAGAAGTCGAGAAATATATGCGTTAATCGAACTGAGAACGTATGCGAGATAACTTCTTGACCTATGAACGTATATATACGATAAACGACATTTCACTGCTGTAAAGTATGACAAGAGATAGGAATTATTGTAGTAATTGTGAAATATCGGGTTACATAATACCGTGAAAATTATATCGTTCGAAGTACACACGAAGTACGAAAATGCCGATCTCATGAACTTTACCGATGCTTAACGATTCGAACTCGGCTCGAAGACATTAAGAATTCCAGAAAATTACATAATTTGCCCGTTTTTACGTTCACGGATCGTCGCTTTCGTGGAACAGTTACGTCAGTTGTAATACACGGTTCGGTGTTCGTCGCGGTTAGACTTTTGTTCATGCGCGAAAAAACTGTTTAAACCGCCCACGCGTAGGCATTCTTCGATACGGTCGCCGGTCGACATCGATAACCGGACTGATCTTTAAATAGAATAACGTTTTGTCACCGACTGCGGGGATCGGTGATCGTGCGTGAAAGTAACGAGAATGAAGAAAAGGTTAAGCGAAAGGTAGAACCACTTTGGTCAACCTAAACTTAAACGATTGACTAGCCGTCGCGTCGCCAATTCAACGGCCTTTAAATGGAGTTCCGCCTTATCAACAACCATAATGCCTATTAAACACCTTTCAACTTCTCTATTTGTCGTTCTTCAATTTATCGAACACGAAGACGGCATTCAGCCATTTATTTCATCGCGATCACCTGTACCGTTATTAAACATCTATTTACGCAAACTACAATACCTGTATGTGTCTATTATATCGGAACGTATATTTCAGAGCGATATATCCTAAATTCCCTAGATCCCCACCGATATTCACGAAACTGGAAAATCCCTACGTTACGAATCTTCAAGATTTCTGAAACTCATATATTCCATAGATTTTGAGAACTTGTTTCGAACATCCCTGGATTTCGAAAGTGTCGATTCCACAAATCCCTGGATGCCGAATATTTAGAGACAATGAAAATTTCTTTGTTTAAAATATTTATTAGTAACAAGTTGCCAGATTTAGAATATTACTTCAGAACATCTCTAGATTACGAATATCCCTAGATTACGAAAGGTCTTATGTTCCAAAAGTCCATGGGTTTCGAACATATCTGAGTATCGAGAATCGAATATTTCTAGGTCTCAAAAATCCCTATACTACCAATATTTCTAGATGCGAAAAGTCCCTAGATTTTAAAGATTTAAATACCAGAAATTCATAAACCCGGAATGTCACTAGATTCTGAACCGATATACTACGAATGTCCCTAGATTGCAAATGACTTCGGATGCAACTGGACACAGAAAGTCCCTAGATTTCTAAGATATAAACCCCAGAAATTCATAGACTTGGAATGTCACTAGATTCTGAAACGCTATACTACGAATGTTCCTAGATTGCAAATAACTTCGAATGTAACTAGACAGAGAAAGTCCCTAGATTGTGAATGTTTAAATACCAAAGATGCATAGACCCAGAAAAATTACTAGATTCTGAAACACTATACTTTGAAAGTCACTAGACTCCAAGTAACCGATTGTAACTAGATCCGGAAAATCCCTAGATTTCGAACGACAGTATACCAAATATCCCTAGATCCAGCATATATGCCGAAATTCCCTAGGTCTGGAATACCACTGGATTCTGAACTGCGATGTTTCGAAAGTCCCTAGATCCTAAATAGGTCCGAATAGGTTTCTAGATCCCAAAAATCCCTAGATTTCCAATTTTTCTACCTCCCGATTGCTCTGTGTCCCAGAGAACCCTAGATACCAGCTACACGTGTTTTGAATATCCCTAGATATCGAATATCTCTATAAAGCGGGCGATATGACGATTTTCCTTTTTAACGTGATCGTTTAGTAGGATAATGGTCCGCTGACGACAACGTAGCGGCTCATTAGCGTATGCGCACGGGCAATTACATAGTAATCAGCAGGCAAGGAATACCGAAGAAGCTTTCACTGGAAGATGCGTAGGCTTCCGGTAGCACAGTGACACCTTTTATCGGGACGTCCGATTTGAATTTATAATAGCCGAGAGTTAGCACGAGTTTCCGGTATGCAAGCGCTACAACGAATTTTAAGCGGTTGCACGCGACGACACGCGACCGATCGCTTCGGTTTTTCGATGTTTGAACAGATGGCGAGATTCGCGAACGAGCGATAAACGGTGAGACGGCACGTAAATCAGTATTTTCGGAGCGTGGAATGTCTTTTAGCGAAAATATGTGGATCCTCGTCAAACACAAGCTCGGCTTTGCTCGATCAAAATAAACGAAGTCGATAGCACTTTCTACGCGTTTACGATTATCTATCGTTTTTCGCGGAAGAAGCGTTAAGTCAGCTTTTGGCCCGTCAATTTAATAAGCGGCACAAATCATATCGCAGGCAGCTCGTTTAATTAGCGTTGCGTGTAGATGCGGACTGAACGAGATAACGCGATTGAGCGTACAAGAATTTGTTTGTACGACATTAAATTACGAGCGAGATAGATTCGCAAGGAAACGCGTGGGAGATTGCCTTTCAATGGGTTTTAGCATAAAATCAAAAGTGCAGATATTAAGATCAGCAACGAATGATGCAGAGCGTGGAAATATAATTAACGTTCACCGATCAGAGTTTTTAAACAATTCATAGGTTATATTTATTCATTTAGTTAAGTGCTGCAGCGACCATGTATAATTTGATCCTATCTGGAGTGTAAATGGAAATTTCATATCCGTTATTCCCACGTGTGTCTTGTACCGTTTTATATTTGCGAGGAAAAATTCTTTAGACAGGAATGTACACTTTGGTGCAACGTACATTTATTTTCTCTCGTTTTTGAAAGACTCTAGGGAGAATTTAGTAACACCTTAGGAAAACCTAGGGAGATCTAGGTAGAACCTAGGTAAGGTAAGGTAGAATGTATGAGGACCTAGGAAAGTCTAGGGATAATCTAGGAAATTTTAGGGATAAGACAGACTCGAGAGGCGTCTGAGAGAAATTGAAGTTAACCTATAGCTTAGAGAAAATCTAAGGTAAACCTAGAGAAAATTGAGGAATAGGACCTAAAAGAATCTAGGGAGAACCTAGAAAGAACTTCTTTAAAGGAAATTCTTTAGGAAGAATTCAATGAAATCCTAGGGAGAATCTGAGTACTTTAATTCTGTGAAGCACATTATAGATATAATTAATAAAAAATGATATATGGAATAAATAAAGATCTCAGTGTCTAATAGATTTGAAGGATAATTAGTATACCTACTTCAAGTTGGAATAAAAACTGTCGCTATAAAGTTAGACCGATTATATAATCGTCTCAAATACGTCATCGGAACGTTGGAAATAATGAATTCAACGATTCGACACAACTCGATATTGGAATATTCACGAACAATATTATTAAAGCGAATAAGTGTACGTGGAACATGATCTGTTAAGTAATCATTCCTGTCAGCTGTAGCTCTCTAAATACGCTGAATAAATTTACTGAGATAATAAAAAATAATTCTCTTTCTCATAACAGCAAAACACTTCTCCAGTTATAAATGAGGTATTTACTAGGAAATTATAAATACGACTGAATAATTAATGAATTCGTTCGTGGTTGGTAAGAAAAGTTGAAAATTGGAATTCGGGGTTGGGAATTTGGGGATTTGAGAATTTGGAGATTTGGGGATTTGGTGATTTGGGGGATTTTCGGAATTTAGAGATTTTGGGATTTGAGAATTTAGGGATTTGAGGATTTAGGTATTTGAGGATTTGAGAATTTAAGGATTTGGGGATTTTAGAATTTGGAGATTTGAGAATTTGGGGATTGGGGGGATTTTGGGAATTTAGAGATTTGGAGATTTGAGAATTTAGAGATTTGAGCATTTGAAACTTTACGAATTTTGGGATTTGAGAATTTGGAGATTTGAGAATTTGGGGGTTGGAGAATTTGGGGATTTGAGAATTTGGGGATTTGAGAATTTGGGGATTTGAGAATTTGGAGATTTGAGAAGTTGGAGATTTGAGAATTTGGGGGTTGGAGAATTTGGGGATTTAAGAATTTGGAGATTTGACAATTTGGGGATTTTAGAATTTGAAGATTTGAGCATTTGGAGATTTGGAGATTTGGAAATTTTAGAATTTGAGAATTTGGGGCTTGAGAAGTTGAGGGTTGTAGAGTTTGGTGATTTAAGAATTTGAGAGTTGGAAAATTTAAGGGTTTGAAAATTTGGAGATTTGAGGATTTGAGAATTTTACAATTTACCTATTCGAGTATTTGGAGATCTATAGATTTGGAGATTTGGAAACTTCAAAATTTGAGAATCTGGAAACACGAATTTCACAATTTGAGCATTTTCTAACTTTGCAACTCAGATATATAAATGCAAATAAATAAATTATGCAATATAAATTTCAAAATTTGAGAATCACTAAGGTGAAAAATTAACAAACTTGAAAATCTCTGGATACAAAAATGTTCATCTCATATTTAATCTCTTAAAGTGGAAATAAGTCAACTTATTGTTATTCAAAGGTAACCTGATATTGTATTCACGCAAGTACAGCGATGTCCAGCAAAATCTTTCGTTTAAAATTCCTGCTATTCGTATTCTAATTAGTTAACACGAATCGCGATAACGTAAGAGATTTATGAATTTCATGCTGATCATTTCGCGGTTGAAACGCGCCGACTGAATAATGCCAGCGTTTTCATTGTATATTCATCACGGCGGACCAAGCGATTCGCGGATTATCGTTTTCGAATTTAAACTGAAATTATATTCCCATGCAGTTCCTTGCAATCGAACATTCTATTACCAGTTCCGTAAGTATTAAATTGTCCGTTTAATCGTTTTGCTTGTCTCTGCCACGGGCTTAATCGGCCTCGTCGCCAATCAATTTTATTTTACGGTAAATGTTGCTTGAAATAATTGGAAAATGCTTGACGCGCTGTGCACAACATTTAACGAAAGCTTTCAATCAGTATGAAATATGAACACCAACAAATTTTCACGATTTTTGTCAATGAAAAGTGATTCCACTGTTTACAATTATGTCAACAGAATTGCGCAAAATCATGCAGATACTAGAAAACATTTCAAATCTAAACATTTTTCTTTTTTTTTAAGCATTTACATTTTCAACATTTTTAAACATTTTATTTGAAACATTTAAACTTTCAATATTTTTGAACATTTTATTTTACACATTTATATTTTCAACATTTTTAAACATTTAAACTTTCAATATTTTTGAACATTTTATTTTCAACATTTAAAATTTACAATGAAGAAAATAATGACATTGACATAAAAATAATGACGTACTGACAAAAATAATGACTCTGCAAATGTGACTCACACTCACCATTCATTTTAAGACAACAATTTGAAATAAATATTTTTTAACTGAATCTGTAGTGTTATATGGTGTACAAACATAGTGAAGCAGACAACAGTAATTAATTAATAAAAATGAAATAACCTTAAAAGAATTTAGTAAACTAAAAATTTTTGAGGTTAACGACTGACAACAAAAATGTCTTCTAGTCCAGAAGTTTAAATTATTTTTAGAAAATTTGATATATAAACATCAATATCTTTAAAAAATTTACTGTCCAAATTTATAGAAAAATCCTTGAGATTTTGACAAATTTTTGAAAAGTTTGCAATATGAAAATTGTATTTTGTGAATGATAGCTGTGCCACAAGAAAGACGATTATAGATTATTATTCTTTAACTAATAGTCAATGAATGCAAAATTACGTTGGATTGCTCAATAATGATTTGTCAAACAGCGTATCTTGTTTCTAACGAGAACCGTCCTCGTAACAACTACACGTCAGATTTCTGAGAACGTTAGGCTAGTTAAGAAAAACATGGAAGAAAGATACTGTTAGTAACCCTCGTTCGACTTTCGCAACACTGGAACACTTCGAATCCGACCTTCGTCTGAACTTTTAGTAAACAAGCGAAGCTAAATATCTAACACGACAATACGAATAACTGTGCCAGACTCCGTTTGAACAAAATTCCTAACATTTCAAACTTTCTTGTGTACCTATAGTTCACTGCCAGTGAATATTATTTGAGCATGAAAAAATGAGAGTCTGTCGAAACAATTCTGTTAATGTCAGCGTTCTGAGAATACAGAGACTGGAGCTATTTTTGTAAGGATACGATAATAGAATATAATACTGTAACAGTGTGCTCTCGCTATATGGCCTCTTGATTGCGAAAATTTTTTAATTTGGATGTTTGAAATGTTCAAATTCGTAAATGTAAATTAATTTGTGAAGTTGAACATTTTTAATGTTCACTTGACACCTATTCGTGACGCACTCGTGACGCACTTCAGCTGTGATCAATTTTACTGGAATTTTGAATACGCTTCAATTTGGAGTTCAAGTACAATTAATGTCGAATTGACATAACATTTCAATTTCCTTTATCTGTTTTAATATTGTAGTGATTAGTTAATTCTGACGCACCTGATAAGTAAATTGTAGTGCAAGGGGTTAATTACTAAATTTCCTAAATTCCTAAATTCCTAAATACCCAAAGTCCTATACCCCACATCCCAAAATTCCTAAATCCCAAAATCCCTCAATTTCTAAGTGACGAAATGCCTAGATGCCAAAATTCCTAAATTTCTAAATGCCTAAATTCCCAATTCCTCAAGTCCTAATTCCTAAATTCCCAATTCTTAAATTCCCAATTCCTAAATTCCCAAATTCCTCAATTCCCAAATTCCTCAATTCCCAAATTCCTCAATTCCTAAATTCCTAAATTCCCAATACCTAAATTCCTAAATTTCTCAATTCCCAATACCTAAATTCCCATTACCTAAATTCCCAATACCTAAATACCCAATACCTAAATTCCCAATACCTAAATTCCCAATACCTAAATTCCCAATACCTAAATTCCCAATACCTAAATACCCAATACCTAAATACCCAATACCTAAATACCCAATACCTAAATTCCCAATACCTAAATTCCCAATACCTAAATTCCCAATACCTAAATTCCCAATACCTAAATTCCCAATACCTAAATTCCAAAATTCCTCAATTCCCAATTCCTAAATTTCCAATACCTAAATACCCAAATTCCTCAATTCCCAATTCCTAAATTTCCAATACCTAAATACCCAAATTCCTCAATTCCCAAATTCCTCAATTCCCAAATTCCTCAATTCCCAATTCCTAAATTCCCATTACCTAAATTCCCAATACCTAAATACCCAATACCTAAATTCCCAATACCTAAATTCCCAATACCTAAATTCCCAATACCTAAATTCCCAATACCTAAATTCCCAATACCTAAAATCCCAATACCTAAATTCCCAATACCTAAATACCCAATACCTAAATACCCAATACCTAAATACCCAATACCTAAATTCCCAATACCTAAATTCCCAATACCTAAATTCCCAATACCTAAATTCCCAATACCTAAATACCCAATACCTAAATACCCAATACCTAAATACCCAATACCTAAATTCCCAATACCTAAATTCCCAATACCTAAATTCCCAATACCTAAATTCCCATTTCCTAAACCCCCTAAACCCCAAAACCCCAAAATCCCAAAATCCCAAAGTTCCTAAATTCCCAAATCTCCGAATTTCTAAATTTCTAAACTCCTGCATTAAATATAAAATTTCTCAATTTTTAAATTCAAAACTTTGAAGCTACCTAAATTTCTAAATAACTGAAATTTTATACATATGTAAAATTAAAAAAAAATAGAAAGGTGTCCTGTAATACTTCTCCAATAAATATCTCGTTTTATCTCGAGTCACCCTATATAAAGCAGTCTGAAGTCCAAACATGTTTTCGAGAATTTAATACAATTAAGGAAACCCGACGGTAGTGATTAACAATCGAACGTTATCGTTATCGTTGCGAAAAAAATGACACTCGGCTAGAAAATAACGTCGAGAATAGATACATTAGAGGACGAGAACGCGAGATGAGATTTTTCAGGGAAAAAGGTTATCACTTACTATGTCCCGATAATATTCCAACTATGAGAGAATATCCCCTCTATTTCCGTCTGTTCGAACGATATTCGTGTATTTATTTCGTCGTTATTCTATTCATACCTATCGCGGTGTACGTTGCTTACAGAAAGAACAATATGACCCTTAATATTATGATTCTATTTTAAACGGCGCTGATAAAGCTATTTGCCTTCTCTGTTCAATCATTTTTACTTTTATCGATACAATGTTCCTGGTATCGATAAATAAATAGTAAATAATTCTTCGAAGAACATATGTTATCATACTTCTTAATAGTGTACATTTAATGTTGCAATTAACATCAAGTTTCCTTTTAACATATCTATAGATTTACATTACAAAAATAGCATTTTTATATTATAGACGTGGTACAAATTTTTAAAAACTAGAAATTTTATTGTATACATGATCTATTTTATATTATACATAGAAATGGTACAAATTTTCAAAACATGAAATTTTATTGTATACATAATAAATTTATATAATAATTCAGTATGGCTGCATGTAGTTTCTTATTAATAATCACATATGTAATTATTAATATGCCTTGCCACAGATGGCTGCATTCGCTGTTTTAACACATCATTGATCGCCACAGTGGAGATAGACATATGTGGTAAGACAACGCGTTGAGCGCCACAGTAGATCCAGACGTATCCAGACACACTACACACAACTTCATACTGTCATCTCAGTACATGTTCAAACCGGTCCTTTCATTATACCCTAACCTGACTAAATTAAACTCATCAAACGAATCCCAAACAAAAATTCAACAACTTCATAATATTTAATACATAATATTCAATAATATTTCATAATTACAATTTCACAATGAAACATTCACTTTGTAGTCAAAGCACGATATTTGTAACGAATCATTAAAAAAGGTATTCGATATGCCATTGATATCGATATCTATAAATCAGTACCCTAATAATATTAAATAGTCGATAATATGGAAGAAAATTAGAATAGTTGCACTAAATTTAATTTATTAGTTCTTGTCCGGTAGATTAGCATGAAAATTATTGAAATACCGATAGCAGAGTTCGTAAAGGAAAATACGTAACTAACGAGGTAATTGTTCCTTTTTACAGTTAGTTCATAATTCTTTCGATGTTGTCGAGATATCGTTATCACATTGAAATTCGTTCGCGCATACAATTACGTATCCCACGTACGCGTTGGATCGTAGTTTTTCTTTATTCCGCTATCGACGGAGAACAATGTCGCATCCTACACGAACAGCATCTTGTGTCTCAGGCGTGTCGGCCAATCGATACTCGTGCCATTGCTCCGGAAGTGATCCTTCGGAATCGAGACAGGCGGCTGAAGTGACGTCATTTCGAGCGAAATAGCAATACGAGAGAACGGGTGTTGCGTGGGTGTACGTAATGGGCTCATAGGAGCATTAAAAAAGCTTCGAGAAGGAAGCACGCTTCATAGTCAGCTAATATCGCCCATTGTCTTATATGCAAACCGGCGAAACCATTAACGCAATATTTCTTTCGACCTTTTAAAGGTTCTCGCCGATGTGGGCCTCCTTTGACCAAGGAATGCAGGGATGGATCGTTTGCATTTCATTTCGATTCTATAAATAGTAACAAATATTCTTAAATTTCAAAATTTATAAATTATCAAATTCCCAAATCTCACAAGTCCTAAATCTCTGAACCCACATTTAATCCCTCTAATCCCAAAAAATATCAATTTCTAAATTGATCAAGTTTCAAAACTCCAAATCTCTACATTCAAACATGGCCAAATTTTTAAATCCCCAAATCCTCAAATCCCTAAATTGTTAAACCCCAGAATCACTAAAATCCCAGAATTCCTAAATTCCTATACCTCTCATATTTCTACAATCCACCAATTCCCAAGTCCTTAAATCCCTAAATTCCCTAATCCCAAATTTTAAAAAATCCCTAGCACATAAATCCCGAATTCTCAAACCCCAAAATCCTTAAATTCCTAAACCTCCCATATCTCTACAATCCACCAATTCCCAAGTCCCTAAATCCCCAAAATCCCTAAATTGCCTAAACCCAAAATTTAAAAAATCCCTAAATATGTAAATCTCCAAATACTCAAATCTTCAAATTCTAAAATTCCGAAATTCTTGTTTCCCCAAATTCTGAAATCCCCTAGATTCTGAAATTCCTAACCCAGGTCCCTAAAATCCCGAAAATTCCGAGGTTTCTAAAGTCTCGAAAAATTTCTGAACCTTAAAATTCGAAAGTTCGTAAACTTGAAAATCTGCGAAGTCGACGACGAAGCAAGGTCTATTTTCCCTAGGGATGTGTACCACGCTGGAGGTCTTAGATCCTTTACACGAGATCTTGGGGCCTGTTTCGTGAAAACTAATTTATTAGAGTTGACCGCAAAACCGAAAGCGAGCCGGTAAAACGATAGTGCTCGTATTTCGTGGAAACACGCAACGATTCGTGCAATACGTCTTCGAGAGGGGAGGGGAGGAAAAAAAGGGTCACGTGTCTGACAGTACCTCTCTCGTTGCAAAGTTTCTAGCCGGCAAATTAATACATTCCAGGACAGTGATTGGCCAACACCCTGGATCATGTCTGGACACCCGTTATGCTAATTTAATAAGTGTCGTTCCATATAAATTCAACGTTTTCATCTAGCGTTTTTCTCGCCATTATCGACCGTCATGCTATTTCGCATGTACGTTAGAACGCGTCGCGTTCGTACCGAGACGTTGCAGTTTAAGTAATGAAAATCCTTGCAGAATATCATTGATGAAAGTGAAACGATATTCTTACGTCTACGCATGACACGAGACTTTCATTTCGATTGCTATGATACGATACGATTTTATCACTGTACTCGATAATCGCACGATCTGTATACTTTGATCGCTTTAATTTCTTACATTATACATTCCCTTCGTGTTCAGTTAATGATGCTATCATTTTATCAGACTCTCATACAATCGTACCGAAAGTAGGTGTGTTTGAAATATGATCTAAAGATAGAGCATGCTCGTTAGCATTGATTTGTGTATGCAAAAACAATTTGTGTGATATATCGAGACGTAGAGATTAGGTCGGTTAGGTTAGGATTAAATTAAATTTAGGGTAAGGTTAATTTAGGTTCAGTGTAGGTTAGATCAATTTACATCGGTGATTAGGTTAGGTCACATAGTTGTGAATACGTTGGGTGTAGTTTAAGTTAGATGGACGCAAAGTTGCGTTGAATTTGATCAAGTCAAGGTTGAGTCAGGATTAAATTGTCGATCGGTCAGGTAGGGATTATGTCCGGTTATGTCAGGACAGTTAGAGGCGAAGTTACGTCGAGATTACGTTAGGGGTTGGGTTACAACCTGTGTACCAACGCCTCACGAGCAAAGAACCATAAACTCCCTTATTTCGAGAAATTACGTTGTATAATTGTTAGGCGTATTTTGGATAACTATATCTCTGATAACTGTATAAAATTCGAATCAGATCAGCGTTCCGAAGGTCGTGCACTCCCCCCGTTAGGTTAACGACACGCTACGCTCGCTGCGGGCACCGCGCATTCGCGTTGCATTCACTTAATGCTCTATCGATACCAATATGAATCGAGAAATATTCGACAGCCCTTTTAATTTGTCGGGTTAACGACACACGTTCGATCATCGGCGCACACTCGATGTCACGCGTGCGGATCGCCCATTATATGGGTAGAATATCGTGGACGCACGACACGCGAGCTAACACGACCCACACAACCGTGTCAGGTTACGTAAGCTTACCTGCATCAGAGGTAGAACGTGGCCGGGATCGACGGATTTGCTCGTCTCCTTCCTCGGCGTCGGCTCGTCCTTCGTCGCGTCCCCGGAACGAATCTCCATTTCCGTTTTTTGTTCCGGTAATCGGTTCTCTGCGTTACGATTCACCTCCTCCATGATCGGGCCAACCTGCGCTGCGCTCTCTCGCTGATCCTCACCACTGTTCGCTCCTTCTTGCGAGGAAAGAAATCGAACCACCGCCGGTTACAGATTAAAAAAGAACGGATGATCGATCGATTCACTGAGAACGAACGTTGTCTCCGGAATGTTCTTGGTCGCGGAACTAGCACTTTTACGAGGAACGGCGTCGTAACGTACGGTCGCGTGTCACGTGGTCGGACAAGGCAGGGAAAATCGAGAAGTACGTTCGCGTCGCGCACAATCGGGGAAAAGCGGAAACGGCGAGACGCACACGCGTGTACGCGACAGTGCGTGCGTTCGGTGGTGACGATCGAAGGAAGTCGACGACGATTACGGAAAAGAACAACGAGACGACCGGCGGGATTCGACACTGCGAGGATCTCGTGCTACACGGTCCCGGCGTGATGTCGCCCCACCCGACGCGACCCGAACGCCGCGTAACTACCCCTACCACACGGCTAAGCGATCCGCGCGTCTGCCCGAATTTGCCCGAAAGCTACCGGCACCTAGAGACGTCTCTCGACGGAACCAGCGCCACGGCCAACGCAGAAAATTCGATAACGTTTTCCTTTTCTTTCACCGACAATTTACACCCGTTTCGTCACCGACTATCTCGACATATTTCCACGGAATCCTCCAACTCGCGCTGGACGTTGCCACGAACGCACGTGGTCGTTCGACGCGTTCGTCTTCGCGCCGCTTAGCGTCGCATCGATCACCGTCCACAGACGTTTCGAATTTAATTCGATCAAATTAAAATGCAGAAAGCGAAATAATTATATGGCCACGTGCGATAGAATTGGAACGATAAATTCAAACGTTGTATGAAATAATTGAGTTTTAATGTCTACAGAAATTTATTCTGGACGTGCGCCGTGTTAGACATGGCTGCATCTACTGTGGCGATCACGCGCTAACGCGTTGCCTGCCATGGTGGTTGCGCTGCAATTACAGTTAGATAGGAAATACGGAAATAAACTTCTTACTCTTAATATCGAGTCGTGTTCATTACTAAATTGGAACTGAAAAATGAACTGTACGTATTTCTGGAAATCTAGTATAGTGCCACGTACGTCAAATGTCACTGTCCATGTTAGGAGGAATCAATACTGCCACGGCCTTAAAATATACTGTTTTCGTAACTTTAGAATGTACGTACATATACATTTTTTGTACGTCTATATATTGTTTAAAAACTACGTATAATAGATTACATGTAGTAATGTTCGAATATTGTATTTTCCTCCTACCGGTCACATTATCTGAAAATTATAATTGTAAATTTATTTCGGAGTAAAAACAGAGCACTTATGAACATAGATATGCAAATGTATATCACAATTAGACGCATATGTTCACACCATAATAGTATAAGCATGTGTCTTTCGAAAGATTACCAAAGAAAATGTGACATTTAATCACCCATCGATAATAATGAAACTCACCTGCAACAAGCATTGTTGCAATCAATTCCAAAAAGGATTTATCCTGCGCGGAATCTGAATGATGACTATTTACTCAGACATTTCTATCTTTTCAATTTTTTCCGTTTTTATTTAAACAGCTTGTCATTACCATACTAATAAAGTAAACTCTCGCTTAACTCGCATTTTTCAAAGGCTAATGCGTTTTACCTGGACAACAGCTGCGCGACTGCACTCGACTGAACGGACGAGGTAGACCCGTTAAATGCCACTGCACCTTCGCTGCATTGCGTATCAGCCGGTAACTTTTGCTCGCTTTTGCGCTGGCAATTGCATCCCGTTTCGTGTGGCACGAATATTCAGGTAGAATGAAATCCAGACGGAATCGTAGAAAGCGTTAACGAGTCTGCTCCCGAGGTTTTTATAGTCTGCTGGTTTCATTGTTATATTGCTCATTTCTTCGTTATTATGAGACTGCAGACGTTTGTTCATTTGCAATACCGTGATATACAACCGATTGCTCGTTGTTAATAATTTTTCTAGTTAATTTTACTACTTAACATGGTATTGTGGTCTTACAAGATAGAAAAGGTAATAAAAATTAAGCTCAAAACTGTTTGCTTAAATAATACAGGAAACGGTAATGCATCGAAAGTTCAATATTTTGCAATTGGATAGATACGATTTGACGTTGCGGTGATTGCAAGTGGTACCTTTAAAACATTAATGTTGTTTCACAGGCGTAGCTTTACACGGCAAACAAAATTATTTTTCGATAAGATAAAAACGCAGCTGTAAGTTTCGAAAGCGTCGTAAACACGTCACTGGTAGATGGAAATTTTTACGATCGACCAATCAGTGCAGAGGGAAAACAATATTAACCGCTGCATCGTTCCATGAAAACGTCATTTTACAGGCTGAACGTTGTGAATCAGCATAATAAAATCGCCGCGATCGTACGATTGTCGAATCGTAACTAGCCCGATGTGCTCGACACCGACACGTGCCGAGAAATTTAATTATCGTCGTTTCGGTAACTCATTAACTGTATGAGGGTCACTGGCGCTAGGAAAATAATTACAAAATACACAAAATAAAAGAATTCAAACTACCACGATAAGTAATTCAACGTAATAAATTAAAGCATTAGCTTCGTCAAAGTTCAACGTTATCAACCGATTTTTAATGGAAGGATTTTATCTGAAATCGAAAAGTAAAATGTACTACAATTTCGAAATGACATGAATTAACAATTGGATGCATTGCATAGAGGTACTTTATTCTCGGCATCGTTAATAATCCGCGTGTCTGACTAGATACGTCTGAATCTACTGTTTCTCAACTCGCGCGCGTACGTTATTCCGTATTTATTCAAAAGTCCGCCGAAAATAAAAGAAGGAAAACAAGCTGGCAATAACGTGAACCATTAATCTCGACGAGTATCATAAATTTGATAAGAACCATATTAAGGAACGCAGCCGTTATTCGTAACCGAGTCAACCATAAGTTCTCGTTTGTTGTTTCGTATGTATGAAGTGGTTCGATAGCAAACGTAAATGCACGGTTTCTTTTTCGATCGTTCTATTTATATGCAATTCACTGCGAGATCGTGTACACGTCACGAGACGATTACATCATCGTAATTGAAACGGCAGATCCATAACATTTATTAATTTAATTGGCCTGGCTTGTTTTTAATTAATACCTTTGAAGGATTACATCTTAAAAATATGACAAGTGATTGTACATTAGTAAGATTTTTACAAATTTTTTAATAAATTATTAAATGATTCTTTCATAGTGTCTCTTTTTTGAAATCTGTACGGGAGGAATACTTTTAGGTTCGTTGATGTAGCTGAATATTGGAAACCATTTTGTACTGAAATTGGTGACACATTTTTGTGGACACTTTCCTGAAACTTCGAAGTGTGAAGTTTTACATAGTGTAAATGTTATGCACACTATTAGAAATTATTTTATATTGAGAATAAAGGGTCCAGTTAAGCTTAAAATTGACCAGTGACATTTAGTCTTCTGTCATGAAATATACATCAGACCTTACAAGTTTCAAAATCGGTGATTGTTTGCAGCTGGCAAGCAGCCATTTTATATTAAGAATGATAGTAAATCATTGATGCAGTTATTTTTACAGGGGATAAAGGTTTGAATTGATATGTCGCGAGTGCCATTCCACGCCACTTTTATGTCATCAAATCGCGTTAGACCGTTCGCGTTTCGAAATCGGCCGTTCGATATGCACCGACCTAATAGAAATTGCGTAACCGGATCGATCATCGATACCGATCATCGGGATCGGTTCGACGATCGGCGCTTTCGCGGCGACATCGATTCATCGTCGAGATCTCGTTGCCGTGATCGGGGATCCGTCAACTTTTGACGGCTGCGAACGCATCGGCCCCATATGTTAGCGTGCTCGAGCCGTTGCTCTATTCCCGCGAAAAATCGGCTAATAAAAAGGCAACTCGTCGACCTTCGATATAGTCTATACCTTCGACTGGCGACTGGCTCTCGGCTCTTTCTTTCTGTTTCTCTCTTCTCACCATTCTCTCCGTTGCTCCTTACCTCTCCTCCTCCTACTTCTCTCTTTTTCTCTCTCCTTCTCTCTCCTCCCGCCTCCCGTTTCTCCCTCTTTCTCGGCCTTTCTGTTTCTGCCGCCTTGTGCTTCGACGGTGTGCACAGTTGCCAACTTTCACGTATCATAATACACAGTGAAAGAATGTGGTTTCCCTTTCAAATTACAAAATACGGTGCGAGCGCACACAACCGAGCGGCACACACTTCCTTCGACTGCCTCGATCGTTTCTATTCTTTTCTTGCCTGAATTTCGTCAGGACATCGAATCGGTCCTCCAACGACTTCGATTGCTACCAGGTTTCGATTTTATATGGGGATGATAACCTTTGTTTCAATTGCTACTCTCCCTAAAAAGGTCCTTAACAGTTTATACCAGTACTAAGATGCAATTTTTAATCAATTTGGAAATAACACTGGAAGAAACAGTGGTAATAAATAGATTGTATAGGAAATCGTTTCTCTACCTTGTGGCTTAGCGACAAACTGAAAGAGAATGTTGCAAGTTCGAATCTCGCTGCAATCACTTTTTCTTGAAATTTTTTGCATTGCTCTTTACGTATATAAATTGCGTGTTTATTAAACTTTTATGATATTAGAATTTACTCAGACAGCGTACAATTTATTCAGATTTATTCAGAAACGTTTAATAATTATTTACAAATCATGCTGTAATTTAATAATGTAACATTTCAACTTGTATAACTTTAATACACTGCAATTGTACGAGTTGATGATTAAATACACGAAAGATAAGTAGAAAAGTGATTGTAGGTAGCTAGTTTCGAACGTGTAGAATTGCTCATGTGCACAAAAAATTGTTTCCTCAATCCATCACGCAAAAATTTTAAAAGCTTCTTTCGAAATCGGCTGAAAGATGCATCTTCGCATAAATAAATTCCTCAAAAATAGCCATTCATAAGGAAATGTAGGAGCTGAAACGAAAATATCAACGTGTGGTCGTTCCCTCGTCAGGAAGAACGATGAATCGTTCGCGATCGTTAAATGTCATCGAGAGCTTTTATCATCGGACGGTCCGAACCGTTATTTATTCATTATTCAACCAGTTGGTTGAATTATTTCCGCATAAATTAACGTCGTCGATAATCGTCCGTCTCCTGTGTCCGTCTTTCTCTCTCTATTTCTCCCTATCTTTCGATTGAGGTCGTAAAATCGGTGCGTTCTATCGGCAAGCCTGGTGTCTCGCCTTCTTCAAGGATACGATCTCGGCCGGTGCAACACCTGAGACTGAAGCCTTGATTAAGATATTACGTTGCCACGCATGGTCCACACGATCGGCCGCTCGATTTTACTGCTAAAGACAGACTTGACCCAGATATTCTGTAAAAACCGGTAGGCACGTCCGTTCTAATTGCGAATATCGATTCAAAGGGACTACTTGCCCGTCGCGACGCGATTTTGTATCATCTTTCGTTAGTGGCCGTTTGCTTGAACAGGAAAGCGTTTATTCGCTTGGCCATCGACGAGAATTGGGTCAGGGACGATGCCTGTGCTTCGGCTACGAGAACAATAAAAGCTGCGAAGCATTCGGTTCCTTTCAATTTTCCTCCGATAAAATCTAGATACCGCGTTTCGGTCCTTGCGTGGGCGGATAGGCATTTTAATATTCGCTGAAGATTTAGCATATGTACATCTACAAAACGTATAGATAGGTGTACGTAGATAGGATTCTGGCGTGATAGTTTAAGGGATGGAAATATAACGCGTAACAATTTTACTCGAAGCGATGTAATGGTTGGATATTTCATAAGAGGTGATATAACACATGGTAATACAACGAAGGATGATATAACACATGGGTGGCAATGCGTGGTAATCGTACTCGTAGCGATATAACGCGTGGTAGGTCTCCACATGGCAATATAACACGTGGTAGTTCTGCACGTGGCAATATAACGCGTGGCGATATAACGCGCGACAACGCAACGCGTGGTAATTCTACGTGTAGTAATTCTTCACGTTGCCATATAACGCGTGGTAATACTACGCGTGGCAATATAACGCGTGGCGATATAACATGTGGTATTTCTATGCGTAGCGATATAACGCGTGATAGTTCTATGCGTGGTAATATAACGCGTGGTAATCCTATTCGTGGTGATATAACGCGCGGCAATATAACGCGTGGAAATGTAACGCGTGGTAATTCTACGTATAGTAGAATTCTTCACGTTGCGATATAACGCATGGTAGTACTACGCGCGGCAATATAACGCGTGGCGATATAACGTGTGGTATTTCTATGCGTAGCGATATAACTCGTGGTAATTTTACGCGTTGCAATATAACGCATGGTGATCCTATTCCTGGTGATATAACGCACGGCAATATAATGAGTGGCAATTTAACGTATGGTAATTATGCACGTTGCGATATAACGCGTGAGAAACTTACGTGTGGCGATACAATACGTGGTAGTACTACCCGTGGCAATATAACGCGTGCAACATATGCAATGTTATATCACGTGGCTATAAAATAATGTTAAAGGAAATATATGGATATGTGGGTACCTACTTGCCCACACAAGGGTTAAATGAGGATTTGATAGGATGAATAGCGATGGGGTTTTGCTAGTAGATTTCACGGTTACTTTGCTATAGAGATTGAACTCGTCTTCGTTTCGTCGAGCTACATCGGCGAGGTTTATTTTTATTCCCGTTCGAATTGGTGGCAAGCGTGTTAACGTTGCTTGGTATTTGTTCGTCTTGAAGTGTCGTGTGAGAAATAGGTGACTAGATTTTAGTGAATATTCATCCGTTCATCCATTACAATTCGTTCATTGTCAACTGAAATAATCGGTGTTCGGGTTATTAAGTACGAAACTGAAAGATTACGTCACAACGAAGTTTGCTTGAAGAAAAATATTAATTACTTTTCAGAACACAATATCATAAGTAACATGTAAATAATATATCTTTATTACTTCACCATCCAGAAAGGTAGACAGTGCACAATAAACTACTCAATTTAATTAGAGATTACTTTTCTTTGGTAACGTCGAAAAATGTACAGAAGTTCTGGTATCGCCGTTTCAAATTATCAAGTTCACTTAATAGCCTCAAAAAATGTGTTGCTATCATCGTTCCTTACTTAGTCGACCAAATTAAGTTCATAACGTACACTCAACGTGTCGACGCGTTGAATTGTAAAAATACTAAAACGCGTTGGTACAAATTTGAACGCTCGGCACAGATTACGATAACGTCTGGCGAATGAGAATAATCGATAAGAATTTACAGAAAATACGCTGTCGAGCACGTAATTCGACGATGATACTGCGAGAACGTAGAAAAATCGATATCGTATCTGTCCTCGAGGGCGAACGTCCGCACAGGCAACAGGTTTCATTCCGCATCGTGTTCTTAAGTAGAATATCCCTGGTTTTTCAGTAGTTCAGGATGGTTCTGACAGCGGCGAAGCATCTCCACTTATCGGGCAGATAAAACGGCTCAAAAACGTGAGGGAACGGACTGTCCCAACCGGTGATCCTTTGTACCGGGGCTTCCAAATGCAAGAAACATTCTTCCTATTCGACAAACGTATTAATTATTTCATTCCATAAACGGTTATTTATCTTACATTTCCGCGCTGCTGACTTTAATTACATTCGTCAATTTTAATAAGGCTTATCCTAATAAGATTCTGCATTAAAATTAATACTAATTAATTAAATTGAACACGATGTCTGAAACTTGCACGATTTGTTCGGCAGGTGCGTCAGACATAGGTTACTGCTACGATCTTGAAACGAATGAACAAATTTAAAATGTCACGTATTTTGTATTCAACTATACAATGATCTGTGAACACACAAATTGTAATTAGACTTAGTTTGAAAATTCGAGCTTACGAAAAATATAAGAAAAGTGTCAGGTTTGAGCTGCGAGTGCGTCACGAGTGCGTCACGAGATTAAAAATGTACAGTGATATGTGAACATACAAATTGTAATTAGACTTGGTTTGAAAATTCGAGCTTACGAAAAATATAAGAAAAGTGTCAGGTTTGAACTGCGAGTGCGTCACGAGTGCGTCACGAGATTAAAAATGTACAGTGATATGTGAACACGCAAATTTTAATTAGACTTAGCTTGAAAATTCAAGCTTACGAAAAATATAAGAAAAGTTTGTCACATTTGAACTGCGAGTGCGTCACCAGTGCGTCAAGAGTGCGTCACGAGATTACAAATTAAAAAATTTGTTCATTTTCATAAGTTTTAAGTATGAATATAGATAGCAAAGCCATGTATCGAAACAACGAAAAGGACTCTTAATGAAGTTATAGTGAAAATTTAGCGGGGCTAACTGGTAGAAAAGTGAGGTTCGATCGAACGAGATTCGAAGTGATTCTAATTACGAAATTATTTATTCGCGGCGCGTGCACTCCCGCTCCATAGCCGAAATGTATTAGATGCATGTTCAATGCATCGTTGGAATGTGGCAGGATATCATTACGCGTGTTTCTGTTACGTCAGCCGTACACTTCGTGACGGTTCGATACGCTTCAGCATGCCCGCTTCTACAAACTTACGCCTTGCAAAACTTTAATCCTAGCGCTAAATCAGCGAGCGGATAGCTCGGTTCGCTCGCTTGTAATCCAGATATTCGACTAATAATACGATCGCGAGCCTGTTTGTCGCTCGATACGACAAACCTCTTGCGAAACGGCTGTAATTATCGCGACCAATCGAAACGCTTTTCAATTCGAGTTAACGGTATCGGTAATTATTGATATTTCGCTGAAATATCGGGCAAGTAAGTTGTTCTCGGGCAATTACTTTAACGATCTTAATTTCACAAATTATTATAATCTATATAAACATTGAAATTATACGTATTAACAAATTTCCTGGGATATTAAAAAAGACATTTGAATGTTGCTATCTCGGATCTTAATAAGGTTAGATTGTAATACAAGTATTTGTAATTTCGACGCGTGACAAGTTGGAAAAATATTTACCTGAACTGTTGCAGCTATTTCTGCTCCAAATCCATTGGTCTGTGGCGCTTCATGGGCGATGATGACCCGTCCAGTTTTCATCGCCGACTGCAACATCCAGCAGATATTATTAAAACATTTTTATAATCATTTGAGCAATGTAGGATTATAGAAAGGGGACACAGATATTCAGAAATATAGTAGAGAATATGGAGATTGAGAGAATATGGAGACCTAGGAAAAAAATTGAGAAATATGGGATTTTAGGAACATAGTAATTTAAATAATGCAGATTTGGAGGATATAGATTTTGTGAATAAATATTTGGACAGCAATTTGTGAGTACAGAGTAATTGTGAATTTGGATACAGTTTGGAAGTGAATTTCCATCGTGACAACGTGGCAAGAAATTTTCTCTAACCTTGAATAGATTGAATAATATTACTATTACTTTCCGCTTAATTATAGTCCCAATCCACGTTACTAAAGTCCATTTTCACTAGGATAATCAACGTGTACTATGTAATTCATATTATCGCATACGTAACCACACACGCTTATACCGGGGCAATCAGCGCGTTAAAGCTTACTTTCTGACTCATTAAAAAACAGAAAGAAAAAGATGATGTAGGTAAAAATGATTGAAAATGTTTAATAAGATAAAGTACGCGTGTATTACAGACGCACCTTATAGTTAATATCCTATCAAGTGTCACGAAATGTAATTCGTTTTACGAACCAGGCTGTTTCGCGGATCAATTCACGAATGATTTATACGTCGTCCCATATTGACTGGCATAATAATAATTTATATGCAGCCAGACGTTAAGTGACACGTTAATATATCCGATCGAATGGATCGGTTTCGTGGCGATCGTCGAATCATTAGAAAACGAGCGAACGTCGCGTGTAATTAAGACACGTGGACACACACACGTTCAATTAACACACGTTCGAGCGTGTAGTTGTAAATCATTAGAAACGGTAACTCGATAGCACTCGAGAGTGTACGGCACATCGAATGCGTACAGGTTTCGGTGACATTTCAGATGTCGACTGACCTTCCCTGATACTTTCAGAACTTCAACCGTCAACTGCACTATCGTCTTCTTTCCTTTGATCGATGCCGAATCTCATTTTATCGATGTTAAAGTTCACTGGGCAAAGGTGCATCAAATTTCTCTGAAACAATTTCTTTCGACACCAACGGTAATTACATTCGTTCATCGTATTGCAATTTGAAAATATATTTCAACAACTACATTACTTTTTATTTAAAAATTGTTTAATTTGTAATTATGAGAAGTTTATCGAAGTTTGAAACTTCCTAAAAAACAGTGAACTTATATTTATTTTTAGAATGTTGATTTATGGGACGTGCTATTTCAATCCTCAAAATATTATTGACAATATGTTGGTAAATGATACAAAGCGTGCTTGATACACTAACTTATTTTGAACGTACCTGCGATAATATTCATCGTGCGTTTTGCAATCTTTTTAGCAATATCTGTACGGGGTCAGACAGTTATCGAATAACATACGTACAGAAAGTTGATTTCGCACTTGTTCCTTACTAATGCACCGCGATCGAAGCACACAATCCGATGACGAAACAGCGACACGAAAAAAAAACCTTTTGCGATTTATTCTGTCGCGAATTTCTAATTGCATTCTTTTGGTATCGTTTCAAAACATCGTCTAGAAAACTTGGAACTTTCGAAATTCATCGAAAAATTCCGAATTCATTCCATTACTGCTACGTTTCGAAATAACTTACGAAACCAGGATAAAACACGATAGTATATTTTTTCTTCTTAACCGTCGCAATTAATTATTGGCACGCTAAAAAATGTCTGCGGACTCATCTTTCACATTTCTATGCAACCAAGGTGACTTCCTGTGGTTTGACTTTTATGCAAATATTAAGGATTACAGTATACTTTATTTTTGGAACTATGAACGAGTTGATTGAAAGAAATTGTATTCCAAAATTAAATTTCAAGTTTTTGGGGTTTTGGAGGGTTTTCTGGGGTTCTATGTCCTGGATTTCGGGTCGTGGGTTCTGGATTCTAGGTTTTGGGTTTTGGGTTTTTAGGATTTTGGTCTTTCGGGATTTTTGGGAGTTTGGGTTCCATGTTCTACGTCCTGGTTTCCGGGTTTTTAGGATTCTGGGTTTTCGGAATTTTGGATTTTCGAGATTCTAGTTTCAGGGTTCTGGGTTTTTGGGATTTCGGGTTTCTGGTTTCTGGGTTTTCGGGTTTCTGGTTTCTGGGTTTTCGGGTTTCTGGGTTTCCGGGTTTTTGAATTTTTGGGTTTTCGGGTTTCTGAGTTTTCGAGATTCTAGGTTCTGTGTTTTGAATTCTACATTTTGGGTTTTGGGTTCTGGGTTTTCGAGATTCTAGGTTCTGGGTTGTGGGTTCAGGGTTCTGGGTTCTCAAAATTTTAGGATTTTGTTTCTTCGTAAATTTGAGGTCTGAACAAGTTCCAATTTCGAAACTGTTGAAGTACAAAATTTCGTGATTTCAGGATTGAGTTACTAAACTTGGTATTGTTCAATTTTGTATTTTAAAATTTTACAAAATCCTGAATTATCTCTAAAAAAACAGACTGTAATATCGCCATTTAATTATTTCCCATTTAATGAAATAATCCTTCTATTAAATTTAACAGTAAATATACTTAATACTGTAATAATGAAGGTTCTAATAAATCAGTATCGATATCCAAAAAGTTTGTTCAACATTGATCGTTTGAAATGAACGAGTGATTGTTCCAGGATTCATGGAGGCTTTGAAACGAAATTCGCCCGTCCGAATTACGGTTCCAATATCGCGGTGGTTTATGCTAATCGATCTTTAGCAGCTTAATGATATGCCGATTGTACGGTATGCAGTCAAACATTATACAGATGTACACGCGCACGTCGCACACAGAGGGAATGTGAGCGTAATTGAAAACCAGTTTCGCGTAATTTCGATATGTTCACGGGATTCCCCGTGTCGGCGATACTTGTTTGCGGTTCTCGATGACAAAGTTGCCGACCCGATGGAAAATTTTAGAGAGCTTTCGATTAGGAGAAATGTCGATATTCCGTTAAATTCGCTGATAAGATCTAAGACAAACACGTTCCGATACTACGATGGATATTTATGTTACTATAAATAGTGCTGAAGCGAATGTTATTTTGGATTGCTTCGAATATATGGCTTGTTGATAAGTAATTTTACTTTGATCATTATTTGGACACATGTAACAACTGTTATGTGGAATACATTTCTTATCTGGGATAGTGTCGTATATTCGTAGCTTTATTAGCTAGATGTTAACTACTTTTGTAGTTTTATGTGAGTTGGCAATTATCGGAGGAAAGTTGCAAAGGATTTTTGGAGATTAGTGGAAATTTGGGAAGTTGGAGAACGTGAGATATGTCATTTGGAATTTGGGGAATTTGGGGAATTTGAGATATTGGGAATTTTGGAGAATTTGGAGAATTTCTGGAATTTGGGGAATTTGGAGAATTTGAGGTATTGAGAATTTGGAGAATTTGGGGAATTTGGGGTATTGGGAATTTTGGAAAATTTGGGGAACTTGAGGTATTGGGAATTTTGGAGAATTTGAGGAAGTTGGGGAATTTGAGGTATTGGGAATTTTTGAGAATTTGGGGAGTTGGAAATTTGGCTAATTGAAAGAATTTGGGTGATTGAGAATTTAAAAAAATTTTGAGATACTTTATTTTGGGGTGTTGAGAATTTTGGGGAAATTAAAAAATTGTTAGATTTTGAGGAATTTGGAGGGTTGAAAATTTGACAAATTTTGAGATATTTTATGTTGAGACACAGAATTTTGGGGAAATTGGACAATTTTTAGATCTTGGGGAATTTTGAGGATTGAGAATTTGTCAAATTTTCAGAATTTGAGTGGTTGCGAATTGAAAGAAAAATGAAATGTTATGTCAATTTGGTATTATACAATAGTCTATGCAAATTATTGTACTTGAACTCCAAATCACAATACACCCCCAGACATACTCAAAATAAAGAGATTAAAAAAGCAAAATACCGTCTTGATAATTTCTGAAGGAACAATCGCCTAAAAACCATTCGATTTCTCGAAGTAAGACAAACGTGTCTCCACCTTCTCGTGTTGTTTCACAATCGAAACGAAACCGTGATCTCGATAAACGAATCGTACGATTGAAATGCTGCATATCTTAGCGTGCCTCCTACCCCGTTTACCCGGCTTCTTTCTCCGTCTCGTTTCAACGAAGGACGTGAGCCCACGTAATACCCGGGGCAAACGTAACAGTCTTGTTTAAACGTAACGCATGCAAACGATCCGATTGCATTAACGCGTGAAAACGGAGCAAATTATCATGACGAAATTACCTTGCAAACGAGTTCCGCGTCCCAAGGCAGGATAGAAACGAGGTCTATTACCTCGCAGGACGCGTCGAGCTTCTCCTGGACGAGATCGGCCACCTCCAGCAATACGTGCACCTGTGTACCCCAACCCACCAGTGTCACGGCATCACCTACGTGAAATGTACACATTTACTTGTACACTGTCGTTCACAAGTATTAATACATTTCTTTATCTTATATTCTGGATGTTTCAATTGATACATTTTTCTACATTTTTATATTTGATCTACGTAAAATATACAAGTTGTACTGGTACACCGTCGTTCACAAGTATTAATACATTTCTTACTTTTTATAGTATATTCTGATTGTTTCAATTGATACATTTTTATATTTTCGGTATCTTGGGTTGGGTGCGTGGGTCTAGTTGTTGGTTGCAGGGTATGTTACATATGCTGAGGTTAAGTACAGTGTATGGAGAATATGACGGATTGTGTGGGTTGAATAATTGTGTTTTATTACTATACATTACTGTACTGAGGGAGAACGATTGTTGAGTAAAATAGTTGGTTTAAATGTATTAACTCTGGGGAGGGATATACTAGGAGTGGAGTGTATGAATTTCGAAACTTTCAATAAGCTTTCTAATCTTGAAATTTTCCAGCTTTCAAATTTTCAATATTTTAGAATTTTTAATTCCTTAAATTCTCAAGTTCCAGAATTTCTATATTCCAAATTCTAAAATTCCCAAAGTCCTATATTTCAAATTCTCAAATTCCTAAATTTCTATATTTCAAATTCTGAAATTTCCAAATTCTTTTACTTCAAATTCTCAAATTTCTAAATTCCAATATTCAAATTCTCAAATTCCTAAATTTCCATATTTCAAATTCTCAAATTCCAAAATTCTTATATTTCAAATTCTCAAATTTCCAAATTCCTATATTTCAAATTCTCAAACTCCTAAATTTCTATATTTCAAATTCCCAAATCCCCAAATTCCTATATTTCAAATTCTCAAACTCCTAAATTTCTATATTTCAAATTCCCAAATCCCCAAATTCCTATATTTCAAATTCTCAAACTCCTAAATTTCTATATTTCAAATTCTCAAGTTCCCAATTTCCTATATTTCAAATTGTCAAATTTCCAAATTCCTATATTTCAAATTCTCAAATTCCCAAATTCTCAAATTCCAAATTCTGAAATTCTCAAATTCTCAAATCCCCAAATTCCTAATCTCTAAATTCTCAAGTTAAAAAGTCCCTAAATTTCCAAATCTCCTAATTTCCAAACTTTAGACTCTCCAAATCCTTAAAATCCCAAATTCTCAGATCCCCAAATTCCCTAGTCCCTTAATTCTGAAATTCTAAAATCCCTAAATTTCCAAAAACTCACATTCTCAAATTCTCAAATCCTCAAATTCCCAAATTTCCTAAATTTGGAATCCATAAATTCTCAAATTCCCAAATTTTCACATTCCCAAATCCTTAAATCTCCAAATTCTCAAATTTCCAAATCCTCAAATACCCAAATTCTCAAATTCCCAAATTCTCACATCCCCACCTCCTCAGACCCCAAAATTCTCAAATCCCTAAAAAAAACTCAGAGCCCAAAATTATCGAATACCCACATTCTCAAATTCCCAAATTTCCCAAGAGGTATAAAGTATCCTAACCTACGCATACAACCACATTAGGATAACTCTTCCATTAAAATGTCCCAATTAACAGTCGTCCTAATATACTTATTGAGTGTAGTGTACAAGTACGCGTACAGGCACGTTTCACCTTACGCGTCTCGCGATTGCGTGTATGATGGTGTGCGTTCTACATATCCTCTTGTCACGTATCCTGTTTCAGGACCGGTGATCGCGCGTGCTGCAACGACGATCGGTTAATGAAAGGACGATTACAAACGGTAGAACACAGAGCAGCCTTCATTATCCGTATTATAACCCTTTAGTTACGTGCTGTTCCACTCTGTGTACTCGTGAAACACGTTTTATCAATATGTATAACAATCCTTCTAACTGTTGTCCAGTACCATACAACATTGTTAAAATACTGTTTGACTCAAAAAATTTGAAAATTCTAACAAAAATTTTGTAATCACTCCCTTTCTGATTGTACCATTTAATAGGATGCTGTATGTAAAAGGGGAATTCAAGGATAGCTGGTTGCTTATAATGATGAATTATTGATTGAAAGTTGTTTGTTAGAAATAGAAATATCAACTTGGTAACAGGTGTTTCACTCGCAGCACTTTCCTGATAATTTACTGTACTGCTACTTAGGTTGACGAGGTCTTGCTATATCGCCACGGGCGGAGCTGCAGGAGTGTTCTAGGAATTGGCAATATAGAGAAAGGTATGCCCTGAGCAGAATTTGTAACTTGGCTATTTTTATATTTGCAAGTTTATGATTTTTAATGTTGGTAAATTTGTCAGTTACTGAATTTTAAATTTGACAGTTTCTGAAGTTAGAAAGATGATGATTTGAAGGTTTATATATTTAAAAATTTGAGAAGATATAAATATGATGATTGGAAGATTCACAAATGTAAAAATTTGAAAGGTTAAAAATATGATGATTTGAGAATTCATAAATTAAAAAATTTGAATAGTTACAAGTTTGAAAGTCTGCAAATGTTGTCTGTTAAACAAATCCAAAACAATCAATTAATTCTACCTTGATACATTTTTCTCAAATTCTAAAATTCTTGAATCTCCGCATTCTCAAATCACCAAGCTGTCAAATTCTTCCATTCTTAAATTCTTCCTAAATTCTCAAATTCACCCTTGAAAAATTCTAAACCTCCAAATATTCAAGTCTGAAAATTGTAAACTTCTAAATTTAAGAATTTAACAATTTATGAATTAACAATTGAATAATTTAACAGTCCAAATACTAACGAAACCCAAAACTCCTAAACCTCGAAAGCCCCCATAAAACCTTGAAAGCCTAAATTCTCCGAAATTACGACATTGCGAAACCCGAAACAAAATCCGGACCAGTGAATTGACTCGGAAGAAATGTTCCTACCTTCTCTGACAATTTCAGCCTTGCCAATCTCGATCTTGTAATCGGCTGTCGGCACCTCGTCGATCGCCGTGCGATACAATATTTTCGGTTCGAACATTATGCAGGGATCCGGTTCTTCTATGCAGCTCAACAAAAGACCTTTCGCTTGTTTCGCCCCGCGGGGAATAACGATCTGAAAAGGACAATTCAGTTATATTTCATTAACCTGTTCCAGCAGACAGGAATTTAGGAGACGAACGACCTTATTCCGCTCGAAAGCATCCCTGTTACGACGATGAAACGTGACGTTGACGTTTAACGCGTTGATTGCCACACAGATATCGAGTGAAATGATTGTTGACGTCGGTATGTGCTAGGAGTGTTGTTCTGTTCGGTTCTCTGTCTACATTGTTTATTGTCCGTAGAAAATCGGGCCTTTATTCTCGATTATTTCGCGATCGGTATTCGGTATCGGGTAATTAACGGTCAATAGCAATTAACGCGATGACTGCTGCGGTGGGAATGATTATGTAGGAAAAATTAATGATGTGATTGTTGGAGATGGTCGGTGACGTTACAAATTTGATTATTTGTGTTTTGTATTTTGATAAATGTGCAAGGGTGACTTGGTATGCATAAATTAAATGTAATGTATAATTTATAGTTATTAAATATGATTTGAGATAGGAAGATTGTCAAATATAATATATGATATATAATTTATAGGTAGTAAATATAAAAAGTTGTGGTATGAGGTTAGAAAGTAATACTCGATTTTTATTGTGCTGAATATAAAAATTTTGGAACTTGGGGATCTAAGGATGTGGGACATTTAGGAATTTGGAAGTATACGAAATTGGGAATCTGGAAATATGGAAAATTTGTAGTCTAGGGTCTTTGAAATATGCTCAATTTTGTATCTGAAGATTGAGAATCTAGGGATTTGCAAGTTAGGGATATTGAGAATGTGGAAAATTTGTAATCTAGGGTCTTTGAAATCCGGTCAATTTGGTATCTAAGAAGTTGAGAGTCTGAGGAATTTGGAATTTTGAAATGGAGAATCTGGTGAATGTGGTAGTCTAGGGAATTTTCAGGGAGAAAATTCAGAATATACAGAATCTAGGATCTAGAAAATTTGAAATTTGTAAAATTAGGAGTTTGAAAAATTTGGAACCTGGTGAATTGGGAATCTAGGGAATTTGGAACTTGTGAAGTTGGGAATCTAGGGAATTGGAAATTCGAAAATTTGGAGTTCTAGGGAGTTGAGAATGTGGAAACTTTGGAGTCTGGGGAATTGGGAATCTGGGGAATTTGGAACTAGTGACGTTGGGAATCTAGGGAATTGGGAATTTGAAAATTTGGGGATAAAGGGAGTTGAGAATGTGGAAATTTTGGAGTCTAGGGAATTGGGAATCTGGGGAATTTGGAACTTGTGAAGTTGGGAATCTAGGGAATTGGGAATTCGAAAATTTGGGGATCTAGGGAGTTGAGAATGTGGAAACTTTGGAGTCTAGGGAATTGGGAATTTGAAAATTTGGGGATCTAGGGAGTTGAGAATGTGGAAACTTTGGAGTCTAGGGAATTGGGAATCTGGGGAATTTGGAACTAGTGAAGTTGGGAATCTAGGGAATTGGGAATTTGAAAATTTGGGGATCTAGGGAGTTGAGAATGTGGAAATTTTGGAGACTAGGGAATTGGGAATCTGGGGAATTTGGAACTTGTGATGTTGGGAATCTAGGAAATTGGGAATTTGAAAATTTGGGAATTTGGGGAAATGGGAATGTGGAAATTTGGGAGTCTAGGGAATTGGGAATTTGTAAATTTGAAAAATTGGGAATCTAGGGTATTAGGAATTTGGAAATTTGGGAATCTAGAGAATTGGAAAATTGAAATTTAGAAGATTAGAAATTTAGAAATTTAGAAATGTAAAAATTCTTAATTTAGGAATGGTGATATAAAAAAATGTGCAGGTATAACAACAATGGAAATTAGAAAATCTAAAAATTCATAAAATAGAAGACTTGAATATATAAAATCTCTAACTCATAATTCAAGTTATAAATATTTTAACACCACATTCAAGTTAAAAAATAACTCGATAAACTCGAACGAGATAACATTCCCAAGGACTCGTCTATTAAAGGGAGGTTTAATTTAAGAAATGGAACAGTGACGCTACAAGTACATAATTACAATGCCATAGCACATATGTCCATTTCCACTGCAACGATCAGCCCGTTAAGAAATGTCGAGATCGTGTGATCGAGATCTATAGTGTCGGGAAAACTTTCTTCATGCATACGTAAAGCGCATGTGTCGTACAATATTCATGAAATCTCTTACAGAAAGTTAAGATCCGCTGGCTATAACATAGAACCGCGTCATCGAGGGCCGAAGAATATCCTTGAGCATAGGAATTTCCTTCTACAGGTTCTTATACTCTCTGCATTTATTCATTATCGATTTCGTAATCTTTTCATTGAAAATAAAGCTACATATCCATGAGTATTAAAAATTAAATGAAGGTGTAACTTTCAGAAACTTAGAAAGTAACTTTGGAACTTAAATGTAATAAATGTGTGAATAAGTACTGTTTCAAATGTCTGACTACATACACGGCTCATTCTACTTCGAACAGGTTTTCGGAGTAAGACATGGTACCAACATCTAGCGGTTAATTGACGAAACATGTGCTAGTGGTATAGGGTAAGTCAAAAATTAACGTGGGAATTTATAGTTTACTGATAGTCGGTAAAATAGGGATTATTAAAGAGTGGAATCTGAGTGTGCAATTTTGGGACTCTTGGATTTTGAAATTTGATTCTTTGGAACTTTGGGACTATAGTACTTTGGAGTTTTGAAAGTTTACACATTTGGTATGACTAGGTAATAGGAATTGGGCGTTCTTGGACTGTGGGACTTTGGGAGTTTGGAACTTTGAGAGATTTTGGGACTTTGGGAGTTTGGGACTTGGGAAGTTTGGGACTTTGATAGTTTAGGATTTTGGGAGTTTAGGACTTTGGGAGTATAGAACTTGAGAAGTTTGGGACTTTGGAAGTTTGGGACACTGAGAGTTTGAGACTTTGGGAGTTTAGAACTTGGGAAGTTTAGGACTTTGGGAGTATAGAACTTGAGAAGTCTGGGACTTTGGGAGTTTGGCACTTGGGAAGTTTAGAACTTGGGAAATTTGGGACTTTGGGAGTTTGGAACTTGGGAAGTTTGGGATTTTGAGAGTTTAGGATTTTGAGAGTTTAGGACTTTGGGAGTATAGAACTTGAGAAGTTTGGGACTTTGGGAGTTTGGCACTTGGGAAGTTCAGAACTTGGGAAGTTTGGGACATTGGGAGTTTTGAACTTGGGAAGTTTGGGACTTTGAGAGTTTAGGATTTTGGGAGTTTAGGACTTCGGAAGTATAGAACATGAGAAGTTTGGGACTTTGGGAGTTTGGGACACTGAGAGTTTGGGACTTTGGAAGTTCAGAACTTGGGAAGTTTGGGACTGTAGGAGTTTGGGTCTTTGAGAGTTTAGAACTTGGGAAGTTTGATACTTTGAGAGTTTGAGACTTTCGAAGTTTAGGACTTGGGAAGTTTGAGACTTTGAGAGTTTTGGACTTTCGGAGTTTAGTACTTAGGAAGTTTGGGACTTTGAGAGTTTGGGACTTTGGGAGTTCAGACGTCGGGGAGTTTGTGACTTTGAGAGTTTGGACTTGGCGACTTTGGGACTTTGGGTGTTCAGAAGTTTAGGACATTGGGATTTTGTAACTTTGGCACATTAGAACTTTTGAATTATTGAAATCATGAACTTCACGACTTTAGGATTTTGGGACTTTGGACTCAGGGACTTTTAGACTTTGGAATTTTGGACCTCTGAGACTTTGATAGTTCGGAATGTGTAGACTATGGGACTTTGAGATTTTGGAATGTCAGTTAATATAATACACACCTTTAAACCTGGTGTATGAGCAAAATAAGCTTCTGGACTTTGCGAATGATAGAGACCACCATGACCTACAGCTCCACAAGGTGCTCGTAAGGTCAATTTACCGCAATCGAATTCTCCGCCACTTCTATAACGGAATTTAGCCGCTTCGTTTACTAACTGTGAATAAAATAATTATTTTTGTTAAAAATTGGGGGAAACTTCGGAATACCGTCATGTTCCGATTCTGATCAAATTTTACAAACAAGCTCATTTGTTTAAAAGGAAATATCTGTGAGAACGGTTTCTGTCGACTCGAACGAAAAATTTTTTCCACTTCAATGTTCTCTATATTATCGATGTGACACAGTGTGGTGTGCGAATTGTTCTGAACACATAATCCGCATTTTGGACCCATGGAATGTATTGTAAACAGCTTAAAATCAATATTAATAAATATATAGCATATTAATCAATAAAATCAATATTAATTGAATTTAAAAAAAATGGAATAAGTGGCGCCATCTCTCCTGCGAACAGGGTGAACTACACACTTTTGAAGCTGTAGTTTCATTAGTTCCTTCGTACTGCCACTAGATGGCGCCATCTGTATCATTTCCTGTTAAATTCACCTAATATAATTGATTTTATTACCTTAATTGAATATAATATGAATGGAATTACACCGGAGTGCAAGTGTTTCGGAATGTTTTTCTTGATGAATTTTTAAACATTCTCAAACTAATTCTAATTAGCCTAATTTCTGTCTTATGTGGCGCCAACTAGCGGTACAAAATGAGAACTAATTAAACTACAGTTTCAAAAGTGTGTAGTTCACCCTGTTCACCGAAGAGATGGTGCCACTTGCTGAATTTTCCTGAAAATTCAATTAATATTAATTTTATTGACTTAACTACAATATGCATCAAATTACTTCGGGGAGCAAGAATAATTAACTTTGGAATGTTTTGACTTTACCAAACCATTATCAATTTGCCTTTTCTTCGGAAAACCGTCATGCTCTAAATCACTGAATGATTTATCCTATATTGCATCTGTGATTATACCTGATCGAATGCAGGGAATATGTAATCCGCGAATTGAATTTCCGCAATCGCTGTGACACCAGCGGTCGCTAAACCAATTCCAAAACCGGCGATGCCTTGTTCGCAAAGCGGTGTGTTGAACACTCGATCGCTTCCGAAATCTTTCTGGAGATTCATCGTGCATCGAAAAACGCCTCCAAATGCAACGTCCTCGCCAAATATCACTAAATTAAGATGAAACAAATCTACTTAGACATTTTTTATCAACTGTAAACAGTAAAACTACATTAAAATGTGAGATAAAAGTGCAACAATGGCGGTCAAAAAATAGTAACAGTAAATGTTATGAATACAGTAAAAAATATCTGCCAAATAAAAACTTTGTATGGCCTCAAAATTTGTTTGCTAAAAAAATATAAACAATAGAGCCATATTAAAATGTTAGTTGAAAATAAAGCAATGACGATTAAAGAATAGTAGCAACCACTATTATTATTACAGAAGAAATATCAGCGGAATAAAAACATTTGATGGTCTCAAAATTTGTTTACGCAAAATTTGTTTACTCAAAATGCCTTATTAAAATTTAAGATGAAAATAGAGCAATGACGATAAAAGAATAGTAACAACCACTATTATTATTACAGAAAAGTATATAATCTAAATAAAAACTTTGTATGGCCTCAAAATTTGTTTGTGAAAAAAATATACACAAAAGTTTACACATGCTACAGTGACAATGCTATCAGTTTTGTGAGATAAGATAACAGTTTGTTTAGTAAATAGTATTGCATAAACCTGAATTTTGTATACGTCAATAAACATACAAAATGGAGGTAGAAGGAAAATAATTAATTGTTTCGAATACCTGCGTCCGGATCTTTGGTCAACACTGATCGAAGTCCATTATTTATTGCCTGATACATATTCAATTTTTCAGTCTCACCTGAAATATACCTTGTTACGGTTACTATACAGAAAAATAATTCGATTGGTATAAATATTTTGCACAGTTTTTAAATCTTATATATAGCCCTTTTTCAAATAAGCTTTGTATAATTTACTAAAACTTGGTAATTATTGTATAGAAACATTTTCACAAATTTTGAGTATTACATGGATGCTAAAAATAATTTATGAGAAGTATTTAAAAAGTACTGAAAGGAGAAAACGATACTTTTGTCGAAATATTGAAAACGAAAATTTTGTTGGAAATTTGAGAGTGAAAATTTTGTATATTGCAAATTTTGTAGAGAATTTTGTTAGGGAATTTTGTATTAGACATTGAGAAAATCTGGTATTAAATAAATAGACTGTACATTAAAAACGAAGCTAAATTTTACAATTTTACACAGAAGCTAAATTTTACTTATACTTCTATCAAATCCAGAGAATAAACTTTATACTGAATAAATAAATCCTGCACTAAAAAACGAAGCTAAAATTGAACTATGTCCTGTATCAAAAATTAGTCCAGTAATAAAAAAGCAAAGTAAATTTAATATTGTACGAATGAGTTCTATATCGAAAACTAAAATAAATTTCATAACGAATCACAAAATATACAAAAAATAATTTTGTAAAACACGCAACTTTCAACCCAAATTCGATTGAATTGCAACTGGAAGGGTTAATTGCTCATAAAATGATTTCACTTACCGGGAATGTTGTTGCTTTTGTCGGCATAGTAGTTGAAATGTATCCGTCTGACATTTTCACGTGGCAACAAGTCCGCAGAATAATTCCAGAGCAGAGACACACGAGCGTTCAGTAATCGAGTAGAAAATTTACTGAGTACCATCGTGGTCGAACGTCGATTGAGAGTTCTCCACTGTGATAATGAATAAACCTTATCTTTTCGGCGCGATTTACATACAATACTATATTTTAGAAGCCCCCGACCTAAGTTGAATTTCGTAAACAGCTTTGCTCCGAGATACACGTTCCTCGACGTGTGAATGTGCTCGTATGTAGACTGCATGCAGTGTATTTGCGGTCATACGTGTTTTTCAAGTTCCCTTAGACAAGTCCCCTCTAATATCAACTATTTCTTCCATCAATGTTATCTATTTCTATGTTACCTCTTTTGTATGCATATGTGGAATGAAAGTTTATAGCGCAATGTAACGTTTGTAATGGAAGCGAAGTACACTCCTTGAGAACATTTAACTTACTATATATTTTTAATCTTAAAAACTTGGAAGATTCGAAAAATTAAATTTTTGTAAGAAATTGCTCCACTTTCGTCATAACTTATAAACAATTTATGTTTACGATTTGTTTTATTCACTTTTCTGATGGTTTGAATAATGTTATGGATTGGTAGATTGTAATAAATGATAGTACATTGACTTATGTTTGATCAGCGCGAGATTAGAGGAACATTGCAGATGGTTTCTAGTGAAACTTCTGATAACGTGCTGATTAGCGTAATAACGCAATGTTGTGTAATACCGAGGCTGAGTTTATCTACCGAATGTTGTTGAAAGGGAAACATGATGCATACTTGGCGTTTAGTTGGAAATCTCTGTGATGAATATGGTATTTGAAATGTAGAAAAGGAAAATTGTTTGGAGTTTACTGTTTAACGAGCACATTATTAAATTCTTTTAGTTTCAATTTATAATTCTGAACTATTATAGAATTTCTCAAAGTTTGATGACCACCATTTTGCGAACCACTAATTTCTTCAGGATTTCTTTGCTTGTAATATATTATTTTGTGACGTCCCAAAGTTGAGAAGTTCTTCGTATAATTCTACCAAAATCATAAAATCCTAAAGTCACAAAGTCCTAAAAATTCTAAATTCCCAAAATTCTACATTTCGATCGCTGCAGAAACACAACCTCCAAAACTCTAAAGTCCCAATTTATCAAATTTAAAAAAATTAAATTATTTACAGCACTCTATTTAACCATTTACCTTTTTTCTGATCATGACAAATTTACTGTGTACTTACTTTTGATATGCAAAGTGGACTTCAAATGTCAGTTCCTTCGATATCGTAAGATGGCGCTTCACCACCAGATGGCTACGATTCACAATCCGCAGCTGAATTTCAAAAATTTGTTATTTTTGTATTTTTGAATTAAAAAAATTTAGTGTATTACATCTGTAAAATAAATCTAAACAAAATAATGACCTGAAGAAATGCATACATTAAAGACTACAACGATTCACCATAGTTTATGAAATTAAAATAAAACTTGTTCACGTTATTTGAAAATTAAATGTACTCAAATATCTAATTGATTTGAAGAATCTAATTTAATGATCAAACTAATGAATATTCAAGTAACGAATACGTGAAAAATATCAATGAATAAAAATGAAATTTCATATACCTTTCATAAAAATGAAAGCTGCCAATAGTTAACATAATATTTAAAATCGACAGAAATAAAAAAATTGAATGTAATTTTTGAAACTCGAAGAATGATACAAGCTACTTATTACCATAATCGAATTAAAATATAGAAATCTGCGTGCACGAGATAGAAAACAACAAGTTATATATTTTTCTAACTATTTAATGTACAAGTAATCATTTATTTCATTAAATCCGTCGTATCGGTACAATGATGATCTTTTATTCGTCCCGTAATGATGACTTCCAAAATATGTTTCTTTCGATTGAACCGTATAGGAAGAATGATCTATAAGAATGGTACAAACGTTCAATATTTTATGACTTTTTTATTGAATGTTTCTAACTGTTATCAAGAAACAATGTGACAATGTGATAAACTGGTCTTTGTATATTAAAATTTTTTTCACACAAACGTAACCGATGATATCAGTTGCTCACTTCCTTTTTTTTCAATGATCTGCACATTTTTCTTATTATTTTACACAAGCTTGTACCAGTCACTTATGGCGACCTCAGTAAATGCGTATGTATGTATGTATGTCGGTGTAATTTATGAAACATCTTTTACCTAGGATACGATTTTTCGTTTGATCTATCAACAATTCTGGGGATTGTAGATTTATAAAAGCTGTCGGTATAAAAAACGTTTCATTGGCGTTCAAATTCTTTACGGTGGACCAGGTCCCCTGGCATATGTGCAGGTTCAACTTATACAAATCTCGTTATATTGCCGATTTCTATATTGAGAGTTACAATTTCAAATTTTCATTTGTGGAAAATTTGCAAGTGAGAAGTTTAATCATTTGGAAGTTGGAGATTTGGTCATTTAGGAATTTGGGAATTTGGAATTTTGGAAATTTTGGTATTTCAGAAATTGGGAATTTGTGAGATGGAATCTGTAGAAATTTGGGATTTTGGGAATTTGGAATCATGGAAATTTCGGTACTTTGAGAATTTGGAAATTTGGGAATTTGGAATTGTGGAAATTTCGGCATTTGAGAATTTGAAAATTTGGGAATTTGGGATTATGGGAATTTCGGTATTTGAGAATTTGGGGATTTGGGAATTTGGGATTGTGGAAATTTCGGTATTTGAGAATTTGGAAATTTGGGAATTTGGAATTGTGGAAATTTCGGTATTTGAGAATTTGGAAATTTGGGAATTTGGGATTATAGGAATTTCGGTATTTGAGAATTTGGGGATTTGGGAATTTGGAATTGTGGAAATTTCGGCATTTGAGAATTTGGAAATTTGGGAATTTCAGTATTTGGGAATTTGGAATTATGGAAATTTTGGTATTTGAGAATTTGGAAATTTGGGAATTTGGAATTGTGGAAATTTCGGCATTTGAGAATTTGGAAATTTGGGAATTTGGGATTATAGGAATTTCGGTATTTGAGAATTTGGAGATTTAGGAATTTGGAATTGTGGAAATTTTGGCATTTGAGAATTTGGGAATTTGAGAATTTGAAAATTTGGGAATTTGGGAATTTGGAATTATGGAAATTCGGTATTTGAGAATTCTGGAATTTGTAACACTGAATCCATAGAAACTTCGGAATTTAGGGATCTGGAAATTCGACACTCTGGAAAGTCATATGTGATCTTGTACCTATAGAAATTTAGGAAATAGTGTATCTAAAAATTTATATAAATCTCCGTATGATGATGTTGAAAGTAACATATTTTCAATCTTCAGAAATGACTTAATATATTCGAATATTTGTATACTTATTGCAATAATTCGATGGAGGGGGCCAGGCCCACGTGACGCCACTTACAGGTAGAAAAAAGAAAAAAGTAATCAATTCGAGTCAAATTCAATGTACTCCCTTCGCTAAATAATTATTCTAACCAATTCTCCAGTTATTAAATTCAATTCTTAAACCTTATTGTTATAAACTATTGCTTACTATCGTTGGTTAGAGTAATTGTCTAAAGTCAAAAGGTCTGGAACTTATTGGCCTAGGGAAATATAGGGCCGCTTCTCCTGTCTACATTGTGTATTCCTGTTAAGTCATATATCCGTTATTTATCTTCAATGTTGTGCTATTATAAAGCTTAAAAAAAACTGAAAATATACGTTAAATTGATATTTCGAAAAATTCGATCGTTCTCTAAAAATTTGGTCCATGTACGTGTGGTGAAGATTGATGCAACATTCGAAACCGATCTCGTACCACTTAAAATTCTCAATTATATTGATCGTACGAAATGAATAAAACGAAAATATCGTTCGTCCGCAAATGCTTATCAGCATTTACTTAAATGCTCTCTGACATTTTTATTTGATCCATCGAATGTGTGTTCAATGTGCCATAAGTAGGTACAGCTGTGTGGTATTACACGAAAATATTTTATTTTCTTAGTGTAGCTTTTCAGGCCTCGACAAGACAACACGACATTTAATTCGTTCGAGTCTTCAAAGTGACGCACTTTAGGATCAAATCATAGGCCTCCTAACAATAGATAAATAGGTATAATCGTAAAGTTGTAGAGATTCATAATCATCTGACCAACCATAGAATAACATTCAAACTAGATCCATCCGTTCCATTTTCTTTTTAAGATTTATTTCAATTCTTTCAGTATAAAATTGTTTGCATTTAATAAAATAAACTTGTCAATATTTTATCCTTTTCTTTTGTTCATTTCCTTTCTCTTTGATAAGTTCATTTAAGAAAACAAATGTGGCAAGGGTCCAAAAAAATGATAACTCTATTTTATCAAATACTTATAAAGCTCTACAACTTCTAAACCAAGACCATGTATCGTGTATTTTAGGATATTATTAAGTAGGTATAGGTAGACATTGCCTATGTACAACCGCAACATTGTTGCGTATGCCTACTTCCTGGCAATCCTAAGTAAAGCTTACAATTTGAATAAACTTTTTTTTCCTCGATAATTATGTCTTTAATAGGTAAGTAATAATTCTATTAGTAATAACAGCACAATAATCTGAACTGTTATTATCCTGCATCATTTACATATTATATTTTCTAGGTTTTATTTTTTTTTAAAGTATTCTCATACAACGCTTGCATGTTTTGGTTCTGAGAAATAATTAAGATAATCATTTTTACTATTATAACTGGCCAATAAGTATCTGCCATTTTTTTTTCTTATATTATTAATCTATTTATCATATATACAGATAATATACAATAATCTCGCTTAATATAAGTAATATTGTTATCCTATTTTCGATAATGTTATAATAATTATACGAATAGAAACTTGACCGCATCTAATCCTTCAATGTGCGCTATTGATGCACACTGGAATATAAATACACTTTTTTTTTAATATAAAATTTGTATAATCTACATGAATCACTTTAAGTATATCTTCTCTTTTAATCACAAAAGATATAAATGTAATAACTACTATGCAAGCAAGGGGGGCCATGGGCGGTGTCACTCTGGCAGTTTTATCATACAAATAATTCTAAACCTGGATTTTTCGTTAAACGAAAAAATCAGTTCGTTTAAAAAATTTGTGCTAACTGTTTTTATATAGAATTTATTTCCCCATGCTGATTTCATCTTTTGCGTGTACATTTCTACGATATTCGATACCTCTGTAAAATTTGATTTTATGCAATTTTCAATTGTTAACCTGAACATCGTTCTTAATAAAAATAACAAAAATGGTAACTGTTTCAGATTTAATTACATGTACAAATACGCATCAAAATGTGAAAATAAACTCTATATTACTGATGTATCTTCAGAGGTTTTGTTTATTACTTAGCAATTTTTCAAACAGATATAAAGAAAATGATTCGTGTCAGCTTTCTATAGGACTCAAAGTATATGTGCATATCGTGTATTTATTAATTGTAAATGTTGCAACGGATAAAAAGAATCGTTTGCTTATAAATAAAAGCATATACAGTACATTACATAAACATAATTTGAAGTTTCGGTTGACGTATGCATACTTCGCATATGCAAAAACTCAGGAGATACACCATACAAAATAGAGTCTCTCCATCCAGTGTGAAGCCCGATATGCCCTCGTTTCTGTGTGTCATCTGTTGTCACTAATCATCTAAAGGAAAGGAACACTATATGCGCTATATCCATCAATAAGCAGGGTAAATTCACAACAGATGAACGTCTTATCTATTATTTTTTTTTCTCGATTAAAACTTATTTACAAAAGTTACTGTACAACTTGTATTTCTGTTGTGATGTAGGTCCATCATAGCCTTTTTGAATGCGAGTAGACCGGTTCTGAGGTAAAGATTGTATTGCAGGGAGAACTTCGAGGCGAAGTCTTTGTGAAATAGCACAGCACATTTTGTCAAGCAAATATTCCAAAATCATAAATTCGTCAAGTAAATGTTACATAGTTTTTCGTAAGGTACACTAAGCTCTCTAAAAATCATTCCAATATTGTGCTGATATTCAGGCTTGAAGCCTGTATCTTTTCAATATAAAAGTCTATAAATGTGCTATACGATTTGTGATATTTGTTAATGAAAATCGATATCGTTTACCGAAAAATAAAAAGAAAAGAATAGTATCCTAAACCTATGGTATGCTTTGTCAAATATTATTTCTGTAAAAACTTATTTTGGAATGAAGAAATGGATAAATGGCAATCTGTATAAAATGTGTGTAAATTTATTGATCGTATTGCACATTTACCGTTATCAAACAAACATGTCCCTTTAGTATTTAATCTATATGTAAAATTCCTCGTGGAAAAACGTTACTTCTATATTATGTTCGGTATTAAAAAATTCGATTACCTTCTTTTGAACACAATTAATATAATTGTGATATCCGCGGTGGTCAGTTCTGGAACATATGCCCGGCACAATGTTAATTAACGCGTTTTATCTATTGGAAATAAAAAAATTCCCAATGTCGAAGGACTAAACATAATCCGTGCAATAACATCTTTACAAATAAGCACTACCAAACGTGGTGCTTCGTTTCCGCCCTATTAATTAAAAGTCATCGTCGTATTTAAATCTAATAATATGCCCTAACTTCGTCAATAGGAATATTATAATTAGAGCTAAGCTTTTTGTACCATTGAATTAGGTGAAAGCACCCACAGTGACCCCAATACGTTCTTTTTTTTCAAATCGCTCACTACAAGTATTTCCGCGTGGATTTAGAAATATATTTGTAGTAAGATGCAAACCTGTCTCTTGTTGATCGTTTTATTTTTTTCTTTTTTCTTTCCTTTTTTTACTCGTCTTAACGTTAGGGTCGCAATTTGATTATTTCTCGTGAGAGATGCCCGTTATTATTTCTTTCTTTTTATTCGAAGAGTGCTAATATATCGTCACTTGATGAGGGGTTACCACTGCTAGCGCCGCTACTGGGAGGGGTGTTCAGATCTGGTGGATCCAGGTACGAAAGGAGTTCCATTGGATCCACAACATTGTCTGGCAAAAGCTGAAATACACAATTATCACATTTAAATAATAGTTAAACCAAGTATAACGCTTATCAGTTTCCGTTACACTGTACTCTCGCTAAATGACCGATAAATTAAACTTACATTCAATGCCTCTTGACCAGTACCCTCGCCATCGATTACTGCAGCTGGGTCGAAATTTAAGTCAGATGGTATGTCTGCAGTATCGTTATTTATGTTTGTACTCGTATTACCAGATGTATTATGATTTCCCGTGGATTCCTGAGATGCAGGGGGAACACTCGGTGGACCACTATTTCCACCACCTGGTGTATGGGGCGTATGGGGGGTGTGAGGTGTATGTGGTGTATGAGGCATCTGCGCAAACAAAAATATTTATCAAAAACAATAAATGTATTATACTTTATCACGCTCGTTTAAAATTATAACTTACCTGATCGTTAAGCGATTTCTCCATAGCGTTTAGAGGGTCTAAAGAGTTGACTGACTCATTCAGATGCGACAGTGGACCTGCACCGTTTGTGTAATCATTATTGGTATTCGTATTCGTTCCGGAATTGATATCAAAGGATCCTCCAGACGAATTCCGATGATTGATGTTATTATTCGCGTACGTGGATGGTGTGTTATTCATCATAGAGCCGCTTACAATGCTACTCATGTCGGGCGGTATGTACGGACTCATTGCCTGATTCATATCCCAATTATTCATCGTTGGCATGTTCATACTTCCAGGTGACATTGCCTTCGTCATCCTCTTGCAGTCGCTTTCTTCCTCGGACTTAATACCAGTTAAATTCTTCGCTGGTTTCCAATTCGCGACCGAGTCTATCGTCACTTCTTCAACCTCCGCGGTGTTTAATGTGTTCAGTATGCCCCACATGTACTGGTCAACCTCTAAACCTTCTAATTGGGCAGGTTTCCTATAAACGAATTAACGTGATTTAGCATTGTAGCATATAACTTGCATCAAATTTTCAAATATTCTCAGATTTTCAGTTAACCAAATGGAGTTTGATATGAAAGAAATGTTACTCACGTGCATACAGGACATCTCCACGATCCTCTTTCACAATTTAGCTGTAGGTACGACTCCAAATCGAAGCACTGAATATGTTTACAATCGTGTCCCCTAGCTGGCAGTGTAATACGTTTAAAGGTAATAGGACATTTTAAGGATACCTGTGAACAGTAAACATTTCAAAAGTTAACAAACGCTGTCAGAATCTACAGGCTGATTCATCCGAAGATAGCTACCTAAATATCTCCTACTCTTGTAGTATTCTTTGATACCATTCAAACTAAATATGAAACATATCACTACTGCAGGAGATGTTCAGGTAGACCACCTAAATCTTGAACACAAGTGTATTACCTTAAGTGCTGTCTGTTCTACAACATCCTTCTCCGACTGTATACCGTTATTGGAAATAGTATTACTGAAATTTCGTTTAATTTTAGTGATACAATGTTCCGCCGTGAGCAGCCTCTTACGTAACAATCCCTGAAGCACGCTTCGCACGCTTGGTCGATGAACTAATTGTAGCACGAATAAATGGGACTGTAAATCAAACAAAATTTCACGTAAAATCCCCTTGCTTTTAATGAAAGTGTGAATTCGATTGATAAGGGATGCCTGGAAACTTACACAACAACACGCCGACACCGTGATCTGTATTGTGTTCCTTCCTGATTGACAAACGTCCTTCAGGTATAAGGGCTTATGAGACGTTTTATTTTCACCACGATCGATAACCAACGGCGTGGCGTTTACAGATACTTGCACGCTCGCGGGCCAGTTCGTGTTCATTTGCCTGTCTTCGTGGTGGAAACACTTGAGCTGTAGTTCCAGGTCGGACCGCCACATCAACGTTTGATGCACCGTCGACTTCAGTTGGAATACGTGGTTGCTTACAGCCAGATTATGTTCTAAGCGGAAGGGTGGAAGAATGATGCCATCCCTCACGGGGAATGTTAATCTTAACTCATCGTCCTCTGCACAAACAAGAAAACAGAAGACATTTAGATGGATTCAAGTTTAAGATGGGTTACGATTCATCAGCGAAGGGCAGACCAAGTGCTCGCCAAGGAGCTTATGGGCACTGGTACATTCCGACTTACTCTGAATATTAACCGGTGACTTCATATCGTTGAAATTAGGCTTGATATCCGGATTCGGACTGATGTAAGGGGGCATACTCGTAGCCGGGGTGAGCGGAGGTGTCGGATTACCAGGGATAGGGCTGTGCTGGTAACTCAGTGTCCCTGCTCCCGTCGTTCTCATCGCCGCGACGTCCTGTTGGTACTGACTGGTGACAGCCCCGGTTGCCCCGTACGAGGACGCTCCACCGGCGTATCCCGTGTTCGGTTGGTGTCCAACGAATTGATTGCCAACCGTGGTAGGTCCCATGCTAACCGGTATGCCATTGCTACCGTAGTATTGGTTGGTTGCCGCCTGACTCGCGGTCTGATACGCGGGCGCTGTTTGCCTCATGTTGGCGCCCCGTATCATGGAGTTAGGCCCAAAGCCGGCAGCCGACGGATTCATGCTCTGCATCGGTTGATACTGAGGCTGAAAATTCGGTCTCGCTGCCGCGGGGTAATTGGTCGGGTACTGCGACGTCGCCATGCCATTGAAGGTTGGTTGCATCGCAGCTGGGTTGGGAGCCGGGTAAGGACCCTGTTGCCTCTTCTGCGCCATGTGCATCGCAGGGTTTGGGTAAGGTGCTAGTCTTCTTGGATAGCCCTGGTGTGGTTGAGCCTGCAAGTATAACGAGTGCTTTTGAGAAAAATTACGTTGGTAACATTCTTTGCAAGGGTTATATTAAAATTTCTACGACCCTGAAGACTCTACTGGGACGAACATAGCTCATACTAAGACAACTCTCAACTGAAACATTTCACCCTAAACAATAATCATATGCAATTTGAACTAATCATCAAAAGGTAGCAGGTGTATATTCTCTAGTCAACATGTTGCCCACATGGTGAAATTGCAAAATCTTCAAAGCTACACGAATACACGCAGTACTGTATTGGAAGGGATAGTTATGAGAGGATAGTTATAAGAAAGATAAAAGTATGTTTTAAATACCTGCATGCTCATCTTGTTCATCTGCATGTTGTTAGGTCCCATCATATTGTTCATGCCCATATTACCCATGTTACTCATGGAGCTCATGGGGGTCATTCCGTTCATACCATTCATACCGTTCATACCTCCCATCGACATAGGATTCATAGAGTTCATGCCATTCATACTGTTCATCGAATTCATGGAATTCATAGAGTGCATTGGGCTCATCGTGCCCATGCTGTTAAAGTTGCTCATCCCGACTGGCCCCATTCCGGCCATTGGTCCTCTTTGGGCGTACCCTGCGTTGTACGTTTGGTGGGGTATTCCATGTTGGCTCTGCATCTATAATTAAACGATTAAATTCATTTTTTTGTTCATTTTGATGAGCACTTGGTGGTTGATGGAAAGATACAGCAAGGTTTCTCAACTTTCATAGAGACTGTTTCAGTATTCGATCTCAACGGTTCAAAAAGGTGAACCAACGCAACCAGCAGTCGGACCAGCATTCTTTCCGTATGCCATCTTTCCAACAACACATGGTACTTCATTATACGATCAGTTACATGGAACATAATTAAATCGGAGATGAAATACGGGGAAAAAGTACCTGATTGAATTGCGAGGGGATGTCTTGGCGGTCCTGCATGGCCACCACGCTTGCAGTGGCGGTGGCCGTAGCGGTGGCAGCTGCCACCATCGCCGCGGCACTAAATGTCGAACCACCACCCCCGTTCTGGGGTGGCACCGTGCTATGATAGCCGGATGATAACACGGGCTGCACCCCAACGCCTATCGCCGCCGTTGTTGATGGTGTTTTTACTGCTAACTCTGACGAAAACGACCACGATGCTCGTGTGTCACAGCCGATTCAACGAAAACCGGACTACTGCTGAAAACAGACAAGAACAATTGCGTTTCTATTAAAAGCCCTCTGCTATTCACGTTAGCGATATTGAATACCCGATGAATGATATTGTACGGAGAAAAATGCAACAACCGGTGGAAATATCGAAGCAAGAGTAATGTGGATATTGCTTTGTAGGTCAGATTCGTGTTCGAACTATACGAGTAATCGATTGTATCGCATCGTTCTCCATTTTCCGCGGCGCAGCAATAATAATATGTCAGTTATTCATGATTTGTTGAATTATTTCAGAAGGTCGTCAACTTAAATCATGTATCACGTGACAACGGCTCGATCCGTGCCTATCGATCATCTTCAATATTAAATTAAGGATATTTCATTAAGACCTCGTCTCCCTGGACATTTATCGAAATGCTAATATCGATCGATTTAAATAGTTTGTACTGGAAGGAATGCGAAAGGTTAGGTTAACATTACCAATTTTCCGCGACTAGGTACCAATTCAGATGTTTAGCTCGCTAAAGGTTAAAACAGAACTAGAATTATCTCCCTTCTATTTCTTTTCTAAACGCTCGATCGATCGATTCGCCTTACGACTGATCCCCCCCACGTTAAAGCTTTATTTTTTCCACGAATAGAGAATTAGAGTACGTTTAACACGTTGGCTGTCGTTGTGGGAACGCGTGGTGGAACACGTTGTAACGTATTACAAACACACATAATTATTTTTGTGTTTAAGTCAAACTACATATGATAGTTTTACAGTCAAATGAACAAAATAGTAGTATAATAAAGTACTAAGACAATAATGTAGTAATGTGTAAAATGAGAAAGAAAAGTGATATAATAAAATAAAATGATAGAATTGGTATAGTAGTAATACAATGCTATAGTAGAATACTTCGCTTAAACTCCAATCTTGAACACCAAGATAGAAGCAAATAATTACAGTATAAATTGTCGATCAATAATTATGACATCTAAAAATTGCTGAAGCTCGCAACGTGTTATCTTCGTATCTTCATGAAAGTGCAATTTTCCTCGTCCAATAGCAATATATACCATGATCGATTTCTTCGAAACGCCATATGGTGTCCCTGGTTCTAATATGACAGTACCTACAACGCGTACCCGTCAATTGGCGGTAGCCGGGTGGTAAATCGTTAAAAAGATAAAAAGGACGAAGAAAGTCGGCGCGGCGCGACGATGCTTTTGTCGAGCCCTTTTATCGACATATTCCTTGGCCTGAATATTGTGAGCCTCTCGAGTAGCCTTCGTTCAACGTTTCTGTCCCCGTTCGAGCCGCGCATACCCCAAAAGATCGAAAGACAGAGGCGAACCCTGCGCCACCGTTCATATTCCCAGCTGGCCAAGGCCCCTATTGGTTTTCTGTGGGAAATGCACGTGCTCGCTATTCACACACTGCCGACGCTGCCGCCGCTTATAATACCGTTCTGCTACAAACACCGTTTGCCGGTGCAATCGTGCCCGTGGAACATACTACGGCCTTTTGCGCCGATCATTTTCGACTTGTCCGATACAACGTCGATATCTACCAACAAACGGATCTGAATGGAGCTGGCCTGGCTGCGTTTTTCAAACGCTTTAAGAATGGAATTATTACGCACGAACATCGACCCTAACGTGTACTATTCGTTTCTAACCAACAATGCTTTCTATTCTGGACGCTTTCTCGCGACCATTTTCTTGCTACGCACGACGCTCTCTTTCTCTAATTGTGGAATATGTAGCTCACCGGATCATTATATGTTTGAATGATCTTACAGTGAAACCTTTGTAATTAGGATATTTTGATGGCTCGGGTTTCTCGAGTTATTTACGGTCTAGTAACGTTTTCGAGATGTTTTTGGGGAAATTTGAGAAAGTACAGCGAAATTGAAAGCTGTTTCATTTTTTTAAGATTCACTAATTTTTGATATGCTCTTTATTAAGATAGTTACAAAAATTAACAAAATTCCAAAGTCTCAAAGTCCTCAGATGCACAAATTACACAAATTCCAAAGTTCAAAAATTCCAGAACCTCAGAGTTCCATCTTATCAGTTCAAGAACTCCAGAGTCTCACAGTTCAAAAGTCCCAATGTCTCCCAAGTTTTAAAGTTCAAATATTGTAAATTTGAAAAGTCCGAAATTTAAAAAATTCCGAAACCTCAAAGTCCCAAAATCTCGTAAGTTCAAGAATCCCCTAAGCCCCTCTCATAAGCCTGCAACTTTGCAAAGTCCCAGTACTCCAAAACTTAAAAATCCCAAAATATAATTGTGTAATACTTTTACGAGGATATTTGAACGACTTTCGGCGGGAATTTTAAAGAGATATTGCATTGGTATAAAAAAGAAACTGTAGCATCTACTGGAGCGATCGAATATCGCAATGTGTCAGTACATGGAACTCTGACATTATCCCTTGGTGAGGCAATCGATGCTTATTGGAGGTACAGGTAGGAGTTATAAATAAAACGGTTATAATATGCTTTCCGAGCTGGTCACAATGAGGAGGAAGTTTCACGGGACTTAGTAGACCGTACTATTGTAAAGAAATTTAACTTGTAATAGAGGCGATACCGGGCACTGGGGAAATTTACTTCAGACAGACGTGAAAAAGAAGTCACGAACAACAGGAGGGTATACGATGACCATTGTTCTACATAATGTTCGAAACTCCGGGAACACGTTAAAGAGTGCACCGTGTGTATCGTAGCGTATCCTTCGCGGTGTCGACTTACCACGTGACACGCTTCATACTGTTGCGCATGCGCCTGAAGATTCTGTAAAACGAGCGGGAATTTCTTTACAAAAATTTCAATCTTCGTTGTTTAAAAACAACCTCATTTCTAAATAACATCTTATGGTTTATTCAAATTTTATATTTGTAAATTTTGTACAAATATCGGAGAAGTTTATAAAACTCGATAGAACAAAATTTGGTAATTTATTAAAATCTACATAAAATAAAGAAATTTATTTTGGTGAAATTGTAATAAAAACCCTCGGTGTTGGAACAATTGTGAACTCAATTTGGTAAGACTTGTTTCGCGCGCTTTTTTCAGCGTTTCTAGCGCCCTCTCGTGCGTCTCTCCTCTAACTTCGTTTCGAAACTTTCGTGCTTCAAACTTTCGGTGAACGAAAGTGGAACGAGAGTTGTGCTTTTCTCGTTGTTGATTTACTGTTTCAAATTTGTTTAACTAGTTTGTACTCGATTCTCGAAATATACAGATAGTTTAAAATTGAATATGAATAAGTTAAAGCTTGCTTTCTGATTACATTACGTTCATTTACTGCAAAATGCGAAAGTTGACTTTCATGGACTTCCTCCTGGAACGATCGATTCGATAAGATATGCATTTATAGCGGGGAGATAAGAATTTCACCATCTAAAACGCAAAATGATAATCGATTAGATATATGACCGATACATTATGCCGGTGTACGTTATTCATTCGATGGAACGAACTGTTTATTATTATATAAAATATTATGTACATTATGCACATTACGTACATAATATTTTTTTAATATTTATAATATTTCTATCAATTGACAGATACTTAAAAAGGAGTATGACCTCGGAATCGTTTTCAAATTACGATCATCAAAAATGAAATCTATTTATTTAAATTTTCAAAACGATTCAAAATAACTTTCGAATAAACTTGTTTGCACGAGAGACGTTACATACAGACATTGTCGCCAATGCCGTTCGCTGTTGGCATGGAATAAAACCGTTACGATCGACAGTCGAAAGGAACGTCCTCCACAATGATAGAACTAGAATAAGAAAGGAAGAAAGACGAAAAGAAAGAAAAAACGGATATAAAGATCTCGTTAATCATTTGCTAAATAATTTTTTTCGCGCCCGCTTGACCCCCAAGAGTATTTTCAAAGTCAACGAAAGAGGGGCGCGTTACCGGCTCTCCGTCACCCAAAAATGAAAGAGAGCCTTCTCTTTTCTGCCCGCGGTGTCCTCGAGACGTGATTATGGCGCATCGAACAAAAACAAATTCCGAATAATAGCCTCTCTCGGTCGAATTCAATACGCTCGACAGCAGAACACGTCTACTGCCTGTACTCTCGCTTCTCGACGTACACATGTGCATATTGTATCCGTATACAGGGTGTTCGCATTGGCGTAACAACGATTTTTTTATGAGACCCTTAAATCTATTAAGTGTTAGGTGTTGACGCTAAGTATGACAAAGTGACTTTATAAATTTTTAATTTGGGGGATTTAAGGAGTCAAAAATTTGAGAAGTTAGAAATTCATCAATTTGAGTAGGAAGTTTGATAATGCAGAAATTCAAAAATTTTAAGATTAAATTGGACAAAATCGGAAATTCCTCTCCCACAATTAAAATAAGCCTTTCAGTACACTTAACAGTTCTATGATTACCGTATGTTAAATTTTGTAGTTATTTTCCGATGTAGCATCTCTAAAACAGCCTAACGAATCACAGTCATTCCTTCTCTCCCTTTCTTTCTCTCACGCCAGTCGCGCAAGCTGTACGCGGTAGGAGCTTTTGTTGCGTGCCGAGTGGCCTCTAGTTGACGAAATATTGACATCCGAGAATAGAAACCCGTTGCAGGCTTTATAGAGAGGGGCCCAACCCGCCCCCGGTCGCTGTTCACAGGGGAAGACAGAAGGGGAGAAGGAATATAAGGGAGAACAGAGAGAAAGAGAGAAAAAGAGCGTCGAAGGGAAAAGGCATAGGTTCGATGGGTCTCTCCCTCATTGGTTTTTTACCTCCATCTTTTTCTCACCTACTCTTTAACCATATACATCTCTTTCTCCCCTCTTTTTTTCTCCTAGAGTTGCATTCAGCACAAATTTAAAGAGGGTGGGACTCCGGATGACGTCAACCTTCGAAATGCTCCCTGTGTATCTACGCTATGTCTGGACGTGTACGTTATGTATATACGTATGTACAGGGTGTCTTTGTAAACTTAACATGGGGGATGTAATAGACGTAGAGATGCTATTATTGATAAACGATAAGTTATTGACATCTTATTGATACTTAACGTGTATCGATAATATTAAGCTGCTATTAAGTTTAGTAGAAGTGGTTATGTAGCAGGTAAACAGCGATACGAATCTAATTTTAACTGACACATAAATCTAACGTTCAAAGTTATTCGTTTTTGTTTGAACTTCAAATAACCTTGTATGATCCTACTGTAATTGAACCCAACCTAATCGAATTATAACCAGATTCTGGCTTAATTGTAACTGTAATCTAACCTCGAATAATAATCTAAGTTAATCAAATTATACCTCACGTAACATACTCAAACATCTGATTTTATTATTCAAATTAGTCTTTGTTACATGAACCTAATTTAAACAACCAATTGTAACCTAATAACCTGTAATCATAACCTGATGTAATTGAATTAAAACTGGCCCAATTACAACCATAACCTAACCTAAATAAACCTTACAAACCTAGCCTAACTTGCTTACCACATTTTACCAATTTTTGTTTGAACTTCAATTAATGATGGTTTATTCAAGAAATCTTATCTGACAGGTGTTAATTGTAATTAACTATGTACGCTAAAGCAGACTCAATACAAGAAGTTGGAACACTCTGGAAAGATTTGGGCACGATAAATGGATTGTTTATCTTGGAAACGTTACGTTAATTTATGCAGCTTTTTTCGGTCTTTCGCCTGGAATATTTTAGACCAAGTTACTTTTTACATTTTCTATGGCGTAATGTCTTTATGTGGATGAAGATATATTCGAGTTTAAATTTTGCGTAAATCACACAAAATATTTCAAATTTAAAAATTGTTATACAAGAAGGAAAGCGTTAATATATAAATAATTAATGTTTATTGATATAAGACTGAGTAGTTTATAAGGTAATGTTCGAATACTTTCGTGTACCTATGCATGCAGTTTACTTCGTGTACCATATTTAAACGACTTTCTAATAGCGGTTCCAACAATGTCTTTCAATGTGCACATATTTACGCCAGTGGCGTAACTAGAGGGGGGCCAGGGTGGGTCCCTGCGTAATCTATTTCATATGAACAGAATTTTCAAATTACCAAACTTGTAAAAACCCGGATTCCTAAATTTCTAAAGTTCTTAATCTCTTATACTTAAACAAATGTATTAACTTAAAAATTAGTACTACAAATTGAACGACTGATAAACTCTCCCTCCATCTTGCTTAAGAAAAAACTCCCCAACAAGAAACAAATTAATATTTAATATTGTTTGCCAAAGACTGTACGATACTATAATCTTGTACAGCTATGTAAATATTCTTATAGTCTCAAGTGTCGCGTATAACGTCATTTTATGGATCACAAACGAGTCGAACTCTTTAATAAGTAAATGGAAGTATTATGAAACACCTAGGGGTGCGAACGCGACGTCTGGCGGGAAATTGAATAAAAGCCGCCATATGGCACCGTTCAGTGTTGCCCTCTGGTGGCGGAATTTGAAATTCCCGCCAGAAGCGCCACAAGCTATCATTAAAACTGCTGTTCTAAACTGTTATTAAAAATAAAGACAATCAACTGGTAACCAGTGATTCTGTACATAATCTAAGACAGTAATTATGAAAAGTATGTGATATAAAGCGGTAGTTTTAACGAAAATACGCAATGTCAAATATTATAATCAGAATGCTGAATATTAAATATTAACTGTAATGAAAGTACTAATATAAAACATTAATTATAATAAAAATACGTAATATAGAATGCGAAATATGATAAAACCACATGATGTAAAGTGGAAATTATAATCAAAATACACGACGAATGCTGAATTATAATGAAACCAATTTTGCTTGAGGAATTTTTCTGGGCATCAAATATAAGATGTATATTTTTACGTAGAGAAAAATGTAAAGAAAAAGAATCGTAACAATCTGTCCAGTGACGTAAATATTTAATTCTCGTGTCCGTCGTTTCGAAACCGAATTCTCGCATATTCATGCGTACTAGCCTAAAGGCTGTTTCCCCATTTACAGAAAAGCGAGGAGGCGACTAATGCCGGCGATGCGTGTCGAGGTGGAGGCGAATAATATCGAGCGAGGGAATCCTTGTACGAGATAAAATGGGCCTCTCACGGTCGTCGCGACTCGACACATAATAGCCGCGTTCTCCTCGCTTCTACTTACAACGTGAACTCGTATACAACTTCTCTCGCCCCTATGAATCCAGTTTCGATCACAGGCCATCGTTTGCGACCATCGTTTATACATAATTTCGCGACAACGCGAATAAAAGGACCGGTAAACTGGCTAGTGTTATAGCGCGGTATCGCTGGTGTAAAATTAACACAACTTTTTCTCGTTTTTCATCGCGAAAGAAAAATTTATCTCGTCTACCTTAGAACCAGTCAGTCAGGTCTGACACTGAGTTAATTCCATAACTTTCAATCATTACTTGATGTCCTGTGGTGTGCTTCAACTCGCGTTATAAAATTGCATTCAAAATTCCTATGCTTTTCAGATTCTTGGGGAACAGGATTATATAGTTTTAGATTGGATGATGTTTGAGGGTGGGAAAATTTTATGTGAAGGGTTTTATATTTTTCTGTAGGTATACCTTAGGCAGAAATTTAATTTCCTATTAAATAGATTGTTGAATGTGGGAACCTCCAAAATTTCGAATGTCCAAATCATTGATTCCCAGATTCCCAGATTTGAGAAATTTCCAAATTCTAAATTTCCTAAATCCTTCAATCCCCGATTCCCAAATTTCCTAAACCCTTAAATCCTAAAATTCAGTAATTTCATCTCCCTCAATCCCTAAATTTCCAAATGTAACTTCCAACTTACCCAAATGCATATTTTGTGATAAATTTGCCCCCCAACCCTCAAATAATTGAAGAGTCGCTCTAAAGGTTCTGTCGAATCCGTCGTCCGAATTTGTCGAAGCGAACACACAGAAACGAATTTTCACGCGAATCGAAAGTTGTCCGAAGAAGCAATAGTGTTCGGTGCGAGGACGTTTAAAACCATCTTCTGTCATCCGACCTTTTCCCGAGGCATCGGGGAAAAATCTATCCCATCCAGCTCGAAATGCCACGAGCGTTTGTTGCGAATGACAGATTCTTCTCATGGACGGGTCTGAAGAGACAGAAGGAGAGAGAGACGCTAACCGGGCAGAAGAACGCGCGAGCGCAAGCCGATGGGCACGTTTCGCTGCAAGCTGATATTGCTATTTCACGAGTCATCGTAGGTGCATATGCAATTGCCGTGTCAGGTATAGACGAAGCTGGTTGGTTGAATCGCAATCAGAAAAACTTGCGATATCCTCTTTTTCTTTCCTCTCGTTCCTCGTGTCTTCCACGTTATATTAACGAACCGCGCGACGAGTTAATCGGTTAGTTTTTTGTAATTAATTCACCTTGCGCCGCTGATGGATCTGTGTTTATACGATGATCAAGCGGTTCGTGAAAACGCAATTAGTATCGTGTAATTTAAACGTTGAACGCTGATCGGAACGATGTTTCAGTTTAATTTAATCGGAGATGCAAGGATCTGCGTAGTTTAGTAAGAGATCTGGGATGTGGGAAGTTGGAGATATAGGGAGATAGAGATTTTGGGATGTTAAGATCAGGGAATGTGGGGACACCTACAGATATAGAAATATCGACAGATCTAGGAATATAGAGATATGTAAAATTGATGGTATAGGAATCTGTGGATTTGGGGGTATAGAGGTATAGCAATCAAGAGATCTAGAGATATTGGAATATGGGGAGATAGAGACATGTGTGTTGCAGTGATAGGTATATTGGGTCATAGGTTTCTACGCGTCTATGGATAAAATAATATAAACATCTAGGGATATAAGGAGGTGGAAATCTAAAGATTTAGGAACATTCAAAATTCCATAACCCTAAAATACCGAAATTCCAAATTTCCTCAAATTCCCAAAATCTCAGAACTCAAAACTGAAATTTAAAAAATTCTATAGTTACAAAATTAAATTTCGAAATCCCAAATACATGATATATATTGAGAACCAAAATGTGCCCAAATATCCCTAGCTTGACAAAATTTCCTACCACTGTCCCACCCCTGTAGTGGTAATACGACAGCCTACCAAAAAAAGGGTCGAATATTCGAAGAAGTAAAAAAGTGTTATGTTTAGAATAGCAATTAATTTTGTTTACAGTATCAAAGATTCGCCGGTTAATTGCGATCGCTGTCATCGAGAATGATCGATAATGAAAATGTTTACGCTAACAACGCGCCTGATCATCTTAGGTAACAAACACGTATTCAAGTTCGGCATACAACTTTGGTTTCCCCTGTAGCCTTGATTTTTATGTAACTCTTTACATCGCTTTCTATATTCAGGTGCATACTACATTCCCAACAAATCGAAATTCGAGTCAACCTGATCCGCCATTTTTTCTTCGGTCGATCAGAATTAACAAAGAAAGTCAGAATCTTAATTGTATTATATATTTACCGATTCTTCAAGGTATTAGTAACTTAAATGTAACCGCGATTATGATACTAGTCAGGTTTGTCGCATTTGAATCAAGGTGTGCGTCACGATACAATACGGGACAAAAATTAACCCTTTGTGCTAGAAAGGTGACTCACCATTCGACTTAATACAATTCAAAACAGGTATTTTTAACTAAATCTATAGCGTTATGTAATGCACAACAGAGAATACCGACAATTAACTTAACCTACAATTTTCTAGATAGTTGCGTCATGCACAAATAACTAATTATTGCTGCAATATAAAGACGAATGAAGAAAGTTAATAGTTAGACTTTGTATTCAACGAAACTTGTGAAGATTGTAATTAATATTGAACCCAAAATTCAAATACGATAAAAACACGAGTGTGGATTTCCACTATAGTGCGTCACGGGTGCGTCATGAGTGCGTCACGAGTGCGTCACGATATTGCAAGGCGTTAATAATAGAAAAGTAATAACTTTCAAACGACTCATTTGAAGTAAAAATTTTTACAGTATATCCCTCAGCAAAACCATCGAACATAAAGGGTCCATAAGTTGGTGTCGATTTCCAACGAACGCGAATTTCGCGAGCGATTTCCCCCGGTCGAAAAAAGCAAGGATTTTCACGGGAATGCTTTTGTCTCCGCGATTCGCACCGAAAATAACGACGCGACTCGGAGATCAAAGCCCCCTGTTTGTCGCGTCTCTCCCGTTCTCTCCCCGTGTCTATATCCGAGAGCAGATAGAGAGAGAGAGAGAGAGAAAAAAGGAGGAATTCCTCCCACGATTCTCTCCGCGAGTCGACCTCGGACACACGCTCTTGTTTACGTGTCGCTCGTTCTGAACGCTTCTCGAGACTCTCTCGAATCCTCGTTCCCATCCTCCTTCTCTCGGTGTTGTCCTGATTTTAGTGAAGTGTTGCGATCGGCATCCGGCGTGTTCGTTTTTTGTCCTCTTTACTCCCGCGCGACGTTCACCGTCGCTTTGTCAACTCGCCGTAAAGGTGCGTTTAGACCGGTTCGATACCAGACGACCATAGATTATGGACCTCTGCGCGAGTTCTCGATGCGAGCACGTTTTTTTCAATCGCGTCGAAACGGGTATAATTACCACTAGTAACTTTGGCCTGGGAGCGCGCGTTGGGTAACCACGGGCTGATAGATACTGGAAGTTTATCGGTGTCGGTGGCCCATGTTGGGTATCATCTAGGGACTTTTGGATATCTGGGGATTTGGAGATTTGAGAATTTGAGGAGTTGGAAATTTGGGAACTTGAGGACTTGGGGGTTTGAAGATTTGGAAATTTGACAATTTGGGGACTTGGAGGTTTGAAGACTTGGAGATTTGAGAATTTGGAGGCTTGGAAGTTTGAAGACTTGGAGATTTGAAAATTTGAGAATTTGGAGATTTGGAAATTTGAGAATTTGGAGACTTGGAAGTTTGGAGATTTGGAGATTTGAGAATTTAAGGACTTGGAGGTTTGAAGATTTGGCGATTTGGAAATTTGAGGATTTAGGGACTTAGGGGTTTGAACATTTGGAAATTTGAAAATTTAAGAATTTAGAGATTTGAACACTTGTACATTTGGAAATTTGAGAACTTAGGGATTTGATGGCAACTTAGAAATTTTAGATCTTGAAAATGCAGATTATTCTGCAGAAATATAACGACGTTGGTGCATGTATTTTAGTTGATTATTGGTAATGTTTCTTGAATTTAGAAACGTATACCACTCCTTCATTCTAGTTTCCCGATTTCGATCAAACAGACCGCACCCCAACAATTAAGCAACAAGTACTTAAGACTGAATTGTAAAAGGTTTTACATTGTTCATGCTACATCTAACTATTGATCTTTCATTCTAATGTCATCATTACGTTCATACTCATTAATTGGAACATTAGTTATTATATTGTTTATCAACAACGTTTTATTGTTTATTCATTTTATCTGTTAGTAAAATGTCAATGTTGAGAATAAGCCTTTGACATTTTGAGGTAATAATTTTCAGAGGATTCTTCTTTCTCTTGTTAAGTCACTTATTAAGTCATCACTTATTATATCAGATTATTAAATCAATGACAAAAATCGATTATAATCGCACAATCTTAAACGTTCAATTCTTTGCTAAAAATTCGGGAAATATATTCACCTTCCATAAATTTAAATTGACGCCATTTTTTTGAATATCCCAAATTTTTCTTACAAATTCAGTTTTCTTCCATATATTTCTAACACATTTACCTTATATTTCATTATATTTATTACTATTATGTACTATTTAGATAAATACCTATTTCTGTGTAAAAATTTTGTTAAATATTATACAACTACATTTGTAATTTTATCGTAAATATTATAATGCGATGGCTCAAGCGTCCATTTTGTAAAAAGTCACTCTTGAGTGGAGTCAATACTTTCGTTCTTTGTATACATACACATACAAAAAAATTGATAGTAACACTTAACATGACCCGAATCGTCTTAGAATTCGTTCGAAGAGGGTCAAGGATACTTATCCCTTTCGTCATTTTCCTTGATCGCTTCCGACATGTTCGAAATCATCGAGAACACGTGCGACACATAAGGTCGCGCGCACGCGCATGCGTCAACGCATAAACGGAAGTAACATCTGCTGCCGCTCACAAAAAGACCGAAAAACTGTAAGATTCGACCGCAGTTACTGGATAGCTTCCTTCCGTTCGTTCGTGAACGGAAAAGGTATAAATATATTAAAAAACCACAAGTGACTATGGTATCTTGACGATACAAATTCTATTTTTACTTCAAAATGTTCGTGCACTTTTGTATCTAAATTTAAACTTTTCTAGGCTGACACATTTTTGAAAACTGAATTTTTTTTGTAATTTTCTATAATTCTTAAGTTGCTTGAATTTTAAAATGTTCTAATTATTTTTAAATTCAGAAATTCCCAATTTTCTAAGTTCCAAAATTTTAAGGTTTCAAATTACTTAAATTTCAAAATTCTTATATTCCAAAATTTCTAAGTTTAGAAATTCTCTATTTTCTGAACTCTCCAATACCCAAACTCGGAATTTCTATTTATAGATGTAAAAATTTCCAAATTCCTAAATTTCTAAGTTCTCAAATTTTGGAATTCCAAATTTCTCAAATTTGCAAATTCCAAAATTCCAAAATCCCACAATTCTAAAATTCTAAAATTCCCAAATTTGCAAATCCCACAATTCTAAAATTCTAAAATTTCCAAATTTGCAAATTCAAAAATTCAAAAATCCCACAATTCTAAAATTCCCAAATTTGCAAATCCCAAAATTCTAAAATTCCCAAATTTGCAAATTCCCAAAAACCTAAAAAAATGACAAATAAATGCAACTTGTGCAGCATGTCGGATCATTAGTAAAATTTAAGGTTTCATGTTTACGTGTCTTAAAGGTATCCAATCCACGTTAAACCGATTTCTAGTTTGACTATTCGCAACAAGCAAAACACAAACAGATTATGCAACTGGATGATATGTCTCGTATTGTCATTATATAAGGATCACAGTCCAATTCTGGAACAATATTACGACGATTTAATAATTATGACCTATAATGTATGTGATGGTGCACAAATGGGAAGCGTCGCAAAAGAGTTTTGTAACAAACCTCAGCAATCGGTGTCACGTTACAATTCCACGAGATAACCGTGTTACGTCGAAATATTTTTTTTTTTGCGCATTTATGCATCGACAATTTTTACGCTTTTCATATCCACAATTCTCGTTTACAATTTTTTTAACTTCCTCAACATTTCGTAAACTGTTTAACATTTCATTTTTTTCTCATTTTATTTTCTTTTACTTATATTTCTTCAGGTTTTAATTTTTACAAGTAAAAAAATTATACACTTGTAATTTTGTTATTTGATAATAAAATAAAAATTAACCATTACTTATTTTTTTTACAACAAAATTCACGTCACAGTAATTACAATATTCAGACATTAATAACATAAATGTACACATGTCTGCTGTTTTCAATTTGTTCTATTGTATAACACTTTCTTCGATCCAACTGTTTTTTTATACGAGTTTGGATAAGTTGCGATATGAAGTGAAAAGTTAACAAAGATCAATATCGATTGGAACGTGGAGATACGTAAGAAAGACTCGACGACGAATTTTTTATCGGTCGAATTATAGGAGGGGAGGGTCCTTGGTATTGCAGCTCGTGAAATGATTACGAAACGTTTATTAACACGTTAACAATTTTTGGACGTGATGTCCGTTACGTCGAAGAAACCGCTTACAGACTTTATCTTTGTGTCAACTAAGGCGTGGACGGAATGCGTTACCTTATTAATATAATATCTATCGGATTTCCGTTTTAATATTAGTCTAACACGTTTTTATTAAAAATTAAAATCAGTAGAAGTATAACTACAATACAATTTCTTAACGTTCACATGTACCTGAAGTATTTGACTGCCATATCGCTTGTAAAATAAAATTGTATAAAATAAAATATATAAAATAATTTGATGAAGTATTTCGTCAAGTAAATATTATTTATAAAATATAATATAATAGCAAAATTTTATTAAGAAACAAATAAGAGGAAGAAAAAAATTCGAATAAAATATACAGCTCTCAAGAATTATTAATCTTACGAGAATAATATTTCTATAAGTTACGTCACGCTTCCGAATATCTCAAAATATGACGGAAATGGTTTATCAGTGATGGCGTAATATCCGTAGCTCAAATATTCATCTTTTGTTCTACGACGTACAGCGCTTCGGATTGAAACAGAACATATATACGTATTATGGCCGAACAAAACGAAATTTGAACGTCCCTGACACACAAACAAGTGGGCTGTCGAGTACGCTTCAATAAATTCGATCCGCCAAAAAGCGTTTCCCCTTCGGTCCAACATCGAGTTACTCAATTAAACTGATTTCCAAACTGATTATATTAACCCTTCGTGGTCGAAGGTCAAAACATTCCCTTTGACCGGAACCCGATCTTTCATTCATCAAATAAACGGTTCTACGTCAATGGACACATTCAAATTTTCCCACAAACGTAGCCATTAATAATTATTACGATCAAATTCATACAACTTTATGAAACATGACTTCGCAAAGTATGAAACTTCCAAAATTTTATACTTTCAAAGTTTGAAGTTTGCAAAGTTCAAAAATTTTACACTTTCAAAGTTCCAAGGTTTCATAGTCCCAAATTCACGCATTTGAAAAATCGGTCAAATTCCCGCGCCTCTGCGTTCGAACGAGATTTCCCCGAGGAATACCGCCAATCTCTGTACCGTGTTTATAACGCCACCATTTACGGTCTTACAATCGCGGTATCAATGTTGAAATCGTTCTTTGTATCGGCGAATTGTTACACGTCTTACGTCACGTTGTTTTTGACGTGCAATAAATCTTCCGGAGGATGCATTTCTGCGAAACGGTGGCGCGCACGCGCGCGCGCATGCGCGCCAGTTCTGTCAGGATTCGGAGAAAGTTGTTTCGGGGCGTTGATTGGCGGATGACGAAATCACGGAAGCCGCCGACCAATCGTTGCTCTGGAAACTTTCCCAGAACACTTAACCCCTTTGACCGTTACATAAATATCACCCGATCCGGTGCACCGCAGTTACAGCAACGTAGTATCCTGCCGCGATGAGATAAAGGGAACGACAGGAGGCAACGGTTGTTTCTCTCTTTCGTACAAACCATCTGTGTAATATATTTAAATTTTCCTAAATCCCTATATCTACGTTCCAACATTCCTGATATCCTGATATGTCCACCTTCGGTTGTTCCTATATATCTAGATTTGTATGTCCGTCAATACAAGTATTCCTGGACACCCTAGATCCATGGTTCTCATACCACAACGAACGTATCAAGGAACGTTCGAATGACAAGCTTGTTATAAAACGCCAACACCTCTCGTAAGTCGAAAATAACAAATGTCGTAATCTTAAATTAGATCGTAATTTGTTACACGAACGTTATGTAAATTGATTACATAAGATATGCAAATATCTTTCTTCGGTCGATGTTACAAAAGGGTTGGGGAATAATTAATTTGAAAATCGTCTGAGCGTGCTAACGCAGGGGTTGGACGAGGAAGCAATTTATTAGGAATTAGAAAGGTACGCTGTTGGAAATCACCTTATTACCGGAGAAATCGAGACAATTGTTTAGAGCAGTAATGTATGTATGAGTAGAGGAGAACATAGGTACTTTCTTCGAAGTCCATTTATAGTTGTATATGTACGCGTGCGTGTGTATGTACATAGAAACTTGGAAATAAGGAAGCGGAGAGAACGTGTACACACATCTATAAGTTATCTCGGAGAGCACCGAAATAACATCGTTCGTTTCACCGCCCGTACGAAGCAAAAGCGACGAACGAAATTCTCTAGAAAATCTTTGATACGATTTATACCGGTGGCTAGTGACTTGATGTATGTCAGGGTTAAACTGGAAGGCGTCGATGACGAATACCGTCTTGGAAATATTTTTCACAGAAATGCTTAAGAAAGGTCTCTGCCACGACTCTTGAAGTTGGAAATTAAAATTGTCCTCGTTGCTGCTTTATTTTGGAATTATATTCTGCGTCAATGCACTGTTCTAGTTTTACTATTTAGTTAAAATAAGATTATTCGATACGGCTTTATACGCTCAACACGTACTTCATCACAACGGGACGCTCGTTAATTTCAAATAATCGCGCGTAAGTTGGCACGTGCGCGGAAACGGCTGTTTAAATATATATATCATGGAAGGCACTATATTTCTTCCACCTGCTCTTTGCATTAATTATCCCGGATTACAAAGTCTCCCGCTTTCATAGGCTTTTCTTCCAGATAAAAGCTACGAGATAATTATATCCCTGCGACGTACAAGGAAAGTGATTAATACGACGCGTTAAATAAAGATACCACCGCACGAAGAAGCGCCAACAGGGGACTCGAAAATACTAAACTATAAATATCTCGAATTTAATCATAGCATCACATTCCAATTAAACTTCTAATTTGACAAATAACACTCTTCGTTTAAAATTCAGCAACACGATCCTACTATCCTTTTAAACATTTTTATAGTAAAAGAAATGTGATCTTTAAATTGTATTCGTGTTTTAAACACATTTGGACTATAAACTTCTTTCACTTAATATATTAGATCTATGCAAACACTTTGACCTTTATATAATTTTAAACTTCAGTAAATTCCCGCCTTTTCTTGAAAAGCTTATATCAAGGTTCATGAAACATATAATGATAAATAACTTTGTATTTGTGTACATTGTAATGGTTCTATCCAATGTTGAACAACAAGAAGATAAAAAGAAGTAATACACCAGATTTATTAATGTAAAGACTAGTAATACCTGCGCGCACGCTTTTTACCGCGCACAGTTCAAACTCGCGCATGCGCACAAGTTAAGCGGACGAATGCACGCGCTGTCAATGATAACCGATAGTTGCAAAGAACAAACGAGCAACTAAAGTTGTGACAGCTGATATCACCGTGTCTTCCTGGATAAGGTGAGCCACGGCCTTGCCACGTGCAAGCGCTTCCGGCCAATCAACGCACCCCGTTTGCAATTGCGGTTAATTTATTAACCGATCGTTCCGTCCGATACACCAACTTTTTTGTCACGACGCTTTTACGATTACTCGTTTTTTTTTCCTTCGCTCCTACTACCTTAATGTTACCGAGCATCGTAATAAATTACAAAAGCACGTTATCGTCACGGTGACGGTTAATCTTTGCAAACGGAAATTCGATACACATAGATTGTTTTCACGGTTATCACCGAACCATGAAGAAATTAGCTAGTTTATGTTACTAGCCGCACAGGCGTGGTTTTATATATTAAACCGATTCATAAGAATGAACGATTAACCGTATGTGACAAGAATGACAACCGATAGTTTACCGCCTTCGTGCACAAGTTGGAACGCGACCTTGCTGACCTGCTGCGCACAATTACTTCTGATTAATGGACGCATCTTACGTGCGAATGAACATCGATTTTATATCGCCGTTGCTTTATCTGCACAGATGTTTATATTCTGACCTTTTGATATTTATCGAAACCTTTATTTTAACATTACTGCTAAAGTAAGGGAATTTCTTCATTAATTACGATAAATACTTGTTATATTGCCACTGAGACTGTAGGAGCAGAACGTTGCTGTGATTGGTATATGGGGTGGGTTCTAAAATTTTCACGTTTGATATTGCGATGTGATGGACGACGCAAAACGATATAACTAAAGTCCCTATAAATATTCGTACGTTACGACAATGTTAACTTTGATAGATAAATGAAAATGTAAATGAGATTCTTTACACGTTGCAATAATGATAGCTTTCGTTTAGTATAGCTTTTTGATCTCCCCATAGTATAGGCTTTCGACTTTTAAGAATTAATGCGTAATAGCACGCGAACGGTGCTATCACTTCGTCAAACAACAAATTTATCTTTCGTCGACGCAACTGAAGTTCGCATGGCTGTGTATAGTCTATACATAGTGTTAGAAATATCGACGTTCGTGCCTGGCGTTTGACATGAGTACACGGAACGAAATTAACCGGTTGGCGTTTTAAGCGCTACCGCTCGCGCATGCGCACTGCATTCCGGGTGCGCGCGCACCGCGATTGAATACTTCGAAACAAACGCGCCATTTAAAGCGTCATCGATTATTATTTCGACGAAAAGAGCAAAATTGCGATCGCCTATTTCTTTCCTACTATAAATTATTTCGAATAATAAAGTTCGCAAAATATGTTCGAAGCGATCGACTCACCGAGCGTGGATTTAAAGCGCACCGAACTGAGACACGCGGCGGCAGAAAATTAAAGGCGTTAAAGATAACGATATCTTTCGTTTGTATATCGCGTTGCATCGACGGCGCAATCGTTCGGATAAAAGAGAAGCCGACATGGCGATAAACGATTCTGGGAAGATCGACGCGGCTAATTCGAATTTCTGTTCCGCGCGTGGGACCAACATCGTCGAAATGGAAAAGAGAAAAAAAAAAGAGAAACACGTTCCGAGAGACCTCATTATGCAACGGACAATTATGAAAATTTAATTGCGCCTCACCTTGAGCGCGCGTGCGGGGATATAATGTTCGAAGGCTGTTCCATTGTCGTCGGACCGCGAGCGTCACGAGCGGCCGCTTCGCGCCGGCAAAACAAACGTTTCATAATCCAGCCGAGCGGATTCCGTCGCGTGTAAACCAATCGTTTGCGCAAGTTGTACGTATGCGGTGTGGTCTTCGAAGGATAGAGTGCGGCGCGGCACGCTCGTCTCTCGACGAAAGTTTTCTTGCTTACGTCGGTGATTTCAACGGAGAGATTTCTCGAGCGTTTGCGAACCGATCGGTCAAACAATTCCACCGAGTCGGCGCTCGATGCATCCTTCGAATTGTATCAAAACGATGATAGCACGTAAATTTAACACTTGACGATTTTAACAAGTACCAAGTTACTGAAATTTTGTTCAGTAGTATTTCTATTTTTTAAAAATCTTTGTCTTATACTGTCATGTGTTGCATCGTTATCACTGATAATATTGTTCTATGTTATGATATTGTATTGTCACACATTTAACATCAGTAGATGGGTTTTGAAAATTTGGGAATTGGTATGGAAACTTGTAGATGGAAAGTTTGGAAATTGTGTTTTAAAACACAACTGGGACCGACAGTGTTTAAAAAAACATTGTGGGACATATTACACAAGAGAAGTTTATGTAATTTCATCTATGTAGCTTGTTTGTTTCGAACAATGATAGCTAATAAGTGTGTAGTAGTGTCTGACAGACTCTATTTCAGTCACAATGTAACAATTTAGTCCTCTGCAAACTGTTTTAGAGAACGGACGTTCCTACTCATTTTTATACCATAGGGCAACTGATTAAAAGTTGCAAAATTAGTGAAACGGTGACAGTGTTATAACAAAATGGAATAAAGGAGCAATAAAAATTAGTGATAATTTTAAAAGATTTTGTGTCGAATGTCTACACATTGTCACATAATATAATGAGCAAAATAAGCAAAGTTAAGTTAAATGCTTTACATACTAACAAATTAATCTAGGAAAAAGAATTTATCACATAAAAGATCAACATATTTAGTGTAATCTCTACATATTTTCGTTAACAATTATCAATTTCATGAATTCGAATTAAAAATAAAAAATAAGTTCAATAAATAAAGATTCATAAAAAGCGTGTATATTCACGTACGATTGAATGAAAAGTCTCACAGAGTTCACCTTGAGCTTCATGTCCGAAAAAAATGGCAGCCCGTCGCCAGTGGGGTTAAAAGCAGTTACTATAAAAGAATGTTAAATAAAAAAAAAAAAAAACACGATGCCACAATTTTCTACGCGGCAACGCTTCAAGGTGAATTTATAACGTGCTGTTCCTCTGACATAATTCTTCGTCAGTTCCGAGGCGTCTGTTCGTCGTCCTTGACAAATAAGTACCCTCGCTCCGCGTGCGAGAGTGCGCAATCAAAGATGACGATATATTCCTGACTCGCTGATATTTGCCAAATTGGTAAATAGCAGCGGCGTCCCTCTTTGTCGAAACACCTGAAAAATCTTGCTCTGATGTCTGCCGACCCTACCCCACGTCTTTGCCCGATTACGGCAATCGTGTTCCCGAAAATCTGTGGCCGTTCACGCGTTGAGAAACTACGGCATTCTTTCGGTTAATCACTTATTGGAAGCAAATTATCAATCATTATATGGAAACACTTTGATTGGAGTAGCATAAATAATTCATGTGGTTTAAGAGATGGTTAAGCGGATTGCAGAGGTGTTCACTTATTTGTCCCTGCAAAATCTGGGGAGCTATTTTCCAATTCTTAAAATTACAGATTTTGAAATTTTCTATGTAACAATTACTCAAACTCTTCAACTGCAAATTCTTAAACCCTGAACACCCAAGATCCTCAAGTTTTTAAACTTCTACCCAGAATTTAAAACTTCTCAAAGTCCCAAATCCCCAAATTCCTGAACTTGAAAATTTCCAACCAAGAAAGTTAACAAGTTGAAAAATCTGACAAGTCTAAATATCACCCGATGTGTTTTAAAACACGTTACCGAAGTCGTCAATCCCGAAATCGTTTAACCCCAAAAGGACTAAATGAATCGAACAAATCTTGCAGTCATAAAATATCGAGAGTGTGTTATGCTTCGTAGGTAGAAAATTTGTAGGCAGAAATTGGTATAACGAAAGCAACCCTCGGTGCAAACGGTGGCCATAGTGGTTCCGTACGAATCGTGGCACCGAATTCGCTCCACGATAATACGTCCCTGGTAAGCACGGTATGCGCCATCGAGTGTACGCTTATTTTAACAAACCTATTTCTGATATTGTGCCACCGCAACGGGGGCCTGTATCGAGATTAGAAGGCTTTCAACGAAACCGACTTCGCCGCGGAGTGGTGGAGACGCAATAACGCGAAAGAACCTAAATCGCAGCCGCGCCTCCGCGTACCGAAAGAGATCGCGCGTGCATATCGATGCAAGTGTACGTATGTACGTGCATAGAGCACATTCGACAAGTGCCTCCCTCCTGTCGCGTTTCGAACGGTGGTTATGTCCCCGTGGCATGGCGTTAGGTGAAAGCTCAACATTCGTCGAGGCAGTATAGCATTGGACAAACTGACATCAAGGTGTATGTACGCGGAGCAATGCGAGATATCGATGCAGTGCGTTCAACTATGTTGCACTCTCGTGCACTTCGATGTACTCTTTAACGTTACTCATTTGACGTATTACAATTGCTACAAAAAATAATTTTATCTTTTTATTGCATCAAGTTAGGGTTACCAAATCACAATATTGGAGTAAATTAGGTTAGGTCAAGTTGGGTTTTATTATTGAAGTCTATTGAGTTCAGTTATTAAGGTGAATAGGTTCGGTTAGGTTAAGTTGGATTTTATTATTGAAGTCTATTGAGTATATTATTAAGGTGAATAGGGTTAGGTTAGGTCAAGGTTTTGTAATACAGATCTGAGTTATATTATTTTATTGTTCGAATCGAGTTAAAGTGGATGCGATAGGGTTAGGTTAAGGTACAAATCTATAGAGTTAAGTTACTATTAAGGTGGATAAGATTGAATTAGGTTAGGTCAAGCTTTGAAATACAAATCTGTTGAGTAATATTTTATTATTCAAATCTATAGAGCTACTATTAAAGTGAATAAGGCAAAGTTAGGTTAGGTCAAGGTTTGCAATACAAATCTATTAAGTTAGAGCATTTTAATCTCTTAGAAGATTATATCAGGTTAGGGTAAGGATAAATTAAGTGTTATCGTTCAAATCTAGTTGGACTACGTCAGGTGAGGTTATATTTTATTACTGAAGTCCATTAGCTAATTCTTGTAGTCCTTATTTACTAACATTATTTCTAAATGAAGTTAATATGTCGACTTTTTGTATACTTTAGCTACCATTTTGTTCAAATACATGTTTTTCCTTTTGCTTTATTCTACTGCAAACGATAACTGTGCTCGTATAGATTATAATTATCTACGGCATGAATCGTGTCAAACATTTAAAAGGATATTACTACATGCAAAACGTAATAGCTTATTTAATATATTAAATAATTGTTTTTTTAGATGTACATGGAAACTTAGGAATTAGAAATTTTTACATTTTTGAACTTAAAAATGTTAGACAGTTGGGATGTAGATTTTGAAAATCTGAGCGGAGAAAATTTCGAATTTTTTACAGAAATTGAATATCTGGGATTTGGAAATTTAGGAACCAAAGAATTCAGATATTTGGAAATTTATAAATAAGGGTTCAGATATCGATTTAGGATATATGGAGGTTCAAAAATGTAAAAATTGGGGGATTCGCAAATACTAATCTTGATAATGAAAATTTGGGAATTAAAAAATACAGAAATTCAGACTAGAAAATTGTTTAATTTCTGAAATGAAATATGTGTCCACATCCTACACTCTTTGTACGATGGTTTCCAGTCGCGGTGAGATCTCTATCTAGCCGATGTCGTTTCAATTCGGACTAAAATTCGAGTTTCGATGATAGCAAGTACAGTGACTTGGCGTATGACGACGATAAACGATTAGATAGCCCGGGCATAGCGGAGCCTATTGCGCGTTTAATATTGCCAAGATTATCTCAGCGTACGCCAGATAGAACGCCACGTACGACACTGTGTGTGTGACGGTGTGGCGCGTCGTCTCGTTCGATTCGAATCCGACTCTGTCTCTACGTACGTCTTTCTTTATTATTTTTACGTCGTCTGATAACGTCACTAACAATGTCATACCAATTATCGTCACATGAACGACAGCTATTATTTGTTCAATTTTATTTCAGAACAGTCAACACTGTAGCGCTCTTGAAAACACACTGTTTTTTGTGATTTTATTGTAACGTATGCATGTATGCATTACACATCAAACACCTCTTCTTTTAGCGTATAAATATGGGATAGATTTATTCAAAATATTTGGTCACGTATTGCTTTCGACACCTTAACGAGCGTACCATAACCTAACACAAAAGACAGATTGTAGAAAATTTAAGTTTAAATCAAATAAACTTGACGAGTACATGCTATTAAAATTGATTTAACGAGTTCTCGAATATATGTAATCGTGAAAATGACATTTTGAATCAACAGATTTGAATTTTCGCGGGAATTTCTGTCGAGCATTTTCTTCTGTTACATATTCTCGAAGTATGCAAGCTTTCTTCTATACACAACATTTTTCCTTCAAACTTATCTTTCAAGACCCCTAAATTACTTTCACACGTTTTGACGTGTGAATAACGAAAACATCTTGCGTTTTGTCACGCGTCAAGTGAGACTAATTTCGTGTGCACTGTTGAAACATCAACGGAAAAGACTCGTCGAAAAATAGATTTCCAATTCAGTCAACTATTTCCTTTAAATAAATCGCCAAAATTAGATGGCGTTTTTAAAGCTCGGGGGTAGTAACCCCTAGAATGTTTCCTGACGAGTCGATCACCGATAGAATATTTTCTTCGACGAGTTGCAACAAATACCTGTCATTCGACGATGTAACGGTAAAACGGTTCTCCAGCTTTTCTCGGAAGTGAATTATTAAGGTCGTATGACGGATTACCGAGTAGAGTACCAATAGCTTGAGTTACTTATCGACAAAAACGTACTCGCACCGAGAATGCACCAGTCGATAATAAACCTCGAGTAACAGAGGTGTAAATCTTCGTGCTGGGTTCATAGAAATGTGGCGAGTGTGAGCCTTCCCTAGGGAAAATGGCAGATGAAGTGTCACCAGTCGCTGGCTGTTAATTAATTTTCAAATTTGGAAATTTTGTGGCTCTCAAATTTGGGAGTTTGAGAAATTGGAAAATGGGGAATTTGAGGACTCAAAAATTTGGAAATTTGGAGATTTGAGAAATGAGGAATTTGAAAATTTAGAAATTTAGGATTTGAAAGTTGGGAACTTGAGAATTTAAGAATTTAGAGATTTGGAAAGTTGCAAATTTGAAAATTTAGAAATTTAAATTTGTAAGACCTCAAATTTGAAAGCTTGAGAAATTAAGAACTAGGGAATTTAGAGATTGGGGAATTAAACAATTTTGAAGTTTGGGGATTTGAAAGTTGGGATATTTGAGAATCTGAAAATGTATAAAATTGAAAGTTTCAAGTTTCAAAATTGAAAAAACTAATTTTTCCGATTACCCAAAATTAAATGGACTCGAAAGGACATTACACCTATACTAAAAGATATATAGCAATTCGGTAGCGCATCTTTGCACGTCTCGTAATAGCCGCTACACATAAAGGTGTTAATACGTCGAGTACAACACGCTACTCCAGACAATCGAAGATTACAGGAGACGTGACTTTCAGCCTCTTTTCGTGTCTCCGTCACTGCGAAACTTCTTTCTCTCGTTCTGTTTCTGTCCTCCTCGTGTTCTCGCTCTTTCTCTCGCGTTTAACCGGGATCGGCTCGAGAAACGAGCGAGACGGAGTGACACATCTTTAGAACAATCACCCGTTGTGAAAGCGCCTTACCGGTTAGAATATCTACTACTGCAACGTAATAACTAGCAAGTGGCTAGTCGAGAGATCGTGATCCATTCTGTTCCACGATTCTTTAACTATTTCACCAGGTACGATCGAATTTTAATTGACGACTTTTACTACAATTTTTTATGCAATATAAGTTGTGCAATATTCAGGTTCAGTGATACGAGAGGATGAGTTCATGTGAAAATATAAAATGACATTTTCCTAATGTAGAATTAACATTGTCAGATCTAACGTTGTTACATGTGTAAACTAACCATACCTAACTTAGACCTACTGCAGTGTAAATCTAACTTGGGTAGATAACTAAGCAAATCTAACCTAACTTAACGAATTTAACCTAATTCTAACTCTGAATAAATCTAACCTAATAGACATCAATAGATATAACTTGATATAACCTAATCTAATCAGCCCTAACTCAATATGAGTCGATTCAACTTAGTCCATATCAATTTGACCTAACTTGAATGGACCTAACCTAACTTAACCCAGCGAAATAGAATTATTTAAGCTGATGTATGAGTACATTTTATTTAACATCGGTATATTTGACCTAATCACAGTTAACTCGAATGTAACAAGTTAGAACCTAACCCAAGTAGACCTAACCTAAACTTGAAAAATTTTAATAAACACAGAGTAAAGTGATAGCAAACTTACAAATCAATTTTCATTCATTTTAGTATTAAAAATGATGAAATTACCAAACTTCTATTATTAATGATAATAAAATAATGTCAAAGCACTTTTTATTAAACCAATGCTCCAATTTATTGAAAAATATTTCGTAGTAAATCGAATATTTCAGAAGTTGAAGAAAGTTTGTAAAACCGCGAATTTTTGAACTTTACAAGAAAGCACTTCCAGACCCATGTTAAAATTTTGTTCGTTTCTAATTTTCTGCAAGATTTTGAATGTTTAAAAACTGAACTTTAACACACCGTATAAACTCGTATACTCTTCAACATCGATTTATTCAGAAGCGGAACTTTGTATGAAAAAAGTGTCATTTTACATTTTCAACTTATCTCACGCATATGCGCCCCTCTTCGAGTCGTATCACTGGATCGAGAATACCCTACGTTTCATTGATAAATAAAAAATCCATCGTGACACTCGGTTCACAATATCGTCGACGAGCACTTGAGCATGCAATGTAACGCTGCACGAGACACTTACCTAAAGAATGACACAGAATCGCATTATCCCCGGTAGATACACCTGTTTCACGGAAATAAATAATCCAATCGAATTCTCGTGCAAAATGGAATTGATTCGAAGAGAAAAAACACTGAATCACACCAACGAGCACACTTCCTCGCGTATACGATATGTGTCTACGTTCATCGTCATCGTCCGTCACGACGACGAGCACGGTCACCACGCTGCTCGGCACTACAACGCTTTCGTCTATTCATCACCTCCTCTCGTTAAGAACGGGGCCGAAACGGGCGAGAACGCTCCCGCGACTAGCTATCGCGAGCGTGCGGAACCCACCAGAGAGTGTTGCACGCGCGTGCGACTCGGATGCGCCGCCGAGAGAGGGTAAAACAGCTCTCCGGTTGCTCGTGGCCCGCAACCCGGTGTTGTGTCCTTGCGACAGTAGCGGCAACAACTTAATCGAGCAGCAACGTCCTCCGAACCGTTTTCGGTTCGATTCCCAATCGTCGAGACTAATGTCAAAATAAGTCACACACTCGATAAACTATCTCCTCCGTCAAGCACACAAAGTTACCCTCGCACACGATTTCGGAAACTGTTTCATGTTCGATACGAAATTCGCGCGCTTCAGTCCGTCACGGACGTGCCGTTAATACCCGATGACGGCATCGATAACACAGATAAGAAGCCACGACGGTATGCCTCGAGGACAATGACGAAAACATTCGAGATCGTCGCGTGGATGGTCGTCGACGACGATACTCGTGAACGGAACGGAGAGGCGTCCTCTCGGTATTCGCGGCCGGCTGACTCTGACTGCTCGGCTGACTGACTACTCCGCGCCGGGTAGCATTGGCCCCGCTAAACGGTTGAAAGTAATACTGTCTAGTGAGAGGCTGTTGGGGCCAACATCGGTCTCTGTCGCACTCGGCTCGTCCCTCCTTCTCGCTCCCTACTGCCGTTCTTCTCCGTCGCTCTATCTGCGCCCTCTCTATCCGCCGTTCTGTGTATACGCTCCGTGTATCTCTACGGTGTGTCCCCGTCCGTCGATTCTTCGTACGACATGCGTCGACACGCGGCCCTTTATTCGTGTGGGTAACTCGTGGCGATGTTGGTAGCGGCAGCAGGCACGTTCGGTGCAGTGGTGGTGGTATCGAAACGAAGATACCAACGGTAGTGGTAGAGCGTCGGACGACGGCGGTGGGAGTAGCTGCACGTACACACATGCGCAGGCGCGCACTCGCGCCATCTAGCAGGAGCGCGACACTCGCACCCGACGCACAGGAACACTGCGGCACACGCGTGTGCCACTCCACCGAACGCAGACAATCAAAAGGAGGATGGAGGGGGACCTAAGCGAGGGGCGATGAAGAGCGAGGGGCGATGATGCGGTTCGATCGAGTGGGGGTAGAGGAAGGAGAGAAGGAGATGGATGGACGGAGGATGGAGAAGGACGAGGTAGGGGTTGGGTGGGGTGGGAAACGACGGAGAGGCGAACAGAGGGGTCGGTTCTTCGAGCGAGGGGTTGTCGTGCCGGTGGGGAGGTTTGACCTGAGCTAGTTCCCCTCCATTCAATCCACGGCCACAATATCGGTTATAGCGAGCCACTGTTGCCAGATTGTGCGCCTCGACGGCGGCGGTGGCGGCGTGTGGGTGGAGCCACGCGATAGAGGGAAAAGGTCTCCCTATAGCACCGCCACCACCGTCCTCTTCTCTCGTCCTCGTGCATACTGCTCGATCCGAGAAACGAGCACGTCTGTCCGTTTCTCTTTCCCCCTTGCTCGACGGACGCTCTCTTTTTTTACGCCTCTCTTTCCTGCATGCAACGAGCTACAGTCTCTCTTTCTACGACTGGCGTCCTCCGTCTTCCGTTCTCGTCTGCTCCCGCGCTGTTGTTGTCGCTACCGGGACGCACGCAGACCCCTTCGAAACCGAGGTGCATGTGGCATTTCTACGTGCGCCGCCCGGAACTTATGTATGTACCCACCGCTCAAGAGGGTATGCGTGCCTCTATCGATAATGCTATAGCGTGTGTACATACGCCGCTCTTGGCCGTACAGGCGATCGCCTCCAATGGGATGTTTAACGCGATCTTGTTACCAACGGGATCGATTAGGCGAGCAAATTGAAATTACTTAGACAATTTGCGGGTGATCCTGCGAATCGTAAGGTGCTCCAAAAAGTGCTGTACACTTGGCTGCAACGTAGGCTTCCTCCAGATAACATCTGGTGCAGAGGAGTTCCCAACATTTGCTTTTGATTTTGGGAGATTAACTATTCAAACATGAGAATTTTCAAATGCTCACTTCACAAATCCTAAAGTCTACAAATTTTTAAATCCGTAAGGTCCCAAATTTCTGAACCTTTCAATTTTCAAATATACATCCTTCCAAAATTCCCAGTTCCACATTCCTAATCTCTAATTTCCTAACCCTTAATTTCCACATTTTCAAACCTTTAAATTCTCTAAATGTTCAAATTATCAAACCCTCATTTCCAAGCCCTCAAAAATCTATATTACCAAATTCTCAAATTGCCAGATTTGGAAGTTTGTGAATATGAACCAAAAATCATTAGACGGTCCTTTGTCCCTTGCATCGCAACTTTCCCTGGAGAACTCAACAGTGCCAATGTACATACCAGCACTTAGATTATCTCTCCTTCCTTAAAAACCTGGAGTTAATTTAGATAATAAAGAGGAATATCTAATCGTTTCTGTTCGAAAATCAATAAATTTCAAACGAGTTTATAAATCTGATCCTCTTCGAAAGCACGCTGGTTCCATTAATACGTTCCAAAGTATTCAGACGTAGATCGGGAATGTTGAAACGGGATTTCACGTTAAGTGTCGTGGCTGTATGCGTTTAATACGCCGATGTGTATGTAAATGTACAGATATGTGCACGTGTATATAGAAAGATGGGTCGCTTTACGCGTTACTCCTGTATTTGTGTGCCAATGAATACGAGGTTGCTCTTCGAGTCCTCGTTACGTGTCACGGATGTTTAGATTGATACGTGTGTGTATGTTTCAGACAATCACGGTCATCTTGAGCGTCTTTCCAGCGGCAGCCTCGAAAGATCGGTCGCGGCGTTGCCTTGTCGCAGGTTATAGTCATATCGATGTAAGTACATGTACACTCCAAGTAAAATAAAACGTAGCAAACCTTACGTCTATTAATATCACTATCTTTAATCCCGTTAGCCTCTTATCTTCGTAACATTCTCCAATTTTTCATACTCGTCAAAATTGACATAGAATGCAAATTTGAAAAATATTTCTGATTTTTTTCAAAAGAACAGTTTCTGTTCATAATTTTGATATAGAGTTCCTACTCATAATTTTTCTTTCGACACAGAACTTTTATGTACAAGTTTGACGTAGAGTTATTATAATTTCAAGAATGATATGAATTCCATACAGAATTTGTATTAGGTGCTAAATGGGTTATTTGTTTAGCGCGTTCAGAATGCGTTTAATCCATTATACTTACGGTTTAAACCGACATTGTGTTCGAGATTGTAGAAGTTTCAGACGGTTGCTTGGATATCAATCGGGTAGCTCCATTATGCATCACGAAGCTTACCCCAGTCGGCTGGAGAATAAACGTCGAGGAGGGTGTTAGCCTCAGTTCACGGCATAGGGGAAAGTTTAAGTATTTCGAGGCAGTGAACGTATTATCCGAACTTCTAATTCACGCCGTCTTAATAAATCGAGTATACATTATACCCACGAATAAATTCGGTAAATTAACCCCATTCCTACGACCTTTTTTAATTTCCGTACCTATAAATAACAGAAATGTGTTATAACATAACAGAATTTAACAAACATGAAGGTTAAGAAGTTAATATCAAACATGAGTAATTTAAAAAACTAAAAGTATGTATAGAATAATGAAAAAAGATTTATGAAGCCACAGGGAACTTGAACTTGCGATATAGTCATTCAAAAAACCACCACTCTACCTTTGCTATAGCAGCTGTTTGAACATAATGCATTAATGTGCTACTTAAATATTACATATCTTCTCAAATAACGAATGTTCATAAAAATGGTTAAGTACAGGTCTCTTTTTACTGTAGTATTAAGGACAGTTTCCTGGAAATGACTCCACGATTGTGACGTATTCTTGTAAGAGTAACAACGTACTAGCTCTTAAATTTTCTTTTCTAACAGTTAATACAGCCTGTCCAAAAATCAGGAAGATAGAACGGTCTCAAGAAGAGCAACTCCATCGATTGCAACGGCTCTAATCCGGCTGTTAACAGTTCGGCTTCTCGAACATGCTCGTACAGGCGGATTTAAGATCCGAGCAAATCCTTCGGGCAAGCAGCGAGCGTCACCGTTCGTAATAATGTCAAATTATGATAATCCGCCGCGCACAATGCACGGCTAGCGAATCATCGTTCATCCGTGTCTCCTGCGATCGCGTAATCATAGACGCACGACTCGCGCCGCTGATCATCTGCGCTTCTACAGAAGAACAGAGAGCGATTATCGAAGCTCGTGCCGAGCATTTTCCGTCGATGATGAATCGTAAACGTATAACGAGATCCTCGTAGACCTTTGACGCTCATGATCGTCGAGCTTCCTGCTAAATACCGTGCGCAATTTCGACCGGCTCGGATGCCACGGCATTTATTGTTCGATGAATTTTCGTCATAAACGTCATAGCCCAAGGTCGCTTGGAAATCCAGGAATTTGCCGGAAACAGATAAAGGAACCTGGCTCTGTACACTGCTTGTACTTAAGGGTCGCGGACAGGTAGAAAGGAGAAAAAAAAGGGCGTACCGTTATACCTCGTCCTAGTGCAATAGCCTCGGACCGTGTCCTTCTTGTCCTTCCGACCTCTCTTACCTTTCGACCGGGAAATTTTCAAGAAAATGAACGGAATTTCAACGGTAGGCGTCCTTCGGAAACGTGTACACTTCATAATTATTTTACCTCATAATATTGATTATTCACTCGATCAAATTTTTCAAATTTAGTACAACTAGTAGGGAAGTGTAGTTGAACTGTAAACTAGTTGAACTGTATTTTTAAAAAATAGAGTTCAAGAAGTTGACGAGTCTCAACTCAAAATCTGAATGTACCAAGAACTAGCTGTCACTAAATTCCCAAATATCTGAAGTTTCAAAATTCCAGCGTCTTAAAGCTATAAATTACAGAGGTTTCGTTTCGAATGTACTTAAATAATCTTTGGGAATGCCATTCAAAATAATTTCTTACAATGATTCTCGAATATGTAAGAGGAAGTTCGATTTTCATAATCGAAATTAGTAAGGTCGAGTTGAGGTTTCATTGGCGAGAGCGCCTATATCGTTTTAATTAAACGGCTCGGCTATTGTTTAATATGTTGTGGTGACGCCACTGGATAACTGAGTGCGGTCGTGAGAAGCCGCGCGTGCGTTTTCGAAGTGCGACCGAGAGAAAAACAGCGAGGGGAGGAAAAAGAAAGGGCGATTAACGGAAGGGAGAAAAGGTAGGGATCGTAGGATCGACCGAGAGAGAAACCAACGACTCCCAGGCACGGATTTTGGCGTGGGATGGTGTGGAGCCGCGCAAGGATGAGGGCCCTTTCGCTCTCGATGCACGCCGAAGTACTGCACGTTCCCCCGTTTGCCAACACACCGCTTCACAACGTACCAGTAATTTTTACGCACGATTATAATGTAACCCTTCCGTATTGTGTGCCCGGCATCATTTTTAACGGCGACTTTAACCCTTAAACGACCACGCACGCTTCACGTGCCGGTATTGAATTTATTCATTCGTATTGCGCGCCTTTCGGCTTGACAATGGTGCAAGGCGGGATATATCGATCACGTACTGTACAAATATTGTATGAACACCTTTTGCCGAATTCGGGTCACTGAAATAAACAATACTTTTATTCGGTTTTTGTAACGAGTAGTCCTTAATTTAGATTTTGTTTTTACATGGAGGAGTGCTTGTTATAAGACGCGTGGAGAGTCAAAATAAAGACTATAAATACTATTTACGGAGAATGCATACCAAATCGTTTGTAGAAACTATCAATAATTGTAATATAACTTGGTGACCATTTTTAAATTTAGGAAACAGTAACTTGGGAATTCAGAAAGTTTAAGAATGTGCAAGTACGAGTCCAGGAATTTATGGACATTTGATAAATCTGCTTGGAAGTACCAAAATTTAAAAAGTTAATTTGGGAAATCCAAAAATTTAGGAACATTCATTACAAATTTGAAAATGAAAGAAGAATTATACAATATGAAAATTAGAATAATTGTAGAATAGAAAAATTTGAAAATAGGCAGATTTTCTCGCCCCGCCTTATATAGCCAATTCCAAGAATTTTCCGTTGCCCGCCTAGCAGTGGTAATATATCAAACCTTTACCGTATTTATAAAACTTTAGCCGTCAATTTGTTATCGTTACACGTCGAACACCGTAAAGAAGTAATTGCCGAGAAAAATTCGAGTTTCCATCGATGGATCGTTGATGACGAAGTTGTTTCTCGGCGTCGAAAATATATGTGCATGTGTATCCGTGATCGGTACTCGGTTGACACAATCGATTGAACCGTGACGATAATTGAATATCTGTTTGAACTCGTATAGCAAGACGGACAAAGATCGTGCGCTATCGCAATTGTTGTTTAACTGATTGCCAATCGGTTGGGTGGCTTTGGTGATGACGATCATCAGGGATTTCTTGTCGTAACAATTTGCCCGCAAGGTACACAAACTCGCAGACAGTAACTCAAAAATCTATATACAGGGTGTCTCGTTCAAATCAATTCATATAAATCTTATTTGTATTACTCATGTATGTTTGAATGAATTGTACTCATTCGAATACCTTCAAAAATATTACTGATGCAAAAATATGTTTTAGACAAAAATCACATGATTTTAGATGGCGATTATCTTTCCAAAGTTATTAGTAGGTAAAGGTAGTTCTGTCAACTTTGTTTTTCTAAATGAAATTATATTTTTCAATGTACAATTCGATGTAACTAAAAGTATTAAGTTACGTATAGCTAAATCATTAGTATAAACGTGGTTTGTTCTGAAAACAATAGTACTGTTTGCTTTGTAGCATAAAATTGATTGCTCTGACAAAAAAGTGATCGTAGAACTACTACGATCTGTAACGCTTGTTATCCCCTTTTGCTATGGCTATCTTTTTCAGAAAATAACTTACTGGTTTGTATAGGTATTTACAAGAGTATTTCATTCACTTTCTGTAATCTTTTGTTAGTCTTCTTGTGATGAAACACATTGCAGATATTTTAGTATTTATAACATAATTTTATTGTAAATATTTTTTAGTGTCTGTGATTTTACTGTATATATTTTTATCCTTATTTACTATTTTTACATTTCTTGAAAAGACTTCATGGTCTTTCACTTTGATACATAAACATTTTACTTTTTTTTTAATAGAGAACGATTACAATCCTTGCGGTGAAAGAGTGAAAGTAATCGTGCTAATTTGTAGGTTTAGTTATGCAGTAATTGTCAAATAAATAAGACTGCGAAGACTCACGAATAAATTTTTCGCCAGAAAGAAAATTATATAAGTTTCAACCTTTCCCAGATATCGAATATAATTTCTTTCACTACAGAAGATTAAAAATCATCTTAATAATTAAATTGTATATGCTGTTACGTAAGATCGAGCTCTATTTTCAATTGATATAAGAGAACATATATTTTAACGACAAATGTTAATATATCTTTTAACTTCTATCTAAACAACACGTAATAACAGTAGTTTTCTGATAGTAACACTAAGTTAAACGCAATGACTATTATTATTGCATGCACTGAATATTACCGCAAATGATCTACAATGATTTATAGCCGCTATGAAATGTGCGATTGTCGAAGTATTGAATTTTTTGTTTTTCCTTTTTTCTTTATCAATCCATGGCCGGAAAAAAACGCTGTCTCCTCGGGTTCCGCGTTAATTATGTATTCAGAAATCCTCCTTTGTCATATCTCGCCAAGAGAAAAGAAACGATTGTTCGCGGTTGTGTAAGTAGCGTCACATGCTCGACGCGTTATCGGCCGCGTGCAATGTGCACGCGTCGCGAGGTGAAAAGCTGATCGAAGCTCGGTTTAACGATTTCAAGCTTTGAAACGCTGCAAAAACTAATACACCTTGGTATGGATCACCATTTCAAAATTTTTAATTCCGCTAACAATTCAACAATTTATTTGTAAAGATTAATTCGTAATCCAAACTTAAAAATCTTAAACTTAAATGTCGTTCGAATTTTTTCCTAATAAAAAAAAAACGTAATTTCAAATTACAAATTTATAATTACCAATCTTTAATTGGATAGTATAATAAGAAATCAAAATTTATTTCTCCTACTAATACTTTAATCTTCCACGAATTCCTCAAAGTTTCCTCAAGTTCATAAATAAAATTTAAGTTCGTAATTATATATCAAATTTTACCAATTAAACTTAAATTTTTACTGGACACTTGTCATCCTATGGATGACTCTTTTCTTCAACGTATCACGCTCATTGAAGAAAAATTTGTTCTGCCTATTAACGGAAAGTGAAATGAGGGACAGACATTTCGTTCGCCATTTTAGGTCCGGACCTTTACGCTCCCGTATAAAAATGGCGCGTCCCGCGAAGTAATTGAAGCGCAATATTTTGGACACTTCGGAGCGATGGTTCGAAAGTGGTATTGCTTTATACGCGTCTAGAACAGGCTAAAAATGGAGTAGCGGAGAAACTAACGGCCGTGGAGCAAAGGATGCAGGAAAACTGAAGAAAACGTACACCGGCGCGACTAGCCTCGAGTATCAAATCGCTCTTAGCACGAAGGACCATTTAAGGCCTCGTCGTACCATAAGCAATAGCTGTCGGTGATGAAACTCTATCTGCAATCGCGGCAGACTGAAGCGATTAACGTATTAGAAGGTTTTAACTCGATCGGTCGAACTGCAACGTCGGCAAACCCGGGAGCAAAAGGAGTTTTCCTCGGGCGACCGCGTTGTTTTTCCCTTTTTTCCTTTTTTTTCTCAGACCTGATTGATTGCTTGGTCGCACTACGAATTCTCCTGCGGTCGCGTAATCGACCAAATTATAACGTGTTTTCGTCATGCAGTCGCTATCAGACGCTGCGGACCATCGTATGCATAAACGGAGACACGTAGTTTCCCTGTTTGAACGATCATAGTGATCGCTTCAACGCGGTATGGAAATCTGAACTCTTTCAACTTTATGCATAATGCGTCCTTAACGCATTGACAAGCATTCGCAATGCGATCGCTTCATATTTAAGAGTTAGAAAGCTGATGATGTGTACACTCGGCAATTTTATAGTTATCAAGTTGATATATTTTTAAGTATGGACATTATCTAAGTTTCTAATTTCCAAATACACAAACATCCAAATGTGCTAGGCTCCAAATCTCAAAACTTCTGAACTGTCACACTTCCAGCTCTTCAAACTCCCAACTCTCAAAATTCTTAAATTTTCAAACTTCCAAACATCCAAGCTCCTAAATTACTAAACTCTTGATTCTCCAAACTCCCAAATCTTCAAACTCCCAAATCTCTAAACTCCCAAATCTCTAAACTCCCAGAACTTCAATCTCCCAAATCTCCTAACTCCCAAATGCTCAAACTCTCAAATCTTCCAAGCTCTCAAATCTCCAAACTTCCAAATCCCCAAACTCTCAAATCTCCAAACTTCCAAATCCCCAACAGTCCAAGCCTCCAAGCTCCCAAATCTCCAAATACTTGAATTCTCAAACTCCCAAATCCCCAAACTTCCAAATCTTCAAATACACAAATTCTCAGAAATCTCAAACTCCCAAATTCCAAATTCCCAAAATCGATCGCATCGACGAACCCTTATAATTAACAATCGGTAGAAAGGATTAACTTTCAGCGAACAGTATGGGTACCTCACGATCTACCCTGGCAAGAATTCTGAAAACCAATGCATTTTTCAGCAACAAAGATACAAACGCAAGTAGAACAACTATCTGCAAGTGGTGGAGAATAGGAAAATTGAATGCAGATGGTTAGGTTTGATTTATATTGATGTTGGGATTACGGGTCTGACGAGTCTCCTGAGCTCTTTAAATCAATGAACATACAGTCAGGATTAGTGTTTCTGTCGTGTTGAACAGCGTTTGGATGCAATTTGATTGGGTCACGAATTAATAACGCTGGTATAATCTGCGTTTAGAAGCAGAAAATGATAATCAAAGGATACCAGAGGATAAGGATTCTTGTTCAAATCGAATCTTAATTGCATGTGATTACCAACGAATTAAAAATTTTATTCATTGACTTTAATAGTGTCTATAAATCTATTTAACTTCATCGAGTAATTTGGAGTCTATTTAATTTGAACTGGTTTTACTTTGTAACACCAAACATTTAAATATTTGATTTGAAACTGATTTCAGTTTAAATTGACGTTCGGATTACTCGTTTTGAGAGCACCGTACTCAAACGAGTTAATGCTTCGGATAGTTGCAGTAATATTATTGCTAATTCGAGTGTACCTGCGCAACGTTTGTAAAGATAACATTGAACAAGATTACGACGTCTTGGAAATATCGGTCAAGGTGACGGGTATATGACGTGTAATATGATTATTCCTCGAAATCGTTAGTTATCCAATAGCGTACACCAAAGGCTACCGATAATTCCAAAAAGTCAAGAAACTGTACGTCCGAGATAAAATTGTTTTATGTCTTTTAACTTGTTCAACTACCACTGATAACGCTTTCGAACTAGTTCTTTTCGTTCAATTCGAAATAGCTTCTAAAAAACTATATACGTTCAACAATTTAATAAAATAATACAAAATATAATTATATATAACTTTAACATAAAATTAAATATAACAAGAAACTCGGTAAAATTTGTATGATAAATTTCTACTTAGCATATACTATCGCATAAACCTTCACGAAAGGGTTAATTTCTAACTACACTTAAATTATTACCAAAAACTGTGAACTAAATTAAAAGAAAATGAAGGAGGTGTCCAAATGAAAAGTATCACAAAATTCGTTTGAAATAAAATAAAAGGTCCGAAGTAAAGCCTCTTAAGTTTGACTTGTACGTTTATTTTCGAACGGAGCTGAACAATGCATTAATCTGAGCTTAATCGGTATCATCGCACGATCCCGTTTCGTCCGTGACTCGAGCCATCACGTCGCAATTTCTCGTCAACTCTCACGGAGGCCTGGAATCCCAGTTAATTATCAATCCCGTAACAATATTTTGACGCGCGGAGGCCGCTCGCAGTCGCGCGGATAACGCGCCATGCGACAGAATGATTTACTGCGGCTGCGCACTAGAACGTTCGCAGCCTTCGAAGGACACCGCTGCGCACGCGCATTGCGCACCTCGGCCACCTTGCGCGGGAATTATATAAAATACGTTTTCACCGGCTCGGAGAAGGGTGAGAAATAGGTGTGACGACGTTGTGACGTGTCAAAGGTCAGTGTCAACCGTGTAAAAACGAGTAACTCGTTAACTGATGGGCACGCGACAGATTTACGACTCAATTTTTATGCAAAATAGCAGGTTTACATAGCTGATTACCATGGAGATTTGCTATGATGATCAGCTAGAAGTGATATTGATTAGTTTATAATTATTTTAGAGGATTACTCAATTCGATTAGTATGGAGTCCTTTTTTTGGATGAGTGAAATTCGTTGAATGAAAAAATGTTAGATTAAAGAAAGTTTGTTCTTGAATTTAATAATAACCACTTAAAAATCTGTACTTTCAATAAGTAACATAATAGTCAATAAGTATTCTACTTTCAGTAAAGTAGTAAAGTGGTAAAATAATAGAATAATACAAATTCAAAAAGTGGTGTAATGGCATAATGGTACAGTTAAATAGCAGAATAGTCGAATGATAAAACAGTGCAACAATAAAATAGAAAAATAATATGATACCATCACTACATGGTAAAAGTAGTGAAATAGTGACGCAGCTGAATAGTGGTACAGTAATATAGTGAAACAAAATATTAGTACAACAAGATAACTCTATTTGATCTCATAAACTATCATCCTCCACATGTTCATCACATTCTACCTTGTAATTTTTGTTCCTATAAGCCATACTAGAGTGGCTTAATTGAGAACCTAAGCCGCCCGAATAAAAATTAGTTCGTAAAATGTCTCGTACACGGATATAAAGGGTTAAGAACGTTCTCTCCCAGACATTATGTCACAAAGCTGCGTTAAAAGTTTTTCGGTCGGACAAAGTTAGAGTTAGAGCGTTAGGGGTGCAGAGCACTTCACCTTTGGCACGAGCGACGAAGCTGCATTGGACTGCAGCGACCGAGTACGCCCTCTCCTCTAGCCGAATCGATATTCCCCAGTAATGCAGGTAATTTATTGCTTAACACTCTGATTACCATGTGAATAACGGCTGGTACGCGGATAACTATATCCGTGTTGGCGTGCTCGCGCGTTCCTGCCCGCCGCATAAATTCATTGCGAGCGCGCACGCATATCGCGAAACAAAGAAACGAGGGTATTTTCAAAATGACGAAATTTAAAGGAATCTTTGCCTCATTTCTCTCCGACCGATTGTATATTTTCTTTCGAGTGCCGATTATCGCCGCTCACGATCGCGACGCCAGATCGTATCTGGCCGGGGTTTCGAAACAACCAGATAAACCGTATCGTTCGAAATTTTATCGACCTCTGAATCATTTCGGAAAATCATTTCCAGTTTTTTTGGTTGAAACGGGACACCCGGTGTGACCGTGACGATTATTTTAGGACTTATCATGCTGTCCCTTTAGTTGATATACGAAAGGGAGCTGCTTTAAAAAGCTCTAATTTCATTTTCAAAACATTGCATTTCCGAGATTCTAAACTAAACTGTTTTTGAACTTACAAGTTTTTAAATTTACAAATTCCTAAAATGCCAAACTCACAAATTGTTTAAATTGTTTAAATTATTTACATTTAATTGTTTAAATTCTTAAATAGCCAAATTTAAAAATACATAAATCTGAAACTAACATTCCTCTAAATTCACACAGTTTTATTTTCGAAATTCACCAAATATCAGGAACCTCAGATCTTAAGTTTCCTGATGTTCAAAGTCTGAAATTCCTCAAACTTTAAAATTAAAAACTCCAAGTTAATCTTCAAATTCACATATCTCCAAATCTTTAAATCCCGTAATTCCTCACATGTCCAAATCCCTAAATCCCCAAATGTCTAAATTTACAGAATCTTCACGCAAAGTTTTCAAATATAACAATCTGTAGAATATCTATACTTCTAAATTTCCAAATAACATACTGACTATTTCCGAACGAGATGACTTTCTATCGGTTCATGCTTTATCAATCTCGCATAAAACCGCATTCACGGATGAATCGTGCCGTGAGGATAGAAAACGCTTTGTTGGGAAAGCTCGTGTTGCACGTTATTAAAATTACAGGTCAAGAATAACTTCCTACCGTATAAGTCCGTCGCCCTCAACTGCTTCCCCAGGACAACCTTGCTGCATGTCGACGCCTCGACCGACACATGCAACCGATGCGATGCAACGATCACGACAATTTGCAAATGACCGCTCATGCTTATTATTTGCGGCCGTAAAACAAATAATCTTTTCGCGTGCAAACTCGCTACGGGATCTCCGAGCATCCACGGACCGCGAATACCTTACGTTGACATAAAATCAAAAGCGACAACTCGAGTACGTTTCTACCGAGTACACTGAAAATATGGAAAATGTTGTCTGGTATCTGGATAAAACGATACGCGATTTTTCTCCTGTAAACTGCTTAAATAATGGTTATTGAATTTGAAGTCGACCTTCGATCGGCAGACAGTTACACGATGGAGACTCGAATTGTAAATATACAGTGTATTGAAAAATACATAGCATGTAGATGTAACTAAAGAATTTGTTTCCATAATTATTAACTGTCGAATCAAATTGGAAGTTTCAAAATTTAAATGACAGTTGTTAATATTATAATTGTATGATGCTATTGTAGATGATGTTACCTGAAAATATTCTGTAAAACACTTGAAAATATTGTGTGAGGCATTTCATTTGAAGATATTTTGTGGAACTTGAAAATATTCTATAGTCAATATTTCATTTAGTAAAAAGATTTGGTTTTTTATTTATCGAATAAAAATCAATTGGATGTAATTGATGTTGGTCCTTCACGAATAGCTGCGTAGTAATGAATTATATTTAGGTTGAGTCTGCGCAGATCGGTGGGTGCGTGCGCAGTTCGATAAACGCATGCGCGTATCGAGGCTCGAGCGAATAAATTTAATAGACACAAACAAATTGCAATATAGATTACCACTGGTTTTGTGCGAAGTGTTGGAAAATAGAAATTACTGTAGAAGTTATTGATATCAAAGTACTCCGATATGAATAATAATGTACAATACCAAGTACAGTAGAATTGCACAAGTACCCTATCTCCGCTAATTTCATTGTAAAACTATCTGAACAAAATATAGCAGTAACATGTTAGCAAAAACAGAAAAGAATTCGTACAGCGTAAATTTCCGTGAAGAAAAGTGGGGTAACAGGAACCATCAGCAAAAAGGAATGCGCAGAGTAAATGAAAAAGTTTTGTGGGCAGTTAACCAGATAATACAGGCAAATGATTTTGTGGATATTGCGCCGGTCTGTCTAAGTACAACCTGCAGATAAACACGAGTTCACCCCGTGTAAAAGCCCCCCGCTAGTGAAATAGGGGGGATGTTTAGCAGCAAGGGATGATTCAAGCACCCGGCTAGCACGCCGACTGGCTCCCACTCCCCAAAGCTGTGAGCTGTCCATTCAACCGGTGCTGTTGGGGCCGTCTTTCAAAGTGGGCTTTGTTCCAGTTATTGGTATATGTATACTGCGCAGTAACCGACCAGAAGAGAGGAGTTTCGTCTTTACAAAATCTTGCCGGATAAAAGGAGTCCCTCCTATCAGGGTGGCTGAACCTCCCCTTTTTCTCGACCAGGAAGCTTCGCGTTACAAGTCGCCAATTCTATTTCTTCCGCTCTATACTTCGAGATGGTTTAATTACTCGGCGAGATACTCGTCAAAACTTTCGTGCCTTTGCTGCCATTGTAAATAATTCAGCTCTAGACGATACCGGGTGCTCTATTCGTAACGGTGGGAAATGTAAATGAAATACGGTAGAATCTTGGTATATGGCCTGGGTGGGAATGTAGGGGTTTCTTGGAATTGGCTATATGGACAGAGGAACTTTTGTGTAAGATTTAATTATAATTTTGTGATTTGAACACTCGAGAATGTGAGGACTTCTGAATTACTACATTTTAACAATTATATCAATTTTATCAATTTTTAACGATCTTAACACTCTCAGCAATTTTAGGAATTTTAACAATTTTGACAATTTTGACAATTTTAACAATATTAACGACTTGACAATCTTAAGAGTTTTAACAATTTTAACAACTTGTATTCTTAACTGTCACCACAAATTGATAAATAAAGTCGTAAAAACGCTACAAAGGGTCAGGATATTATTGTTATCCGTTGAGTGACTCGTGATGATGTTAGATTCAATGATACACTCTTTTAATTGCGGTATTTTCGAAAGATTAAGATACTACGACCATTCCAAGGGTCATTAAAAGACGCTTTGCCGGTTTTCTAGATGCATTTCAGGCGAACGATGATAAATTAGTTACGCCTACAATTTACCACCAATTATTACATCATTTATCAACTGTTAATTAATCTTTCGTCGATTTTGTAGAAACTGATCATTAAATCAAACTCGTTACACTTCAGTACACCTCTTCTTGCCACCTTACTTTCGTTTCTTAGATAAGTCAATACTAGATGTTCTTAGATAACATCGGCATTCATGTTGATTTTTTTAAGCATGTCATAATTTTATTATAATTTAGAAATTTTTTATTATAAATTTTTGTAACACAATACCTTCAAAATAACATCACAATTAATTACACTATATATAATTTCTATTTCAATAAAACATTCACTCCAGTTTTATGTTTTATTTTTTATAAGTGGCTCTTATTGAACAAAAGTTGTGTTTGCAATAATTCTTATTTGTTTTGCATAAAATCTGTATTAAATAAATAATAATAACAAATATAGTAATATATAATGATAGTACTGCATAATGACAGTATTTCAATACGTCTTATTGCATCTATAATTTCTAATAAACCAACGTGTTTCTTTAATACCCCATTCATTCACGAACATCGAAAGTTTCTTCGTAGAGATAGGACAGAGTAAGATTCTTCAAAGCACGCTTTATTTATTCAGATTCATTATTTCGTGCAATGACTAATTCCTCGTTAGTCATCCACAAGTTTATCCTAACCTTTGAACTAGAAAGTGCAGCCTCTGAGACAATGACCCATGAAGAATCATTCTGATCCACGATTATGTTTGTCCCTCTTTAACGATGTTTTCATCAGAACCGAGTTTGCTTCATTTTTCGTAACTCAATATCGTTCGTTAACTCGCTTTACATTTTTACTGCGATATGGGGATTTTGAAATTGTAAGGGTGTCAAATTTAGGTTTTTGACATTTTTGAATTTTGGAGAATTTGGTATTTTGAGATTTGTGGAATTTTTGAGAATTTTACATTTTGAGGTTTGGGAATTTTTTAGAATTTTACATTTTGAGATTTAGGAATTTTTGAGAATTTGGCATTTTGGAATTTTTAAGATTTTTACTTCTGCTATTTTGAAATTCAGGGCCTTTGGGACATGGAATGTTTGGAATTTCGAAATTTTAATACTTTGACTAATTGGAATTTCGAAGTTCTCAATTTTGGGACACTAATTTTGGGGTTTTTGAATTTTGGAACTGTAGAATTTCAAAAGTTCGCAATGGTGGAACTTTCAGACTCCAGGACTTTCGGAGTTTGGGATTTTAGTATTTCGGGAGTACAGAATTTCGGAATTTCACAACTTTGGAAGTTTAACACGTTGAAACTTTGAGTTCCGTAAAGTCGGCGACGCACATCAATATGTTTGAACTCCAGATCCCTGTCAATTATCATCCCTCTGCACCCAACCTAAACCATCCTAACTTATAAATAATCCAATAACCAAACTATAAAAGATTTAACTGAATTCTGCAAACTAGTGTCCAATTTTTAATAACTATGTGACGTTTCATAGAATCTGCCATCAACCCCTAGGAGTTAATTGGTGAAAAATAGAAGGCCCTATACAACCCTTCTTCCAATTAGTCAGTGCATTGCATGCATTTCCCAGTTCGCAATGCTCGATCCAATTACGATACCAGCGATTACTCGACATCGAGCAGAGTTCAGGGACTACAATGACCCAAGGTTTGGCCGCGTAATTATTTGTCCTGCTTGCGAGTATAATGCCGGCTAAATTAGGCGTGAAGCCGGCGAAAGAAAAGAAGCGAACGTGGAAAAGGGTGGATTTTCAGGAAAGATGAAAGGATCAAAGGGAAAGGGCGGTTTCGATTATTGGGATCCAACGAACGGAAATAAGCTTTGCTTACGCTTCTTCTCGAAAAATATTTCTAATCTTAGTTTGAAACTGTTTTCGAACCTGTCACGGGTTTTCTAGACAAGGTGATGGTGGATTTAACCCTTCAAGGATGTACAAATTTATTTTCACCATTTTTCATGAATTATATTGTAAGTCTTTTATGGGTTGTTTCGTATCAAGATATAGACTCATCGATGATGATTAATGATAGGAATGAACTGAGACAATGAACAATAAACAACAGCAACGAGTAACAATAAGAACATTAACTATCAGTAACAACATTCTAAACAACATCAACAAAAACAGCAATAAAAAGAACAATAAAAAGAATAATGAACAGCAATGTCCAAAAACATCAATGAAAATAGAACAGTAAACAACGACAATGGAGAACAGTAATGTCATCAACAAATAACAATGTGCAGCAATGGACAACAACAGTAAACAACAGGAACATCATACTACAACAACGTCAACAATGAGTACCAACGACAAAAACAACAACAGCGAGTAATAATAATAAGAATAAAAAACAGCAATGTTCAGGAACATCAGTGCTCAGGAACAACAATGAACAACAGCAATGGGTAACAATAACAACATCAATGAACAGCAGTGTTCAACAATGAACAACAACAGTAAATAATCAGCAATAAACAACAGGAACATCAGACAACAACAACAAATACCATTAAAAACAACAATAATGTGCAACCATAGAGATGAGTATAATGAGTTACAACAGCAAATTACTATGTGGAACAACAATAGCGGTAATAAATAACAAACAACAACAGGAATAAACAATAAACAAAAACAACGAAAAATGAATAAACAAGAATCAACAACAGACAATAATAATAAACAAGAATCAACAACAACAGACAACAATAATAAACAATAACAATAAATTCAAGCATGATAACGTTGTCCAAACCTAACAGAAACCTAAAACAAATAACCTAAAAGAAATGTTTGGAATTACAAATTGTTAATTTTCTTGTTCGAACCAATAAATCAATAAATACAGTAACAATAATGGAAAAGTAGCAATGTTACCGAAGCATCTTCTGAAATTAGGAATGTTTACGGCGTCACGGTAGCAAAATAAAGGGAACCAGAACGGAGAGGTTTTAGAACTTCCAAAAATATTGAACGACCCCCGAAACAGGAAAATAATAGCAATTGCGCCGGGGACGGAAATTGTGTTTCGAAGCGAAATCGAAGGGGCTCCCGTCCGGCAAGCGAAATGATCGAATCAAATTTTCCATGGAGATTCATCGCGTATGGAGACTCGAATCTCCTCTTATGCGAATCGAAAACAAGAGGCGCGTTAACTCGAGAGAGTTTCGAGAATCATCGTGAAAAGAAATCGTGCGTTTCCGTTGCATAAGTTCTGTAGAGGAAATGGAAGGTCGATGCGGGCGTTCAACAATTTATATTGGATCATTTTTAATTGTAAATGAAACCGCGCCGAATAAAGGAGAAATCGACGAGGAAATCGATCAAGGTGAAATGTGACATGTGAACAGTAAATACGTACTCACTGGTGTAGCTGTGATTTTTGTTTGGGGTTCACTAGGCACCCTAGGGTTATTTATGGTGAGATTGTATTGAACTGGGTATTAACTAGAGGTTTTTGGAAAGGGCAATTTTAAAATGTTGGGATTTGAGAAATTTAATGATTTGGAAATTTGGAATTCAGAAATTTTTGAACTAGGAACCTAGGGAATTTAAGAAATTTTGAACAACGGATCTAGGGAATTAAAGAAATTTTGAACGAGGGATCTAGGGAATTTATGAATTTTTAAACTAGCGTCTAGGGAATTTAGGAATTTTTGAACCAGGGTCCCAAGGAATTTAGGAATTTTTGAACTAGGAACCTAGGGAATTAAAGAAATTTTGAACGAGGGATCTAGGGAATTAAAGAAATTTTGAACGAGGGATCTAGGGAATTAAAGAAATTTTGAACGAGGGGTCTAGGGAATTTAGGAATTTTTAATCTAGGATCTAGGGAATTTAGGAATTTTTGAACTAGGAACCTAGGGAATTAAAGAAATTTTGAACGAGGGATCTAGGGAATTTAAGAATTTTTAAACTAGGATCTAGGGAATTTAGGAATTTTTGAGCTAGGAACCTAGGGAATTTAAGGAATTTTGGACGAGGGATCTAGGGAATTTAGGAATTTTAAACTGGGGTCTAGGGAATTTAGGAATTTTTAAACTAGGGACCTAGGCAATTTAGGAATTTTTGAACTAGGGACCTAGGCAATTTGGGACTTTAGGAATTTTGGAACTTGGAAATTTGGGGATTTGGGAAATTTGAAAATACAGGAATTAGAAAAATTTCATGATTTGGAAATGTGTAAATTAGGAATTTGAAGAATTAGAGATTTTACAAGTTGAAAATTTAAAAATGTTTGTGTTCTGAAATTTTTAAGTTTGACTTGAAACTTTGTGAATTTGGATAATTCGAGGAATTGAATTTGGGAATCTGGGAAACTGCGGTACATCTACAGGAATTCAGAAAACGAAAATATAGAAATACAGAAACTCAGAGGTTCGAAAGTAAAAGACCTTAAAGTTAACCAATCTGTAAATTTATGAATTCGAAGAAGAGGGTCCGGAAAATCCACTAGATGACCCGAACTAAACGATTCCCATCCAGAAGAATCTGGTCACCCCGTGTGCCATCAATAACTCGAATTTCGTGAAAACGAGTATCTTTTAAAAGTGTTCGTTCAGCTAAAAGAACAAGATTGCCCTTGTCTTTCTCCTTCGAACCCGCACAATATACATGCATATATACAGAGAGAGGAATAAAAGAAGAAAAAAAGAAAAAAGAAAAAGAAAGGGGAGCGAGTTGGATTCCGTCGCAGCGTGGAAAAGTATGGCGAAGAAGGAACGGCCAGGCAGAAAGCACGGAACTTTTCCAAGAAATGGGAGAGCAGGGCGAGTCGAAGTGGCTGGAAGAGGGAAGAAGAAAGAACCAGGGAAAACCCTGGTAATCGAACGAGGATAGACAGGCAAAAGGGGTCGAGGGTGAGACGCGCTTATGCAGCTTAATGGCGATAGAAAAGGAGAGCGTTGAAAATGGCTTAGAGAGACGAGAGGAATGCGATTTGGGCGAAGCAGAAGGGAAAGAGGAACTCCACTCCTCTGTCCTGGAAAAGGAGCATAGAGTTCTGCCTTGTTCGGAGGGTGCAGCTAGAGGGAAGGAGAACGACGATCGGGGTTGTTACGAAAATTCGAATATTCGAATATTCGATTCGAACACGAATACTTTATTACGTTAATTTTAATTACTGACGGTTTTTATGTTAGGGAGTGTATTCGAATTTTAGTTATCTTGTTCGAATAATTTACATAATTAACATGTTCGATGAGGGTGAATTCGAATTTTAGTTATTTCGAGTAATTTAAATAATTGGCAAATTTTAGATGGGGGTGAATTCGAATTTTAGTTATTTCGAATAATTTAATTAATCGGTAGTGTTTGGTGGGGGTAATTTCGAATTGCAGTCATTTTGTTCGAATGATTTAAATAGTTGGTATGTTCGATGGGGGTGAATTCGAATTTTAGTTATTTTCTTCCAATAATTTACATAATTTTGGCAATGTTAGGTGGAGGTGAATTCGAATTTCAGTTATTTCGAGTAATTTAAATAATTGGCAAATTTTAGATGGGGGTGAATTCGAATTTTAGTTATTTCGAATAATTTAAGTAATTGGTAGTGTTTGGTGGGGGTAGTTTCGAATTGCAGTCATTTTGTTCGAATAATTTAAATAGATGGCATGTTCAATAGGGGTGAATTTGAAATTTATTTATTTTGCTTGAATAATTTAAATAATTAGCAATGATGGGGGTGAATTCGAATAATTATAATAATTACAACATTTGAAAATTCAATTCTTAAATTTGAATAGATAAAACGATGGTGTATTCGAAGAACACGAGTTCGAATTAATTTAATAATTACAATACTTGAACATTTGTAGGTCCTGCATTCGAAATTGATTTATTCGAATAATTATAATAATTAAGACATCTGAAAATTCAATTTTTAAATTTGAATAGATGAAACGGTGGACTATTTAAAGAATGCGAACTTGAATTTATTTAATAGTTAAAGTATTTGAATATTTGTAGGCTGTGCATTCAAATAATTTAAATAATGAAAGTATTAAACAATATTTAAATTTGAATATAAATATAAGTAGTTAGTGACTATTCGAGGATTGTGAATTAGATTCGACAATTAAACCAATTTCGATAAACAATTAAATTTAAAAAAATGAAAATAATTCCGATAAACAATTCATACTAAAAATATTCAAAATATTCCATATAATTAAAAAGTCGACCATATAGGTACATTCCGGTTATTCAAGTGACCCGAACAAACAATCCGTATTCAAAATGATTCTCATAATTCAACTATTCAAAGTTTTACATCCGTAACCACGACATGGACGTCGACGACGACAACGAAGACGAGAAGACGAAGCGGCGTGGCAGTGGTGTGGCGAAGGGAAAGAGGGAAACCTTTCACGAGTCGAGTGTAACGGGGGTGCAGGTTTTGGTTAGGGGTTAGGATCGTTGGGCGAGAAGGGCCTACAATGGCGGGGAAAAAGACGAACGACCGACGAACTGGTTGGTCAAAGAAAGACGGAGTGACGGGTCTACGCCGGCAGATCGGTCGAGAAAGTGAGACAAAGGGAAAAGGAGAGGTACACAGGGTGTTTGAAAAGTAACTTCCTGGTTTTACCTTGATGTAACCCTCGGGAACGCGGACGAAATATGCCTCAGTCGCAGTTGATTCGAAAATTTATTTTATTCTTGCTCCCTTTTCATTACTCTACTCTTTATTAGGAAAAACGACGCGTATGTAAATGAAATTTTTACGGTCGATAAGTTAAACAAAAAGTTTTCACGATAATAAAAATTAATGTACAAGACGTATTTTATTTGTGAAAACGTATAACACCGTTATGAATGCATAAGAAGTTCATTCCTGTATTTAACGACCGATACGCAATTGCATATCGATTCCACCTATATCCGCCTAACGCTCGAGTCATTTCCAAAGCGGAGACTAAATAGTTGAAATATTTAGTAGCACGTAAGAATCGTAATCGATTGGAGACACGACGAAACACACCGCTTTCTTCCAATAACTTGTATCCCTTTCACCGATGGTTTTGCTCGTCGCCGGCTACCCTCTTTTTATGGGCATACCCAGACCTTTCTGTTTTCTTGGACCGATAGAAATACATACTTTACGTAACTGGGATAGTTTACATAACCGCGAACAATGAAACAATAGGTGTTGCTAACGTGGTCATTGAAAAGCGATTTGTTCACCGGCACCGAAACAATGTTTGCGATTACTTAATCCGCGGATCAATCACCTGATACTTGATACGCGTCGATTTTATTTTATTATTTAAGTACGCGTTTTTTATATCTTTTCGAGAGCTCATTTTGGTAAATTTAATTTCGTTCTGTCGTGTGACAATCAATTTTAATTTATGTTAGTTATTAATTTTAATTTAATTATATTACACAATACTAATATTGTAGAGGACCTAATATCGATTATTTTAGATTATAATGAAATACCTGTTATGATGTACAATTTAAAAGAAATTGCTCTAGCTGAATTTTTGCACCCTCATCCCTCAAAGTACGTCACATAAATACACATAAAAATTTTTCACAAAACTACTAGTACAGAACTAAATTTCTGCACTTTGCATTTCTATTAGGTACGTACCATCTTCGGTTTTCCCGCACCGTTATTTTACCGTTCAGTTCCACCGAATTTATTGCTTTACCTGCTTTTATGATCGCGACGCTAAGCAAATGGCAGAAGTGACTCAGTTTAGAAGGAAAATTCGTTCTGAGCACTTTGCTTCTTGTTTTCCAAGTTAAAATGTTTGTGTCGAAAATCGCAATTCTCGTCTCCACGATATAGCGAAGTCGTAATACAAATCCTCGAGTAGTACCAAATAAAATCTTGATATTTAGAAGAGTATATCACTTCACTTTAACTTTACTTCGTTTTAAAATTTCTTCTACATGTATTGGTTCAATATAAAATACAGCACTTTAAGAAAACTTTCTAACGATTCGGTTGAATGTTCCTCCTTTAATTTTTCTGTAACATTAATTACGTACAGTTTGCACATATATATAATTTTGTATTGATTTAATCAATTTTATTTAAACTTTATGTAATTGTACTTATACAAGGATGTAATATGCTCTATACTTATTACGTACTTGTATAAATATTATTATACATTGTTAAATAAATACGTATAAGTATTATTACAATCGTTAAATAAAATGTACGAATATTACTAAATACAATAATTAACTAAATTTTATAAATATTACATTGAGTTAGTAAATTCTTATATATGTAATGAACAATTTAAGTATATACATATATACACTATTACATAAACATTACTACATCAAATTACTGAACAGAATTCATTAAATTTATATAAATCATAAATTGGTAGTTATACTTTCATAATCACCGTGCACACATATAATTACGTAAATATTACTTAATAAAAGATATTATGTAACAGTTATTGTGTAATAATAAACAATAAGAATATAAAAAATCAACGCGTACCCACTTTTCTTTCAATTACGTGTTCAGCAACTAACGCGAAGCGAATTTTAAATTTCCCGCGCGAATTTCGTCAGACTCGATTTCCTTTCCCTGCTAATTTATAAATAAAATATCAAAGAAGAAATATGTAACCGTCCATGATATTTCTTCATTAATGTTTCATTCTTTATTCAATCGACGAATAATGAAAATTAATCTGACGAAATTCGCGCGGGAAATTTGAATTATTACACGTCGTTGCTTTCAGACGACCCAACGAAAAAACAGGTACACTTCTTACATATATCATTGTGTATCGTTGCACAATAATTGTCACATAACGTTATGTTATTTATGTAATAATATATGTAGAACGGAACAGCGATGTAGAACGGAAGGAAGCCTTCCAAATGGAAAGTTGGCACCGGGAACGCGCGAACGAGCAAACCTATACCTCCAGAACATCGTGTTGGACGGAACATCGGCGTTAACGAGCGCAGCGAACGTCGTCGAGCGTGGAACAAATTAGTTGGTAACCCCCGGGGCGCGAGATCATCGTCGCGGTCATTAGTATGCCGCGAGTGAGAAGATTCTGCGCGAATCAATTGGACGATGAGGTTCGCTGATGATAAAAACACGCTGCCTCCGAGCGTCTCGAGGCTTAGCGGCAACGTTGCGAGCAAATGTATGTACGGTAATCTTTCTGACCGGGGATTCATCGTTTTTCTCTCACCCCCCTGTCAAAATGATACAGGGAGTCCGGAAAATATGTACACGGTATACGTTGCTGGTCAACCAAGGTGGACGTTCGAATTTTTATATTCTTTCATTCTTTAATTTTATGGAGACACAAAATTTTCTTTTGCTTTTGTAAGTTGAGTTGTAAGTTCTCACATTTTTAAATTACTAATTTTCAAATAATTTCTCAGACTCTCAATTTTCACAAAATTTCAAATTCATAGATTTTCAAATTTACAAATTTATTCCAAAATTTCTGAGCTTCCAAATTACAAATTCTCAAACTAGATTTACAAATTTCTAAATTCCTAAATTTTTAAATCCCTAGATTGTTAGATCCCTAGATTTCTACATCCCTAGATCTCTACATTCCTAGATCCCTACGTCCCTATCTCTCTAGAAGGGATCTAGAGAGATAGTGATGTAGGGGTCACTAGATCTCTACATCCCTAGATCTCTACGTCCCTAGATCCCTACATCCCTAGATCCCTACATCACTAGATCTCTACGTCCTTAAATCCCTACCTCTCTAGATCTTTACGTCCCTAGATCTCTATATCCCTAGATCACTATGCCCCTAGATCACTACGTCCTTAGATCCCTACGTCCCTAGATCCCTACATTTTTAGATCTCTACATCCCTAGTTCTCTATATCCCTAGATCTGTACATCCCTAGATCCATACATCCCTAGACCTCTACATTCCTAGACCCCTAAACCTTGAATTCCTTTATCTCCAAATCCCTAAATCAAATTTTTAGCTTGCGAGACCTCAAATTTTCAACCCCCCCCTTCAAAAATTTCCAAATTCACTAAATTATCAGATGCCTGAATTGCGACGCGTTCACACATTGTCTATAATAATCTCGGTTCGCGGCTGAATTAACCGAGGAGACCGATCGTGGCCATTTAACGATCATGCGACGCACACGTGCTGAAAGATCCGCGGTGCCGACGAACAATTGACAAACGGAAGCCGAAGAACAATCCCGGGTACAACGGCGAAGAGACAAGGATCAAAGGGATTCCCGTGAAAGGGTGAGAGAAGAGAGAGCCGAGAAGTTGAAGAAGCGACATACAGACGTCTAACGATTTATAAAGCGCAGAGAAGCGTTCTCTCTCTCTCTCTGTTTCTCTGTTCGGTTTTCTCGGTGTCGTGTTGTCTGGTCCGCGCTGTGTTCAGAACCTGACGAACGCATACCGTAGGAGTTAGCATAATTGACTGCGTACGTTAATCGAGCGGTCATGGAAGAATGCCCGCGAACGTTTCGAGCTGCTCTTGCTCCCCGAGACGGCATTATTTTCAAGCACTCCGGAGTGAAACGAGTTAAGGAAAGAAAAGCAGAGCGAGGCGAGGCGATGCAAGGCAAAGCGAACGGCAGCCAAACTAACAAGCTGGAATGCACGCAGCGAACGACGCGGGTCACCGTTTTCTTTGCGGTACCACGAGTAGAAAGGTGGATGCGCGTCCTTATTTTACAGTGTCGTGCCTCTTCACGGTCACTTGCGATCGTGTTAGTTGACCGAACCGCGAATCGTGGAACGATACGAGAAGCGCTCGACGATCACTGGAAACGGTTAAAAGATTATTTCTTTTACGTGGTCATCTGTGGACCTTGACAACTTTGGAACTATGATCTTTCACATTTGGGAATTTTACGATTTGGAAACTGAGGAATTTGGGGACTTTTGGAGAGTTGGACATTTCAGAATTTTTGGATTTAGAGATTTGGAGAACTGGAAGTTTTGGGGTTTATGGATTTTGGGAATTTGGGATTTATGAGCTGAGAGTTTGGGGATTAGAAGTTGTGGAATCTGGACCACTTGGGGGTTGGTAACTGTAGGATTTGGAAGAGTTGGGGACTCTTCACAGTTGGAAATTTTAGAGTTTGCAGACTCAAGGATTTAAAGGATTCAAGGATTCAGAGATTAGGCGATTTGGGCATTTGGAGATCTGAGAATTTAAAAACTTGAGTATCCATAACATAGTTGTTGCCTGTTTTACAGTTGATAGTTGTGTTTTAAAGTTGATAAGGATCTGTTGGTTTGATGATACTAAAATGTGAGAATTTCGGAATTCATCGAGGACATACAAATTTGAGAACTTGTACCATTCGACCAATGTTACCTCAACATTGAAAAAGTTCCCATTTCCAATTTACGAAAAATAGGGGCTGGCTTTGATATTAAAATAAAGAATTTCGGAACTCTTCGTATTTAAAAATTTGGGAAGTCGACTGACCAGTAACTAGCGACCTCAACAGCGAACGTGATAATCGCTATAAGCGAAGAGTAAGTTCTGCGTATGAGCATCCAGATCGACCACATAATCGACTTGATAGCAAGCAACCTATCATGTCGGAGCAAAGACTCGAGCGTAGATTATTCTGGTCGTAAGACACGTATAAGAGGAGAGTTCAGGGCGTCGTATAGAAATACTCATTCTAATCATAGGAAATTCCTTTAACAGAGCGACTGGTAGGTGGGGCAGAGATAGGCAGAGCGAGAGGGTGCACCCCTCTCTGAATTTCACCAAGGAGTCAAGACTGTCGACGATGACAACGGCGACGACGCCGCCGACGACGACGACGACGAAGACGACGACGACGTCGACGTCGACGGGGCTGGCTATAAATACCAACCCCTCTGGCCTCTCTCACTGTAACTCTCCCTGCTTTTCCTTCCCGAGAGAGTTGTCCTCATCCCCACCCTTTCTCTTCCGCTACCTCTATCTCTCTCTTCGTACAGGGTGTTTATACTGAGGCTACACATCGTTTTTTCATCATATAACACATCAAATATTATAAAGTTATAATGTATTTTGTAGTTATATCATTACTACTATACTATTATTAGTATAACACTATACTATTATTAATTCTGCAAGTACACAACTATCATACTAATCCATACACACACAAAATGTAACCCTTTCAGTGGTATGTGTATACGTCATGATTACATATGTCATGTATACATGTATCATGTATATGAACATCAAGTTTAAGAATGTATATAAATTTAATTTAATACAATATCAAGTTTATATATGTCTACATACTATATGCTTTTGTCATACGTTCATATATAGGATCATACATGCACATATGTCTATAACATAATTTATTATATACGTCCATATGCTTTTGTATCACATATTGTATATACGTCCACAGCATCATATGCACATATACTATGTTATAGACATATACTATGTTATAGACATATGTCCATATATGTTCGTGCTTTTGTATCACATATTGTACACGTCCATACACAGCAAGAACAATAAACACAAGTTCCTATAAATTATTTTCAAATAATGACTACACATATGAATTCTTGCATACAACGTACATACGTTAATTTGCACTATAGTACAAAACGTAATATACAAAAAATAAAAGAATCATGGATCCTTCGAAAAGGGGTTAAATATACAAAATGTCCCAGTTTCATGGATCAACCTGTATATCTATCTCAGTTTCGCCATTTTGCTCGTTCCACCAGCACCTCGTTTCCTTCTTTCTCGATCTACGTTTGCTCCTCTCCACCCCGTGGTTTCTTCCTCTTTCCCTCCGTCACGCTCTCTATCTTCCTCCCCCTTCTTCACCCTTTCTTTCTCCTTCCTCCCTGCTTCAATCCCCGGCTACGTCTCTCTTCCGCTGTCCTTACCGGCTTCGTATGCTTCATGCTCGTACGCCTCTACTCCACAATATGTATTTAAAATAGCTGCATGCTGCAAAATAACTGAAATAGCCGTGAAGGGTCGATGATCCCCGTGGCTCCTACTTCCTGGAACAGACGCATCTTCACGGATTTTCGACGACCGACAACGAACGACACCGCCTGTCGACACTTTGTGTCCATTCTCGAATCGCTGTGTTGTGCTCCGATTTGCTCTCCGCCGTTGTCTAGATGGTAGACGAAGAAAAAACATGATGGACAACGTGGTCCGCCGATGCGGAAGACATTGGGGTGCACGTTGGGAACACTGTTACCTTTCGATGTAGAGGACATTTTTTTAGGATTAGGATTTAAGATTGGGATTTTATATGGATATATGCATTCTTTAGCTAGTCATTGTTTCTAAATTTTAGATATCTTGATCTTTGAGTTTTCATGATTTTAAATTCTCAATTTTGCATTTTTTATTTTTCTGTAAATTTACAGAACACTTCTGTAAGTATCCAATCTTGCACTTTGAGTTTCTGAATTTGGGAACTTTTATATTTGCAAGTTTCCATTTCGAGTTTCGACATTTGCAAAGTTCTAAACTTTCAATTTTCCATTTCGAGTTTCTAAATATTCAGTGTTATAGTTCACGTTTCGAAATTTTCGAATTTCCAAATTTTTAATTTTCCTTTTCAAGTTTCGAAATTTTCAAATTTTCAAATTTGTAGATTTCAGAGTTTGTGCATTTGAAACTTCGAATCGTTCAATATGTCAAAATCCTAAAATCTGAGTCTCTAAATTTCAGAATGTTCAATTCATAAAATCAAAAGTTCACATATTCACAAATTCAATAATTCAATAATTCAATAATTCAAAAATTCAATAATTCAATAACTCAAAAATACAAAAATTCAATAATACAATAATTTAAAAATTCAATAATTCAATAATTCAATAATTCAAAAATTCAAAAATTCAAAAATTCAAAAATTCAAAAATTCAAAAATTCAATAATTCAAAAATTCAATAATTCCACAATTCAATAATTCAATAACTCAAAATTCAAAAATTCAATAATACAATAATTTAAAAATTCAATAATTCAATAATTCCAAAATTCCAAAATTCAATAATTCAAAAATTCAAAAATTCAAAAATTTAATAATTCAAAAATTCAATAATTCAATAATTCAAAAGTCTTGAGCTCGCAAAATTAAAAAATTTGAAACTTCGATAACTAAAATACGAGGCTAAAAATTGCACATAGACAGCCCACTAATCGCAGATTACTTCAAATATCAACCGATAACATGTTTAAATAAAGCCCACAACGAATCCTAATCAAACGTATTATTTTATCGGTTCGAACTCGACGGTATTATCAGACGCGTGACGTTAATCACGTGATCATCTTTCAGCAAAGTAAAAAAAGAAAATACATTAGCATACTCAACAGACAACAATGTGACAATTAGTTGTTATACAACAGGAGCCATGAGTTTGCGGATAACACGTGATAAACATAGGTCGATCCAATGAATATTTACCGTCGACTGACACCTGATTGACTCGCCGAATAAAAAGCAACAAGATTACGCTCTCCAGCGATTTCTCGATTCGTATTAAGATCGGAATCGAAGAGGATATAAAAGGAAAGAGGCAACTGTTTCACTTTTATCAGCGAACCACAGCATGAATGATTCATTACATTTCCTCTTTTACGCGTAGTTGCATGACAACGGACGGAAATTTGCGAAATTTATTTCTTCGATTAATTTTTACCTCGTGTCTTCGATCGCGCATATCGTTTGACTTGTAGACGATGTTTTCTCTTTTTTTTTAGAAAACATCGAAGAGCGCATGGCTCTTTTCTGAGGCGCGAGAAATCAAGGACGCGGAAAATTGTAGCGGGAAATTCGAATTTTTTTATTGCGAACGTTTTTGAGTTTCAAATTTTTTAGTTGTAGAGTTAAGAAGTTTTAAGTTTATAAATTTAGGTATTTAGAAATTTTATTTTCTGCTTTGCAAATTTAGAAATTTAGAAATTCTTTTAGTTTCAAGTTTACAGATTTTCAAATTTAGATATTTAGGAATTTAAACATTCTTAGGCTTCAAATTAGAATATTTAGAAAAATTACGAAATTTGCAAAAGTGCCATTTGGAAATTCTGAATTTGGAGATTTGTACATTTGGAGATATGAAAATTTGCAATTTGGAAATTTTCAAGTTGACCATTCGGAAATTTGGAAACTTCATTTTACAACTTCGCAAATTTTCAAACTCCTATTAAATTCCAATTTAAAAACATATTTCATACATCCAAATCATGAACAATATATTTTCAGTATACAGTAAATTTAAAAAAATGTTCAATTAGCAACAAAAAATATTCCATCAATTTACAAGTATCATGTTAGATTCACTTCCATTATTCACATAACCGCAATTACAATTATCGTGTTTTTTTCCACGTTTTTCTGTGCCACTCTGAACAAGTTCTGCATAGAAGAATCTTCGTGAGATTCTGCAATGCAAATGCATCGTGACCAATGCAATGTCAAGGCTTTAGTCAACAGCCGCCGGCTGCAACAAACCGTCGCGTGTTCGCCGACATAATTCTATCCAGACATCGAACAAAGATACTCGAACGTTGCCGCGATTTCTCGATTTCGTTTAGTTAATTCCGTTGCGATTCTATCGCGGTTTGTTGCGATTGATGCCAGAGGCTGTTCGAGCTTCGCAACCACGCTGCCGATCGAATCGAAAAATCGAAGTCTGCTTATCGAGTTTAATTCAGTCACGCGTCCGCGAAACGAGAGTTTGCTAAACATTGTTGACTCAAGATTAACTGATAGCTAGACCGCCTGATTAGGTGTATAGACATTCGGTATCTTTTCAAATGTTAGAAATATATTATATTTTGAAATATTAGAATTCATTTAGTAATTTTAGTAACTTTACATTTTAGAGAGTAGAGATTATTTAGAAATTTAGACATTTTGTGGATTCTATGGACTTTCAAGATTTTCAGAATTTTTAGGACTTTCAGGATTTTGTGGATCCTGTGGATTTTTGTGGCTTCTGTGGATTTTGGAATTTTAGAATTCTGGGACTTTGAAATTGGGACCTTGGAATTTTGGGATTTTGGCACTTTGGGACTTTGCAATTTTAGGTTTTCCAAGAATCCCATAAGTCCAAAAATTTGAATATCTCACATACCAAATTTTGAATATCCCACATCCCACAGTTTGAATATCCCACATTCCACAATTTGAATATCCCACATCTCAAAATTTGAATATCCCACATCTCAAAATTTGAATATCCCACGTCCCAAAAGTTGAATATCCCACGTCTTACAATTTGAATATCCCACATCCCAAAATTTGAATATCCCACATTCCAAAATTTGAATATCCCACATCCCAAAATTTGAATATCCCACATCTTACAATTTGAATATCCCACATCCCAAAATTTGAATATCCCATATCCCAAAATTTCCATATCCTACATTCCAAAATTTGAATATCCCACATTCCAAAATGACAACATCCCAGACTCAAAAACTTCAATATCCCACGTCCCAAAATTCCACCACCCCAAAGTCAACAAATCTCAAAATCTGTACCCCCCAAACTCCCCAACTCCCACAAACGCCAAAGTCCCAAACTTCTAAAAGTCCCACACAACCCAAAGTCTTAAACATCCAAAATTCACAAGCACCTCTTTCACTCGTGCCCGAAACTTTCCCAAGAATTCAATACATTTAAATCGTTCGAATCGTAGAATTATTTAAAGCATCTCTCCCAAATAGCATCGAAGAAAATAGAAAGACAATATGCAACGTGCTGTTCAGGGGTCGTGTAGGGACAAACATAATTGCTATTTATCGATACAATAGCGATATTTTCGATCGGATCAGTCACGAATGGCGTGATTGAGTTACTTATCTGAAAATACGCCCGAGATAAATACTCGTCCTTTTAAGCCTCTGACGTCAACGACGCCAGGGCAAAGTAAATTTTGCGATCGGTCGCGTGTAGGCGGTTGGTTACATTCTACGAATCTACGTCATAGTTCATTCACAGCCTCGCTATTGAAGCTCGATGTACGGCCACCTCTAATTTTACATCCACCGTGGTCTTGTATCGTGTGGTGAGGACGATTCACTTGCTAACTTTGCTACGCTCTCTTCATCTTCGTTCTTTATCGACTCCTGTACGGATTAACTACGTACAAGAACATCCTAATCACTCTCTTCATTTTTTAACAATATGTTAATCTTTATTTAAAATTTTTTTTTTTTATGCTAAGATACATGTAACATTTATTATGGTAGTATTACAGGCATTGCTGTTTGGTTATATCTTTATAAATAAATTATATTTAATTGTACATTTAAATACATGCTGTTCACGAAAGCAATTAGATTCAGTTTGAATTTTTTTTAAATTTTCAAAGTACTTTATTACAAGTACTAGAAGAAGAAGAATAAGTAGCATTTTTATTTTGTGGAGTTTGTTTAATATATATATGAAGAACATTTTTTAGATTTGCTTTTATGATATTTTATTATTTTGTATTTATTACATGTATTATATTTTATGTTGTACTATATTTTTGTTACATTTTATTATATTTTTAATACATTTTTAACATATTTTTACTATATGTTTATTATATTTTTACTATTTTTTTTAGTATATTTTGTTTTATTATATTTATCATATTTTGTAATAAGACTTCCTCTTCATTTTGCTGAGTGCAAAATACTCTTCGTTTGACTTCAAGTACGCTGGACGACAGGTATACGGATAAAGATGCCTTCACACCTGCTATATCACCTAAACCTGCAACGTAATTATTGAACTTTGCCGTCGAGTTCATTCGTCACACCTATCGCATAGGTCACGGGTGGGCAACCTTTTCTTGTTGGAAGACCGCGTGCGACCTAGTTGAGATCTCATCAGGATATGTCTAGTTTCGCAGGTTGCACACAATTAGCAAACTATAAATAGCTATATCAATATATTATACGACTCTTATGTCATTCCCAACAATTTACCGTCTCTCACAGAAATGCATTCATCGCTCTCGTCAATTTTTAGACAAGGTTCTCCAAGGTCTAATTCCTTAACCTTGAACTTTTGAATCTTATAAAACGGATGAATCCATTTTATCAGTTTTGACCGAAAACATTTTGAAACCGTATAATAAGAAAAATTCTTTTTCGTATTGAAAATTTGTATGAAAGAAAGTCGCACGGTACCGCTAGCTTAAAACGTAGCAAATAAGAAAAGCATAAATTAATTATTGTAGAGGATAAGAAGTGTTTTTGATAATTTAGTTGATGATTTAATATGCAGTTCATTTATGTTCCTCAAAATAAGAATTTTATGGCACATAATTTTATACGTGCACTCGCAACAGGGTGCAAGGTTAATAAAGAAATAACTGTACAAAAATGATATTATATTATAAATGAACTAAAAAAGGATGCTGCATTATTGATACATAAAAAACAAGATTAAGTTATAAGAGAAAAACGTGCATTACATTATATCTTCACCGCAATACGAACTCTGAGCCATTATAAAAATGGCCGGCAGTTAAAATTAGCTGAAGCTGAAGCCGAAGCTTTCAACGAAATAACATAATAATACCAATAAACCTTTAATTAGGCAGTAAGTACCGAAGGAACACTCCATAAAACAACTTTGAAAGCAATTATCACTCGAGCCACTATACTAACCATCAAAGGACCACTCGTTCGGTATCGTTACATCGAAAAAACCCTCAACCCTACAAAAAGAACAACGCCGTTACATCGAGGGGTTCCTCGTCACTTCCCAATAAAAAGATCGCGAAAGTGTTAACAGGTTATCGTCACGAATCGATCAGCGATACCTGAAACGATCGTTGAGTTATCGATTGTTCGATCAATGCATAAAATCGGTCCCCTTTCAATTTTCTCGTTCATTTTCCAATCGCAGGGTCATCAGATACTGTGATAAACATTTATAACGCATGATACACTGCGTTGACCCACTCGTGGTCCGTTCACGATTCGTTCTCGGTTTGGTCAAATATTCTTTTGTTTAATAATTCAATCAAATATTAAAATTTAATTGATATTTATGAAATGTAATGTTTTTGTAACGGAGATAATAGATTAATATAAGTGCACGTGAGTGGATCAACAGCGGATTGCAAACGGGTCGCAAGTGGACCACAACAGACTAGGAGTGGGTTACGAATGGATTTGCAGTGGATTTTGAATGGATTTTTGGTGGATTTTGAGTGGGTCACCTGACCAAACCGTGATCTTTATTTGCATAAACATGTATTCTGAACAATATTTGATAAAAATCGAGGTTAATGACAGTGGATTAGGAGTGGGTCATAAATGGATGATAAATGGACCGAAAATATTTGTGATGTAAACCTGTATGAAACAATATCCGATTGATCGAAGTCTGAGCTGAGCATAAGGATCGCGAGCAAATCAGAAGCAAGCAATGATCATGGATGGATCACGACTGGATTTCAAGTGCGTCTTGAGTAGATTATAAGCAGACTGTGAGCATTATTAATAACAGTGTGTATAATCTAAACAACAGGATAATATTTGATCGAATCGAGATTGAACCACGAATGGATCGCAGCACGTATTAAGGCGTTATTCACAGCGCAAACACACGCAACGTAGCGGGCAAATGGTACAATATTTGACCGAATCGAGATCGTAACAGGAACGGACGAGGAGCGAATCGATACCGTGGATCGTGGCTAATTCGCGCGAAGATGGACGACGGTTTGTTCGTCTCCGAGAGAATCCAAATGCCGTGGAAATAAAAGTGGAAGCTCGGTGGCAGCATCTCGCAGCTTCTTTCAATCTCGACGGAACGATGCTTTAAGCCTCGGAACCGCACGGTCCATCCTCCCTAACGATCATTCATCCTTTCTCACCCTCGATCCCGAAATGAAAGAATACAGACACCGTAGGAAAGAGAGCACTCCGGGGCCGTAGGTAGCCGGAGAGACGGGGTTTATAGGAGACGGGCAGAAAAAGCGAAGAAAAGAGATGAAAATTAAAAAGAAGAAGCAGAAGGAGCAGCAGCCAGCAGCAGCAGCCAGCACTAGCAGCAACATCAGCAGCAGGAGCCAGAGAGAGAGAGAGAGGAGAAGAGTAGAAACTCTCGTAAAATCGATTCGACCCGTGAGAGAGAGACCACCAAAGAGATAGCGCGAGTGCTTCTCCTTCGGAGACGTGGATATCGTGGACGCGGAGCTGCTGGATCGGTCGCGAACAAAGTCTCGCATTGTGTTGGGCCTCGCTGCTGGGAATGGTTAAGTGATAATAATAACAGTACGAATTTTTGGAATAGTTTATACCTACGGGAAGGGCGGCCCGGAGGACGAAGAACTCGGCGAAGAAGAAGAACAAGAAGAAGAAGAAAAGGCAGCGGAGAGGAGCGGAATAGAACTGAGAGGACGCGAACGAGGCGGATGGAAGAGGACCAAGCGGAGAACGAAAGAATGAAAGAAGGCAAAGAAAGGAAGAAGAAAAGTAACCACGGAGGGGAAACCGACCGAGAGACGATACCGAACGCAGCCACACTCTCTCTCTCTCTTTCTCTCTTCGTGCTCTTATACACGAACGGTCGATGAGAATGTTCGGTGGGGGTGGTCGCGATGGAGTCGCGCGGGGCGCAAAGGGCGCGAGGGTGGCTCGGAAGAGCGAGCGGGTTAAGAAACGAACGGAGATGGAGAGAGAACGATACCGATGAACGAGAAGAAGACGACTCTCCGCGCTGAGGATCGGGCGTGGATGGAAGGAAGAGGAAGAAACGTCCGTGCGGAGACCTCGCGAGTGGCGCGGCAGGGACGAGCGAGGGGAGGGAAGGTCTCAGGAGGAACGCGCGAGAGAGAAACGCGAGAGAAGAGAAAGAGGAGAGGAGGAGAGGGACGGTGAGAGAGAAGAGCGAAGGGAGAGGCAAGTGAAGCCAAGTGAAGTGAAGTGGGGCCGCGGGACGGACGCAGTGGCATTGACCCCGTATAGTAAGTAAGGTAATGTGAACAGCTAGCACGCCTCTCTTCTCTCTCTCTCTCTCTTTCTCTCTACACCTTCCGTTCTCGTCTCTTTCTTGGTCGTCTCGCTCTTCTACCGAACGACGTTCTCCGTTTCTCTCTTCTCTCGCTCGCGGCCAAAGGGTTCCCATCGGATATTGTTCGGTCGGTACAGGAGGGTGACCTCAGGGTGGACAGCGACCTCGACAGCACCTTCTATCGGCTCGCTTCTACGGAGTCATCATCGCGCGAAACGCTAATCACGATGCGAACCTACGGCTCCGTGGATTGGAAATGAATTTTGTCTTGGAATCGATAGCCATCGATAAATCTCTAACGGCCAGTCTACGCGAGTCCACTTTTGTTTTAAAGCTAGAAAAACAAGAGCACTTAACGCATCTGAATAAAAAATTAAATAGAACGAAAAAAGATGGACATGGTTCTGCCTGGTTCTTAGGTACAGAAATATCGGTAATATTACAGTGTTATCAACGATGTCATGACACAGGCGAGGTGAGTAAACATAATCGTGTGTGTGAAATAGCGTGCAATGACGCATGTGTCGAATACATATATGTCGTATATATAAAATGTATGTGTAGAATACATGTGCGTTACGTGAAATTATGCTTTATATTATCGTTACGTAATATTTGGAAAGTGTGAACGAAATATAGCCGCGAATAAGTGTACATATATTTATTCTACGTTGTTGCTGGTGACAGCACATGATTCACGTGATACGATAACAATGTGCTCTCAGCTTCATATGTTTCTACATTAATAATTTGCATTTGAAATTATATTAAATCGCGTCTGAGGTCTGAAGCTGAATAGATTTGAACCAAATCTAACTTAACCTTATAATAACCACTTCATAACGTAATCTAAGTCTTCATTAATTTAACCTAACTCTTAAGCTACCTTAAACTAACCTAAGCTAAACTGATATAACCTTCAATCTTTGTCGCAATCTAACTTAAACGCAGACGAATCTATCCAACTCAGAGAATTTCGTTTACGAAAGAGAGGTTTGAAAATATAGGATATGAAAATGTGGGAATAAAAAAATGTTCGAGTTTACACATGTGTCATTATCCAAAGGAAGCTTAAGCTGCACCTGAGTGTACGCAAGGGTACGTACATAGAAGGGGGGCCTAAGGATCGAACGTCAGGAGCTGGCGAGGTCACTGAATAGCTTAAAGGTCGACCGCCTATATCCACCTAGCGAACAATATCCCGTGGGAATCCTTTTCCTGATTGAAGGAGACCGCGATAGCTGTTGTTGCGTTCCTACGTACAGTTTCCAACAGCTTCGAAATCCTTTTCCAGGAACAGCTGAAATATAATGGAGACCATTCGTGGCTGAGTCGATCCGTGATTCTTCGGCGAGAAAGAGTATTCGAAGGGTCGAACGCGGTAGAAGGTGTAACGTCGGAGTAATTGAATACCTCGAAACGTCGTTCTACCTTGGCTAACGAGGGAACGAAGAAGGTCGATTCGAAGCGAAACTGCGAAGTCGATGTGGCGACTTTATCGATGATTTCACGCGATTTTCTGCTAGCATCAACATGGATTGGATACGGTCTCGCTTCGACGTCGAGCCACTTGCGACGAAGATGTATTTTAATAACGTGACAATTTTCCATTCCTACATTCTCATATTTTCTAATTTCATAAGCTACATGTGTACAATAATTCGAATCCATCCTCAAATTTTCAGATGTCCTTACAAATAAACGAGTAGGTTTGATGGGCACATTTTCTCTCTAGGGATGTTCTCCAAAGAAGCAACGAGAATTTCAATTTCTCAATTATTCCTTAACACCAGCTGATTTTAGATTCTCTATTGTATCGATGAATTCTTCTGGCGGTTTCCCGCCATTCTATCGTAACGTTGCTTATTCGATATTCCAGCAGCGCGGTGCTCCACTTTCTGCTTTAGGATTACTTTGTCATTCCATCGAGAATTCTTGTATTATAAGACACTGGCAGAGCCAACCAGTGTTGCGTGGATTATTCATAAAAGTAGAATTGTAAAACTGAGACCATTATATTCGATCAGGTTAGAGCTTTGCAAAAATAATGGTGGGCGGGTTCGTGTTGGTAGCAACGTTTCTTGAATTTTGACAAATTTGTTCACATTCTTATACCATTTTAGCTTGTATTTTTATATAAACGCTAGTTATTGTTGATTATTGTTAATGTGTTTAGTTATATGGTGATGTATTTTAATTTTTTTTTAACTGTATGTTTTAGACATAGGATGACAGCTGAGGACATGTACTGAACGTGTGGTCGTGAATTTGTTTATTTACATGTTTGAAATATTTATAAATAAAAATTTAATGAGTTAACATGCTGGAAAATTTCTAGCGTAATAGAAAATTTATTACTGTAAAATTTTATTGAGATAAGTTAACAAATTAATGTAGAATTTCATCAAGGAGAAGTTGATGACTTGAAGTCATAGATCAAGTTTAGATGATATTTAAAAATATTAAAGAAAATTTGTTTTATGTAGCATACTAAATGTTCCATCAACTTCCACATGTTTATAATTGTATAAGTAAATTTATATGTAGCTAAAATATTACATTAAATTCTACATACCTCAAAAAATAATAACACATGAAATGAATTTTAATGCAGGATAAAAACAAGCACATTATCGTGTTTACAGTAATCATCGATTGCAATCGTTGAACGATAAGAAAGTTAAAAAAAGATTACGAAATAGCCTAAAATAGAAAATGTAAATCAACAATTCCAGCGTTGATTCTGAAAATCCATTAACGATCGTTTAATCGAATCTGAAACAGGGGCTTCTAAAACAATCTTACTACGTTCTAACAGCTTTCTCCGAGATACGTAATCAGTTCTCGAAACTGATTACCAATATCTGTACCGTCGTTAACTTCGAGATAAGGTATCCCAACGTTCGAGAATAAAATTGCTAAAAGTGGTGCATTCTACGTGGTAGAAGATATCTCTTTAAACGCGAAATTTAAAGTAGGAAAGACACTTTCAATAATTCTTTGGTTACTTGGGCAATTAATGGACTTTACAAATTAATACATGTAATTCTTTGGTTGGGTTAGTTTTGGTTAGCTTAGGTTCTTGGTTGATTGAGCAATTTATTAATTTTATAAATTGATACATGAAATCATTTGGTTGATTTAACAATTTATGGATGTTATAAATTAAAACATGTACTTTTTGGTTGAGTAAATAATTGGTTGTTATAAATTAATACTTGTAATTATTAGTATCGATAAAATTAATGATACCAGTCCTTTATGACACGTGTGTATCATATTTTTGAGTAAATTCATTGTACTTATATTAATTATTATATTTATTGTACTTATATTAATAGATAACAGTTTGTAATCAGTACAATCATAAAAATAACTTGTACAGTAAAAATCTATAAATAGCAATTTGTACCCAGTCAAATTATACAAATTCTTGAACTATGAAAATCCTACAAACTACAACTTGTAAAATTGCACAAACAGCTTGCATAATAAAAATCTTCAAATTGCAGCTTGTACCAATAAAATTATAAAACCAGCTTGTGCAATGACAATCTACAACTCAAGTCACAGTTCATGACCAATAAAATTATAAAAATAGCCTGTGCAACGAGAATTTACAAGTTACAGCTTAATAAAATTGTAAAAACAGATTATGCAATGAAAATCTACCTGTTACAACTTATAACCTGTAAATTCATTAACATCACATCAAATTCGTTAGTAAAATATTATATATTTTATATGCAGTTAATAAAAGATTATATATTTTATATACAGTTAGTAAAATATGCTAGTCAGTTACTATTAGATCTTTGAAAGAGTCCTGTCGAATAACGTCACTCAAATTTTCTGTCTGCAAAGAGTTCTGCAGCAAAGCATTCACAAGCACCACGCTGGGAAAAGGTGATTAACGCCGCAAATTGTAAATTACTCTCAGTGAATTAATTATCAATTATTCGCATTATGCAAATATTAACGAACGCATGTAATATTTTGATGTAATTGAAAAAAGGTTGACTTGATACTGCAAAGCGTTCGTAGGTGATAATTTTTCAAATAAATCGTGTCGAAGGAGATACGGTAAGGTTTCCATGGTTGGTTTCGTAGCGGGGTCTCACGGTACCCACCCACGCTCGCGCGAGTATGCTCAAGTAGCCCTAACCACGCTCTCCACGGCACTACGCATCGAGATTCTTCCTGGTATGCGCATCGGTGCTCACTGCTCACGTGAACGCATGCATCATTCGCTCGTAAAGACATCTCGGCGCGAAGCGGATACGTGGCGGCGCGTATGCACGCGCGCGGAACGCGCGACTCTCGTAACCGCGTCGTCTTTTCTTCCGCGAGGTCGCGTTTCCCGCTCTATCGGACCTGATAACGACCCACCACGCTGATAACACCGAGATATTGTACAGGTGCACGAATCGCGACCAATCGTTAGTAACGTTCAAAACATTTCGAACATTCTTTGTTAAGCTAAAAAATACTGTTTTTAGTTGTTTACTTTTTGAAAAATGCTTTCGTTCTTTATGAAGTTTCAAGTTTTTAACACTGAAACTACCAAAAAGGTCAAATCTTTTACAAGTTTTTCATTTTAACTTACAAAATTTGTTAAGACAATTTCTTTAGGATCTTCGCTAATCTTCTTGAAGATAAAGAACTAATATATTAATTTATGTTTCATTTGTTTATTTATTTATCAATTTCATTTTTAATTTTAGAGTAAGTGTCCACACCGATGGGTTTAGTGTTAAAGCATTATACGGCTCGTAGTCTAAAGAATGTATCTGAAAAAAAATCTATGGCACAATATTGTTTTGTGGCTTGTAACTATTAGAATTGTAAAATTGCATTTTGCATATTTTTTAAAATATTTACTGTCTTTGTCTCTACTGATCAAAATAAGGACCGTCAGAGCGTTTCTTTTCCAGAGGACTCAAAAATCAGTCCTAACTTTGTATGTCGCTAGACTTGATTCCTAAAACAAGCTTCTCAATCTTAGTAAATACATTTTTAATGTACGAAGAATTCCAATACACCAATACTACAAAATACAGTGCAATTTTGTATTGATGCAGAACTGCAAAGTATGTTTAACCTTTTGTATTCTTTGAAGGGACATTTTAAGTATCAAAATAAAATCTAGTGCAAGGGTTATCGTATCAAAGGTGTGATCATTTATTTAGTTACTAAGACAATAGAATTGGCAGTGCACGATGTTCTGTCACATGAACTCCACGTGTACTGCAAAATCATGTTTAATCCGATTTAATTGACTTAATTAAATTAATATCTTGACTTAATTATCTTCACCTAATTGGACTTACTTCAATTCGATTCGTCTCAAATTTAAATTAATTAACATAATCTTAAAAACTATTTTTAACAAGAGTTCCTGATGTGTTAGATATAATTCCATAATAATAATAAAGAAATATCTTGCAAAAATTTGATACTTTCATTTTTCAAAATGGGTATTTTTGGGCTCGAAGAATTGTGGGTATCACTGAAACTTGCGTGACCTTGAATTGACCTTGAGATGACTTTGGTATGATCGTGAATTAAACAAATAACTTTCATCGACATATACAACATTGAAAATTATTTCGGTGCAATTATACATTTAGAAGAAGGTCAATCTGACGGGGTTATTAAACTCCAATATTAACAATAAGAACAAGGTATAAATATTTGGCAAAATATCTTACAAGGAAGAATCACGATCCATATACAAATGAGACATAACGCTATCAAATTATTTATTTAAAAAATAAATTCTACCAAAGAAATAGTATTCCCTGAATATTTTTCACCGTCCATATGTACAACTGTTATTATAAAATTAGTATACAATTTTGATACAAAATGTTAATATAAAATTCTAGTACAAAATGTTAATATAAAATTCTAGTACAAAATGTTAATATAAAATTCTAGTAGAAAATGTTAATATAAAATTCTAGTACAAAATGTTAATATAAAATTCTAGTACAAAATGTTAATATAAAATTCTAGTACAAAATGTTAATATAAAATTCTAGTAGAAAATGTTAATATAAAATTCTAGTACAAAATGTTAATATAAAATTCTAGTAGAAAATGTTAATATAAAATTCTAGTAGAAAATGTTAATATAAAATTCTAGTACAAAATGTTAATATAAAATTCTAGTACAAAATGTTAATATAAAATTCTAGTACAAAATGTTAATATAAAATTCTAGTACAAAATGTTAATATAAAATTCTAGTACAAAATGTTAATATAAAATTCTAGTAGAAAATGTTAATATAAAATTCTAGTAGAAAATGTTAATATAAAATTCTAGTACAAAATGTTAATATAAAATTAGAATAAACTTTGAATATAAAATTGGTATCCATAATTCACACGCTTTGTGTAAAAAAAATTCGATAAAAGGTGGGGTGTAGGAACGGTCGGCCACCATCGACGCGTTTCCGCTTACGGAAGAAGCGGTGTCGCGTATGCACGTTTTCCCAGGCCGACATCGGTTCTCACGGTGAACACGCGTCTTCGCACGGTGCCGAGGCGTGTACACGCGCGACACCGCTCGGAACCTCCGGCGCGTACGCGAGCGGATCGATTCGTTCTTTTCGCGACCGCGTCACCCGTTCTTGCACTTTCACTCGGTTTCCTGTGCCGGGACGCGCGTCTAACGTTCGCGATATTGTTTCGCGTCGACCTCGACGACGACGTTAACCCTCGTCGAATTCGATTCGTCGGCTCGGGCACGAATCAATCGGGTCTCTAACGCTCGGAGACGTAACCGGCGTGTTACGTAAGCGTCGCCACGGTTGCGCAACATGCACGCGTGTACGCGTGCCGTTTGCTAAGATAACGATTCGCTAATTGTCGTACAGGTAATGCTCGGACTCGAGCTCGTCGTAACGCCTCTTGCGAAATGACTTTCGAACGATCGGATTTATCGGAGTGACGGATTTCGGAGCTCTTCGAGCACGATTATTCGACTGATAATTTCGCTGAAATTTCGCGAGCGAAGGTAGCTGGGTTCTTAGTACTAATTTATTCTGTTGTTTGACGATCTGAGTGGAACTCTTTCTACGCTGTCCAGGATTCTCTAGAATTTTTTAAAATTTCATAGGGGTCTCTAGAATTTTTTAACATTTAGGTTATCTAGAATTTCTTAATATTTCATAGAGGTCTGTAGAATTCTTTAAAATTTTCTAGGGTTACCTAGAATTTTTGAAAATTATTTAGCACTTTCAAGTATTCCCTGAAATTCTTCATGATTATTATAGTTGCCACAAAATAGATTTCAGGACAACTAAATTTTCTATAGAATCCTATAGGATTCCATAGAATTCCCTAGGGTTCACAAGACTTTTTAGACATCTGTAATGTCTTAAAATAATATTATATTTCCTAGGTCTCTTATGATTTCATAGAATTCTCTAAATTTCTTCGGAAGTTTTTAACAATTCTTCAAATTTCACTAGGATTCCCTAGGATTCTCTACGTTCCCTTCAAATTTCTCCCTGGATTTCCCAGATCTCCCCTAGGATTCCTTAAACTTCACTTACAATTTTCTAACACTCAAACTCTTTCTCAAATTCCGTAAAATATTCTTGGAGTATTTAAAACTACCTAGAATTTCGTCGGTTGTCCTTATAATTCCCTAGATTCTCCCTATAATTGCACAAAATTCCTTAGAAATCCCCTACGGTTTCCCAGACTTCCCTATAGTTCTTCAAAGCTTCCCTACAGCTCCTTAGATTTCACTTCCTATTCTCTAGGCTTCTCTAGAACTTCCCACTATTCCCTAGATCCACTATAGAACTCTCTATCATTCCATAGAATCCCCTAGAATTTCATGGGATATCTCTAGATATTCCTAGTGTCTCCTATAATTAATTTCTAGGGAATAATTTTGTATTTTTCGACTTAGGTTTCCTAAGTTCCTTCTATTTAACCTTCCAACCTTTCCTTAGAATTCCCTAGACTTCGCAAGGATTCTCCCTATAATTCCCTAGATTCCCTAGGATCCTCTCTATAATTCAGTAGGTTCTCCAAAGATCGTCCCTATAATTCCCTAGGTTCTCCAAAGATCGTCCCTATAATTCTATAGGCTCTCCAAGGATCCTCTCTATAAGTCCCTAGGCCCCCAAGAAGCCTACCTATAATTCCCTATATGTAACATTAAAAGAAAATTCCCAAACATGTAGCAAACTTAATTGCAAACCTGTAGAAGTCACCGAATGAAAGTTATTCGTGCAAGGCTTGTTTTTCAGGAAACTCAATTTTAAAAGCAGTTTCTTTTCTTTTTTGAGTAGACGCTGATTACGTCGGCGATTTTAAACACCTTTCGTAAATAACGTGTTTGTACCGTAAAACGTTCGTTTGCTCGAATTCCGAAGAAAAACAACGAACCCGATAAGCGGTTGATCGTGGATAAGAGACGAGCGGGAAACGTTTCGTAGCATTTGCAATAATCCTGAAACGTTTTAAACCGGCATAATATATGACCTGTCTTAAAGCAAACTGCACAACAAAGAACTCGCCACGGCTGTGTTTTGCAACACTATCTTACGCGAAACAACAGCTAACGTACCCGAGATCGTATCGATTATTTTCGAAAACTGTCTGCCATTTGTGGATTACAAGAATCACTTGAATCCTGACGATCGGATAAATCCGACGGGATTGCGAACGTAATTCTACGAGCAAATATCTTCCGTCACATGACGATGTCGTTTGAACGTGATTTTGTACGAAAATTATTTCTTTCGATCTCCTTCTATTTTAATGACTCTTGGGCGGAGTAAATGTACGGAAGGTATTGACCAAATTAAAATTGTACGCAGTGAATAATTATACTGTGATGTGGTATTTACTTCAAGATTTATTTTGCATACTTTTGTCAATTTTTTAGTCTCAGAAGTCAAATTTAGAAAATTTGTTAGACCTCGTCAATCTTAGTCTTTTACATTCTGATTTTGTTTGTATAAATTAATCAACTGAATAATTACTAAAATTAATACATTAAGCTTACGGTAATTTAATTTAAATAAATATGCACAGTGTAACATATGTAACATATGTAAATATATTACAGTGTGAGTGAATATTTTGTCTAAATTCTATCAATCTCCAGTCACTTTTGTTTCCAACAGAAAATGTGTGTACTAAAAATAATGCATTTTCAACCTCTGATAAATTACGAAAAAGCAGAGGTTACAAGATTATTACAAAGCAAATCGGCCGACATAGAATATTCTCTGTCGTTAATACAATACCTTTAATAACAGAACACCTGTCGTTCCTGATCGAACAGGTATTTTCTAAACTTGCTGCCACCTGTTGATTACAAAAATCATTTTAATCGGATTCAATCGGTAGAGAATGGAATATTTCGATATCTTTCATGATGTAATATTCGCATTGATTTCGTTTGAAAATTCTTTTCATAAAAGCTATTCTTCCGCCACTAATTATTCGATTATATCTACCTTATATTAATTCTCATATCGTGACTTTGCAAATTTTCGAACAACGCAAATTCTAATACGTTCAAACGAATATTTTTATTTAAGCTTCAAACTTATCTAACTTGGATTAAGCTACCTAACATAACCCATCTTCTTAACCTGATATAATTTAATCTGCCATGGGACGCAGACAGATTTATTACTTTTTATCTGAACTTCAAATTTAATCTAACTAATCTATCAAACATAAACTATCTTTCGAACATAACATAATTTTATTTGACACGTGACTCGTTCAGATTTACTTATTTTTATATAAACTTCAAATTTAATCTAACCTTATCTATCAAACATAACCTATCTTTTTAACCTAACCTAATCTATCAAACATAACCATCTTTGTAACCTAACCTAATTTAATCTGACACGTGATTTACTTTTTACTGACTCTTATATAAATTTCAAATTTAATGTAACTTAACCTCAAACAAGAATAATCAAATTTAAAAGTGTCAGATTGGATTAGCTTAGAAATGTAAATGATAAATGGATTTGAATGATTGATTAATTTTCATAATTTTTAAATAATTATTATACCTTCAGTTAGATCCGAAAGTTTCCCTGTTTCTTCATTTCTGAATTATTTTACTAATTTTCTTCTCAAATAACCGATGACCTCCATAGAATTTAACGTGTTAATTACTCCTCGTTCCAACTACCTTAGCCTAAACCGTTCAAAAATCCAATCCTCTAATCATTTTAAGCATCGTTTCTTCAAAAACCACTTCAAACCCTAACTTCGACCAACATAAACCGTTTCAAATCTACGTCGCTTCATCAAAAGATCAAATATTGCTCTACCAGAAACGAACAATGACGAAGGGTTTAACAAGCAACTTGTGAATTTGGGGATTTCGACATTTCAGTATTGGGAAATTTGGGAAACTAACTTCGAAAATTGGGGATTTGTATATTTCGAAAATTTGAGAATTCGGAAATTCAGAAATTTAGAAATACTTGAAATTTGGCAATTTGGAAAATTTGAGAATCTGCAAGTTTGGAATTAATATATTCGAAATGAAATGTGAAAATTAAAATATTCGAAAATTCGAAAACTTAAGAGTTTTAAAATTGGAGAATTTGAATACTTAGAGAATGTGAAACTACGACAGTTCTGAAACTTGAAAATTTTTAATTTCAACAATTCGAAAGCTTGAAAATTTCGAACTTTTGCAATTCACAAACTTGAAAATTAAAAAATTCGGAAATTCAGAAACTTGAAAATTTCAAACTTCTGAAATTTAGACCCTGGAAAATTTCAAACTTCTGAAATTTAGTCCTTGGAAAATTTCAAACTTCTGAAAATCAGATTTTGGAAAATTTCAATCTTCTGAAATTCAAACCTTGGAAAATTTCAAACATCTGAAATTCAGACCCTGGAAAATTTCAAACTTCTGAAATTTAGTCCCTGGAAAATGTCAAACTTCTGAAATTTACATTCTGGAAAATTTCAAACTTCTGAAATTCAGACCCTGGAAAATTTCAAACTTCGACAATTCGAAAACTAAAAACTTTCGAAATGCAAAAGTTTGAAAATAAAATTGTCAAGTTTACCCAGGTATGTTTATGTAAAGCTGACGTTGCAGTGAGTCCACAAGGGTTAAATACACGAGTCGACAAAATCGTGCAACATTGTCGCCATTTTTCTCTTTCTAGAAACGAACATCGATTGTCGTAACGCGTCGCGATTACCATTTCTGGCGTGTTGCGATACGCGGACGTATTAGTCATAGTTGTTGCATACCGCACAGAAAATTGAGACATCCGGCAAGGACGGCCACAGGCTACTCGAGTTAGAAATTTAAAGAACAGCCGCGGCTATGCAAATGCGTAACGCGCTTGCGCTCGCGCGACTCGAGCGGATACGCGCGTACTAGCCAGCTTGTGCAACCTTGACGATCGAGAATGTGTTTGACCTCCTCGTTGCGGATAATCCTGCTCCTCGCCACCTCGTTAATGCTCGGCGTGTCCTTAAAATGGCCACTCTTCTTTTCCCTTTCTTCGCGCCTTTTGTCCACCTGTCTTCGCAAAACGATTGCCGGCAAAAATTGACATTTTACAGTCGATAAATTTGTCAACCACTCGGAAAATGACTTCAAAGAATTACAGAACTTTCGACAAAATTTTATCTATTTTAGAATAGGATTTCTACAACAATTTTTGTTTCGCTAATTTTTGACACTTTTTCATTAAATTCCCAGTCCAGTCTTCATAAGTTTTGGGATCGAAGTAAGAAACATATAGACCGAGTTGTACAATTGTTTTCGAAAATTTTTTGTATTTAAAATAGAACTTCGGGTCACAACGAATACTTGTGGACGCAGGAGGATCGAAAGAATTTCTGAAGACTTTTGGATCTTATACGCAAGATTTCTTAGGCCGAGGGGTTACTGCTGATGACTCTAGGATGAGACAGTCTGCAAACTTTCTCTCGAATTCCTGTACTTAGAAAATGCGGGAAACAAGGCTTATTTCAAATATGTATGTTTCCTAGATATTGGTTCATAGAATACTGTTCTCTTAGGCGATTTATAAAATTATCTTTCCAAACATGTCAAGTAAATTTCGTAGTCCATCGTGGGTGAAATTCGTCCGAACATTATGTGTTAATCTGGAGACGCATTTGGCCAACAGTGGGCTGGCACCGAAAGGGTTAACGGTTCGGCATCCTAAGCACGAGGCCTCTGGTGACCCGAAGGCAATAGGTTAATACCGTATCGAGCACGATCTCGATCCTCAAAAATGGTGATCACACGCGTGTACGTGTATATACAGTCGCCGAAAAGAATGGACGCTTGTGTCACGTGACGTGGCACGAGTTGTCCGGCTCTCCCTTGATCCCGGAGCGGATCGGAGGAGCCACCCGACTTGTTGAGGTCGAGGAATTTAATAACGGACGAGGTCGAGCGAAGTCGAGTCCATTCGACTCGACTCGACTCTGCTCGACTGGACTCGAGTCGAGTCGGGTCGCGCGCGCGCACTCGAAAAAGAGAGCCACCAGCCCCGGACACCACACGCCTGGTCACCAGAGAGGAGAGAAGGTTGCGCTCATTCATAGGAATTTTACAGGTTGTCAGGCAGGTTTGACCGGCCTTTGTCATGGAAGTAACTCCGTGGAGAGCGACCGCGGGCCTCGTATTTGTTCGTTTAGGATGGCGACGAATCACGGATGAATTTAGACGCGCGACGAGTATACCTGCGCATTACCGGGGACACCAAACGTCGTTAGTGTGCGTTTAGATCGAACGGCCAACAATGGACTGTGGAGAGCATGCGGGGACACGAGTTTGTTACTCGTTTCGTGAAATTGTCGAGATAATTGGTCGATCGTATAAACAGGAGATCGACTGTTTGTAGAGTTCATATAGAGAGTTTGAAAGTTATGGTTGTTGAAATCTGTCAAGAGTCTTATGCCATTGAACCGTGTCAAGTGAAAATGCATCGGGTAGATTCGTGACGAGTCGGATTTTATTCGACTGATTCAGGTCGAAATTTATTGAACTCAATTATGTCAAGTTGACTTTCATTGAATCGAGATGCTTTAAGTCAAGTTTTATTGAATTGAATTCAGGTCAAATTGCATTGAATCGAATCGTGTCAAGTCGAATAGCATTGAATTGAACCATATCAAAATTATACTAGATTGAAACATGTCAAATTAGATTGCATTGAATTGAAACATGGCAAGTTGACTTTCATTGAATTGAGTCACTTTAAGTCAAGTTTCATTGAATTGAATCATGTCCAGTCAAGTTTCACTGAATTAAATTATGTCAAGTCAAGTTTAATTGAATTGAATCATGACAGGTCAAGTTTAATTGAATTGAATCATGTCAGGTCAAGTTTCATTGAATTGAATCATGTCCAATCAAGTTTCATTGAATTGAATTATGTCAAGTCAAGTTTAATTGCATTGAATCCTTCCAGCTCAAGTTTCATTGCATTGAATCCGTTCAAGTCAAGTTGCATTCAATTGAATCATGTCAGGTCAAGTTTCATTGACTTGAATCATGTTAAGTCAAGTTTCATTGAATTGAATCATGTCAGGTCAAGTTTAATTGCATTGAATCCTTCCAGGTCAAGTTTCATTGCACTGAATCCGTTCAAGTCAAGTTGCATTCAATTGAATCATGTCAGGTCAAGTTTCATTGCATTGAATCCGTTCAAGTCAAGTTGCATTCAATTGAATCATGTCAGGTCAAGTTTCATTGCATTGAATCCGTTCAAGTCAAGTTGCATTCAATTGAATCATGTCAGGTCAAGTTTCATTGACTTGAATCATGTTAAGTCAAGTTTCATTGAATTGAATCATGTCAGGTCAAGTTTAATTGCATTGAATCCTTTCAGGTCAAGTTTCATTGCATTGAATCCGTTCAAGTCAAGTTGCATTGAATTGAATCGTGTCAGGTCAAGTTTCATTGAATTGAATCATGTCAAGTCGAATTGCATTAAACTGAATCACGTCAAGTCGAATTACATTGGATTGAATCATGTCATATCGAATTGCACTAAACTGAATCATGTCAAATCAAATTTTATTGAATTGTATCACATCATATAAACTAGCATTGGATTGAAACATGTCAAATTCAATTGCATTCAATTGAAACATGTCAGGTCAAGTTTTATTGAATTAAATCATGTCAAGTCGGGTTGCATTGAGTTGAATCATGTCAAGTCAAATTTCATTGAATTGAATTAATGTAAAATTGCATTGAACTGAAACATGTAAAATTGAACTGCATTGATCTGAAACATGTCAAGTTGAATTCATCACACAGAGTCCATCCAGGTCAAGTTTCATTGAATAGAATTATGTCAAGTCGAATTTTATCCAAGTGAACCATGTCAGATCGCATTAAGTCAAATCACGTCGAATTGCATAGAGTCAAATTCGATCATATGTCCATTATCTCAAATGTTTAGCTCAACCCACAATTTTCCAAGTAGTTGCGTCATCCACAGCTAGCTACTTATTCCTCCCACAATAAAACAACTAAAAGAAATTAAAATGTTAAGTACACTTTGCCTTCAGCTATACTTGATCATACAGATTATAATTAGAATTGAACCCAAAATTCAATTACAATGAAAATACGAGTCTGATTTGTGACATTCCAACTGTAGTGTGCGTCACGAGAGTGATATTGTAGGGCAAGGGGGTGCATTCACTTGCTCGCGCCCTTAGACGTAACTATGTGAATCTACAGATATCGCCGCTGTAAAGGTGGCAAAGACGAAAGAAGATGAAAGAAGTTTTATAGGATAAAAGGAACGATGGAACATAATGAAAAACTTCATTGTCCGAAGCGTACCGCTCGCTCCTCCCGAGCCGGCGATCGAGCATGTTCGACAGATTTTTGCCGTGAAAGTGGCACGCGGCAGCGGAATCACTAAACAGGTATTTAGCGCAGCGGCGAGCAATCAGGATGAATTCGGTCGTGAATGTGTTTCAACTTTCAAAATGCACCCGCCGAACGAGCGGGTTGCCGTTTGCCTGGGAAATAGGAACTGTGCGTGATAGACACCTGAACCGACACTATGTGAACCTGACCGAACCAGTCGAAGCTGATGACTCGCGTTTCCTGCGAACGAGAAAAAAGGAAGCTTATAAAAAGAAGAAGAAATTTGCCTTGAGAAAACGTTACAAAAGCTGGTTAATTGGTAACGATAAATATTAATATAACCGAGGACTTCCTAATAGGACTAAGAAATTAATTATCTAAGAACTGTTATCGGGGTATTAAAAAAGTGATACTTCGCGAAAGGTTTAGGATGTTTAGGAACGATGAAATATGGCCGTTTAAACGTCGAAGAGGCTTGAACGACTCCGGAATTGACCCTAAACGGAACTTTGTTCGGTTAGGTAGTCAGGTTATAATAGATTCCATCGACTCGAAGCTATAAAAGTCGTGGGGAAACATTCGAAGAAAGAAAGTCGGTCCTTTATATACCTACGCTTGGAGAGCGCGTGAAAAAAGAGATGTAGAAAAGTGCAGTGCAGAAGGCTCTCTATCATTGGCGTAACTAGGTGGGGGACCTACGTTGTCCTCGTCGAACCAAGACGTCCACTGGTAGCACAATAGATTTCCTTACTTGTTACGAACTATAGAAATTTACAAATTTACAAGTTTGCAAGTTTACCAATTTACAAATATAGAAATTTTACAATTTAGTTTCGGATCTGCGAATTTAGGGACAGAAGTGAGGATCTATGGATATAGGAATGTATTGATACTGTAAATGAGTATGTGAATCTAGGAATATGAGAATTCAGGGATTGGGGAATTTCGGGATATAGGAATCTGGGAATATGAATATCTAGGAATATAAAAATATAGGGATATGGAAATGCAAGAATATGGGAATCTCGGGATGTGGAAATCTGAGGATATGCTAAACTAGAAATGTATCCAGGGATTTAAGAATTTTGTAATATCAGAATCTGAGGATGTGGGGATCTGGGGATATTGGTATTTTGCAACAGTGATGTCTAGGGATATTTGTATGTAAAGACGTGCAGATCTGAGGATGTGCTAAACTAGAAATGTGGGTGTCCAGGGATTGAAGAATTTAGTAATATCAGAATCTGAGGATGTGGGGATCTGGGGATATTAGTATTTTGCAACAGTGATGTCTAGGGATATTTGTATGTAGAGACGTGCAGATCTGGGGAATTGGGAATATAGGTATATAGGAATCCCTAAATGGGAGTCTAGGAATATAGGAACCTAAGAATTAAGAAATCCAGGAACTTGAAAATCTAAAAGTTTTGTAGCATAAAAAGGAATCTAGGGATTTGGAGATGGAAAAATTAGGAAATTTGTAAATTTGAGATATTGTAATTTCGAAACTAGGATTTAGTAATTTGGAAACATACAAATTATCTAATGTATAAAATTTTAGGGGAATAAGTGTTTGATTCGTAAACTTGAAAATGTGGAAACTCAGGAAATTTGTAAACTTGCAAATTTAAAACTTAGGGATCTGAAAATTTTAGAATTTGTAAATTAAAAAATTGTCAGATACGAAAGTTCGGGAAATAAAAAAATCTAGTTTGCACGTGTGTCACTCTAACAAAGCTCACATTGCCCCCAAGTGTACATACACGTTACAAATTAAAAAATTCACAAATTAACAAATTTTGAAGTACAGAAGTTTGGAAAACAAAAAAACTTGTCTTTGCATGTGTGTTCTTATTCAAAGTTCACATTGTCGCCAAGTGTACATACGTTACAAATTAAAAAATTTGCAACTTAAGAAATTTTGAAGTACAGAAGTTTGGAAAACAAAAAAACTTGTCTTTGCATGTGTGTTCTTATTCAAAGTTCACATTGTCGCCAAGTGTACATACGTTACAAATTAAAAAATTTGCAACTTAAGAAATTTTGAAGTACAGAAGTTTGGAAAACAAAAAAAACTTGTCTTTGCATGTGTGTTCTTATTCAAAGCACACATTGCCTCGAAGTATACATACATTACAAATAAAAAATTTCATAAATCAAGAAATGTTGAAATACGAAAGTTTGAGAAATAAAAATTTGTCAAGTGTGCATGTGCGTTCGTACTCAAAGCACACACTGCAGTCGAGTGTGCATGCCCGGTTGCTCGGTGGAGCGCGCTCGCGCACGCCCGCGAATGTTTCAGTTTCGTGAGTATAGACTCGGTAGGAGTAATAATCGTATACCGTTACTTCTTTCGAAAGGCCGTTGACTCAATTGCGCCCCGGATAAAAGAGGCGGTTCACGAGTCGTCCGCGACCGGTGCATGGGATATATCGGTGCTGTACCGTGTGTCTACACACCTACATTTCCACGTGTTCACCTATGAAACGAGACCGACGTCGCTCGACTTCGATCCACGATTTCGCGATCCTTTTCAAATCCATCGATCACTAGGCAATCTTACAAAATTTCGGGTCGATTATGCTTTGGTTGCGAAGTTTGAGCTCCGAAGGAGACACGATCGTTCATATTTTTGGGTTGAATCTACAATAATTTATCGATCGTTAAGCTATTAATTTTTTGACGGATTATTGGAAGCTGAAGGAAATTGGTCGTAACTAGAATTTTTCCAAAGTGGTCTAACTTTTAATTAATACTAAACCTACCAGCGTATGATTCGTACTTTAAAATTAAAAATGAAATTGAAATATAGGTGAACGACGAAATATAAATTAATATACATATTAATTATTTTCATGAAAATCAACTTAACAGATCGTGTGATTTATAATAATACTTGTGAATCGGTCATTTGATACCTTGGTAGTTTTAGCGTTACTTGCAATTAGAATGATAAAATAGAAATAGAGAAAAAAAAATCGAACAAAAGGCAATATAACAAGAGACATTAAGCCCGATTAAATTCATACCACGAAGTTTACGAATTGCAGTAAATAAAATACGGTTGATACAGAAATTGACATTGACGGCTTCATAAAACTTTCTTCCTAAACACAATTATTCAAGTTGCAATAAAAATCCCACGTTTGATGCCATAAATCATCGAACGCTCCGATCTTCCCATGAATTGTTACAGCAGTGCCGTGATCTTTTAAAAATTCTCTCTCGGTAGTACGAGCTAAACACAGTTCTCATGTTCCTGCAATTAATCACGATCAACGCCGGTAGTTCATGAAAAAAAAAAAATATTCCGAACAGTACGATTCCGTACCGACAATACGACTCCACAATCCTTTCCACTGATCCCCGATACCGTACTTCATAAAACGTTCCTCCGACACTATAAATCAATAACTACGTACCGCGCTAAAAACATAATAATCTCCGCCGGAATCTTCCCACTTACAATCAGAACGACAGCCAATAAACGCTTCCCGTTCCCTTCTTTGGTGCAATTAGTAAACGCGTATCATACTAAAAACATAATTCCTTTGCTAATCATTGATGGCCCATAAAAAGTGATTGTTCATAGGGTCCTTAGGTTGTGACGGAACAAAAGACTCTTTTAAGAGGTATTCTCGTTTGCAGATGGAAAAATAGTGTTTTTTGATCAATTTTTTCTTTCTTGAAGAGGTTTAATTTGAGAAGTGGGATGGTAGTCATTGTGTTGGTCAATATTTTGCTAGCATGTGGTACATATGTGTTGTAAGCTTATGTGGAGGTTGGTACTCAATGCACCTATACATATATATTTTATATGTATAGGGTTATAAGGTAGAATAACAATAGGGTTGAACTGCTAAAATGATAAAAGAAGAATTAAAGATTGAATAATTTGCGAAGTAATATATTTAAAAATGTTCTCGAATTGTCAAATCTGAAAATTTGAATATGTGAACATTTATAAATCCTCAAGTTTTACAAAGTTCCAATGTTCTGAATTATACAAAGTTCCAATGTTCTGAATTATCCAAAGTTTCAAAGTTCCACAATTCTAAGATTCCAAAGTTCTGAATGTCCAAAATCCAGAAGTCTCAAAATTACAAAGTCCAAAAATTCTAAATATTACTAAATCCCAGAATCCTAAATATTTCAAAATCACATAGCCCCAAAATTCCAAGGTCTAAGAATTCTAAATATTCCAAAATCTCAAATTCTCAAAATTCCAAAATCCCAAAGTGCGAGATTTCCAAAGATCTCAATGTCCAAAAATTCCAAAACCCCAGAATCCTAAGTACCTCAAATCTCAAAATCCGAAAATTACAAAATCTCCAAATCCCTAAATCCTAAATTTCTAAAATCTCAAACTCCCAAAATTCCAAAATCCCCAAAATTCCAAAACCTCAGAATCCTAAATTCCTTAAATCTAAAAATCCCAAAATCCCCAAATCCCCAAATCCTAAATTCCTAAAATCTCAAACTTCCAAAATCCCCAAATCCTAAATTCCTCAAATCTCAAAATCCCAAAATTCCAAAATCCCCCAATCTTAAATTCCTAAAATCTCAATCTCCCAAAATTCCAAAATCCCGAAAATTCTAAAATCCCAAAATCTCGAAGTCGCAAGTCCCAAACTCCAAAAATCCTAAACTCCGTAAAATTCGAAAAATCGAACCTATTAAAAAACGGAGACGATCCAATTCGCAGAAAGTCGCATTTCCAGTAAACGAAAGGACGCGTCGCGGATCTGCTCTCTCTTCAAGTGAGCCGCGCGCGAAACAATCTCGAAAATTACGGTCGGCTCGCAACGCGGAAACTGTTATATTCACCGATTTCAATCGTACATACGCGTTTAACCGATTCGCGAAGTGAAACGCAACGCACTGGCCGGTCGCTAATATTCCATCTTGACGAGGAGTAAATGACTTCAGCTTGGAATGTGTACTATCTAGGACATAACGCCGCACCGATATTCGCCGCGGTTCAGCGTTAGCTATCGCGAAAAACCTTATGGTATTTCGCTATCTTCGTCGGGTCTCTCGCGCTCCATCGTCTCGTACACATACGTACACATATTTCTTGACTTATGCTCGTGTCGATCTGTCTTCGCGAAATTGATAAACGAATCCGATGGGAACTGTGATCTACATTTCGAGTCAAACTTTATTCTTCTTTGACAATATTTTGTATCAAATTTTTTCTTATTGTTAGACAAAATGTATAAAATACGTATATCTTTAATAGTTCTTTTTTTTATATTTTGCTTTGTGGAGATAATTGAAAATTAGAGGTTATGAAGGCTGTTATTGATTTTAAATATTTTTACTTATTATTTATATATTTTGAAGATGATATCTGAGTGGGTCATCAAAGGAGTCTGATAAGTATTTCAGAATATTTTTAAGTTTGTTGAAAGGCTGGAAAAGTAGAACGACATAAATACCGACATAAGCGACATAAACCTAGTTTGCATATGAAATGGGAAAAAATACTAAACTTGTGGGAGATTAGAAACTTCAATAGAAATTACTAATAATTAGTAGAGGAATACTAATTATTGATCACGTTATCAAAATGTGAAATTCACCACGTCATGAAAATATTTAAAAAGAAAGTTACATTTAAATTAAATGTACAATTATTTTACAATTAATTTTGACATTTTGCTGAATTTTTATTTATAGCTTGACATGAAAAAACTTTATTCCATATTTTTTAACTATTCCGTACAGAATCATTAATCGTCACTTTGTAGCACTAGTTGATATATTCTGTGTACATCGTGGAAACAGAATAGTGAACGAGTTTTCAAAAAACGAATTTTCTTGAAGTGTAAGCCCGAAACGACTAAATCTAATTATACCTTTTGATCTATTTTTTTCATATAGAATTACTAGTTCGCAGCTAGTGGTATTAGTTTACGTGGTACTCTGTATTTTCATTTTACATGATAGAACTCTGATCAAATATAGGTGTGGACACTGCACAAATTTTCGAAATGGATTTTTTTTTAAAGGAAGCTTGGAATCAACAGATTTTACAGCAAATGTTTCATCAATTTTTTTCATAGAGAATTACTAATTGTTCAGTTTTTATACTGTAGTTCATACAGTATTCTGTAAATCTATATTTGATGTAATTGAAAAGGGTCTATGATCAAATACAGGTCTACGTAAGCGTATTTTTGAAGTTCATCAAATTTCACATAGAATTTCAAAAAAATGGAGTTTCTTCAAATCTGATACAACAAAATTGTATTTCATTTCAAGACATGAAAAAACATATAAATGTTATTGAAATTTAAAAAAAAAATAATTAGAAAAACTATTTACCAGGCGCCTTGTTTTACAAGATATGAAAAAATATGTTGTCACAACACATGAATTTTATTGAATTTTTTCAAACAAAATTAGAGCAACTTGCAGCTTTTACAAGATGTGAAAATATATATTGTCACAACATATAAATTTTGAAACAAAATAATTAGACCAACTGCACTTTGCAAAAAATTACAAAAATATACAATCTCGATAAATATTTGGCAAAAATGTGTAAACTGCAATGGATCTTACTTTGATTAAAAATTATTCCGATCCGTGACAGATAGATTTAAAGATATAGTGCCGAAATTAATTTCCTACCAACCTAAATATTGGTCCATTTTTTCACGCTGCATAACTTTCAATTAATAAAACTCCACAAAGTATTGCATAAAGTTCTACAAAAAAATAAAAGGCAAACGATATCCCACAGAATTAATCATATGGAACGGCGAACCAAAGTCCGACGAAGAAATCGATTTAAAGAACAATCAGAAGGATCGCCGAGCGTAATTGTGGGAGTAGTTTCATATTCTTGGCACGTTCAAGCGTCTCGAAGTTTCTTTTCTAGATTCTTTGACCGCGAAAGGCCCCCGGTAAACTCGTTTCTCTTGTCTCTAGCAGGCGCGAATGCATGCTCTCTAATTTTACAATTATCGAGAGAACCGTAAGCTGCTCTCCGCTTCGCACGAGCGATATTAGCGCGAGTTGCGAAAGGGTCGCGGCGCTGTGTGTTTCTCGCGTTTCACAGATCACGGAGCAATGGAGTCCCATTTTTTCCCGCCGCCATTTCTCGATCTAGAAACGCTAGGACGAGGTAAAAGTCGCCGGGTTGACGATCGAATATCAAACGATTTAGATATCGCGGTATTGTTATCCTCGTTGAGCGTTCATAGAGATCGCCTTGTTACTCGATGACCACGGACAAGCGTACAGCGAAAGGGGAAATGCTCTCTAACTGTGCGGAAAAAAAGAGAAATCGACGCCCAGATGGGAGATCGATGTCCTATAAAGAGAAATATCTGCACCTCGATGAGCATCGTGAACTGACACTTTCCATCCTCACTCACTGATACCATTCGTTTTTAACGTCTTACCAATTACACCTTCCGATCTTTAACCAATAATTTTCGCACCACTTTCATGTTTATCAACGAGTTAATATAAAATAAAATACACTTAAGGTAATACTATTATTATCGCACTTTATTACAAAATTTATTAAAAATTGCAGCGGTATCGAAAAACAAAAATTCACTCTTAACAAAACATATGTTTGCTGAAGTTTTACTTATAATTATAATTGTAATTTTAAATGTTCTTAAAAGATTGTACAGGGGTTATTCCGAAAAAGAAATGTACAATTTCAGGAATAAATTTTTCTTCCTAAGAAGATATTGAAAATGAACGGCCCTGTATATGAAAATCAATCGCTTATTGTTTACATTAACGGTAATGTAGATTCAGAAGCGTCAATTGAATGTTTCGGTATTTTTCAAACAAATTATCTGCTAGTTTCAAAGGAAACTAAACGACACGAGTTACTGCACTTTAGACTCGACGATACGCTTACTGTAATCAGCCTTAGGAACGTAAAGACACGTTTAACTGTACCTCGTGTACAGTATAGATCTAATATATTATTCTACTGGTGATAGAACAATAGAACATGCTCGAATCGTATCCCTACGAAACATGAAATGAAACAAAAATTATTGGAATCATAATATGCGAACGCGATGAATCATGTGAAATCATGAACTTAGATATTAAAATGTATTTTATTATCATTTTTCTTTATTTATGAATACAATTTATAAATGAAACAGCAGATCTGTAAATAAAATAGTAGATCAATACATAGAGGTATAAATAAAATGGTAGATTTGTAAATAAACATATATTAAAAACAATAGATTTATAAATAAAATTCTATGTTATAAGATAAAAGGCAGCTACTCCGTTACTGCAAATCATTTGATTTACTCAAAGAAAATTTTTCATATAATTATTTTACTTAAATTAGTTTACTTAAATTTTGTTAATTTAAGTAAACTAGTCAACACTAAATTACTAACAATGTTGCAAAGTACTTCGTTCCGTGGCGGACATCTTGTTATTGACATAACCTTGTCTAGGTATCTCCAAGATGAACAAAGTATGATCTCTGTTTTCCTAAATGAAATTGCATATTTTTTCATGTAAATCTATTCAAGACAACAAAGTAAGATATCAGAAAGACAAGAAATCAAAAGTCCGCATGTCGTGAAATATTTCAAATTCAAAAATCCGTACCACAGTTTGTACATTATACAAACCCTATAACTATTTTCAGATCAAATAATACAAAAAGAGAACATTCCAAATTTGTTAATTCCATGATTCCGCACTTTTTGATCGTTTTAATAACTTTTTTGACAAAGTAGTAATAAAATATCAAGTTCAAAAATGAGAATATCGTGAAATATTTCAAATTCAAGACTCTATAACATGACTGATGTGTACATTATACAAATGCTGTAACAATTCAGCTAAAAAATGCTAAAAGTAGAGACAGTTTTGAAAGGTGAATTTTGTGTTATTTTCCAAATCGTAAACAGAGTAAGCGACATTTAGTAGAAGCACCTGTAATGCTTCCTAAATAACCGAGTGAGTTGATTTTTATTCGGTTTTACAATTATTGCTCAATTTTCAGCGGTTATCGAGCGATTCCGTTTCGTGTTTGGTCCTCGGTGTATCGTTTCGATTCTTTATTCCCGGATAAAACGAGATTTTCGACGATTCAAGCGGGAGCGGGCGTCTTGAATGAACTCTGGCGATCCTGAAGAGTCCCTTTAGCTCGCAGTGCCCGTAGCTCGCCACGAACGAGACGAGGGAACGCATTCCACGAGGTCGTCCGCCGACGATCTGCATTCGCAGAAAAGGACGAAGAAGCCGAGGAAGCGAGCAAAACGAATTAGCATCCCGATCGTCCGGAGAAGGTTCTCTCTGTTTTTCTCTTTCCCTCTATCACCGTGTCTCTCTCTCGTTCTCTCTTTCTCTTGTTTCTCTCCGTCGTTGTCTCTCGGTGCGCTTGTACCCGACTCCTTCCTCGTCTTCCGACTTCGAACAGCGTACGCACTTTCTTACGCGCGTGCACAAACAACGAAGCGAGCTGCGCCACACCACACCGTACTTACTCCACACACGGCTAACCACATAAATCACCGATCCGTTCGATGGCTCGCGAACGACTCCTATAGATGGTAATAATACGCTCGAGTCCAGATATACGCGTCGCCACGCCGATTTAAATGGCGCGCGCTTCTATCGCTCGTATCGATGGATTAATAAATATCGCGTGGTTTAGCCGGATCGAATATAATGTACCTTTTAATTGATGCTTGTCGGACGGATATGAGAATTTTTAGGAATTTGCACGTATTTTTGGGATTTTGCAATTTTGGAATTGGGATATTTGCAAATTTTAGTTTGGAATTTTGGGACGTTGGGTTCTTGGGGTTGTTGAACTTTTAGATACTGGGATTTTGGAATTTTGGGATCTTGGGGACTTGCAATTTTTGAATTTTGGAACCTTGGAATTTTGGGACTTTGGACCTTGGAATTTGAGGATTTTGGACCTTGCGATTTTATGACTTTGAAGCCTTCAGATTTTAGAATTTTGGACCTTGCAATTTTGGAATTTTGGGACCTTGGAATTTGAGGATTTTAGGCCTTGAAATTTTAGAATTTTGGACCTTGGAATTTTGAGACTTTGGGACTTTGAAATTTTAGGATTTTGGACCTTGTAAGTTTAGGACTTTGGGACCTTGGAATTTTAGGATTTTAGTACCTTGAAATTTTTGGATTTTGAGATCTTGGGATTTCAGGATTTTGGGACCTTGAAATGTTTAAACTTTGGGACCTTGCAAATTTGGGACTTTGGACCTTGAAATTTGTTGGTCTTTCAAATATTGGAATTTTCAACGTTTTGACTGTAGGATTTAGTAATCCCAAGTAGTACAATAATATAATAGTAGAATGACAGAATAATACACTAGCAAAATAAAATCGTAAGGCAACAAAATAGCAAAATGGTGAACAGTAGAGCAGCATAATATTAAAAATGACATAACAGTGAAATAATACAATAGTCATATAGCAAAATACTGAATTAATAAGATAAATGCTCTGACAATACAATACTCTGCACAATCGCAGCATGTGGCGCCATAGCTCCACACATATGACTCTATTTAATTCCCAATCTCTTACTGTTTAATATCCAAATAAAATCTGACAATGCAGAGAAAATAACAAGTTGAGGATTTGAAACTTGTTAAAGAAGACTTGAAAATTGATAAATTTCGCAATTTTCAAATTTATAAATTTCAGTATTTGAAGAAGTGAAAATCTAACAATCTAGGAATCTGAAAATTTACATTGCAAACACAAAGGAATAAATTTTCTAGCTAAGACACGTATCCTTGTTCAATGGAAAGTAACGTTGCAGTGAAGTATGCATCGTAATATAAACATTAAAATTTTCCAAGAAGAAACTTCATCGAAGACGAGCAAGAGGTCGGACGCGCGCCAGTGTGCGCAGCCCAACGTATCTTTAGCCGACACATTCTTCATGCCCGCGTTACGTCTCTCTTCCTTCTAGATAGAATTCTATTTTTAAATTGAACGCAATAAGTTTAACGCCATGCGCAGCATTATCGTTTCGTGCGTTTCGTGCGTTCCGCCTGGTGTCCGACTATAAACTTCACGGCTATACGTATTTCCTTTTATCCTACCTGGTTGTCTGTCATCGATTCCATCCTCTGCTCTCCCATCCGGAAACCATGTGGGAAAAACGGCGAACCGATGGGGCACGCTCACGGTGTTTACTGCCCGCACGTGGGCCCCTGTGCGACCACGAGTGACACTGCCAGTCGAAGGGTGGGCAATTTTAATGTGGTTATGAGAACCACTGGAGGGCGGTGTTAATACAATCGTTTTATTGAAATTATATACAACTAGGAGAATTTTGAGATCCGTAATGAACCCAGAAAATCTTGTGGAAACCTAAGGAGATCCTACGGAAGTCCTACAAAGATCCTAGTGAAATCATATTACAACTCCCAGGGAAATCGTGAGGTCCTTAATGGTTCTAGAAAATCCTATGCAAAATCTAGGGAGATTCTATAGGAGTCCTACAAAGATACTAGCGAAATAATATACGACTTCTAGGGAAATCTTGAGGTCCCTAAGGATCCTAGAAAATCTAATGGAAAGTCTAGGGAGATCCTACGGAAGTCCTACAAAGATCCAAGAGAGATTATATTACAACTTCTAGGGAAATCGTGAGGTCCTTAATGGCTCCAGAAATCCTATGCAAAATCTAGGGAGATTCTATAGGAGTTCTACAAAGATCCTAGTGAAATAATATACGACTTCTAGGGATATCTTGAGGTCCCTAAGGATCCTAGAAAATCTAATGGAAAGTCTAGGGAGATCCTATGGAACTCCTACAAAGATCCAAGAGAGATTATATTACAACTCCTAGGGAAATCGTGAGGTCCTTAATGGCTCTAGAAATCCTATGCAAAATCTGGGGAGATTCTATAGGAGTCCTACAAAGATACTAGCGAAATAATATACGACTTCTAGGGATATCTTGAGGTCCCTAAGGATCCTAGAAAATCTAATGGAAAGTCTAGGGAGATCCTATGGAAGTCCTACAAAGATCCAAGAGAGATTATATTACAACTCCTAGGGAAATCGTGAGGTCCTTAATGGCTCTAGAAATCCTATGCAAAATCTAGGGAGATTCTATAGGAGTTCTACAAAGATCCTAGTGAAATAATATACGACTTCTAGGAAAATCTTGAGGTCCCTAGTGATACCAAAAAGTCTTATAAAAAATTTAGGGAGATCCTATGATCTACAAAGGTCCTATCTTAGGATCTACAAAAATTAACGAAATCATTTACAAATCCTAGGGATATCTTGAAGTCCTTAGTGGTTTTAGAAATTTCTATGGTAAATCTAGGGAAATCGTATGGAAGTCCTACAAATGTCCTGGGGAAATCATGTACAATTCCTAGGGAAATTTTAAAATCCTTAATGATTCCACAAAATTCTATGGAAAATCTAGAGATTCTATGAAAATCCTACAAAGATCCCAGTAAAATCTTAGAGAAATCCTATAAAAACCCTAGAGATCTTGCAACAATAGTTCATTTTTATGGTCCTAGAAAGATTTGAAAAACCTAGAACATCCTAATGAAAATCGTAAGGGAGATGCTAGGCATCTCTGCACTTCTTAACCAAAGGAATCCTACGTTGTCGGCGAGCGCATAGAAGATAAACGAAGAAAGGACGAGGAAAGGAAGAAACGAAGCAGGTGAGAAAGAAGGACAGCTACTTAAACACGAAGAAGAGCGAAACGTTGAAGAAATAAGCAACGTACGCGGTGGAAAGTGTACGTATCCACGAGCGAGTATGTGTCCCTTTACTCGAGAAGCGATCCTATTCGCGTAAATTGAGTGTGTGAGTGGCTTAGGGACATCGCGAGGGGTAAAGAGATGCATAGGTGAATCTTGACATTTATATGTGTGTGACCTGTCCCGCGTCGAGGTATTCGTCTACTACGCATTAGAAGAGACTCGTGTAGGTGTACGCAAGTATTATTCCGAAGATCTCCCGATGTGTTTTATGCTCGCGGTATCTAGCCGCTACGTTTTACCATATACGAGAGATTTAAGCACGCCCGTGCACGGAATAGTTGCGTGTATTGTATGGGAAAATTGCTGTTGCCGGGGACCCATAGGTTCCTGCTTGTTCTAATATATCATACGATTGTTCCTTACACCTTTTCGCGACTGTGGAGGACTCTGCTGGGATAAATAAAGTGAATGCAACCTTGGGAACAGCGAAATTTGGGAATTTGGGACTTGCGGAAGTTTGGGATGTGGGGTTTCGAGATATGGGCAGAATTCAGAATTTGAGAAGGAAATTTTTAAGTTAGTACTTTGTGGATGAGGGATTGAGGAATTTGGGATGTGGGGATATAGGGATTTGAGAACTTGTGAGCTTGTAAGTTTGGGACCTTGTGGATGAGTGACTTGGAAAGGGACTTTGGAAAATTTGAGGTATGGGGATTTGGGGATGTAGAAATTTCAGATCTTCAGAATGTGAGAACTTGGGACTTTGTGGATGAGAGACTTAGAAATTTGGGACTTTGGAAAATTTGGAAGTTTGGGACCTCAAGTTTGGGAGCCCTTGGAAAACCAAAACTTGAAACCTTACTTTCCAAATAAGATACTCTACACTCCACACTTTTCATCTCTACATTTGGAGGTCCCTATTCTCCACCTCCATATATTAACGTCCACTAGGTCCACACAGTATCTTCCGTACCAACGAATCCCATAACCTGACCCCTAACCAATCAATCGTAACAAGAATTACCAATAACCATCGGCACTTCGGTGAGGTCCGTGTCTGGCAAGAGTAGATTTCGACCTTCGAGTTCCGACCGTTCCGCAGCGCGTGGGGACGCGTTCTGTTGGCTCTCTATGCACTCGAATCGCATGAGTTTAACATACGTGTGCATCTGGGTAGTGGTACGTCTGTTCGATCCGTTAGGTAGTGGTTTCCCTGCGGTTCTTCCACGGAACACGGTCCACGTGTACGTACACGTAAGCCTGCTGGGTGTGAGAGCCGTGTAGGTGGCTCTTCTAGAAGGAGAACGAAGAGGAGGGGTCGCTGACGTCCCAGCCTGACGCCAGGGCGACCTGCGATCAAACCGGGGGTGAGGACGAAACATCTCGGCGTCGGCCACGTATTTATGCGTCACCGTTTGCATTCGTAAACCGAGATCGGTCAAAATTGTCCCGGGAGAGGATCCAGGAAAGTCAGGGTCACGGGTCCGGTTCTCGCAAGATTTAGGAGACCTTTGTTTCGAACGGTGGAGGAGGACAGAGATGTTTAACCTCACGGATCACCTTTATGGTTATAAAAAGATCTAATTCTGTCGTGTAATTTCGCTTTCGATAGTAAAATACTGAAGCTTACAAAGTGATGGGTACCAAAGATATTACATACGTATTATGTATGTATTTAGTCATGCATAGATTATATTTATAAATAACCTCATGTATATTATATGATTCTTGAGCAAATTAGTATATTTGATATTATTGAATATTTTATATTAATACATTGCAAGTGAGATTCATTAGGCTAACCTAAATCCAGTCTTCCTCTTTTTTATTTAAACAATTTTATTTAATTACAGAATATGTGAATACTGTTTCTTTTGAAAGAGAAGAATAATTCGATTGATGTAGTTCCTACATACGGTACAATTAGGTAATTACGCGATGTAGTCATAAATTCATAAGTTCAGTAAGGACTCACCTCCTTTTATGACAGTATTTAAATTAACCTACACGAGTTTACCAATAAAGCAAGATTAATCAAAAAGTACCTAAAAATGAGAATATAACATATTACATCTAAATTGAACTCAGTTACTTAATTATAATATATTAATCATTTTGTTATATTAAGTGTAGGATTTGGATAAGTGCAGGTTAACATAAAAATTTCTGTAAAACCGTATCATTTTACGCAGACAATTTAATTACAAAATTCAGCTCATGCAGATCTGTACATTAGCGAAATTGGATACAGTGAGCAGAAATTATAAATTCAAGTATCTTATGTGTTATGAACACAGCTTGAACAGCTCGAGCGGCAGAAAGCTCGCCAAATAAGAAACGCTTCCGCCATAATTACATACTATTATTATATAAAACCGTGCGAGTTAAGTGATAGTGAAAGCACTATCCGTTTCATTGTTCAACGATCCACCGTACCAATAAACGAACAATAAAAGAAAGCCATTACGTAAAAAATATACCATTACGCTCAACTCTTTCGCAAACTCTAACCTCATCCTTCAGTTTCTCCGTCATCCTCCCACTCGTCAACTTTCATTTCAAATTCTGTCCGATCAGACTGAACCGACTGATTCGTACATCTGTGCAATAATTCCATTCGATGTACAGTTTTTATTAAATACATCACACACACTCAGTTAATTTATTCGAAATTAAAATGATATACAGTGTGATGTAGAGTGAAGTTTATGAAGGTTGATAGATGTGTGCAAAAATAAAGGAAGAAATTTTTACTTGACAATATAGTTGCTTTCCAAGTTTAGTTTAGTTTTGTAACACAGTTTTCATTTATTTTTGCATGTAAAACTTTTTTAACTGACAATAGGATATTATGTTTTAAGAGACACCCTGTAGATATGCATAGCACTCTTTTCACACTTCGCTGTATATTATCGAAATTACCCATCACACGTAACAAAGTTATTAGAAAAACTGATATGAACGAAATTATCTGTAAAAATTATAACAATGCAATGAACCCAACTATGAAAGCATTGATATAGAAATCGTAACCTCTCCTCGCATCTTGCTCCCTATCACCACCTTGAGTCAGCACAGGTAAAAAAGTTACTAGAAAAGAATGTAGACAACAAAATGATGTGTAAAACAAGACCAACGATTTTTACTTCGAGAGCAGTAAAACCTCGAAGGAGGAATTACATAACAGGGACGTATGTGACAGGTCCTTATCGAGCGTCCACTGTATATCACGCTTTTAAAACCCAGTAAATTGTAAAAGAATCGAAAGTACACGTTTGTTGGTGTATTTTTTGTCGAAACGAGTATAGTATAGCAAGGTAGTACGACCTCGAGAAACCGAACGATCTTACCTGTCGTAGTCGGGAAACGTATTTAATAATTTCCGATTGGAAAAACGAGCCTGGCACTATTCGTAGAATCGTAAAGGCAGGATGTTTTCCATCGGTGGTTGTTCGTTGTCTCAGGTAATACGATCCCCGTTGTAAGGCGCATGCTTGTTGCACGGGCCCTTCATCATACGGCTTTTCTCGGTTCGTTCCCGAAGGCTCGCCGGGAATCCTCGTGTCCCAGGCCACGAATATTATATTGTAATATTTATCGCCGTGAACGGCGAACGACGGCATATATTATGGCCGTCGAATGGAGCCAGCCCGGTGACGTGCCAAGCTGACGGCGTGGACGACCTGCGAACACACAACCACCATCGGGCTTCTTTACATTCCATACGAACAGAAAACGCGCGACTCGCTTATTACTAAAGAGCTTAGTTAATATCGTTTCTACGGGAAAGTTACTATATTTTTTCCAGAATTATCTTACACTCGTTATCATTATTTTACGCTCGATCATCCCGACATGATCTTTCATTTCGGCTTTCGGTTTTGATCCGCTGTATGCTCATTATCCAATTACTCGAACGTTCATGGTAATTTGTAGAAACTAAATTATATAAGTTTGCTATGCTTCAATTTAGGCTTCAGATTTCGTTGCTTTAGCAGGATTTAATGGAGAGCAGGGCTCTTCTAGGGGAAATGGGTAGAGATTGTTCGGGAATCTGGGAGTTGGAGATTTTGGGAAGTGGTAATTTTCGGATATGGAGATTTCTGGGATTTGAGAATTTGGAAGCTTGAAAATTTGGGAATATGGCGAATTTGGGGATTTTTGGATTTTGGGATTTAGAGATCTTGGGATCTAGAGATGTGGGGATCCAGCAATATTGGAATTTAGGAATATCAGGGGCTAGGAATATTGCGGTATAGGGATATTGAGGTCTAAGGATATTGACATCTAGGAATATTACAGTATAGAAATATTGGAATCTAGGTATAGTGGACTTGTGAACTTTGGAATCTAGTGATCTCTCCACGTGGAAATTTGGGAATATGGCAAATTTTGGGTATTTATGGATTTTGGGATTTAGGGATCTTGGGATCTAGGGATATTATAATCCAGGAATAGTGGAATTTAGGGATATTACGGTCTAGGAATATTGGGGTATAGGGATATTGAAATCTAGGGATAGTAGGTCTATACTCTGGAATCTAATGATTTCTCTCCATGAAAATTTGGGAATACAGGGAATTTGTGAGATTTGCAACATCTGTGAAATTTGAAAAATTGGAGAAAATTCAAAATTTAAATATTGCAAAAATATGAAAAATCTGGAGCCTGTGGATTTGAGAATTCGGAAGCTTAAAAATGTTGATACTTGGAGATTCGAAAGTTCTGAAATCGATAATTGTCATTTTGAACCGAGAATATGAACAAGACCCTAACTACCTTGAATAAAATTCAATTTTGAAATTGATATGCCGTAAGTGCTACTCTGCGATACTTTTATGTCATCAAATCATGCCAGACTTTCTATGTTTCGAAATCGGCCTAATACCCAATACTTTCACGTTCCAGATCTTTGAACGCGTTACACTAACTTAGAAACTGCACACGTACTCGCGTTAATGAATTAAATCTAGCAAAACTAAACGAAAAGAAAACTGAAAATAAAAAGCGGCAAGTTTCTCGACCGGGCAACAGAATCTCTCGGAGCTTCTGGTAGCTCATATCTGGAACACGACGTGTTCCTCTTTCTTCGTTCTTCTCTCTTTTTACATTTCACCCAAACTTCCTCGAATCGCAGTTACATAAAGCATGCTGAAACGGTCCTTAGCATAATCCACTGCACGCTTATCAAAACCCATCAACGAGCAAAGCCCTCCATGCCACTAACGAGTTGTTCTTATTTTTAGTTCGAAACCACTGTACCAGAGATACCGACCATCCTGTGTGTAACAATGTTTGCCCGTGTGTGAGCGTGTGGTTGCACGTAGCTCATCCAACAGCGGATTTATCTCTTACACTCCACCCGCGCACCCACGTCACACGATAATGCAATAATTGACCTTTTCGTTTAGGTCGATGGAGAGGAAGGCAAAAACGGGTCGACACGCTGGAGACAACTATTTCGAGCGTGCGTGCAAACACGAAAACTGCGTGAGAAAATTACCGAAACTGCAGAAATTAACCCCTGTGTCTCATGCTATTAGTGATACGATTTGTGGTTCAAGGATGAGAAAGGGTCAAGGTGCTTTGGCATTTTTGGGACTTTAAAAAATAACTGTATAATACAGCCCTTATTTTATTTTTCATCTAAAATTAGTGTTCGAACATCTAGTGTTAATCCTACTCATTGTATAAAATGTCTCAGAAGACGAGTGCAAGGGGCTAATATTTGACCAACATGATCAGTTTAACTTGTCATACGACTCGTGACGCACTGAATACTTGAAGTCCAATTATAATTGGCATTTGACTTTGCAAGTCAAGGATCACTGAAACTGACACAATATTTTGACATCCTTTATTTTTAATACTGTTATTAAGCCCTGACTGAGGCATCTGACAAATAAATCGTATGGCGAGGCATTAATCAGTTTCGTAATGGTTATTTTATTAACACCCCGTAGAACGATGTTGATTTATCACGCGTGTACGGCAGAATCGATGCGTTCTGGGAGCAGATACGATCGATCGCGAGCGTGTGCGAGCTGATCGCGCGTGTGCGCATACTCTTCTCGGATTCACGAATGAATTTTCAGTTTAGCCAAGGCCACGTCGATTCGACGACAACGAAGACGACCGTGAATCATTCTCTGGTTACTAGCTGGTCCATTCGCGACTATTATTCAGGTTTCGTCTCACGGTCAAACGGTTCACATATTCCTCTGCCCTTGTCGATTTTTCTTGATAAGGCGAGCCTCGTCCTTGCGTCAAAGGTCGACGGTAAACACACCGGCGAAGAGAAAGAGGTCCTACCTTTAATTGCTGGAACAAAAGTTCTGCTCGAAAGTCTGGGGAGACGATAGTTTGCGTACACCCCTTTTTTCCTCTTCGTGGCGATCAGACCTCTTTAAGAGGGCTGGGAACGAACGGTTTGAATTGATTTTTCGTCAGAATGCTCTAATAATCATTACTGAATTTCACTGAATTATTGAACCAAGGTTATATGATTAATGGAACACTTTGTTCACCCTTTGCGTTCGGAGATTTTTAGCATTTAATCCTTGTAAGAGATTGTCAAGGGCAAAGTTAAAATTAGTAATCCTTATTGTTAGTAATCTAGAAATTTTGGTACGTGCAGTTCTTGGGACATAGAGGTTATGGGACATGTCTTGAGATATAGGGATTCTGGAACGCGTGTTTCTTGGGATTTAGAGACTTTGTATGTGATTCTGATATAAGAACCTTGCAACATGTGGTTCATGAGATGAGAATCTAAGAATTTAGGGATCTAAAGCAAACACAGTATTCACCATTTAGCAATATTTTGGAGAACTGGAGAAATTTCAAAATTTGGACACCTCAGAATCTAGAAACTTCAAAACTAGGTAAAATAGGGAATTTACAAGTCCATAACAACCCAACGCCACATAACTCCGCCGCCATTTTTTATTGTACTCCAACTCCGTCAACAGTTTTCTTCTCTAATTAAATAACCTGTCAATGTTCCAAACTCCAATGGAATCTCGCAAAATGTTAATAACTCCGTATTGAATATAATAGCATTCCCGATAAGTTAGAACCGGAAGAGACCTTGAAGTCATTGACCCAGCGCAAGATCGATTTATACAAACAAGCGTTCGATGATTGATCGAGAATCGAGAACCGTTTCGTTTCCTCGGTTGTTTTTGCAAGGGTGTACGAGGCTAGATGCATTCTGTGCAGGTGAATCATTGCTAAGGAGGCTAAAATAATTGGACGGTAAGTAGACTTCAAGGCGAAACGTTTCTCAGGACGACCATCCCGTCCATCTCGCCTACGTCGTTGCGATCGAGCTCGCGTTGCGGCCAAATTTGGCGATGAATAATTAAAAAAACGCCGTCCCTCGAGAAACTCCTTAGAACAGTCTTTTCGAATACATGGGTGTGGGACCTTACCTTGATTACGACTTCGATCTGGTTTTATACATTTCAGACTCATTCCAAATTTTTCGTACACTTTTACTTATATTGAAGTTGCAGGAAGGTTCAAGTATTGTTTTCAATTAGGATTGCATGTGAGGATATTTTGGATAGTCGTGTTATGACTATGACGATAGTCGTGTTATTGGTACATTATGTATTTTATTAGAAACTTTGACTTTATTCAGAAATTAGCAAATCTTAAGTGGAAAGGTTCTAGGTGATTCTAAACCTAGATTCTGAACCTGGACCTAAACCGAATCATAAGGGAAACCTAATCACAAAGACTAAGTATATCTTAATCTAAGAAAAAATCTGGATCTAGACTTAGTTTCAGGGGAAACGTAGACTTAGTCTGAAGGGATACTTCATCTAAAGCTAGATCTAAACTTAGTTTTAGGGGAAAGTTAGACCTGTACGGAGAAACCTCGTTCCTCAGAAGAAACCTCGACTTCTAGGGGAAACCTAGACCTAGCTTTAATCTTTGAGTGAACCTAAACCTAGGGAAAAGGTAATCTCAGAAAAGATCTAACTCCAGTGAAAATCTACCCTTATCTCCTACATCCTTACTAAATCAACGTTACACTTATACCCGATACAAAATTACGTTTAAATACTAGTTTATAAAGAATAACCATTTGCATATTTATAACAAACGCATCGTCTTTGTTTCTACAATTTCAACTGTATAAATAAGAGGATAATTTTTGTTTTGTACCATCGTTTTTGCAGGATATGTCACTTTATTTTGAAATAATAATGTTTGACGTAGCGGCGCGAATGTCGTAAATCATATTATTACGAGCCAGAACGCATTTCGACAAGGTGACGACAATGTACGTACTTGCTCGTTATTATATCAAGTGTTGGAAACGTTGCGAAATTGACAAGGAAAACTTTAACACCGTGAAAGAATAAAAAGAGATTCATACAGCAATTGAAGTTGTTACAACGCGTATAGAGGCACAGTGGATGGCCTTCGCGAGCGGCCAACAGATGCATTGATAAAATTAAAACGCAAATAAATAAGTAAATAAATGGAAGTAAAGACAAATAAAGTCGGGAAGGTGAGATGAAATCGATGATAAGCATCCTTTTTTTTTTATTCGTTCCACCTTTCAATTCGCTGCCTGTTTCTTTTACGTATTTTTCTTTCAGTTAACCCTTTCGACGTACATATACGTCGTGCAAAACACAGCGCGTTTATCAGATCTCCGGTTGAAAGAAAACGGAAATTTATAATTCTATATTTATCACGAAATTCTCGGCTGCTCGACGTACGTTGTACAGTTTCTAAATATAGTGTAACGGAACAAAAAAAGCGTGCCTGGAAATATTTCCGATATTTATGTTAATACAGCGGTAGCCTGGGGAACATTTGTCCACACGCAATCGGACCGTTCACGAAATTAGGCCAAGTAGCTCGCTTCTTCCTGTAGCATCGGTACAAATTTATTCCTCAGAAATGGCGGAAAATAGCGCCGTTTTCGGTGAGACACGCAAGTAGATTGACCCATCAGTGGTCGGACATAGTTCACTAGAAGATCAAATACCGATGTCAACGAGTTGAGGCTGATGTGTTTAGAGCTACATTTGGTCAGAATAGAAAAATGGACGCCTCACACGTACTTTCGACGGTATACTCCAGAAGTCACACACCAATTAGGCCAAAAATTATTATTTGCCGAAATGTAACTGGTAGTCACGGTGGGATAGCTTCTTTTACTTTGGGTCACAACTCTTGGGTCATCTGTACTTCAGAATTGGTCAAAATGTGATACATTTTAAACATGAAAATGTGAAAATTTGAAATCTTGAAATCTTGAAATCCTGAAGTTTTGAAATCTTGAAATCTTGAAAATGAACAAAGTAAACTTGATTTTTGTTGCACTACATGCACATTAACATTGCTTTAGTTTCCACTTAAAGGTTACGAAAGAATACCGTAACAAATATTCTTAGAATCGTACGGTGAACGGATTTCGAGGTAGGTGGTTAACCCACAAAATGACAGAAACTGGATGCATTAAAACCAGTTGTTTTCGATTAATTCGAAGCGTAATAGTACGTGGTAAAAAGGTGCTTTCGAAATTAAACGACAATGTTGGTGGTAAGTGTTCACCTACTGTTTGCCACCTACGTGACTAATTGCCACGAGCAATATCAGCGTTTCCATGGCTTCTTCGAATCAATTTAACCATTAGTACGGTAATAATACGGTTGTACACTGCTCGTTCCGTTTTATTAATACTTATGGTACGTTTCTGATCTTGTCAGCAACATATTCCTGCATTCTGTAAGTACATTTAATAAAATGGTTCTCTTCCTTTCGACTTCGTTTACTCATATATTTCCATTTTTTAATTCTATGAATTTTTAATGTCGAGAATATAACAAGTTTAATATGTAACAATTATTTCGTTATTGCTACTTTTGTTCTTTGTTAGTTTGTGTTATTCCTTTGATATGTAACAATACTGTTTTGAATCTTTTTGATTTAGTGTTAATTTTCATTTTACTTTGATGAATTTTTCAGACCTCATGTCACTAGGACTAGAGTACTTTTGTTATTAATATTGAATTTATTAGTACACTTTTAGTATTAATATCTTAATTCATTAAATTAAGGCTACGTAAATTATTTGTTAATTCATGTATATTGCAATTCTTCTTTCAATTCGAGTTCAAATATTCGCATTTTACTTAATAGTACTTCTTTGTATTATTTTCATGTGCTTTTAATATTACTATTGTTCAATTCATTTAGTACAATAGTTCGTATAAAATGAAATAAAATAGCAAAATTATAGTCATCAAATTTTTGCAATTACCAAAATTCAATGTTAACATTATTTATATCAGTATAGCAGAGTGAAATAACAGTTACATTATCAAAATTAACTTAACCTTATTACTTTTCTCAGTGGCCTTTTAGTAATGAATATTACTATTTCATTTTAATAGCAATGTTTCTTTATACTGTTCACCTGTATTATTAATGTCCGTATCTTGGGGTACAGAATTAACTACCAATCCCAAGATTACTGCTTATAACATGCACCTGTTAACTGTAACAAGTGCTGCAAACAGCACCGGCACTTCCTTAGCCTTTCTAAACGAACACACAGCCATTGTAACACTTCCTTCCTCCCTTCCTCGTTTCATTAGCACTTCTACTTCCTCTGAATATATCTTACAATATCAAATTTTCTCTAGAATCAACCATATTATTGTACTTACTTAACAATTAAACTTTTAAATGAGTCGTTCTAACCACTACCTTTATTCCTATCAAGATTCTATTCTAGAATCAATTCTATTTTAGGGATCTAAACCTCCATTTTACTGTCAAGGTTTAAGTACAATTCTATTTTAGGGATCCAAACCACCATTTTGTATATTTAATTATATATTCAAGATACAAGAACAAAAAATTCATGAATTTTGTTAAATGTAAAAGTAGTAGCAGTTGTAGAGGTATATTTTGTAGTACAGGTTGTACATTAATACAGAAGTTATGGTATTTATCAAATTATGTTTAAAAATTATGAGGTTGTATTATACACTCATGTTGAGGTTATATTTTGCATTCAAGTTTTTATATTAATACAGAAGTTATGTTATGTATTAAATTCTGAGGTTATGTTTCAAAAGGATGAGGTTGTATGTTGAGGTTATGTCATACATTAATGTTCAGGTTATTGTATATTAATATCAAGTTTATTTCGACAACGATGAAGTTATATTTCATATTAATATTGAGACTACATTATACATTAATACTCAGATTACATTATACATTAAAATTATAGTTATTTTGAAAACATTGAGGTTATGTTATGACATAAATTAATTCTCACATTACAAAACTGTTGAGGTTATGTTACACATTACTGTTTAAATTATATTCAATGACTTGCAATTAACTCTTACATATACTCTTCATGTACAAATAACCAATACAACTATGAGTTATATTATATATCTAGTTATAAATTAAATTTCTCAAAAAGAAAATAAATAAAAGAACTCCTACAAAATGAACAAATAGAATATTTTTTATTAACAATACCAAGAAGAATACCAGAAAGATAACATCAGCAAAATGGCATAACATAATACCAAATTAAATAATGAAGTTATAGCAAAAAATGTTTGCAAAAATGTGACACCTTTAACCACAGTTGACGTCCACAGGAAAATGACGATAGCTATACAGCATTTTGGACAGATTTCTTAGCCGGTGGCTGGTGCATCGTTGGACTTATACGTGGTCGTTTGCAGGTATGCCAAGCATGTAAGGTCTAACGCCGAGTCGTTGGTCGTCCGGGCAGAACGAGTGGGAGGAAGGGCAGCCTTAGGTCGAATGGAAAGAGAAGCCCGAGGGACGAGAACCCGGCGAAGGAAAGAGTCAGAAGGAAAAAGGAGAAACAACCAAGTAAGGAGTAAGATGAAAAGAGTGGGAAGCTCTACTTTTCGGATCCGTGGCGTAGAGGATAGGTATATCGAGTGCATTCGACATGCACGTAGAGAACACACAACGAAAACGTGTGTAACCATGAAAGAATCTCGGCGAGCAGTGCTAGGCATTTTTCGACGATGATAACGCGGCTTTTCCACTCTGGGTGCTTGCTTTTCTGTTTTGGTGCAGCTTTTTTTCTTGGGTTGTTTCATGTCTGTTGGAGAATGCGCAGATGGTACGTAGCGATGGGGATTTTTGTGTTTTCGAATGGGGTGAACGTTGAGATCTTGGTTTTCATGGTCGGGTTTTGAAATTTCGGTGCTTTTTTGAAGAGGATCTTTTAAGTGTTTTTGGGATTTTTGAATGGGGTTTGGGGTTATGGAAATTTCAGATTTGGAATTTTGGAAGTTTGAGGTTTGGAATTTTGGGATTTTTGAAGTTGGAGGTTTGGAATTTTGGGAGTTTGGAAGTTTGAGAGTTGGAATCTTCGGAATTCTAAAGCTTGAGATTTGGAATCTTAGGAATTCCAAAGTTTGAGATTTGGAATTTTGGGATTTCTAAAGTTTGAGATTTGAGATATAGGGAATTCCAAAGTTTCAGATTTGAAATATAGGGAATTCCAAAGTTTCAGATTTGAAATATAGGGAATTCCAAAATTTGAGATTTGGAATATAGGGAATTTCTCAAGTTTGAGATTTGGAATATAGGGAATTTCTAAAGTTTGAGATTTGGAATATAGGGAATTTCTCAAGTTTGAGATTTGGAATATAGGGAATTTCTAAAGTTTGAGATTTGGAATATAGGGAATTTCTAAAGTTTGAGATTTGAAATATAGGGAAATCCAAAGTTTCAGATTTGAAATATAGGGAATTCCAAAGTTTGAGATTTGGAATATAGGGAATTTCTAAAGTTTGAGATTTGGAATATAGGGAATTTCTAAAGTTTGAGATTTGAAATATAGGGAATTCCAAAGTTTGAGATTTGGAATCTTGGGAATTCTGAAATTTTAAATTTGCAATCTTGAGATTTCTAAAATTTGAAATTTGAAATATAGGGAATTCCAAAGTTTGAGATTTGGAATATAGGGAATTTCTAAAGTTTGAGATTTGAAATATAGGGAATTCTAAAGTTTAAGATTTGGAATCTTGGGAATTCTGAAATTTTAAATTTGCAATCTTGAGATTTCTAAAGTTTGAGATTTGAAATATAGGGAATTCCAAAGTTTGAGATTTGAAATATAAGGAATTCCAAAGTTTGAGATTTGGAATATAGGGAATTCTAAAATTTGAAATTTAAAATATAGGGAATTCCAAAGTTTGAGATTTGAAATGTAGGGAATTCTAAAGTTTGAGATTTGAAATATAGGGAATTCCAAAGTTTGAGATTTGGAATCTTGGGAATTCTGAAATTTTAAATTTGCAATCTTGAGATTTCTAAAGTTTGAGATTTGAAATATAGGGAATTCCAAAGTTTGAGATTTGGAATATAGGGAATTTCTAAAGTTTGAGATTTGAAATATAGGGAATTCTAAAGTTTAAGATTTGGAATCTTGGGAATTCTGAAATTTTAAATTTGCAATCTTGAGATTTCTAAAGTTTGAGATTTGAAATATAGGGAATTCTAAAATTTGAAATTTGAAATATAGGGAATTCCAAAGTTTGAGATTTGAAATGTAGGGAATTCTAAAGTTTGAGATTTGAAATATAGGGAATTCCAAAGTTTGAGATTTGGAATATAGGGAATTCTAAAATTTGAGATTTGAAGTATAGGGAATTCCAAAGTTTGAGATTTGGAATATAGGGAATTCTAAAGTTTGAGATTTGGAATCTTGGGAATTCTGAAATTTTAAATGTGCAATCTTGAGATTTCTAAAGTTTGAGATTTGAAATATAGGGAATTCCAAAGTTTGAGATTTGGAATATAGGGAATTCTAAAATTTGAGATTTGAAATATAGGGAGTTATATATATTAGAAAATATATTCACACAGTTTGAATTGAAGGTAAATTTGATCTTGTGGGTATTGTTACCTTCACGATACAAACAGCGTCGCGTAGCGAAGTGACTATAGTCAGCTTTTAGTAAGGAAAGGGTTAAAGGATGTTTCTAGGTGTTGAACGAAATACGTGAATATAGTTTCTGCAAGAAACCTGGTGCAATCAATACTTTCGACCAGTGAAGCACTGCAACGCTGTTTCAACCCTCCATAAAGATTTTCGGACTTCGGAATAGGGATAATGTTGACTTCTCGACAGTCTATTAACACCTTTACGGAATCAATTTTTCGATAAAACGAAGCTCCTTCATTTTATTGCTTCGGTTCAATATATACGTATATTAAACAAATTATATTAAATACTACTATTGAAATTATGTATATAAAATGTGGCTGTCTAATATTATATTATAAAGCGATATAAAAATTAACAGTTTATGCGTTTATTTATATTTTGAACATTCTCAAAATCCTTTGCACTCGAAAGACTCTCGCTATTTAATTTAATACGACAATAAATATTTTTTAACTGAATGTGTAGTCTTGCACACATGATACTGAAATTTAATGAAACAGGAAAATAACCTCGGAAGAATTCATTTAACTTAACTGGTAAGTTTTGAAGTTGCAATTTGTAAACGGTAAAAAATACCTTCAAGTGCAAAGGGTTAATATGTAAGAATATATACGAAGAGTAATGACATATACGCAAGAGTAATGACATATTTTCCCCGAACGTAATATTACGGAGATGGAATTTTGAACTAGTTCGTGACAAACGTAATATTACGTTTTATGAGCTGAGTACGAGGATAGTGTCATAATAATCTGTTAACCGAGAATGAGTCATTGTTCGAGCAAAGAGCTCCCCTCGTGTGATAAAAAGAAGCAGGGAAAGAACGACTCGATTGTATTTCAATTAAAATTCACTGATATAATCACAGAAGTCTTTCAATAAATATAGTGTCATCTATTTTAACCCTTGACGGTCATACTTGACGAATTTAGTGTTAATTTCGACCAGTTATGTGGTGGAATACTACTATATTATATTACTATATACTAAATTCCGAATAAATACTTTTTTAAAATTCTGGTATTTTTCTTATTATTTTCCTCAAATTGTTATCAAGGGTTAGCGCTTTATATTAAAATCGAGAAATTTTCTGTGAAAACCATAATTCTTTCCATTTTTGTTCACGTTTCTGAATTTTTTCATATTCAACGTTTACTAAAATCAGCCTAAAATATTTTGAAACAATCTTCAAAGATTAATTGTCAAGTTAAAATAATGAATTTGTAAAAAACATTTCTAGTGGGGTCTTAAACGCCCCACTGTTCCAGGTGAATTCTGATAAAGTTCTGTTAAGTTCTGTTAAGAACAATTTAAGAGTTAATAATTTGTTCATACTAAATTAATAACAGAAATCATTTCAAACAATACAGCAAAATCATTTCAAATCAAAACAGATTTAATAGAACTCTTGAAATGAAGACCAATGTAATTACAAGTGATTGAGTAATTCTTTCTAAAAGATTAGAGGGAAGTATATAAAAGACGGCATGTTTGATCGAGAACAGCTCGTTCCATTTAATCTTGCTGTTATTCATGGGAAAGATACGAGGAACCCACAATAATCAATACGTACGCGCAACAAAGCGTCACGACCCAAGATTTTCCAACCCTGTCCAAGTCTTCAGGGTTCCGCAACAACCCCTGAACTTTACCCAACCCCATTCAGAGCTTTTCAAACGGACGAACGGTAATACCTTCTCAACACATTCACCCGGGCTGGAAAATTGAGCAGCTTCATTTTGTTATTTGGGAATTCAAATATAAGGATATATTTGAAATTTTTAGTACTTGGGATTTTGGAAATTTGGGAATTGAAAAATTTAAAGGAATTTCATGCTGAGATTTTGGAAATTTGCAGATTCCGATTTTGGAAATTTAGAAATTTCAAGATTTGGGATTTTAGAAATTTAGGGATTCGAGGATCGAGGAGATTGGTAATTAGAAATTTCAGAAGTAAGGAACTAGAGATATTGGAATTTTGTGCTCAAGGGTTTGAAATATAGAAATTTCAAGATATAGCAAATTTGATATAAGAATTTCAAGATATTGCACATATGAAATATAGAGATTAGAACACAGAATTTAAAAAATACAGAAATTCGAAAAATTCAGAAATTGTCAAATATAAGACCATCAAATTATTGAACATACCCTTTGTATATTTCCCTTCTCTTACATCAAATGTAACTTCTTGCCCAACACACAAGACGCTCCAAAAAAACAAATAGAAAAGTATAAAAATTCAGAGAGCAAAGTATATAGAAGTATAAGGAGCTCAACTTATGAAATATATCGGGTAATTGCCAACAGCAAGATTCGTGAATACAGAAACGATACGGGGATGAGAATGATAGATGAATGAAAAGCTGGGTCTAAATAGAGGCAGTAGAGGGATAATATAGGCAGAGTTGTTTCGATGTTCGTCCTGTACGAAGAAGACTCGCTTGTCCGGCCAGTCCGTGGCCAGGACTCCCACCAGGCCGACCTAGCCTTCTTACGTGCCCACCTACTCTATCGAGCAATCCAAATGCATTCTTTCTTCTTCTTCCTTGCCCCGGACACACTCTTCCTTAAGGCTGCTCAACGTCCTCCTCGTTTCTTCCCACAGGCTCGCCGTCGATCCTCGATTCTCTCTTTACGCGTCCTTTCGTTTCTTCCTTTTTTTATTCCAACGGCCACGGGGGGATCTTCCTCCGTGTATACGTGTCGAGGAATCGTCCTCTGTGTACGTTCCTGTCGTTGCTTAAAGGAAAACGCGTGAAACGATCGAGAAATTGGAACTCGGACGGCTGTTAACGCGTTCGTTGACTATGGGGTCGTTGACGACCCGTGATTCGAATTTTGGATAATTTGGTTACCCAAATTCTAATAGTCCTCTTTCATATCCCCAAATTTCATTCTCAAATTCCCACATTCCACAAATTCTCATTTTCCCAAATTTCTATGCTCCAGATTCCGAAATTCCTAAATTTCTCATATCCATAAATTCCCACATTGCCCAATTCCTACATTCTCCAATTCCGACATTCCTCAATTCCTACACTCCCCAATTCCCACATTCCCCAATTCCCACATTTCCCAATTCCTACATTCCTCAATTCCTTCACTCCCCAATTCCCACATTCCCCAATTCCCACATTGTCCAATTCCCACATTGTCCAATTCCCACATTGTCCAATTCCGACATTCCCCAATTCCTACATACCCCAAATCCCGCATTCTGCAATTCCTACATTCCCCAAATCCACATTCCCCAATTCCCACATTGCCCAATATCCAGATTCCCCAATTCCCACAATTTTCAATCCTCACATTCCTAAATTCTCAAATTCTCAAATTTATGAATTTTTAATTCTTCCAATTCCCAAATGTATAAATTTTCGACTTCCTACATTTCCAACATTTCCCTAATATTTCTTAAATTTCCCAATTTCTAACAGCCCCAACATTCCAAATCCTTGATTTTCTAAACTTCCAACTGTCTAAAATCCCCAAATGTCCAACTCCCAAAATTCCTATCCATAACAATCACGACTAAATTAAATACCCCGATTTTGTCAATCAATGCGTTCTCTCGTTTCCGATGAGTTGGCAGTCGAAACTAACGCGAACTCTATTGTTTCGCCTGCCAACTTGTCAGACACAACTCCTTAACCTAAACCAACAACAGAAACATATTTAAAAAATGTTAATCCTCGCAAGAATTATCCATCGTTAGTTGATTCTGGAACTTGTGTAATCGCCTTTTTACAACCTTTAAGCAACAAATTGATGTACTGCAGACTCTATTTTATAGCAATCTCATGTCGTGAAATCCTGCTGGACTTTTTAATGTTTCGAAATCGACCATTTACCGTGCAACAATGTAATACCTCTGGTTGCACAGACAGCGGTGATAAAACTTTTAATTACAGAGGTATCTGTTAATTACGCCTAATATTTTACATGTATCAGAGACCTGTTACGATCAACCTGCAAAACGTGCATTCACCTCTGCAGCAACGATTATTTTTGAACTTAGAAAAAGTGATTTTTTGATGTAATTATATATTATTTATTGGATAGAAATAGTTTCGATCGATAGTAATTAGATAGAAAGAATTCTAGAAGAAGTAATAATGTATGGAGAACAAAAATGGCCGCGTGTTATCCCAGTTCTTTACTAGTTAACTCTAATTTTAAAAGTGGAGGTATATGATTGTAAAATTGTTTAATTTTCAAATTTGAAAGTAAAGATGTTTTGGGAACATAATTTGGTCATGGGAATTTGGGAACTAGGAATTTGAAATTTGGAAATTTGGGAGTTGAGGAATGTGGGAATTGGGGAATGTGAGAATTGGGGAATGTGGGAATTGGGGAATGTGGGAATTGGGCAATGTGAGAATTGGGCAATGTGAGAATTGGGGAATGTGGGAATTGGGCAATGTGAGAATTGGGCAATGTAGGAATTTGGCAATGTAAGAATTGGGGACTTAGAAAATTTGGGAATATGAAGATATCTCGAAAAATATAGAATACAAAAAAATTCAGAAATGTGACAATTCTGAAAACTTGCAAATCTAAAGACTGAACAGATTAAAAATCACAAAACAAAGAAGCATAAAAGCTTAAAAATTACACGATTCGAAAATTTAAAAACTTGTCAATCAAAAAATTGGAAAATTCACAAATGAAATCTGTGAACCAGTCCAAATATCCCTCATACCGCAAACATGACACAATAAAGAACCAAGACACTAAGACAGTTTGAACCTGCAATCAATACAGGTTCCCAGAACTCATCAGTTCTTTTCCTCGAATAAACCACCGAAAAGCATTAAATAATTTTACATGATTGGTACAATTTGCCAATGGCAAATAACGAGGCACAGGTCTGCTGTCCCAGCTCGTCCTATCGAAAGGCAGAAACAAAACCGCCATTCTCCTCGCTGTCACCAAACAAGCAAACAAACGAACAAACAGAACGTCGAAAAAGGATGAAAAAAAAAGAAAAGGGAAAGCAGAAGTAACGAAACGACGGAGCACAGAGAGTGCAGTGGTCTCTCGCAATCCGCGTTTTACCAGTGGCTCTCTCGCAATCGTAGCTTCTGTCCGGGGCAGTGCGCTCGCGTCCGCGCGCGCGAGAAATCAGCCTTCCACCATTAAACCGTCACGTCGTGGAATAATGCGCGACTATACAAACGAGTCGGTTACACCCACCGCGAAGTTAAAAGTTCTCTCGGTGGCGGCGGGAGAGAAAGCAAAAGGAATTTCGCAGCCACGATATCAGCCAGCGTAACATTATTTTCCCTTCACCCGTTCGTCCACCTGCCGTCATCCGACATTGCACGCGATTTTCAGAGGCACCGCACACGCTCGGCCGTGCTGCTAAGCGGAATAGTATCCGCTTAGACTCGTACACCCACCATGTCTTCATTAGAGACTCGCACGATGCACGGAATGATTTTGCAGGATCTGATGTGCATGTCCTGTACCTGGGATCGCTTACACGGATTAAACGTTCGCTTCTTCTGGATTGAGATTAGCAGCCAGAGTAATATCTGTTTCTTGGGGAATGTTGGAACTTGACACTGCATTTGGGAATTTATGCAAGTGGAGATTGGGGCTTGTAGGCATTTCTCTGGTGTTCGAGGACGGTTTTTTATTTTTAAATTCGGGTATTTAAGATATTTGGGAACGTAGAAATTTGAGAAATTTAGGAAAAGGGAAATTTGGGTATTTGGATATTTCAGGATTTAGGGATTTATTCTAAATTTTACAAGTTTGCAAACGAGGTAAATATGAGAAATTGGGAATTTGGAAATTTCACTGTTTAATTATTTGGAGATTTAGGAATTTGAGGATTTAAAGTTTGAAAATTTAAAAAATAATGAAGTTGAGAAATTTGGAAAATTCAGAACTTGCAAATTTAGTAATTTTGGGAAATTCAGAGCTTGAAAATTTAGCAACTTTGGGAAATTACTCATTTGGAAATGTCAGAACTCTTTGAAATGACTCATTAGAAAATTTCAAAATTTTTAGAAATTAATCATTTGAAAATTAGTCATTTGTAAATGTTTTGACAAATCAGCCATTTAGAAATCAGTCATCTAGAAATTTCAGAACTTCAGAAAATTATTTACTTGAAAATTTCAGATCGTTAGACACGAATTAATTTAAAAATTTCATAACTTTTTAAACTGTAAAAATTTTTATATTTGTATATTCAAAGATTCACTCTACAAAATTTTCAAACTTGAAAATCCATGATGTGCAAAACAAACTTCTGCAATAATTTCATTGATTTTAGCATCTAATTTCAATTGATTATAATAAACCTAAACAATCAAACTGACAAGTTTATAAATCAACAAATTTTAATACAAATAAACTATAAACTTTCATAATTATTTATAGTCAAACACTTCCGCATTACATCACGTCGCCCTTATCCCTCCTCGAAAAGCAACAAGCACCGAAACTTAGCGAACGTAACGCACAAGGCAAAAATCACAGAGCTAAGCGATAAAAAACGAGGAATATGCATATGGGTTTATATTGACCCATTACGGGGCTCTGCTTACCGTTGTTACTTGGAGGGTTACACACCATCGGGAAGTTGTAAGCCACAGCGCCGCGCCATGGTGGGAATTCGCTTCGCTCGTGCGCGTACACGCACGCACGCCTCTGTACTCCGAGCGTATTTGGACGTGTGCTCGTGCGAGCGAGTAAACCAGGGATTCCCGCGTTTCCAGTACGCGCGAGAACCGACGAATACATGTATGCATAGACGAGAAGGGGTGCTATGGGGTCGCGCGCGTCGTCGAGGGTGAAACTCGCATAGAGAATGGGGCGCGTTTCGATGCGACTCACTTTTGCACCGCAGGGATTCGAGACATTGATGGCGGTTGAAGAATTGAAACGTTAGATGAACGTTTGCTCCTTTTTCGTTTCTCAATATTCCCCCACTTTCGTGTTTCCCTTTCATCTCTATATTTGCAAACTTTTTTATATTCAAATAGTCTCTGCTTTTAATATTCTCGAACTCCAGGTTTCTATATTTTACAAATTTGCATACTTTCACAGCTCTATATTTCTAAATATGTATAGACCCAAGCTTCTATATTTTTTAATATTCTCCCACTTTCACGTTTCTTTTTAGAAATTACTGAATCAACTTTATTTTGCAAATTTTTATATTTTCAGACCTCTACAACTCTACATAGCGACAAAATTTTTAAATATCTACATGGTCAACTGTCAATATTTCCAAGCTATATTTATCGATTTCTATGTATTTTCCTTTCTATATTTTGATGTTTCATATTTGATCTCTATAGTACCAAATTTACATATTTCTAAATACGTATTTTCAAATTTCAATATCTTTAAATGTTTATATTATCTCAATTTCACATTTGGAGACCTCTACATATTCAAGTTATTTCTGACCACTATATCCTCAACATCCACCTTCTCCAAATCTCCATATTCAAACTCTATGCTCCCAAATCTCTACCCTTCCTATATTCAATTTCCACATTCACAAACATTTAATACGGTCCAATTCCAGTACTTCCCTTAACAACAAATTTTATTCAAATTTCGATGAGACTAATTATTTATCCATATGTACAATGTCATAAATGAGACCCTCCAATGCAGTAATCGTCGACAACAAGATAAATAATTTCATGAAATTTTGAAAGAAGAAAGCTTCGTACCAATTTTTGATACATATTACATTCCTTAATAACAAATACCAATACTATAAATTTTATTAAAATTCCGAGGAGAATTGATAACTCTATTTATTTACCCACATGTACAACGTTATAAATGACACGTCGCAACGTAGTAATCATCGACAACAAAAAGAGTAAATAATTTCATGAAATTTTGAAAGAAGAAAGTTGTACCAATTTCTGATACATATCACATCCCTTAATAACAAATTTCATACCAATACTACAAATTTTATTACAATTTTAAGGAGAATTGATAACTCTATTTATTTACCCACATGTACAACGTTATAAATGATACCCCGCAACATAATAACCATCGACAACAAAAAAGACAAATAATTTCATGAAATCTTGAAAGAAGAAAGTTCCAATTTCTGATAAATACTTAACAACAAATTTTATACTAATACCATAATTGTATTTAAATTTCGAACTCTATTTATCCATAAACATTAAAAATGAGACACTCAATAATCAATAAAAAAAATAATTTCTTAAACTATCGAAAGAAGAAAGGAGTGCTGCGTAAATCATAAAGACGGTCGGCGCGCAAGGGGTTAAAATAATCGAGCGGGGGGTACAGTCGGGTTTTATAATTTCGAGCGGACAAGTCTCACACGGCCCGAGGCGAAACGAAGAGAAACGCTCGAGGTCCACTCGAGATCGCACAATCTGGCCGTGTGTTTAGTTGCAGGGGAATGCGCATGCAAGGGAGAGAGGGCAACCGGGTGGCGTAAGGTTCTCAGGTAGGTAGGTACATTTAGACGGACGTGCGCGCGTCGAGATTCGTGGCCGTTCGCCGATCGTTGACACGAGACCGGGAGTGCTCGACTGCATTATCGTTGGCGTGCGAACAGGTAACCTCGCGATCTCTCTTGCTGTTCTCTGCCTGTGTATGCACGCGGCTATTTTGTTATGCCAGGCCCGTCCACGCGCTGCGCAAACAAATACCCCGCGAAACGATCCTAACCGTGCCGCGTACACTCGCGAGCACCGTACGCTAGGGAAAATACTGATCCAACCTAAACACGATCGTTGCCACGATTTCTTATTTACTTGTAAACTTGGATCATTTCGAAATTTTAGGGACGTTTGCGAATTTCAGAAATTTTGACAATTTGGGACTTTGGATAATTGGTCAGTTAGGAAATTGAACATTTGGGAATTTGAAGAGTTTGGATACTAGGGAATTTGGTAATTTGGATATTTCAGAATTTGGGGATAGTGGAATTTGGGGAGGTGGACAGTGGGAAATTTAGAGATCTTCGAACGTAGAGATTTGGAGATTTAGGGATTTGGGATGTAAGAATTGGAGGATGTAGGGATTGGAGAATGTAGGGATTTGAGGACGTAAGGGTTTCGAAGTGTAGAAATTTGGGAATGTAGAAATTTGGGGTTATAGGGATTTGGGAATGTAGGGATCTAGTAATGTGGGGATTTGAGAATGTAGGAATTTGGGCATGTAAGGATCTAGTAATGTGAAGATTTGGGAATGTAGCAATTTGGAAATATAGGGATTTGGGGATGTAAGAATCTAGTAATGTGAAGATTTGGGAATGTAGGGATTTGGGGATGTAGGGATCTGGTACTGTATCTGTGGATTCACAAGTTTACAAATATACAAATTTGTAAATTTGAAATTTTTGACATTCGTATATTTGAATATTTAACATTTGTATAGTTGAACAATTGAATAATTGAACAATACAACATTTGAACATATGAACATTTGCACATTTGAGCATATAAACATTTGAAAATGAAAGAATGAAGAGATTTGAAGAGAACAAATTTGATTCGATTCACAAGCTACCGGATGTCGGGATCATCGACATCTTAGGATCGGAGAGTCCCTATTAGCAATATTATCACAACAAACCCGCATCTATCGATCCCATCTCCAGAAACCACCTCATCCTCGACCCGACTCCTAAGAGCAGTCACGCTGCCGGAATACGCAAGGACCTCTCCTGACTGATATCAAGCTCGATCAATACCTCTAGCCATCATCTCGTCTCTATTATCCAACATTACCGCACAACAAATATATCATTCTCCATCGATCTATTGACCCATATACCAAATCCCGTTTTCAAAAACCTCGGATCCTTGAGTCCTAAGTCAACAGGATCCTTCGCGAGACTGTTTCGTACGCGTACAATTATTTGGATACAATGTGTTGGCAACTATGTAATAGGAGGATTCGACTTTGTCGGCTATATATGTGGAGTAATAAACTTCTAATTTTTAATTTATCAAATTTCTAAATTTCTACATTTTCAAGTTCTTATGTTTCAAAATTTCCAACGCTCTATACTCTCACATTCTCAAATTTTTAATATTCTAAGCTTCCAAATACTCAAATTTACCTATTCCCAAATTCACAAGTTCCCAAATTCCCAAATCCTAAGATCCTCAAATCTCTAAGTCTCCAAATCCTCACGTCCCCAAATCCCTAAATTTCCAAATTCTCAAGTTTCCAAGTTCCCACATTTCCAAATTCTCAAATTTCCACGTCCCTCAAGTCCCCAAGTTCTCAAGTTTCCAAGTTCCTAAATTTGTAAATTATCAAAATCCCCAAGTTCTCAAGTTCCCAAGTTCCCAAGTCCCCAAGTTCACAAGTTTCCAACTTACTAAAGTCTTAAATTCCCAAATTCCCAAATCCCAGATCTCCAGACCCCAAATCCCAAAATCCCGAAGTTCCTAAATCCCAAAATCAACAGACCCCCAAATGCCTACCCATGACAAGGACCAACGTTCTACGTCTCCCACGTAAGTTCCTTCAAAAATGGACTTGCCGCACTTTGAAAACTCAAGGCCCAAATATCGATTCTTTATGACGGATCCGATCGTTGTTCAGGATCATCGTTCGAAACTTGTCGAGGCTGTCTGCGTGGTGAGAGGCGAACTCTTGGAGGCCTCGCGCGCCACACGGGCCACGTACAAAGGGCGTCGAAACCGGAAGTGGTCCATCGAGGACGGGAGTTGCCGTGGCAACCACGATTTGCTTTAACCCCCGGTCGATCATCGGTCTTCCGCGTCATTCGAAAGCGCTCTATTATTCGGGGTCGCTGCATCCTCTCTTGCAGCCTCCTCCAGAGAGAGCGCACCGTCCCGCAGCCACGTTTCGTTGTGTTTAGGGCTGCCAACTTCTTTTCAACGAATCACCTTCCCATCAAACGTAATAAAACTTATAGTACATTGTAACTTAGGTGCTTCTAGAAGAAAGTGGTGCAAAGTAACTTTATAAGCTCACTGGGGATGCATTGTTGATGTATAGGTCTATCAAATAAACATAAATCATGTCTATAGACTGTGTAGGTATAACCTGTGATCTTATAGATCACTTTGTACTTTGCCTCGTACATTAAGTTATTTAATCAAAACTAGATAAGGTATAGACAAATTTTCCACCGCTAACGATTTCTCCGTAAAAATGGCGGGAAAAGAGAAGTATGAAAATACAAAACTTGTCAGTCATAAAATTCTGAAGCTTGTCAACCAGATAAACCTTCAAAAGTTCGAATTTAAATTCGCGGCCTAAAGTTGCCACGAAAGATCATGGAAGTGTCTCGAACGATGTAGATAGTTTTGCGTACTGCATCTTTTTCTAACGTATGGTGGAGGAAAATGTAGTAGAACACTATAATATTATAGTACGGTGAGTTGTGTTGGTGGCATCGATGAGCAGTGAACGAGGAGAGAGAACGCCGATAGGCGCGCGACCTCACGCAGCTGAACCGAACGCGACCGAACGCGACCGAACGGGCCCGGTGACGGACGACCGAATCCGAAATCTCACGACGCGTTGTACCGTGTTACGTCGCGTTGCGCCTTGCTGCTGCAGGCCCGTTTCGAGCCTGCTGCCGACGACGATCTTATCGGGCTGATTGTTTGAATTTGTGCTGCTGCTTGCGACACACACACGCGCGCGTACCATAATCGACGCGCGCATGACTCTTGCCACGAGACTTTCCGTCGTCTCGGACGATTTGAATCTTCCGATCTTGTTTTTCTGACGGTGATAGAGACGTTTATTTTCGAAGTGACGCAAATGCACTTTTGAAAAAAGAAACGAGTTAAAACTGTTTACGGCTGCGGAAATGTATGTTCTTTTTATCTTCCATCATTTCGCAGTTCGTTTAAAATATTTGTTATTTGGCTGGCGGAAAGATTGCTGAGAGCAAAGATTTGTTTCGAGATAAATGTTTTGCAATAGATCTGATATTATAAAATGGCTTGCTATGAGACATTAATCAAAATCATTTAATAATTTAATCTACCCACAGACCAACATAAGCTCACTTGACCTAACCTTGACCCAGAGCTCAACATAACCTAGGATAATATAGGCTGACTTAACCTCTTACTCAATAGAGCTTAATTCAAAATGTAACCTAACTTAACCTCATTCCACTTTGACTTAACAGAAACACAGACTAACCACCTTAATGAAACCTAGCCTAACTTAAGTTGTTACAATGCTATCGTTCTAACTACAATAATCCAGTTTGAAGTTAAGTTAGATAATGTTCAAACTTTAAACCAGGATAAATAAATTTGAATATGGCATGAAGTTCAAGCAAAAGTCTTAAACGATAAAAATGCGCATTACATTCTCCCTGAGTCACTCCAATAATACCTTAACAATATCAATGCGTCGTGAAATATCAATCAGATATCACCACAGTATCGATAATTATCGATTACAATCGATAGCAGCGCCTCTGGTATACGTAGGAACGAAGAATGTAATTGTGCGTCTCATGCGAAAAGAGAACTTTATGAGTCCATTAAAGTCTCGCGTAGAAAAATACAATTACAGTTTTCAACTAGAAAGTATCAACAATTAATGAATCGAAACATAAAGTTCGAAAGGTGAACATCGCGTGCGATTAAGAAAGATTGTATTTTAACATCGATCGATTCGAACGCAATCGCTCGTCCACCTGACTTGCGTCCTGCTTGATCGCGCATGCGCCAGGAGCGGATCAATCGCGCGACAGACCCCGATGGATGTCGCCCCGTTCCTCTCGCAAGGTGATCCCCGTTGCTCGTGATTCTTTGTACGTACTTTCTTATGCGTGAAACGGTCCGTGTAAGATTGTTTGGTATACTTTCACCGGCTTTTCAAACCGAAACTCTGTACGGACAATCGAGCCAGCGCGTTCTCGAGAGTTCGAGAAAACACGGTTACCACCGTCCGAAATCCATTAGATCAATTAGTGCATAACGATACCGGATGGTCGATCGTCTGGCGGAGCCAACAGTGTGGATAGGGGAATCGATTAATAAAATTCAATTCACTCGGATGACTCATTTGTAGCTGAGCGACGGCGGAGAGGTCGTGAAGGGCGACAGAGTTCCTTGATCCAACACTGCGCTTGTGTTTGTGTCCCTACCACGTAGCGATGGGCTTAAGACACTTTCGGTTGCTTTGAATATAAGCAACCTTCCGGTCACTTGAGATATTGCTCAAACTTAAAATTCCTTGAGAGTTTCAGATGAAAGTTTGAACGACCTCATTGTTTCAAATGTTGAGGATTCTGATACATCCTACGGGAAATACAACTACATCTTTGTTAATTTCATAATCTAGTAATTCCAGGCCGATTGCGCGGATCATTCGCATTCAGAAATTAACCAAATTTATTTTTTGATGCTCAATTTCAATTGAGCTTGAAATGTGAGTTGTTATCTGGAATAGCTCTATATACTCAGTTTCAATCGAATAAATATAATTAGATGAATTTCGAGAGAATGAGATAGGGACTTCAAAGTAGAAATTCAGGGTCATCAGAATTTGGCTACATAAGATTTGAAGTATAAAGATTTAGAGATGAGGAGTTTGGGATATAAATTTCAGAAGATAGAAATTTTGGGATACAAAGTTTTCAGAACATTGAGATTTCAGGACATAGGAACTCGAGAGTATGGAGATTTTTGGGATACAGATTTCGGAACATAGGGTATAAGAATTTATCTATAGATCTAGGATATAGACATTTGGGTATAGGACTAGGATATAGACATTACCTACTAATATAGGAATTTGGGGATGTTCTAATGAAACAGAGATATAGGCCTCTGCATCAAAGGGTCCAGACCTACACATCCCGATACAACACACACACACGCTCTTGTAACATGCACAATATACCAAAATTTGATGGTGATATAATGCTTAATACCACAAAGCACAGGAACATAATGCTTAGTTATACAACACGAGACGATGTAATGGTCGACGTAACAGGCATTCAACGCATCGCAATACAACGCGTGGCGATATACCGTCAATCAAACGAGTCCATCGTTAATTTTCCTTCAGATTCCACAAACCATCGATATAAAACGAGCAGTATCACAGTTCACAATGTCCCTAGCTGATGACCAAGTGCGTAACTCAAAAGGGATCTGGCAAACGTGACGCTGTATGGACGTTATAGTTAGTCGGATCTCAAAGTATAGAGTCACAAATTGCTCGAAAACTCGCGAGACAGAGAATCGAATGGGCATCAGCGGTGGCGTGGGGATCGTGGACGATGTGTGGGTTCGCGGGGCCGCGTTGTGTTGTAGGAATGCTGTCGGCAGCCGGCAGCAGGGTCGCCCACTGTTACTCGTCGGGACTCGCTTTTGCTGCCTCTCTGCCCTTCCTGCGCTGCCGAGTCGTTCGTTCGTTTGATTCCGTTTTAAAACTATATTGCCCTGGCCCCTTTGTACTTGCGGTCACTCGACTGGCCACTGTGTGCCCGCGTATGCGTCCCTGTACGTGCGAACGTCGACGTGTACGCATGTGTAATACGTATCTCGTATTACATATTTGTCCAGAGGAAGAGCGGACGGTCTCCTCTCGTTCATCGTCGTGTCGTCGTCGCGGTTCTCACCGACCGATACGACGACTTTCTCGCGCGATTTCGAACGGTTCCGAGCGTGCGCCGTGCGCTTTTTCTATCCATGGCGCTCACTTCACGGGCATTTAGGCATACAAACTTTCGGGATCACTTTATAGACTACTCAGGGACAATAGCAATTGTAAGAAATTTAAGATCTACAGACTTCGAGATCTAGACATTTCTAAGCAATATCAAAAATAAAAATTTGTGAACATTTGGATATATAAAGATTTCAAATATATTTCAAATATACCCGGGGTTATAGAAATTTTAAGATATAAAGATTTCGGAGTAAGTTCCAAAAAATAGAAATTTTATAGCAGTTCCAAGCACTGAGATTTGAAGTTGCAGAGATTTTAAGGCAGAGTATACCCACAACCATTTCGATAGACTTCTTAGAATCTTATCGTTTTAGAAGTGACTTTATGATTTGTTCGAGTTACAGAGAATCGAAAGATCCAGTTATTGCTTCCGGTTACGGAGGTCAGAGGTTGCGTCGTTCTTTCAGGAAGTTACGCGGGAATTTTGTTCCCACGACGCTGCGGTGGCGCTAGTAGTCACCGTGATTATATACCATAAATCGTCTGATACAAGATCAAAATTGCATTTATCTTTTAAGTGCTCATAAACGCTGATCATTCAAAACAATAACAAATTTGTAAAAAAATGTATTCCTCCCACTACTCTGACCACCCGAAAGTCTTTCGATTTTCAAAATGGATGATCATCCTAAAAGCTCGTACCAAGCTCGCAATTGATCGTTTAGGTTTTCAGAGGCAACTGTTTACATAAGATAGAGGCACAATGTTCGATTGTCTGTTCCCAAGCGTAAGTTCAACAAGGCAGGCGGTATCACAGATCGTAGGTGGCGTCAATGTTCCCGGTTCGAACGCTTCGAACCACGGTCAAGAATGCGACTGGTTTTAACGTATGATCTCATTCGCTGCTCGAAACGCTGTTATTTGTCGCGTCCACTGTTTTCGCAGCGATATCCCGCGTTATTATCTCGAGCGACGCTGATGATAACGGGCAAATGCGTTCGGGAGCGCGAGCGTACGTGAGGACGAGCGGAAAAGCGAACGGGAGGCCTCTCACGGCAATACTTTCTCGACGAACCTTTTCCCTGCCGTTTAATAAAGAAAAAACGAAAAAAAGAAAGAAATGCCGTTCATGTCAACATACCTTCCCTGCACGAGTCATTGCTTTCGAACTCCCTTTCCCGTATCCGTTTCGACATTCCCAATTAACTACTATTAACGCTCTTATGCCCCGGCAACGGTCGTTCGATTACAAAATGTACATACTAGGCTTGAAAAGTTGTGACAATGTTGACCTGTTCCTGTGGGTCGAAAAATGAAAGCGAACCGACAAATTTTCGGGGAATCCCGAGAAACGCTCGGGAAGGCTGCTGGACATTGGCGTAACTAGGATTCTTGTTCGACTAGGGAAATTCATGAATTATGATATATTGGGCCCAAATTTTTTGTAGAATTATAGGAGGTTGTAAAAGATTTGACAAGATTGTAACGTAAAATCTTGAAATTTGGTGAGGAGCAGTTTAAGGTACGAAATTTGGGAATTTTAGAATTTTAAAAAGTCGAGAACTTGGTTATATAGAGATACGAAAATACAGGGACTTAGGTTTGTTCGGCATGATCAATCGAAGACAGCAGTTCCACGAGTCAGATAAAAATACAAGATAACTAGCCCGAATTCCTAGAGGTCATCTTGTGGCGGGCGCACAGTACCTAGTTACGCCCATGGTTGTAGGTCCAAAAGCAGGCAAAGAGAGACTCCGAGGTCTTCGGCTTGGGATTAAGCTTGCCTCTTCCTCCTGTTCCTTCTCTTTCCCTCTCGTACAGTCGGCTCTTTCCACGAAACTCATCACCGTTCAACGGGCTTTATCCCGGCTTGTTTGCCTTTTCTTTCAACCGTCCAGGCTCCTTTTCTTTTTCTCCGTCCGGCTCGGTGTTCCTTATCCACCGTTCCTCCCTCGTTTCGTCTTCCTTGGTAGCCTGTTCCTGTCCGTATATCCTTCTCGTTCTTGTCCAGGGTCTCTCCCGCACGCGCAACCTTTTGCCGAATGGCGTGCGTTACGGCGGCCCACGGCAGGTCTCCTTCAGAGCCGGAGAACACCGCTCCGATTTGCTCTTGCTCGTTTTCAGTGGCGTGGCGTGGTGTGGCGTGGCCGTGACGCGTTCTTGATAATCGCTCGAGTCCTACCGCCGATCCCAGAGGATGAGCCTACCACCTGCCGCAGCACCACCACCGGCAACACGGACCGGCCGAAAAACAACCGATGCTGTTACAACCACCGGCCATTCACGATTTCGACGCCGGCCAAACGATTTCACCGTTTCTCGACGCGCCGATTGTTCACGTGCACCGGATACGAGATCCTCCGACCGAGATTCTGTATCGCCGATTGCGACGGCTCTCGGACGTTACCTTCTGGCGTAACTTGCTGCTAGATTTCTAAAATCGGAGTCCTCGCCGAGGTTTTGTTCTTTCTCTTCTCTTGCAGTTCAATTATCTACGAGAGTCAGCCTTTTCTCTTTTGTTGGAGCTCGATTAGAAATACGAGAGTTAGGTCCCTTTCTTTTTATCTTCTATTAGACTTCACTTGGAAATATAAGAGTTAGGTTAGCTTGTGATTAAATTAGGTTAGGTAGATTCTGATTAAGTTAGGTTAGGTTTGATTATGATTCAGATCAGAAATTCAGAAATGTAGGATATTAGAAATTTGGGAATTTAGGCAAATAATTTAAAATTTTTACTCTACATTCAAAGTAAATTTCCCCGCTAAAGTAGATTTCCATGCTAATTCTTTCAATAGAATGTTTACACCCTACACCGTATAGTAACTTAATATTAACTTCATTAAAATCGCTGGCAAAAAGTGTGGAGATATTTTGATCCATGCTATAATCCAGCACGATTTAGTAGAAACTCAATTTACAGTAAACTCGTTCGTGCGAGTTTTATTTTGAAAGCTATAAAAGCAAACGTATAAATGAAAAGCGTCGGATTACAGAAATAAATCGAGGCGTACCGATCGAACGATCCAAAGCGTCGAAAGTCCTTAGCCTTAATTCAAGGATGCAGGACGATAAAGTGTTACAGGGTAACGTGTCAAGAGGATATCAATATCTAATTATTCGTGAAAGATGCGTGCTGGGGTCGGTGATGGTATGTCGGTGTCGCGTCACAAAGCGTATAAACGACACGGATTCCGTGGGCCCCTTGGTCGTCAAGGCTCATACATTTTAAATCGTTCTCGCTCGCGACACAATTTGTGCTCGACAAATTATGAACAACGACGGAGACAAGGCTCCGTGCAGGCGCGATTGTACTAATTTCTGTACGCCGGCATAAGCAGTCCTTGATACCATTACGCGAAGAATACGGAATTTTTAATCGACGTGTCCATCTTATTTGCAATTTCCAAGATGGGAAACCTTAGGAGACATCTTGCAAGAAAATTTAACGTTGATATCCTTCAAATGTTTATACATATCATTGCAAATTTTAAATTTTCAAGTATTAATTTTTCGACTTACTACCAAGTTTCATGTTAAATTTTTAAATATTAACATTTGAACTATTAAACAAGTCAAAATTGGTTCCAGACTTTAATTTCGAATTACAGGATTTAAAATACAGAATTTTTGTAATTGTGTCTACCAGTTTCAGTTATTTATCTGTGATTAAATAAGAATATGTCGATGCAATATATTTGATTATATTGTAGAGATAAGATATAACAAAACATAATGACAAAGGTCATTTTGCAAGGTACGCCCGCGGTTCATTGACATAGAATAACATTCCGCGGATCGTTGCGATTCCGATACAGTGTTTACGGCAGAAATTTATTCGGCGGTGACAAAGAAGAATTCAAACGTTCGCGGCAATAAATCCAAGCGGGGAATTCCGTAAGTGTCGCGCGTCGTGCAACGAGTGATCGATGAACGCAACGACAACAGGTTTGTCATAAATGAAGTTCCCTTTTATCCACGGTTCTTTCGACTCGAGAACTTCGACAACAATGTTCGTCGTTACACGCGCGGATAAAAATCTTTTTTCACTTTCTAATCGCTTTCAAAACGACTTCGCTGTTCCTCGTCGAACAAAGAACGTTTAACGATCTTTATCGTGCGAACTGAAAGGTGTCTTCGTATCAAACTTCTTTAGAAAATAAGTTTCATTCAAATGTTTGCTAACAAAGAAGTTTGCAAGGAAATTTAAAAATTGTACAAGTTTAAGGATACATTTCATCAAGTATTTTGAAATTTATGATTACCGAAGTTGATAAAAATATAAAGTTCTTGAGAAGAGTGTAGAGAGAATTTGTAAAGAAAGGAAGGTGAGGGTACCAGAGTGTCGGAGTACGGCCCTGGGTAGGCGGTGCGTGGGGTTTGGCGCGCACGCGACTCCATTTCGAATGCGGAAAGAACGCCGGGAGTGTCAGGACGCTATTAAACCGAAACGACCGGTAATTCAAGCTTCTAATATCTCGTGGTGGCTGTATTTCAGCAACGTGGCTAGTGTCATGTATTTATCTAATAGAAACAAGTAAACGTGAACGTAGCGCTGAAAATGGCCGATGGTTGAGATGTTTCTAACCTATCGTAAGGCGAAGCGAATAAGTGCTCGTAAGAAGAGGCTAGGCTAGTCGCTTTGCCAGCTCGAATCTGACAAAGACGGAGGATAGTTGTCGGCGGGGTGAGCGACGAAGAGAGAACGGATCAATACCGTGCGATACACGCCGAAGTAATTTCATTGTCCACTGTTAGCGGTGTGGCTCACGTGTCGCGTGGCGCGGCATGGCGTGTGTTCTCTCTCTTTCTCTCTCTCTCTTCTCTCCCCTTTCACGTTGTACCGTCTCCATCGTGCTCGTTTCACTCTTTTCTTCCCGCCCGTTGTCCATCGGTTCTGTCTCTTTCCTCGATCCACCCGGTTCCTATCTGCACCCGTTCTTTGTCTCTGTTCCGCCCCTCCAGCTCTCGTCCATCGCCTCTCCGCACCGGGGGGAAATAGAACCCTTATGGCACGAGTGATAGCCGCACGCTGCTACTGGGTATTGATCACCCTTCGCAATCGATGTTAACAACGCTGCTTACAGATGGCGAGATCAATTATCTAGATAACGGCCGAGACAATCGGACGACTAGGTTAGGGCCGGCATCCAGCTCCAGGAAACGAAGTGTTCACGGTGAGATGCAAAGAAGTGGCGAAGAGTTGTGTTCGGTATATTGCCGGTGGTGGGATCATGGAGGTGGGATGTATCAACGTGTTCGGGACCATCTGGATGGATGGACCCCACATGTTCAAGTTTCGATTCTTTCGTACTGTTTTCACATTTTTGCATTCCTAATAGCCTTCTTAGATTCTTCAAGTCTACTTCATCCTCAGATCTGAGAGACAAATATCTAATTGTCAAATCCTACATTCCCAAATTTGCAAATTCTATTTCCCAACTAGGTGATCCAACTATGTCCAAATATTCAGAAATCCAAATTAGTAAAATTCCTCTCATACACACGATTAAGGTTAACCTAAAGATCCGGAAATGGTTACATCAGTAACACTATCGCTTCCAAACAAATTACCCTTCTTACTCACACACCTACCTTCCTTCCAGTTCTGTACTAGGAACAGATCAGACAACGAGGGCAGAGATCTCGTGAAAGTTTTTAAGAGAATGCGTGCGTCCGTTTACCATGGCCTAAGGATAATTGAAAATAGTCTTGGTATTGCCGGTAGATTGGCCAACGATCGCTACCGCCTGTTCTAACGACTCTAAATAGTCTAACGTTAAGCGCGAGATGCCACGAGAAGGCTACCGTTGAAAACGGTTTAATCGCATCGGGGCCAATAAACCGTAGGAGAAAAAAAAAAGAAGCGTGGCCGAGCGTAAAGTACTTCCACTTTGTTACGAACGTTTACTTAGCCTTCTCTCGGGTAGCGCGATCACGGGACTCTCACGGTCGATCTTTCACTCTCGGACATTTAGAGCGTTGACTTTCTCTCGTATCGCGAGTGTCGTTCGTGCGAACGCGCCACGATACACCACGACGTTCGTGACGACCAATCATGACCTTGTCGAGATGGATTGATTGCGAGCCGGAACGGGGCGCAGCGTGTCGTTGAGTATTTAGGTGAACTTTGAACGGAGCTGCTGAAAAGTCTGCGCCCGCGTTCGATTATTGCGAAGTCGTGCCACAAAGTACACCGCTTGAAAGGAAATTGATATGGTTTAATGCGTTCGCCTAGAACGTGGACGTAAATTCTATCCAACTTAGAGAAACTTCGTACCTACTTCTGTTCTGCGGCATTCTTGCGAAGTGGCACGGTAATCTGTCCGATACTTAACATAGTTCCTTTTACTTCAACAATGGATATACATATTCCGTAATTAGTATTGGAGGGAAAAAATGATAAACCACTTAGCGAAGTGGTACGTAGAAATTAAGATATTTAGCGTCTTCAGCTAGTGGCATTTAGGGATCTTGGCATGAACAAATATTGATATCTGAGGACTTTGCTATCGAGGTATCCTGTGATATTGGTATTTGGAGCTAATAATATATTGTAGTTATGTACTAGTATATTTAGATGTGTACCAATATATAGTTAGAATCTAGAAATGTCAGTACCTTGAGGTGTACCTACCAGATGTCATCCACTCATACTTGTATCGATATAGTAGAATCAAGAAATATTACAATAGGATATTAGAACCCAGGAATATTATCTTGAGATATTTGTATAGGTAGTATATAGAAATTTAGAATCTAGAGAAAGTGATAAACCACTTGTTAGCAAAGTGGCGCGCGGTTAGAACTTCATTTTGCATGATGTGGCGACCTCTGCCTGGTCACCGTACGATTCTACCCCTTTGTTAGGAATAATCTGGTACCACAAATTATTACTATTATAGTTTTCTGCTATTGTCGATTGTATCACAGACCAAAAATAGTACTGAGATATCTCAATATCATTGTAATATCTGTTGGAAATAATATTCTTTTTGGATGTTTACCCGAAACTGTTTTTGGTCATTGTCCTCGTCTCCGAAAATAACTTGTCACAGAGAACAAAGGTGATCACTGAAAATAATGTCTGTCTAAATACCCATGAAAATATGATATTTTTACGTTATATCCTTGAAAAGAGAAGCAACTTTATGAATGAAGCAAGGTACATTGAAATCCGAGATCACTGAGATTTAGGGATATTTCTTAGGTTATAGCACTCTGAGGATCTGGGAACATTGAAATCTGTAATACGAATAATTTAATGCAATTATTTCTTGATACCAACTTAACCAAGGTACCAGTGCTAAAAGTATCGGTATCAAAATTACAGATTTATCGCTACTTATTTTATCAACTCCAGAATTTGAAAAAACAAGAAACAAAGGATGTCCTAAAATAAACTTTTCGAGTGTTCAACTGGGCAGACCATGTCACGAGCCAAAGATCGGTCGGTCCCGTCTAGAAAGTTACGCGGCAATTACACAAGCGGCCAGCGTTATTTTCACGGTAGCTGTTACTCGGCTGGCATAGTGTTCGAGAGAGCCTCGGCGTATCGCGATCCCGGCCTATCCTTGCATCAGTCGGGACGGTAGTTCCTACATGGAAGTATGTATGCATTTTCAAGCACACGCGTGGATGAAAACGTTCACCGTCCTCGTCTGTACACTCGAGTGCAACGGAGGCTTCCTTTCAATAAGGAAACCTATGCAAACTTCATCATTTTCACATTCCCAAATTTACCAATTTTTAACCTTTCGAATCTCTGAATTTTTTAATATTCAGACTTTTAAAATTCCTCTCATTTCTAAATTTCTGGCTTCTCAAATTTTTTATGTTCAAATTTCTAGACCCCTAGATATCCACATTTACAGATTTTGAAATCAATAGTCTCACATTCCTGGGCCCTTAGATTTGTACATTCTCAAATCACTAGACTTCTAGATTCCTATGTCCTAAAATGTCCAGACACCTAGATTTCCACATCAGTACTGTGTACGCATTACAAGATAAGTTCCAGAAATTCAGAGATATTTTCCTTATTTTCTGAACCGACTGGTGTGAACGAGTAACCAAAACAATTATTCATTCCTACCAAAAATATGTATGAGAGTGTGGAATATGCTAGTGAATGTAATCAATCGCAGCTGCATTACCCCGTGAGGACGAGCGAACAGATCTTCAAATCCCAAGATCCCCAGATCTTCAAATGAACCCACCACCTAACGTTCAGATTCTTAAAACTTCCTAAAAATTAACGAGCAGGAGTAGGAACTACTGTTCGTCGCCATATTTCCCTAGGGAGGCCATATTTGCTGCTGACTGTACCCGGCTGCTTGTCAGAACAAAGTCTTTTGCGCCGGAGCGACGCTATCCGCTGGCCAACAAACCGCTGCTAGCAACAGGCCAGCAACGGTCATTTATGTTAGAGAAGCGGCGCGCATGCAGCCAGCCGCGTGTACGCGCGAGCGCGGTGTTGCCCGCGCGCGCGCGCGCGCTCGCTCGTGCACGCACGCACAGGACGCGTGCGCGTTCGCAAATCGTGTATTCCGCATGCACGCTCCGACAGTGATTTCTAAGTGAACCGAGGGCCGTTATGGAGGGGGGCAGAAACAGAATCACGGAGAAAGAATCCTTTCGTCGGGCATCGTCGGACTGACTCATGAGCGACGTTGATGAGCTAATGACGAACATATGCAACGCCGGGATTCAGGGATAAAGCCGTCAGCCGCTAACTGTTCGTCATAATCGAAGCGACGATTGTCTCGAACGAATAATCGATAAAATATCGTTTTAAGGTTAGAGGATATTACGAAAATTATCCCTCTGAATGTGGCTACCTAAAGCGTGGCGATCGGCTCGGGTCGGATCGGTTAACGTAATTTGCTCAATAACAGGACTCTCGATGGCTCATTGTTATTTCGATAAAAGCAGCGTCCTTTCTTGGCCGGTGCTTCTGCTTATTTCATCTCTCACTTTCCCCCGTCGTGGTGGCCCACGCGAGGAAGGGCATTGGAATTCGAGTCCGTGGATCTCGGGGACCCTGCCTCCAACCACCTTCCTGTGGCGTCCCACGCTTCGCTTCTTCGCGCCGTTGTGTATCTCTCTCTGTCTTTCTCTCTCTCTCCTCTCTTTTTCTCCCTTTCCCTGGCCTCCGCCGGCGCGAGATACACATAGCCGGCCAGATAGAAATAATACATTATTTAAATAGTGTGGCGACTACGGTGCGTGACCTTCTCGTCGACGTCGCGCCTGATTCCCCTCTTTAACCTCTTCTCCTCTCGAGCAGTGCGCGAGTCGTCACCCACCACTTCTTACGTCCGATCCCCACCACGGAACCCGTGTGGTTCACCCCTATGCTCGATCAATCCCCCACCATGACATCCGTTGAGCGCGCGAACGCGTCCCCTCCACAACACCGATTCTCTTTCTTTCCCCTTTCACGCTGTCTTTCCCCCGACCGGTGTCTACTTTTCGCCCCCTTGTCGTTTTCCGTCCTTGTTCCAGGTTCGCTCGATTTCTCGTTGCTTTTCTCATCGGGACGCTCTCTTTTCCCTGTCATCCGCTTCGCTCGCATCGCCGTCCTTCTCTCCATAGACCCCCTCCGCCTTCCCCTTCGACGCTCGTCTTTGCTCGACTCTCGAGCGGCAGTTCTCAGCGGCTCTCTCCTTCTCTCGGCTGCGGATCCGTGGCTCGCTTGTGTGCAATACAGGGTGGCTTGCAAGGACGAGGAATTAAACAAACTCCTTAAGGCGGTTACCTGCCGTCGTTGCTCGACTCTTAGGCTGCGTTTAGATCAGGCGAACGAATGCTCTTACGCTTCGTGTGGAAACGAGCATTCTCTTCCCGCTCCGATTGTTGATCGACGTCCGATATGAAACTGTTTTAATAATAATGGCCAAAAATTTTGTTCAATATGATTTGATGCAACTCGGTGTGATTTCAGTCAATGCGATTCAATCCGATAGAATTGGACTCGATACAAGTCGAACCAAGTTGAATATAATTTAATATGATACATTTGAACGCATTTTAATTCGCCATACTAACTACTGACCTCCCCATTTGTACCCCAAAAACAAATGTATTCGTCTATTCAATATGTCTAAAGGCTTTGCGTAATAGCTGACACTAAACAAGCCAAAACGAATTCTCTTTCCCGACTCTACGATCTTGTTTGTCCATTCTAAACGCACCCTAAAGGATAGGCGGTGAGCCTATCACGACACGAGCCATAGCGTCGTTGGTGGTGGGGCATATAGATCGCACATCTAAACGGCAACGTTCATGGATACGCTGCCTTAAGGTAGCCGCTCTAAAGACGAGGGGGTAAAAAGGATTTCGGGATTTCTTTTGTCCGAGAAACCGTTTTTTCCCTGATCAAAAGGAACAATCGTTCGAATTCCTTCGAGGGCTGACGGGTGTAAGCACTTTTAGTTTCTACAGTAATTAATCGTTAGGGTCGTTTGCAAATGATCACGTGGCATTTATTGCCATGATGTAACAAAAGCGTTTCGCGAAAACGCGTGGCTGCTTTTCGATGCACGTGGTCGTTTGGGGTCTTAGCGACGGTCAGTCGCAGGCAAATTATTTCTTCGGGTACGAGAGGAAAAGACAGCGACTGGTTCTTACGATAAGTTAGCGTGAAGATTATAGGAGGGTTTAACGCGCGCGTCCTTCCGGCCTTTCGAAACGTGTTTTCTCGCGCCAGGCATTGCATGCCGTCCGGAACTTTGAGTATCCGCCGTTAGGTCGCAGCACTATTTGTCCCGTTCTTTGAACGAGGGGATACCGGGACACAATGCTTTCATTCTTTTTACCGTGTTTCAATACTTATGGTCTTTAATCGCTCATATATTCAAAATAACGGACATTTAACACAATTCGAACCTTACTATTATATTAATTAATACGTTTACTGTCAACGTTTATTTGAAAAATTACCTACATAATCATGTAATTGTCAAATATAGATGAACTGTATGGTTTACTATAATTAAAATTATCGAAATCATTTATTGCATCTTCTAATTACAATTTTTTATTTCAGATTGATATGTTACACGCTTATACGATTGACTTTGAATAAATGTATAATATAGGAAAAATTTGTTCGTTCCATTTTCTTTTATCATCGCCAAAGTTTATGAATTTTGTTACACTACTGAAAGCCATGTACAAAAGACTAAGCATTGTTTTTTTTAAATAAAATGATTAACCGATACAAAGAGCAATATATATAAAACATCCGGTAGCATCTACCACCATGTACATTTTTATATTTATTTGAAAATGTATATTTTTCCGCCAGCATGCTCGCGGAAATCCATAAACTTAATGACAGTTTAAAACGAGTTCCAAGTCGAGTAGCAGTACAAGTTTGCATGCCATATAACAATATAAGTCTGTAGATCATAAAAATAAAACAAACATTTTTCAAGCCGTATAACAAGTATTCAAGTCGTAACAATAAAAATTAAAGAATGTCTCGAGAATGAACTTCCCATTCTTTCGAAACTGCAGGAAAAAGCGCAGGGTGGCGCTACGAACGCATTTCCCCTCGGTATCAGGCCAGGCAACTAGCTCTATGCTCAGCCTCCATATGTCGCTGCAACGTACGCAGAAAGGCGCAAAAAAACGCAACAATACGTGGCACGGGTTAAAAAAAGCATGATCGATTTCCCTCTCCTTTCGGGGAGGACTGGAGCGGTTCGTCTGCAACGTGAACACCCGCTAGAATGAGTGCGAGCGTACTATCCGAGGCGTACGTAGTACTCTCGGTGTTGGCCCCTTCGTTTATCCGCTTCCAGTTTCCTGCAGCCCCTCCACGTTACGGCGCAGCCACCCTCGCCCTCTCCCGACACAATCCTTTACCCTCTCTTTCTTAAAGCACTTCTCTGATCCGGCGTGGTTGGAGAGCCGTGGCGGCGCTGTCGGCACAGCTTCCTTCCCCTTCGCGCCACAGCGCCGCTGTGTGAACGAGGCTTGAACTGGCTCCGGCTCTGGCTCCGTCTATTGGCGGCGTTGCCAAGTGTCCTCGACCATCTGTAACCGCTCCTCCTCTCCTGTTTATTGGTTTAATATTCAATACGGCTCGTGAGTCCGATGTGTAACAGGCCGATGTAGGTGCACGTTCGAGCGCGTGCGTGCACATGTATCAGGAACTATGTAACTGTGTACTTCCCCTCCCTCTTCGGTTCCACTCACCCCTCCACTAACATGTACCCCTCTTCTCCCACCATCGGTACCGGGTGGAACGTTCTCTTTCTCGCCACGACTGTATCCGTTTCCGTCTTCTTTTCGTCCTTTCTTCATCGCGTATTGCTCGTTCATCGGTTCACTCGCTCAAGTAGCATCAACCTCCTCCCCCTCCGTCACCTCCATCGCGTTCTACGCTCTTCCTTCATCCTTCCTCACATGCCTCCGCCACGGAATCCGTGTGCGTGCCGTGTATACACGTATATACACGCGGTAGCGATGCGCATAGTCAGGGGTTAACTATGTATAGTCGGATAATAGAGTTTGCCGAGTCGACATGCGCCCTTCTTGGACCAAGGTGCCGGCCTTGCCCCATATTTCTTCGAAATGGCCGGGGAGTCGAGTGACGTTCGATATCTTGAGGGTAGACACCGACCGACGAGCGTCGACGACGACACTGACGACGTCGATGCGCATACACTCCTTCCGTTGACGGACTGGATCAGGGACGCCGCGAGCTGCTTGGCTTCACACCGTTCCGAGGAACGTGGCCTCGCGATTTCAGGACTCAAGGTCCGTCAAATGTCTATGACGGACTTTACAGGAATCTGTAGTACCAAATAGGACTCGTGGAATTTGTTAGAGCTGTATGGAGTTCGATGCGCTTCGAAGTTGAAGTGTTTCAAACTTTGAACCCTCGCGATTTAACCTTCAAACACGATATATTTTAAATATGAGGCATTACAAATTTGATTCATTCCAAATTTTACGCATTTCAATATCGATTCTTGATTTACTCATACATTTGATGCACAAGCTTCATTTATTTCAAACTTGATGTCGCACCTTTTAAGTTTGACATGTTTCCCACTTCAAACACTTCAGTTTAAACATTTAGAAATCTTGTCAAATTTGAACATTTTCAGGTTTGAGTCCTTGAGTCTTTGGAAATGTAAGAGATTCTGAGCGGGAAGAATGAGGAGTTGGAAGGATTTAGGGGTTAGGAGAGATTTGGTGGGTTTGAAATTGAATTAAGTAAAAGTTGCATGCATGTAAATATGTGGATGATGTGAGTTGGCTGGAAGGAAAAAGTCAAAATTGAAGTTGAAAGAGGTTTGAGGTTAAGGAAATTAAAGTTTGAAAAAGTTTGAAGTTAAGGAAATTGAAGTTTGAAAAGATTTAAGGTTAAAGAAGGGTATGTTGAAAGGAAGTAGAGTGATTATAAAATTGAAGGTATGAAAGGTAGAAAGATGAAAAATTGAAAATTTGAATCTTCTCAAAGGGTGAGAGAAAAGTACGAGTTAAAAAAAAAGTATTGGAGATTAAAAAGATGAGCAAAATTTAATATGAATACACACTTGAAACATACTAAAGTTGAAGTTTGATGTATTCAGTTGTAGAAGTGTTGGAACGGATTGTAAACTGCATCCATTACATTGGTTGAATACAGTCCAACTTTGCCTGGTTAATTTAATTGACTTTTTTTTATCAGACATCGATTAGGAAGTTCTCTAGCGGACATCTCGGTTCTGACAGACCAGTCTCAATGTTGTGAAACCACGCAACCGGTCAAGAGGATTAATTGCCTCGTATCTCTTGTTAGCTGACACTGCTCGTTTAGCTGCAGCCGAAAGTTTGACTTTTCTTTTATGGAGTCTTTTGCTTCGTTAATGTACCCTACCAATGCCAAGGTCGGATTCTTCACACTTGCAACAGCTTGATCTTAGAAATCCCTCAGAGTCGAACAAACTATAGCAACTATTTTCATATTATCTCAATGTGATACATCAGAGTATACTATTTCAAGTAAAAATAATTCAAAATAATTTCAATTCAAAATGAATTACAAATTCTTAGTGCGTGAAATTTTTAATTAGGTCTTCACACCTTTAATCCTTGATACAGAACCGTATTCCTAGAAACAGCAGTTCTGGAAAGTCTTAATTGATGATTAAATTGAATTAAAAGCTTATAGGAGGTCAATCGAGCAACGAACGATTAAACTTCCATTTCCCCGTACGATTATCGTGTTCCTGTTAACCCTAGCGGAGCGAATTGTAAGAAATAATGCTCGTTTCACGGAACCACCTATGGTAACATTGATTTGTGTGTTACGTCAGCCCGATGATACTCGGTGCGTGAAGTGCTATTGATTCGCCCCGCAGGCAGGATAGACAACCATGTTCGATTTTCGACCGTGCACCGTGGCATGATTAAGTAACTACACTAAGCAATCGGATACTCAAATATTGTTCTTTGAACCCCCAGTTATGAACCCATTTAAGTTATTCAATGATCGATACGCGCACGTGTAACGCGTATGTTTATTTATTTGCTTTGTTGCCTATTGCCTGGCAATTTGCACTCTACAGCCATTGTGCGGATATCAAATACTAATTAGATATTTATACAAAATCGTTTATTCAAGGATGAGGTAAACGATTAACTTGTTCTTATCGAATCAGTTGGATGATAAAGTTGATGGAACGTCTTTGAATATGATCATCATATCTGAATACCTAAAGATTCAGGATATCAGTATCCCCGAATTCCTAGTTCTCCAAAGTCTAAGGTCTGTAAGATCCCAAGATCTTCAAGTTTCTATGTCTATGAAATTTGCAAATCCAAACTTACAGATTAGTTACATGCATAGATCCACAATGCAAGTCACCAAATTCCTAAGTCTCTAAATTCTTGTCCCACTCTCAAAGTATATCCACGCAGTTTTGAAATCCTGCAAAATCCTTAAAAACGAGTGGAGACATCCTCTCACTTAGTTACTACATTTTTGTTACGAAACGTCTTTGTTCCTGAGTGTACGTTTGCCGGCACCTTTGACGTCTACTTGTGAGAGACGGCTTATAGATATAGCGTTGTGACACGAAACAAATGGGCACGAGCGACTCGAAACCATCACTAGTACGTCGTTATTGGCTGGTTAGCAGTAGCGACTGTGGTGGACTACGAATAGCTGAGGCGGGAGCGATGACCAGATGTGCGGATCGTACACAGAGCGCGGATGAAGCGGTATGGGCGGGCAGGATAGTATTCGGTTGTAAAATTTTTGACCCAGCTGTCGGCCCTTCGACTGTCCTCGGGTCGAGGACGAAGAAAAAGTCACCCTACGGTGCCGAACAAGTCGGCTTTATCTGTCGTAGCCAGCCTTCGGACACCTTATAGCGACTGTACAACGTTACAACCGCCTCTGGTGACCCGCCGTAAGACAGTAGAAGGATTCCTGCCTCGGCGAAGACACGAGTTTTAGATTAACCGAACACAATGCCACTTGCTGCACCTGCGGCTATCGTCTCTCCTTCGGATACATGTGTAGCTAGCGTGAACAGGAATTATTGTATAAACGATACGCTTACAGCTCCTGACCTGCTGTGCCTGTTTTCCCACTTTTTTCGCTCTTATCGCGATTCTATAATGTTGAGTGGCACGGATTTTTTTACGGTTCTTTTAAATGATGCGATTTTAACGTGGAGTATTCTCAACATTTTTAAACTTTGAAAAAATAATTTAGTATAGTTGTATTTGTGGGCACATTAAGTTTTGAATTAAACATACTGAATTTTTCTGCATGTAAAACTATAATAAATAGAGAATAAAAACTTGAAGGTATGGATAACTCGTATGGTATATGTGATCATATATAAATTTGTGACTAAATAAACTGAGGTCCTCTTTTGTCAGCTATTGATGTATATCGATTTCTTCAACAAAAGACCGAGGTTCATAAAATAAAAGGATTAAATGCCATGAAGAGATATTTTGAAACAAGTTAATTGACATCTACAAAAAATATCTTCAATAAATACCGAGTCTGATAAAGACACTTCTGTTGAACAGGTTTTCATTTTCCCCTTTTCATCGACCGATATAATCGTCGGTTTTTATTCTTCGCGGCCACTAAGCATGATAGATGCAAATGAATCTTTCCTTCTGCGATTAAAAATTCTGCAACTTCCGGCTGCTGGTATAATACATTCCATTTTAATGAAGCGGGGCAGGAAGGGAGAAATTTGTATTGTTTCAGGAACAGTTCTGCATTGCAAACCAATATTCTTCGATCCGGAAAAATCTTAAGGAACGTTCTACACACGATTTATGTGAACATCCTAGATCACTAGACTCTGATATCCCTAGATGATCAAATTAGGAGATACCTATATTCCTAGATACAGATCCGAAGATCTCTGTATCCCCAGATTCTTATATTCACAAATACTTTTATTTCCTGATCTTTCTATCATTAGATTAGATCTCCAGATCTTTGGATAACTAGATTCTTATATCGCTAGATCTTTATATATATAACTAGATTCCTATATCTCGTGATCTTTATATAACTTCATACATCTCCAGATCTAAATCTTCAGATCCATGTATCATTATATTTCTGTGTCTATACATATTTATATCTCTGTATCCCCAGATATTAATTCGTTTGCATTACACTATCTGTCCTAGAAGTTATGAACTTCTTTCTTGTCTATCTTCAACATGTCAATGATATAAATTAGATTAAAGCTTGATCTTTACTCTCTCTCAAAATTTGACAAAAATGGCGACAAGTCACCAAAATTTTTTACCAAAATTATCCCATCTTTCCACAAATTGTGCGAAAGAGGGGCCCGTATTATGACACGACGATTGACTCGTTTGCGAGAATCAATTTTTCACGGGTTCCCAGTCTCCAGTGTCGTTTCTAGAAAATACAAAGAGGGTTGACACGGTGCCCCTGCGTGAGGGAAAAGGCAGACCTGTCGACGACAATAAGAGCTATCCTCGTTACCGTTACCGTACAGAATTTGTCAATATTATTACTTGTAGCTCTTTAGGCGTGGAGAGCAAAAGAAGAGAAAGCATTTTTTCCGGTGACCGTTGTGCAAGGAGGTGCCTTCTAATTTAGGAATCCAGCTGACTAAAACCGGATAATTTAGGGTGTACCATTCAAACGGACGATACAGTTCGTGTTAAAGTCTGAAAATACATCGTTCGACAAACGACGAACGGCAATATCTGGCTATTTAAGGGAGACATGGTGAAAACAGGGAAACTTTCCTTTCCGTTTGCTGACGGATGGTTATAGACTATTCTTATCGTGTCTCGAAACTTGCTTCGGTGTTGGTGATATTCGTTGCAAATTTTCAAATGCTCAAATATGTAAATTATGTAGGATCCAAATTTTTAAAGCTTCAAATCTCTTAATTTCCAAGTTCGCAAAATTGAAATTTTCAAATACCGAAATTCTTTAATTTCCAAAGGCAAATTTCAAATTCTCAAACTTCCAAGTACGTAGATTCCCAAATTCTCGAATATTCAAATTCTGTAATTTGCAAAGTCACAAATTTCAAATTCCCAAACACACAAATTCCCTAATTTCCAAATTCTCAAACTTCCAAATCCCTAGGTTCAAAAATTCTCAAACTTCCAAATCCCTAGATCCCCAAATTCCCAATGTTACAAATCCCTAGATACCACAATTCTCAAGATTCTAAATCCCTAGATTTCCACATTCTCAAACATCCAAATCCCTAGATCCCCAAATTCCCAATGTTACAAATCCCTAGATACCACAATTCTCAAGATTCTAAATCCCTAGATTTCCACATTCTCAAACATCCAAATCCCTAGATCCCCAAATTCCCAATGTTACAAATCCCTAGATACCACAATTCTCAAGATTCTAAATCCCTAGATTTCCACATTCTCAAGATTCGAAATCCCTAGATATCCAAACTCTCAAAGTTCCAAATCCCTAAACACCCCAATTCTCAAAGTTCCAAATCCCTAGATTTCCAAATTCACAAAGTTTCAAATCCCTAGATCCCCAGATTCTAAAATTACCAAATTCTCAAACATCCAAATCCCTAGATCCCCAAATTCTCAAACTTCCAAATCCCTAGATTTCCAAATTCTCAAAGTTCCAAATCCCTAGATCCCCAAATTCTCAAACTCCCAAATCCCTAGATTTCCAAATTCTCAAAGTTCCAAATCCCTAGATCCCCAGATTCTAAAATTACCAAATTCTCAAACATCCAAATCCCTAGATCCCCAAATTCTCAAACTTCTAAATCCCTAGATCCCCAAATTCTCAAACTCCCAAATCCCTAGATTTCCAAATTCTCAAACTTCCAAATCCCTAGATCCCCAAATTCTCAAACTTCCAAATATTCAAAACAACGAATCTAAAAATTTTCAAACCCCTAAACTCTTAAATTTCCAAATTTCAATATACACAGACCCTTAAATCCAGAAATTCCCAAATTCCTAATGAAACGGAACAGAACAGAAAGGCTCGTTTTTGAAAGATCATAATCTTCCCGATAATCAGAGAATGGGCGTTCTTGGTGCGGCCGGTCCACACGCGCGCGCGCTGAAAATAATCTCGACAATAAAAGGCATCACGACACGCGGCAAGAATGTTTAAAAAATCCGAGCTCGGTGTACTGTTCATACAGAACGCGTCTCAGAATAGCAGAAGCCGAGGTAAACACCGTAAAACGCGCGAACCCGACTCGGCTCGTTTCGAAAAAGAGAGAAGGGTCATGTAGGAAGAAGGAGGCTCGTGGAGGAAGAAGTTCGAAGAGGAAGAAGTCCGTTCGCGAAAGCGAGCATCGCGAGAACCAGCTTACGCAGAGTGTTAATAAACGTTCCCGATCGTTTCTCTCTCTCTTTCTCTCTCCTTCTCTTCTTCTCCCGCTTTAATCGCGTACGCGTTGAAATAACAAAGAATCTTTCTTCAGTGATCTACTTTACCGACCGGCGCAACGATGAAAAAATTATTCACCGACGCCTGAATCATTTGACCTTGTTTTCAAATTTGTACGCGAAATGGGGATAGTATATAATTGTGCTTGATGGATCGTGCAAGATTTTTCATATGACGTATCTTCTTTGCGATTGTACTTTTCTTCACGAATCACGGAAGATTAAAATAATTTTGAAATTTGAACTTTGTATACTGCCAAATACTAAAATTACTGCAAATATCGCAGAAGACAAATTAAGTAGCACAATTGAGAAGTGAATTGAAAATTTCCAAGCTCAGCAGGTGAACATATCTGAACGTAGAAATTAGACTTTGCACCTCGCGTCCAAAGTTTATGAACCCTCTTATAAAGCATCTGTACACAACGAGAGAGTATATAAATACATGTAGAAAGATAGCGAAGAAGCATCGATACGTGGATGTCAGTCGTTAACCGAATAAGGCTCAGGTGGCAAAGCGGTAATCTTGGTTGAACGTTGTCCTGGCGGCCTGCAAAGAGGCCCGGCCAGAGCGCAGTCATCGCCACACAACAAGTAGAAAATATACTTTCAAGCCTAACGGGATAATGTCGCCATAGTGACCTGCTCGGCCTATTATTTTTCCTCGCGGACCATAATACGAGTACGGGGCCTCTGCGTACTCGATTAGCATTACCCGGATAGCCAGCCGGTCGATCAAGGCGCCCCTCGAACGCGTTCGCAATCTACGCGCTTTCTAGGGAGCTTCGATTAACGTCGAACGTGTTCGATTCGTTATTAGCCGACGTATACCTGTTGGCCAGCGACGGAACTTAGCGTGGGAACGGTCGTTTCGCTTATGGTGGTAACACTGCGCCATTTACTGACTTCATCGCGATTTGTGTTGGGAAGATGGTTATAATCTGCGATGCTATGAATGTAGGAAGACTATAACACGAATAAAGCAAAACTATAATGTATATGTGCAAAAGGTTAGTTTCTTTTTGGGAAGTTGAAACTTATGAGTATGGCAAAGTTTTGTTGTATTGTCGTTGGAGTTTTAGAAACGGGTGATATGTAGGATTGGATGTTGGGTTGTACACAGTTGGTGGAGGATACAGTATGGTAAGTTGCGATATAACGAGTGGAAACGCGTTGTGATGTGTCACAAGTGAAGAGAATACAATGCATGGGGAATATAACGCGTGATGATACGACGCGTAGGGGATATAGTAGGAAATACCATGCGCAGAAAATACAACATGTAGGAAATTCCATGCGTAGAAGAACAACGCGTATGAAATACCATGCGCAGTATATTCAACGTGTAGGAAATACCATGCACAGAATATACAACATGTAGGAAATACCATGCGCAGAAGAACAACGCGTAGAAAATATCATGCGCAGAATATTCAACATGTAGGAAATACCATGCGCAGAAAAACAGCGCATAAGAAGTACAATGCGCAGAAGATGCAACGCGTAGGTAACACTATGCGCAGAAGAACAACGCGTATGAAATACCATGCGCAGAATATACAACGTGTGGTAAATACCATGCGCAGAAACCACATATAGGAAATATAACCTATAACATATTGAAGCTTCTTAAAAGTATTCAGAACTTACTCCGCGATATAATAAAATCATTAATTCAAATTTTTATCATTTTAATCTAAGATACTTGCGTAACCACTAGCTTACATATGTACGATACACGTATGTATGTATGAAAAAGTACGAATGTCACTTAAGGAAACGTATGTGAACATACATACATACCTATCTTTAACTCGAACAAAAATTCAAGTCTCGAAGCGATTACATAAAGGTGAACATTACACGAACGCGTCTAATTACTGTCCGTAGAAACTGAGTCGTGTTCCAGCGCACATTTCGACGCGGAATGTGTGCGATTTTTCAGGTGAAAATTCATTGAAATGGCGAGGGAAATCGTTTCGAACGAGGGAAATCGATGGAATGATAGCCGGTGGCGGAAGTCGAAACACTTCATGGTGAAATTCGGCTGAACGTGTTTCGAGACCTGGCCAGAAAGTGTTGAAAAGGATGAGGGTTATTTGAAACCGTTTCGAAAGGATACTATAGGTGTGTCCTATGATTGCTTCGGTGAAAGGAACCTTTAACTCCACGAGATCGATAAAACACTAGAGTAATAAGCTTTACGAAAGGAACTAATTGTCTAACCTGCATTTTTCTTTTGCCTTTCTTTTATATTATTTGTGGACTATTATTGGATTATTGGGTATGACATTTGAAAAGCTTTTAATTTCATTTATCGAATTTTCTTATTTTTTAATTTTCAATTTTCCAATAATTTAACAAAATTCCCAAATTTAGAAATCTCCAAATCCCAAAATTAAAAGATTTCAAAATCCCAAAATCCCAAAATTAAAAAATTTCAAAATCCGGAACTTCATTAATTCGAGAACCAGATTACAAGAGAAATGTTCAGGTATTCGTGATGTTCAATAATTGAAAGGAATATTGAAACGTGTTTAATTACGTATCAAGCGATAAAAGAAGATTATAAATCTGTTTACACGATAGGATTTTTTACAATTGAACTTTTCTCCCTGAGTTCTGCTTCGGTTCTACATATATTTTCAGTTCTGCCACGATCCGTGTTATTAATGTCCATTCATTGAATATTCAATGTTATACGTAATCGATAGCAAAACAAACTGCAGTGTACATAACGAACATATAGTGTACATATACTCGAATGCATTCCTACTAGTTTATTCATAGATTATTGATCAGAACACATATATTAGGTCGACTGAAACGTATCAGAAAACGTTGCAATTATAATAATTATTTTATTTCGAATATTTCTTGTAGGTAGAAAGGTGCATTGACGCAGTTAATTTTTCTAGGGAAAATAGCGACTTTGGAGGTAGAGAACCATACATTCGGTTTGTGGTTGATAAATTTACAGATTTTGAACTTTGGAAATTTGGGGGATTGAAAATTTGGGAATTAGAAGATTTAAAGCTAGAAAATCTGAGAAAGTTGGAGATTTATTTGGGATTTAGGATCTTGAAAATTTTAGGATCTTGAAAATTTGATGAGTTGAGACTTGGAAATATTTGAAATTTGATTTGCAAGATTTGCAAAGTTGAGATTTAGGAATATTCAAACTTGAGATTTAGGAATATTCGAACTTGAGATTTAGGAATATTGAAAGTTTGAAGATTTGGAAAACCGACTTGAAGACTTGTGAATACAGAAATTTGGAAGTTTGAACTTTTGGAAATTTGCAAATCTACTTGATGAATTTACAAACCTAGTGTTTAGTGAATTTGAAAATTTCCAAATTCCTAAATTAAGTCTGCAAATTCATTTAATTCTAATAGTCTATAATCTACATTCTGCAGCAAACAGAACATGTTTCCTGTATATCGCAATTTTCCCTAGGGATCATGTTCTACCGCACGAATATTCGCTAATTTTCAAAATTACCAATTCCCAAATTGCAAATATATTAAAAAGACCCAAATACAAAAATTATCAACACGTCACAACGATCAAAATATTAAACGATTGAATTAACAAATGAAGAAAAGCTTTATTAACTTTTCTTTCTTCGATTTTTTTCTAGTGTAAAAGGGGACAACGGTAAACGAAGTCTGAAAGTGGTAATCGTGCCAGCCCTAAGCAAGTCAAGATACGACCACGTCTTCGTGCGGATCCTTTCTTGGATCAACGAAATCGTATCGATCACATTGCGCACCTAGGCGAAGGAACTGTGCAACACGGACATGCGCGACTAGTATGCCTGTTGGTTTACGTGTGCCAGAACGATGAACATATCTGCGGTATTATTAGGTGTGTATATGTGGCTATATATCCCCAGTCAAGTAGTATGCTATTCGAAAAGTTTCAGAACAAACCTCCGTTTCAATTATTCTCTATATAGTTCACCTTCATTCATCGGGTATTCCACCCTTTCGATGATAATGCTTAACCTTTCAACTCTTGTCAGTTCACTTTTTTACACCTCACAAACTGATCTTTACTGCCATTATTATATGAACTTACACTATGATTTATCAGGTCAGAAGTGTCACTGCTACGATATTAAAACAAAGGTTGTTATGTCAATTTTGTGCAATTGTTGACTATGCAAAGTATTGGACAATTGGTAAAATTGATCATAGGTGAAGTACAAGTGTTAAAATAGTACAAGGGTTTTTAACAAAAATATTGTAGAAATACTGAATTAGGAGTTGATTGAACATGAAAAGACTAGAGAAGAGAAATAAAATTTAAAATTCTATGAACGACGAATTCTGTTCTTGTACGACCAACAATATCTCATTCGTTTCTTTCATCCATTATTTGTCACCCTACTTCAGGCTGTAAGTTACCCCTTCGTGTATCCTCCTCCTCTTTCTATGACCCTTGTTCTGCGTTTTCATTTTTTCTCCGTCCTTTTCTACTTCTAAAAGTCGTTTATAGCGCAAGGCCACGCGGCGTTTGTGAACGAAGACCTTTCCTCGTCGACTTCCTGCGCACTTCCTCCTCCATACACAGTTCTTAAATAGCATGGCCAATCGTTGACGCTGGTTTGTCGGTCTCGTGGTTCCGGTTCGAATACGTCCGGTTTCGTGAGAAATGATCGAATGTAAAAAAAACCACCTCTTCGTCACATCATCATCCCTTATGGAAGAATATTTGTTTCACCAGACGACCGACAACTCTTTCCCCTCCCCTCGATGAAGTTACGCTAAATTTAGGGGTAAACACGTGTTTCTCATTATGAACGATTATTTGGAATAGGGAGGGTCTCAGGGAAATAGCTTTTCAAGAATTTTTCCGGTGAAGAATAAAAATGGTACGAAGGGTGACATTTTCTTTTGGTCCCTGTATCTTTCGATTTTTGAGAAACTATTAATATACTCTTCTGACTATATAATTTGAAGAATTGGGTTTGGAATTTATTAGGAAAAATTATTGGACTAGGTCATTTTCTGAGGTAAAGTTAGAGATTGAATTGTTTAGTTTAAGGACTTCTAAATTAACAAATAGAGAAGTTTGAAAGAGAGGAGTTAAGGACATTATAAATTTATAAATTTGGGAATTAAAAATAGTTGGGGTTGATGGAAGTTGGAGGGAACTGGAAGTGTAAAGCAGCTGGAACTGAAGGAAGTTGATGTTGGAAGAGGTTTGATATAAAGGACATTGAAGGTTGAAAAAGTCTGAAGGTAATGAAAAGTTTGAAAGTAAGGAAGTTGATGTTTGAAGCCGTTTGAAGTAAAGAAATTAGAAGTTTGAAGTGGTATGAGGTCAAGGAAGGTGAAGGCAAAAGGAATTTGAAGGCTATTTGAAAATAAAGACAGTTGGAGAAGGAAGGGAAAGTTTGAAATTAGTGAGAGAAAAGTATGAAAATGAAAGGAGGGAAGGTGTTGGAAATGAAAAGGATAGAAAAGATTTAAAGTTTGAATTTAATGTTTGAAATGTAAAAAATTCATGACTGTTGGAAGTTAAAATATTCTACGTTTCAAACTGAAGTTGAAGTTTCTGAAATCTGATGTATTCAATCATGTAAATGCTGGAGTCTGAACTGGATCCATTACGATTGACTGAGACATGGCCTAACTTTACTTGCTTAATTTAATTAACTTTTTCAAACTTGCAGACTTCAAAATTTTTAGTTTAGAAATTTACAAGTGTATGTTTTTCAAGGTTTGAAAGAATAAAATTTCCAAACTTGAAAATTCAGTACTAGAAGATTTGAAACGAGGAATATAATTAATTGAAAAAGATATGGTATTTCAGCATGCAAAATACTGGTTGAACGCGTTCAAACAATAATTGTAAACATGCATCGCTCATTACGAACGCCTGGATTTCACGATCGATATAAACGCGTTGAACGGAAGCCATTGTAATCGGTATGAAAGCTGCCATAGATTTTCACAAGAGAGAGAGTCGTGCTACGACGTTTCGTCTTCACTGACACGGATAGAGAATCCGGGTGCAGTAGAATCCTTTTCTCTCTCTTTTCTCTCTTCTTCCTTCTCCGCCGACGATTACCCATGCTGATCGAACCATTTTTACATACTTTCCAAAGGTGCCTAGTTCGCATTGGAATCCTCGAATCGAGAAACACGTATTGTGTCCAACTTCCTGTTTTCACGTTGTCTAACACGTTAACCCCTTGCCTCGTTACGTCAACCAACACTTGCAAATTATTCTATACTAAAACAATTTTTGTAGACCTTCATCTTTTCTGACTGCAACTATACATCTTATACAATCATGTATGGACATCAAATCAGATCAATATTAGTATCCAACAGTTTTGTACAATCTTTAGGTAAAATCAAACTGTCTGCATACAGTTTTGAATAAATTTTTTAAATTTGCTTTTTGTACTAAGTTTGACACATGTACCATATGGTACCATGGACTTTATAATAAATCCATATGCATGTTAATGAATTAAATTGCATATATTTAATAAATATACACATATACAATTTTGTATGTATATACTTTGTTTATTAAACACATGATTTATTTATTAAATAAGTATTATACAACTCATAGTTACATTAAGCTAAACTTAATCATAATGTATGTACAATATAAATAATGTAAGTCAAATATGTAATTGTATTTACAATTCACAATCGTAAAATTGAGATATAATTTATGTAAATTAAACCAACCAAAATTTACAGTGATTGGATAATTACAGTGTTATGGAATTGTCGCTCTCGATATAAGAGATACTTGTAGATGTTGAATGATGCATATGGGTCTATGATGCAGTAATCGATGTTTAAACGAATTGAAATTGTTAAGGGAAAAAAGTGGATGCAACGAAGGTCGTCGTTCTCTTGGCAGTCCTCTTAGTCATCGCCGATCACAATTTCGATCACGAGAATACAACGTGTACGTATATAAAACGTATGTAGGAACGATGCACGATGTGTGATGGGGGACGAACCCCTCGAACGAATTCGATTCGAGGAAGCGAACGAACCGAGCTACATACGAGTCGAAGTAATCGTGGGACAAAAATCGAGCCACCCGTTCTCTCCACCGTATGCATACGCGTGTGTATATTTTTACCACCCTTATGTCGCATCCGCACAATACGGATCGGCCTATAGGCGCCTGCGTGCCAGCCGGGACTTTATTTTCGGTGATCTACCGATTCGGGTAGAAGACGAACATTTATTTTAGCGCCAAATTTAACGCGTCTCTGCGCCACAAAACGTCTCGCCTCTCTTTAGCGTTCTTTCAATACTTACGTTTTTAACTCATTTTCATAGCCTATAGTTTTTGTATTTATATGTGACGATCTTCTGTAATAAATCTTTCTATATAATTCAATAAAACTTCATAGGTACTTAAAATTATAAGTTTTGCAAGAAATAGATTGGTGATAATACAATGAACGTAAATAGGTGCATTTACAAAGAGAAATTAATTAAATTCGAAGTGAAATATATTAATTATTAAAACTAGATAGAAAAGGCTAAATTAAAAAACTGTATATGTCTATTAGAGTACAAATTTTTTATTATACATGTACATTCCTTATTGCGATTGATACGAATGTAAACAGACACAACGCAAATTTAATTAATTAACCATACACACATGTGATTATCAATTAACCTCAGATTTTGCTGGAACACATACATATTTATATATATGCATATACGTCATCTGTAAATGAAAAAAAAGACAAGTTTATGGAGCGCAAAAAAGCTTCTACGCGACAAGTCATTAAATTATCACGTACATCGAACGTTACCTACACCGATGCGTCTCCCATCAGAAAAAATGTTGTTTTGCAAGCGAACAGAACTGGCTATCATCGCAAACGGGATCAACGAGAAAACGTAACACTTCGTTATCAACTGTAATCAGTATCTCCTTACCACTGAAGCGATTATTAATAATCATTGTGTTTATCGAATTTACAGTTTGCAGGTCAGTTTTCCTTATCGATCGATTGATGACTATGCAGATTCGTGAATGTTTTTAATTTGAAGAAACTGAATATTAACAAACTCTGATGTTAATATTTAAATATTACTATAGCAGATGTAAATGTACTATAAGGGATTATTTAGGATTATTATAAAGAATTTATTATATTTGTTGTAAATATGAGAAAAATTGTAATGATCCCTATTTGTATCTTGGTTATAAATTTTTTAATTTCTGAATTTTAACGTCTATAAATTTCCGAATCCCCAAATTTTCATACTATAGCAAGGACTCTAAGATCCTTAAATTTCCAAAGTTCTCAAATTTCACAAATTCCATAAGTATTCTCCAGTCTACAAATCATAATTTCCAAATTCCCCAGGTTTCCAAGTACTCGAATTTTTCGACTCTCAAATCCCCAAATTCTCTGGATTCCACTAATTCCTCAAATTCTCTGGATTTCAAAATTCCCTAGATTCCACTAATCCCTCAAATTCTGGATTGCAAAATTCCCTAGATTCCACTAATCCCTCAAGTTCTCTGGATCTCCAAATTCCCTAGATTCCACTAATCCCTCGAATTCTCTGGATCTCCAAATTCCCTAGATTCCCCTAATTCCTCAAATTCCTTGAATCTCCAAATTCCCCAGATTCCACTAATTCCTCAAATTCTCCGGATCTCCAAATTCCCTAGATTTCATTAATCCCTCAAATTCTTTGGATCTCCAAATTCTCTAGATGACACTAATTCCTCAAATTCTCTAGATCTCCAAATTCCCTAGATTTCATTAATCCCTCAAATTTTTTGGATCTCCAAATTCCCCAGATTCCACTAATCCCTCAAATTCTTTGGATCTCCAAATTCCCTAGATTCCATTAATCCCTCAAATTCTTTGGATCTCTAAAGTCCCTAGATTCCACTAATTCCTCAAATTCTCTTGATCCTCTAATTCCCTGAATTCCCTAGATTTTCATAATATTAAAAATTTTCAAACTGTTAAATTTGTAAATTCCCCACATTTCTCTAATTTCCAAATTATTAACTCTTTAAATTCCCCAAATTTCCTTAATTTCCAAAATTTCCAAATTGTTAACTCTTTAAATTCTCCAAATTTCGAAAATTCTCAAATTGCCAACACCCTAAATTTTCACATATTTCCCTTATTTCCAAAATTGTCAAACTGTTAACTCCCTGAATTCCCCAGATTTTCCTGATTTCCAAAATTTAAATACTGTTATCTCCCCAAATCCCCCACATTACTTAATTTCCAAAATTTCCAGATTGCTAACTCCCTAAATTCCCCACCATTTCTCTAATTCCCAAAATTCCAAGATCGTTAATTCCCTGAATTCCCCACATTCCCCTAACTTCCAACATTCCAAGACTGTTAACTCCCTAAATCCCACATTCTCAAAATTTCGTTGATTTCCAAAAACCCCAAAAATTCCCCAGCTAATAATCACATTCTCCGGTTAATCCCTAAATTCCCCAGATTCCAGAAATTCCCATTTCCAATCATTCCACTTCGTGATTCATGAAATTCCGAATTTTCCGCGTGCGTGTAAGTCAGTTCGGTTCATTGTTCTCTTAAAAAAGGGGGCGTTTGAGTGGTCTTCCACTAATTTTGCCCAGAAGTCCCGATACGAATATCGAAAAGCTTGAGAACCCCTGTAATAAATAGAAAGAAAAGTTTGACATTGTTTCCCCGTTTCTTGGGATTCAGCGCGTCCGTGGGTCGCGGTCTCGGATGCACCGGCTCACAGTTCCGCCACTGATTGGCACCGCGACGGAGAACGGCGCTGCACACGCGTGCACCGGCGATGCGTGTGTCGGCACCAACACACGGCACTTCGGTTTGGCAACACGGTGCCGGTGCAAGGCCCGTAACAGCCTGTTGGCCAACATCGGGTGGCGCGCGCGAGCGCGTGCGCATGCGCGTGCACGCCTTCGCGTTCGTGACACTTTAAATAAACCATGGTGGGGTGGCAAAAGGGGGGAGCTCGCAGGCACAAAAATGATAAACCGCTACAAAAATCCCGATATAGACGCGAGCACGCGCGCGCTACCGAGTGGCTCGCGCGCGCGCTCGCGCGTGCAACGACGAGCGAACGTGCCGATTGCACATGGACGACGCACAGTGGCATAGAATCGACCTTCTGCCGACCGGAATTGAATGACGATGCATGACGGTTATAACGGGGTTCCCATCTCTCGCGGAACGGACTTTCGGCCGCGGCCATCCGCAAAACGAAACACAAGGGCGAACGTTCTGGTAGGTTCTAGCGGATTTCTTTCTCTTCGATACGCGATATCTAACTCTACAACCATGTATCTAAAACGGGACTGTTCAACAGTCCTAATAGTCTACGACTGAATCGTTAGGTGCTACAGTCTCACTAATGACTTACATATTTTATATTTTGCAATGGCTTCGTTATTGACACATTGGAGAACTCTTGAGAAACTATTTATCCACGATGTGGTCTTCTTTTAACAAAGTATTAATGTTCGAGAATAACTTCAACGTTCTCGAATTATAAATGTTTTGAAAGATTCGACTTCACACATGTCTTCACACGGCGTACATAGTATTATTTACAAATAGTCAAGTTTTCAGAAGGTTTTCACTCACTAGAAGCTAGTGCAGGCCACCCTGAATTTGTGAAGTATACCTTGCAGGATAAAGTTTTGTACAACAGTGAGGACGTTATGTGACACATGTGCTTTTGCAGATGCATGTCGGAGATTCTGAAGTCAACGAAATGGAATTACTAGTTAACTATTAGGTTCAGAGCTAATAAAGATATATTCATTTTTCAGAGGAAAGATCCTGTTTCGCTAGAAACTAGGACAGGTTGGTCCACCTAACTAGCCTACCCTGAATGTGTAAAGTATACGTTGTAGGATAAAGTGTTTCGTACAAAAGTTCTGTGATTTAGATCAGTACGTCATGTGGCACATGTACTTTCATAAATGGAAGCATTTGCAAAATGAAAGCAAAAAATTTACTCCTGTTAATAGTTATATTAAGTTTAAACCTAATAAAGAGCCATTCATTTGTACTTAATTCACTAAAATCACTTCCTAATTTCCCCAAATCTTTCTCCAATCCCTAACATTCTCCCAGGCTACTTTTGTACACTTTTCTATCCTACGCTCTCGCTAGTTTCTTCGTGGTTTCCCTAAATTCTTACAAAATGGAGAATTGATGGTACCGGGTTTCTCTCTCTATTCTTACTCCTAGGCAAAGGAAGTCTACATTGCGGAGTGTAACTTTGTATTAGTTTGAAACGGAAGATCGATATCGAGAAGAATAATTATAGAAGTTCAGTAATCGCGTAAGTGGAAGGTAGATATTTTCGAAGTACATTATAAATAGTACTATCGATAGTCGCAACATGGAAACATCAATCCTCTCCGAGGATTATCAAATTTTATTTACTGGCTAAAATACGCACATCATCGATCATGATTAATTTGTCTCTTGAGCAACAGTTATTAGAAGGCGAACGACAGCTTGTCAAATAGGCGTGCAAAAGTTTTCTAGCGACGATTTCCTGCACCCTTAATATTGATTTATATGCTTTGTCCTACATATCACACGCCTTATCTCCTTATCTCTCGTGTGAAACAGAAAGCGAGTTTGCCGATCGATATCCGACCAGATTCTTGGATATCTATTTGCTTATTATTCCAGGGAATCTTCGTTTCGATATTTTAGGATTTTAAGACTGTACTCGTGAATCTGGAAGTTCAGAAATTTTATAATTTGAGGACTTCTGAATTTGGTCATTTCAGGACTGGATTTGGCGACTTGGGAGTAAAGATTTTTGGATTTGGGGATTTTAGGAGTTGGGGACTTCAGAATTTGGAGATTTTAGGGGGATTTTAGGATTTGGGGACTTTAGAATTTGGAGATTTTAGGAGTTGAGGATTTTAGGATTTGAGCACTTCAGAATTTGGGAACTTTAGAATCGGGGGATTTTAGGATTTGGAGACTCTAAAATTTGGGATTTTTAGAATCTGGAGATTTTAGTATTTGGAGATTTTAGGATTTGGGGATTTTAGAGTTTAGGTATCTGAGAAATTGGGGATTTGGGAACTTAAGACTTTAAAAATTTGGGAATTTGGTAATGTGGGGATTTGAGAGTTTAGAAATTTAGGAATTCGGGAATTAAGAAATTTGGGGATTTAAGAGTTTGGGATGTGAGAATTTGGGGATTTGAGAGTTTGGGAATTTGGGAATTCGAGAATTAAGGAATTTGGGTTTATGAGCGTTTGGGAATTTAGGAATATCAAAATTTTGGGATTTGAAAGTTTGAGAATTTGGGGGTTTGGAAATTGGGCGATTAAGGAATTTGGGAATTTAGGAATTTGAGGACTTGGCGGTTTGCAGGTTTTATGAGTTGAATATTTGGACCATGAAAATTTGGAAATTTCAAAAACTGAGGTATGTAAAATTCAAGCATTTTAAGAAACAGTAATATGAGAATTTTAGGATTTGCAGATTCGGTCAATTAAGAATGTGAAAATTGCAAAACTTTGCAATTAGGAACTTCGGAAATTTAGTAATTTGCTTACTTCACTTGAAAATTTCAAAATTTGTTACAAGATTGTAAATGTGACATCTAAAAATCATTTAACAATTCGAATACCTAGAAATTTGAAGATACTGGTATTTGCAAAATGTATAATAGTAATTTCTAAATCTAGTCACAGTTCAACAATTCTGGAACTCGATTAAAAAATTTGCGAATCTAGAGTTTAGAAATTTAGAAATCTATCGACACTGGAATACCGACAGTATAGTACCAACACACCGGTGAGAGTCCTAAAATATTGACAGTCCACATTGACGGTGTCCATAATGGGTTCTAGGAGAACGAGCAGTGACACGCAATCTGCCGATCGCGACTCGCAGCTTGTTAACCGTGAACACCGTCCAAATCGTTCGTTCTGGTCGAATCCGTGCCAGCTTTCAGTCGGTTCGCTTTATTCCGACGCTTCGGTTCAGCTGGCCTACATATACGGCCCTGTTCCTTGCTCCGCGCCCGTTTCTCTATCCTTTTTACCAAACGGAACAAAACGGCGAAAAGAGCGTCGAACAAAAGCGACGGGCCCGCGTGCTTTCTTTCCGCGCTGTGTTCGCGATAGAAAGAATAGGAGGGAAACATGGTGACCACCAGACAGAATCTAACTGTTCCGCCGAATGTGGAGCAATTAAACGCGTAAACGGTACCCGATCGTTTCGAATTAATTGCTCGTGTCTGCGAGCATCGTGGTTCGCCGGAAGTGGCCGGCATTGTCGCTGCGATCACCTGGCGACCATCGAGATTTTCTTCGATAACTTTCAAAATATATTAACCGAAAGTTATTTTGGGAAAGTTAGGTCCATTTTTAGGTAGATGATAGTTACTGGATAATCTGGAGAACTTTTTCTTTGAAGGTGCTCTCGGAGATTACTCTTTAGGGTATGACAGTGCCAAGTATGGCTGTGCATAAATGGTTCAAAATGGAAGATCTTTTGGCAGTATGGTGTTACGTCATTTTGGTAAACATATAAGTGTGCAAATTTGAAGTTGATAGATGATGGTGGTCTCGGAGATTACTCTTTAGGGTATGACAGTGCCAAGTATGGCTGTTCATAAATGGTTCAAAATGGAGGGACTTTTGGCAGTATTGTGTTACGTCATTTTCGTAAACATTTAAGTGTGCAAATTTGAAGTTGATAGATGATGGTGGTCTCGGAGATTACTCTTTAGGGTATGACAGTGCCAAGTATGGCTGTTCATAGATGGTTCAAAATGGAGGGACTTTTGGCAGTATTGTGTTACGTCATTTTCGTAAACATATGAGTGTGCAAATTTGAAGTCTCGATTGTAGTCTCTTGTAGTCGATTTGTAGTCTCGAAGATTACTCTTTAGAGTATCTTATTAACAGTGCCAAGTATAACGACTTTTCATTTATAAATAGTTCAAAATGGAAGGGACTTTTGGCAGTATCGTGTTACGTCATTGTAAACATAAATATGTGCAAATTTGAAGTTGATGTATCTGATCTCGAAGATTATTCTTTAGGGTATCTTATTAACAGTTCCATGTATAACAACTTTTCATTTATAAATGGTTCAAAGTGGAAGGTACTTTTGGCAGTATTGTGTCACGTCATTTTGGTGAACATAAAAATGTGCAAATTTAAAGATATGTATTATCTAGTGAGGTTATACTAAATAATTGCAAATGTTTCGGTTTGACAACAGTTGAAAATGTTCTTATGATTAATGGTTCATGTTCTAGACGATAAAGTGGTAGATTAAACTTGAAGATATGTATATTTAATGAGATTGTAAATTGCAAGTGTTTCTTTTTGAAGTTGAAAATGTTTCAAAGAAAGAACTGTTAAAAATGTTCCTACTCATAATGATCCATGTTTTAGAAGATAAAGTATAGTCATAGATTACATGAAGACCTTGAAGAATAATAATGCTAAACACATATAATGAAAAGACGATTCATATGTTAATAAGATTTATAATAAAATGAAATTTTATTTAAGTATATTACATTGGTGATCAAATATCCCTCGCAAAACCTTATAAAACTTTTTGACCAACTCAATACTATAACTGTAATATAAAATTTCTGAAAGTTCAGAGAATTCAAAATAAAATATGCAATAATGCACTTATAATTTCTTCGGTTTATCGATTGATTCGCAGACGAATTTAATAAGTGACGATTTTGAGAATTTTCAACGTGATACGAGTTCTTAGGTTAGAATTTAGTTGATTTGCAGGAATTTCAATTTTTGCTGAGCAAGGGTTTGGACTGGAAAGTTCTGGGGAGTCTTTGATAGACTTCGATCACTGGTTTCAAAGCTGTCCGGAAGGAATAAGGTACAGGTCAATTTTGGTCCCCCACAGTTTGGTTTAAAAGATGGATCGTTTCAATATCGTTACGTTGCGAGAATGAGGAGTACCGTTCGATTTAAGTTACCAGATTGAAGAAATTCGTATCGCTTTTAAATGCAAATATATATTATAAAAGTTGGACATGTGTGTTTTAAGTACATTCATAAACTGAGTTATAGATTTTAAGATAACTAGATTTATAAATTACAATATCTTCAAATTTAAAATATTTCTCGATCTCTACATTTTTAGATACCTACATCTACAGATCTCTACATCCCTAGATTTTTACATTCCTAAATACCTACATCCCTAGATCTCTACATCCCTAAATCCCTACATCCCTAGATCTCTACATCCCCAAATTCTGACATCCCTAGATCTCTACATCCTCAGATTCTTACATCCTTAAATCCCTACATGCCTAGATCTCTACATCTCTAGATTCTAATATCCCTAAATCCCTACATCCCAATATGTCTACATTCTTAAATCTCTACATCTCTAGATCTCTACGTCCCTATATGTCCACATTCCTAAATCTCTACATCCCTAGATCTCCACATCTGAAGGTCACTACATCTACAGGTTTCCACAAAGGTAAATGCTTATATTCCCAGATCTCCATATATCTACATACACATATTTCTAGATATCTAGATATCGAAGCTCCCATATTTCGACATTCCTATATTCTCAGATCACTAAGTCCCTAGGTCTCGAGATTTCTATATCCCCAGACCCCAAATGCTCCTTCACCCCAAATATTTATACATTTGAAATATATCTATATCCCAAATATTTTTGCATTTCAAATACATCTAGTATCCCAGGTATTCCAATATTCCAAATATTCCTCTGACCCAAATATCCCTAGATCCGAACTGTTGCTTCATTCCAAATAACTATAAATCTCACACGTCCCTTCTAATTGACCGATGTCCGAAATATCCCTAGATCACAAGTATGCCAAACTCCCAAATGCACTTGGATCCCCCAGTCCAGTTTAAAATAGCACAAAAGTGTTCCAGTATAACTGGTAACAAAAATCACTAATAAAGTTCGCTTACTCTAGAAGTAGCAAATAATTTACTAGGATTACACGGAATATTATATTATTTAATTCTAATCCCTAGAATTTTCCTTTAACCAGAGAATTATATTTGCAGATTATTCGAGCAACGTCGAAATCTGGCGGGATTCGATTAATCGGCGATAAAGCCGTCGTAGGGTAATTTCTCGAGCGGACAAACTAGACGGCGTACGATACGTTCGAATCGTTCGCGATCGTCCCGCGTCCTGGCAATATATATTCAAGGCAGATGAACCGAAGCGGTGGCTATTTTCGCCGGGGAAACGTTTAATTTAGCGTCTAAGCACGCGGGCGATATATCGTCCGGCCCGCTAACAAGTCTAACCCTTTCAGTGTCGCAATTACGCGGCGAGATTAATAGCGACGTTTCTATTTAGCTTACGGGGAGACGCGTGAACGATGAATTATTTTCACCCCGGTCAAATTGGAACGCCACGCGATCGAGAGAATTTTCACCAGGCCCCCGTATGCATCTACGAACGTCGCTCGAATCGGGATATCGATTATTGCGACCGGCTGTTGCGATTCAAATCGTGCGAGATCATAAATAAATGTTGAGAAGTTGCCCGCGAGATGGATGGATTTTGTTGGAATCGAATAACCCTTCGGGAATATTAGATAATCGTTCGAAAAACATCGTGATGGATAGGACACACCGGTGATACACGTAATTGAATGATTTCGTATCCATCACGGTGATGCTAATTATTACCTACGATCATAGTGATCGTTAGAATCTTATCCTGTTTCTTGCGCTATGCGTTCACGCTATTCGAGAGTTACCTCTTCAGATATTTTCGACATCTTCAATTTGCAAAATTTTCTAATTTCCAAACTTTTGACGTTCGGAGGTCTTCAAACCTTCAGAACCTGGTTCTTAAATTCAAAAATCTCTAAATTCCCTACACCTCCAAATCTCTAGATCCCCAAGTCCTAACTTAGACCTTAAATCCCCAGATCTCTAAAGAACTAGATCCCTAAATTAGTCGATTCCCAAATTCCTAGATCTCCATATCCATAGATTCCCAAACCCCTAGATCACCAAATCCTTAGATCCCCAAACCCCTAGATCCCCAAAATCCCTAGATCTCCAAATCCCTCGATACGCAAATCCCCAAATCTAAAAATTCCTAAAGCCCAAATTCCTAAATCTCCAAATCCTTAGATCCCCAAATCCCTAGATCCCCACATTCCTAAATCCCTAAATCCTTAGACCTCCAAATCCCTAGATCCCCACATTCCTAGATCCCTAAATCCTTAGACCCCCAAATCCCTATATCCCCAAATCCCTAGATCTGCAAATTGCTAGATCCCCAATCCCTCTATACCGAAAGTCCCTATATCCCAAAATCCCTAGATTCCAAAATCTACAGATCCGAAAATGTCTAGAACTAAAAATCTCTGGGGCAAAAAATCCCTAGGCTTCTAAACGTTCTATGCAGAAGCACCATCATTTAAAAATTTCAGAAATCTTGCAAATTCCAAAATCTGCAAGTTTGCCATTAAAAAGGCGAGTAAAAGAAGAAACGATGTCGATCGGTATCCCGTGGTATCCATCATCGAAACTATCTGGTGTATGTACACACAGTGTCTCGAGGTACGGTACGATCAACCGAGATGATAGATCGTTTCTAGAAAGTACTCCAGCATACACGCATCACGCAATCGTATCAAATCTATGAACGTCCACCTACATATAGGCTGTACACGTACGAATCGCCGTTTCACCTCAAGCAGTGAAACCCGAGACGCTGTCCTTTCGAGCTGCATTTATGCGTCGTGATTAAACGTGAACTAGATACATACCTCCGTGCAAAAACTCGGCTGTGTACCGAGAGTCTAATGAAACTGAGCTTTCGTGCGTTTTTATTTTTGGTAAATTTACGGTAACCGCATTAACTCTCGGACGGAGCGGCGTATATTTATGAACGACGATGCTCGAAGAAAAAGTTACGAATAAAGTGGTATTAATAAAGGAGAATTAATTACTTTTTTTTGTTCGAACACGTTTTCTGAGATTGCACGAATGCGGTATGTTATAGTGCACTCTAGTTATATTGCCATTCTCATAGGGATTTGCAAGGTGATATGTACGATTGGACTGTATTGATATTGATCATTATTGTATTGCAGAATGAGTTATTGTTGAAATAACTGAATTTATAGACTCTAGTTATATTGCCATATTTCACCTTGGTATGTTTTATCTTGTCAAACTGTACGCTATCACATTTTATGTTAGCAAGTTTTATATTTTTATTCTTTATAAATTGCCACGCGTTGGGTTTCCACGCTCTATATGACCACGTCATCTATTTCCACGCTCTATATCGTCACGTTTTGTATTTCCACGTTTTATATTACCACGTTTTGTATTTCCACGCTCTATATTTCCACATATTGTATTTCCACGCTCTATATGACCACGTCATCTATTTTCACGCTCTATATTGTCACGTCTTGTATTTCCATGCTCTATATTACCACGTCTTGTATTTCCACGCTCTATATTACCGCGTCTTCTATTTCCACGCTCCATATTGTCACGTCTTGTATTTCCACTCTCCATTTTGTCACTCTGTACACTATCTCCCTTTATATTGCCATATGAGACCTTTGACACGGACTTCGCCTATATCGCGCTCTTTACTTTCACATTGTACATTACACCGCTCTATATTACCATTTATTACAGTGCACAAAGAACGTTTTAAGTGGCTTAACGAGTTAAATATAGCACTCAGTTGACATCATTAAACGAATACTCATTATGCAATTAGTGAACAGGTTTGCAGTGACTGATGACAATCGACTTAATGCGCTTGATAGAGAAATTTGTTCAATTTTAATACGTGATCCAGAAAGTTTAATCTTTTCGCAAATCGAGTATGCCTGCAGGTGCATTGGAACGGAGTTCCAATTTCGTTTTTTTTTTTTTTCATTTCGATCTTGTGTAACCTGGTCGTTTCTCGATCAAGAAAGCATCGTTTCCTTTCTTGCGATAAAATATGACGGGAAATAAGTCGATGGTATCTTATGCACAATAAATGCTACCATCACATACCTCTTTCCTTATGTACATAAATATCGTAATGCTGTTAATACATTTTTCTTAACTCGAGTGTTAAATTAACGTGTGCCTTTTTATTACTATTTTGAATAATTCATTACTACCAAACTTTCGGCCCTGTCACTTTCATAAATTGCAACATCATTACGTCGGCAAACATTTAGTATTTGTGACGGTGGTAAATCATTTTTTCCAACATTCTTTGCTTTATATTTACTATTATATTTTATACATGTAATTCGATTATATCATAATAGTTTCGAAACATAATCCTGCCAATAACTTCTATTATGTGAAATATAGAATTACAAGTGCCATTAGTTCCACACAATATGTAATCATCAAAATGTTAATACCACTTCTAATACCCTCTTGATTTAGGTATTCATTGTGGAGAAATGATTTCAATTATTAGGGATTTACAAGCAAATAAATTCAGAAGAATCCTTGAGACCCAAAAAATTCAGTTGCAACCTACAGCTGGACTTTTATAACCGTAAGATAAATTTTCATGAAAGTTCCCTACATTTTTCTACGTAGAAAAGCATGCACTTCCAGGTGAGATAAAGCGCAACGACGATTTACGTCAGCAAAACGAGTGTATGATTTCGGTGATCCGTCATCTAAGAAACAGGTGCATTCTTGATAATCTTGCGTCCAGAGAATTCGTGTCGTGTAATTGGGACGGAAATGTGTGGACACAAATTAATCGGTGAACATCAGTTTCCTTATATTATTCCGCCACATATCCTCGTAATTCGATACACCAGCAAAAATGTGTATCACTCGGAAATAAATCAATAATAAGTACATGAATGGACCGTGCAAATACCAAGTGATACATATAATCTTCTCGTTCTGATAAGCATATGACGTACGTGAAGAAAATTTCATTTATAACAGGTTAATAATAACTGGGGAGCTAATACCCGAGGAGTACGATATTGAATAGAAATGAATGGTATAAGTAAAATAGTACAACAATATAAATATAAATAATATAATACAAGTATAAAGAACATAATCATATAGTATAATATAAGAGACATTTTTAATACGAAAAGATTACTTCAAACTGAGCTCATCATATAATACAAAAATTTGTAAAATATCGCAATGTAAGTATAAAAAATATATTTAATACGAAAAGATTACTTTAAACTGGGCTCACCATATAATTAAAAAATTGGTGAAATATCGCAGTGTAAGTATAAAGAATATTTTGAATACGAATAGATTACTTTAAACTGGGCTCACCATATAATAAAAAAATTGGTAAAATATCGCAGTGTAAGTATAAATAATATTTTGAATACGAATAGATTACTTCAAACTGAGCATACTACATAATAAAAAAAAAATTGTGAAAAATCGCAATGATGATTATACGAACCCCCTGATTGTTTAAGAGTATTACTAAAACAGTCGTGTAAATATGTGATGATGGTTCGAATTGTTTGTCTAAAAACAATGAAAGAAACGCTTTTGAAGCGTGAAAAATTCGGCATCCCTTTGGCCGGGGTTGCAATGCGGTGCATATTGCAGCAAATGTTGATACAAGGCAACGGCCGATGCCCGACAATTTACGTCACTGGGCAAACTAGTGGATGATTTAAACGGGTCGTCATTTAAACAACAGCTGCGTTCGCGTGAGCATCGTAGATGACGTATTTACACTAGGATAGGACCGAAAATACAAAAATTCTGCGACTGTTTTCTGACAGCGACGAATGCGGCTTTGATCTACCGGATTGGGCTACAGCTACGCAATATTTCCCTAGGATCCCTCCACGGTGTCTAGGGAATTTACATCTTTGGAGAGTTGAAAATTTGAGACATAGGAACTTTCAAAATTGTGAAAATATGATACAAACGAACTTCGAGATTTTTTAACCTTCCGGAATCTCAAAATTGTGAAATGTTGGATTTATGAAATTTTTGAATTTATGCAAAATTTTAAACTTTATAGAAATTTTGAAATTTTAGATTTTTACCATTTTTGAACTTTGGAACTTCGAAACTTGAAAACTGAAACTTTGAAACTTTGGAATTTCAGGACATAAAGACTTTGGAATTTTTGAACTATGGAAATTTCCTAATTTCTCCCTAGGATTTTCTTAAAATTTCCCTATGATTTCTCTTGTAATTCCCTAGGGTTTTCATACAATCTTCTAGAGACTTTGGGGTTTTTGGAATTTTATAATTTCGAAACATTGAAATTTTGAACTTTAGGACTTTGGAAGTTTGGAACCTTGAAAGTTTCCTAAGTTCCACGTCAAATATCCTTCAAATTTCACTAGAAATTCTCTAGGAATTTCCTAGGGATACGACGAAACCTTTAGACCTTGAAATTTGTGAAATGTTGAACTTTGGATCTTTCAAACTTTGAAAGTTTGCTGAATTGTATCTAGGGGTTTTCTAGAATTATTCTAGGCTTATCTTACTATAACCTCAAGAACTCCCTAGAAGAAATTCCCTACTATTACCCCAAAATCCCCTAGCTATGACAGTGTTATGAATTTGTGAAATTTGTCACTTTGATTCTTTGGAACTTTGAAAGTTTCTTAGATTGTACCTAAGATTTCCCTAGGATTTCCCTAGGATCCCTCTATAAGTTCTCCAGAATTCCCCAGAATTTACCCAACACCTCCTAAAGCTCTTGAAGTGTTAGAACTTATAAACTTCTGAACTTTCAAACTTTGGAACTTTGAAAGTTTCCTAGATTCTACATAAAAGTTCCCTAAGATCTTCCTAGAAATTCTCCGAGTTCTGTCTAGGACCTCCCACTAATTTCCTTAGATGTTCCAACAAATTTTCGCAGACGTTCGACTTCATCTAAACTCCGCCTACTTCAGTACGCGGATACCTTAGTAGCGGAACGTATTTTAACCTAGAGCAGAACGTAGAGGAATCTAATCAGCAAATTTGCTGGGATCGAGACGAACGCGAAAAAGGAGGAGGCAGGCATTTCTATTATCGGGCAGCTAATTCGTCGGCTGAAATTATCCTGTAACACATTAATGACACGTCAAGTCAGCGCATGACAACGCGGCTACCCTCTGGCGCAGCGCAGCTGAGGTCCATCCGTGATCCTCTCTCTGCTCTATCCGGCTCTCCCTCACTCTATCCTCCGTTCCATCCTTCTCTATCCAACCCTCGCCCCTCTGTGAACTCTCTGCCACTGGCCCGAGCTCTGTGAGGAGATCAATAGGGATCCTACACCCCGTTCCTCCGCCGACACGCTGGAGGAGGACAAAAGGTACTCGCTCTGATGTTCCACTGGCGTTGCCGCCGCTTCCTGTCTACGTGCACGCCACACTCATCCCCACGACGCTGCGATCCGATGCGCCATCCTCTACACTCCGCTGCAACCTACGCTTCCTTTACATAACTACACACATATGTAAGCTTCACGATTTACGGATATAATTTCACCGCTTGCAAATTTACAACTTTTCCACCTTTCGGGGACACTGAAATCCGTTTCCAAATTTTTTCATTTTCGATTTTGTATACTTTTGAATTTGTAAGTTTACTCAGATTCTGAAGTTCGCAGATTTCTAGATTCGTAGATTTGTAGATCCATAGATCCTTAGATACCGAGAGTCCTATATGCTAGATCCACAAAGTCATATGTACACGTATGGTTACATACATGAATTTCTACGTCTTCACATTTTTAGGCTATTACATTTCTAGATCCATCAAATTTCTATGTTCCCAAATTTCTAAATTTACAAACTGTTACGTTCCTAAAGGTCTATGATCACATACCCCTAGATCCACAAATTCATATGTACACATATGGTTACATACATGAATTTCTACGACATCACATTTCTAGGCTATTACATTTCTAGATCCACAAATTTCTATGTTCCCAAATTTCTAAATTTACAAACTGTTACGTTCCTAAAGATCTATGTTCACATACCCCTATATCCACAAATTCATATGTACACATATGGTTACATACGTGAATTTCTACGTCTTCACATTTCTAGGCTATTACATTTCTAGATCCATCAAATTTCTATGTTCCCAAATTTCTAAATTTACAAACTGTTACGTTCCTAAAGATCTATGTTCACATACCCCTATATCCACAAATTCATATGTACACATATGGTTACATACGTGAATTTCTACGTCTTCACATTTCTAGGCTATTACATTTCTAGATCCATCAAATTTCTATGTTCCCAAATTTCTAAATTTACAAACTGTTACGTTCCTAAAGGTCTATGATCACATACCCCTAGATCCACAAGTTCATATGTACACACATGGTTGCGTACATTTCTACGTCTTCGAATTCCTGGGTTCTTACATTTCTAGATCCATCAATTTCTATATTCCCAAATTTGTAAATGTTCGAATTTATGTCCCTAAACCTCTAGGTCCACATTCCCCTAGATACCCAAATTCCCAAACTACCCAAAACCATGTTCCCTAATTATCAAATCCACAAAATTCAACCAGTGACAATTCTCTCCCATCAACTGTCACACTTTTCCAAGGGAAACCACATTTGCTGTAGACTGTACACCCTCTTGCGGTGTTACACACAGTTGGAAAGGTACAGGAGGTGAAGTACAAATCCCTAGGTACAGTGTTATTTCTGTAACAGACATCAGCTCCAAGTGTTCCCTGTTACCCGACTATATACGTGTTTCTCCATGTTCGTCTATGACTTCTTAGCGGGTATTCAGGAAAAACGTGTACGGAAATGAAATGTGCTTTTTACGAGAGAAATAATTTTCTTCAACCTTACCATCTGCTTGACTCGACAATTTAATACGTCCTTTTTTTTAGGTTAATTAAATGAATTTGATGATTTGCAAATTTCTTTACTCCTACAGAGGTTCAAGTATTTAAAATAAGTGGTCTCTTCGGCAATTATTTTGGGACACTATGCAGATTTCTTAGGATATAGGAATAAAGTACATGGATATTTTAATGTAAATAAATTGTTTTAACAGAAAATATTTGTATAAAGTTATTTTCTTATGAATATAAGTTGATTGTGTCCAAGAATACATTTCTTAAAAATTGAAAAGGATCAAGGTAAGTTAAGATACTCCGAAAGTGCAACAAAACTAATTTTCGCAACAACCGAATCCATGCTCCGAGACGTAATGAAAAACGAACTAATCTGAATCTTGCTGAACGTAATAGGCCACGGATGCATTAATTAATCCCGATCCCGATCAAAGGTAAACTCCAGCAAACGAGGAAGCAACGACATGTTTCAGCCTAGCCCCCGTGTATTTCCGCGTGCTTCGATCTTCTATCAATTAATCCCCCTTAATTAATTTCGTCTATCTGGTCGGTCGCGTCCGACAGCGATTCGACTTTCGATTCGTTCGCGTGGCCACGGTGGCCCCGTGGTTTTGTGGAACAGTCTGTGCAACAACCGGTGCAACCGCGACTGCACTTTCTTCTCTGGCCAATGCAGGCACGTGTGTACACACACGTGGGTTCGGTGGTTTTAACAGCCACGCGTTACACGCTCTCACAAAATTTCACCGTTTCCCGCCGGAGGTGGGACGCGTGTGTGCGACACACGGTAGCTGCCTCGTAACGATCGAACGATATCGATTATGCCGAAAATGAAAAATCTTCCGAGTCGATTGTCGGCACCCGGAGAAAGTTGGCCGCTTCTCTGCCGGTGAAAAAAAAAACACCTGACGGTGTTTTCCTTCCAGGTGAAAACTCGCTAGCGAAACGAGCTGAACGAGGAAACGGATCGGTAACAATGGAAAGTTATTACGGAGGATGGAAATTGTTAGACGTTGGGAAGAAACTGCTTGAAAAATTATGGCCTTCGACCGGAGCTACGAATCCACCTTTAAAATGATTACTTTTGTGCCATTTGAAGTTGCGGAATTTGAAGATTTTCAGATTTCGAAGTTATTAGATTTTAAGTTTCAAAATTCTTAAAGTTTCTAAGTATTGATGTTTCAAGGTTCTGATATTTCTGTAACCAACAAGGTTTCAAAGTTTGTTGAGTCCTAAGGTAGACTTCTAAATTTACAAACTTATTGCAAACTTACGAACTCTTCAACTTATAAATTCTCAGACTTCTAAACTCTCAAACTTACAAACTCTGAAACTTGCAAATTCTGAAACTTGCAAACTCTCAACCTCACACCTCTCAAACTTACAAACTCACCAACTTACAACCTTTCCAACTTTCAAACAACCATACTTCAAAACTTTTGCAATACCATAATTATTCAAAGAAGTTTCAAAATTACAAAGTTCAAAGATTTAAAATTTTACGATTTGTAAAGTGCAAAAATTCCAAACTTCTAAATTCCTAAAATTTTACATTCTGCAACTTCCTGGTTTTAAAAATAGGAAACAACCAGTAGAGATAATAGCTAAAACGTTCTTTTCTTTTAGTGAAATCTGAAACGGTGCAATTCATTTGTACCTGGATGGTATAAAAATAATTACAGTTTTTAACCATCGACTTTAAAGTAGTATTTCAGCTTGAAATGAGAATCATTAAAACGAATATGAAACTAGTGCATTTACTGCCTAAGTGAAAAGGCTCGGTGAACAACTTTGTATTAAAGGTAAATTTTCCTTTCGTCCTCACGGTACAAATCTCTAAAAAAATCATAGATTAAGTGTTTAATTCTACTTATAACCCTAACTTATTATAATCCTAATTAAATAAAAAGTCACGATACAAATCAACCTCCAAATCCTAGCTCAAGTGTCTACTTCCAATCCAGTTCAACAACGGAAATGATCACGATACAAAGCCAGCATTAGCACCTGTCCCAACGCAGAACTAGTTCAAACTATCCGCTAAACAATTCATTAACATGAAAATTGAAGTAGCTGGGGCACCCTGACCATATGCAAAATGAAGGCACCGAACGGATGACCCAAATCCGTATGCATCGTCTGTGGCACAACGTTAAACGCTGGACCAGTTTCCTACGACAAGGATAATCCTCGGAACAGCTCCGTGGTACCAGGAATCTCAGGTGCGTGGCCTACGGTGAAAACCAGTCTGGATGGTGTTCAGGAGCGTACACGCATATCCGCGTGCATACGCATCCGGAGGATCCTCTGGTCGTCTAACCGGAGCCACCTGTTCGGGCCGGTTTCAGATGCTCGTCGCGCGAATAAAGCGAACGACGCGACGGGGCGACAATATGGCATGTGTGGTGCATCGGTGGCGGTAGAAAACGGCGGGCATAGATGGTGCCCGGGTGTCGGCGGCGGTGGCGGTGGTGTCTCGGGATATAAGGTGGTCATAATAGTCGCCGGCACCTGTCTGGACGAGGCGAGCATCTGAGATCGGAACTGATGCAGCCGCCGAAGAAGTCGACAGGTCGGGCCAGAACTCTCTGGGTGGAGAGGGATCGAGCAAAAGAACAAGGGGCGAAGGGAGGGGAAGGGTTAGGAGCGGGAGGCGGTAGGTGGGAGTAGACCGGGTTGAAAGAAAAAATGAGAACGAAAAGGAGAACAACGAAGAGCGGCACGGCGAGAGGGGGATGAAGGAAGGGAGAATCTGCACGGACGACCGTGGCAGCCGCAACGGGAGGGAGGATAACGGAGGGAAAAAAAAGAGCGAACAGAGAGTCATAGAGAGCCAACTGCGGTAGAGGAACAGAGAAAGGAGGAGAAAGAGCACCGGTGTGAAGGAGCGTGCGCGTGCCACTGTTATACCGACACCTGCCACAAAACTTGGCTTCACTTTTTGGCGCACATGCACCCCTGCCCCGACGCGAACCATCACCGGTATGCATAATCGGGACCTTCCGTTTGCTTCGGAACGATGTTCAACGTCTTATTGCCGCAGGTACACAAGTCCGGATTATGTTCCGTGCTTTCGAACGTCACCGACACGGACATTCTGGCTTCTGGATCTTAATGCGATTTTAATCGATCGAGTAGACATCAATACTGATGTTGATTAATCTGGGAGAAAGGAGCTATGGAAGACTGCAAATGCAGCTGCGGATGCAAATAGGTCAAATATGTGGGAGCAATGTTACTTTCTGGACCTGATCGGTAACCTAACCTCTAATGTGCAGACTCCAGCTTCTATCATGGATTTTATTACAATTTTAATTAATCGATAAATTACTAATATTGATCATTTGGCAGAAAAATATTGTATAAGGCTTGACAGGTGTAAATAGGTCAAATATATCGGAATATTATTTTATAGATCCTAAATCTGGATCCTGGCTCCTGAATCGTGTAGTGAATACGATTTCAATTGATCGATTAGACAACAATGCTGTGTGATGATTAATTTGAAAGAAAGGAACTGTAGAAGGCATGAAAGTTGCAGGTGTACGCGGAAATAGGTCAAACATGTGGGAGAAAAGTTACTACGTTTATGGACCCGATCGAAAGTCTACTTGACCCTCTAACATGGTGGTGCTATGGGTGATGCCATGAGGGTGAATATGACAAGATTAATCGTTGTCGAGGTGCAACAACGAAGTCTCTATTTTGAGATGACTTGCGTGAAATACCTCTGCCATAATTTTACATGCAAAATATTGCAATTTCGAATACTTCAAAAATTAAAAATTTTCGAGTCATACATGAAATCATCACAAGATCACTATTGCTCAATCACGTATCAACACCCCAAAATACGAGCTCGTAAAATACACAATGAGTCAAGAGAGGTTATCTTCACAAATATTTAACTAGCCATCAAAGTGTCAACATCTATTAAAATTTCCAAAAATTAACTCTTGCAAATTATACGGATACGGACGAAATAATCGCAAGATCTTTATCACTCAATTGCCGAACATTCTCCCCCAAAAATCGAGGGCAACAATACGGGATCGTAAGACACGCGACGATCCAGCAGAGGTTCTCTTTCCAGCAGTGGCGTGGACCATGAGGCTGCGGCGGGCGGAAATTTCAATTAACTTTATGGAGGCCGCGATGTAAATTGCGTAGGGGTCAACGCGTGTCGGTAGGGGCATAGAGTAGGAGCAAGGGTGCCACAGGGTTGGTGGTGGTCGCAGCGGGTGGTGGTAGTGCCGTGAGTCGTGTGGGGGTGGTACTCGTAAGTCGGTGGTGGGATCGTTGGTGGTGGTGGTGGTGGCGAGTCGAGGGGTGGTTAGAGGTGTAGGCACGGTCCACGGCCCCGTGGGCATAGGGTGCGGGCAGAGGGTCGCTGGTTGGATGGGTATTGATCAGCCAGGCGGCCAACAAGACGCCTTTGCAGGATGCCTGCTACTATACCGTCCGCACCACCATCATCCAACGTGGCTGTACACGTTGCCGGGATTCCGTGTCACGTACACCAGCCGAGTGGAGTTCACCCACACCGACGACAGGACCAACATAAACCACCCCCTATACCCCCACCCACGTGACATCACCCACGCCGGGCTTCTCCTCTGGCACGTGAAGTTCGAGAGAGGTGGAAAGAAAGCGGAGCAGAGATGAACGAACGCGATAAGGTTCGGGAGGGTTGAAATAGGGAAAGGGAAGATTTTCACGATGCTACTAGCCAGGCGGCCAACAAGACGCTCCCGCAGGAGGGAGCCTGCCATCCTACATAGCGCACACTTCCACGCAAACTCTCGCTTCGGCCGAGATCGAATATACACTACCACAATTTGACATCATATACCCACCACCAGGACCAGTCGACATAAACTACCACCGATGTCCATGAGAGACCACCTACAGAAACGCGTCTTTCTACCGGCGGGTTCTGAGAGGGTTAGCGAGAAAAAGAAAGACCACCAGAGCAACAGAGACGCCAACTGTAAAGAGGATAAGCTACTTCGTCGTCGATGAAAAGAGCAGGACGGAAGAATTTCACGATGCCAACCGACTACCACGAAACTTTTGCACGATTTCTATACACACCGTCGCTGTTATCGGAACGCGTATGCAGTTCGCGTATACACACCTCGTCCGATAAATAACCGCTTGATAAATACCCGTTCGATGAATACCTATTACTAACACGCAATTGTACTTCGTTGACTCGTTGACTAGCAAATAAATATGGATTATGTATAGGGTGCCACATTTAACCAGGAACGAATTTCGACGCTATGAGAGTCGTGTAAAATACATTTGTTAAATATATCTACATTTACATATTATAAACTTGACAAATATATTTACATTTGTATGCATATGTTTGATAAATGTATAAATACATTTATTAAATGTACTTGCACTGACATACATTTGACAAATGCATTTACATCTACATACGTTTGTGAACGTACATTTACATACACGGAGTTATCACCTGTATTTTCATTTGCATACATTTGTCAAATGTGTTTGCATTTGTATGCACACATTTGTATTGTAAAAATATAAAACAAATTACACAAAAATATTACCTTCATTAAACTTTCTACAACAAAGAAGAGATTATTGAATATAGCGCACGTGTTAATGACTGCTCGATAAATAGCCGTTCCTTATAAGGTCCTGTGTCCAAAGCTCCTAGTCCGCGTATTTATCGAACGAGCAGTATATTATCGTCGCCTAGTAGAGTTCTCACGACTACGATCATAGAATGCTACTACCAGGAACTTTGCGATGTGTCTCCTACGTGTGTAGCCACACAGAAATCCCTTGCGTGTATAAGTGAGACGAACAAAAAGGAGCAAAGGAGACGAATAAACGGAGAGTGCGAGGTTTACAGACTGACGAGAAGGGAAAGAAAGGGAGACAGGCGAACTACGGAACGCCTGTGCATCGACTATGTATACCACCACCATCCTCGCCTGTTACTCGGCTGCAGCTCGCGCGAAGCTTCAGGAAGCGGAGACGAGGAAAGGGTGGAGGATAGACTAATGAAAAGGTCGAGTTCCAGGGTACCCAGTGCAACGGAGACGGACTTCCCGTTGACGTTACCAAGACGCTCGTGTAAGAGGGCCCTTTGCAGCGTACAGTCAACAGCAAATATACCTTCCCCCAGGGAAAAGATCACGATCGAGGGATCCACTAATTTTTAGAGACTTTTAGAGATCTGAAAATTTGGAGATGGCTTAAAAATTTGGGGACGTAGGAATAGAGAGGGGTTTGGGAGCTTGAGGACATTAGAACTAGTGGATTTTAAATTTGGGGACATAGGCATTTGGAAAACTTGATTTTGAAGACTTTGGAATTTGCCAATTTAAAAGTTTGGGGATTTAGAAATTTGGGGACTTAGTTTGAGGGTATATGAGTTTGTGGATCCTAAGAATTTGGCGACTTAAATTGGAGATATAGATATTTGGGAAATTTGAGGTTTGTAGATCTAGGTATATTATAATTTGTGGTAGAAGAAATTCATAAATTTGGATGTTTATCAATTTGGGAATTATGGAATTCGAAATTTGTGAAATTGAAAATCTTGATAGTTCATAAATTTAAAGATTTGTAAGAGTTGGAAAATTGAAAAAACTGAACATTTAAAAATTCGCATTGATTTATAAATGTACAAATCACCGAATGTACATGTATGTTCTGAAAAGGAGCCTCGTAGCACCGGAGTGTACGTAGGATATATCTAGCACCACTACCCGTGCATTACCGACCAAGATCCACACAGCATCTTCTCTCAGCTCGCGTCAGAATCGAGCAGGACGAAGCGCGGGTGGAGAAGGACGAGTCCACGTATATAGATAGACGAACAGGGAGCGAGAGGGTGAGATTCGCACGGGAGGGTGCGAGAGCAGGAGCAGCATAGGGAAAGGGGTAGAGAGAAAGGGAAACGAGACAGACAGACGAAGAGGGAAGAAGAGGGAGTTCACGTCGACGCCACTGGCGCGACATAGTGCCCCCGATTGCGATATATATCCACCCTCTCTAACCAACCCTATGCTTCTGCCACCCACGCGCTTCGATCTCTCCTGCTCTCCACATCCCCCTCCCCCTCCTTCGTCAACCTCCATTCCCAGACCGGCACTCCAACCATCTCCTCTACCCTTTTACTCCTCCACTTCCCATCTAGGAACCGAACCCCGCCACCACCTTGTCTCTCTCTTCACCGCCACTGCGCTTTTGCCTCCGTTCCGCAATGCTCGGCCTCAGGGTTGCTGGCGTTGCTCGTCGGGGTGAGAGAGGCTACCGGACGGCACCGAAAAACTATATACGTTATGTACAGGGTCTTCCATTTATGACGATCCCTTCGAATATCTTTCAAATTATTAATAAATGTTTCGAGTTAATGTAAAATTGTTTCAAGGCGAGTATCAACTGATGGTGATAGTCTTTTGTAAGTGGGGTTGTAGAGGACATATGAAGGTTAACTTTTTTCAATACACCAATCTACGTAGTTTATCATTCTCTGTCAAAAAATTAACCTATGATTATCAAGAAAGGATATATGGATTTTAACCTGTCGTTTCAAGAATTCTTGTACATGAACGGATTTTAAAATGCATACGTACGAATGTGCATATTTTGCAGATTTCTGAATGTTAAAATCCATTTGCATTGTTCCTGAATTGATAAGTAAACATCAATACATCTAATGATTTCTTGATACAAGTAGGTCAGTAATATTTGACAGGAAATGAAAGAAATAAAGTTATCCTTGATGTCTTGTGTGCCTCCATCTATAAAACAGTAATTAATATAAGGTTACACCCCTCTTGTAACCGCTTCATTTATTCGAGATATGTACGAAAGATATATGAGAGATATATGACAGACCATTTTAAATGAGACACCCTGTATGTACGTTATGTGTATACGAGGAGAGCAAGAGGGTGCTCGTACGCGTCGTTTTTTCGACGCGTCGCCGATGGCGTGGGGATTTCCAATTGCAATTTTTCGTGGATCCGACGGATCCGCGCATGTCCGAACGGAAGGCTGTCCCGTAGTGTATCGAGAGGGAGTGCGATATCGATATATCGGTTAATTCGAAATGATGCGAGATGTTTTCGAGAATGCGCGCTACGCGGACCCTGGCCGGGTGAGAGCTTCCTGGAGCGGCGTGAGGATGAAGTTGTATCGAATAACGAATGAAATCGATTAACTCGTTATTCGATATTTTTTAATGGAGGAAACAAAATTCCCGATTTCTACTCGCCAACTGTGCGGGAATTAACTACTTCGGTGAGACGAATACGTTGTAAAAATCTTATCTGTCGTTAAAGTGGCGCATTTTATGATTAATGAAATTATCGAAAATATTTGTTGTTTTTTAAAATTATGGTTATTGCATCTTCTTGTTGCATGTTTCTAAAATACTGCGAATTAATGTTAATATTGTAATACTCTAATATACACATTACACACATGTGTGATATTACACATGTATATGTATCTTATTTAGTGTAGCATACATATATTTGTTTAAATATAGTGTTTTAAATATAGTATCTTTATGTATATTATAGACGTATTTTTCATGTATAACATACATATTACGTCTATATATTATTAAAAAAAAATTTTCCAAATAAAAAATATTTGTTTCTCATTCTCAAAACTTTGAATTATAAATGGTAGATTAGGTACATCAAATTATGAATTAATATACGAGATAAAATTAATAACATCAAAATTTGTATAAAAAAATTGGAAAGTACGATTATTTATAAAAATTATATTATTTTATAGGTTATCCCTGGAAGTGTTCAGACTTCCAGTAATAAATTTATCGCAATTTTTTTCCGTAATACTTGATCAATTCTTTCTGTCGTATCACGACACAAGAAAATCAAATAACCAGCCACTCAACCTAACCAATCTTCCCCAACAATAGATTCTACTCGAAAATAAATCCTGCCACATAGTGCCTTCCCATGTAACCACCAATACTACTTAACGCCGTTATACATCCGGGAACATTTTATCGGAATCAGACGATTGGATAAGATGATTTTCCGTTACCCATTCACGGACTGATACATGATAAATAACAAACAATTGGCAGAAAGCGTATCCTTAAGTTTTACACACATTTTGAATTCAACATAGTGCATTAAAAAATAATGTATTTAAGATGCTCTTATAATATCATAAAAACTATGTGATACACATATGTACACATGTACACGTATGCACACATATGAACACATGTGCACATATGTACACATATGAACACATGTGCATATGAAATGTACCATTTCATAACAAAGACTTTTTTCAATTGAATCATACATAATATTATGTATATTACCATAATCATCATTACTATTATTATATGATAGCAAAAGGAAAGTAGTATAATTATAAATTATATTTAATATATTCAATATTTATTTCCAGTGCAATTAAAATTAATTATCCGCATAACAATTGTAATCCCGTAGAGGTACTTTAATCTCCACACAGGGTTGAATTCTTAATCTAATTAACTAACTAACCAACTAACTAACTAGTTAATTAATTAACTAATGATCACATGGTCGTAAGAGACTTGTTACTCGAATTCGTAGGATCATAGAACGAGATATTAATTACAAAGTAAGGTAAAAGAACAACAAGGACATTAGGAGGGTAACGAATTCGGTAATTCGATATCCGGATATCCGTTACTCGGTTTCGAACGGTATACGCGGAAACGGATGATCCGTATGGTCCCCCACCTCCCCCTGCTTATTATTTTACCCGGTTAAAGACACACGTGCTGATAAAACGAAGGCAATTGGCGGGTTTCACGCGGCATTCCCACCTGCCGTCTCTTACGGTCTGCCACCGTCGTGTTCTCGCGTCTGTACGCCGACAGGCGCGCTTGTCCACGTGCCTGCGAAGTCCTCTTTGCTCCCGAAGGTGTGCCACGAGCTGCCGGCCACAATTCGAGCACACCTTCGCCGAGTGAGAGCCGCCTGTTGCGAGCACCTGTACGGGATACAGGCGCAAGATGTCTCGTAAGCTTTTGCCCGACATACGCCTGCACGAGACCCTTCAACGGATCATCACCGTCATAGAATTTCTTTCGCGACGAATATTATGATGCGACATTATATTCGACTACAAATAAGGATTAGGGTAAAAGGAATCTCGCAGCGTATAAGGGACATAATTCTTCAAGTTCGAGGGACCATATGTGGAAACTTTAAACTTTCGAAAGTAAGATAAATTGTGTGTTTTATATTCGATGAATTTTTAAGGAACACGGATGTCTTTGGGAGAGATGAACTGGAAGATGGGATTTTCGATTAACGAATCGAAAAATTACTAAATTTCCAAATTTTCAAATCTGTATATTCCCAAATCTTCAAACCTCCAAACTTTCGAATTCCCAAATCCGACAGATTCCCAAATTTTCAAAGTCTGCAATACTGAAGTTTCCAAATTCCTCAAATTTCCAAATTCACAAATTCACAAATCCTTCAAATATCAAAATTTTCAAATTCTCATATACACAAATTTCCAAATCCCCCAAATTTCCAAGTTTTCAATCACTGATATTTCCAAATTCCCCAAATTCTTTAGATTCCCCAAATTCCCTCAAATACTCAAATTTCCAATTTTCCCAAATTCCCCAAATTCCCAAGTTCTCAAATACAAAAATTCCCTAGATTACCCAAATTCCCCGGTTCTTGAACACCGAAATTCCCTAGATTTCCCAAATTCCCAAGTTCTCAAATTTCCAATTTTCGCAATTCCCCAAATTCCCGAGTTCTCAAGTACTTAAATTTTCAAAATCCCCCAAATTCCCAAGTTCTCAAATACAAAAATTCCCTAGATTACCCAAATTCCCCGGTTCTCGAACACCGAAATTCCCTAGATTACCCAAATTCCCAAGTTCTCAACTACCGAAATTTCCAAATCCTCAAATTCCCAAATTTCCTAATCCTTATTTCTCTAACTCCAAAATTCCCAAAACCCTAATTCCTAAAATTCTCAGTTCCCCAAAATTCTAAATCCCTAGATCCTCAAATCTCAAATCGCAAATTCCAAAATCAACGATTTTTCAAATTTAAATCGAGTACCTCACATTTTCTCAGAACTTGCAGCGTGTCCCATCGCGCTTAGCCACTAATGGCAATTCACGAAATGAATTGCATTATAATAACTAAGGAAATAATATACTGAAAATTAATTAGCCGAAATAAATCGGAACGTTTAATTGGATTTATGGAGTGTACCCCCATTGAAATTCGGTGCACTGTATCATTTTCCTACGATCACGATTATCGCTGTTGATTTAATTTCGTGCTGCATATATTCGCGCGGCGTTAACGGGAACAAAAGCTTTTTGGCCAATTTCGCGTCGGATCGACTCATAAACACGGCCTGTTAAAAAGAAGAAGACTTAAGTTTCAAACGATACACCTGTTCGTCGAAACTTTCTCTTTAAATAGACGAGCCAATTTGTTTCATTTTATTCGATGCAACTTCGAGAAAAAAACCTTGCGTATTCAACCGCAATAAATGATTTGGCAGACTTACAGAATCGAGCAGCCGGACAATACGAAGTAGGCCAGAACTATGTCGAAACGAAGGGACGACACGTACCTCGTAAATAAGTTTTTCAGAGAAAAAAGTAAAAAACTGTGATTAAAATAAAAAAATAGTGCTCGGTTTTTGGTTCAGCTTTGAACCAACTATACGTACAATTTATGTATTTCGTTTTACTTTAAGTAGAAATATAGATTTCTGGTGATCTAGGGATCTATGGACTTGGGGATAAGTAATTCGAGGATGTAGGGATTCAGAGAGAGGATACAGGGAATTAGAGATATTACTATGTAGGAATATTGACATCTAAGGGTATTGGAGTCTAGGAGTAGTGGCATCTAGGGATGTAGAAACTTATGGATTTGGAAACTTTGGTTTTGAAGACGTATCTGGAAATATTAGGATTTGGGGATGTAAGAAGCTAGAAATTAAGGTATCTGGAGATATTGGGATCTAGGGATATTTAAGCCTACAAATATTGGGGTTTAAGCACATGATACCTATGGATACTAGGATCCACAAGTACTTAAATTTAGGAATGTCAGGAATTACAAATACTTGGATCTGGGGATACCTACATCCAGAGACACTTAGATGCAGGGATTTATGAATGCTCAGATATAGGGATACTAGTATCTATGCTTAGATCGAGGTGTAGTAGAATCTGCAAACACTTGAAGGATACCTGAAGGATACCTGAATAGTTGAGGACACCTGAATCTAGTAGTTCTTGGGTCTAGGAATGCTAGGATCTACATGTACTCAGACCTACAAGTACACGTAGACGCAAGTGCATGTAGGAATATCTAAGTCTAAGCTTGTATCTAAGAATACTTAAATCTAGAAACTCTTGGACTTAGATCTGAGATCTATGGATGTAGTGATATGAAATTTTTGAAATATCAAAATCCATAGATCCGTGGATGTACGTATGGAGTCACACGTGCCATGTGACTATTTAGTGATACAAGCTTCTAGGTACTTCCACATATGTGGGACCGAATGACAAACTCTACAATTCCCCAGCAAACTCGACTTTACCATCGGTCGATCATAAATCATTTTTTCACATTCAGACCATCTATGACCAATCACAAATGAATTGTGCGCAATGATCACATCCATCGCGAAAATATAAAAGAATAAAGAAGTCACAGGTAGCGTTTACATCGAGCGAAAAAGTTTGGGGTGGAAAGTCGAAGCGAGGCGGCGATGCGATTCGGTCCTGGCGGGCTTCCGGTGAAGTCGACGCTGGTAGGCGCTCACGGCTATCGGCCCGCGAAATATGTTCCACCGTGTAAAAACCATATGAATAATGGGATGGCATATCGTGCATCAGTATGCCGGTGACTGTTGGCCCAGGTCAAATTGACTTGAGCGTCTCCATGGCAACAACTACTCAGACTTCCGGCTGGTCGATATCCTACCAACTTGTATTTTGCGGCGGACCTCGCCTCTCTTGCTCTCCGGGCTTTCTCTCGTACTCCGTCTCTCTCTTTTGTCGATCTCGTCGTCTTCGTCCCTCCTCTTCGCCCGCTCATTCGCGTTTCTCTCGTTCGTACGCTCTCCAGAGTCACTTCATCCCTCTCTTCCTGTCGCTCCCTTCGCTCCCATCGCTGGCCCACGATTCCCTCTTCGTTCCACGAGCTTTTCTAAAGGAAAAGACGGCCTCGCCGTCTGATAACAGGCGTGGCGAGACCCCTTTTTTCGGGAACTTTGATAAAATTCCGGATGGTCGCGTACGCGTTTCACCACGCGAACGCAACAACGCCTGGATTATCGCTGCTTTCGTTGGAAACGGTATGCTTACTTTTGACCCACAGCCATTTTTCACTTTTGTTAATATTCTATATTTGGAGTTTGTTATGGCTTTTACCTCCCATGTACAGCGTTGGAAAAAGTAGGGTGCGAAGGGTAATAACATTGCCATGCTAGATAGTCGCGCGTTAGATAATCACGCGTTAGGTAGTCACGCGCTAAATGGTCTCACGTTCTGTAACCACGCGTTAGATCACGTGTTGTGTACCCATCATCTAGACCTCTATGTGTTGTATAATTACGAGGTATGCAGCCATATGTTATATACCTACGCGTTAGATAGCCGCGCGTTAAATAACCACCTGCTAAATGGTCTCACGTTCTATACGCGATAGATCACCACGTGTGTAGCTGTGCGTTAGATCTCCACGTGTTGTGTGATAACGTACCATCACACGTTAGATCGCAACACGTCACATGTTACATATCGCATTTTCAAAATAGCATATTTCAGCTATCTGTTTTCAAAATTTTATTCTTTTCAATTTATTTTCACGCGAGATATCTGCATTCTCGATTCGATTTCACACGAAACTTTCGACCCATTCTGGCACCAGACATCATCATCTTCCACTCATTTTGGCACCGGATATCTGGATTTTCGATTCATTTTCGAGATATCTGCATTTTTGAGCCACTTTGGCACCACATGCATCATCGACTGATCTTCACACGACACGAATACACAATAGTAACAATTTATAAAACGTTTTGTTCCACGTGTAGAAATTCTTGTCGAAAGTTGGAACCCTCCGAGGACGCGTCAACCTTGCTCCCGGAGCAGACGTTGAAAAACGAAAAATGTATAGAAATACCAGGGAATTTGGTTATTTTTAGTGTGCACGCACTGCCATCGAGTTATAAGACTATTTCGAGAGAAAGAAAGAGAGAAGTGCTTCGACCCTCGACCAGTCGAATCACGCCAGTCTACACAATCAGTCATCCTCCCTCGCGCGTCTTCAAAGTTGCCCTCTTCTACCCTCGCCGTGGCGGAAACTTCTCTGTCGCGGGAGTCTGCATAGTTTCGGAACCAAAGGGTAATCCCGTTTCGCTTAGCCCCGCTTGTTTCTTACGTAGACACATCCCTGTGTTTTACGAACAATTGTTCTGTCACATTGTATCAGGTAAACGATCATCGCACAACTTAATCGCTTAACAATTTTTCACCGTTGGTCCCCTTAGGTAAATCGGTTTTCAAATGCAACAATGAATATTTACCAAAAAGTTATTAATGAAGTCACTTTAAATATGTACATGTGCATATACGTATACATATACATGTACACATACATGTACATATGTCACCATATGACATGTCTTCATATGATGTCTTCATATGACATATCTTCTATTGACCACCATTTTCTATAATTGTTTAAAATACAATTAATGTGTTCCTCTTATTATACTGTCCATTACATGTTTTTTTGTGAACAAATTATTATAAGTCATTATAAGTTATCATAACAAATTATCAAGAGTATCACACATATTCATACACCTTCTTTTTCCAGAGATGATACTGTGCGCACACCACAAGTTCTAGTTATTATGAGAGACAAGTCTTTCCTGTCGAACTGAAAAAAACGAATGAGTAATATAAACAGTTGTTCACACCTATTCAGAAGAATGTACAAAGCTCGAAAAAAGTACCGAAACTTTTTGATACAACGAATCGCAACAGTTTTTCCAGTACGTCAGAGGTCATCTTGTGGCGAGCGAACGTTACGCAGCTGTCCGAGCTTTCAACGCGGAAAACGGTAACGGCCATTTCGCACGACACAACCGACGACACGGTTAATCGACGATACGTTAATTTGACGGAACGCGGGCCGAATATCTCGGTCGATTCTAATTTATCTCGCGCCTTTCACGTTGCTACCTCGCGGTCGGTGAATACCGTTTCACCCCCTACCACCCCATTATTCGACGGCCTCGGGTGTAATTAGCTTTCAAAATTCTAGCCCGGGTGTCGACCCGCTGAAAGCAATTTATAATGCTCGTTACGTTGAATTAATTCGACGGATAAACTTCCTAACATGACGATACTATGGATGCAGATTGTGTATAAGAACATGTCGTGATTGAATGGTTAATATAAATGCTACAATGAGAACGTTTGGGTGCAGAACAGTGTGATTGCAATTATTAGTGATATTGTCTTGTTTCTTGGTGCAAGCTTGTTGTTTGATACTTTGCTTAAGTAACGTTGGCAAGGGTATATTTGAAAGATTCAATTTTCCAATTTTCTAATTTCCAAGTTTCCAATTTCCCAACTTTCCAATTTCCCACTTTTCCAAGTTTCAAATTTTCTGATTTCTTAATTTTCCAACTTCCAATTTTCCAATTTCTCACTTTCCCACTTTCCCAATTTCCCACTTTTCCAATTTCCTACTTCCCTAATTTCCAATATCCCACTTCCTCAATTTCCCAATTTTCCACTTTCCCAATTTCTCAATTTCACACTTTCCGAATTTTCAACTTTCCCAACTCCCCACTTTTCCAATTACCCACTTTTCCACTTTACCAATTTCCCAATTTTCCCATTTCCAATTTCCCACTTTCCCAATTTTCAACTTTCCCAACTCCCCACTTTTCCACTTTACCAATTTCCAAATTTTCCAATTTTCCAATTTCCAAGTTTCACATTTCACATTTTTCCAATTTCCTAATTTACTATCGTCAACAAGTCCCATTCACCTAATTTCCAAATTACCAAACTTCCAAATCCCCAATTTTCTTATTACCTAAACCAAACATTCAATATGCAAATTGCTGGTGTAAAAATTTCCAAAATTTCTAAATTTCCAAAAGCTTAAATTTCCAAATCTCGAGTTAACTTTCCAAACTTCCATATACTCAAATTTTCAAATTTCCCTAAAGTCCCCAGTTCCCAAATTACACTAAATTCCCCAAATTCGATCATATACCGCATAAAAGATTCGTAGAAACACGTTCGAGCACAGTTCAGTTCCCCCGTCCCCGATTAAAACAAGAATCATAAGATTCGACCAACACGAAAACTAGATTGAAACTCGTTCGCCACGAATTCTCACAACGCGTACAGACTGAATTAAACCGATTCCCTAATCGATACAGCATCTCATCTGGAAGTGGAAATAAAAGCGTAAGACTCCTCCGTAGCCGAGTGGCGCCAATTCGCGTGCAAAAATTGTCGCGTCTGGTTGTACACGGGCGAGAAACGCGTGGATGCACGCGTGCACAACGCACGAAACCACGGTTATATTTGCACGCAACTAGAATGCATGACACATAAGTTCGAAATAACTCGTAGAGCGTTCCATTAAACGAAGCACGTGACGAAGTGCTGTCAGCCTCTCGCGTAAAACCGAACACGCTATTTTGATTCACGAAAACGCCGCCGCTCCAATACATACAATATATATCCAAACACGTTGTATTTGCGGTACGATGCTATTTCAGTTGCAGTTTCGGTTCGATCCTTGCGGATATATTTGCACGCGGCTCGATTAACCGAGAGACCGGGCCTTGTTCTCTCTGAACACAGATATAATGCTGCAAAATACTGTGCGTCGGTGCAAAAACGACGTTTGTTTGCTGCTTCGATAACGGCCGGTAAATTTCCGATGAACGTCGCTCGAGATTGGCTAAATTCGATGATAGCGATCTTACGATAAGCTTTTATTATGGTTACGTGAAAAATTACCTGTGTTATAGACAGATTTATTATTGTATAGTCATATTGTTGTATACTGTATTGTATCTTGAGTACAACAGAATTCAGTGATATTCCACTTAAATTATTTGTTGTTTGATATACTGCTTTTTGGTATGGTATGGGAGTATAAATACAGTACCACGATAATATATAGTATAGAATATATAGTATACAAGATTACAGTGTATACTTACAACTATACACTATACTATACACACAGTGTACTGTAAGATAGCATAGTGTAATATATTATAGTACAATACAGTACAGTATAATTCAATATAGTATCGTGTAGCATGGTACTGAACATTATATGTAAAATTGTATGTACTACAATACATTACAATATAAGTATAGTATAACATACGACAGCATAGCACCTGTACAATGTATGACAGAATAACTATAGTACAATAATACACAATGTACATATTACGACATACTACATACTCCACATACACAGTGCTATAATAAACTACTAGATACCTGTACAGTACAATGTATGACAGAATAACTATAGTACAATAACACTAACACACAATGTACATATTACGACATACTACATACTCCACATACACAGTGCTATAATAAACTACTAGATACCTGTACAGTACAATGTATGACAGAATAACTATAGTACAATAACACTAACACACAATGTACATATTACGACATACTACATACTCCACATACACAGTGCTATAATAAACTACTAGACATGTCATCGATTGATCACTTCAAGAAGCAATATTAAAGCACTGAAAAAAAGAGAAGAATGATAAATGAGACTCGAAGCAAATCGAGCGAATTGTTTAATTTCCATCTTTAATTGTCCTTAATTGCACGAAGGCCCCCCTGTTGGAGGCTGACGTAATTTCAACCTCGAATCGCCACTCAAATCACAATGTTTGTCTTGTATATCCGGCTAGGACGAAATCGACCTCTCTCTCTACACCACCCTTAAATTGCTCATCGTTGCTCGCACATTCGAGAAAGTAATTTTCGTTTCGGCTATTCTATCACCCCTCGAACGAATGATTACATCATCCGTAGGGGGATGCATCATTCTCGCACCCGACCAGGGGTGGATTAACTTGATGCGCAACCCCGTCACCGAAATTCATAATCTCCAACGCTCCCTGTGAGCATATTCGACCCCGCAAGTGGCAAATTCTAATATAAAGGACCACCCTGTTATCGAGAGCATATTTCTAGGCGTGTTTAGAGACCGCTTCTCTCGCGGGAACTTTACACCATTCAAATGACAAATTTTTCTTTTTAGCGATCACACACTTTATTTTATTTCTATAAAGTCAAATAGTATACATTCATTGCGTTATACTAATGACGAATTCATTATTTTATGATTGAACAATAGACATTTATTCTACTAAGGGAATTGATGTAATTTCTTTATGATTGAATAATAAATATTTATTGTATCACATTAATAAAGTCAGTGTAAGTCATTTTTTATGATTAAGTAACCTAACAGATCTGATATCACTTCTGTATGAGAGAATAATAAATAATTACTGTAATGTATTATTATCGCAAAATCCATAAACTAATGTTCAAAATTATTTATACTGAGAGCTCAGTGTACTTTTAAGTAATTAGCTGAAGTTATTCTTTGCTCCCAAATTAAGTGCTTAATGAATTTTGATGTATCTTATTTAATCACTGTCAAACGTTAATATAAAAATTAAATAATCAATCGTTGATCTAAAGTTAACCAAAAAGTGACCCACATAGCAAATTATTCCGTCCCAATCGTTAGAATCTTTCTAATAGAACTAAAAATTGAAATTAGGGAAATTATCGAGCTTGGAATTACCAGAACGGTGAACATTTCGCGGTACAAACGTGGCAATCTGTTAAAAGCTAACGTCCGAGTAGAATTTTAGACAACTATTAGGCACAGTGTGTCTATTATTAGGCACAAACCGGGCTATCATTAGACGGGCTCCAGGAAAGTAAAGTTTGCCATTGACAGCGTCGACACTGATCTTCAAAGGCAGGCTGACTGGATGACACAGTCGATGATGGGGAATCGCTTTGATGTGCCATGGAATTCAGTTCCATCGAGTAGATTCTCCTTCCAGAAAATAGACACGTGGACACCGAAAGAAAATACGTATCCTCGATATCGAATATTCTTCGTCTCTCGCTTTCAATTTCAACGGGGCTGTTTGCTCAAGAAATTCTTAGGCCGCATCTGTGTCGAGGCAAAGCTTTCATCAGCCCCGTCCACGGCAATTTCTGCACGATCAGACCAACAGATTCACGATTCGTAAATAGATGCTGATCCATACTACCTCCGGCTTTAAACGTTTCATTCTGTTCGACTTATTAGCTGAGAGAACGCGAGACATTTTTGAGACCGGCTAAATACCTCGCTGTAACGTTCTATGAAACGTTTTGCTATAATCGCAGACTATTTTTGGTCGAGTTTCTGAATAGAAATTTCTTGACACTTATTCTGAATTTATGATTAGTTAAATTTAAATTAATCATATTAGATATAAAAATCTAGAGATATAAAGGGTTTTAGGAATTTAAGAATAAATTTTAAAACACATGTTTTATTTTATAGTCATTTTTATTCATACATCTGAATAGAAATTAAATAAAAAGGATATTTATGTTCAATTTTGCAGATTCAAGTTATTGAAACTAAGGACACTTTCTAAGTTAAAAATATACATATATGTTCTAATGTAACACACATTGTTTGTACAAAATTATTATATAAATGACAGTGAAATAATTAATCAAAATTAATATCAAACAATTGATCAAAATAATTACACGAATAAGAGTCAACTAATTAATCAAAGTACCTAGCAAATGACGATCAAATAATTGATACAAATAATTAATTACAGATAGTCAAATAATGGCTCTCATCAAATTAACACCCGAATCACATTTAATAGCAGTTAAATAATTATCAAAGATCTTGGATAAAATATGTATATTGTTCGTGTAATTGTACAAAAGTCGGTAAAATAATTAACCTTTCAGCCAAATATCGGTGCAATTCAGCCGCACACAAAGTTTGCTACGCTACGTGAAGTTTGGCTTATGGAATTGTTTCGAAGTTGAACATATGAAATTCACGAATTAAGATACAATGAGCTATTGTTCAGACTGTGATAAGGGACATTGCTCAAAATTGCAATTACTTCCAAATTTTAAGTAATTTACATACATACAAATATAAAATTAAAATCCATTTACATCACATATATAATTTTAATATTTGTTGAAAAAAACATGTTATCACGTGATGAAATATCCATTCAAAAAAAAAGCTAGTTCTGTCACCTGGACATAATGTGTTAAGCTGTGATTTGGCTAATCAACTAATTCTATTTATCAAAAAAAAGTTTGCCTTCGAATATATTTTTATTAAACAGAAAATACATTTTACCTGCTTTTGTCATAATCAAGGCAAATTCCTGTCAATTTATTATTTTATCACATGTAAAAAATTCTTTTCAATTAAAAAGTCACTCAACAGGTTAATAAAGAATAATGAACACAACATCTTTTTGAGGAATAATTAATAAATGATTTGAACGTGCCTTTATTTTCATATCAGCACAACTTACCAGAGTTTATGAATCAACTCTCTGTCCAAAGGGTATAAAATAATTTCGATCATTACGTTACGTAAGTAACAGAAACATAACCGTGTTTAAATACAGTTGACGGGTCGAGCAGCGTGTCTGAAAGAGCTCGATCAATAGACCCGTCAATAAAAATCTCGATTCATTCTGTGCCGGCGGCACCCTAGCATCCCGCCCCTGTCGCTGTCCAAAAGATCGACGAAGCTGTCCGCTATGCAAAACAAGATAGCTACGACGATCTGCTGCTCTTTGCTCAAGAAACTATTAGGTTACCGAATAATTCATGCGGGGTCGCAGCCCGCCAATCCGGTGGCGCGCACGGCACACCACCAACGGCGAATATCCAAGGTACGCGGGGTCGTACAGGATGCAAGGCAGGGTAACACGCGCGCGCATCAAACACACGGCAAAAGAGAGAGGTTGAAAGAGGAAGAGAGACGGCAAAGAGAGAGAGGGAGACAGAGAGAGAGCGGAAGAAGGAAAATGAGAGACATAAAGCACGAAGGACAGAGAGGTGAATGGTAAAACTGAGAACGGCTATACTCTGTTGCCAATCTCTCCCCGACACCCTATATCCTGTGGGGGACATAGCCACCCCGTTCGCCCCATAATCGTTTCTCTCGGTCCGCACACTCTCGACACGGTACTCGGGTGCGACAGAGACCGCCATTTTGGTACGAAAACGAGACAGAGAGACCCGCGCGAAAAAGGAAAGATGAAAATGAAAATACAAGAGGGACACAGGGTGAGGGTGTACGGTGGCGAACGCGGGAAAAGGAAAAGGCACGGTATGCTCTCTGTGCACGGGGTGAAAAAAAGGAGTCGAGGGAGGGAAATGAAAATAGGAGAGAAGGAGAACGAGATGCGAGTCCCGTGAGAGGGACGAGAACAGGGGAGAGACAAAGTGGCAGAAACTAGCGGCTCAGACAGAAAGAAAAAAGCCGCGAGCGGGAGAGACGTGAACAGAAGAGAAAAATAGGATGACCGAGGAAGCAACAACGTGACTGAGAGAGGATAGGGAGATGGAAATGTGTGACGGAGAACGGGAGACGGTGAAATTAGCACAGATAGAGAAAGGATGAAATAGTTGAACAGGGATGCGAAGACAGGGGAGACGTATAGGGTGGATCGCGATAGTGGGGCGAGTCTTTGAAATAATTAGAGGTGCGGATAAAGGTTGTAGGATACTATTAAATTTCGGGATTACATGATTATTTGCGAAATTCAGAGATTTCAACATTTTGGGATTTGTGACGGGCATTTGGGTCTAGGATGGACATTTAGGAAATACTTTTGAAAATTTGCAAATTTAAAATATTTTTAAACGTTAAACTTGCTTGATGATAAATGATAACTTAAAACTTTAAATTGTATTACTGTGGATGTTCATGCATTTATTGAGGTCTGCAAAAGTAATTATTTCAGCAGTAACATTAAGCTCCGTTTAATGTCAAATTTAAATTGTCTGTAAAATATTTTATTTTAATAATACCTGAGTGTGGTAATGTAGTAATGTTCTATGAATACTAAGGTATAAATGGAGTGAGACGTCCTCGGAAATCTGTCCGGACACATGAGCGGTGGCCATATATCCGGACATCGGAGTATTCGAAAGCTTGTAGCAGCATGGGACACCCAGTAGATGAAAATAGAGTCGGAGGAAGAAAGATAGAGGGCAAGAGAGAAGCAGAGGGAGCGCAAGGCTATAGCTACTGCCGTCCCGACCCGACCTCTCATCCCCTGTTGCCCCATTCCTGTCTCCGCCACCCTAAACCTCCCCCTTTCCGCGCCACCTCATCACCAACCTTCTCTCTCGTCCTCTTCACCACCCTCACCCCCTTTTCACCCCTTAGTGCCGCTTCAACCCTCGCCCACCATGGCACAACCACCCACCTATCCAGCCCACCGACCAACCATACCACACAGTAACACCCCGACCGACAGATCAATACCTACCAACTACCAAGCTGCTCCCAGATTATCATTCTATCCGTCCACTTTGAACGGCCCCGAAAATCGAGTGACCAGGATGCGAACGAACGCCACTCACGATGAACCTACCCCGAAGAGGGACACCCGGAGAAATGTTAAACCACCGCACGTGAACGCTTTGTCCGTTCACGTCCCATGGATTCTCTCTCTCTTCTCTGTCTCTCTCTTCGTGGTTCGATTAAACGGGGCCAAGAATCTAGTGTTCGAGAGGAAGGATCAGACGAGGTTATGTACACGATTGCGCGGTCGAAACGTACTTCGCGCCCGAGAGGGTGTTCACTTCGCGTAGACTCCAAGGGTATTGCGTGTCTGATAAACTAGTTGCTACTTTGACCCCCTCGACACGATCCTTATGGCCTGTAGAAATTTCATTATATATAAATTGTTATATGCTACAGGGTACCTGCATCGGATGTAGGTTCTTTGGGTAATGATTAGTTGTCGGGACTTAAAGTCTTGGTTTTGTATAATTCGCGCGAGATGAGCCCTCATGGGGAAGTGCGATTCGTTGAAACGAAAAGACTTGCATTTTTGGCAAGGGTGAATTTATTCACATTAGGTCGGAAGGGTGCTTTGAATTCTTGAAGCTCATCCTGTGGTGTGTTTATTTCAACCCTTGCAAAGATTCAACTTTAAATTTAGAACTGATTCGAATGCTATCATAATTTTAATAATTTTTGTAATCACAGTAATTATTAACAGAATTCAATAATACCTAGATTATTATTTTAAATAATAATTGTACTTTAATGAAAACTAAAATTAATTAATGTGTTGTTGTACGAAAAAAGAAATAAACGATAGGCAAGATAAAGGATGAAAATTATTAGCGAGGGGGAATTTTAGTGTATTTATTGCTTTCGTCACACCTCACACCTATTTTCTCTCTCTCCCTCTCCCCATTTTTCTCTCTCACCTCTTTCGTAATGAGCCAGCAATTTTTCAAAGCCGAACGACCTTATGATCGCATACGCGTTACGTCAAATTAAAGAGCAACAGGTGTCTCTGCTGATCATCGGATGTAGTCCGCGTTAAAATAGTAGCGTCGTGATATGACGGCCACCACGACGCGTTCATTCGGTCGAAAGTGAATATTATTACAACCAGAGATTTTTCCGGAAACGAGGGAAAACTGATCGAAGTATTCATCGATTTTCACTCTAAAATTCGACTCCGTATACTTCCCTTCAAAATTACATCCACTTGAACAACTTGAAATGTCTATGTATTTCTGGAAAAACTACTTTTATACAAAAATTTGATGTATTGAAAGCTTGTACACAAAATTAAAATCACTTTTAAATTGTACAAAAGTAAAATCATTTTTTAATTAAGAACTGTCGTAAAAAATTTAAATGTGAATGAAATGTTTCAAATGAATCATTCTCAACCTAGAATCATTTCGATACGTTCATAAAAAATTAAAATCATTTTTAAATCATTTAAAAAAATCAAAATGTTCAAATAGAATAAGTAACATAAAATGTTATCGTGTTACCAATTTACTTATAACTAATTAAAAATTGTTAGTCATTTGATCGTCTGGTAGACGCGACAAATTGTGTAGGTAAAAAAAGTGGGCGGGTGAAATGGAGGATACTCCGTCGCAATTGAAAGGGTAGAAGGGCAGACCGACGATCGACCTTCTTAAACAAAAAAGTCACGTACACGTGGCCGGCAAAAGTGTTCCATTACACCGACCTTAAGCATCCTGGACAAGGACGTTCGTCGAGCGAGATGCAATACGTCACTGACGGCCGACAACGTCACCGGGGCGCCTCCTGTGACGTCGGTGGCGTGTTAAATCAGATTAGATTCACAAGGGTTTATTTGTGGCCCACGCATTTGCCGTCCTCGTGCTGCGAATAAAATGTCACATCCTGATACGCAGGATGTGATCGCTTCTGATGTAAGCTGCGAGAAAATATGATCCTCTTACACCTACGGTTTCCTCTACCTTGTTTCAAGGATACTTATAGCTTGCTCTTTATCTCAATTTTCTTTACGCTTTCAGATTTGACCTTTCCTTATAATTAGATGAATACGAAGGGTTTGAATAATATGTTGTTTAAGGATCGTTGATTTTGGATTGAAGGGGTTGTGCCACTTCTTGGGGTGAAGAGGGGTGAAGAAGTCGGGTGAAATCGGGGAGTTTCTATATTCGAAACTTTTGTGCGTGAATTTTGTATTAATTCGTATTTTATAAATACGAATTTCATATTTGAGTAATTAAAATATTTAAAATACAGACTCTCGGAATATTCGATTTCCTTAATCGAATCAGAGTTGTTTTCAAAATTTTAAACGTCTTAAACATTCAAGCATCGAATCTATATGCAGCGCACCTCCACGTAAAAATTCGCACGAATTTCTAAAATTCGAGAACCCGGCTGCTCGGAATTATTCCCAACATTCCCATATAATGCATACGCAACCAAGAAACCCGGCGTGTATACGTAGTGTCGCGACGCGATGCATAGCCGCGAACCAAGAGACAAATGAACGAGAAAGGGAAACAGAGAGGCAAACGGGAAAAGAGAGAGCGTTTGTGGCCGCAAAGAGGAAAGAGAGCAAAGGTGAACGATAAAGAAGAGAGAGAGGGAGCGAGAAAGAGGTAGGTTAGAATGAAGCGAGAGGAAGAGGAATAATAAAGAGAAAAGGAAAGCAGGGGAACTGGAATGAAGAGAGGAAAGGGAGAAAAAGAGGAGTTTATAAAGGTAAGTAAAGGAGAGAGAGACACGAAGGTAAGTACATACAAAGAGGGGCAAAAAGGAAAGGAGTAAAGGGAGAAAGAGTTCTTCTGCTGTTCGATGGGTAAGGCGTTCGGTGTTGCGAGCAACGGCGGCATAAATCGGTCGAAGGGAAAACTTTTTGGGCGCGGAGTTACCAGTCGGTATCTCCTCTACGCGTACATGTACGTATACACATATGTGTATGCGGTTTTATCTGGCGGTACTCGGGGATGTTGCGGGTTGATTTATCGCCTGTCGTTGCCATGGAAACCTCGGCGTGACCGGCTTGCGCGACACCCTCATATCCGAGTCGACTCTCTGCCCTCTCTATCTCCCCCTTCGTTCTCCGCCTCTCTCTTTCTCTCTCCACGTCGCTCCTTCAACGGTAGATTCTCATCCGTACCCTTTTCCTCTAGGATCCATCCGTTCCTGTGTCTCATTCACTCCAGACATGCCTATCCGTACCAGCTATCTCTCTCGATTGTCCTCGTCCCTCCCCATTCACTTCCTCCTGCCTTCCTCTTTCTTCGAAATATGCATGTATATTCGGGCTACGTCTCTCCTTATTGCATTCCCGCTCTATTTGTCTTTACACCGTATCACTGTCCCTCTTGTCTCTCTCCGTTCATCCTAACCAGTGTTTCTCACCTTCCGTCCTGTCCCTTTCTTTCTAGCCGCGCGTCTCTGTCGCACTCGTGACACCCTCAGTCATTCATTCGTCTCTCTCTCTCTCTTTCTCTCCCGTGATCGTTTCGTTCCTTTTTCCATTCCACTTTGTAGCCTCCCTATCCGCCTGGTTCTACCACCGTCTACGTGTCATACTCTGCGCGTCTTTCTTCGTTGTTCCTTCGCTCACCCACGCCTCGGCAACCCCACTCCGTCGGCCTTCTAACCTCCCCGACCGCCCTTTTCCACGCTCCTTGCTCTCGCACAACCGTCGTCTCTCCCTCCGACCACTTAACCGACCGACCAACCACCCACCCGGCCACCCGTTCTCATCTTCCCTTCGATATGCACCCCACGCTACTATCAGCTTCTACTCCCACGCGCGAGCTTGAAACCCCCCAGAGGAACGTCAAGGAGGCGACTACCGGTGGAGTTCTCTGTAAAGAACGAGAACTCCGGCCACCTGCCTCTCCTCTCGCCGCCTCGCCTCTTATGGCAGACCCTCGTAAGCTTTCGCCTCCTCCGTTCCTGGCTGTACGCTCCTCCGCCAATCGAGTGTCGACTGGCTCAGAGGCCTGCTGCACGTTTGCGCTGCTGCACAACCTGATCGTTCCGCACCATCTAGATAAAGAGCGTTATCTAACCGTGCGGCTAATTAACCAGATCCTCCTCTGGTTATCAGTCACAATACTTTTCTACCGTTCTAGGACTGACTGTTAGCTGCGATGGTCCACGATGTGGACTGCACCATGTAGATTCCGCGATGTGGACTCCATGATATGGACGCATGAGTCATTGGGAAGAGGAAGACTGTGGTTTGTGATGACGTTGAGACGGACGTTGATTCGAACGGATAGCGTTTGGAATTCCTGGGGAAAGCTATTAGGAGTTTTTAAATGATTATGTTTTGGGAGAATTAAAGATCGTGGAGGATCTATGAAGAAACTAGGAAAGGGAGGGAAAACGTATGAAAGTCGTATAGGGAACCTAGATAAGACCTAGCCTAGAAACTCCCACATCTCAATACCAAACAGTACGAATCAATCTCATGAATATTGAGCAGCACACAAATATTTCTACAACGAAAATTTTGAACGGTCACAAAATTTCGACGTTCTGGGATTCCTAAGAATACCAGAATTGTTACCAACCGAGTAATACTGAAAGTACAATAACCTTTGCTTATTGCAAAGAATTGTAACAATAATTTCTATCAGTCAAAAAATAAGTGTAGCAAACACTCGATCCTAAAATAAATTATTTTATATCAAGAAAATATGACAGTGAAGAAAAATATGCAACTGACTACGATATTACCGACAGTAGATAATTGGAAGAAAGAGTTTACCCTTCGGAGCGAAAAAAATCCCTAGAATCTGAAAAAATTCAGTAAATTGATAGTTCTGTCAAGAATCTGGTGATAATCGTTCGCGTGAATATTGAAAAGTTCAATCTAAATGTCGACTAATATCCGCTGCCTTGTTCTCTCTCACGAGAACGCGAGCTAGTGCGTGACTGAAGGAGGATCGATTGGCATATGCGGGTCTAATTAGAGATTCAGTCAAGAATTACGAAAGCCCCACTACGCTTAGATTACTTTCTTGAAAGACGAGTTTCATAACGGGTTCAATTACTTTCACGAATAGTCTTCCATTTACTGGGAGGCTAGTCGCGCAAAAACGACTAATTACTGTATCGAGGGACTTCCGCAACGACATTATTTCCTGACGTTTCGAAAAATTTAATTCAATCAGTAAAAATAATTATAGATATTTTTACACAGTTATATTTATATTCACAATTATTATAGATTCAAACTTTTGACGTAATGATTTCAGAAAAGTACTTCATTGATAAATGCATTTTAGCAAGAGTTTATTACATTTGTGTAATAATCGAGCAACGTTTGATATTCGAGTAAATCAGGTGGAATTGGTTGAGCAATAATTTTGAATTAATTAGAGATTGCTGATGGCGAAGTGATCAATACGTTCATACACGCTACTACCAACAGCTGGTAAAGAAGCGATGCTAAGATAATCCATACTAAAAACATCCAATAATTTGAACAATTAGAAAATAAATTATATTCTAACATTATAATGTACTGCAACTACTTCGTCACAAGATTAACATATAAAAGCTATGTAAACTATAAAATTACTGGAATTATATAATTTAAAACCTGTGAACCCTACGTCGATACAGAGTTATTGATCTGTAATAAAAGCCAGACGTCCTAAATAGTCGCTTAAATTAAAAACTCTAACAGATTGATTCATACCATAATTCTGTTAAATCCCAAAAGCAGTAATCAGTTGTTACTGTCATCGAATCTGCATAAAATTTGACGAAGGCAGAAAAGTTGGAAGCTGTCGAAGGAAGAGTGAATTAACGAGGCGATAGTAGACAAGAGCTTCGTGTTAAAGAAAAAGAATGAAGAATGGAAGAGCGAGGGCGGTGGACCAAGGCAACAAGAGAATATTCCCGAGGCTTGGTTGTCGGTTTCATTGTTATCGACCCGTTGGTATTCCCTGGCGTCATTGGTAGCAAGATCACGTGGTGTCTATCGCCTTCCAACCAGTCAGCTCTCTCGAACAATGCACACCATTGACGTAACTTTAAGCAGTCCTGCGTGAAAGGTCATAAGCACAACTTGGATATGATCAACACCTTACATGCACTCTCGAAACTCTGTCATCCAGTTTGTATTTGTACAAAAAGAAATGTTTCGTGCAAACGGTAATGGGAAAATGTCCTCGGTTGGGGAGGGCTTTGTTATCTATCAATCACCCTTCATATGTTGGTATCATGTATGTAGGTGTGAAGGTTGCACTTCCATTTTTGATATTTGAGATATTTTGGGTGTTTGGGGTATTTAGGGTATTTGGGGTATTTGGGATATTTGAGATGTTTGGGATATTTGGGGTATTTGGGATATTTGGGATATTTGGGACATTTGGGGTATTTGAGATAATTGTGATATGTTGGATATTTGGGGTATTTGAGGTGATATGTTGGATAATTATAATATGTGGGATATTCGGGGTATTTGGGGTGATATGTTGGATAATTGGAATATGTGGGATATTTGGGGTATTTGGGTGATAAATTGCATTACTGGAATATGTGGGATATTTGGGGTATTTAGGGTGATATGGTGAATAATTGGAATATGTGGGATATTTGGGGTATTTGAGATAGTTGTGATAAGTTGGATATTTGGAATATTTGGGATATTTGGGATATTTGGGATATTTGGAAATCTGAGATTTTGCAACTTCGGAAGTTTAGAGTTTTGAAATTTCAGAATTTTTTAGACTTCGGGAATGTAAACTTTTGATATTCGAACTAAGAAAATTTTGTATTTTCGCAATCTATAATACTACAACTTGGAAACTTTTGAATTTTTAAATTTGAGATTTAATATAATTTACCTTAATTTTTTTAATTTACTTTAAAAAAATGTTTAAATTTAAAAGCTTCTGGAATTTCAGAATCTTAGTACTATCAACTGTAAAGGTTTCTAACAATTAAAATTAAATTTGAAAATTATCAAGTTTAACCTTTCCAACCTAACCATAAAACCAACCATAACTCAATTCTACAATTTTCAAACTTCCAACAAAACCGATGTATATTATAAAAAAATAAAATTTAAAAACTACGAAGCTTAATATTTCGCTTTCATACACGATTTAACTTTAACCAAGACACTATAGAGTTAACTATCACAGCAGCGCACGCGGATGCAAAGCAGGTTGCATACATTTAAGGCGTAGCATGAAAAATAACACAATGTTCGTGCTTTTGATATGATAATTAACACAACGTGACCAGAGAACACAGAAATATAATGGATTTCGATCTGTCGTATGACAATGACACACGACACACCGATTTATCGACTCCACAATTCTTTTCTTCATTCTTCGGTCACGCACGAACGTTTTAATTTATGCAAATTACACCAGACGAAGAAAATAACCCACCACGAACCCACGACTTCGCTTTAATCATTAATTAAAATACATCCAACGTTATTGCGCATCTGATAATTCGTCTTTAAAATTCTTTTCGAAAAATTTAGGTTTTATTTTCGGTATTAATCTTTCGCGACTTTGTATAGTAGTCAAAGACTACTATAATATAAGAGTTACCTCATATCACATACAGTTATATTACATTATTTAATTAGTCATAGTACTCCTATTACATAATTCAATCCCCAGTTGCAGTATATTATGCACAAAAGTTATTCAATTCAATCAGAAGCCATCGTCATCGTCGATTTTGCATAAAATTTCTCGAACAAAGCAATACGATAAGAAATATGTGCTACGTTATGGTAGGGGTAACCATGATTTTCAAGGAGGTGTTATAGAAAATGAGGAACAGCAGGGAGTAGGTCAAGCAAGAATTTTTAACGATTCAGGGTCTCCGGAGTGTTTGTATATAAGTCGGAAAGGAAATTTTGCGAGAAAATGCTGTTCGTGTCACTCGACGACTAATCAGCTTCACAGTGAGTTCGTTATGTCGCGCTTTACCGCATGGATTGCTTTGCTCATATTGATCGGATCTGTTTGGTCACAGGTTAGACTTGCCATAGTTTCCGTTACATTTTCAAAACTTCCTTACACGAATATTGTTTCAAAGTTACACTTAACAATCACTTTCAAATTTTTTTTTAGAAACTTTGTTCCTTTCTGAAATTTATTGCGTACGTTTAGAAATATTATATTTCATGAAATATGATTTCTAGAATTTATATTTTATAAGAAATCTTTTTTATAGATAAATTAACAATTTGTGTCTATTTGTGTTAGTCGTTCAAATGTCTGCATAATTTGAAATGAACGGTACTAAATTATTTTCTAGTAAAATATTTCAACTTCATAACATATACAATATTTTTATTGAACAGTTGACGTAATTATAATAATGACTTTATGAATTGTAAGAAAACTTCAAACTTCACCAATATCAAATTTTCATAATTTTTAAAATTAAAATAAAACTAACAATATTTGCACATATTGTCAAGCAAGTACAACTTTGAGTTTCAAACTAGAAAAATGTGATATCAAAAATTTCTTCTTTGAACAGGAGCAGTTTCCGAAAGAAGAATTCAAAGAACGTTCGCCAAGATTCGGCTTTGATCTTCTTGATCCGATACGAAAGTCCTTTTGCAAATCTATTTGTGGCTCTTCAGAAACGTCGCCATATTTGACGAATCTTGCCTGTACCGTAAAATGTCCGGAATTGTATTTGCCTCATGGAACATCATCGACGACGAAAGCAACAGAACCTAGTACTTCTACACCATTATCGTCATCAACCACTACTTCGCCATCAGTGCAGACTTCTCCAGCATCATCGACTTCGCCATCATCATCAACTTCGCCAGCATCGTCGACTTCGCCATCATCATCAACTTCGTCGTCAGCGCAGACTCCTACATCATCATCAACATCATCAACTACGACAACAACGCCGTCTCCAATGTAACCATAAAATTATGTATCGACATTTTTCTCTCTCAATTTTGTAATTTTATATTCTTTCGATATTTTATTTTTGCTGTCTTGCAGCAGAATTGTCTGACTTACTAAGTGTAAGTCTGACTCCATAACTAACAAAGTGTATTGTTTTTTTCAGTATAAATTGTATTATGATTTTATTACTAACAATAATAATTGTATGATTTACTAAGTGTAAGTCTGACCCCATAACTAACAAAGTGTATTGTACTGTTTCTTTCAGTATAATATTGTACTATGATTTTATTACTGACAATAATAATTGTATGACTTACTAAGTGTAAGTCTGACCCCATAACTAACAAAGTGTATTGTACTGTTTCTTTCAGTATAATATTGTACTATGATTTTATTACTGACAATAATAATTGTATGACTTATTAAGTGTAAGTCTGACTCCATAACTAACAAAGTGTATTGGTTTTTTCAGTATAATATTGTATTATGATTTTATTACTAACAATAATAACTGTATGACTTACTAAATCATGCTCCATAACTAACAAAGTGTATTGTTTTTTTCAGTATAAATTGTATTATGATTTTATTACTAAACAATGCAATAAATAAGACCTATATATTTCTATATTCTGTTGCTATAATAAATCCTATTTTTGACAAGTTCTACCAAGTTTAGTTGATACATTTTTTAGAAGTAGTAACGTGTTATGAACTTCTACGTAAGATGGCGGTACGTACTTGTTATACGTAGTATGGTAACGAAGATTTCTATTTTATACTTTTAGTATAGGGGTCGCTGGTGACTGGTACTTCAAATTGGTTGTCTTGAAAATATCTCTCAAACAGTTCACAATGAGCCACTAATAAAATATTACAATTATTCTTACAACTAATGCCGTTGACTTATATTTGACCAATTTAATCTTGCAGCTATTATCACAAGACTGCACATCTTTTTAAAGTTATCACAATAAGTGTGCACCCCTTATGAACATTATAATATCGAGCAGTACAGGAATCTTAATAAATAAAACCCTTCTGAAATTATTTTTGATATGAATTATTAAAATTTTGTAGTTATGTCCATATACATTTTATTAATGTATCCACGTAAATTTTATTGAAAGATTCTTTCAAATTCGTCACAATACGACCATCCACCCCCTATGAACATAAAATGAAGCAGTGCACGAATTTTAATAAATAAAACCTTTCTGAAATTATTTTTAATATGAATTATTAAAATTTTGTAGTTATGTCCATATACATTTTATTAATGTATCCACGTAAATTTTATTGAAAGATTCTTTCAAATTCGTCACAATACGACCATCCACCCCCTATGAACATAAAATGGAGCAGTGCACGAATTTTAATAAATAAAACCTTTCTGAAATTATTTTTAATATGAATTATTAAAATTTTGTAGTTATGTCCATATACATTTTATTAATGTATCCACGTAAATTTTATTGAAAGATTCTTTCAAATTCGTCACAATACGACCATCCACCCCCTATGAACATAAAATGGAACAGTGCACGAATTTTAATAAATAAAACCTTTCTGAAATTATTTTTAATATGAATTATTAAAATTTTGTAGTTATGTCCATATACATTTTATTAATGTATCCACGTAAATTTTATTGAAAGATTCTTTCAAATTCGTCACAATACGACCATCCACCCCATATGAACATAAAATCGGGCAATACAGTAATTAACAAAAAGTGAAACCTTTCTCAAACTATTTGTAGTATTTTGTGCCTAATGTTATTCATATGTATTTGATCAGTGTAACTTTTGTTAAAAGACCCCCTTTCCCCTTAAATTAAAAGTCCCTTTAAGTTAAAAGTCCCTTTACATATTGATCACGATACAGTCGTCCACCCCTATACATCGCTAACCATGTAATACAACATAAAAAGTGAAATGTCAAACAGCTCACAACGTGCGACCGTTCACGTATTAACTTTCGTTTCAAGAGCCATGGGAGTTTTGCCAAGGGACCACGTGTCCCTTCGAATTTCTCGCAAGAATCTCCCACCCCCTATGGAAACTACGAAAGTAACCGACGAAAGACCCAGGTGAAAAATATAAGACCTTGCTCCCGTTGTGAAAGTGATCTCAGGCAAGCTATTACGAGAGGAGCGTATGTCCTCTCACTTTCTGCATGCGCGCGCGCGCACAATGAGCGCCGCCGGCCGAATTACACGAAACGAGGATTAACACCGTAAAAGGTGGCCGCCATTAATTAGAGCGAACACCGCGGCACTGAAACGTCGATAAATCTCGAACGAAAGGACAGAAAACTCTTCCCTTTTCATCGTATTTCCGTTGTATTGGCACCCTGCCGTACAATGGAGCACACCTCCGATAAAACAGAGACCCCGGTGCTCTCGTAGCGTCGATGCTGTCCGCGTGGGAGAATAGAAATGACCAGACCCCCGTTATTGTACGGATGGAACGTCTAGCCGATCTAAATTTACTACCGGCGAACAACGTTTAAGGCTGTGCGAGCGAAATTTCAATCGTTGTTCGATTATCATTGAATTTCCACGCTGAATGTTTACATGCGACGCGAATCAGAAAGGCTGTTATGGGGTAATGTGATGAGTGTCGGCGATATTTTTTAAATTATTGTCTGTTCGATATTTTGTAAATTATTATCTACTCGATATTTTCCAAATTATTTTATCTGTTCACTCGATATTTTTTAAATTATAATTATCTTTTATTTTCTTGTTAGTATAAATAGGTGTATATGATACTCTTTTGTTTTTGATAAATAAATGAAAGTCATATGTTGTATAGTTTATAGAGATGTAAAGTAACAAGGGGTAGTTAGAATTCTTGTCTAGGGTAAAATATTCGAGTACTGCTATAACAGTGTCAATGCTTATAAAAAGATTAGGTGGGTTTTGAACATTTAGAAGTTTGGAAAGAAGTAGGATGCTGGAAATGTAGATATTTGGTAATATGAGAGTTTGGGAACTTAGAAAATTGATAAAATGGAAGTTTAGAAATTTGAGAATTGGGGGTGTGAAAAATAAAAAATTTCTGAACTTGAAAATTTGAGAATTTTTGAGCATGAAAATTTGAGAATTTCCAAACATGAAAATTTGAGAATTTCTAAATAAAAAACTTTGAGAATGTGGGAATTAATTACAGAATTTAGAAATGTAGAAATTTAGAAATTTGGTGATACAAGAAATATCTTTCAAAGAATTAATAAATGTGTAATAATTTTGTAGGTTACTGTAGTGGTCCAAAAATATCCTATCAGTTGACCACTAACGGGACGTCGAACAATGGACACAACAGGATACAGGCGATACAGGATATACAAACTGGACTCGCCTACTGTGAATCACGCAGTGAGGTATGCAAAAGAACGAAAGTTCCGTGAAACATTGGTCGCAGACCTGGCTCCAGCTCGATGATGTTTGATATTACATATACCAAGCCTATGAATAATCATAAAATGAAATCATTTCGTACTAAAATTCGTGCAAACTTAAAATTATATTATTACATTCCTCAATTTCTACAACTGCAAGAAATATATAATCTCAAAGAAAAGTTGAGCAATTACGTTCTATATTAAATATATTTATTAGAAACAATACGTTCTATATTGAAATAACTAATAAATATGATATTTATCAGAAGCAAGTTTCGAATGTCTTCGACAATGATCCAATTAATTCGGTTGAAAGGGTCTGATCGTGAGAAAAGGGATCGGCAATATTCTATTTCTAGCCGATAGACAACAAAATATTATCTTGCGTGCAAAGGCGGAATTTCATTCCAGATGTTGCAACATTCTGCTGCTAGAAGTCGAGGACACGTCTGAAGGTAAACACTGTGCAGGAGTGTAAAAAGAAATTCATACAAACTGGTTTCTTATTAATATTCACTGTTTCAGTATTTAGAATTAAACAGTACTATATTACTGTAAATTACTTGTAATCACTAAATAATTAGAGACATTTAAATTCAAATAAAATATAATAAAATATGAAGAAGGTAAGGATAGAGTTGATAGAATTCATAAAATAACAATATAAAATAATTTAATAATGAGATAGTTATATAATAGAGTAGTGAATAATGAAATAATAGTACAGAGGAGGTATGTGGTAGCTGAACAGTGATGTGGTATGGTGAAATAGTAGAATAAAAGAAGAAATAGTACAATTATATAATAGAATATTGAAAGAGTGAAATAGTGGAACACTGAAAATATAATATGAATGAAAGAGTAGAACAAAAGTAATAGTGTTGTATAGTAAAACAGAATAAATAAAATAGTGAAATAAAATAAATAAACGAAAGAAATGAAATAGTGAATCACCAAAAGTCAACTCCCTTGAAACCACATAAAACTAAAAAACCAAGAAAGTAAATTCCTCAAAGAGTAAAACTCTTGAACGCGAAAAATCACATCCCAAAGAGATTCAAGAGTCAATAAGAGAGTATAGAAAATTGAAAGCCGCATGTTCTGTTTGAAATCAACATAAAAACTAGGTCAGAATACGCAACTCTGCGTGTACTAAAATTCCCTTCTCTCTTTTTCTCTCCGGGATATCTGCCGATTACTCCTTCCCCGTTCCTACTCGTTGATTCGAAGCGTTCGCTCCCGTTTGCGAATACGTAAGTTTCAGCTCGAGACCAGTCTCGAGAGACGAGCGAGCCGTTTAGATTTTTATCGTTCGATGAATCGATAAATACACCCTGTGCGTGTCGGTCCCCTTTTTGCGCGACTTCTCAGCGAACGTGGAGAAGAGAAAGCTCCGAACAATGGCGGGTAGCGAAAGCGATCGAGATACAACTGATTTGGACAAACTTGGCAAATTACATTATATGTTACTGGCGACCACACCAAACCTTATTTATGACGCAAATAATCTTGTAGGATTAGAGACTCTCGTAGTATATTAATTTCATTTTTATACAGAGGGTGAAATGCTATTTAAAATTTGAACTTTTATAGTTAGTACCAAAAATGTATTACACTTTGTATAATTGTGAAACAGTAAAATAAAATAATATAGTATAATAATACAGTAGATCACATTGATGTAGCACCATGAAATATGTAGATACAGACGTATAACAAAATGTAGTAGAATGACAGTATAATAGCTCAGTATTGATCAGTGAAGATACCAAAAATATATTACACGTTGTACAATTGTGAAGCAGTAAAATAAAATAATATAGTATAATAATACAGTAGATCACAGTGATGTAGTGATGTAGCACCATAGTGAAATATGTAGATACAGACGTATAACAAAATAGTAGTATGACAGTAAAATAGCCCAGTATTGAACAGTGAAGGTACCAAAAATATATTACTGTACAACTCTAAAATAGTCAAATTAAATAACATAGTATAATAATGCGGTAAATCAATGATGTAGTGATGTAGCACCATAGTGAAATATGTAGATATAGAGATATAACAAAATAGTAAAATTGTCCAGTGAAAGAATAAAACAGTACTAAAGATGCTAAATGCCTGGTACGACAGAATAGTCTCAGGCAGTAAATATGCAAATGTCTTATTCCGGTAGGGAGTGTTCTGCAGAATGAATTATCGAAAGCTCCCGGGTAAAATCGTCTACATCGATCATTCTTAAATTACAGAATCCTGTTCGATCATCTGACGGGATGACCGACCCTGATCGTAACAACCACTCGACAAGAAGCTGCATTCTAGCTCGTGCCCGCGAGGAGGATCGACTTTCTCTCCAAGTCATATGACTTAGCCGAGTCACATGCGTTCTGCGCAATCTTGCATCTCGATGCAGCCGGTGTGAGAGGATCCCGCTACCACGGGAGAATCATGTTTTCCCTGACACACGTGTACAGGTGTACAAAGATGTGCGCACAGGCTGCGCAAGCAACACAACTCCTAGACACGCGGATCGATCTAGTTCGCCGGAGCGAACCAATCTTTCTTTTATTTCGCTTCGCTCCCTTTCACACTCCCTCTACGCCGACCAGACTGATTCAAATTTATTTTTCACGGTGAATTTAGATCACGAATTACACCGGGTACGATCTGACGAATGGAACGAACTGCGATCGTCGGACAAATTGGATAAAGTATAATCGTGAGACAAATTAGACAACGTATAATCATGAGACAAATTAGACAACGTATAATCATGAGACAAATTAGACAAACTACAATCATGAGACAAGTTGGATAAAGTAAATAGAAGGACAAATTAGACAAAGTATAATCACCAGACAAATTAGACAAAGTATAATCATTAGACAAGTTAGACAAAGTGTAATGATAAGACAAATAAAACGAAGTGCGATTATAAGACAAATATGACAAAGTACAATCATAAGAGGTTCTAGACGAAGTTCAATCATAAGACAAATGTAACGAACTATACTCATAATCAAATATGATAAAGTATAATCATAAGCCCAATATAAAATAAAGTATGATCACGAGACACATAAAATAGATTACAATTTTACGACAAATAAGACAAGGACAGTTGTAAAGCAAATTTAAATAATTACACTGAAGAAGTTTAATATCTAACATCGAATAGTTTTGATTACGAATAACAAGGTAAATGACGTTTAAAATTTTTTATTACAGATAATCATTATCGTTTATTTTAAAATTTTATCTTGATTACAGATGACCATTATAATTTGTACAACTGATTTTATTACATTGTCAATGATTACTAGTTATCAATGAATTTAACCAAGACATTGGTTGCTATCAATAATGGCTACGTGATTGATTATTGATTATTGATTATTGATCGATAAATTAAAATTCACAATAATTAATTATTGATCGTTGAATTTCGTGTTTAACAAAGTTTCTCTGAAATGAAAATTAATATTTACCGAATGATTTTTTTTAATAAAATTTTTCTTAATAGCTGTTAATATGATTCTCCTGTACGTGAGGTATCCATATCTCATATGTAATATTTGCCGATGTCGAATTTCTTGTATATCAGAACGATCGCGACGATAAATTCAGCTCGATCGATGTTCCAGAAGGATAACGAGTGGTACACGTAAATTTTGATCAATACCCAGGTATGTATAATTGCCGATTACGTCAACGATAATCGCGGTATTATAATAAATTATGGGACTCGGCAGTAAACGGATCTTTGGCCAGCCCCGGGCTCGGTGTTTTCTGTCATTCATACGAATATTAACGTAATGGGTTGTTCCCGATTCGAGCCGCTGATCCTGCGATCTCACCAGTCATGTAATTCCTTCCAGTCGAGTAATTAAAAATGTATCATCTTACGTAAATAAAATATACAGAAACGTGACCGATCGACTTTTACTGATTTTGTCGAGGTGATTTACTTCTTGTTACCGAGGGAACGTTTCCAAATACGGGGCATTTAAATGGAGATTCACAGTTTATATCCAACTTGTTGCAATGTGTTGTAATTATGCCACATGAAATATCATATCATGCAATTTTGAAATCTTCTCAAATATGCGTGTATAATGAATATCTTATTGATACTACAATCTTTGAAAACGTTTCTGACATTTTTTATTTACAATCTTCATACAATGTTTCGTATGTCAACTATTCGTACCATTTTTCAAAATCATATCGTATCAGAGTCTTGAGAAAAGCTAGAACATGTCACACAATAAATTATAATTGCAAATAAAATATATTGCAGAAATTTCTCCGAGAGAAAATTCTTCGAAGAAGGTTCATAAAACGAATTTGCCTGTCCAAGTGTCGGAGCCATAATTGCACAGCCCACCATAACCTGATTCGTTTTCATTGAACGATACTTCTCGAATACCTGCACCTTTTCTGTCCGCGTATGATGTCATTGATTTGAGTGCAAAAGTACGACGTGATTTCATTACAAAAACCTTCTCACCTGTCACTCGAGGCGTTCAACAAACTTGTTACGAGTGCTCCAACACCTTTGTATTAATCAAAATTATCATGGAGTATTTGTTTTCGAAACACTTTACACGTTTTGGTGGACGCTTTTTGCCACTACTAATTGATCGGTAATTTGTAAATGAAAAGTGATCTTTGTTGTATTTGGTTGGTATCGTGTTCTGGTGATCAGTCATCATTTGGGACAGTTATGGGGATTTTCTTGATTTAGGAAGTTGGTAATTTTGAAGATTAGGAGTTTGAAAAGTTTAAGTTTAAGGTTTTTGAGGTTTCGATTTGCTAGATTACTATATTACTAAATTAGGAAATTAGTAAGTTGCTTGATTTCGAAATTATCAAACTATCAAGTTATCAAATTATCAAATTGTCAAGTTACCAATTTACCTAATTCTCAAATTACTAAATTCTCGAATTACCAAATTCTGAAATTAGCAAATTCTCAAGTTACCAAATTTTCAAATTACCAAATTCTCAGATTAGCCAATTCTCAGATTACCAAATTCTCAGATTAGCCAATTCTCAGATTACCAATTTCTCAGATTAGCCAATTCTTAGATTACCAAATTCTCAGATTACCAAATTCTCAAATTACCAAATTCTCAGATTACCAAATTTTCAGATTACCAAATTCTCAAATTACCAAATTCTCAGATTACCAAATTTTCAGATTAGCCAATTCTCAGATTACCAAATTCTCAGATTACCAAATTTTCAGATTAGCCAATTCTCAGATTACCAATTTCTCAGATTAGCCAATTCTCAAATTACCAAATTCTCAAATTACCCAATTCTCAAATTATCCAATTCTCAAATTACCAAATCCTCAAATTACCCAATCCTCAAATTACCAAATTTCCAACTTTCCAACTATCCAAATTTAAAAAATCAGAATTTCTCCCATTTTAAAATTTCTAATTTTCAAACCCCTAACTTGTGACATTAAAAAAGTTACAAATCTCACAGAATTTCTAAATAATAAAATTCCTAAATTTCCAACAAAATTATAGTCTACTATAATTTATCTATCATATAATCTAACAACCCTATCATTAACACCACAGCAGCCATAATTATACATACTCAAAGAACTGAAGAAAAAAAATAGAAATTATATGCAATATCGTTAATAGTATTATATCAAGGGTACATCGTTAAATTAAGAGTTTAAATTGACAAATTAAATAATTACCCCGTCGGGTATGTCAAAATAATGTGGCTTATTACATATCGCCATTTCCACTTAAGCATTTAATGTCGTAATGAAGTTACACAGAAGAATTTCAATAAGGTGCGTTGTAATGTTACCAGTTATCAATTAATAAGTTACCAATTAAGTAAACCGCGTTGCCCAAATTGCAGGGGTATTAATTATCAATTATCGACGTAATTAGTTCTGTGTACGATGTGTACGTAGAAAGTCACTTATTAAAATCTCATATTAATATTATTAGGTACCATTTTTGTCGTAATGGACATTCGACGTGAAATTACTCAACTTCTTCATACTATGATGCTAAAGCTAATAATCAAGAATTCAATCTCTTGGACACATCATAGAAAATTACTGCACAACAAAATTATTTGTAATTAACTCTTTGCTACATGATTTTTTATATGTGAGAATGGTAAATTTTTGAGCTGTGACAACATTAATAAAACATAATGATGGATATTTTTAATTTTTAAAATTTATGTAAAGAATTGATTATGTAATATTATGTACTTGTAATGTATTGAGAATGTAAGACAAACTCAATTATTTTAATTATTTATTAAAATTGTAACATCCTATTAATTTTAATTATTTACTAAAATTGTAATGTTCTATTTATTAGAATTATTTACTAAAATTATAATGTCCTATTGATTTGAATTATGTACTAAAATTGTAACAACCTATTTATTCTAATTACTGTACGTTACATCAAGTACACAAAAGTTACCATATAACAAATACCATAAAGATACAGCAACATTTTCCAAGTATTACCATAACAAAAGATCCCTAAGCTAGAATCTAACCTAACCGAACCTAACCTAAGAACCTAACCATATAAAAATAAATACCATGAAGCTACAGCAACATTTTCCAAGTATTACCATAACAAAAGATTCCCATAAAAACGATACATTACACCAGAACCCATGTATTCAATTCACAAAGCTTTTCACACCGTTCTCGCAAAAAACTGGAATAAAACAATAGGGTATCAGTTAATAACCTCGAACGATCCACGAAAACAGTGTAGCAGAACCAGATGAACTGCGTGGATGAAAGAAAGCGATGCTTATCAACGCGGAGAGACCCGGAAGAGGCGTAAAGCGAAACGCCAGGCATCGGAGAGAAACGGAAACTCGGAGGAAAAAAATTGGGAATCGCCATTACATAAGGCATCATCGCAGGCGTTGAGTAATCGCGGTATCAGCGATCGATTGTTAAATGGAAACAATCGTAGCGATCGGGTCGATAGAGAGCTAATTGGTGATGAAAATGTAGCGTGAAACTGTGGCTGAGCGAGTTGATCGCGTGGATGCTTGTAGAACTCGATCGAGCAGGGAATCCTTTCCCTTTTTCTTCACCGCTTCCTGCCGACACATCTTTCACACTCGATTCAATAGTCGGATTAAACGCGTCCGCTTTTGTGCTCTCTCGCACGCGTTCAATCTCGTATACCACCTATGGTACGCGCACGTTTTCGAGTTACGCGACTGCTCGTTTTATGTAACGCTAATAAAAGTATAAATGAAACGGTGGATTCTTGTATCTTTTTATTTTCCTGCTTGACGATTACGGCTATTTCACTTCCGTTCGGCCGAACATTTTCTGAAGGCCAGTTTCGTCAGCTTTCGATACTCGAAATATTGATCCGGGCTAAGTTTGGCATGAGTTATAAGAAATTCTATGAAATAGTAATCTCTGGGGTAGATTTTTGATGATTTTTAACTGTAAATGTATGGAAATTCGAATGGTTTAATTGCATGTTTGTAGACTTGAATAATTACACGTTTGTAAATTTGTGAATTGGTAAAATGATAGGTAGATACATTGATACATCAATAAATTGATAAGTTGATGAATTGATGAATCAATGAACTGATGAACTGATGAATTGATGAATTGATGAATTGATGAATTGATGAATTGATGAACTCATGAATAAAAGAATTAATGAACTGTTAAATTGATAAATGAAAGAATTGATGAATTGATGAACTGATGAACTGATAAATTGATGAACTCATGAATGAAGGAATTAATGAACTGATGAATTGATAAATGAAAGAATTGATGAATTGATGAACTGATGAACTGATAAATTGATGAACTCATGAATGAAAGAATTAATGAACTGATGAATTGATAAATGAAAGAATTGATGAATTGATGAACTCATGAATGAAAGAATTAATGAACTGATGAATTGATAAATGAAAGAATTGATGAATTGATGAACTAATAAATTGATGAACTCATGAATGAAAGAATTGATGAACTGATAAACTAATGAATTGATGAATGAAAGAATTGATGAATTGATGAACTGATAAATTGATGAATTATAGAATTGTTAAATGACATAATTGTCGAATTATGAAATTGATAAATTGTTCAACTAACTGATGACCTGATGAATTGATGAATTGTGGAACTGATAGATTGATGAATCGTTAGATTGGTGAATTGATAGATTGAGGAATCGATGAATTATGGAATTGTCAAATTGTTAAATTGTCTAATTGTCAAATTATTGAATCGGCAAATTGATGGACTAACTGATGACCTGATGAATTGTGGAATTGATAGATTGATAAATCGTTTATTTGGTGAATTGACGAATTGATGGATTGATGACTCGTTTAATTGGTGAATTGATGAGTTGTGGAATTGATGGATTGATGAATCAGTAGATTGGTGAATTAATTGATTTATTGATAAATTGATGAATCAGTGGATTGGTGAATTGATGAAATAATGAAATAGTAAATTGATGAATTAACAAATTGACAAATAAATTGATGAATCAGTGGATTATTACATTGGCAAATTGGTGAATTAATAAATCGATGAGTCCACGAATTAATGGATCGATCTAATAAAATGATGAATAAATAAATTTATAATTGATGAATTAGTGAATTTGAATACCTCTGTCCAATAACACAGTGGTCCAAATTTGAAACTTTGAAAATCTCCAACTGCTCAAATCTGTGTTTCCAGATTTCCAAATCAAAAATTTTCTACAATCTGTAAATTTTTACTAAAACTCCGAAAATCTTCGAATTCCCAAACGCGAAGCAATAAATCCGTAAATCGCAATCAGAGAGTTAAAACGCAACGCTTGAAACTGACACGCGATTTGTCTACATCCACTGATAATTTGTTGCTCCACGTTATGAGCACGCGAGAAGAGATTTAAGAAAGAAAAAGTAAAAACGCAACGTGTTCAAGAGTCGAAAAGTGTTCAGAGACAAAAACTGTAGAAGGTCGGATGCATTATTCGGGTCAGAATCACGGAGAATGCCAAGGTTCTACCCTTTCCCTCTGCAGCTACTCCTTTCAACGCACAACCCGATAAACAAATTTCATTTTCTATATATCGCGTACACACATGGCTGCTTTCTACGGCGCTTTCGATACGCGCACCGCTGAATTTTGGTTTCTGTAATCGTTGGATTTCGCAATGGGTGGGCGTATCTCGATCGTAAAAGAATGGTACGTGACTCTTCAGGGTGAACCACTTAATTACCTACTCCTGCCGCTCTTTTATCGGCCGTTTCATTGGCAACTTATGCTCCGCGTTTCGAAATATGATTCATTATATAACAATAAATTTTAAATCAAACTCTATGAATCAACTCATTGCAGACTTTCGTTTATTTTTTTTTAGATATTAGAAATTCGATGGTACATTGATTGTATTCGTGATTCTAGGAATTTATTAGGTACTTGATATTTGTTTTGGTAGGTTTCAAGCTTGATTTAGAGCGAAGTATGTAATTTGTACAAAGTTGAGAATATAGTGTCCAAGTTTTGAGGTTCAAAAATTTGGTAGTCTCAAAATTCGATGTAGGTACAAAGATCCTGAAGTTGATTCTACGTATGTACGGTCTACATATGGTCCCGAGATCGTAGAAAATACTAAATAAATATTAAAATTCTGAGATTCTACAAAAATTTCCATAACCGGAAACTCCTCAATTATCTACAACCCTAAAATCCAAACACCTAAAATTCCACAAAAGTCTCAAAAGTCTCTCTCCATAAACAGAACGAAGCAAACCATGAAACTGCATTCACCGAACCCAGTGAAAACAAAGCGTTTTCTCAGTTAAACGCAGAATGAGGTATCATAACGCGATAAAATGGAAGCATAATGTCTCTTTGTATCTACACCGGTATCGCACCACGAAACATGCATCATATTATCACGAGATTTATGTCGTGTTAACTTCTTTTCATTCATGTATTCGCTCACGTGTTCGAACGTACATGCGCTACCCAACACACGTACCTACGTATGTAAATACAGTTAATGTTAATATAAACGTTGCGTTCAAGTAAACGTCATGTATCGCGCTACCGGAATATATGTCTTCCTCGAAAATACCGCCGTTGAATAATTGAATACCATGCAGTATTTCATTTTAAGCGACGCAATTTATATTTGCACCGAAACGAGAACAATTTGCGGTGTCGTAATTAAAATATAATTAAAAGTTTCCACTTTTACGGACTTTTGGGAGGGTGGGTACAATCTGAGTGAAATTTTAGAAAATTTAAGGAGCTGAATATGATGTTATGAGTGAAATGTAAGTGATTTGAGAATTGGAAATTTGTAACTTTGGTAAATTCAATTTTTGGAAATTTTGGACTTGGGAATTTAAGTGCTGAGATTATAGGAATTTGGATTTTTTGGTATTTGGAAATTTGAGAGTTTGGGGAGTGAGAAATTTGGGAATTTGAGAATCTGGGGAGTTAGAAGTTTGGGGACTTGAGAAAATGGACATTTGAGAATTTGGGAATTTGAGGATTTGGACATTTGAGAATTTGGGGAGTGCGAAATTTGGGAATTTGAGGATTTGGACATTTGAGAATTTGGGGAGTGAGAAATTTGGGAATTTGAGAATTTGGAGAATAGAGGAATTGGCAATTTGAGAATCTGGGGAGTTAGGAGTTTGGGGATTTGAGAAATTGGACATTTGAGAATTTGGAGATTTAGAAATTTGGGAATTTGAGGATTTGGACATTTGAGAATTTGGGAATTTGAGAATTTGGGGAGTGAGAAATTTGGGAATTTGGGAATTTGGAGAATTAGAAGAATTGGAAATTTGAGAATCTGGGGAGTTAGGAGTTTGGAGACTTGAGAATTTGGAGATTTAGAAATTTGGGAATTTGAGGATTTGGACATTTGGGAATTTGGGAAGTTAGAAATTTGTAAATTTGAGGAATTGGTCATTTGAGAATTTGGAGATTTAGAATGTTGGAAATCTGGTACTTAGGATCTTTGAAATATGTAAACACAGAGATCTAAGAATCTGAGAATTAAAAAACTTGATTATGTAATAATTCGAAGATATGGGATTTTCAAATTGACAAATCCAGAAATGTTAGTATTTAGAAATATGAATCAGAATTTGAGAATTCAGAAATTGACTTTACAAACCTAAAACTTAATTTGTAAGCTGTAAATTTCAAATGAGAAACTAAAAAATTCAACAAACAGATCCTACAATGAAATAAATCACCTAAACACTACATCTTGCTCATACTTGCTTCGCAGCTTGTTTCTCAAGCCCAACTTGCTTCACAGCATGTTCCGAAGTGCAAGAATGAGAATCGCAGCGCATTCCACGAAATCTCATAAGCTGCAAGTAAAGCGTGTAATGTGTATCGCTTTCACCGCGTCAAAGCGCAGCAAGTTGAGTTTTCTTTTTTCGGGACAATCAAGTGTGTCCGGCTTGACTGAACGTAAGCATCTCGTAAACTCGTTCGCCTTTCTTGTCTGCTTGGCAAACTCCATCCTAATTTATCGACAACGATCGTATGCAAATGCGTGTTTGAACGAGCACGCGTGCAATTGCGATCTCGCCGTGCGTACACGAGCGAACGTTATATCATTGTCCCGGATTCGAGGCGTTCACACGTTGCCGCTCACATTTGTTCGGATCGGTAACACCGTTCGTAAGAGAGAATGAGACCGTCACCGGTCAAACCTGTTCAAAAATCATTTTTTTACCAAGAATTTCCGGCGCCGCCCCGAGCGTCAAGGATACACCTTTCGCGAACAGACGATTGCGTATCGTCCTCGTAATCTCGTTTGTGACGATGACAGGGGTTGTTTCGTAGACATATGTACTATGCTACATATGATACATATGGTTAGGTTAGGTATCGTTGACATTTGTACCATGGTACATATGGTACAAATATATGGTTAGGCTAGGTTATGTTTCGTGGACATATGTACCATGGTACATATGGTTAGATTTGACTAGGTAAGGTTAGGCATCGTACACGTATGTATCATGGTACATATGATACATATGGTATGTGTAGTATATGGTTAGGTTAGGTATCGTGGACATATGTACCATGGTACACATGGTTAGGTTAGGTATCGTGGATACATATACCATGGTACATGTGATATGTATGGTACATATGGTACATATGGTACATATGATACATATGGTACATGTGGTACTTGTGGTACATGGTTATGTTCGGTTAGGTACCGTGGACATATGCACCATGGTACATATGATAGATATGGTACATATGGTACATATGGTACATATGGTACATACGATACATATGATACATATGGTACATATGACACATGTGGTACATATGGTACATGGTTAAGTTAGGTTAGTTTATGGCACAGATATAACCTAACCTAACTTATGTACATAATCTAACCATATGTGCCATATCGTGCATATGTGCCATGTGTAGAAATACAACCTAACCATATGTACCATGATGCATATGCGTAGATTTGAGGAATTTGGAGAATTTAGGGTTTAATGAATTTCTGATTTGGTGAGCTTGATCTTGAACATTCTTAATGTGGTAAATTTGAAATTTAGTACTTGAAGAATTTGACGAATCTGAAATATGGGGATTTGAGGTATGGGATAATAGAACACCAATTGAGATTCAAGTTTTTCCCTAATGTGCCGCGTAACAGAAAGTCAATGTCGCAAGATTTATCGTTTACCGTAAAACCTCGTTTCACAAGGGGTGATTTAATGTGCCACCGAAGATAATTGAATGTTATGTGCTGAAAACATTGACCAGATCACTCCGTTTAGCATCTCCCGCGGAGATTAATAGGCAGCAAGTCGTTACTGAATTCTGCAACAATGTTAGAAAATTGCTTAAACCAATCGAGGCCATTCTTTGATCGTATTACAACAGGTTGAAATGCTTGCCAGGAAGATTAGGCACTCTAGATTGCTGTAGCAATTTTTCGATATTTTTCAACACCGTAATTTCATTTGCTTCGCCTTCCGATTACGCTTCGTTGCATTGCGTTACGAATATGCTACGTTTAACAATACACTAACGAAATTATTTCGTTAATTAATTAACACTGCGTTGCATAATTGAGTTGTTGAAAAGGCCTATTATTTTTCGTCATTATTGCTATTGTACCATTTTTAGAATATGGACAATTTACTGTATTATGTTCTTTTGAATTAACTTTCTTTTAGTAATAAAATTTTATCATCTCATTTTTAAAATATGGGAAATTTGCTGTGTTATATTATGCTCTTTGAAATAAAGTTTTCTAATACAAAAAATGCTATCATGTCGTTTTTAAAATCTGGAAAATTTTTCTGTGTTATATTATGTTCCCCTAAAAGTTTTTTTTAACAAAAATTTATTGTATTATTATCTGTGTGATTTATTGCGAGTAGTATAGTCATGAATGCATTTTTCAAAATCGAAGGACTCACGCAACGAGGGGTTAACGAAACTGTTTCGCGTGAAGTAACTTTTATATGAAAGAACATTTTTACACGTCACACTGATTAAAAATTGATAAATGGAGTACACATCATTGGGCAACGAAACGTCGCCCGGGGCTCGATTGAAGTTTGATCGATCGGTCGATCGATCCGAGGTGAATCGAGAAAGTTACTCGGTTCCCGTTGTATAAATGATCAGCATCTAAAATTGTCGGTACGTTTTTATTCGATCAACCTGGACTTCCGTCGCAGAGAAACGAATCCGTGGCGAGCCGTTGATGTTACGCACTCTCTGTTTTATTTATTCGCTCGTGGAACGAAAGGTTCGACTTTCTGTGGTCCAGTAATCGCGATGAAAGGCACGATCCACGAACTGTTACATCCTTGAGTCTTGTATCGAATTGAATGACGGAAGAGGTCACGGGAGCGAAACCTAAGAGGTTGTATACGAAAATTAGTCACGAATATTGTGGAGAAAACGATTTAATTGTAACAAATCAATTCTTTGGTACGGTGATTTAAAAGATGTCGGAAGATGGGAAATATTGTGAATCTGCCCGGATTTAGTATGATATAGGACGGGAATTATAGAACGGGACGTTATTGGATGCTAATGACAAAATTTCAAGTCTTCTAATATTGACATGCTTACGTTTTTGAGGTAAAACATTCTCAAATGGAGAGGATTCTTAATTTTTAAATTTCTAAATCTTCAAGTCCCTCAAATCTCAAATAGCTCAAATAAGAAATTCCTTAAATCACAAGTCTCTCAAATCTCAAGACCCTCGAATCACAAGTCCATCACATCGCAAATTTCTCAAATCCCAAGCCTCTCAAGTCCCAAATCCCTCGAATCATAAATCCCACAAAACCCAAATCTCAAATCCAAATCCCAAATCCTACATACAATAAATCCCACGAATCCCAAGTACCACAAATCCCAAATCCTACAAATCCCAAATCCCACAAACCCCAAATCCCAAAAATCCCAAATCCCAAAAATCCCAAATCCCAAATCCAACAAATCCCAAATCCCATAAATTCTAAATCCCACGAATCCCAAATCCCACAAAACCCAAATCCCAAATCCAAATCCCCAATCCCACAAATCCCACGAATCCCACGAATCCCAAATCCCACAAATCCCAAATCCCACAAATCCCAAATCCCACAAATCCCAAATCCCACAAATCCCAAATCCCACAAATCCCAAATCCCAAATCTCACAAATCCCAAATCCCACAAATCCCAAATCCCACAAATCCCAAATCCCAAATCCCACAAATCCCAAATCCCACAAATCCCAAATCCCACAAATCCCAAATCCCACAAATCCCAAATCCCACAAATCCCAAATCCCACAAATCCCAAATCCCACAAATCCCAAATCCCACAAATCCCAAATCCCACAAATCCCAAGTTACTCAAATCTCATATTCTCCAAATCCCAAATTTCCCATATCCCAAATATCTCAAATCCCAAATTTCTCGAATTCCCCAAATTCACCAGATTCCCCAAATTCCCCAAATTCTAAAATTCCCTAAATTCCCCAAATCCCTCAAATTGCTCACCTTCGCCAAAATCCAAATTCCTCAATTCCCTAAATCTCCCTAAACTCTTATTTCATCGCTGCCTTAGAGAGCTACACTATAATTTTCTACCAACACATCCTGCTTTACTCCATCAATTGTAAACTAGTCTTTAACGTGCAAGTAAATGCGTTGCGTGATTTTTCCGTAAAAGAAGGTGCAGGTCAACTCGGCCACCTGAAACATTCCGAGGGAACTTTCGAGGATCTCGATTGTCCAGAGAAAGTATTCCTTTTTTCGATTCTCCTCAGTCGGTATCGTTACTGCATGCAAAACAGGATTACCTTCACACGTTCGCAAATAGGCGTCCAATTTCCATCCGGTGAAGTTCTCTCGTTTGATGAACGATCGTTTTCGTTGAAACGTGTCCTTATTGATGTACGGCGGACCAAATGTACCCGACAACCGGTTGAAACTCAAGAAGCTATCATTTCACCGTGATTCGTCCATTAATTGTGGTTAAACCGCAATTATTAACGTACGATCAAGAGATAAAAATGAATCAGTTAACGTGAATTAAGATCAGCCAGAAATATGAGATAATTATGCCGATAAGTACCCTGTCACGTTGTGTTAGCATCTCATGATCGATTAACGGAAGATGGTTAATTTGTATCATAAAGGAGAAAGTAGAAATCACAATATTTATTTGTGCCGTCATGAAGTTGAGGAAAATTCTTTAAGTAACCTTATTTTCAATTTTTTATGATACTTGACATTCTCTTTTTGGGCAAACTTTCGTGTATTTGATGACATTGTTTATAATTTAGAAAGTGCTGAATCACTCTCGTTATACTGCCACCTTTACATGGGCTTTTGAGTGTATTAGTACCATGAGTATATGTATATTTTCTATATTTCAAATTACCTATGTCGAAAACTCCCTATGTTCTCAAATTCCAATATTCCAGAATGCATATTTCCTCAAACCTCTATATCCCAAAATTCTTACATCTCCAAATTCCTGTATCTACAAATTATATCTCCCAATTTCTATATTTCTAAATTCCTACATCCCCAAATTCCTGTACCCCCAAATCTCTATATGTCTCCCTATGTCTCCAAATATTTATATTCCCAATATCCTACATTTGTCAATTCCTATAGTCCCAAATCTTCATATTGCAAAAGTTCTACATCCCCAAATTTCTATATCCCCAAATTTCTACATCCCCAAATTCACATTTTTCCAAACCTTGCACCCCCAAATTTCCATGTCTCCAATTTCCCATATCTCCCAATTCTGTTACCCCCACATCCCTATATTCCCAAATTCCCACATCCTCAAATTCACATTTCTCCCAAACCTTGCACCCCCAAATTCCCATATTTCCCAATTCTGTCACCCCCATTTCCTACACCCCCAAATCTCTATATTCCCAAATTCCCACATCCCCACATTCACATTTCTCCTAAACCTTGTACCCCCAAATTCCCATATTTCCCAATTCTGTCACACCCACTTCCCACACCCCCAAATCCCCATATTCCCAAATTCCTACATCCCCAAATTCCTATACGTCCAAATCTCTATATCTGCAAATCCTTACACCTCAAAGTCCCTAAATAATTGAAATAAAACGAAAGAAAATGGAACGAAGTAGAATGCATCGAGAGGAAGTGAAAATATTCCGAGCAAACATAATAAATTCCTATCGTTTAAAAATCACTATAAGTAAAGCATTAAATAACCGTATAATTTATTCAATTACGGAGGCTTAGCAAGGACTATAGATACCCCTTCAATCCTGCTACTACATGGAATTTTAATGACGAATTTCTGAAAGAAGTTACGTCAGCGTAGCTAAGAATGGACGACGTTGCTCGAGAGCACAACACTAGATACCCGTTTAACTGCGAACTAGATGATTACTACGAATGAACCCCTGATCTCCGTGCATTATCGTTGTTTTCCATCGTTTTCGCGTTCAGAATGCTAAGGAACTTTTCAACCGGTACATCGAGTTTTCGGGCGAAGGAAACATGTTCAACAAGTGACTTTTCTGTAACCGCGAAAGCGACCAATGAACGAACACGTTAAATTCAAGATCAGTTTTCAGTTATTTCGTAACGGTATTGCGGATAGAATAATCATTCAAATACTGAACTTTCTTCAGATTTATGCATACAGTTGTTAGTACATTAATTTGTATTAATTTATTATTTGATTATACTATTACAAAGATCTGCTGCCATTTTTGCTATAATTATAGGAACTACCCTAATACATTTGATAACATAAGGACCTAACCTAGCACATGTTACGTAATATACTATAACTAGTAAGGTCTCAGAATAATGCAATAACTTCATCAAAATTAATGAGTGAAAGATCAGGTAGAGTCAACCTAACCTCAATTTATCGTGATTTTAAGTAACAACCTAACATATATTGCATAATATACTATAACGCATTTATGTAATATATTTTATTTGATATGATTAGTAAGGTCTCATTATGCGATAACTTTATTGAAACTAATGAGTGAAAGAGTAGTAGTCAAGCTAAGTAGTCAGGTAGTCAACCTAACCTCAATTTGTCCTGATTTCAGGTATCAACCTCCACTGTGAACAAGTGGAGTTATGAACATGAAGTTGGACGAAATACTCTATTAAAATTGAAAAAACAACAATTATCGAAATTACAGTCTTCGATTTCGAGTTAAATTTTCTGCAGCTTATAGCAACCCTTCGATCAGTCTGCAATGGCTGCCGAAAGAAAATACGCGCGACTGGTCGTAAACATAGTTTCGTCAGGCCTGTAATTGAATTTACATAACCTTGCATTTAATTGGACACCGATAAAACAGATCGAAGTAGCAATATCGTAATGACGGCAATGAATCATTGAGTACAACCCTTCGCGATTCGTGTCCAAGCGAGGTGTAAAGAAGACGATACGAAAGTTCTGCCCCCATCGAAGTGAACGTGAAAAGTCTCGAGAAGATGTACGACATAATTACAGCTCGCGTCCAGGTTTTTCGTCACGCGATGCTGTTGCATTGGAAGAAGAGGTCTACGTCGACGATCGAATGACTTTTACTTCGGGAATTAGCAATCGCAGGGTCAATTTATATCGACTTCACGTTCGATAGATCAAATCTACGCTTTATCCTTCTCCTTCCGATCGATCCGTCTCGCGATCATTTTACTCTCTAATTAATCACTTGGAAGTGTTTAGACTTATTACGTTCAATTAACTCTCACTCTTCCATCGTGTATTGGTAATATTTTTAATTACTGGTGATCTATCGTCATTTATTCTAATTGCGAAATGTACATTCATATGATTCAATGACATACGTAGTTATATGCTGGTTATTATAAATGGCAAAGTTCAATCTGCCTTTATTCATACGTATACAAATTTCTAGGTTCCAGGTTGTTTATATCGATAAATTCCTAAATTGCTCGATCCCTAGAGACCTAGATCTTTAGGTTGACAGATCTGCAGATCCCTAGATCACCAGGTCCTCAGATCCCCAGATCCCTACATCCCCAGACCTCTACAGCCCCAAACCTCTACACTTCCAGATCTCTACATCCTTAGTTCCCTAGGACCTGCAGATCCCTACATCTCTAGATCTCTACAAGCCCAGATCTCTATATCCCCAGATCACTATATCTCCAGATCACTAGGACCCCCAGATCCTTACGTCCCAAGACCTCTACATCCCCAGATCCCTACGTCTCCAGACCTCTACACTCCCAGATCTCTACATCCCCAGATCTGTACATACCCAGATCTCTACATCCTTAGATTCCTAGGACCTCCAAATCCCTATATCCCCAAATCTCTACAGCCCCACATCCCTAGGACCCCCAGATCCCTACGTCCGCAGACCTCTACATCCCCAGATCCCTTGGAACCCCAAATCTCCAGATCCCTAGATCTCTAGATCCCCAGATCCCTACATCCCCATATCTCTACATCCCCAGACCCCTAAATCTCCAGATCCCTACATCCCCAGATCCCTACATCCCCAGATCCCTACATCCCCGAATTCTAGATTTTTACGTATCTACATCCCTAGATATCTATACCCTTACCTCCTCAGACCCTTCAATACCTATATCCCTAAATCTGCATACACCAAAATCCCCATATTCCAAATTTCCCACCCCAATACGATCGTATTCCAAAGTGCCCGTGTCCCATATATCGCCATGATCATAAATTTAGAATACAGCTAATGGAATCCTTGAAATCTGAACGTTTTAACCTGACTCACCCTATATGGCAATTAACGTGTTAACAACACGTGTATTAATTTAAATAGAATGGTAGAATAGTTGAAACGTTGGTCGTTCCTCCGCGACTGGTACAAATCTGTATACACAGAAGAACCATAAACGACCATATCATTCACTATGAAAAACGACTGCGTTCGAGAACGAAGAGGTTGGTGCTATATGTCTACGTACAGCAAATCACGTTTAATCTTTCAAGTTCCAATGCAGCAAGAAACAACCGCGCGCATAATTCTCGAACAATAAACTCATTTCCCTCGGGTACGTGTACACACATGGATACAAACGTCTGTGAAAGTCTTTCGTAACTAACGACGCGTCGTGTGCAATATAAACGATTCGTCGGTGTAATTTTACTGCTGTTTGTTTCCATGAAAAAAAAATTAATAGTATTGCACGGGTGAATATATGATTCGAAAAATTGCGGTCGATGGAGTTATTAACGTTGCAATGACCGATCCGATGAAAATAATGTATGAAGCGAAATAATACGGTTCTTTTATATTTCAGCTAGAAAAATATCGCTGGATTCTTCGTTGGTAACCGGTGTTACCTTTGTTAATGTTTTTGTTCAGTGTGTGAATGGGATTAATTATCGTGTGTACTGAACTATTGAATTGTAATTGAATTGTTCATAAATTCAATCATTAATCGGTACGTATTGTTAGTGTACACGTTCCATCACGTGTTATATTGCCAATATGTGTTGTATTGCTACGCATTATGTTATCGCGCGTAGTATAGCCACGCATTATATTGTCACGCGTTAAATCGCCGCGCGTTGTATTACTACACATTGTATCACCACGCGTTACATCACCACGCGTTATATTGCCACGCGTTGTATTACTGCGCATTGTATCACCACGCGTTATATTGCCACGTGTTGAATCGCCACGCGTTGTATCACTACGCATTGTATCACCACGCGTTATATCGCCACGTATTGAATCGCCACGCGTTGTATTACTACGCATTGTATCACCACGCGTTATATTGCCACGTGTTGAATCGCCACGCGTTGTATCACTACGCATTGTATCACCACGCGTTATATTGCCACATATTAAATCGCCACGCGTTGTATTGTTCGCATTGTATCACCACGCGTTACATTGCCACGCGCTATATCGCCACGCGTTACATTGCCACGCGTTGTATTACTACGCATTATATCACCACGCGTTCGACAGCCTCGCGGTATATTGCCATTCGTTAATTTACCACGCGTTATATTGCCGCGCCTTAGATGGTCACACATTGAATCACCGCCCATTATATTGCCACACATCGTATTTCCATATATGAAATCGTCATGCGGTTCATCGCAACCCATTATATCGCCTCGAAGTAAATTGTCAATACGGCATGTAATTCAATATACAACTAACTTGTGTAACTATTTACAACTTCTACTTTTTGCAACCAATATTTTAAAAAAATTTTTTTAAATGATAAACATTTAGTATTCATAATAAACAATAAGGATATGAAAAGTATCGATAGAAAATTTTCTCTTGTAATAAATCATCTAGCACTTAAACTTACCAGTTCGAGAACTGTAATTTCTGATGCTGAATGAGAGTAAAAGCGAAACCGGAAGTTATTTCTGGTAGAAACCTCGGTAACCGAAGAATCGAGGGTCGTATAATCGTTCAATTATCTCCTAACCCTAACCCAACCGATTCAGTCGAAGAGCAGATAAGATTCAACGCGCTTTCGTTGTTACGCCGTGATCGATCACCGTTAGGCTGTTCGATGATCCACGGCGAGCCACGTCCGTGATTTGTACTTGTCATTTTGCTTTCCACGATTCGCAATCCACCGGCTAATGCACAGCTCGTTACGATGAAGAATCCTCTGATTAATCAAACTTTTTGCGATCTGAATCGCAACTGAGCGAACGATACCCCTTGCGTCATCGAGATCGATACGTTAAAAAGATTTCGACATTTCTTCCTTTTTCTCGTGACTGATTTACGCCGTACATCGCCGGAACGCATATCGCGATTTAATTAAATCGACTAATTTTCAATTAATTTGATTATAATTTATGCTTCGCCGTTAATTATATTCGCTCGTTATTTTTCTCGTTATTTTCTTTACTTTGTGTTTTCTGAACGTTTAACGCGCGTACGAGCGTGACATCATCTATCCGACTTAAAATTCGTTTCAAGATCTTGCAGTGGAACGTTCGTTCGAATGCAAGAAAAAAAAAATACTGGACAGTATTCTGAATTACATTGAAAAGAGCAGTACGACGAACAAATGCCATTAATATCTGTCTGCAGGTTTCGCACTTGTTCCAAAGGTATCAGCTTCTGTGCGGCCCAACATTTTCGGCAACGTGTTCTTTCCACGATCAGAAACGCTATTAATTTCTGCGATCATCACATTCGCGCTCGACCCGAAACAACAGAATTACCCGACGCGACGGTGGAATCACTAGACATCGAAGAATTTGATTTACTTACATAATCAATTACAATATCCCATCGGACGTTCAAATTCTCACGACTTTCATAATCTTACGCAATGATGGTAAAGCGGTACGCATGACTTATGTAACGAAAATCGAATGTCCTTTTAATATCGCGCAATTCACTCGTAAAAGGACTTTACGACCTGCCTCCTCTTGCGGCTCCCCTTTATTTTAAACACTTTTCCATCTTTTTGCTTCTTCGTGCGTTCAATTGAATCTTTTTTCTGCTACTGTGAACATTGAATTTCATGCGCACACGATACGCGTCAAATTTATCTTCCAATGAACGATGAGTAAAAAATGAATGAATTCGTTCGAACAAATTTGGACACATTGTCTTTGGGAGTTATAGGGATTTGGGGATATGGGGATATATGGATATAGGGATTATGGAGTTGGGCACTTGAGGATTTGGGAATCTAAAGATATGGAGATCTAGGGATATTGGGATCTAGGGATATTTGATTCTAGGGATATTGGGATCTGGGGTATTGGGATCTAGGGATATTGGGATCTAAGGATATTGGGATCTGGGTATATTGGGATCTAGGGATATTGGGATCTAGGGATATTGGGATCTAGGGATATTGGGATCTAGAGATATTGGGATCTAGGGATATTTGATTCTAGGGATATTGGGGTCTGGGGTATTGGGATCTAGGGATATTGGAATCTAGGGATATTGGGACCTAGGGATATTGGGACCAGGGGTATTGGGACCTAGGGATATTGGGATCTAGGGATATTTGGATGCGAAGATTTTGAGATATAGGGATTTTGGGGTATACAAATTTGGGGATATAGGGATTTTGGGGTATACAAATTTGGGGATATAGGGATTTGGAGACATGAGAATTTGGGGATATAGAGATTTGAGGATATAGGGATTTTGGGATATAGGAATTTGGAAATATATTGGAATTTTGGAATATAGGGATTTGGGGTTATAAAAATTTGGAGATATAGGGATTTAGGGATATATATTGGAATTTGGAGATATGGGGATTTGGGGATGTAGGAGTTTGGGAATATATTGGAATTTTGGGAAGTAGGGATTTTGAGATATAAGGATTTTAAGATTGTGGGGATTTGGAGATATAGAGATTTCGGAATGTAGAGGTTTGGGTAGCATAGTGAAATAGGTGTAGAATAGAAAAGAGGAAGATTAGAATAGTATGATGGTGATATCTTAGTATAGTATAATAGTGAAATAACAGTATAGTTGTACAATAAAGTTAGTAAAATAGTTGAATAATATAGTAACAGTGGTGCAGTTCTAAAGCGTAATATAATTAGCGATATAATACTAAAATAGTGATATAATAATATACTTATACAATGAAACAGTAAAATAGCAGATTATTAGAATAGTGGAATATTTGAATTAGTGGACTAGTGTAAGGTTGCAGAACACTGTAACAGTGAACTAGTATACTTGTAAAACGGTCAAAACTAGAATATTAAAACGGTACAATATTAAAATGTTACCACAGTAGAATAGTAAAATACTCTAACGGTAAAAGCACAAAACAGTAAAATAACTGCAACCCTCCGAGTCATCATACCGTCCGTAACAACCTCGCATAAAAACCAACAACCACATTGAAGTATCTCGAAAAACGAGCAAGAATTCGCATATTTCGATTAATTCGATCTCGATCGGGTGGCTGGTTACCTCTCTCGACGTCACATACATATTTCGGAGCAGTCGGAGACACAATCGATGTCTCGAATCGAGGGCAGCAGCCGGCGGCTCGTTTAGAGAAAGGAAAGTCAAACGTGGACGGCAGTCTACGCCTCCTCTCCCTTCTTCTTCTTCTTCTCCCTTTTCCACGTGTTTCTCCGTTAACCGTTCGTGTTCTCTCTCACCTGGAGGTTGTTACCCACGAAGTAAGCTAACTTCGCCGTTCCCCTCCCCACCCCTTCCTCGTCCACGTACGGGGCTTTTGGGGAGCTTTCCACCACCACCATGTGGACCCTACGTGTTCGATAAAGAACTACACACGGTAGGACACCGGAGCCAGGTTACCAGCCATTATATCAGACACTCGGTCAGTAAGTCTCTAACCAACAATCACTCGACATCAACCAGTGGTCACTGCACTTCGATAGTCGCAGTAGAATTAACTGACTATCGACACGACTATTGATCGGACCAAGTGGTGATCGGTTGGACTCGTCTGACTGAGCTTCTTTCGCTCGACTCTTCTTTTTCCGGTTATCGGGGTTTTTTCTCATCCGGTTCGACGATCGTGACTAAGTGTGCCGAAAGTGTTCTTCGATTACGAGATTTTCGTTCGTGCGAAACTTTTGAAGATCGTCAACGTGGAGCACGTGCAGAAGAATGTACGGGTGAGTGTGGATTTCAACCCTCGGATTGGGTCTTCACGGACCCAACGTATTTCGAGGTTAGAATTGGTGGATGTTTGATGGAGTATGGGTTTGAGGATGAGTTGGATCGAGGCCGATGGAAAGATACAAGGTTGTATGTTTGGACGAAATTTCCGGGTGTTGTGTAAGTTTGTGGTGAACAGATCTTGTGCCCGCCGGAGAGTTCATGGGCAACGTGCACCGTGCGTGGGGTGGATATCTATGGGGATCTCGAGATTTTAGGTTTAGAGCTTGGGAAATTGGCGATTTGAGGACTTGAGAATTGGGTATTTGAAAATTTGCGAATTTGGAGCTATTGGAAATTGGAAAAATTTGGGAATTTGGGGTATTTGGGAATTTAGTAATTACTGGGTGTTTGGGAAGTTTAGTCATTTTCAAATAGGGTGTTTTGGAAATTGGTAATTTGAGAATTAGGTCTTTCCAAAATTTGGAATTTTGAGAATTGACACACTCAGAAATTTGGAAATTTAAGAACTGAGACTTGCAGAAATTTGGAAATTTAGAAATCTGAAAATTTATAAATTTGGGAATTTGTGAATTTAGAAATTTGGAAATTTAGAAATCTGAGAATTTGGGAATTTGGGAATTTGGAAATTTGGAAAGTTGAAAATTTGGAAATGTAGAAATCTGAAAATTTGGAAATTTGGAAGTTTGAAAATGTAGAAATTTAGAAATCTAAAAATTTGGAAATTTGAAAATTAAAAATTTAGAAATTTAGAAATTTAGAAATTTAGAAATTCAGACATTTAAAAATGTAACAATCTAATATAAAAAAAAATATAAATCAGTGCTTCCAAAAATTTGTAAAATTCTGAAAGATGAAACTTGAAAAATGGACGATTTCAAAAATTTGAATAATTAGAAATTTGGAAATCTAGAAACTTAAAATTTTAGAAATTTGGAAGTTGGATGATTTTCTGTAAAACCAGAGGTAACCCACGTGGCAGTGAACGCGTTAAGGAACAATAAAAGGCACTTTCGTGAGGCCACGTTTGAGGAAATTCATTACACAACGAGTGCATAAAAATACACGATCTAACGTAAGAATTACAGCATTTAAAATCCTCGTGCAGAACTCTAATCTAGTCTTCTATTACTTTAAAAGAACGTGTTCGTGTTTCAACATTTCTTGTAAAAGGAAAGAAAGAGCAGACTGAATCTTTAATCGTTCTGAAGTACAATAGTTGAGCTCGGAAACGATTAGAAAGATAGAAATTTATAGTACATTTAACAACAATCTACATAGATAACACATTTTCTTTAATATATATTATTCTGTGCTTTATGATAGAGCAACAGTATTAAAATTTTGACTAACAAATACGAGAAATGTGCAAAGAGTAGATTACAATTAATTCAGTTTGAATTTTGAAGTCCAAAAAATTGAACTGAAGTTACAAAGGTAAATAATTAAAATTAATCCTTGAATTAATTTAATGAACTTCAAAGAATATTGACATAATGACTCTACAATGAATTGTCCAAAAAATAGAACTGAAGTTACACAATAAATAATTGAAATTATTCTTTGAGTTAATTTAATGAACTTCAAAGAATATTGACATAATGACTCTACAATGAATTGTCCAAAAAATAGAACTGAAGTTACACAATAAATAATTGAAATTATTCTTTGAGTTAATTTAATGAACTTCAAAGAATATTGACATAATGACTCTACAATGAATTGTCCAAAAAATTGAACTGAAGTTACACAATAAATAATTGAAATTAATCCTTAAGTAAATTTAACAAGTTCTAAAGACTCTTGTCATAGTTATACCTCCACAATGCAACTATAATCGAATCATTCTGAAATACACATTAAAACTATAACAATCTAACGATTTATATAATCTATCCGATTGCGTAAGAAAATTTATTTCCGCAAAAACTGTATTGATTTACCTACTCCTGTTACAAAATCGTGCGTCCAATTAAAAATTAAAGTAAAGAAACCATTTTAAATCATGAATCGAAAAATTCAGTTGAAAGTTAGTACTTGAATGTATAGTTCTCAGAGCAGCACAGAATGAAGTGAACTAAATAGTAATTTGTAAGAGATTTTGGAATCATGGAGTTACGTAGGTACGGTATAATTATCGAGAAACTAATTATACGATCAGTGTTCGAATGTTTTCGCGTACTGTAATAACATGAGTGGTAAGCTTCGTTGGCGAAGCCGATAGTTGACACGGAGAGTGTATTGCAAATCGAAAGCATGTAAAATCGGATCTATCAGTCAGAGACGGGTTGTATCGGGTAACGAAGAAAGTGAAAGGAGAATCCGCGGTATACGCAATGAGAAAGTGATCCACGATCTTTATTCCGATCGAGAACTCGCCGGTTCTTATCTCGATCGTTTACAACACCTGATCAGAGGACACTATCACCTGTCGAGCTAATTATCGTGCGATTATGGCTGCACAAGATTTGAAGTTGAATCACTTTTTACTGACATTCGTGTTTTTGATTTGTTAGCGCTTGAAGCACAACTTTTTTGAAGTATCACAAATTAAATTAACGCTAAACCTACCGGTGTGCGATGCACACTTACTCTGAAATTAAAAATGAAGTTGAAAAATAAATAAGCAAATGTACATTATAAATTATATATTATTATATGAAACATAAATTAAATTCACCTTCGTGAAGATTAACAAAGATTCTAAATAAATTGTCTGAATCAATTTTGTAAGTAAAAATAAAAAAGTTGTGAAAGGGTCTTTTGACCATTCGGTAGTTTTAGTGTTGATTAATTGGACACTTTTATTATGCGTATATTTAAGGATATGGTGGGCGGAGGGGAGTAATGAAAGGGTAGAATAGTGGGGTTGTTGGATAGTAAAATAGGAAAATGGGAAAATGGTATAATAATGTAATGGTTAAATAGTATAACAGTGTAATTATAAAATGGTACAATGATAAAATAATAAAGAAGAGTAATAATAACATGATAAAATAGTAACATTGTAAAATATTAACATGGTGAAATGGTACAATACTAAAACGATAAAATGGTGTAATATTAACATGGTACAATAGTAAAGTAGTAAAATAATATAGTAAAAGGTACAATAATGAAATGGTAAAAGATTAAACATGAAATAGTAAAATATTAACATGGTGAAATGGTACAATCATAAAATGATAAAGTAGTGTAATATTAACATGGTAAAATAGTAAAATGTTAACATAGTAGGAAATAGAATAATAAAATAGTAACATGAAATTGTAAAATATTAACATAAAATGGTACAATAATAAAATAATAAAATAGTAACATGAAATAATAAAATATTAACATAGTGAAATGGTACAATGACAAAATGATAACGTAGTATAATATTAACATGGCAAAATAATAATATGGTAGAAAGTAGGATAATGAAATAATAAGATGGTGAAACAGTAACACAGTAGAAAGTAGAATAATAAAATAGTAAAACAGTAAAATATTAAAAATAATAAAAATGAAAACAATGTAACATGTATCCAAAAAAAAGAGATCTATTACCGCCACAAAGCACATAATTGGAAATAAATACCATTCTTCGAAATTGAATAAAACACTGGCTCCGTTCAATTAATTAGTCCGTTAATAATCAGATAGTATAAAGCGAAGGCAACGTACCCCCAATTATGTAAGTACCTTTAAATCGACAGAGCGTAAAACGTTCGAAGTTAAATCTTGATAGCATTCGATAAGCAAGGACGTAAATAAGTTGTGTCTATCGGTCCGATTCGAATGCCTGTGGTTTCCTATATTTTTTTACCCTCCTACTTCCTCCAAGCGAAACTTCTTTTTGAGTTTTCAGCTTTCGCTGACTTCCAACGCAGCCGGTCGATTTCTTGCGTTCCCCGATACGATTTCACGTCGTTACGCGGTTAGAATACTGGGCCAATTCGCGTAATTCGTCGCGATAAAGTGGCCATGTTTGCCTTGCTATGCCGGAAACAATCTTGGAACGGTAAAATCGGAGAAAATCAATGGCGAAACCGATCCTGATCGTTATGTATTGATTTACAGGTACTCGAATATTGCGATATATTGTGAAAATATATTATTTTAGTGCGGTGTAAGTGCGGTCAATTTTGGAATTTAGGAATTTGGGAATTGGAGAATTTGAGAATTTTGGTATTTGAAAATTTGAGAATTTAGGAATTTGGGAAATTGGGGAATTTGGAAAATTAGAGAATTAGGGAATTGGGGAATTGGGGAATTGGGGAATTGAGGAATTGGGGAATTGGGGAATTGGGGAATTGGGGAATTGCGGAATTGAGGAATTTGGGAATTTGGGAATTTGGGGAATTTGGCAATTTCAGAATTTAGGAATTTGGGAAATTGGAGAATTTGAGAATTTGGGGAACTTGGCAATTTCAGAATTTAGAAAATTAGGGAATTGGGGAATTGGGGAATTGGGGAATTGGGAAATTGAGGAATTGGGGAATTTGGGAATTTGGGGAATTTGGCAATTTCAGAATTTAGGAATTTGGAACATTAGGGAATTGGGAATTTGGGAATTTGGGAATTTGGGGAATTTGGGGAATTTGGCAATTTCAGAATTTAGGAACTTGGAAAATTAGGGAATTGGGGAATTGGGGAATTGCAGAATTTGGAAATTTCAGAATTTTGGAATTTGGGGAATTTGGAGAATTTAGGAATTTGAAAATTTGAAAATTTGGGAGCTTAGAAATTTGGGAATTTAGAAATTTGAAAACTTGGGAAATGTGGAAAATTGAAAATATAGCAATTTGAAGATTCGGAAAACTTGCAAATTTGAGAATCTTAAAATTCCCAAATTTTTTAATTTAAAACGGAAATTTTTAATTTCACAGTATAGGAATCTCAAAACTTGAGAGTAAGAAAATTTTAATAACAGATTTATTACAATTCTACTTTTGCAATTACAGAATTTTCACTACTATAATTATTTTCTTAATTATCGAATTAAAATTGATTCATGATTAATGAATTTTAATTATTAATCATTACTCGTATGTCTGTTATATAAGTACAGAAGTATATACATTATTTATTTATATTATATTTTATTCATCACCATATTGGTCCAGTAATTAAATAGTCTGACCCATTCATTATTACATTCATTTGTTCCAAAGAATTTTCATAAATAAATTACAATGAATATTAGATATTTTCCTTCATTCCTCTCTCTACGAATGATTTCCTGGGGAAATAAAAGCGATTGAGTCTATGTTCGCAAAAGATTTGCATAGAAGTGAAAGTTGTTTTTGCGTTAAGAAAAATAAGTTCTATTAAAGTCGAGTGAATTTTTCCTTCCGCGGAATTCGAGCTCTATGATTGAGACTTCTACTTCTCTTTCCATTTCCGATTAAACAAAATAATAACATTAACAGCCTCCGTTAAAAACAAATTCCACAAGAATGACTATAAACAAATTACCAGATGTTCTGATACATCGAAATCTGCAGAGTACGAATAAATACAGGTTACATAATTCATGCTTATTTTATAGATTTCGATATATCATAAATGCAGTATAATTATAATAATAATTATTATTATTTATTTTTATCTTTACCATTAAAATTATCTTTATAATTATTATTATTGATTTACATTGATATTATTGATCTGATTGATTTATTATTATTGATCTACAATTATTATTAAGCTTATAATTATAAGCTTCAATAATTTTCACGAGAAATATAAAACCCACAATTTTTACTTGAAATAAAAAATTGACCACATAAAAATAACATGCATTTCTTTTATTATACAAGCACTTGCACAACGCGAATAGAATTTTTCTTACAAAACACTAATTTTCAGTTCTTCAAGAATTTACATTACTAAAACACGAAGATTTATACAAAGTTTGAATAACATTCGCTTCGATATTAATGCCAACCAGGCATTTTACTTTCATCGAATAAATATTGCACGTTGAAAATTCAAGTTTTTCCGGATTTCCACTCGATTAACGAAGAATCCAAACTCGTTCGCATCAGCGATAAAAATCGACACTCGTGCATCGAAAGTTCATGAAATTCTAGACTAATCGATTCTCCATCGTATTCCCCGATATTTATGACGTTTCACGGGGAATTCCTTAAATTGTATACAGTTAGAGTCCTTGATTGAAGGCAATTGGTTAATAGGTGTTATGAAATCGAATGTATCGCGACCGGTTTATTGGCACGTTTCATTCGCGAACGTACTGCGGAGCGCGTAAGGTGAATAACAAGAAGTACAGTTAGAATCAAATTCGATATTCGCCCATTCCTTGTGTAATTGATACATTACGTGCTCGATACTTTTGCAAGTATCCTTGCATGGCGAAAATTAAGATCTAGCATAACACAGTCGACGGGTTTCTAAAGAAAAATGCGGTAAAATATAAATTCTTGAGATACAGTAGACTTTCGTTATATATGGGACTGTAGATGCGGGAAATTAAAAAGCGGGAATATACATTACTCTTGTTATATTGCCATATTTACGATTTAGATCTTCAATTCTTCTAGACTCATAGATTTCTAAATTTCTGAATTTCTACATTTTTAGATATTAATATTTCCAGACCCTGAAATCCGTAGAATTTACATTTTAATATACTTAGAGCACAATGTCCCTAGATATAGGGATATCTCATAGATTTCTAAATTTCTGAATTTCTAAATCCCCAGATATTAATATTTCTAGACCCTGAAATCCGTTGAATTTATATTTTAATATACTTAGAGCACAATGTCCCTAGATATAGGGATATCTCATAGATTTCTAAATTTCTGAATTTCTAAATCCCCAGATATTAATATTTCCAGACCCTGAAATCCGTAGAATTTATATTTTAATATACTTAGAGCACAATGTCCCTAGATATAGGGATATCTCATAGATTTCTAAATTTCTGAATTTCTAAATCCCCAGATATTAATATTTCTAGACCCTGAAATCCGTTGAATTTATATTTTAATATACTTAGAGTACAATATCCCTAGATACAATTATTCATGAACCATGACATCCCTAGATTTTAATATTATTGTGTTTCAAATATCTTCTGATTGCAATATTATTAGATTTCAGTATTCTTATATTAAAAAAAAACCTATGCTGTAATGTGTCTAAGTGTCAATATCCCTAGATTGCAGACATTCAAGATTACAATATTCCTAGATTCCATTGTCTTTATATTTCAATATTACTACTTACCAATATACTTACATTCCAGTATCCCCACATTCGAAGAACCTTCATTTCAATGTTACTATGTTCTAATATCTCTAAATACGAATATCACTAGATTTTAATATTCCTACATTCTAATATCCCTACGTTCGAAAGTTCCTACATTTCAATATTCCTACGCCCCAATATCTCTACGTCCCAATATTTCTATGTTCCAATATCCCTATGTCCCAATATCCCTATGTCCCAATATCCCTACGTCCCAATATCCCTAAATCTCCATATCTCTATATCTCTGTATCCCTATTTCAACATTCCTAAAACCCTAAATCCTCCAATCCCCAGATCTCTATATTCCCAAATTCACATATGCCAAATCCTAGAATCCCCAAACTCCCATATCCCCAAAACCTCAAACCCCAAATTACCGAAATCCCCAAATTCCCAGATCTCTACATTTCCAAATCCACATATGTCCAAATCCTCGAATCCCTAAACTCCCATACCCCCAAATTCTCAAATCCCCATACTCTCATATCCCCAAAACCTCAAACCCCAAATTACTGAAATCCCCAAATTCTCAGATGCACAAAACCCCAAATCCTTAAATCTTCAAAACGTCAAAATCCTATATCGTCAAATTTATAAATCCCCAAATCCCTACATATCCCTAAGTCCCTACACTTAAGTACCTCTATCTCTATATCTCTATATCCCTATACACTCAAATTCCCATCTCCCTATATCCTGATACATTAAAATTCATACATCCGCAATATCTCTATCAGAAAATGAATGCATAAACGAGAGATAGCACGAAAGTATGAACAATGTCGACGCAACTTAAAAATGTATCTGTCTATCGCTCGTCTCTCAAACAATTGTTCGTTGCAACGCAGATAAGAGATATTAAACGAGGCATTCCGCGTTTTGCAACACGATTTCTTCTCCGCGTCGGTGCGTCGTCGAAAACGAGCATGCTTGTTACGATAAGATCCAAGGTGGGCATGATCTTGATGCTTTCGCTTGTGCATTCGTGAAATGATACCTTCAATCCTGACGCATCTTTCGAAAAAACCAAGGAATTTCAACATGCGTTATTGCATTCCGTTCGTTTTCGAAATTACGCAATCGATTATCGATCGAAAGTGTAGCACTACAATTACATAAATCGACGAGGCGTTACCACACGGTCGTTAATGAATTTTTTGTTTGTTCGATAAATGGAAATCGTTGATCGTAACGGTATGACTTTATTATTAGAACTCGTGTTTCATTTGCGATACTGTTTTCCATTTTTCGTATTATATAAAACAACGGAATTGTATAAACAGGGGGATTAGAAAAACAATTGTTTTTTAAGAGGACATTCCTTCGTTTACAATTTTCTCATTCTTATTCTTTTTTAGAATTTTTAATATTTCATAGTTCAATTTATTAACCGATACTTAGAGAGAAAGGTAAATATATAATAAAGCAGTCAATTTGTTCTTTTCATCTTTCAGAAGTTTCTTCAACTACCAAATCATTAAATTTTATTGTAACAATTTGAAGAATAAAAAGTTACATATTCATTAAATTATATCAGATACCTTTTCCTTGATGTATTTTCGTTACCACAGTGTTACTATTATTACTCGTTTTAGCTGGAACAATTACAGTACTTGTATTTGATTAAAATCTAGATTCATCGTCCTTTGATCCTACTGGAGGATCCATTTTGATTGGTTGAACGCCTGAAGTTTATATTTTAATTATTCCAGGTGAATTTCTAAAATGACAAGAAAGTATTTTTTAAATTGCCAAGAGTATACATTTGTCAATTTACCAAGTGTCCTTGCGAAATCAACAACTTTCATTCAAGTAATTTCCTCCAAACCGAATGATTTGCGAATTATTTAAAGTCGTTACGTTACAAAAGTGGTCCCGTGTATTTAATGACAGGCGAAACGCCTTTTAAGTAATAATGATGCCAAAAACTGCTAATCACCGTGTTCATACTGTTGCAGATCCGTGATAAGGCGGATACGATCCGCGATAATCGGGCTCCTGCTGCTAGCAGCGATCTGGAGTAACGAGCAGAGTTGCAACGGCCTGCAATACCAGCCTGTCGAGGTTTATGCAAACGGCGACGATTGTGCCTTGATCTTAAACAATCCAGGAAGAACAAGCGTCTTCGATTACACGTACAATTTGCTCCGTGGATCCTTGTAAGTTATCGAATTGTAAGCCGACTTGTTCGACGCAACGAAAGCAAGTTGCCTCTGGCGCGGATTCTTTTGCGGCTGATTTATTAAGACGCCACTCAAACTATATATCTGTATTAACCTCTTGCGACACGTCGCTTGCGACAGGAACAACTCAACGGCCATTTGTTATAATGATACTCGTAAAAAAGCGCTCATTGCTTGTTGTATTTAGTTACCGTACACTCGGGTGCAAAGACTTCATTTCGATACACGAAGTCCACGATTTTTGAATTCTTACATTTATAAATATGGGAGTTGTCAAATTTGATACATTGTCTAGTTTACAAATTTTTTTTAATTGGCACATTCACAGATTTGTCGATTTTAACTTCTTCGAAATTGTCGAATTGATAAATGTTGAAATTTTCCAATTTTTAGATTTTGGGATATACAAATTTTCGAATTTCTACGTTTACGAATACCTAGGCCACTAGATCTCTAGATCCCTGCAAGCCTATATTCCTAGATTCCTAGATATTTAGATTCCTAGATTCCGAGAACCTAGATTTTCTATACCTGACATTTCTATACCTTTAGATCCCTAGATCCGTAAATCCTTAAATACTCAAATATCCAACTTGTTAGAATCCCAAGTCGCTGGATTTCAAGACCCATAGATCCAAAAATTCCCTAGATCCCACAAGTCACTGATCCACATATTCCTAGATCCATATATCCCTAGATCCCAAGGTCACACGACCCACACCTTCATTAGAACTTCCCTAGAACCAAAAATCCCTAGTTCCAAAATTTCTCAATGCAGTTGTCTTCAGCTTTAACTATCCCTTGATCTAAAATTCGACTGGGTCCAAATTCCCTAAGTCCTAACACCCATATATCCCAAACTCCCTAGTTCCAAAAACTTTGGTACCATAAATTCCCTAGATCAAAGGTTATATCCAAGTATTCCTTAATCTGAATACCTCTAGATTAGAATCTTTGGATCCAAATATCCCTAAACTATAATCCTTGGTTCCAAATATCCCTAGACTATAATCCTTGGTTCCAAATACCCCAAATCTATAATCCTTGGATCCAAATATCCCTAGTCTATAATATTTGAATCCAACTATTCCTAGTTCTTAGTTCCAAATATCCCTAGACTATAATCTTTGGATTCAAATACCCCTAAACTATAATCCTTGGTCCCAAATATCATAGACTATAATCCTTGGTCCCAAATATCCCTAGACTATAATCTTTGGATTGAAATACCCCTAAACTATAATCCTTGGATCCAAATATTCCTAGACTATAATCTTTGGATCCAACTATCCCTAGTTCTTGGTTCCAAATATCCCTAGACTATAATCCTTGGTTCCAAATATCCCTAGACTATAATCTTTGGATCCAAATATTCCTAGACTATAATCTTTGGATCCATATACCACTAAACTATAATCCTTGGATCCAAATATCCCCAGACTATAATCTTTGAATCCAACTATCCCTAGTCCTTGGATCCAAATATCCCTAGACTATAATCTTTGGATCCAACTATCCCTAGTTCTTGGTTCCAAATATCCCTAGACTATAATCCTTTTTTCCCAATATCCCTAGACTATAATCCTTGGTCCCAAATATCCCTAGACTATAATCTTTGGATCCAAATATCCCTAAATTATAATCCTTGGTTCCAAATATCTTTAAACTATAATCCTCGGTTTCAAATATCCCTAAACTATAATCTTTAGATCTTACTATCCCTAGACTATAATCCTTGGATCCAAATATCCCTAGTATCTGTGGGAATTCAAAAATTTCAAGATTCCCAAATTTGAACAGGCCAAATACCGAAATGTAAATATACCAAAATTGTAATAGCTGAAAAATTGGAATGTTTGGAACGTGTCGCAATATATTCGTTCAGAGATCTTTCACCACGATCACGAGCTGTTCCACTCAGACAACCACGTGCGTCGGATAATTGCATCTTTCGGGATAGTTTAACGTTAACTCAAAACGAACCGAATCAGACAGTAATTTTACGTAATCACCGTGAGACTAGCGCTAACATTTTTGAGGTCCGGAGAAAGCAGGAACAGTGATCAAAACGTAGTAACATTAGCCAGGACTTTCACTATCCATCTAACCTTTGTTCATCAAGGATCAGCGAGCAAATCACCGTTTTTATATAGAACGACACTTTCGATATCGGTTTACATGCATCTAGGTATATGATCTTGAACGAGTGGAAAATCGAGAAGCATTTTTTCACCTGTCTCGCGTTACCCGTTAAGGACATTGAACGGTTCATAATTATTTATCGAGATGGAATGAGGATATTGTGGAATGAGAACGTTAAAAGGGCAAGAACGTATTTAATTTATACCGGATAACTTTTACTTTTAAGGAGATTTAAAAACAAACATAAGACACAAATATGTCGTATAATTCAATTGTTCATTATTGATCATGTTATTATTTGCAAGCGAATGAAAGATGTTTCTAAATTTCCTTAAAAAGCATAATAATAAATCTTTCATTTGCTTAGAAATGATAACATGATCAATAATGGACAATTGATTTATGTGACATACTTGTGTCCTGTATTTTTCATAGTTGATCACTTTCCTTCGTCAAAAATAACAACATATATTTATTAAACTATGTGACATATTTACCAATTACGTTCAATTTTTCTTTGCAAATAATTCTTTAAAATAATCAACCGAACACATCATACTTTAACCAAAAGTGCAATTGCTTCTTTAAATTAAAATTGTACGATGTCATGTTACATAAAAAATATAAATTGGCGATTTTATAAAAAGGAAAAAAGAGTGTAGAGCATCTCGAGCTTAAACAGAGTTGTTTTTATGGAACCTTGTCTGTCTATATCCTGACAGAGATATTACGTACAAAAAAGGAAACGATGAATTATTAATAAGCCGATAACAAGGGAGCAGGACTTGATCAACTTGATCTCAAAGTTATATTGCTGGTAATTATAATACAAAGGACGTTTACACCACGGGTCTATGTAGTTCTAATAGGCAGGAAAGATCAAGGAAACCGTAACAAGGAAAGACTAATGTGATTGTCTTCATTAATAACTCCTCGTTTTTACACTAGCGAACGGTGTATATTTGTACAGTTATGTGACAGATGCTCGAAGCAAGGAAAGTAAAAAATGTGTGATGAATGAATTCGAAAGTTTCCGGGTTAATCATCGTCTGGGTAAATTAACGGAGTGACTCAAAAATTCATATTTGATAATAATTATATTTCTAATTAAATCTCTTCGAATTTTCTCTTTAGACAAAAAAAGACATTGGGGTAATTAAAGTCGAGATGCAGGCATCAGTTCAAATTTATATATTAAAGTAGTAGATTATCAAATTTTTCGAATTTTTCAAATTTTATATTACTTTCATATGTTACATGTTAAAATTTGTTAATTTCTCAGTCGTTAAATTTATTAAATTTCGTTTCAGAAACGATTATATCTAAAGAAATTCCTACATACAGTAATTAAATATATAAATAAATTATAAATACAGTTGAATGAAAATAAATATTGGCGTAAAATCAGCAAAGCGTGACTACCTTGAAGCAAAAATGAAAAATCTGCGGGGATAATTAATTGAATAAAAAATAAAAGCTGAATAGCATACCGGTCATCGATGTAAAATTTGAAGACAGAAAAGAATTAATTACCCAGCAGCTAACGATCGAAATGATTAATGGGCAATAATCGTGCGTGAATTTGTGAAACACCTCTGAAATCAATTTACTAATATCTTTCCGAACGTATCACGAAATTCTGTCATTTTTAACGAGCCATGTCCCGCGATTGCATCGTGCTAGTACAATTATGAGCTTCGAATTACTTAAGCATACCCACGCATCGTTTAATAATTCAACTTTTTTAATTGCGAAAAATCTGTCACGGTAAATCATGATCCTTCTGTAGACTGCTGTTAATAAAGCGTTTCGTTGGGAATTTCCTAGGATGACTTAACAAGTATAATAAGAAAATTGCTCGCGATTAGCTGCAATCCTCTTATGGCGAATCATAAGAGTCTCGTTGCTCAATTGTATGACTAACTGTTTTCTGTGATTACAAATGTTTAAGGGAAATCATGCAAGAATTAGCTGCTATTTGTATTTTGTCAACAGAATTTGTTAAAAAGTTGTAATTGCGAAGAGCTGGAAATGTTTTTAATGATTTTATTAATAATGAAAATGTATACTACTTGCCACTATTTTACACTTGGACTGTGCAGTACATTATGTTGTATATTTGAAATAGTATCAAATGAAGGGTTGAAGAATTAGAGAATTGAAGAATTGAAGAGTTCAAAAATTGACGTATTGATGTATTGAAGAATTGAAGAATCGAAGAATTGAAGAATTGAAGAATTGAAGAATTGAAGAATTGAAGAATTGAAGAATTGAAGAATTGACGAATGTGAGAATTCAAGAATTGACTAATTGAAGACTTGAAGAATTGAAGAATTGAAAAATTGAAGAATTGAAGAATTGAAGAATTGAAGAATTGAAGAATTGAAGAATTGAAGAATTGAAGAATTGAAGAATTGAAGAATTGAAGAATTGAAGAATTGACGAATGTGAGAATTTAAGAATTGACTAATTGAAGAATTGACGAATGTGAGAATTCAAGAATTGACTAATTGAAGAATCGACGTATTGAAGAATTGACAAATTGAAACATTGAAGAATTAAAGTATCAAAGAATCGAAGGGTGGAAGAATCGAAGAATTGAAAAACAGCAAAATTAAAGAATTGAAGAGTTGAAGAATCCATAAAGCGATTAATCGAGCAATTAATCAAAGAACTAATCAAACAGTTAATTAAACAATAAAATTATATGGAAATTAATTTTGCAATAAATCGTTTCACTGCATAATAGAGAAGATAATAAGATAATTGTCGAAGTTATTGAAAAGTGACAGGGAAAATGATTAACAATAGGCGTAACGAAACTCGATCTGTCGGAAAATGAATAAAAAATCCGGGATAAATTTATTCCATACGAGGTAAAAATGTCTTTACAGTTATCGATACTACAATTCAGCCTTGTATATCGATACTTTGTCAGCTGATACTGAATGGAATGAGAAATCTATAGCTTGTGCAACTAATACAGAGATCGTGTTCCTAGTTTTGTTACATGTGTTCCGTAAGCTGGTGTAACTTTTCAGCTTGCATACTATACGATTCCTATTAGTTTCAATGTAGGACATAATTGAAGGTACAGCAGTGAGAGGAAGCGTGTACTTTCAGTAAGAATGTCATGGTAAATACATTTGTTAGAGGTGTGACTTACTGAAGCTTGAAAAATGCGCGGCAAATCATTCAAGTTCAAAAATTCATTGAATAAAAAATGTAAAAAATTTGTAATGCGACAAAACTTCATAACATTTTATAATTATACTCTCATTATAGTATCCGTAGATCTCTTACGATAATAAATCAGTAGATAATTAACTCATCTTATTTAACATCTTCACTAACAACGTTACGCACATAACGAGTGATGTACAAAATGAGATAATGCACAAAAATTGAATGACAAGTATATTTTTCGGTAAGACTGCTTGCATAAAAACAAGATTACATAAAATAAGTAAATAAACGTCACATAAACCTCGGTAAAGATCTCTCTAAAAATGACAAGAGAAAAGAACACAAGATTACATAAAATAAGTAAATAAATGTCACATAATCCTCGGTAAAGATCTCTCTAAAAATGACAAGAGAAAAGAACACAAGATTACATAAAATAAGTAAATAAATGTCACATAATCCTCGGTAAAGATCTTTAAAAATTATTCATGTCCTATAAAAAGTATCCAGAAAAGATTAATTGGTTCATGTTTTGCAAATTACCAAATAAGTGTTGGCGGTAAACGCACGTATCAACAAACGAAACTCGAGATCCATCATCTTAACAAGTTTGATTCTCTTGTCAGCGGGAAATGATTTTCGGTCATCAAACGGTAGAACTTTCTCGCGATTAATTTTATTAATAACCATAATCACGTCGTTTATATTCTTTACAAGGATCACTGGATATCTCAATTCCGAGGTGGTAGTAGTTTCCCTGTTCACGTAACGTGCACGTGGTTGAAACGTCTTTGTTAAGTCGTATCTAAAAGTAAAGTTAGGTACTTTCTACGCAATTTAAAAAAACTGCTCTCAACCAATTTTGTTACGTTGAATGTACGAAATGTAGCTCGTGTACACCATCAAAGGCAGGAACGTGTTTCAAGCATGACTTTACCTTTTACGGGTCCTCATAGCCAAACCAAATGTGCGTACAGAGAAATTGTTTTTAACCCGAATACGTATCCGGTTCTCTGTAAGACCTTAGTTAAAGATAGGTATATTTAAAAACCTGCTGGAATAAGCTTGGAAATCTTATTTAATTGCTGACTTCTGTTACACAATTTGTTATGGGAAAATGTATACATTGTTACAGATTTTCAAAGTTTTATAATATAATATTATTTAACTTTTATTGTACAAAATTTATTATGGGAAATATTTACACAAAATTGTAGGTTCAAGGTTTTAGGATGAACTACTGTTTAATTGATAACTGGTATTATACAAAATTGGTTTTATAAGAAAATATTATTCAATTGGTAACTTGTATAATATTGTACAGAATTTATTATGAGAAACATTTATTACAAAATTATATCGGCTATAACATTTGAGGTTACATGAAAGTTTCAGTATACAAAAATATCGTCATTGCTAAATGAATATTTATAAGATAAGTAGGTGATTGACTTCTCCAATATTGAAATTTTAAAAATACGATGGAGTACTGCAGAGAGAATTTCAGGTTCGGCAGCATTAATTTACCAGAAAATCGATATAATAATTTATTAAACTTAACCGCACGTAGCTCGTTAGAGCTGCAGTTATGACACGAAATTGCGCGAGAATGCACTTTGTTACAATTAAACGCAGAACGGCCCTCAAGTGCATTCTCGCGAATACTTTCAGCGTGCACCCATTACTCTATTTAATAACGATTGCGACAGCATATAATTTGTGAGAAAATACCGTTCAACGGATTTCGAGATACAATTTACGAACTCCGTGGATGCTGGAAGAATGTTGATGAAGTCCTACCATTTATCCTATCGAAACGTTTGTTTGATCTAGGGATATGAGATCAATTTTAGGAAAATTAAATGAAATTTGAAGATTTACTCGGTAAATTGTGATTGATATGTTAGCAAATTGGGTATTTGGAGTTTTGGGAGGTTTTTGGGGTATGGAATTTTGGGATTTTTGGGTTTGAGAATTTGGGGATTTGGGAATTTGGAAATTTTGGAGTTTTGGAGTTTTGGTATTTGGGAATTTTTGAATTTTGGAATATTGGAATTGTGGAATTTTTGAATTTTGGTATTTTGAAATTTTGAAATATTGGAATATTGGTATTTTGGAATTTTGGAATATTAGAATTGCGGAATTTTGAAATTTTGAAATTTTGGGATTTTGGAGTTTTTGAATTTTGGAATTTTTGAATTTAGGAATTTAGGAGTTTAGGAATTTTTGAATTTTTGAATTTTTGAATTTTTGAATTTTAGGAATTTTAGGAATTTTGATATTTTGGAATTTTGAAATATTGGAATTGTGGAATTTTGGAATTTTGGAATATTGGAATTTTGGAATTTTTGAATTTTGGAATTTTGGAATTTTGGAATTTTGGGATTTAGGAATTTAGGAGTTTAGGAATTTTGGAATTTTGGAATTTTGGAATTTTGGAATTTTGGAATTTTGGAATTTTTGAATTTTTGAATTTTGGAATTTTGGGATTTAGGAGTTTAGGAATTTGGGAATTTTAGGAATTTAGGTTTTTGGAATTTTGCGATTTCAGGACTTCGAAATTTTGAATTTTGGAAATCTGCGATTTTGGAATTTTAGGATTACAGTATATTGAGATTTTAGGGTTATATAATGAATTTTGATTTGGACTGCAAAATTTTAAACATTGAATTATTTGAATTTTGGAATTTCAGAATTTTTAATCATTAGGACTTTGATATATTGAAATCTTGGAGCTTTAACACTTTAAGACGACTTAAGTCGCAACAAAACACAAATGTATTACGAAAAAAGTTTTCAAAAATTCCTCTATACTCATAAAAATATAAAAATTCCCAAAATAAGCTTGAAGAAACGCAAATGGTACAAGTTGAAGTAAATTGAAACTGCGGCTATCTGCGCGGTGCACCGTCTAAGGTTAAAAAACCGGGTGAATTGAATCGATGATCGATGTAACAAGTTATACGATCGATTCTAAAAGGCAAAGGGACCCAGAAGAAACCACCGGGGTCATGCTTTGAAGGTAAAAGCCACGAGTGGCACGTCAATGCCAGTATGTTTCTTTGCAAGAAACGGGATATGGCAATTCACGGGGACTCACGGTTTGTACGCCAGTTTCGGATTACCTTGATACAGAATATGCGCGAGCACAATTGACGAGTATACGCGCGGCTCTCGCACTCTAACTTCCCATGAAACTGGAACATTAGGTAATTAAGTCGAAAAGAATGGAATGAAGACTGTAAATAATCCATGCGAGTCTGTTCTCGTAAAACCACCTAAAAAGCACGCAGCCTTTCACATCGTGTCGCAAGGGGAACTTTTTAAATAACAAAAAAGAGTGGGAAGTGCGATTAAAATCTACCGATGTCAACCCATGAGTTGGTGAAGAGACTTTTATGATACTTCTATGTCAACAAACTCTGGTGAACTTACATTTCAAAATTGAGCGAAATGTAAGCAACTATGTAATACAACTATTTGCGGTTAAACTCAGCGAACTTGTTACATAATATATCTGATGTTTCAAATACATTTATGGAATGTTTCAGTTCAGCAGCAGCAGGATCTCCATCGTGCATCACATACGACGCTGTGAATCGCGCCTACGTTGAGGCAAGAAAACGCATCAGTGAGTGTCTTTGCAACCTGTTCCACGATGACCCAACAAAAATGCTAATTATACAGAGTGTCTCACTTGAGGTAGAATCGAATCTCTAAAATCATTCATGACGTCAGAAAATGTGTCGCTAAATGTCATCAAGGGGGACATAATCCGATGTTAATGAGCTTTTCGTAGGTGAAAGTATTGAGATTTGGTGATATCAGAAAAATAGGAGTAATATATAATATACAGGAAATATATAAATTCCCAGTCTCCTAGAATTTTTATGATTTAAAGAATTAGTTCAAGAATTTAAAACAATTTGGAATTTGAAGAATTTGGAAAAGTACGAAAAGATTTAAGAACTTGCAAACTTATAAAGTTCGCAGTCAAAAGTAGTAAAATTTGATAACTCAATAACTCAATAACTTGATAAATAAATAATTTGATAAAAACTAGAAATTCCGAAATAAATTTAAGTTGACCTTCATAGCCTACGCCACAAAATTAACATCAGATATCCCTCTCCAATTTCTCCAAACACTTTGCAGTGTCATAAATAATTTTAAGTGACATCCAAGACCGCGTCAAATGGGACAGCCTGTATAAAATACCGGGTAGTTCGATGATTTACTATATGTCGTTAACTCTTCTGTTCGCGATCTCGTCACGTTTAAAACGATTACATACTCGTACATATCCACGGCTACAAGCTGTTCTTTTGTTTGGCCGATGCTCGCGTTCACCATGTTCACCCACACGTTTCGTCGGTTGATGCAGATGTTGCGCAACCCAAAGGAAAAACATGGCGGCCAGAAGACTTGGCCACGGTCGGCGAACTCCTTCTGGACATCAGCAACAACCTAGCGCAAACGTAAGATCCCCTTTCGCTTCCGATTTGCCATTCAAACTTAACTTGGAGACGAGCTTCGCGATAATTGGAGCGCCAGTTCCACTCGATGATTGTTAGAAAGTTAGGTCAGCGTTCATTGAATGGGTCGATCAATTGGGATCATTTCATGGGTTTACTGAGATACTTGTTTTCTTATTAGAAGTGGTTAGCTTGAATGATGTTATTAAACGCTGATGTACTAATGAGTAGGGAGAAATGATGGGTATATTAGCATGTTAATCTCACTGGCTTCACTAGGTTTCTTTTCCAAGTGTCTGTATCTATAGATCTCTAAAATTTCCAATAGTCAAAATACCTAACTCTCCGTATCTTAAAATCTGCAAGATACCTAAAATCCCCAAATCTCTAAATCTTCAACTTGTCAACTCTCCAAAACCATAAAATTGTCAAATCTGTAACTCCCCCATTTTCCAAATGCCAAAATCCCAAAATCTCTAACTTCTCAGCTCACTAACTCTACAAATTTGAAAATCCCCAAATCTCCAGCTCTCCAACTTTCCAAATCTTAAAATCCTCAACTTCCCAATTCACCTAATCCCAAGATACTCAACTCCCAAAATCTCCAAAGCCTAAAATCTCCAACTCCCCAACTCCCCAACTCTCCAAATCCTAAAATCCCCAACTCCCCAACTCTCCAAATCCTCAACTCCCAAAATCTCCAAATTCTAAAATCCCCAACTCCCAAAATCCTCAAATCTCCAACTCCTCAACTCTCCAACTTCTCACACCCCCAAAATACCCAAATCCCGAAAATCCTAAAATGCCAATCATTGTTCGATAAATCTACTCAATCCGCGCAACCTTAATAACCACAGGTACGGGCTAACAGCCGAAGAGATCGAGAAGAGTCTCCCCCTGATCGATACATCGAAAACCTTGATTCGAGAGGTGTGCCCCGCCTTTTTGAGCAACGTGGAGTGTCGAGCAGGAAAATATCGAAGAAACGACGGTCTCTGTACGAATCTACAGAATCCAACCTGGGGTTCTACCTTGGCACCATTTCAAAGGTGAACATTATCGACATTCATCAGATAATAGATGTTTAATACAGCTTCCGTTTATGATGAATTCTTATCGCAGACTGATGCCTCCAAGATTTTCGGACGGTTTAACAGCACCCAGGATATCGGTAACCGGCCATGATTTACCATTATCACGCATCGTGTCACGCACCATGCACCCTGACGAAGGTTATCACGATCATGCTGGCACAGTTATGGTGATCGCCTGGGGCCAGTTTATGGACCACGACTACACGTTGACCGGCACACCTCTAGGTACAATTCTAGACCTAATTATCACCATACTCTAACAATCTAATTTGCGTACCAATCTATTAGACTATGCTCACAGAGCGGTTCTTAGAAAATTTATCGTCTCAATCTTTCTTTGTCGATTTATCTTACTTGCCCTGGAGGCTTTCTTGTTAGGTACCTTACATGAACAAACTAGAGTCCCATAAAACTCTTTATGATCTCTTTTATAACTCTTGCATAATATTTTTAATACTAACATTACAAAACCGGTGATTAATACTTCCTTCGTATGAGGTTTGAATATTTTTGATCCTGGTAGATATATGGACATTTTGAAACGGTCTACACATTTTGTCATTTAAGACTGTGTGAATGACCTAGTAACTTTGGTTCGTGCATATAATACCTAACTGAAGTACAAATGACATAGAGCAGTTAAATGTCTCCCAGCAAACAATATCTGATCACATTCATCAATACTTGTATGTAAATGTGTGCATTCATACTCGCGTGCATGTTCAGAACAAGTGTAGAAGGGTACCATTCGTATTTCTCTGACCATGATTTGTCAGACAGGATAGAGTCACTACATATGTACATCATTTTGACTGGAACGGTAAATTTTACGCTAAAAAATTGTAGACAATCTTTCTTCTTAGTATTCTTAGTTCTCTTCTCTAGACTTGTAGATGCCCAACCTTCAGGTTTTCAAACTTAATGATTAAACTGACCAACTGTTTCTAATTGCAAGTTCAATGTTACATCGAAAGCACGTTACGAAGTAATTGTAACCAGATCCGATTAATTAAGAGGATAAGGGAGTCAATTAACGTAGTAAACGTTCGCAACCTTGAGCACGTATATCGGGATTAATTTCATACGTTAACGAGCAAGAAACGGAATGACAAAGAACAGAAAGCGATCGAGCGGAGATGGAGAAAGTAACCGAGTCCTAATTTTCAGTCAATAGCAAATTATGCAATCGGTATCGGTTCAATTACATCAGCGCCGTTCGGGGACGTTCATATATAGCGAGCGTATATAGTAGACGGCTCCCAAGCCCTTCTACGTCGGATATTTACCGTCTATCGAAACTAGGGTAACTGCCAGAGAAAGCGAACGATCGGTGAACAGATAACCGGTAGGCCGATCATGTGACTACCGTGAAGTTTTCCACGGGCCGTGCGATCCACGCCAAAATCCACACTCTTGAGACTCGGTAATTAACCGCGACACCGTTACGCTGATCGTATAGAGCAATTAAGCGGACAGTTCTGAGAAATTTGTCGCAACTTCGTACACGGCAATTTGGTCAGATAACGAGATCGAACGGCTTCGGATCAAATATCAATAATTGCTACGGCAAAATAAATCGCTATCGGACATTTCAAATATTATCGATTAAACGTAGTCATTTGGTATGTGCTATATAAAGAGTGTGTAAATACTGTATGGTATAGTATTGTGTATAGGGCATATTGAATAGGGCAGGGTATATTGTATGATATAGTATTATAGGACATAGTAAATAATGAGGAGTATTTACAATAAATATTGTAGAATACTCTATTGTAAATAGAGGAATATTGTAGAATATAATATTTACCATAAAGCAATAATGTTTACTATATACTAATACTACAGAATATTGTAATATACTCTGTAATACGTATGTTAGGATAGTAATGCGATTAATTTGATCAGTAATTGCGATAGTAATACGGCAGTATTGCGATTAATTACGTTAGTAATACGCTAGTAATAGAGTCACACGATAAATGCCACAGGGTATAACACTTTATATAGCACACGTTTACTTAACGCACGAGTGCTTTAAAATTCCAGAAATCGTGCATTAAACGCGAACCAATCACGCGCATTTTTCATACGCAGATCGCTCATTGGTTGACTGTGGCGTAGTGGGGGTAACACTACCGTGGTGCGCATGCGTGAGTAACGTATACATGTGTGCGATAGGCGTTAAACGCTCACACAAACTTGAATACGGTCAAATAACGAGATTGATTAATTTCAACTGAGATTATCAACTTTTAAAATAACGAATCAATCTCACAATAATATTATTGAACATGTAAAATTATTACCGTTTAAAAATTCGGATGGTTCAAAATACAATTATTATTTCTGATTGAAGGGCACGTACAATTATTTCTGATTAAAGGGTGTGTACAATGATACAAAGATGGTCATTGCTATTATACCGCAGAAAAGAAAATCATTCCCAGCATCCGTAGCCGATACACGCCTAGAAAATCTTCCCACGTATCGCGGGTACGGGAAACGATCGGTATCTGTATAATCAAGACAGGGAAAGTAAAACGACGCTGGTAGTGTTGCGGAATTAAAATAAATAACGTTATATCGAGCCAGCAATGGCCGGCTAACCGTGTGCTATCGTATGATCGATGAGCCACTCTTGCAGATCCCCTGAACCGAAACGACCCGGAGGAATGTTGCCATCGACCACCGCACCTGAAGAATCCGTACTGCAACGAGATCCTCATACCGGAAGACGATTACTTCTACAGGCTGTTCAACGTGAAATGCATGGACTTTGTTCGAGCGTTTCCCGCCGTTCGACCTGGATGCCGTCTTGGATCTCGGGTGCCGTTTAATCTCCTGACGGGTGTGCTGGACGGGAATACTGTTTACGGAATTTCGGACGCCTTCGCCAGGTAAAAACGATCGAATCGTTGCTACATACATAAGTAATTTAGGCTTCATTTGGAGACACAGAAATTTGGTAGCCTATGAGCACTTGGTAGGGATGATGAGGACTCTAGGATTTCGAGATATGGTAATTAAGGTATTTAGGAGGTTAGGAATTTAGGGATTCAAAAATTTTGAGGATGTAGACTTATGGATCTAGAGATTTGAAGACTTAGGGAAGTAGAGGTATTTGGACCTTGGGATTTGGAAATCTATGGATATGAGAGTCTACGTAATTAGGGACCTAGGAATTTAGAAGTAGGGTAGATTGAAGATCTAGAAATTTACAAACTTCAGAAGTTAGGGACAGAGGTATTTGGGTATACTAAGATTTGGAGATCTAAGGATGTGAATCCCTACAATTAGAAGTCCACGAATTTGGGGATCTAGATATTTAGGAGTCTAATAATTTGAGGATCTAATTTATAAGTCTATGAACTGAAAGATCTAGGAATTTTAGAATTTAGGAGAAATGTATGGAGACCTTAGGATTTGAAGATCTTGTGGGAATACAGCGACTTGGGAGTCTGGGAACTTATGAACTTAATTTCGGGATCAAGAAATTTGAAAACAGACGCAACTCCACAAAATTGAGTACACATTAGAACCGTAACTAACCCATAATCAATAATGTTTTAGCAACGAATGACACGAGCATCGTTCGATAATCGAGCGACTAACAACACATTAACCAACACGATTGTTCGAAACAACTAAAAGCCGTTCGTCCGTCAGTTACATCAGCCAAGACAATAAATCAGCATTACGTTTGTTCTATATTTTCTAACGCAGAGTACCGTACATACATTCTGTTCCTCGCACTTTCTAGTCCGCTCGCATTATGAGATCCACGAGTTACTCAATCGTGCTGAACGCCGCGTTCTCTTTCTCCGCGTCGAAGAAGGCGTTCCACGAGATGAGATTTCCGGACACGCGACGCCTCCAGATCCGAATTCAACATCCTTTTGTTCGTTGATTTCAGGAAACTTCGAACCGGTTACGGTGGATTGTTACGCATGAACCCGGTGTTCTCGGAATACGGACTGAAGGATTTACTGCCGCTCAAATTGGACATCCCTGACGAGGGTTGTACGCGTTTGAATCGATCGATGTATTGCTTCGAAGCAGGTGAGCCTTTCGGAATGCACGGTGAATCCTTTTATTTTATCACTTGTACCACTACTTTCTTTTTATGAAGAGAATATTGAAATTTGTTAAATATGTAATTTTTAGAAATTCGAGGTTTGTAAATTTGCTCAAATTCACAAAGAGCGGATGATACTTGAGGATACAGTTATTTACAGTAAATCTCTAGGTTCCAGATTCTCGCTTATGAACAGATTATTATTCTCATATAATTGCACAAATATATCCCACATCCTTGATATGTATCCCTGAATTACCAAATTACTAGGATTTCCAAATCCCCAAATGCTCAAAATGTCCAAATTATGAAGTTTCCAAATTATTAAAGTTTCCAAATTTTTAATTCCAAAATGCTCAAGTCCCGAAATTCCTCTAAATCCCTGAAGTTTACAAAACCCCCTAAATCACCCTAACTCCCAAGGTGCCCCATGTCCTCAAAATTCTCAAAATCCTCAAATTCTCCCAAATACCTAAAATCGCCCAAATCCCCCAAGTCCCCCAAATCCTCAAATTCTCCCAAATCCTTAAAATTCTCAAAATACCCAAGTACGGTAACAAAAATGTCAACCCAGTATTAACATCTAACCTAACCACAAAAGGGACGCAAACGTGTCTAACTATAGTTAGAGATGAAACGAATGACAGTTTTGGTCCAATCCGTTTATCGTGAAGTAAAACGAGGTCACGTGTCAACGATCATACATAGTAAACGCAATGAATCAGTCGGTTTACAATGAAGCCAGTGTGTCGAAATACGCGTGAAATAGTTACTTGCTGTCGAATCGAAGATCGGTCGATATCCGTTCGATCGATCGATTATCGACACACAGCTTGACGTACAATCGAGAAAGGGAGTGGCCCAGTATCAAGGTCGACGGCTTCACTGGCTAAGTTGCTATAATCATTGGGGAAAGAAAGAGAACGATTGTTGCGTCAAATTTGTCTGGTTGCACTCTATCCGTGAGAAATCTCACTTTATTCCCTGATTCTAATTTTTCATGAGTGATATACAATTAAATTGCGGATATTTCCTTTGGGTCTTATTCAACTTTCGTTTGGAACACGCAAGTGTACTGTGCTTTAATTAACTTGTTAAATGAGAGATATGTTACTGTAGATATCTACGTTTATCGTTAGTTTCCTAACTCCACAGATCACTAATTTATTACATTTCTAGATTCCTAGATCTCTGGATCTCTAGATCGCTAGATCTCTGGATCTAGAATACCCGAAACCCAGGTATCTAATTCTCAAATCGTTAAATTTGCAGATCCCTACATTCCCAGGTACCTAGATCCACAAATACCTAGATCCTCAGCTACCCAGATCCACAAATACCGAGATCCTCGGATACCTACACCCTCAGACACCTACATCCCCAAATACCAAGATCCTCAGACACCTAAATCCCCAAATACCTTGATCCTCAGACACCTACATCCCCAAACACCTAGATCTTCAGTTACCTAGGTCCACCTACATCCCCAAATACCTTGATCCTCAGATACCGACGTACTTAGACACCTACTTCCCACATACCTAGATCCTCAGTTACCCAGATCCACAAATATTTTTATCCTCAGTTACCTGAGTCCCCAAATAGCTAGATCCTCAAATGCTTAGATCATCGGATACCTAGATCCCGAGATCTCCAGATATTTCCCGAGATATCCAGGTATCTTGATAACTAAATACCTAAATCCTCAGATGTCTAGAAATCCAGATACCTAGAAATCCTGGTACCTAAATCTCCAGATGTCTTGATCCTCGGATACCTAAATCCCTTGATCCTCTTAAATTCATCCAGATTCTCCTGATTCTTCTAAATCCCAGATCTTCCTAGATTTTCTTACATCTCTAAGTTCCTAGATCACCAGTTTTCTGTAACACAAAGTGCAGGAATTTGAATGCCAAAAGGGTTAAATAGAAAATTGATAGAGTACAATGAGATGAATTTGATCAGAAAGATAATTATGGTTGTTTTCAGGTGAAATACGAGTGAACGAGCAATTGGTGTTGACATGTATGCACACGTTGATGGCACGTGAGCACAACAGAATCGCGAAAACAATGATTCAAATTAATCCACACTGGGACGACGAGACGCTCTATCAGGAAGCTAGGCGTATAGTGATCGCGGAAATTCAACATATCACTTACAACGAGTTCCTGCCTATTTTGCTCGGAAAAGATGTCATGGAGAAATTTGGACTTCTTCTGGAGAAAAACGTGAGATACAAACTGTAATTTGTCGCTGCAGTTCAAGTATGTCTGCAAATCGATACTTCAAACATGATAAATTATTTTTCAATTTTTTTATGGGTTAAGGGAAGTTTGGGTCTTTTATTACTTTGTATCAATTTGCAGAATTTCAGTAAAATTTTTTGTAAAATGTTTTACTTATGGAAATTGTTATTGAGGTTAATAAGGGATGTTTAACTACTGAATTATCGTTTAATGATTTGAGTATTGAGCTGTAGTAAATTGCAGTGAAATATTGATAATATATGGAAAATATTGAATGTTAATGATAATAATTATAGGCTTATTGGGACGGTTACGACGAAAGCGTAAATCCATCTGTGATCGATGCTTTCGCCTCTGCAGCGTTCAGGTTTGGACACTCGTTGCTGCCAACAGCGGTGGAAAGATGGAGCAAGGCTCACAAATTCATAGGTAAATTACACTCCTCCATTTCGAATTAACGTAATAAAATGTTTAAAAAATTCCTTGAATTGTTTAAGAAATGCAACCCCTTTCTTGACTTGGTAAATTCAGATAATTTCCTACATCGACTATTTTACAAAATTGATAAATGTAAATTTACTTTGCACCATTTGCAAAAGGATTAATAATTGTAAGTGTAACAATTTTAAAATTCCTGAAAACCTTCTTACATAAAAATTCTTTTACAGTTACCTTGAATATAATTTTCTTTATTACATAATAAATAAAAGATATGTTTTCACAAAGATTGACATACCCATTCACTCAGAATTAATTAATACCAATTTCTGTTAAAGCTTCAAAGAGACTGTCAGACTTGATAAGAAGACCCTTCGACCTGTATCGCGCTGGTGTTTTCGACGAATACATTATGGGGTTGATGAACCAAGTCGCTCAAGCCATGGACGACTCTATCACGCAAGAGGTAGGAAACTTTCCAGAGAAACTTGAAAATAAATTGAAAAAACGTAGCGCACTTCACGCATGTCAATTCCACAGGTTACGAATCACCTGTTTAAAAAGGCCGGTGCGAAATTTGGACTGGATTTGGTCTCCTTTAACATGCAACGCGGTCGAGAATTTGGTATTCCAAGCTACATGGAGTTCAGGTCAGCAATCACTGAAATTCAGTCACAATATTTCTTTTCTCCGCTATAAATTAATCTTCAATTCACGTTTGCAACATTACGGTACAAATTTCACCAAATTATAAATCTTGAAAGGAATAAAAAATCGTGTGCCAGGAAATTATTTTGGAAATGTCGAATTTTACATAAATGAGTTTTTTTACTAGTAGATCTTTCATTCATGAACAAATAGAAGGTTGCCTAAAAATACCTGATAATTTCATTTCTTGAAAATTTATACTGTATGAATTTCGAGACTGTATTATAAATCTGTTACATGAAATGCAGCAGGAATAATAATTCGTTTTTTCTGCAGGAAGTTCTGTGGTCTTCCTTGGGCAGACAACTTCGATGACTTACATGGATCTATGCCGAACGAGACTATCAAGAGATACAGCTCAATCTTTGAGTGAGTATCAATCACATCAAATCCTACAGTATATTAAACAATAGAAAAAATCCTTACTAATACAAAAGTGACAAGACAACAATTACAGCAGTGCCTCTGAAAATCATACAACTTTCGTCCACAAAATTATTTTTGAAAATAAATGATTTACAGAGTGACTTGAATTGTTATGGGACTCATATATTAATTTTGTAATGATTGTGCTTTATGGAAATGTATGATTTTATAACGCGATATTCATAGTAAATTCGTCTATAAAGGACTTTCGGTGATTTGTATTACGAGTCAGCATAGTTTCAATGATTCACCAGTGGAATGGCCGGAAATAACGGTATGGTACCCCATCGATTTCCAGGCATCCAGCTGACGTGGACCTCTGGTCCGGTGGCGTGTCCGAAAGACCGCTTCCGGGTAGCATGCTGGGTCCAACCTTCGCCTGTGTAATTGCCACGCAATTCAGCTATTCACGTCGAGGTGATCGATTTTGGTACGAGCTGCCGAACCAGCCATCGTCCTTCACTCTCGGTAAGGAACCTTTCGAATCGAGATTCCCGAACGAATCGATAGTCACCAAGGACTCCAACGAATAGAACACCATACACAGTTTCACATATGACACGTACGCAGTTCTGTATACACACGTACACGGTTCTACATATAACACTTACGAAGTTCTATATGTGACACATATGCAGCTCTATATGTATATGTATACAGTTCTACATATGGTACATACACAGTTTCACATATGACATATGCAGTTTCATGTATGACACATACAAAGTTCCATATATGGAGCATACACAGTTGTACATTTTACACATACAATTCTACATATGACACACAGTTTCACATATGACATGCACAGTTCTACATTATGACTCATGCACAATTCTACATATGATTCATACATAGATTCATGTATGAAGCACACATTGTCCTACATATGATATAAATACAGTTTCACGTATGACGTATACACAGTTTCACATATGATGTATACAAAGTTTCACATATGACGTATACAAAGTTTCACACATGACACATATACAATTTCATATATGACGTATTATACAGTTGCACATGTGACATATGCACTGCTTTACATATAACACATGTACAGTTCTACATATGACACATACTCAAATTTTCATACGACATATCCTCAATTCAAAATATAATGCTCATATGTTGTCCTACCTACACCTATGCTTTCACTTTCTCTAGAACAACTAAACGAGATACGAAAAGTGAAGCTGGCAAAGATAATCTGTGACAATACTGACCTAATCGACACCATACAGATTTATCCCATGGTGTTACCCGATCACGAGATGTAAGTATACTTCATAATGATAATCAGAGACTTGTAAATGATTAAAATGAATGAAACGAGCAGTCTTGTTTAGTTAAAATTTGGAACATTTCTTAACTTTGACCAAATGAGTCACGTAATAAAATTATCAATAAATCAGTCATCAACGAATCGTAAATTAGAGTTAAAATATGAAAATATCTTGTCAGTATAATGTTGCGAACTAAAAAATTTGATCGATAGAAATCCCCGAGTCCCATGTCGAAGCGGAGTTTTGCCAAGTATGGACCTGAGCAAATGGGCGGAATATCCAACTGCGAGTCACGCTCAATACGTGAGTAATCTAGAGGACCAGTATCAACCGTATGGAAAGTAAAACGGCTGTTTTTTAGAAGTAAAAAAATATGTAGTGACCGCCTAGACGAACACCACCACTGTAGTGAACAACAAGTCACGAGCCAAGAAGCACCACCCCTTAGGCACCCCTTTACTCGAGACACATTACGGTACTGTAGCATAGCAAACTCTAGAAGCGTCTGCACCTTCCATCTTCGATCAATTTACGGACACTGAGCAGACGAACGTAATACAGAGTATAGTTAGCCTCGAATAGATCCCATTAGAGCGACCTTTTATTATTAGAGACACTTAACTTATTGCCCTAGCTACAACTATAATTTATATCCGATCGAGTATGAATTATATCTTCGATTCGTAGTCTCTCTCTTGTAAGTCTTTTTGTTTCTTTTTTTTTTCTACTTTTTTATGTAATTAATTATTTTTAAGAACGTACAATGTTACGATTGATTAAGAACTTTGTAGTGCACGAGGGTGTTGCAGAAAATGGATTATAACGTTTTGGAGGTTAGGTCTTTGCAAACGTTTTGATAAACTTTCCAAGTTTTGTGTTGGACAATTCGGATAGAAATATTTTATGACTGATAAATTGCTATTCTTTTTCATATTTCATTTTTCTTTGGTCAAGTTGAAAAACTTTTAAATTGAACGTAGGAAGTGAAAGTTGTAAAATTGAAATAGATGTTTCAGATTTTCACATATTCACTTTATAGTTGAACACTAAATGTTAATTTGAAAATTTTCATTTCTAATGATGAATTAACTTAAATGTTTTTCATACTGATTTATTTAAACGTTTTTCATTGCAATAAACTTTGTTAAATACAATTTAATGTAAAATTCTAAAAATTTTGTTAAATACAATGACAACACACGTTTGTCAAAGTACTGATTATTAATTAAACTTTCCGTTAGAACTTGTAAATCAATGTTTCTAAAAAAGTTTGTAAACCATTTTCTGAAACATTCCGTACAAAACACCCTAAAATTACACGATGAATTTCGATCGTAAATCTGCCAGTAATGTTAAACTGCAAAACGATCGTTGTGTAATCAATCCGCGATATTTACGTAGAACAGCATCCACGTCGATTGCTTTTAATAATAGTTTTGGAAATAGATAGTTGATATAGTAGAGCGTGTTTAACTGTTCCTGTGTTGCAACGCAATTGAAATGTGGCGAGCTATAATATTTATACGGATCTAGATACACTTTCACACGAGTTTTTCGTTACAGCTAGTTCTCGTTAGAGTTACCTCGAAATAATAGATTTACGAATGTAACGGTGAAGTATCGCGTGTTAAGTAAATACGTCCAAATACCTGTCGAATACTCCATTTTTAACGTTTTGATAGGTAATCTTGCTTATAATTAGATTTGGTACTCGACAAAATTGTGATCGATGGTCGAATCGATTTTAACCCTCTATGCACTTGGGTTAGGTTGAAAATTTTACGAATTTGAGAATTTGAGAATTTAGAAATTTTGGCAATTTGCAATTGAAGAATTTAGAATTTTAGGAGTTTGGTATTTGAGAATTTAGAGATTTTAGAGATTTGGAACTTGAGAGATTTGGGGATGTAGGGATTTGGAATTCGAGAGATTTGGGCATGTAGGGATTTTGGGACCTGAGAGATTGAGGGATGCAGGGATTTTGGGACCTGAGAATTTTAATATTTAAGGAATTTAGGAAAATTAAGAAATTTAGGGATTTAGAATCTGAGAATCTAAGAAATTTGGGAATTTAGGGGGTTGAAAATTTAGATATTAAAAATTTGCCAATTAAGAAATCTAGAAATTTGGAAATTTCAGTACTTAGAAATTTTAAAGTTTCAAAATTTAGAAATATTAAAGTTTTTGTATTTAGGAATAATAAAATACTTAGGAATATTAAGAATACGAAAATCTGATAATATAGGAATTATAGTATTAGGGAAATTTAAGAATATAGATCTAGAAATGTCTATAAATTTCCAAATCTTCAAATAATCAAAATTTCGTGAATTGTCGAATTTTCAAATTGACCCTTTGCACCCCCACCCTCGTGCCCTTGCCAACAGAGGGTTGAATCTACATATCACTCCATTCTCAACGATTTTTATAAACGTCGACTGAATTTTTGAGAAACGAATCGACAATTCGACCGAATCTGCACATACTGATCCATCAACCCCGAGTGAAAAATCGAAGTTCTTCACACTCTTCCCAGACTTCCACACATTCAGAATTTCTCGCTTTCTATGTTGAATCATAATTCATTGCAACACACACGCACACTATGTACATAACAAGAACCTAATAGATACTTGTTCACGATAGTTGCATCGAGGTGGGTAGCACGTTTTCTAGCACTGCTCTAGTCTTACCTCCATTCCTTCGATGAATTAACGAACCACGACGAACATAGAGAATGTAAAACTCAGAGGAGACTCAGAAAATTCCCAAATAAATTATATTAATAAATTCCCGAAGGATATGCACCTTACAAATCGCTCGTTCGCTGGAATGATGACATAACTCAAAAATTATCATTGCATAATCACGTAACTCAAAAATCACGATTGTTAGAATGACATAAAAACCACGATTGCTGGAATATTCACATAACTCAGAAATCACGATTGCTGGAATAATGACATGACTCAAAAATCACATTTGCTAGAATAGTGACATAACTCAAAAATCACCACTGTTGGAATAATAACATAACTCAAAAACCACAAAAACAACTCACATACTCATTTTTAATCCTGCTACACTTTTTCTGATCTTTGATTCACCATGATTTTATATACGTTTAATTGATATAGTTGATTGATTGATATAATCGTCTTGGTTAACATAATTATGAATTATTTTGGTTGATATAATTATCAGTTTGTTACAATTTGGTTAATATAATTATCAATTAATTTGGTTGGTATAATTGATTGACTAATATAATTATCAGATAATTACAATAAATTTGATTAACATGATTATCAACTATTTTGATTGATATAATTGATTGATTTAATTATCAGTTACAATAAATTTGATTGATATAATTGTCAACAATTACAATATAACTAATAATTACCAAGGTAATTAGTGTACTTCCTAAAACAAGTTGGTATAATATCTATTTATAATCACTCACATTATCACTGACAATAATTACAAAAAATAATTAATGAGCATAACTAGCAAATAACCTTTGTAAACGATAAGATCTTTCCAAAACGTACCAAAATATACTTGAAGCAAAGATCGAAACATAGTAGCAAGGGTTAAAAGAACGAAAAGACCAAATAAAGACTCACCATCAGTAAAAATCACCAAGATAAATCTGAGTACATCAGTAACTCGAAAACCATAAATTTTGAGTTATGTCATTGTTCCACCGAATGAGCGGAATGTTAAACATGTTGTACCATAGCGATTGGTGGAGGAGCACTTGCTTGACGTACCAAGACGTCCAATTCGACCGGAAAGGGTGCAGAACCAATACAGCAGGGAGCAGGTTTTGCGACTCTTCTATGAAAGCATTAACGGCATTGCTTCGTATCTGGGATTCAGAAAATAATCAATGCACGAGGAAACGGACTTGGTCGGAGCATCGATGCACCAAGGTTGAAACCATAAAGGGTCGATGTATCATAGAAACCATGAGACAGAGAGAGAAGCAGGTGTCGTAAATAGAGATGTTTTTGACGATCGTCAAGTTGATTCGATTACGTAGCGGATGGTTGTAAATCGTGTACGACGAGAAGAGAAATAAATATACGGTTCACACCCTCGCACTGTTGCGCACGTTATAGCACCTTAAAGGCACCCTGCATCCGATGCTGAACAACGAATCGAGAAGGTTCAAGATAATGTTACGGACACTATGATATTCGCATCGTTCGATTGTTCGTTTGGTAGAGTTTTTAGATCAAAGTCAGTTCGTGTTCAAATTGTTCTTCGCTAATTTCGACTTTGTTGGAATATGTGAATAAGAGAGGTTGGGGGAATATTTGGGGAGATGGAATTTGGGAATTGCGGAATTGGAAATTGTAAAGTTTGGGGATTTAGGGATTTGGGGTATGGAAAGTTGGATATTTAACATTTTGGGGAGTTTAGAGTATTAGAATTTGGGAATTTGGGTTTTGCGAATTTGGGAATTTGAGAAATTTGGGCTTGAAAAATTGGGAAATTGAGAAATTGGGGTATTGGAAATTGGGATCTTAGAAATTGGGATATTGGAAATTGTGATATTAGAAATTGAGAAATTGGGAAATTAAGAAAGTGGGAAATTGGGAAAGTAGGAAATTGGGGAAATGGGAAATTGGGGAAGTGAGAAATTGAGAACGTGAGAAATTGGCAAAGTAGAAAATTGAGCAAGTAGAAAATTGAGCAAGTGGGAAATTGGCAAAGTAGATAATTGAGAAAGTGGGAAATTGGTAAAGTAGGAAATTGGGAAAGTGGAAAATTGGGAAAGTGGAAAATTGGGAAAGTAGAAAATTAGGAAAGTGGAAAATTGGGAAAGTGGAAAATTGAGAAAGTAGGAAATTGGGAAGTGGAAAATTGGGCAAGTGGGAAATTGGCAAAGTAGATAATTGAGAAAGTGGGAAATTGGGAAAGTAAGAAATTGGGAAAGTAGGAAATTGGGAAAGTGAGAAATTGGCAAAGTAGAAAATTGAGCAAGTAGAAAATTGAGCAAGTGGGAAATTGGCAAAGTAGATAATTGAGAAAGTGGGAAATTGGTAAAGTAGGAAATTGGGAAAGTGGAAAATTGGGAAAGTGGAAAATTGGGAAAGTAGAAAATTAGGAAAGTGGAAAATTGGGAAAGTGGAAAATTGGGAAAGTAGGAAATTGGGAAGTGGAAAATTGGGCAAGTGGGAAATTGGCAAAGTAGATAATTGAGAAAGTGGGAAATTGGGAAAGTAAGAAATTGGGAAAGTGAGAAATTGGCAAAGTAGAAAATTGGGCAAGTGGAAAATTGGGAAAGTAGAAAATTAGGAAAGTGGAAAATTAGACAATTGGGAAATTAAGAACGTGAGAAATTGGCAAAGTGGAAAATTGGGAAATTTGGAAATTAAAAAATGGTAAATTTGAGAACTTCAACAAAATTTCAATGTCCTCCAAATTTGCATATTTGAATCCCAAAATAGAAAGCAGCTATCATAACATAATCCTACAACTTCTGACCTACCAAACGAACAAGTGTCAGTAAATATGGTAAAAGTAGACACATAGGCTTGTTCAACCACACCGATAAAGGCACGAATACCACTTGAACAAAGAAACAACAAAATTCTAAAATTAATTCTACTTTCTATATAATCATTATCATACAATATCCTGATCTTCAGCAATTCACCACTTTCGTGCCTTTAACAGTGTCAGTCAACACAATCATTCTTATCGAAGTAACAGTTAGATGAACAGCGTTGAAAATCACATAGTAATTTATACGATATATCCACCTATCTTACTGTATCGCAACTTTTAGAATACGGTTCACGAATGTATTTAAACGATGTTACGTTTTAATTTTAAATATACGAGTCGCAAAATATGAAAGTGTTCGACTAACACCAAAACTACAGTGGGCAAATCATTTTTTAAATTGCAGAGGGCAAATCATTTTTTATACTAAATAACACATAAGTAGTATTACGAAAATTTTAGTTAAATTTCCAGACGTATTGCATTTAAGGAATCCAAATAACAGTACATAGTATATTCAAATATTAATCAAAGTTAAAAAACTAATGATGAAGTATGAAGAGAAGCGGAATACAAGAATCAGGTTCCATAAAGTAACCTTAAAAATACTAATAAATATACAGTTACGAAATAAATAATACTGAAATAATTAATAATTAACTTCAACTGTAAGAGATATTAAATTTAACGTATTCGCGATATCCACATAAATCTCGATAGTAACACCGTTCGAATACTTTTATGAATCACTGTAAGTACACTCATCGAACCAATACGTTCTGTCTCTTATCGCCGTTGTAGGCGTACCATTTCCCACCCATCCCCTCTTTAATTTTAATACACAAACAATAGAAAGGGCGTAAAAATAAAGGTGTACAGCGTGAATAACAGCACTTATCGCTTCAAGTATTACTGTATTATCATTATCGTGTATAATACACGTGCACGATGGCTCAGAGAACCATCCTTGTAATTAATTTCATATTCGCAAAATCGCACGGCACGGAAATAAAAATCCTAGAGACAAACTGTATTTTCTGAGCCACTGTACACACCCAGTCCCCAAATTTTTTTTCTTTTGTTTAATTGTATTTTGTACATAAGTACCGTGAACGAAATAAAGTCACATTAACAAGAGTGCCATTTATGGAACCTCCATCAGTTTTATGAATTCTCCTTTCTCCATGTGCACAAACAACGCTATTTTTATCCATTTAGCGTTGTTTATACGTATGTCTATAGGGTGAGACTCGTTATGTAAAATATACAAATAGTATAAATGTTATACATTTTTAAAACAGTACAAATATTATAAATTTTAAAAATTGCACAAATATTATAAATTTTAAAAATAGTACAAATATTATAAATTTTAAAAATAGCATAAATATTATAAATTTTAAAAATAGCACAAATATTATGAATATTAAAAATAGCACAAATATTATATATATTGAAAATAGTACAAAAATTATAAATACTAAAAATAGTATAAACATCATAAATATTAAAAATAGTACAAATATTAAAAATATTAAAAATAGTACAAAATTAATAATAAAGTAATAACAACACTACGTGCACTCCTGGAAATCATACAATTTTTGTTTAAAGAATTTTTGTCTAAACAATTTTATTTGAAGTTATGAGTCTCACTCTATATATAAGTATGTAAGGCGGTAAGTTATTCAGCCAGCATGACATTAGCAAAAATAGCAAAATTAGCAACCTGGGCAGCAATTTAAAGGGTTGCTAAGAGCAACGCAGTGAAGAAAATTAGTTTCTTGTCGTTTGCACTTGTACACTGATGAGCACGGTAGATCGAAAGCAAATGATCGGTGTAAGTGCTGATACTAATCGATACCCGTTCGAAACGCTGTATATCGATGCATCAGTACTATTAACCAGTGCTATTAACGAGTATTATCTACCTTGTAAATCTTCTATAATGCTGTACATAGAAAGTAGCAAATTAATTTCAACTTGTAGCGAACAGACACTATTAGGGTAACTGAGCTTCAACATTTTCAGAGTGTTGAGCAATCGAAATTGCCTGTCGATCGAACGTCTACAAAGAGGAAAGTGAAAAAGTATTCGAAGAAAGATCCTCAAAAAAAATATCGAAAGGTCACGAAACAGATCAATAAAAATTCGATTAACACTTTAGTCGATAATTATAAAACGATGGATTCTAAAGAACAGAAAAAGAGCGGTACCAAAATGGCAGCACTGAAACGTGTGAAACGTTCGAATAAAAAAAGAGTTCTGAGGTCATCGGACAAATTCTATCGTCATCCAAATCTCAGTTACGAGGAGCAACGAAAACGTATCAACGACACGTTTCAAGAAAAGAATGCGGATATAAATTTTGAGAATACACTGAATAGACTTCGCGCGTTTAATTCGACGAATCACGAGATTTCTTCCGAAACAAAGAAATATGGTCACATCCCTGTTTTCATGAAATGCGACACTGGAGAAAATGCGGTCAAAACGGGAGAAAATTTGAGGAACGGAAGCCATAAAAATGATTCCACGTTGCAAAGGTGTCAGGAGTCGGATGAAAGCAAATCGAAGAGTTTGGTCGAGCAACGAAATAAAACCTACATAAACATACGGGATCATCAGAGAAATATCGAGCAAACAACGGATATACCGGAATACGACCCGAATAAAATTCCGTACGTGGATGTGCCGGATTATTCGGACATAAGGGAGGAGAGTTTGGACGAGGAGGATCGTAGGAACGAGAAAAAGAAACAGAGCTTTGATTTTGTTGGTCTTCCCAAGTCTGATGAACGTAATTTGTCAAATAAGAGTGAGTCAAAAATACTGAAGGGTTCAAAAGAGCCTTCCAAATCTTTGGATATCGAGCCTGAAGAAATCGATAAAGATAAATCGTCCAAAAACACCAAACAGAATTTTGAATCTCCGAGTAACGCAGACTTTAATAATAAAAAGGAGTATACGCAGAATGTAGGTAATGATTTCAATAATGAGTATGAGTTACCTAAAAACTTCAAAGAGCTATTAAAATCGTTTAACATAAACGAACCTGGAGACCATGAAGATAAATCAAGAGGATGGAAAGAAGACTCGAATTATAGGAATAGTTCCAACTTGACAAAAGAGCCTTCTAAATCTTCCAAAATCGATGATTACGAGAGGAACAAGTTTCAGAAATCGGACTCGAGACAAAAAAAATTGACGTCTGAAGAGAGATCAAGAGAGAAGTTAGGCGAAACAGAGAAGTCTGGGAATCCCATAATTTTCGATATAAACGAGTACAGGAAGCCGTTCGATCTAGACGAATTTCTTAAGGACGATCCGATAATGAAAAAGTTGGAGTCGCTCGAAAAGGAGACGTTGTCCAAGTACGGAAAGAACGGGAAACGGGTTCCAGGTGACTTTAACGAATCCGAAAGTGATAATGCGTTCGAGAGATCGGGCTCTGCTGTAGAACGAGACGATTACACACGGAGGCGAGATTTCGTGAACGAATGGGACAACGATACCGCGAAGAAACCTCGAAACAAGGTGATCCAAGGGTCGAAAGATCGTGGAGAATCGAAACTTTTACGATTCTTGTTTAAAGGAAACGAGCATGTGGATTCGAAGTCTGAGTTCGAAGATGAATTTCTGACGAAATATTCCATGGATGTTAGAAATGTGGAAAAGGACGAAGGAATTGCTTCAAGGTTGGAAAATGAAGGAATCGAAACTGGGGACGAGACGGGATTCAAAAATTTTTGGTCCTTGGATGATAAATTTCTGAATAGGAAAACTGACATGGAGGCGCAAGAACGGAAGTAGAAAGATTTTCGGTTATGAGTTTAATACTGCGTTGAGTTTAATACTAATGTTAATTATTTTAATGTGCCGTACTATGTATATCGTTGCAATTGTTATCTCTTTATTCACTCTATTGTAACACACTGTTATATACACGGACGAGTAAGGTAAATGTGCCCATTAGTGGTTAGAAGTTAAATTTATTTAGGTGTTTCAAAGATTTCTCTTAGTAAGACCTCCATTAACAAGTTACTAAATATGTACCTCTGATGTCATCAATTTTATTAAAGAAAGGTCTAACAGATTTGTTCAAAAGAAACTTGCAATTAGGGAGATAAAAAATATAAATCAAAGATGTACAATTTCAAGGTTACAAAATTGTTTGCAACTGCAAAGAATCATAAATCAATAAAGAGAATCATAGTCAATAAAGAAGATATGAGATATAACCGATAGCTTTGTTGTCGAGATTCAATGTCACTAATTTACTTCGACCAATTGAAATGAACATAAATATTTTATGCAAGAAACTTCATATGAAGAAAGTGAAAATGGCTCTAGGACCACTTCCGTTAATGGGACCATTTACCTTATTTAATAGTTGATTAATAAAAGATACACGAAGAAACCGTGAGAGTTCTTTTACCAGCGAAGGAACAACGAAACGAAGGACACGAAGGTAGCGGAGACACTGGGTGGAGTCCACATCCAGCTACCTCGTCTTTAAGCAATTAGAATTACGTCTTTAGTCGTCGATCGATCGAAATTTGTCGGGGAATCCCGTTGCGGGAGTGATTCCGAGTGCAGGAAATCGGCGGAATCGAATTAAAGGTAAGATAGGCAGCGGGGTCTCCCTCGACCGAGGGATGAATCTGGCCTCTACGGATATATAAGGCCGTCATCGTGCACCGTTCAGTATCATTCGTCTGGTTTTATCAATTCCAGCAGCCTCGGCTCGATCGAAGCGAGAACGAACAGGTAAATATATAATAACAAATCCTGTACAAGCCGTATAGATCGAAAGAAAAATCGTTTGCTCGTGAACGATGTCGATAACCGCGTCGCGAAATCCATTCTGGATCTCGAGGTGGTCCTGTTTAAAAGCACGTCTCGGACATTTCCATCGATCGATCGATCGATCGGATAGATCCGTGCGTTCACATCGATCGATCGATCCTTGGTCTTGAATCTTCAAGTGCTTCCTGGAGAGAAGGAGACAGAGCGGCGGAGAGACAGAGAAATAAGAGACACCTTCCATCCATATTTATTATCTTTATGTGTTCACAATGTGGCCGTTAAGGAGAACGCGGAAGCACGATCGGCAGATTCCGGTTATAAATGACTGTATTATATTATCTGTATAACTATATACACGTATACATATAGATATATATGTGAAAAAAATGAAAGAAGGTGACCACCGACGTAGAATGGAACACGGAGGGACACGAGAGAGAAAGAGAGAGACGGGAACGACTGGAAACCGATAAATATCGTTGGGACGAAAAGGTGAATATTCGTGTTTAAGTTTACGAAGCATGGGGGTAAGAAAAACATTAACAATTTTTTTGTGAATATTTGTGTTGGTAGTTTTGGGAGATATTTTGAGATTGACAGGTCTAGAATTTGGGAATTTGGTGATTTTGTGATTTGTGGATTTCAGGGTTTGGAGGTCTAAAAATTTGGGAATTTGTGTATTTGGAATTTTGGGAATTTGGGGATTTGGGTGTTTAGGAATTTGGGGGTTTAGGTATTTGGGAATTTGACAATTTAGGGATTTAGGAGTTTAGAGACTTAGGTATTTGGAAATTTTTGAATTTAGAGATTTGAGGATTTGGGAATTTGGGGATTTGAGAGTGTAGGTGTTTGGAAAATTCATTTTCCCAAATTCTCAAGTTCCAAAATTTCTTAAATTCTTAATCCCCAAATTACCACTTTCCAAATTTCTAAACGTACCAACCAAAAATAAATAGAAACCTCCCTCTAAATTACCACATTTTCCTAGAGAGCTCAAATTTGCTTCAAACTATAATAAACAAAAATAAAAAAGAAATGTAAGGAAAATAGCAAAAATTGAGAAAATTACTAACAGTCAAAAATAATTTGAGACACAGAGGAAATTTTTCGACTCAGTTCGAATATTCCCAGTAACAAAAAGAAAAGTGTTGGGTTTTTCGCTAGTAACCTGGTCGATTGAACGAGAACCTTTCTTTGGTTAACGCTCGCACTCGACCGCCTCGAAGACATCGACGACGTCTTGTTTATCCCTGAAAGTTCATGGATTTCGTTCACCGTCTCTCTCGCTCCTTTCGATTCTCTGTCTTCCTTATCGACGCCTGCCCGAGACTGGTAATTAATCGAGGAAAGTGAATATGATATCGGCACGGCTTTGAACCGCTGCATCCTGCCAGAGGCTGGCACGAGTCAGGTACCTGTATCCTGTTAGCTCTCTACCTTCAACTAGGACTCCCGTTCTATCCGCCACAGGTGATTGTTTTTTTTTTTTTATTTCCCACCTGCTGACTCGCGTGGTTAATTAAACTGTAATTTGTTATTCACTGTCTCGAGATCCTGTTGGTTTCTTTACTTTCCCTTTTTCTTTAACTTTTTTTATTGGCTACTGCGTTTATGCGGTTGGTATCGAATTTGTTTCAGTTATTTATTCTTGATGAATATTGAATGTAATTATGTTCCTTTGAAATTGAACACGTTTAAAATGTTAAATATTTTTTTTATTCTTGCAGAAGAAGTTGATAGAAATATAATGAGTTGATGTATGTAAGAAGTACATGTGAAATATTAACCCTTTATTGCAGGACTTCGATGTTTAATTCTTCGATGATTAATTGAAAGAGAAATTGTTTAATATTGTAAATTTATTGAAAGAAGAAATGTATATTTCAAATTTTCAGTGTTGTATCAATTTAGAGCAAAATAATAGTGAGACATGTAATTCATGTATGTTCAATAAGTAGCGAAGGGTTAAAGACAAAATTACGTTCATAGTTAATAATATCCAAGTTTGATGTATATATTTTGCAAAAAAGAAGAAAAACAATTATTGGTCCAAATCTATTAATTTAACTCATTATTTATTTTATTGTCATCTGTGGTTCCTTTCCATTTGCAACCATTAAGTTCATAACCAAAATCGTTAAAATGAAAAAGAATTTAAATGGCACATTGTGTTACTTGTTACTAATTGATTAGTGTTTGTTTCAGTCATGAATACATCAACTCGCATTCTCCTGGTGCTCTTCGTAGCTTATGTCACGGTCTTCGTGCTCGCTGCAGGAAATATGCCTTTCGATCGAGCCATAGGTGAGTTTAATTACAAAAACCGCCAAAAAGTGAATATTTTCTTCCAAAAACCCGTTTCACTTAGAATGTTAAAAGGATGGAATAGTAAAATGATAATTAGACAATGAGACAGTAGCACAGTAGTATAATGGAACAATTACAGTAAATTTAAACCAGTAAAAAAATAGTAATATTCAAAAATGAAGAATCATATATAGATATATAAATATATCCACAGAAAACGAAAAGAACAAAAAACAAGCAGAAAAAAATATTTTTATTAATCATGAGGATTTGAACTCGAGATAAAGTGATTCAAGAACCTACCACTCTATCACTACCGCTACAGCAACATTCAAAATATAATAATATAATTTAGTACCTACATTCATAAATCGAACAATCAATTATTAAATATTTTCCCCAATAATGAACATCTGAAAATATTCTCTGGATTGTATTCACAGGTGTTTGCATCAGAAACTGTGCCCAGTGCAAGAAAATGTTTGGACCGTACTTCCTGGGTCAAAAGTGTGCCGATTCCTGCGTGAAGTACAAAGGAAAGCTCATCCCCGACTGCGAGGATGAGGTTTCGATCCAACCATTCCTCCAGGCTCTCGATAGCGACTATTGAAACTCAAACACAAAGTTCCTGACCACTTATTCGCGTTCAATGTATACTTATCACCCGACTAAAGTATATATCGCCACGCTGATCGACGATGTTTACGTTTAAACTAATTTTCGTCTCAATGCCGCGAGACGTTAGATTTTATTTCCGAGACGTAAACTACCTGCCGATATGATTTAATCGAAATATCTTCTTTGATCTCAAATGCTACTTATAGTTTAATTGTTTCAAGTGTTGGCGAATATAAATCGCGAGTGGAAGAATATTTATTTTAGTATATAATCTGCTTTCCAAACTTTGTATCAAATACTCGAAGTCAGTGTTTCCCACATTCTTGAATTAGCGACATGTTTTAAAACTAATGACATTTTCGAGACATAATTGTCTCGACTATGACAACTGTCATAACTGTTACAATAGAAAAAGATATTTAGCAAATACCAAATGAAAGATATAAATATACATATATATATTTTGCGTTTACAAAGAGAAAATTTTAGGAAACATAGCTGCACCAGTACAATTACAGCTTGAAATAAAAACTACTCAAAGTAAGAAACGAATACCGTATTAGAAGAGAGATTAAAATAGAAAATGAGGGAATAGAACAGTAGACAACAAATGCTCGATAGCACATTGTATTGTTGTCAACCGAGTAACGAAAATGAATATATGCGAACAATGTACTTACCGGACGTTGTTTACTCCGGAGTGGGTGGTGTTACATAGCACTCTGGTATCGTAGACAACGTCTGTTTCGATTCTAGTTGCTGTACCTGAAAATTATTTAAGCTTCATTGTACCGAACAATTTTTGTCGCTTCGAACAAATGAATCTTTGTTATTTTTATTTTATTTACACGTTGCCGAAGAGCTTTCTCGTTCATGGCTGCTCTCGATAATAAATGTTTCACTTTGTCTAGGAGTTCAGACTTTTGGTACAATTGTTCCCTCAACATTTTCATTTCCCCGTTGTCCTCTTCCTTCTGAGTCCTTTCCAACGCTGCTACTCTTTGTTCCGCTAATTGCAAATCGGTTTCCAACGCTACGATACGTTTCTGTGCTTCCTCGTACTGTTTTTGAAATACACTTTCAATTTGGGAACCTGATTTTCCCTGAATACCAAATTATTTAGTTAGCGGAATTTACGTGTGCCTTTAGGCAAACTCTATATGTTTAAGTAGACTCTAACATTTTCGTACCCGATGCATAAAATGATTCTTCTTTGAATTAAGTTTAAGTCGTTTATTCTCTACTTGAAGTTTCTCGATGATCCTTTTCAGAGTGAAAATCGTTTTCTCCATCTCCGCCACAGACTTCCTCGAACCATGATCCTGTATATCTCTGTCCAACGATCTTGGAGTAGAGTCAGAGGACTTTTCTACTTTCAATAACTCGATGTATCTACGCAGACAATGAATTGAACAATATCAAATATCAAAATCAGGTCCAACAAGATTTCCAAAGAACCTACTTCTCTAAATGATCGACCTTCTCCCTCAATCGTGGTGTGTCCGCGTTAGCTTTTTCTAATTCGAGACGTAGCTCGAAATTTTCCGCTTCCAAAGTCAAATTCATCTTCTCGAGGATGTCCTTCGTCATCTCCAGCTTTTCCAATTGACTGACTACGTAAGCATTGCCCTGTAAAATACGAATTATGTAAAAAACTGACGATACCTTGAATAATTCGTGTCAGGATCAACTGACCTGAGAAACGATTTCCAAAGCAGCGATTCGTCTTTTTTGCTCTTCGATTTTGAGCAAAAGGTTCTCGTTGTCCTCGTTCTCAAGGCGATCCGTTAGCTCTTTGATACGATCTCGAAGAGTCTGGCACTCCTTTTGAAGTTCTTCCATCAAATTTTGCTGCATGTTCGTCAAAGGTCTGGCAGATAAATTGCCAGCCACATTGCTTTCTGACTTCAACTTGCTTTTCAAGTACCATTTCTCTCTTTCCATGCAAGACACCACGGATCGAAGCTTTTCATAGTTCGTTAACAACTTCGTGTGCTCCTCTGTCTTTTCTTTAAGCTTCTCTTTCAATTTTTCAGCGGTCTGTTGCCACTTCTTTTGTTTCTCCCATAAGGCAAGCTCCTCTGCGGTCTGCACAATTAATTATACAATTAATTATTTATTGAAAATTTTGATAAAGAAGGTTGTTTGTCACATGTACCTTGGCTCTCTTCGTTTCTAGAGCTAAATACTCTCGATCCAGTTGAACTTTGGCTTTCTCCAACTCTTCCTCCAAGGATTTCACCTTACGTTCTAACTGTATTTCTCGTTGCGTCGTTTTCTTCTCTTGCGACTTCACGGCCATGTACCTATAATTTCGGTAATTAATACGATTTAACTTTTAAACAAGTATACAACCCAGTACCTGCGACTAAGTTGTTGCTTCAAGTCAGAGATCTCGTTCTTGTATGTTCTCTCCTTCTCCAGCAACGACTGTAACTGTTTCTTCATAAGTTCCGTCTGCGCGTTTTGCTGCGACTGATCGCGAGCAAAAGTTTGAGTAATCTCGTGAATTCTCGACTCCGCTTCACCGTGAGTTATCGCTCGTTGAGAACGGGTCGTAGACTCCATCGACTCAACCGCGTTCTTCATACAAAATAAATGAACGATTCAGTCTGTACTTATAAAATATTTAATTGAAAATTAAAACAATATTCAACTCTTCGATTTGTTATAATATTCTCTCCTATACGTGAAAGATTAACATTTTTACCACTTGAAAATTTAAATAAGTCTAGCTGTCAGGTGTAGTCTTTGATAGTCTCGACAGAGTATAGCCTTCGAGTGCTAAATATTATAATACCTGCAACTGCTGACATGCAAGACTGAGTTCATGTATCTTATCGTCCTTCTCCTGCAACTCCTTCATTAAAGACATATTCCCTTTAGTGATTAACACTCGATTCTCAGACAACTGTTTGCGAAGTGCGTCCGCTTCCGACTGCCATTTCTTCAACTCCCCGCGATAACTCTCCAGTTCGCTTTTGTGTTCCTCCTCCAATCTACCAAAAAAAATCCTTGTCCAAATTGTTCATCTCCCATACCTAATAACTCACCTTTCCCTCATTCGATCCATGTGTTTCAACCTCTCCTCCGCCAACCTGTGCCAACGTTCGCTCAGTTCCTTGGTAATGTTCAAATCTGCCTCTAAAGTCGACACTGTTTCCTGCAACCTAGCTACCTCTTCAGTCTGAACAGCATTACTCTTCGCAAGATCGATTCTGGTCTCCGTTTCCTGCATCCTATCGGACCCAGTTAATCTTTCCGGCTCATCGGACCCTTTCAACGAGTGAACCTTCTGAAGTTCGTTTTGCATCGAGTGAACTCGAGCCTGCAAGCTTCTGATCTCTTCTTGTAAACGAGCTGCAGCTTTGCTGTGCTCGTCGCGATCCTCCTTCAACAGGTTCTGATACCTGACTATAGTCTCCTCTTTCTGACCAAGTAACTTTTGCAAGCTGTTTATTGTCGATTTTAAAGCGAGCTTGTCGCTGTACTCGCTAGTCTGAAGCTGAGGATGTGAGGAGAGCTTGTACTCCTCCAGAAGCTTATCTTTTTGAGTCAATTGAAGATCCATGCTCGATATAGTCTTGTTCAATGTATCCACCTTCGTTTGATACTCTGCTATCTGCAACTCGTACTTGACTAAAGTGGAGGACCTTTCCGATGCAAGTTTCAGAGCTTGATTCAGCTGGTCACGTAGTAAGGACACTTGTTCGATCGTATCCTGTTGCTTCTCTTCGATCGTGTTTTCCTCCTTCTCCGATTTTTCTGCTTGACTCGCCTCTTTCTTGGAGTACACTTCTTTCTGACACGCCTCCGTCGATTGTTCTTTCGTTTCTTTCTTCGACGTCGAAATTTCCGAAGTTTGAACCTCCGTCTCGACAGTCTCTTTCTTCTCCAAGCAACAAGTGTAAGGATCCGTTTGAACTTCTATGGAACTCGTGTCTGGCGTTACTTGAACGGATGTGTGCTTGCTTTCGAGAGGCATAGGACTCGTTGTCGTGCTACGAGAGTCCATTTTCGATTGCTGCTGACCTTTGCCCCAGACTTTCTGAATTTGAATCATGTCGTGCTCCATGCTCGATATGATCGACTCGTAATCCATGAATCTGTTGTTTGCTGCTTGCAACTCGTGTTCTAGTTGCGTTATTTTTCGCTTGTATTTGAAATCCTAGTCAACAGATTACATTCAAGAAAATTTTTTAAAGATTTTTGTATGTGAGATCTATTCGATTCAAAACAACTTTCAATTTTTTATAGAAAGAATGGCAATCAACGTGTTAAAGAAACTCGTTAAAATAGTATAACCATGAAAATACTAAAAATCATTTAAAAATCCAATGGACCAGCAAGCAATTGAAGTGAAATTTGTCGAATAATTTTTTTAAAAGTAGTGATGTGCACGAAAAGAAACATACATTTAAAGTGTACTGAGAATATTCCGAAAAACGTTGCAGAATATCCTGCACCCCATTGCTTCCAATTTGTTGTTCGAGTATTTCTTTCAAGCTTTCCACGATTTGTAAACGATTCATTAACATTTCCTGCTGCTGTTTAGCATCCTCGTGGCACTCCTTCGCTTTTTTTATTTCAGAATCAATACTCCCGCGCTCTTCTTTCAATTTTATCGACAACGACACTACTCTATCTAAAGAGCTAATAGAAGTTGAACCTGCGTACATACTTTGTAGAAATCCTATGACATCTGTAAACGTTCTGTAAAGGGATTCCTAATTAATAAAATACTCTGTTACACGAAAGTAACGTAGATCTTCCTCAATAGCGAGATTGCGTTTGTAACTATTAATTATCCTAAAAGAATTCGTAAAACGAATTTAATCAAATTACAGAAGACACTTGAATAAATAAAATTGTGACAGAAATATTCTACTATCAGCGAGGCAAAGTGAAAAATTAAATTAAGTCTTGATCGAATAAGTTTCCTGGGGCCGCCATTTTGTTTGCGTACCAGTTTATGAACTTTGCCTTGCAACGTTTAAAGACTTAATGTATGTATTAAAGAATATTTCATTGATACAATTGCAGGACCCCCATAATATAAAGAAGTGTTAAAACATAAAATTACAAAGATGAAAACTTGCGAATTAATTAAATTCTACCAATCAATCGCCGTCAAAGAAGATTTACCCAGATTCTACGAAATGATTTCACCTGCAACGATTTTCGCACTGTTTCCGACAATCCTGCACATAAACGCGTAATCCCTCGCAAGTTGTCCTCAATTTCTCGAGTTCCTCTTGCTGATACGACAGCTCGTTCTCCATCCTCGCTTTTTGAGCGTTCAGCTCCATCTCCGATAGCTTTTTACCAGCCAATTCAAAATCCAATCTCGAAATCGTCGCTTTATCCTCGCTGACTGCTTGCAAATCCAAAATCTGATGCCTGAGATCGTCTAATTCCATTATTTTCAGTGAATTCAATGAGTACTGTTGTTCGGCTTCCTCGCGAGCAATTTGAAGCTGCTTCTTCAAGTTCTCGGTCTCTAGCTGAAGAGTCGCAACGTTATCCTTCAGTTCTTGTACACGATTATCGTCAAGGTTATCCATTTTCTCGAAACGCGGGTCTTTCGATAATCTCTTGTGTAGAATAATTAATTCTTCCTGCAACTCGGACTTCGCTGCGACCACTTCTTTCAGACTCTCTTCGCTCTTCGTCAGCTGAGCCTGCAAGATCTCGTGCAAGCTGCTAACATGATCAGCACGCTGTTTTTCTAAAAGTTCTCTAGCTTGACTCTCTTTCAACTTTGCCTCTAAGTCTTGTTCGCCTTCATGGTGAATCTGCTTTTGAAGATGATCCAGTAACTGTTCTTTCTCTCGCTTCACCATCTGTAATTCGCTCTTCAAGACTTCTACCTCCTTAGCGTTCTCCGAGACTAAATTGTTTTCTAACAAATTACGGAAACGTATACCAAGCTCTTCGTGTTTTTCTTTCAGCTCGTTATAAACGGTGTAGCTGACAGAATTGGACAGATTGCTTTGAACAGTCGAAATCTCACGCTCGAGGACTTTGTTGTGCTTGATAACATCAGCAAGCGATTTTTTTAAATAATTTTCATTTTTGATAGCTTCTTTCCGTACCTGGTAGACTTTTGTAGATTCTCTGTCCAACAATTGTTGAAGAGCAACATTCTTCCTGTTCGCTAGTAGAAGCTCGCTGGCCACTTCGATGTATTCCCTCGTTTTAATTGCGAAAGCTTTTCGAATTTCGTCCTCACCTTCCTCCAGCGTTTTTGCACTTTGCTCGTAAACTTCGAGCTGCATCTTCAACTTCTCTACTTCATTCTTCAGCTGCTCGGTTTGTTCTGATAAAGTATTCTTCTGTTTCTCCCATTCGTACGATGCGTTTTTGTACGTTTCTTGCAACTTGCTTATTTCGGAAGCGTACATCTTCTCGCTATCCGATTCGTCGATATATTCGTCGATGCTGGTGATTTGATTTCGAGATAACGATTGGAGCATGCTATCCTTCTTCTTGAGTTCTTTTCTGTAATTGTTGATTTTTAGCTAAAATCCTTCGACTGATTCGACGAAATATGTCGATTTCGAATAAATCTTATGAATGTGTCAAAAAATTAGTTTAAGGGATGAAATTATTTTGAAAATTGTGTTAGATCAAAGGTTGTCATATAAATATGCAATGAGTTTTCATTATAAATAATTCCAACGTTTCATTATAGACGTTCCCTGCGAATTTTATAAATGTACCTCATTTGTTTAATTTGCGCTCTTAATTCGGCGTTGCTGCCCTGTACAACGTTCAAGTGTTCCTGTAATCTCATCGCTGGATGATACCAACCCGCTAAATGTCTCACATCTAACGCTTCTAGCAATCGCTCTAACGTGCTCGATTGTATTTCCACGATGCTTTTACCTGGTATACCAAACAATTAAATTTTGTGTCATTTTTGACACGCGATCACGCATGATTATTTAACGAGGGTTTCGTAGGGGTAAAACACAAGTTATAAATATGGTTAGTACAGGTGTGTTCAAAAAGAGTATACAGTGTTGTTAAAGACTAAGATTGAAAATATAACTACAGGTGGTGCTAACAAAACGCTATACAGAGTCATAAATACTACGTAAACATCCCAACTATCCATGGGCATAGTTAGAAGAACAAATTTGTGCTATCTAAATTTTACCCTTTTTCCAAAAAGAGACTTAAATTGCAATTCCAAAAATTAATATTTTCATAAATCCGAAATTCGTTTAAAATAATAAGATGAATTTCACCTTGAAATAAAAACCTACGCCCATGTCTGCAAAATTTCATTGATCAGTTGACATGATCCCCTTATGAAAGGAATTTTGCGCGGGAAGAAAGAGAAGAAAACTGTGCATCATTAAAGTACCATTAAAATTAGCGAAAATTCACCGTCTTGATTTCGTATACTATCCAAAATTTCGTGCATTCCCGTTCTGAGAGCTTCGTTCTCCTCTATGACAAATTGCATGTTCTGCTTCAGTTCGAACATATTCTTCGATTCTGATTCCACCAGTTTCGTCGAATGCAAAAATTCCATGCCACTGTCGACGGTGGTGCTCGAGAAATCGAACTCTTTCGACGTTTTACTTAATTTGTACTTTAACACTCTTATCTACAACATTAAAATGATTGAGGAAAAGTTTCAATTCATCAAACAAATATTTCTTGTTCTTACATCCGACTTCAACTCTAAATTTTCCTCGAGAAGCATTTTATTTTGTTGAAGAAGTTCCTCCAATTTCTTTTCTTCCTCTTTCCGTTTTGCCAAGGCGTGTTGAATCGACACAGATTCGTGCTCCGGTATTCCTAGCTTCTCTCTAAAGTGTTTCATCCCGTTAACGTTTATCCATAGGAAAATTCCAACGAAAAATAAATTGCCGCAATCGCATAATTACCGAAGAGTTATGATTTCCATCTCTTGATAGGAATTCAACATTTCCAATTTGTTGACAACATTGATTAACTCTCTTATATGTTCGCTTTTACCCTTTAAATCGTTTTTCAGTTCCTTTATCTCATTTAACGCGTCTGTTAATCCTTGATTTTCGTCCTTGTACTTTCTCAATGTAGCTAATGCTTCACACAGCTGAATGAAAAAAATTACTGTTAAAATCCAACATGTGCTATGGATATTATTTCATAAACTGACTTTGCTACTTCTCAACTGGGCATCTTCCTCTGCTTGTGACAATTTAAGCTGTAAACTTGATATTTGCTCATTGGCATCTTGTAATTTTTTGAGTAATTCCTTTTGCTCCTTCCTTCTATCATGTTTTCCAGCCCTGGACCAAACGGTAGAAAAACATGTGTAATTGTATATCTGGTTGTTGATATTTTTCTTATCTAATGTACATACTTTTGTGCATCTTCTTTTAATTTTTCTATAATTGTAGCACCTTCATTTATTTCAATAGTCGCTTCAGAAAGTTTTGTTTTCAATTCGTCAATTAATTTGTCGCGACGATCTATTTCTTCGTTCAAATGAACAATTTCGGACTTGCTTTGTTCTTTGACAGAAACTACAGATTGAACCAGTGATTGTGACAAAGTTTCCTTCAATCGTTGAATTTCAGCATCTTTGTCATCCAGTATTGCCTAATAAATTGCTCATGAATCAAAACATACAAATGTTGATTCAGAATAAAATATGGATTTCATTTGTATGTACCTTCCATTCATTAATTCTAGCATCAATTGCTGCACCAAATTCGTCTATTGCTTTATCCCTGTCAATTTGCTGTGCTGTTATTTCCTCAATTTGAGCAACTAATGCAGCATTTTCTTGTTCTAAGTGTAATATATTTTCTGGAAAAAGGTGTTCCATCAACTGAATTGTAAAACTTTCAATGTTTGCAACTGTGCTTTTTGCTATAGTAACCTTTGAATTCTGTGGATTTAACATAAGCAGAGCTTAATTCTTCTGTCATTTCATTCATCTTTTGTGTTGCATCTTCCATTTCTTGAGTCAATAATGTTAATCTTTCTTTCAAAACTATGTTATCCTTTTCCATGGTCTAAGAAATTTTGAATTTGTAAGCAAACAGCTTAAACAGTATCATTTTCTTTCATTTACTTACCTCTAGTTCTGTCATAAGAATTTTAATCTTTTTATTTTTTTTTTGCAATACATCATCATGTTCAGTGCTTTCTGATACATCCATATGCTTGAAATGATAACAACATTTACAGAAACTATTATGTAAACACATTTATAAAGAAATTAATAAAATATCTTACTTTAGATATATCACTTGTTTCATGTTTTGTTTCAGGTGTATCCCACTCTACCCATAAAATACACAAAATTTTGTAACAATAAAAATATATCAATAAAACTGTTAAATAAGTGAATTTATAATACAAAAAATAGCCTGATATATTAAATTTCACATTCATTAAAACATATTGTACCTTTCTTTTTACGCTTAGCAGGTTCAGGTTTTAAAGAAGAAATTGTTTCTTTTAACTCACTGCATTCTAAAAGTAACGATTCTACCTATTGTGGGAATAAAGCATCAATAAGATCAATGAAAATGTTATCATACATAAAAAGGAAATGTAAGATCATTAAAAAATCAGCAAGCATAATTTCTTTTATTGAATAACAATTATATAAACAGTAACAGGAATATTCAACCAGCATTAATTTACATAAAGAGAAGTACTGAATAATTATTTTTACTTGATTGTCTTTATATTGAAGTATTTCTTGAGACATTTTCATTATAGTTCGTAGGTTATGTATATCACTAATTTCATCTACATCGCAACTAATCATGGCAGGATAAAGATCTTCCATGTCATCGTCAGTTAATGACGATGGATCTAAGGATAAAATATGATCCCAATCGGTACGACCCATTTTATTAGATTAATTATCACTGCAACAACCTCACAAAACTATTCAATCTGACATGTTCGATGTACACAAAGCAACGCTTGTCACTGGTTTCCATGGAAACTATGTTTTGAACCATGGACATAAGAAATATTCCCTATATTCGTAAATCCATGAACCACAATTTCTCAACAGGAAACAATACATATTTTATAAGTTTGATCCAGAGGCATATATAATGATCACCTAGCGGTAAAACTTTGGTACTAATAAAACTTACATAATTACTTTTTTCAACAGTACTTGATTTTTTAACGCTAATAAAATTGCATACGAGATATTTGTATACTTCTTTCACCTAATGTTTCTTTGATTACGTATCTCAAAAAATTCTACACTCTCATATCATTCTTGCGTCACATACTACTATATCAGTTGGGACTGGAATTACATCACAGCGCTTTCAGTGGTAGAAATAAAAATCAAAAACATTTATTATTTCAAACAATAAAAAAAAACAAAATTTCAACTCCTTTTAACAACGTTTCGCGTGTGACGCGAATATGTATACATATATACATAGATCACATTTTTATATTGTTATTACATTTTATCGTATGTCAAAATGTTTTCACGCTTCGAACCGACTACGCAAAAATGCCGTGTCGAGAACTCTTAATTCGTTTGATCATACTAACAATAGTAGTAATGATGAAACAGACGCAAATGTTAAATTAGATGGTACTTTGTCAATAAAAGAATGCAATGGCTTTGGGTTTATAACCCAGATATAGCTAGACCAAGGAAACAATACAATATTCTTCGCTTGCAGTTACAGGCATATTATAGTGCAATGAAGTGGTTAAACTGTAAAGTCCCTTCATGCAATATTAATAATACATGTTTAAAGAAAGCAATTTCTCTGAAAAATATTTGACTATTTAGTAACTTTCTTTTTATTTTTCTTTTGTTTCTGCATACAAAGGCTTATAGGCAATTGTATTTGTGGAGCAGATGGTGTATAGGTATGATCAAATATAGGTATCTGTATATTTGCCTCCTGTAGGTGTTCGATTAAGCCACTACTCCGACCACTTTTAGCATATCCAAAATTTAAATGTTGTAGCACACGACGAAAGCTTGAGGAACTGAATGTAGGTAAATCTTCATCCATATTGACCACTTCCAACATCTTTTTAACAGTTGGAACTTCTTTTCTGTGCCAAAAGTCATGAACATGTTGTCGAATTTTTGACTTCTGTTGGTCATTCAATTTATCAAATACTCCTGGTTTAGTGCGAGTTACAGTGGGTGAGGAAACCTTCCCTGTTTTTCTATACTCTGACAAGACAGCTGAAATTGTCCCAACACCAATTCCACTTGTCTTGGATACCATTGCCCTTATGTCCTTATATGTAGCATTTGGATATGCCTCTAGTTTCTCATGATATATGTTTATGATCATTTTCTTCGCTTGAGATCGAACAACCTGTAAAATGATAACTTTTTTCATTGAAAAAATACAAGTACTTAACAAAGATGAAGACTCAATTTTTTTATTCCTTTTATGTAAATTTTGTATCTCTTACCTTTCCTCTGGGATTTCTGTTTGGTGCAGTTCTGCTAGTAGAGGGTTCCATTCTTTTTGACACTTAATTAAAAATAAAAACTATAAAGATTGTTATTGAAAACAACACTTTCGTAAACAATAACTGAATATTGCAATGATCATGTTTCATACGACACTATGGAAGATATAATCACCATCACGAGAGAATGTACTTATCGGAAGACGAGTTTTCCGTTCATTCTGCGCACATTGGTTCTAATTGGTTCTAACCTGTTCCGTAATCAAAGATAACACGCATGCGCTTTTCTGCATTTGCGACATACCTAGTGATCTTTTATTTAGTATACTTTCTACGCCATCACTGCTTCCCTTCACTCATATATTTTTGTCCACCGGATACATGAGTATGAAGTGAGAAGCAAATAGTAAAGGGAAAACATACTGACTATGGAAAACTTTCTGAACTTAGCAGAGATGCGCGAAAATAATTACATTCTTTTATGACGGGAACTATAGATGCACAATCGCCTAAGAGAGACAAATGAGTAGGGGAATAACCGATACTATACCAAAAACAGACAGAAACTCGTCAAGTTGAAGTTATATTCTTATTTGGTTTTCAGAACAGAACGATGTTTAGAGGACACATTCTTTTCATAATTTTTCTACACGAACCAATACAAAAATTAAGATATTTTAAATCTTTGCCAAATCAAGAACAGTATAAACGTTATATAGTTAAAAACAATAATATGTACACTATTTTTTGATATTGGTTAACTAACATCTGACATTGTATGTGACACTCACTTACACTAAGAAACATGTATGCATATATATACACATAGCAAGCTCTATCACAGTGGCAGATTATTTATGCTAGCATTTATTTTGTTACGTCGTATAGCTACGTGAAAGCAAACAATAAGTGACCTCTTATTGTCTGCTAATATTTGCCATCTGTACGAACGTATCTTTATATACACATGTTTCAAAGTGGTTTGTATTTGACACCAATATTAGAATCGTCGACACATGATGGCTTACTATAGACTTAAGAAACCGAAAAAGCCACTACTGCACTAGTAGCCAAAATTTATAGCTCTATCAGTACCAATGTTGTACCGCTAGATGGTTATACCGTTTTTGTATATTATGTAATTCAATTTTCTTCATTTTCGATTTTATTGATGTTAGAAGTCATTAAAATAATTCTCATTTTGAGAAAGTGCTCATTTTTCCTAAAAAATGCAGCTTTTTCTTGTACTAGGTATATGTATAGATTCATCGCTTCTGTTTAGATGGCACCAGTAATACCTTTCAACCCGCAATAATATAAAATTAAAATACTGGCACAACTTTCTATTTTATTAAAATGATTTTTCCTGAATAATATGATATGTTGTTTTATTGCTGTACAAAATAATTATGAAGCAAATGTTGTATCATTTAGTTATGAAATGCAGTACGTCGATATGGTTCGTTCCTTCTCAGTAACGTAATGATGTCTCTGTTGTCGCATCGACCGCTTCAGTTGTGCGTTGCAGTCATTAATTTGTAAAGTACTTTTAATGAATAAATAGTGATAAAGTACTTTCTGGTTTTTCTTTGGATGACAATAAAAGATCCATCAAAATGCCGCGTATTATGATAAAAGGTGGTGTTTGGCGGAACACCGAGGTAATATTTCATTCCTAACCTGAGGTGTGTATTTTCATACAAAGAACGTTTCCTTAATTACTTTCATTTTTAGGATGAGATTTTAAAAGCCGCTGTTATGAAATATGGCAAGAATCAGTGGAGTCGGATAGCATCTCTTTTACATAGAAAATCTGCCAAACAATGTAAGGCACGTTGGTTTGAATGGCTAGATCCAAGTATCAAGAAAACTGAATGGAGCAGAGAAGAAGACGAGAAGCTTCTTCACCTTGCAAAATTAATGCCAACGCAATGGAGAACAATTGCACCAATTATTGGTCGTACTGCTGCACAATGTTTAGAACGCTACGAATATTTACTGTAAGTTTTAAATATGATAGTAGAGTTAATGTTTGTATAATTATGCTATACATTTTTAACTTTTATGATAGAGATCAAGCTCAGAAGAAGGAAGAAGGAGACGATGCTGCAGATGACCCACGTAAATTGAAACCAGGAGAAATTGATCCTAACCCAGAAACAAAACCTGCAAGACCTGATCCTAAGGATATGGACGAGGATGGTAAGGTTTCTACTTTATTATGTGTTGTTCATTATTATATGTAACAACAATAAAATTAGTAATTTTCAGAATTGGAAATGCTGTCTGAGGCACGTGCTAGGCTTGCAAATACACAAGGTAAAAAGGCAAAACGTAAAGCTAGAGAAAAGCAATTGGAAGAAGCTCGCAGACTTGCTGCTCTACAAAAACGTAGAGAATTGAGAGCTGCTGGTATCACTGTATCACAGAAAAATAAACGCAAACGTGGGGTTAATTACAATTCCGAGATTCCTTTTGAGAAACGACCAGCAGCTGGATTTTATGATACATCTAATGAACATGTTGATCCACTTGCTATTGATTTCTCAAAGATGAGACAGCAACATTTGGATGGAGAATTGAGACAAGAAAAAGAGGAAATGGAACGTAGAAAAGACAAGCAAAAATTGAAACAACGTAAAGAGAATGATATCCCAATGGGAATGTTGAATAATGAAGAACCAATAAAAAAAAGAAGTAAACTTGTATTGCCAGAACCACAAATATCTGATCAAGAGTTGCAACAAGTGGTCAAGCTTGGTAGAGCATCAGAGGTATACTAAATTACTTATACAATTAACAACTATATGCTGATCGCGTAAATATTTCGACTTCATAATAATGTACAATAGGTTGCTCGAGAGGTTGCTACTGAAAGTGGTATTACGTTATCGGATAGTTTACTTGCCGATTATTCTTTACCGACAAATGCAGCCGCAACTCCTCGTACTCCGGCTGCTGCAGACAGAATTCTCCAGGAGGCTCAAAACGTTATGGCTCTTACTCATGTTGATACTCCATTGAAAGGTTATTTATTATTGGTGTACTTTTATCTACTATCAACATGTATAAAATATTAATTTCTTTTTCTTCTGTATAGGTGGATTAAATACTCCATTAAATAACTCTGACTTTACTAGTGTCGTACCTTCAACGAATGCAGTGGCAACCCCTAACACAATTTTGGCCACACCATTTCGCTCTCAGCGTAGCGATGGAACACCAGCCAATTCATTTAATACACCAGCATCTGCTCGTACACAAAATGGAGTTTTAGCAGCAACACCAGTTCGCGATAAACTTAGTATTAATCCAGATGAGAATGTAGATGGATCAGAGACTCCATTAATACAAAAACAAGTAAAAGAACAGCTGCGTGCTGGTCTCAGTTCTCTTCCGGCACCACGTAACGATTACGAAATAGTTGTTCCTGAAGGTGAATCAAAAGATGAATCCACTACTTCACCTGCTACAGAAATTGTTGAAGATCAGGCTGATATAGATGCCAGACAACAGCAGGAATTAATGGAACAAAGTGCGTAGCAGATGGTTTCTTTAGATATAAAATTACTTATTCTGTACGAATCATTTGTAACAATGATATATTTCACAGAGAAAAAGGAATTATCTCGTAGATCACAAGTTATACAACGAGATTTACCACGACCGGTTGATGTAAATATGAATATCTTAAGACCATTCATGGATACTCCTTTGACGGACTTACAAAGAGTATGATTATATAATTCATAAATATACAGTATATATTTATATAACCATACGATCATAAAATGACTATTTTATTTTAGGCAGAAGAATTAATTAAAAGAGAAATGATCACAATGTTGCAATATGATGCTCTACAAAACCCAGTACAACAACATCGTAAAGGTGCTTCGAATTCACTAGCTCACGCACAAGCGTATTTAGAGCAACATCCATACATTAATTTTGAAGAAGATGAACTTACCGCTGTAAGTTGAACGCGTTATATACATATAAACCTCCAGTAGTGTATGTACATCATTCGTTCATTATGTTTCCGTTTTACTTAGGCTAAGAAGCTCTTACTGGATGAAATGGGGGTAGTTAAAGATGGTATGGCCCATGGAGAATTAAGTTTAGATTCCTATACAACTGTCTGGGAAGAGTGTTTATCACAAGTATGTTTAAAACAATATTTTGGGATTCATCAATATATGTGCTATTGTGTATGCTATTATATGTATTATATTTTGTAGATATTGTACCTGGAAACGCAAAAGCGGTATACACGAGCAACATTAGCTTCAAAAAAGGATAGAGTGGAAGCATGTGAAAGAAAATTGGAAGAAAATCGAATGCATATGACTGGAGAAGCTAAACGAGCGGCTAGGATGGAAAAGAAATTAAAAGTTCTTACCGGAGGTTACCAGGTACTTTCGTTTTTAATGTACAACGTGTACACATATTATTACTTACATAGCTAATATTAATTAATTCATTTTCACAACAGACTAGGACACAAGTATTAACAAAACAACTTCATGACTTATGGGAGCAAATAGAACAAGCACATTTAGAACTTTCAACATTCAAGTTTTTGCAAACGCAAGAAGAAGCTGCAGTGCCGAGGAGAGTAAACGCGCTTATGGAAGATGTTAATAGACAAACAGAACGAGAACGTGTATTGCAAACGCGATATGCACAATTGCAAGATCAACTGCAACAGTGTTAAATATTGCCAATCTGATTTACTGTAATATATATTGCAAGTGTTGTAAACGTTTTGTGAAAACAAAAAGTTACTTTGTATACAAATTTACTAAAAACGATGCTTCGAACAAGCAAACATTCTCGAAGATCTCAACTTTGTATAATAAAATATATCATTTATTTCAAATTGACAATCCAGTCATTTTAGATTTGAAGAATTTCATGTGAATATAATTTATGCAAATTTTAAAACGTATACAAAATTAGCATAAAAAGATACATAATGAATAAAAGAGAAATGAAAAATAAATAAAAATGTTTACTTTTACTTCTACATTATAGTTTCTTTGAATTCCATGCAATTAATATAAAGTTTATATTAATCTAATACGTAGATAAATTTACTTACATCTCAATTTACAAATCGGTACATTAAGCGTTCGAGAATAACGGTAAGACTAATATTTCGTAACTTTATACCGGAAGTAATAGAAAAATCTTAAAAGCGCGGGCTACTTTGTTTTATTTGTAGTGATTACTACAAGATATTAAAGTGTATAAATATTTTTAAAATACCTAGAAATTTTTAAAATGATAAAAAATGTATCAAAAGTAATTAAATATACGTTTATTAATCGATAATATATTTTAAAACGTCAAACAGTATGCGCATACGTACACTTTCTGTTCTGCGCATACTTCACTTTCTGCTCTGCGCAACTTCCGCTTCTTTTAAACAGTTCGAACTTCGTGGGTGACGCGTCAAAGTTATAATCTCTTAATTATTTAATTTGTCAAACATTGTTTTTAAATGATTCAAAGTGTGTAAATAATATATTTACTAATAGTGATGTATATAAGTGAAAAACAATAAACAATAATAATAGATATTTAGAATAAACGGTGATAAGATATTAAAAGAAGTGCAAATTTGAAGTGCTTGTGTAGCTAACAAAACTTCATCTACTGTAGCTCATGTACTGAGTGTACTTCATGGTAAATTAAAATCTTAAATTATGTATATATGATTCGAATTATTATAAAAAAATGAAATATACAAAGAATATTTGTATTTTGTTTCAGGATAAAGAAGGTGCAACGCGGATAATCGTGATTTCATTGCAATCTACTGTCGGTAAGTACAAATTTCAATTTGAAGTGTTCTTCATTTTATTATTTTTTGTCACAATGCGTTACAAATGTTTACAAATGTCGTGAATATAAATATAATAGGAGTAAAAAATATTCAATATAAAAAGTATAGTATATACTAATTTAATAATTCGATAAAAAATTAAGATTTTTTTAATTAAAAAGGAACAAATATTATTCACTAGTGTTTGTAAGTTTAATCGTATAATATTAAAATTCAATTTGATTATTCCACTCGTTCCTTACTTATTCACAAAAGCTTCACTTACAAAATTAGGAAAGTTAAAAATGATTTCGTCCGGTATCGCATTTACTTTTAAACTAATACTGATCTCAAGTATAAATGAAAGTTCAAACTTATAATTAAACATTTATAGCCATGGTTTCCACCCTACAAATGTTCTGCCCAAAACATTTAGATCAGTCGCTTGATCCAGCAAGCATTCAACCTAAAAAAGAAAATAATTTTTTTAACAAATCACTATAAAAATAATGAATTACAAAATTACCTGTTCTTCAGGAGTTAGGAAATTATCTTTTATTTTAGCTCGACTTCGTTTAATATCGTCATCCCCAGTAACTATGGCACAATATCTATGAAAATATTTATCGTTATGTTGTTCTTTTAGTTGGTCTATTGTAATTAAAGATGGTTTGATGCCATTCAACTTTTTCGTAACCGCTTCAATCTTCTTCATTGGTACCCATTTTACATCTGTGAATTCAATTAAATTAAAATATGAATAAATTATTATAATTCACGTCTATTCATAAATTAAAATAATTCAAATTTTGAAGATTACCTGCAATATCCTCTTCATTTTCTTTCAATGTTTTGTTGATGTGTTCAGTCCAATTTAGTGGTTCATGAACAAACACATCCATACAGGACAAAATAGGTCCTTGTTCGTTTCTTATTGCACGCAATGTATGAATCATTGTTGCGCCCAAAAGATCTGTTTCTGTGAAAGGTTTCAGTAAGCCCAGAATCTGAGGCGTTAATCGGAAAGGCATTAATTCAGGTATCCTTTGATCAACGCCAGCATCAAAGGCTAGCCCAAAATCAATACCTAAACATTTCCCCGAATCGACATTGATCAGTGTATTTTCTAAATGTCGATCACCAATACCTAAAATCCAGTGTGCAATGCACATAGTAGCATAAGAAGTGATAAAATTCTGGCGCATTGTAACAAAGCCTTCCACTGTGGGACACAGTATATTGAACGTTTTACGTAAACCGTCCCATTTTGTTTTATTGATAAGTTCGTTCATTTTGGCAGTCACTTTCGAAGCAGTATATTTCCTTACTGCCTCCTTGTACCATTCGTATTGTCTTCCAGAGTTTGCAGCACTTTGTATCCATTTTGCATATTCTTTAGGTATGTTATCGTTTCGATCCGTCTCTTGCTTTGACAATGTAAAGTATATTGATTCTTGTAGAGACCTCGTGTTATTTACCCACTGTATCAGACCGACAGTTTTGGATAGAGGGATCACCTAAATTACAAACAATTTGTTATTAGTTTAGGTCCTTAAATAATTGTTTAATAATAACAGCCAGCTTATTAGGTATCATAATATTTAGCTGATATGAAGTTAGGTATAGTAGTCTATACATGTACAGAGTTGAAAAGATGATTTGACTTACCTGATAAGTATCAATAGACAGCTGTCTTTGCCTACAAGCTGGATCAACGTGCAATATTTTATTCATAGTTGAGAATAGCTGTTGCAATCTTTGATCCTGTCTCAAATCCTCTCCGAACTTTGCTAAGAAATGATACTCTTTACCATCATTACCCAGCATGGTAATCCTGATTGGTCTCCTTACTGACTGCATCACTTTTACGCTAGGATCCATTTTGATGATCCTCACATGATTCTGAGGCACAGGTCTTTTATTACCTGTATACTGCCCAGGTATTTCTATGTCCTTATCAGAAAAATTATACAACCATGGACTATAATCCAGCAGTTTGAATCTGCTCTTACGCCTGTTAAGTGATTCCTTAATAGTCTCAACCATCTTGGCTATTTGTCGTTTAATTTCATCAGCACTCTTACGTTCCAGTGCCTTTATCTGATTCTTGTATTTTGCAATCTCGTTGAAGATGGTCCCTGGTTTTATGCTATCTTTGGTTGTACGTACATTCGGATATACCTTGTTCATGAATGTATCTATAGCCGTGGCCGGTCCACGTGGCAAATTCTTAATTAGCTCTGCCAAGTAATGTTGCAAATATAATTCTGGTTGAACCACGTACTGCATAGCTGCTAAAAATCGTTCGACCCAGGGTCTGTTGTAAAGAATTTCTCTGATCTCGTATGTTTTGGTATCGTTCTGGAGAGAAGGGTTCGTTTCCATGGTTAAATGGAACGTGTAGATAATAGCATCAGGATAAGTCTCGGCGATTCGTTTGAGAATAGGCAGGATCAACGGTGCCATAGATGTTCCTAAGTGCGAGAACAATTGAGCCTGCCACGAAAGGAACAACCATGTCTGAATATGTTCAGTATGTTTCATGAAAATGTCTATCGTTTCTTGATCTTCGAAGTACTCGGTTTTCAGCAAGCAAGGGAAATAGTGAACTGCTTCGCAAGATCCATGCTTCATTGCTTTCAGAGTGAACCTAACAAACTCTCTAATCACCTGAACATCTTTCGCGCCACGACATAATTTTTCATAACAGTATTTCGCAAATATGTAATAGCTCTCGGCTCTGTTCTGTGTCTTCATCTCGCAACATCTGGACAAGTTAGTGAAGCTGTAGCTTTCCAAGGATTCTTTGATCTTGGCCAACTCACAGTCCTCAGCGTTTAGATCTTTCAAAATAATTGTATTGGTCGTCAACAATGCTGCAAACGATTCGTCCTCTTCGCTCAGTTTCACGAGTCTGGATGCTATGTTACTAATTTGTCTTCTAACATTGACGTGAATAATGGGGCTTATATTATCCTTCTGCAGAAGATTGTGACAGTGTTTCCAGGATGAGGTGTAATTTGACGATTTCTTCGTCACATTCGTTTCGAGTTCTCCCATTAAGTATTTCAGCTTCGCACCGGTTAACAAGAACTGGTGTAGATCATCGCCGTTTGATAATTTGTTCTGTTCTATTTCTTGCAAATATTTCTTCGCTATGTATCTATGTTTCTGGTTCAAGGACGCCTCGACCATTTTCAGTCGCATATTGAAGGTAATCGTCTGCAATTTCTGAACGATTCCAGTCTCCTCATCCATAGTGTATTCCATCGAATCGGGTGAGGATTTTTTTAATTTCTCACCGAGCACTGATTTGATGAAGCACGTTCTGTAGGATATTAATTTGTCCCATGGAAGCAAAGCATCTTGAGGCGAGGGTACACTGTTGTTCCAAATCTTCAAGGTAGTGTCCATGTCGTCCGTATTATCTATCGTTTTCAAGACCTTTATGTATCGATTGATATCACCGATTATTCGCAGTTTTTGTAATTTACGGATTCTGAGTTGAGTGGCCAGGGGGTGAAGCCCGATCCACTCTTCTTTCATCTCATCCAAAGTGTTTATTAAAAATTCATTGGAAACTTCCAACTTGTTGTTCAGTAGGAAGAGCATCGATGATTCCTCTCCAAAGAATCGTTTGATATGCTTTACTTTCACCTCATCGTTCAACCAATTCTCCACGATAACTATATCGTCTCTGAAGTTGTCATCATAATTATCATTGACCAATTTTCGGGCGTACACCTCAAACAACCACGGGAACATCCAATCTTTCCACGAATCATTCCAAATATTGTTTATATCGCCGTTTAATCTCTTCTTTATATACTTATCGACTTCGTCCCAATTGCATAAGTTACCCAAACATTCGAACAAACCTTGCAGACAATGTTCTTTGACCAATTCTGATTCCACTTCGTACGCTTTTTCGTACGCTGTCTTCGCTTTCAGCCAATTATTTGATATTTGTGCAAATGATGCAGTCTAAAATTAGAGAAAAAGTTGCTAGTATCAAAAGTAAAAGAGATACAAATGTGATTGATTTTGACTGTGATGTGTATACATACCCGTATATCTTCATCTGTGATATGATGTTGAAAAATGCTGAGGACCACGTCCACGTTATTCAGTGATTCATAAAGATTCGTCAACTGTAGCCATTCAGATGATGAATCAATAACGACGTGGGTTCGTGGTTTCTTTTTAGGCGGCCCAGACGTATTCTCCACAGCATGAATTATGTTTTCCTCCAGAACAAGTGATCCAAGGAAGTTCAAATTGTTGGATCTTGAGGCTTTTGTAATAATTTCCGGCGAGCAGTCTATCACACGAGTTTCCAATAGTATCTCCAAAATCGCACTCATGACGGAACTCCCTTGTCCATTCTCAACGATCCCCTTTAAGCTGTTTGCAACCTGTTCTACAAAATCGTTTTGTCTGCGCTCCTTGAGTAACGAGCAAACGATAGAAACTATCAAGTCTTTACAAATCAGTTGGTCCTTTATGGCCAATTGTTGCAGTGGCTCGATCAACGTGGCATGTGATATCTCAATATCTGGAAAATCACCTATTCTATATTTTCGGTATAATTTGATGCTGCTCCTTTGTCGTGCATGTTCCTCTCTTAACATTCTGAAGCGACGTACGTTCTGTGAAATCTGTTTCCTTCTCATAGCCGCAGAAACGTCACTTGAATCACGTAGAAAACGTGGAGTCGTTTTGACCTGATACTTGGCTGGAATTTCTGGTATCTTAAACACGCCATCATCTGGATCATCTGGCGCATCAAATTGATCATCCATATAAGTCGGTTCAAATTCAGGCTCCTGAGTCGCTTGAAGTTCTAATTCAGCATTAGAATTATAAGTCCACGTATCAGTTATTTGTGTGGTGAACGTCTGATTCATCTGACTGGTTAAGGTCGCTGCAAACAGAGGAGCTTTTGATCCTAAATTCCTGGTTCTCCATGATATTGCCACTTTATAATCTTTGTAACTACAATTATGTAAAGGTTCAAACAGTATCTCGTTGTAATTGCTAGATTTCTTGGTAAGGTCTAAAATCATCATGAGTATGAATGGCAAAAAGTTACTGCTAACAGCAGGAGTGTATTTGGATAGAATATCAAGTAGTCTTTGTTTGCAGGTATCTGTTAATCGGTCATCTTCTGTCCAAAAGTTTAGTATTTTCTTGTGTAATGTCTCAGCGGGATCTAGAACAGCATTCAGCAAAATTTCTGTACTGAGAAGCATCAGATCTTTTATATTGTTGTCTGATACTTCGTCAGAAGCATCGGTAGCATATTTACTATAAATCTCCATACATATACTGTAAGCTAATTCCCTGAATTTTGAAGCGTTATTCTTTGTATATGGCGGTACTAAATTTACCAATGGTAAAACATTTGATGGTGGAAGTATGGGAATCAAAGAATTAATAATTTTCAGTGCTACTTCCTCACAGAGCGAAATCTTATTCATCAAGATCTCGCTAAACCTCATATGAGCTAGTTCTTTTATTATCTGGTCTGCACTAAGATTTGGTATGCAGTGTAAAAATATTTCTAGGCAATTTGACCGTCCCAAAGCATCCACTCTGAATATGTTTGCAGCAACAAATTCAAAATAAATTACAGCTGCTTTCTGATAACTTTGACACAGTGCAAGAATGCATTTCACTTGTCTGCTTTCAAATTTCAGGTGCATCTGTCTGAATATTTTCCGAATTTTTTCAGTTATCCGTTCTGTCAGGGTATCATTATCTTCCACAGACTTTAAAATCAAACCAAGGCACTTAAAGGTGTGTAAAACAGTTTCTTCGTTAGCTTGCCACTGTTCCAGTGAATTCTCTAAAAATTCTATGACATCATTTCTTTCAACAATGTCCTCCTTTAAACCATGGGTCAAACAAATCAGTATTAAATAGACTGTGGATGCAGGAGCACTTTTCATTTTATTCTCTAAATTTGCAGGTACCTTCAAATATTTGTCCCAGACTGTAAGCATCGTTTTTATCATGTCCATGTTATATTTGTAGATACTTTTAGGAACTTTATTGGTTCTTTCTACCACTACCTTTTCAATCATGATTTCCCATAACTGCTGTACTACCAGCTTGCCATTGTTTTCATTAAACTGGATTTCAAGCGACTTTTCTAAACACATGCTCTGCCAATCTATCAACATCTGTATAATGTCAAGAATAATGTAGTTTAATTCATTCTCTCTCAAATATGTGTACACTGTATACATTGTTGGTTCCATCAAGAATTTTACGTAATGCTTAAACACATCTTGCACATTAAAGGCAATTTTTAGCATGAACAATCTTACGTTATTATAATTTGTTGATACCATAGAATTGAGGAAGGCCTTTAGCCACTTTGGCATTGTATCATCGTCATCAGATGGTATAGATATTTTTTCTGCTATTATGTAATTTAAAACTCCGCAGATAGATGCCATACATTCATGATTATTCAGTTCATCGCTTTCAAATGTTAAACTCATACTTTCCTCTTTATTATCAGACATTTTATTTATAACAGTTTCATTAAAATCATAGGCATTTATATCTTCATTCAAAGTACAAGTAGAAAAATCATTACTGTACAAATATGACTGTTGTCTAGACGCATTTCTTTGGTTTATTTTTTGTCTTATATTAATCAACTTCTTGTAGTACTTTGGACGTTCATTAACCGTTTGCTTGAATTCATATTTCTTCTTGCAATCTATGATATTTTCCCAAATTAACTGTCGCTTGTTTCTATTCTCAGCAAAGATACTTATGAACGAGTCTTCGTCTTTCTTTAAAGCGCACAAAATAGTTATGCAACAATTATACGCAGAACAATGCAACAATCTCATTATCTCTGTGTGTTCAGGATCAGGTGTTTTTAACGTACGTATATTTAATATATTGCCGTACAAACTCTGTATGAGTTCTCTGCCTGTATCAACAACTTCAATGGCATTTCTGGTAATCAGACTATCTTCGTTATCTATTTCCTCCAACTCTATTTTCCCAAATAAAACATTAATAAGATCGTAACACCCTATTTTTGATACTACAAGCTGTTGTATATCAGAGCTATTTCCAATAAGACTTCGACAAATTGTCGTGTGTATTTCTTTGATATTTCTTTCAAAGAATTCTCGTATCTCAGTAACTTTACAAAAGTTAAACGATGGTGTAAGAAAATTGTGCAATATGTCAAATCTATCTTTCATCGGTGCATTTTTCATGAACAGTTTGTACGCTGATTCAATTGACTCCACAACATATTCGCTGCTGATTGAACTGAAGTACTTTTGTATATATTCGTTGGTCTTTTCGTTGCATAATTTTTCAGCAATCCCAGCTGCGAATAAAATTACAGTCTCGTACACCACGATTGATTTAGTAACTGGTAATAACGTTAACAGCGTTTGGAAATAATTGGTTATTTTTAGAGCTTCTATGTTTCTTTGATTCAAGTCACTTTGACTTGCACTCTCTCTGCAGTTTCTTAAATTGCGTAAAATAACAAGTATCTCTGGTTTTGCGCCAGATGTCATATCAGTTAGACAAACTAGGAAATTCTGAAGAATATGAATTTTGTACTGCGTGTCAGAATTTTCTATCAACTGATTAAGAATCCATGCATAAAAATCTTTGTTCAAAGAAACCACTTCTGTTGGCTTCACCATTAAATGTACTGCAATTCCAAAAATACTTATTACTTTCTGCTTCCTGTCTTCAAAGTTATTTATAACTTTTTCGAATAATGTAAATTTTGTAATGACACTGTTCACTAATGTCTGTGTACTATCATGCAATTCCTTCTTATGAAGTCTTACAAACAAAAATAATTGTTCCGTTATCGTTAACAAAATAAATGGATCTCCTTGCAATAAATCAATTAACATTTCTATTGTTTCTTTTGGAGCCATTAACATGTATCTAAATATTTCATTCTTGAACGTGTATAAAAAGTGTATGCCATGTTTGATGCGATTTGAGTCTTTCATAACCATTGTATCAGTCTTCATCAATGTAATTACTGTTTTCATCATCGATGCCTATAAAAGATAAAATTTCATATTTTATTTTAAATTTAAATCTTCAATGTACATGCTATTTGGATATTTTGGTAATATACCTTATAGTGTATGAAGAAAAATTCCATCAAAATCTCTAAATAATCTTTGACAGATGTTTTAATATTTGTGCAGACAAGTTCTCCCATTTGTTCTTTTACCAAGATCTTGAAAATTTGTTCAATTCTATTTTCTGGTTGTTGAATGTATTCTGCTACCTACAAAGAAATCAACTTCACTATGAAATGCTATGAAATAATAATAGGAAATTATTTATTGTATATCTTACATTATTTAATTGCTGAAGAAGATTATGACGTTCTAAAAAGATTAAACCTTTGACATATTGTTTAAGTGCAATGCGGCCATGGAAGCCAGAAATAATTGTATCTAAGTCCAAGAAATGGTTTAACTGTTTCTCCACATATGCCGAAAGTTCTTGTTTAATTAAAAACCATATTGAATTATCGGGTTTCTTCGTAATAGCTTCTAACAAATTTCCTATGACTACAGGAAGCGCTTCAATAATTTCAAAATTCTTTGCATTAAATCCTACAACGTATGGGCATATTATACATTTTGCAATTAATTCGTACAAATCTTTGTTGAAAAAGAAGTCTGGGATGAAACTTTCCTGCATTGAAAAAATTCAGATGAATTAAAACTCGATATAATAATAATTTAACTATAAACAATTTACTTACATCAAGATTTAGAAGAATTTGTAGAAAGTCAAATACTGTTGTTATTGTCTTACACTGTAACGTCTGTAAATCATCAAGTTCCTCCGACAATATCACAAAATCTATCTCTTTCTCTTCTATTTTAATCTTATTCATTACGAAAATAAAATTCTTAGCACAGTTGAAAATTATTTCTCGCTCTGAGTTCGAACTACCAAATAAATGTTCTGTATCCAACAGATCATTGTTGATTAACCAAATGTAACAATCCAAACTTCTCAAAAGAGGCATTATGCTTCTAGCAGAAAGGCTTTCTATTTTCAATTTCAGATCCTTTAACATTATACCGTTAAACGTTTCAATTCCATAAGTGCTGATATAATTATCTATCATTGTTCTGGCTGAATCGCAATCGGTCATATATGGTGAAAATTTAACGATTAGATCCATACATTTTGCTCTGCAACATTGGTCCAAGCAACCGCACTGAGTGAACAACCAATTTACTGCGTCTGTTAAAGTTACATCTTCAAATTCATGTGGTTTCCTACGATTTTTGTACTTGTCATTTAGTACATCATTTTTTGCTAGCACAACTCTTTCAACGTGATCCAGCGCAGTGGTAATGGAAATATCGTTACAACCATCCAAACTTCTGATAAAGCAATATAAAATCTCCAACCAGTACGTGGACACAATTTTTTCGTCCTCACGTAGGATAGTGTAAAGATGATTGAACGCAGTTGCAGCTGCTATTCGTTTGAACATAGAAGGATGTAGAGCGAAATTTGTAATCTTATACATCACTTCATCAATGTTCAAATGTATTGTCCTATCATCGTCCGCCTGCTTGATGGACCAGTTGGTAAACTCAGCTAAACACATTCCAGAGAATTCTCTGACAGATGAATTCGACTCATTACTCAAACCATCGAAAAGCGAATCGAGGAAGTGTATGGTCGCTGGAGACTTTAGCATAAACTTTGAACTCAGCCAATGCGTAAGTTGCAGCATGAATGGTTGAAAAATGTTTCTGGGCGTCTCGTCGAAGTCGCAACCCAAATTAAGTAAGGCCGGGTATAATGTTACGTATATAGAAACAAATTTGTCAGCATTTGTCGTTAAATTTTGTGATGTTTTACCAAGAATAAATGATATTATTGAATGAAGTACTTCACAAGCGCTCACTTTTATGCGTCGGTCTCCAGAAGTTTGAGCTAAGAGTATCAATCTTGGTAAAATTTTATCGAAACAAATATCCACTTGGGTATCCGAGAATGTCAATGAATACTTGAGTAAATCCTTCTTGTCCCAAGTGGCTCCAACATTCATAGACCTTTTATATATAAAATTCAATATTATATCGGTGTCTAGTGAAGCTATAAATAACAAAACTCTCATCTGAAATCTTTCCAAAGTATCCATATCATCTCTTAACATTATGCGTTTAATAACTTTTCGTTCGGTTTCTATGATATCCTGTAAAAATTCTGTGGAACTTTCCCCGCTTTGTAAATATGGTTCTAAAAATGGTACAACTTCTTGTAAAAACTCGTTTGTATCCTTGTTGTCCAATGTATTTGTCCATAATTCTAATGCATTCAGAGTAGTGCGTGCTAATTCCAAATCGCTTAAACCGATAGTGCAGGCGATTTTAAATGCTGGAACTGTGCTGTTTAGTACACGTTTCACAAAAAGCATCGGCGTGTTCAGAATTAGGTATAAGCATGTAGTCAATAATTCATTAGAGAATGTGGAGATCAAATGTAATACATTCATTAAATATTTGTACAATAACTCCAAAACTTCTGCTTCGATATCTTCTATGCTGAAGATACAAACATGGTTAAAAAGTGCGCGCACTAATTTATAGAAGCCTGATATTAGAGGATGTTTATACGACATAGTAATAACCATTCGTATAAATCTCTGCACTGTATTTGTTAGCAAATAAGGTTCTACACTGTTGATTATGTCAACGTATAAATCTACAATGTTAACGAACATTTTAAAATCTGCATTATTCTCAGCAATTTGAGAGAAGGCAGCATCTGAGAATATGTTATCTTCCTTTGTTTTCGTGTTCAAATTTAATTTACTAATCAATGTGATACCTACATGTATCATTGAATCTGCTACTTGATGCACAAGATTTCTGTGTTTTTTGTATCCGTCTGGCTTTAAAAGTTCTGTCCATAAACGTAAATAATTTTTATAACACACTGGACGTTCATCAAGATCTTCCATTCCTCGTTGCAATTCCGCATCAATTAATATAGTATGCGAACATGACCATATTACACCATCATGAACTAGATAAACATATTAGGAGAAGAAATGAGTTTAATTTAGAGTGATTTATGAACATGTATGAAACAAATACTTACTTAAATGGTAAAGAAATTCTTCTAAAACATCTTTATTGACTGTTCCAATATTAATGATCGCATCTTTTATCGACTCTATTGCAAAATTTTGGCTTCTTAGAGGAAGATCAGAAAATTTTTTAATCAAAAAGATACTGAGTTTTGTAATGACATTAATGTGATCAAGTGATAGATCTTTTATATGTAATATAATTTCAGATAGAGCTTGTTGGTAACTATAAACACTTTCCAAATGAACTTGATCTAAATTATCTCTGCAAAATTTAATATGTTAATAAACGTTCGCGATTAAATATTATAAAATATAATTCATACCTGGAACAAAGTTCCAACGCATAATGAGCTATTAACGAAAACATCTGTTCCACGTAGTTATCTTCAAAATATTTTTTACATGCTGCAGCCATTTGACTGAAGCCATACACGATGAAACGTGATATGTTTGAATTTACTTTTAGGCGATTCACGAAAAAATCTTTAAAGTACTGAAACATAGTGCATTATACAAATCATCTAAAATAACTATTTCATAATAATATAATTAATGATACTTACAGTGAGCATTTCTTTACTTGTATTATCATCAGGAGTGCTAGACTTTAACATGTGTCCAATTTCTTTGTAAAAGCGTTGTAGCCCATACTGTCCGCACGTAGCATTATCTACATTTTTTTCCTGAGCAACTTCCAATAACAGATTATGCCAAAACTTATAATCTCGATAAACAAATTCTCGAAAGTGCTGTATATTAGATATCAACAAATTAATTGCTGCTCTCAATGTAATTTTCCTAAAGTGGTACTTCTTAAGATCGCTTAATTCTTTAGTCCAATTATATATTTCCACAGAATATCTTTGTATCATTTCATTTGGAAGATATTTTAAGGTATCAGAAAGAATATTCAAATATACTCCAAATGTATCAATTGAGTGGGATATATTGTGTGGAGTAAACTGAAATTTAAAAGTAACAGCTTATACACAGCAAATATAAAAACATGAAAATTTGTGACATACCTGTTTTATAAAATCATTTCTTAAACGTTGAAAAATTGTGTCAGCACGGTTTTCTGTATTTAACAATTCTGAATTGTGCTTTAAAATTGTACCCAGTACAGAAAAGATTAGAGTCCTTTCTGCAATACATTAATAAAATTATTTATATGAAATTTTACACATATTATAACTTTCTGTTTATAATTTAACATTACCTTTTATGTTCAGTAAATGAAACGAATTTACAAACTTTCTTACAGTATCATCCAATTCAAGTTCATATTCGCTAAAATTTTCTATTAATTTTGTAAAAGCATTACAAGCAGCTTTTCGAACAAATGCTGAACATTGTGTCATAAGTGCCTGTTGGCACGTATTCTAGAATCAAATAAGGTTTTAAAATGTTATACATACAATGTATAATTTCATTTCACATATACAAAATTTGTATATATCATCACACAATACCTTTGTTGGCATCATATATGGAACAAATACTTCATTAAACTGTTCTATGATAAAGTGAAGAAGACTGAATGCTTCCTTCATTGCTTTATCAAAACCTCTCTGAGAATTAGATTTGGTAAGTTCTTCGTTTAGAAATGTTAGTAATCCCTTCTTTGTATCAAACAATATTGATAACATCAGTTCTGCAAAGGTCAAATATTAAATTTCAATGAAAACATGTTATTATAAATCACAAAAATGTAATATTGTATTGTAACGTTATGAAACAACAACCAATATTAGCTGAACTATACATACCACTCTCATCCTTTGATATATTCTGAAAATACTTTCTACTGCTTGTCAAAATTTCTGACAGATAAGTGCTATTCCTTTCTTTTTTAGCTCTTTCAAAAATATCCATAAATGTTTTAAACGATTCCATGTTTTAGCGGTTTTACGTTTACTGAAACCTATGTTCACTTAACCATTTATTTTAATCTGAAACAAACAATACGTCAACTTACGAATATCCAATACTTAGAAACTAGAAGTAGCAAAAATATTAACATCGTACAATGACTATTTGCTATTTATTTACGACGAATAGATCGTGTATCAAACTTTTCATACGCACGCAGTAGTGATTCCCCGTCGCATCTCACTTTCGCGCCTTTTTTGAATTATACATCCAGCAAAATAAAATTACTTTTAACAGTATTTTAATTATACTGGATTCATGTGAAGTTAATTATTCGAACAATTATAGGATAAAAATTATAAACAAGTTTCAAATCGTGCACAAACAAATAAAAAAATTTAAAAATAAACTTTTTGTACAACCTATTTAAAATGTTGTCTAACGAAGTAATTCGTTATGGCCGAGAGAATTCGAAACATTATTATGCAGCAATAAAATGCAAACTTGGAACTTTCGATCGGTGCAACAAAGACTGAAATATTTCAATTTTCGCGCTTCATCGGTGAAACAAACTATTGTATAATAACTTATCCATTCGCACCAATCGCCATTTCTTGTCCATGACGACCTGTTTGATCTTCCTGTACATAACACGTGAAAACCATCAAGACTGATCAAGAATATCAAATGATCCGTGATTGATACCGATCGCGTGACCGATTGATTTTTATCTTTCTCCCGGTAAATCGTTAAGAATCTGCAGTCGGCTTACAAGGAGTAAGCGTAAACAAAGCAAAAGTTGAAAGAGAAAGTGAAGGAAGTGATCGAACTGCAAAAAAAGTAAAAAGGAATCAATATATAATCATTTGCTATGCGCCTTTATGGATCAGACTGTTCAACATAGTAAATCGTGCGAGAAGTGGAATCGAATAAAAAACAGTTTACTATATACGATAAGACCCCCCGCGACTTTTACGAAGAGATAACGAGAAGAGGAGATAAACGGAGATTCTTCTTTCTACATCGAGTCTGGTTCAGTGTTCCTATAGCAGCGGTCCAGTAAACAGTAGCAATGGGTGATCAAAACACTGTGATCAATTTTGGAGCGGGACCAGCTAAACTTCCGGAAGAGGTATAATGTACTAACACATTCGCAAATGGATTTTTTGCACAAATAACTTGCTGTAAATTATAAGGAATATTAAAATGATTGAAATTCAAAATAGTGGCGAATTTAGAGGTACAAAAAGGGCTGTATAAACGAATTTTTTTTTTCTGAGAAGTATTTTTATGTAAACTTTGCCGTTAGTAGTTTGCCCGTAATAATTTGAAAATTTTAAATTTATTAACTTGAAAGTTTGTGAATTCGAAAGTTCTACGTTTTCATATTCGAAAATTTAGATTTGAAATTCGTGAATTCCTAAATTTGAAACGATCTAAATTTTAAATTTGTAAATTTGAAACTGAGAGTATAAAAATTTGAAAATTTGTGACTAAAATTATCGTACATGGAAAATCAGTAAAAGATTAAATTAATACTTATATTATGTCAATAGTTTCCTGTATTTTTATTAATCAACATAGATTATTAATAAACATAGACCGGATATACTTTAGGCACGAAATATATCGACAGTATCGGTCTTTTATAGGTGTTAAAACATGTGCAAGAGGAATTGCTCGCATACGGTGATACTCGAATCAGTATTCTGGAACTGAGTCATCGATCGACCGAATTCAAAAATGTTATTGATAACGCACAAGCAACGTTACGAGAAATATTGTAAGTTGCTACAAAAAATAAAAAAAATTGAAAAAATTTAATTTTGTATATAAGACGGGGTTAAATTTTACTAATTTTGGTACTTGAACTTGTGAAAGATTGATAATATTCATACAAAGGTTTAACACGGTACTTAAACTTTGCAGACATGTCCCCGATAATTATAAAGTTTTATTCATGCAAGGCGGCGGGACGGGATTATTTGCAGCTGTTCCTTTGAATATGATGACCACTGGTTCTGCGGACTACATAGTAACTGGTAAATTTGCAATACATTTTTTTTCCACGAAATTCCAGATTTCAAAGTTCTAAAATGCTAAAAATTAAAAATCCTAAAGTCCCAGAATCTTAAAGTTCAATTCCAAAATTTAAAAGTCCCAAAAAAAATTCGAAGTTCAAATCGTCACTGCATACAAGATATAATTAATACTGGTACCTGTGTTTTGTAAATAACAATCAAGATAATACTGCAGATGCGAAAACAGAAGATAACTTTTTTAATTAAAACGCAAATTAAATCTTCAAGGTTCATGGTCGGCTAAAGCAGCGAAAGAGGCGGCAAAATATGGCAAAGTAAATCTAGTTGTGCCGAAAACGACAAAATATACCGAAATTCCGGATCCTTCAACATGGAACTTGAGTCCTGACGCGTCTTACGTTTATTATTGCGCTAACGAGACGATTCACGGTAACTGAACGATAATTGCGACTGTTGGTCGCTGAAGATTATATTTATTTAATCGTTTAAGGAATCGAGTTCAATTATATTCCCGAGACAAATGGGGTGCCGCTTGTTGCTGATATGTCGTCGAATATAGCCACGAGATGTTTAGATATTTCGAAAGTATGTTATATCTGGTCTTGTGACTATGAAATGTGAAAGGAGGATGAGTCAATAGCTCGAGATAACGTGTTATTTAGTTTGCAGTAATCTACGCTGGTGCACAAAAAAATATTGGTCCAGCTGGAGTAACGCTGGTAATAGTACGAGACAATGTTCTCGGCCATGCCATGAAAGTTTGTCCCACAATATTAGATTTCACTGTTATGGCAGCTGATAACTCCTTACATAATACACCACCAGTATTTCAGTAAGCAACTCTGATAAAAACCGATAGAACGAATGTACTCACGTGAATAGAGATTAATTTGTCTTAATATTATTACCATTGAAGTCAACTGTTAAAACATTTCGATTTGTAGAATATATACGGTCGGGTTAGTCTTCAAATGGATTAAAGAACATGGTGGGGTCGAAACCATGGAGAAACTGGCGATCATTAAGAGCAAGAAAATATACGAGGTGATCGATGAGTCGAAAGGCTTTTATTCGTGTCCAGTTAAGGCAGATGCACGGAGTAGAATGAATATAGCGTTTAGAATAGGTAACAATGATGAGGAACTTGAGAAAGAATTTCTTTCCGGTGCGTCCGCACGCGGAATGCTTCAGTTGAAAGGTCACAGGTCAGTGTAACTTAAAACATGAACTACTATGTTGCAACTCATGTGATAGCATGCTGCAACAGTTGCATTTTGCATCACTCAAATTGCTTTTTAAACCGAATGTTATGTTATGCAATTACAGAAGTGTAGGCGGAATTCGAGCAACAGCGTATAACGCTATTAGAGTGGAGGAGGTAGAGAAACTAACTGAATATATGAAGTGGTTCTTCCAAAAACATTGTAATAAACAATAGGGGATTTGCAATGTTATCTGTTTGAAATATAATTCTATAATGATTTGTATACATGTATAAAATACATAAATATTTTTACGGATTTTTAAACAACCTTTTATACATTTTATACAACTTGCTGAACTCTTGTAAAAACATCAGTGATAATATTCATTTTTTTTTAACTATTGTATATTGTTATTAGCATTTAAAATATATTTTCATTTCTTAAATCATTTAATTTTAGTTACTGTTTAATATATTCTCCCATGATGGTGTAACTGGTTTTTTACATGCACAGCTTTCTCTATCATGAGCTATGCGATTTGCAAATATTTTGTCTAGTTCCGTTTCCAGATTAAGATTAGTTCTACGACATCCATCTACTACAGCTTTGGACCACTAAAATTAACATTTTGTAATGTTAATAAACATGAATAATATTAATATAAATGTACAAAACTTTTGTACTAAAATCTCTTTCAATTTTTATAAGTTACCTTAAAATATTCTTTTACTCTTTCCGGTGTCCAACCAACAGGAGTACTTTTTTCAAGGTCTCTAAGATTATATAACTTATCTGCTAATTTAACTAATTTAGCTTTATTACTTAATTTAGGAGTATTTTCTACTTGCAATCTCTTACGTTCTTGTTTAGGCAAACTTTTGTCATCAGTTACTTCTTTAACTATATTACAAACCTCTGTACCAAATTGTGCTTCTATCTCTTCGAACGTAGTATCTGTATCTTCTACTGTATCATGTAATAGAGCTGATACAATTACAACAGGATCATAAACATTGCCTTCCTGAATCAAAATATTTGCAACACCTACAAAATATTTCTTATACTTGTTGTACTATTTTTATAACCTTCTTAATAGTAGAATATATGTTTCATAGCTTTTTATATTCTTCTATACAATTGTAATAAAATTTCAAACCTATAGGGTGATTTATATATGGTGTTCCTTCTACATCTTTTCTTTTTTCATATTTGTGTTTTATTGCTGCAAAATTGACACACTTTATTATTAGTGCTAACAATTCTTTGTTATCTAATTCTCTCGAGCATGACTGACAAGATCCAAACACTTTGAATGGATCATGATCACCAAGTGATGCAGAAGTACAATAATTTTCCATGAATGTTTTGCAATGTCAAAATCTTCCCTTTTGTGTTTCACAATGTAAAGCGATTAAAAACAATAATATTATTAAGTTACAATTGTACTGCAAAAAGTTATTTAAAAAATCTAACTTTATCTAATCGTAATGGGGCTAATGACCATAGGAAAATATTTAAAAATAGTTTTACCTGAATTATTTAAAATCTGAAATACACCTGCATACAGCTGGATTTTGGTTTATCAGCTGATAAAGTTACTTTCAAAATTGAATAACAGAGGAGCTGGAGTTGCATACAAAACATAACCTACAGTTTTGAAGTTGTGTTTATTATTTGACAGTGAAATATATTTTTCAAAATGTCACTTAAAAGGAAATTGACACAAGACGATTTGCGTAAAGCTATGAGTGAACACAAGAAGAAATTAGGAGTTGTTAAAAAAGTTGAATCACCGTTAGCAAAATATCCTTTTCACTACAATTTAATTTATTTCCAGGTTATGTTCTACATTTCGTTTTTGTCTTAATTTTAAAATTAGATTTGCTGTTTATTTTTGATAATCACGTCCTAACGTCATACACGAATCATTTCGTTTCTGTTTTGTTTCTGAATTATGAATATCTTCTTGAAAGTCCTTAACCATGGTAAACACATATACAGATGCAGGACAACTTATGTGTATTTTGTGCAAAGCTGCTATACGTAGTGAAGCAGTTTGGACAGTGCATTTAAATTCAAAGACTCACAAGGAAAATATAATATTAGCAAAAAAGACTAAATTGGAAACAGATTCACCAACAGTTACGACACATACATTTAAAAGACCTGTATCTCCTTTGCAAGAACCAGCAGCAAATAAAAAGATTAAGGGTATACTGAAAAATGCTACGGCAAAATCAGCGCAAGTACCTTCAAATTTGCCATTAGATTTCTTTGATAATCCTTCTAAACAAGGATTAACAGTACCTTTAAGTACTACTGTGATAAAAAGAGGATCTGAAAATGATAAGGAAATAGCCCAGGATAAAGAATTTAAAAATGGAGAAGCAGAAGAGGAGAATGATAAAGAAATAGAGAAGGGCAAGGATGCAAATCAACCAGTTCTCCCTGAAGGATTTTTTGACGATCCAATTTTGGATGCTAAAGTAAGAGTGTTACATGAAAATTAAATACCTGTGCATAAGGAGTGCATAAAAGCAATATACTTTTTATGGGATATTCTAGGTTCGTAATGTAGAATATAAAAATCCCATAGAAGAAGAATGGGAAAAGTTTCAGAAAGAAATCAAAGAGGAAACAGCACAATCTGCACAAATTATTGCAGAGGATCAGGAGGAGGCGACAACAGAAAGGCAATTAGATGAAATAGAAGAACAAATTAGACATTGGTCTAGGTAAATAAAGATAAAATGAATTTTAATTTAAGGGTACAATCATAAGTGGTTAAATTAAATACTATTTTCATAGAGTAATGGATCTAGTAAAACGCAAAGAACAGGTACAAGCCACAGATAGAAAGCAAAACAACACGGATGAGGATATCTCTAGTGGGGATGAAGCTGAATTTGATGAATTTCTTGATTGGAGAGCAAAAAATTCGTACAAATAAAATTTATTTTTACCGTGTACAGTATTCACGTTCTTGTATATATTTGAAAGTGTTATATACTTTCAAAATAATTTTGAAATTGTAAACATTGTTGGATTAATCGATTTTCCACACAAAGTTTTTGTACTAACACTGAGAAATGCATGACTTGTGGAAGATCGATCTGGTCCAAATTTAGTTTATTATAATAAACAAAGTGGAGCAATTTGTACACATTTTGTTTCTCTTTTTTTCAATAAAAGGGCACCAAGGTGACAAATAAAGTTTGTACAGTGTATTAAGATTTTATTAAAACGAATTCAAAGAGTCAGAATATAATTAAGTTTTAAATACAATCGTTATAGATCATTAATTTATCCGTTACAAGCTATAATATGAAATGTATAATAATATAAAGATTACAAGGTAGGCTAAGCCGCTAGTAAAATAGTGTTGGGTAGTATATTGCCAAAAGTTCAACGATATTCACTTTCGTTACATACCGGACATTATAAAATATTGAAAATTGAAAAATGAGAGACTCGCATACAATTTGTCCGCATCCATCCACGCTGTAGCTAGGAAACTTTCTATTCGCTACTCAAGTTTCTCTCGCGAGTTCATTTAAATCTTTCGAATCCCCATTTGAAATGTACGTCTCCGTTAATTTCCAATTGCCTAGATATCCTTGCGTTAGATACATCTTAAGAAGTTTTACAACGTAGCGCGTAATCGTAGAGAGTTTAACCTTATCTTACGCGATCCTTTGAAGCCAACTACGTTATACGAATACATCGTTTGTGTGTACAGTACATATAGAAATACGCAATATCTCGAGACGAGTGTACGATAATCTTTATTTTTAATTACGCTAAATCGAATCACAATGTTTCGCGTTGAACCGTCTACGGATCGGTGACCGAACATTGCTAGACGGATCATTGAAATTAAGCACAAAATGCGATCAGACGAAACTTCTACGTTTCTCCTTAACATTAATTTAACCTACAGAAAGCTTAATCGTGCTCGATCACGCTATAAGTTCCTTACAAGCAAGCTGTGTCGGTGATTACAATAATAATTCCTTAACAACGTTACGTGTCTAGAAGAGACTTGATCCTAAGGATACCGATCGGACGATAGTCTCGTCGCACGATCGTTCAACGACATTTGTGCTGGATTCGAAAGGGTTACGTGTGTAGGAAGAAACTTACAAAATCGCGAAACTCGGTAGTCAAAGGATCGTTTTTAAGGATGATGATCTGTATAATTCGATAAAGCACTGACGCGGCGAACATTGTCCCGCAGGATCGAAGATCCTTTCGTCTTTTTGGGACTGTATCGACAAGGTATTGTCTAATTTTGATTTCGGGATGTTCCATCGTTGTTGGCGAAAGTTGTCGGTTATAGTGTTTCGCGTTTTCCGGTTTCGGACGTCGTCGATTAAAATACCATGGAGATATTAAAAATGGTCACGGTAACCGATTACGGTTACTAACATTTTGCACACAGAGAGAATTCAGGTAAGTAAAAATCGACATTTCCGTAGGAAAACCTGTCGCGAGAACGATAAATAATCCAAACACTTCCCCATATTTGGATTACCGTATCGTTCTTCGTTCACGAGGTTCTCCGAGAAAAATCTTGCTCCTCGACAATCATTTTTAAACATCTCGTTTTGTTCGTGTTTCGAAGTAACTTCGACATAACACTCGAAGAAATCTGTACGTGCGATGAAACAGCTTAAAATGAACAATTCGATAAATCCCTCGTTGAAGCGGTTCGCGAGGGGATCAAATGAAATTGTCTTAATCGATCTCGTAGCAATTATCTACGTTCAGACGTATAGAATAGAGGTGTTACAAAAGTGAGCGAGTGTCTTTGAGTGATAAAGACGAGGCACCCTGCTTGTTTCTTTCATCGAGTTATCTTTGTGCATCGTATCTTAAGGGTGGAGGGAAACTAACGACTCGATAATAAGCCTCTTAACGATACACGCTTCTAAACACTACGATTATCCTAAAAGATCTTAAGCGAACGATTTACTTTCCACGGCTGAGATATACTCGAAGAATCGTTAACGTATCTCGTTACTTAATTTATCGGGTGCAGAGGGAACGTTCTATCCGGAAACGGAAACCTTCCCCGAATTTCGTTCGCGGATCAGATCGATCCCTCCTCGTCCCTTGAAATCCTTATTGAGTAAACATTTGCTCGTTCACAAACGCACCTGTACTCTGTCTCGATTTATCTCCTCTTTTTTTTTTCATTTTAATATTTACTCGCACGCCTTCTACATTGATTCTCTGCAATAAAAGATGCTGTTTCTAAATTACCTTGTTACAACTGAGAGGTTGATATTACAAATGGGTCAACAATGGGTGCAAAGAGATATATAGAGTACGCTAGGTGCGGCACCGATAATAATTAAGCGAGTCGCTTAACACGTTATTAATATCTATCGATTATCCTCGTTAAGTATTAAAGTGTAATAATAATAACAACGACGGTAGCAAGAAGAATCTATTAGCTGTACGTTGCACATAGATCACAGAGTGGATACAGTCGCTAGGCATTCCAAAAAAGTCATCTACAAACAGTGCAAATAGTGCCAAGCCTAGTATTATGTATATGTATATATATATATATTTTATCTTCTTCTTGTACTGATATAACGTGTATACGTATCTATATATATATATATATAATTAATTAATCTCATCTCTTTATGTAAACGCTATTTAAACGCGAGAGCGCAGGCACTAAATTGCTGAGATACAATCGTACCGGACTATTTGATGATGATTCTTAATTATTCGAAAGAAGATGATCTCGAAGTGTAATGTGTGTGTAGATACAGATAAACGGTTTATAGTTAGTTTTTGACAACGGAATCTTGTGCGGTTTTAATAAGGTAGAAACGTGTTCAACGCGTTTTGCTCTTTCTATATCTATACGGTGATATCCCTCGAGGCGACTGTGTCGTTTCGTTTTCCGTCGTCTGTCCGTTAAAATTCGATCGATCGAACGAACTTTAATAACGCGCAAACTGTTCCCTTGGCTCGAGACTTCGACTCAAATTCGAAAATGAAAATCTAATTCGTTGAGTAACGACGAAACGTCGTCCCGCTCTTTTCTGAGTGATTAGAATGTTCAACCCTTTTGCTGCGACGTATGTTCATCGAAATTTCATAGGTCATTCGTTACTTGCTTTTTAAAAGAAGAAAGATATTTATGGCAATTTATATATCTTTTATTGTTAATACGCTGATTACGCGGAGGTATTTTAATTTATATCATAGTTCAAACATATTGATCGCTATAGAGGTGATCAGTGCTTGAACGTTAGGTTAAGTCAACACTAGCTAGGCTCAGGTTAGGTTATTGTTATTTAGAATTAAGTCAACTTTCGTTAGGGTTAGGTCTGGATTAAGATAAGGTTGGTTACGTTAGGTTAGGTCAGATAAGGTTAAGTTTGTGTTAAAGTACATTAGGTTAGGTGAGGTGAAGATCAGATTTGAGTTAGGTTACGCTAAGATTTGTTATATTAGGTTAGGTTATATTAGGTTTGGGTTATGATAGGTTAGAATAGATTAAGGTTTATTTAGTTAGGTTAGGTTAAATTAAGGTTTTTTTAGTTAGGTTAGGTTAAATTAAGGTTTGTTACATTTGGTTAGGTTAAATTAAGGTTTTTTACATTTGGCTAGGTTACGTTAAGGTTTTTCGTCTGATTAGGTTAGTTCAAGTTAGGTTATACTTAAAGTTAAATTAGGACAGATTACGGGTTAGGTCATATCAAGGTTTGTTAATGCTACATTAATCATGACGTTCTTTTTAAGCAATAATTTTCATAATGGTTAGGACAGGTTATATTAAGATGTTACCAGCACATGTTACAGTTACGGGCAGATTACATTACATCCAGTATGTCCTTCTAATCTAACTTATCCTAGCTCACTCTTCACGACCTCCGTTAGATGATATCACTGAAATATTCATACTGGGATTTCATGCATACTTATCAAAACTTACTTCAAAGAGTAATCAGCGTTTCAATTCATATGCTTTAAATTATTATTAAAAATTAACCCACATGAGCATTACAAAACAATAGATAACAAACTATTATCAGATAATTATTTTTGAATATTTGAAACAATTAATTTCGACTGTGCCAATGAGTGTATCGATATAGTCAATCATCGCAGCGAAAAGGTTAACACGCGTTCGAATGAACATTGAAACGATAATCGATGAGAAACGATTCGTCGAGCGTGTAACTATCTCGTTGCCTAAGCCGCCATGCGCGATCCATTGATCGTTTAGTCGAGCGTGTTGCTCGCGGAACGGATAAAGCTACGATGCTGCTTAATTATCACGCTAAACGTAATTGGTTTACTACGCGTACAGCGTTACCCTCGGGATGTCCGTTCAAAACACTTTCGTCTGGTCCCTTTCGTGTTGTTTTTTTATTTCTTTTGGCTTCTCGTTAACCAGTTTTTAGTTTCTTGGCAAGAACCGTCGGCTCTTTGGGATCTGCGAGTACCGACAGTCGCTGGGTCGTCCGGACCCCGGAATATCGTGCACACTTTTCGAGCACACCTCTGAAACTCTTTCTTCGTCCGTGTGATTTGTATCAGACCAGCTGACCACTTGAGAAATCTACGATAATGCTCCTAGAACGTCGACGTTCGTCTTTTAACTCTAACAACCCCTTCGAACGAAAAGTCGTCGATCAAACGACATTGAAATTCCAAAGCGTTCGAAACTGTACTTCGGAATAAAATCGATAGAGATAAAAGACAGAACGACGAAGGATTATTCTCGTGGAACATTCGGTTGATTGTTAGCTCGCGATCTGTGGATCGCCGCTCGTCAAAGCGATCGTTTGGACTTTGAGAGTATCGATTATTATAAAATACGAGTTTATTAATTAGAATTAGCTCGAAGCGATGAATCGAAGTTACAGGCGAAAGATTCGCTATCCTTTGGTCCAGAAAAAACATCGTAACTCGTTGCAGGGTTTCCCAGTTAGGGAAATGCAATTTTTCGCGTCGTTACCATGTTTCGCCTCCAGATTTTCTTGCGAAATAGACAATGAACAACTCTTGTCCGAAGACAATTTTCTTCTCTTTTATCGTAGAAAAAGATTACCTTATATGCTGCAGAATCTGAAGGATCTATAAGAATTAATCGAAAGAATCTTATTAAATGATAGGAGAGAGGTGCTACTTGAAATATATTCAGAAGATATCTCCTTACTCTCGTTAATATGTTTCGTGCTTTCTCACCTAGCAATTTATCAAAATCACAAAATACATACAGGCGTACGATGCTTCATAGAAATCGAACACGATTCCGCGCGAAAATGGAAAATTATCGAGGACGCGGTCTCGGCCGCGGTCGACTCGGACGTAAAGATGATTATCTTAAGTACGATTCGTGAATACCGTTTTTCTTTCATCTTCCGGTGTCTTAAGACGTAATAAAATATTGTTGCAATCGGATGGCTACGGTTAATAATAGCGGTACGAGTTAATTAGACCCAGGAAAGTCTGTATCAAAGCGCAGGACGCGAGGGAGAATGATCGTCGTCGAATAGAAACGAGGGAGAAAAAAAAATGGATCTACGACAGAGTCGAAATCGCTTCGAGGACGATCCTTTTTCCGTATCGGTCGTCCTCGTGGTTGTCGCTGAAGGAAAATCGGGCAACGACGACTCGGATCTACGCCTTGGCCTCGAGAATCTCCACGGTGACGTTCTCCAGAACGGTCTCTGTCATGTTATTCGGTTGATTGGGCGGGGATTTGTTCGATTTCGTCGAAACAGCCGACGCGTTCCCGCTGCTGCCTCGACTTCCTCGTCGTGATCCTGTTCGTGACCCTGGCGACAGAGATTTTCCTGTTAAAGTATCGTGCGCTTTGCGTCGACTCGACTCTGTGACCTGACACGAAAAGCCGGCAGCTTCAAGCACGAAGAGCGGCGTCGAACGGAAATGTTTTGTTCGATGCTGCTTTTTCGTTCGATCGAAAAGGTCACGATGGCGGTCCTCTATTCGCGAGGAGCGTTTTCTACAAAATATTATGACCTTTTACGGACGAATTTAACGACGGAGGATTTTTCTCATTCTGGACAGGTACTCCTATTGGGGTTTTGTGCATTGAGGACCAATTTCATATATGGGGAACATGATTAAATCAAACTAAATGATTGAAAAACTGTCGAAATGAACAAGATGATCAAAATGGTCAAAATGAATAAGATGATCAAAATGGTCAAAATGAACAAGATGATCAAATGGTCAAAATGATCAAAATGATCAAACTGATCAAAATGATCAAAATGATCAAAATAGTCAAAATAGTCAAAATAGTCAAAATAGTCAAAATAGTCAAAATGATCAAAATGGTAAAAATGAACAAGATGATCAAAATAGTCAAAATGAACAAGATGGTCAAAATGGTCAAAATGATCAATATGATCAATATGATCAATATGATTGAGGTGATTGAAAAGATTAGTATGATTAAAAAAGTCGAAATGATCAAGATGACCAGAATAATAAAATGACCCAGACGATTGAAATGATTAATATGACTGAAGTAATGAAGATGGTCAAAGTGATCAAGATGATCCAAACAATTAAGATGATCAAAGTGATCAACATGATAAAATAAAATGATCAAATCTTTATCACATAATTGCTTACTTACGAATACTTCTTTAGTGCAAATAACAACATAGAGGAATTCAGTGATTTTTGATAAGTGAATTTGCAAATTACAAACACTAAAATTTAGACATTTTTAAATATGGTACTTTTTAAAGCTACAAATACTGAATTTTCAAGTTTAAGACAAAGTTAATTCTATGTTAAACATTTCATTGAACACGAACACATCATGTATTTAATGACGAGTAAAATTATCTTTTTGTGAATACAATTTCTCGATTGTTTCAATTAGATTTTTGCGAATAGTAAATAAATATTTTCTGTTTTAGAAAATTATTTAGAGATTGTTTATATGAACCTGGAAATCAGGAATATTTTAAGAAGGTAAAATTGTAATAAATATAAGGATTTTGTATCATATTTTATGTTGTATATTTGCAACATGATGTAACAAAAGTTCAAATAAATTTTCTAAATAGAAAATATTTCTTTCAAGAATATTTTTTTAAATCTGAAAAATATCATGCAACGAGGATTTAAACTCATATTTATAACTGTTCAAAAAGTTCAAGGATAAGTTCAGTTTTCTAATAAGAAAGTGAAATTTTGTAACAACCTAAATCAATAAATGTCTTTTCGATAGTTTAACAAACCGCCATTGTGAGCACGTGCATGCGTTTACTAGTTCTAAAAGTGCTCGAAAACTCGAATTGCAAATACGTATGAAACGTCTTGATCGAATTCACCGTGAATGCAGATCAATCCCAGAAAATAATTACACAGCACAGAAAGAAAACGAGGAAAGAAACAAAGACAATGGATTCTTGGATTGCGTTGCCGTAGCATTTCCGGTGAAATCGATTGATATAATCTATCTTACCGTGCAACCGAGATGCATTTCTTGAATGCAATCTGGTCTCTCGTAAAACTACTTCAGAACTCCGTGCTACAATGGAAATGCACCCGTATTCTAGCGAATATATTATCGATTCTGTCGCTCGTAATCTGCGTATCTAATACTAACCGATTGGCACTACGCGGAGGAAATAAAAAAGATACAAACTCGTATTGACTTTATCCAATCAAAAATTATGCTTTGATTTCTCAACGAGTGTTCATTTTTTCCGATCGTTCGAATTTTTTCTTATTCCCTCCCAATTTCTTCTATCGAACTTTTTACACCGTGGATACACTCGTTTGAACGCGATTTCTACGATACAGGGTGTCCCACACAACCGGGTCAAAATATATCTCTAAAGTAGAAACTAGAAAAGAATTTCACTAAATAAAAATAAATGATGTCGAACAAAGTATTATACCATTATACATCGAATCTAGAAACGAAGGTTTCAGAAATTTCAAAGCCTTTCTAAATCGAAATTAAATATTTTCATGTGGATTTAGAATATTCTGAGCAAGAGTGTCTGAGCAAGTGTTCACGATATCAAGAAGAGTAATTTGTAAGATACTCCAAGCGTTTTGTGTCATCTTTTGATTCTAAGACCACGAAATCTGAAACACAACTTTCGTAATCGACATACAGGATACTTAATTCGATATCACATGATCTTCTAATGAAATCTTCTACCAACTACTGTTTTAGAGCTATAAAGAGCAATAGTTGGTCCGATTGCACGGGACACTCCGTATAATATCATCGTCATAAGCAAGCAATGATCTTTTACTGTAGCAAGCAACTATAATCGTGATCCTCGAGAACGCTAAACAGAAGAGACTCCACGTCTATCTGTAATTATGGTTCTATTAGAACTGTAATTGTATTATACAACTTCTAGGCTCGAAGTTCTGACGTATCCGAAAGAGGGTAAGTACCATATAGGGCTTATGTACAGATACACATACAAGGCTACGATACACCGGATATATATATATTTATATACGTATATGAAGGAGAAAGAAATAAAGATAGCGTAACTCGTATGTAATGCGAAACTTACCCTCTTCGAAGGACGCGTCAATTTGAAAAGTTTTTTTTTACAATAGAGCACCTCATAGGTCCACAGTACATGATAATCAAGAACAACGGTCACAGACGGGATCATTAAACAGACTACTGCTATAGATGGTCGACTGCAAAGAGAGTCAAATCCATTAAACGTGGAAACATGATTATGGCGATTAAAAAGATGCATCGTTCTGGCGACACTTTCAAACGGTGCTTCAATGTTTGCGTTATATTTCTCACTTTCAGTCTGTTTAACCCTTCGACTTTATGTAATTTGCAAAGTTTAGTTCATTTTACGATATAAGTTCACAAGAATTATTTATTCGTTATGAGAGAGCAACGGAACATTTTGTTACAGAGCAAATATAAAGAGAATTCTGGTTATACTAGGATATTAACGAATGCAATTGTATTTTATGATGTGCAGAAGACTCTCCTTATATTGCCATTTTTGCGTGGACCTTCGTGCACTCGAATTCGAATTTTTGAACTTTAAGATTTTGAGACATTGAAGTCTCCGAATTTTGGAACCTTGAGAATTTCGGGATCTAGGATTTGTATGATCTAGGGATTTTCTGGGGATTTTCTGTCTAAGGTGTTTTGGCTCTAGGGATTTAGGGATATAGGTTGGAATCTAGGGATTTTTGGATCTGAAGATTCTGAGATTTTGGGATTTGGATATCTTCGGTGATTTGAGAATTTGAAATTTAGATTTTTAATTTGATAATTTTGTAATTTAGAATTTGTTTAATTTAAAAATCGAATCTTTTGAATTTTTAAGATTTGAAATTTAACAATGATTGAATTTATAAAAACACCCAGTGTGCGATTATTAAAAGTAATTTTTCCTTATTTTTGCAGGAAATGAAAATAGAGAAAATTAGCCAAAGGGTTGTAGACAAAAAGCATCGATTCACACTATCCGCTATTCGTTCACTCTTATCACACGTGTATTCACTGTGCACTTACGAGTTTTGATGCAATTCACTTAACAATTGTCCCGTGATTATCCTTACTAAAGCTCTCTATGGTAACGTCGTGTTCTAATTAATAATCGTAAGCTCGTGACAATGCGTAGAACAGCATTTCACGTGATCGTATTTGGCGACGTGGCACGACGCGCTTCATGGAAACGATGCACCCTCGAATGTTACTCAACAGATATCTACCCTCTTGGCAGGCAATTGTGCATGCGAGAAAGTCAGAAAGATTCTGAGTTTAATAGAAAAGGATTCTAGAGTAAAGATAGATAGGCAAGAGTAGGTAGTCACCTACTTCGTATACTCGTATCTATATTGTACACATATATGGGATGTTCTACGGAAATCGATATGCTGAAAGGTAGCTATTCTCGCTAACAGTTAATTAACTCCGCAAATGATTTTATCCTTCTCTCGAAAACTTGAATTTTACTCAAAAAACAAAACCAGTTTCTTTGTTCTTCGACAAAAAAGAGAATTATTCGTGGAACGTTCAAACTAAATCTTCGAAGAAAAAATAATTGCACGGTCTCTATACCCGACGTGGTCTTTGCATATTTTATGCGGAAAGTTGTTTGTAAACTAGATCATCGCTAAAAACGTGTTCTACGTATCTCTCAATTACCTTGAACACTTCACGGTACCTGTATGAAAGTACGAACGTATGGGAACTATAAACTTCAAGGCGTAACCATGTTGGATGGAACTTCGCTGTAATTATTGCGACGAGAAATGTTCCCAGTCTTTAACCTGCAACTCTAACGAGGGCACGTGTTTTACTGTTACGCTGGGAAATATAAAACTCCAGTGCTTTTTATAGCCCACTTTTTTCAATTTTGGAAAGAACACTGAAATTCAGAACTTGGGGATCTTAGGATGGGATTTGGGAATTATTCAGACATTTCATGAATGTTCAAATTTCAAAGTGAAGTAATTGCAACTATCATAAAGTACCTTCTGACAATCTGATCACAATTGAAGTGGGTATAATTCAAACGTGTATAAATATAAATAACTCGAATTTCAAAGTGAAGTAACTGCAACTACCACAAAGTACCTTCTGACAATCTGACCACAATCAAAGTGGGTATAATTCAAATGTGTAGAAATATAAATAACTCAAATTTCATGAATGTTCAAATTTCAAAGTAAAGTAATTGCAGCTACCACAAAGTACCTTCTGACAATCTGACCACAATCAAAGTGGGTATAATTCAAATGTGTAGAAATATAAATAACTCAAATTTCATGAATGTTCAAATTTCAAAGTAAAGTAATTGCAGCTACCACAAAGTACCTTCTGACAATCTGACCACAATCAAAGTGGGTATAATTCAAATGTGTAGAAATATAAATAACTCAAATTTCATGAATGTTCAAATTTCAAAGTAAAGTAATTGCAACTACCACAAAGTACCTTCTGACAAGCTGACCACAATTGAAGTGGGTATAATTCAAATGTGTAGAAATATAAATAACTCGGGATGAGCCACAAAGCAACACAAATTGTATATCTCCCCAAGTAGCCGTAAAAGACGTCCCCTTGTCCAGTAAGAAAGTATACCCGACTCACATGAAACGACAATAAAATCGAAAGGTAAGAATTCGTCGTAATGGCGACGAGGGTGTTCAGTCGGTGTCCAAGGTGTCTCGATTTCCATCGAACACCCGATATAACGGCGCGTTAAAAAAGAGTCGCTTGGTTCGTTTCAACGGGACACTGTATAACAAGTTGCTTGCTTAGTAAGTGAATGAATAAAAACCCGTACGGCTCACTCTGTGCTGTGAGTGCTGAGAGTGTTTCGCACCTTGCGAGGCGTTTGGCGAATGGGCACGTAAGGAGGCCATCGAGGGTTGCCTCGAAGGAACCCGTACACTTGCCCTTGAACCACGTCTCTCCTGAGGGTGTAACAGTTTATTTTCCCTTAGCAATGATACGTTCATCAAACGGGCATTCGGGGTATTGAAGATAGTGCGATTCTCGCGCCAACGTGCCCTGAAACAGTCACAAGATACAGTTAACCTAACCTATAATCTATTGCGTCATTCACAGGCTTGCCATAGTTATGGAATTTATGGGGATCGTAGAGTTGGAACTTTTGGACAATTATATAAATCTGTATAATTATATAGCAAGTTTCTTATAACAAACCTGTCTGTATTACTCAAGCTTTGTGATCTGAATTATTCTGATAAAATTTGAAGGTATTTTGTATACAGTGTTTAATATATCATATAATCTGTAAGTCATTGTTCTCCCAAAATTATATCAACAACGAGAAGATTCGATGTTATTTACGAGTTTAAAAGACCGTGACGAGAACTTTGAAAGTTAATCGTAATAATAAAATGGGAGTTAGAAAACATTAAATATACATTAGGCATATCAGGGGTCCATTCCGAGACGCAATTGCCGGGAGAAGTAGGTCATGAAGTTTCTTTATGAGAATTGGTAAAGTCGAGTGTCACCGCGAAAGATATGCAAATAGGTGGCTTACTTGCTGAAAAGCCTAAGGACGACGCAGATGATGATGAACATGAGGGCCATACCAACCAGAACACCGATCATCGTCGGGTCGACGTATTGAAGATTGGGTTCTTCTTTCTGCTCGGCTGAAACAACCAGTTTAATGAACAACGTCAGACCTTCGTTTCTTTGTTGTCGACATTTTAAAGTATCTTTTGTACTGGAAAGAACTTTATAGTATCTTTGGTGTGGAAATTTAATCTGGGTTCTTAATATTAATTAAATAAAATTTGTAATTAATAGTAGTACTGTTTCACCAACTGCAATTATTTCACACTTCAACGTTGTGCTGTAGATAAATGAAACTTAGTTTTAGAACACGTTTGTAGTCATTTGTATCGAACTTAATCTCTCTTTTGCAAAGATACTTCAAAGTATCCTTTAGATTTATTTTTTACTATTTTGGTCATTTTTACGTGTACATTTATAAAAATTTCTACGTTATCTTCAACGTTTAAAGTTCTATATTACTAGAAAACTTATTTCATATTTTCTTCCCATTGGCGTAACTAGCACTTTGTCTGGGGTGAATGAGGTCACCGAAGGTTAGCATCACACCAGATCAGGCAACTTTTGGAAATTGAGAATTTTTGTTTGAGAACTTGTATATTTAGAAATTTGAGCTTCTGGAAATTTGTACTATTGAAAATGTGGGAAGTTGAAAATTTCGAAAAAGGGTTACAAATTTACAAACCCAGAAATTTATTAATTTGTAAATTTGAAGGATTAAGAGATTAAAAATGTACAAATTCGAAAATTGGGGTTTGACAATTTAGAAATCTAGAGGTCTGGAAAATAGTGAATGTGATACTGGAAAATAGTAAAGGGGATTTGAAAAAAAATTTCAAGAAAATTTTGCAAGTATAAAACAGTCGAAAGAGAAGTGCATAAAATATGTCCCATGTAGCTACGCCAATGCTCGTACAATATATAATTCACTGAGCAACGTCTTGTTAAGAGCGCTGAAAGCAGCGTCAAAGCGTCGGTGCTTTTAATTTTCGTCTCCGTAAAAAAAGCAAAACTCTGTTTCGCTCGCTAGCTGAAAATTTGTTCTCGCGCGTTAATTGATCACGCGAGACAGCTGACGAATTAATGAAGTCCGCGAGATTGTAGGCCGGAATTCCATTAACTTGGAACGGTTGCCAGCAGACGCAGCTTGGAATCTCATTAAAAATCCCGCGGAACTTGTTCAATGTTTTGTCTGTTTTTCTCTTACCGACGCACACTATTAAACCGTCAGGCTGCGTAACCGGGATCTTCTCGAAGATGCAGATACAACGGCCGTCCCTGCACTCCGTTTGGCTCACCCTCGCCTCGCATTGAGCGTGAAAGAAGCACGACTCGTTCACGTTCGCCGCTGCAAACACAAAATATCATTAAACAACTGTTCTCTTCTTCTTCAGCAATATTTAAAACAGTACTGTTCCTACTGGTGGATGAACGGGGCATCCCCTATAAGGAATATAGGGGTTAATTACCTTTAACCCCTTAACCTACAAGTTTCGATAGTCAATTGGAGCTACCTAATTACTGAAGTGTTAAAATAAGTAACGAACGTTGAAATATTAGACATATTTTGTATTTAGTGATCTTCAATTATACAAATTATTATTGGTATCGAATTCTAAACTCGATGCAAACATGATTTAGGTTTGTCACGTTTGAACTGTAATATGCGTCACGAGTCTGACTCGATGTTAGGGGGTTAACTTCTTGGTAATTATACCTCTTGGAAATTGCAGTGGTATAATTGGTAATTATATTAGTTGATATACATATATGAATATATATACATATATAAATATATGAATATTTTATATATGTTATATAGGACCTGACTATACATGAGTAGTCAATGATATACTACGTTTGATTGATTTGTAATAAATGTATGAATAAATAACTTTTATTTAATGCAGCTACAGTTGCGCTTATTCATTTGTCTACATTAAAATGCAAAATCGGATATTTATTGTAATCGTTGACCCACTGGTTCCAATCTGTTTTTTAAAATGCAAACCCAGCATCATTTGTATTCGACATTTATGCTTCAATCTACTCTCTTCGAGCGAAACTTCAAGCAAATGTATTTCATCCTAGTTTCCTACATCTGTACATCGAATCGTATAAAAATGTAAATTAAAAAGGAACGACATCGACTTCTTTCCTGAATATCTTCAGCGCCGACTTCGATTTCCAGATCGATGTTACAGTTTTCAGTGATAATATACGTCACTCTCGAGTGTTGCCAATATCGTGAACCAACAAAAGACGACCATTGTCTCGAGATATTGTCGATACGTCAATCAATTATCGTGCAATATTCCGATGTCCTATTGTAACTGCAATTGTCCGACACAATCAGACCAAGTTCCACGTCAAGGTTTCAACTAAAATTCGAGGTGGTCGGTTTCAGTGCTCAATTCGAACTGTATTGAGCGTTTGACAGTATTCATAGTTACTCTTCAAATACTTCAAATTTCTAATCTGCCACATTTCTCTGGTTTTCAAAATTTTTAGTATTTCAATTCTCTAATTCTTCAATTTTCTATTTTCACACTTCAATATTTCCAAATTTCCAATTTTGCAAGTTTCTAACTTCTCTACTCTCACATTTTTAAATTTCCAATTTTCTAATACTCCAACTTGCTAATTTCCCAGCCTGTTAATTTCCCAACTTGACAATTTCCCAACTTGACAATTTCTCAACTAGCTAATTTTCCAAAGTTCAAATCTTTTACATTCCCAAATTTCTAATATTCTAATATTCCAACTTGATAATTTCCCAACTAGCTAATTTCCTAGCTTGTTAATTTCCCAACTAAATAATTTCCCAACTTGTTAATTTCCCAATTTGCTAATTTTCTAAAGTTCGAATCTTCTACATTCCTAAATTTCCAATATTCTAATATTCCAACTTGTTAATTTCCCAACTATCTAATTTTCCAAACATCGAATCTTCTACATTCCCAAATTCGTAATCACTATGTTAACACTACAATGCAGCTACTGATCCGAAAGTATAAATTGCATCTCATGTTCTTCAAAATTACTTCTAAAATTAACAAGTTTAACATATAAATCTGTCGCTTACTACGTAATTAATGTATTATTCATGAACTTTATAAATGAGGCATTGTTAAGCTTTATCTCATTTTAATAAGTATAAGTGTACTTTAAATCTTGTACATATTCATATGCAAGATTATCTGGATTCAGATGGTGAAAAATTCGCAGGAGGGCAGAGGGTAGCGGTCACAAGCCTGTGGATAATGGAGTATGTTTAGAGGTCAGTGTGGCGAATCTGATCGACTAGTTACTTGCCACACTGATCTCGATATATCAACCACAGGCTTGCAATTAGGAGAGTAGTTTAACACTGATACAGCTTTAATCCTTGACCAGAAGCATTCTAATCTTGTTCTCCTTTTACGTCTTCCTGACAAATAACACCTGTCATTAGAAAAAATTGCAGTGCTTCTCGGCAATGCAAATTTCAAGCTACCTCTTAATCTTTTCGCTACGGCAGAGCTTCATTAAATCCTTCATTTTATTCTTTCGAAATTTCATTTAGTTCATCAGTTTATTCGAAAATTTCTTTCAACTGATCTTGTAATTTCATGATATTTTTTCATTGACAATTTTTTTATTTCATAAGTTTGTTTGATTGTCAATTTTTTTATTTCATAATTTTGTTCGAATGTCCATGTTGTTATTTTGTAATTTTTGTATAATATGAAATAAATAAAAATAGCATAACACTCGAGAGAATTCAATTAAGGTTCCAATTAAGTGATTAGTATCTGTGTCAGTGAATTCGCAGCTGCATTTAATTTTTCACGAATCCTCTAATGTTCTGGGTCAATAAAGACAGCTATGTCTCGTTCGAATTCCGCGTGAGAAAGCCATAAGCAACCGCCCCTTGACGTTCATATCATTCCGCTCGTAAAACTCGGTCTCCCCATAGGAAAAGTCCCGATACTTGAACGTGACTCGACTGAAATAACCCGAAGAATGCGAAACAACTTCCGTTCCATTTCTCGGTTTTACCTTCGTCATCTTTATCATCGTCGTTTTTTCGCAGCTTTGCTTTTTTTGTTCGGCGTCGTTACGACGTTGTTCGACGAGCATGGAACACCTACGGACAGAGCATTGGCGTAACTAGGATTTCGATCTGTGCTGAACAATTATTCTTATACCCTTAAGTATTGAGCATGGTAGTCTTCTTCTTAGAGAAAATAATGATACACGTTTAGTGAATTTTAAAGTTATAGGTTGTCAAATTTTTAATTTCTCAATTCTCCCATTTTTTGATTTTTCAATTTCGAATTTCGAATTTTCCAAAATTCCCTAGACTTGAAATTCTCCAGATTCCAGATTCCCCGAATTCCAAATTTCCCAAATTCTAAATTCCCCAATTTTCAAGTCACCCAAATTCCAAATTCCTCAGATCCCAAATTCCCTAGATTTCAAATTCTCCAAATTATAAGTTCCCCAAATTCTAAATTTTTCGATCTTCGAATCACCCAAATTCCAAATTCCCCAAATTCCAAATTCCCCCAATTCCAAATTCCCCCAATTCCCAATTCCTCCAATTCGAAATTCCCCAGATCCCAAATTGCCCAAATTGCAAATTCCCCCAATTCGAAATTCCCCTAGTCCCCAATTCCCCAAATTGCTAATTCCCCCAATTCGAAATTCCCCAGATGTCAAATTCCAAATTCCAAATTCCCCCAATTCCAAATTCCCCAAATTCCCAATTCCTCCAATTCGAAATTCCCCAGATCCCAAATTGCAAATTCCCCCAATTCGAAATTTCCCTAGTCCCCAATTTCTCAAATTGCAAATTCCCCAGATCCCAAATTCCCCAAATTGCAAATTTCCCCAATTCGAAATTCCCCTAGTCCCCAATTCCCCAAATTGCTAATTCCCCCAATTCGAAATTCCCCAGATGTCAAATTCCAAATTCCCAATTATTCAATTCCAAATTCCCCAGATCCCAAATTCCCTAAATTCCAAATTTACCTAATTCTAAATTCTTCAAATTTTCAGTACTCAAATTCCAAAATTTTGAAATTCCCAATTCTCCAGATTTCAATTTCCCCAATTCTTATATTCTTAAATCCCTAATTTTCCACATTTCAAAAGATCTACATATTCAAATTTACAAATTACCGAATTTCAACCACTCAAATTCCCATTTCCGTCTCATTTCACGTGTTCTAGTAATTATTGCAGTTACGTAACTTTGATGGTTATCAGTTTTATCTAAGGACGCGCCTAGTTACGCCAATGGAACCGTGGCTCCCCGTCGGCGCACTTGAAAATATACTAACTTACGGTGTCCACATTTGTCGATATGATTCGTTGCCTCGAATTCCTCTTTGCACGCGCATTTATTCTTTTTTGGCTCGCAATATGAACCAGCGAAGCCGCATTCACGATGCTCCACGCAGTCGTCGCCAAATTTCTTCGTCCCCCTATCACTTAAGTCTGCAACACAAAATGATTAATAAAATTAATATAAAACGCATTTGGCAAAGCAGGGAACATCGTCGAATATTATATAGCTTGTACTAGCGTTTAATACTTCGATATTTTTAGTATAAAAAAGTTCTGATGTTCAAAACTTGATGAAATTGTTTGGAACTAACTTCCTAACCTTGATTATTTTTCTTTTATTTTTTGCGTCATTGTTAAATAATTTCTTAGTATTTATTTTTATAATGGCAGGTAAAAATAAAGTACACGATTTTAATTGTGATGAAATCTTTAGTTGAACAGAAATTGTGTGTTGATTAATACAATAATAAGATTCAAACGAATTAGAACCATCACTAGAGATGTACACACATGTTATAGTGACGTATAACATGGACTCACAACGGACGCCATCTTGCATTAATTCATTAATGTACCTTTTTCAAATTTTATTCTATCCAACAGTTATGGTCTCTATTTTTAAATATTTGGTTAAACTTAATTCTTTGATTAAGTGTATCTTTACGTAATCAATTTTGAGTATTTCTATTTGAGGAGATATGTTCACGTATTGGATAGCTGTACTTTCACTGAAGATGTTGATGAACTGATCTGTAGTAATCATTAGTGTTAGTGGTTGATAATGATCGACATAAGTGTATTTGACCATCATAAGCTTAATGTATTTGAGCTATGAGGTAAGATAATAAGAACATTGTTCGTATATTTCGTTGTGGTAGTACAAAATATTTTATTAATAAGTGTTCTTCTTAATATACATTTGTATATGTTACTAAAATGTTACCCTATTTTATTCATTATATATTACGTCTATTTTTATTGAAATTAATAGACGTTTTGAAACCACGAACGATTTATGTTCAATTTAAATCCTATTTACAAGACAGTTCGCATTATTATAGCTTATCGCAAATGCCGTTAAGAGTACATTTTCTCGAAGCACGGCACTCGAAATAAGTACCAGGATAAAATATAAAATAGTACATAGAAGCTTGAATTATACGGATTCCAAGCTCGCGGTGTACATATTTCATTTGGCAAGAAAATTGGAAAGTCAGCGTTCGTCCAATACTACTCCGCTTTTATATTCGCAGGTTGAATTTTGATTTCGATTTTATGAATAGCCAAAGCAAGTGGTCGCAATCAGGTATTGAATTTTCATCGATAAATTGCTCTCGAGTCCAACGGCGGCCACCTATCCCGCAACCGAGCCGTAATTTACCCCTGCGATCTGAGCAAATATATCATCTACCCTATCTCACCCCTCGTATGACGAAGCGTTTTACTCTGGTTTTGCGATCGTGTCGCAGGTGCCGCGTGAATTTACATTTTGCGATTCCATTTGTTAATATTTGCACCGGCGCCATCAGTTAATTACGATGAAAGTTCATTCGCAACAATCTATTAATTAACAGCTGGTACGGAGGAAACTTTGTATTGTGCTTTATGTGCGTTTCATTATTCTGCTTGGAAGACAAATACTAAGTTAAATCGCAAGAACAGATTGTAATATAAATTGAAAGAACAAGTTACACAACATAAATTACTATTAAGAATAAGTAACATGTTTTAAACTATAAACTGAAGGTGACTAATAATTTGTTGCAAATAAATCTTTTAATATTTCAAGCTTCAATATAACATAAGTGTTATTGTGTGGCACATTCATCTAACCTCATTATATGATTTGAAATGCTGTACGCCATTTTGTATTGAGTACCTCATTGAAGAGTTGATGTAGCTACATTCTTTAAACTTTAAACTACAACTTCACATACTAGTTTCTTTGCAACACTTTTATGCCATCAAATCATCTTAGACTTCACACATTTCTCAATCAGTTGTTTGTCATATTTATCAAACAGCCATTTTGTATTGCGAACAATACTGAAGATTGCATACAGTTACCTTCATCAAGCGTTCACCTTTAAAATTATATACCACAAGCAACACTTTTAGGAAGACTTCCAGCTATGATTGCTAATTGTCCACGTCACTTGCAATAATATTTATAAAAAAAAATTGACTGCACTAAGAAATGGGACATGTGTAGTTCTCAGGTCCGGTCAACTATAATCAAGTTAATACGAGAAACGTCACAACTGGTAGTACTCCGTTCCGTATCCATGCAATTAACGCGTTCGCAGAAGTGTACTCTTCGAGGTTCAACAGGGCGTCGAAGCATCAAAGAAATTCGAAAGGAGGTTAGACCGACGCTACGAAGACGGCGACTACCGTCGTCGGAGTCAAGGAAGCAATCCTTTTTTGCAAGGCAAAGAGACCGAGCTTGATTACTGCATTGTCGTCGTATAATGGCACTCTTCTCGAGATACGATCGTACTCGAGACCGAAAGACGAACAGACGTCTTATGTCATTCTGGAACGCGCCATCGTCACGATTTAGAATGACTTTCCGTACCTTTGTGATCCCTGCTGGACAACGAAAGCGACCCGGGAAATCGTTGCAATAATACTAATCTTTTCGTATCTGACGATTTACTCCTGAACTTTGGGGAGATGTTTCCGAATAGACGTTCAAATTGGGGATTTGGGGAATAGGGAAGTTGGGGACGTATAATTTTACAGGTGTAGACATTTGGAGATATTTCAAATATGTTGGGAAATGTGGAGATTTGGGGATGATAGAAACATGGAAATGTGGAGATTTGGGGAATACAGTTTGGGGATATAGCAATCGGGGTGTATAGAAATTTGGGGATGTAGCAATTGGGGAATATGGGAGTTGGAGCATATTGCACTTGGGGACTGTAGGAATTTGGAAATGTGGAGATTTAGGGATCATAGAAACTTCGAGATGCAGAGATTTGGGGATTATAGAAAGGGGATATGGGAGTTGGAACATATTGCATTTGGGGACTGTAGAGATTTGGAACTGAGGAGATTTGGGGAATATTGAAATTGGAACATGTAGCATTTGGGGACTGTTGGTACTTGGAAATGTAGAGTTTTGGGGAATATAGACTTTCAAACACATAGCATTTGTACACTGTAGAAATTTGAAAATGTTGAGCTCTGCTAATGAAGAGATTTGGGAAATATAGAAATAGGTAGTAGTTTGGGAATATACCCAAGATATTTGGGTGCAGATATGTGGAGGTGTACAAATTTGAAGAATATAGAAATGGACATAGATATAAAAGCTTGCAAATGTAGAGATGCGAAGAAATTTGTAAAGATTAGAGAAACCTAACATACAGTAAAATATCAAAGCGTGCAAAAATTGTAAAAAAACTCCCGCAGGACCCATCGGTCCCGATGTCCACAGTAGATAAGCAAGTTTTCGTTCGAAAAATTGTGTCGTTTTGCCGGTGCAGTGATTCGAGATAGTCCTGTCGCTTTTTCCGAACCGATTGACGAAATCTGAAACGAACAATCGATCAGGAAGGTCGGACAGCCAACTCGTGCGAGAAAAGTGATAGGAAGTGGTGCGCGAACGCGAGCAAATAGATGTGTAGATGAAGTGTAGAATCGGAAGCACGAAAAGCCTGCATACGAAACGAGTCACGACACTATCAATGTCTCGTAGATATCTCAAACAAGGAGAAAGGTGCGTGCAAAGTGCTTTCATGATATCATCGGGTACGTCGCGACGGCGCCGACTTTCATGGTAAACGATAACCCCCGTTTGGGATATCCTGCTAAATACGTTTCGTAATTAATGCTTATATACCGTAAAAAGCTGCTGACAGTCCACGGGATAAACAAAGGAAGTTTACCTAATCAACTCTTTGATACTCGTAATGGGTGTAACAGGTACGTGTTAGGCTAAGTCAGATTTTAGATTAATTTAGCTGTGGGTCAAGCTTGATTTATGGCTACTTACATTTTAGGGGAAATTATATGCTAAGTTAGGTTAGTATTTGATTACTATTATATTAGGTTACTATTACGTATTTGTGTTGGGTTAGATTAGTTTATATTAAATTTAGGTTACGGTAAAACAGGTTTGACTAGGTTAGGACTTTGGATATGTCTGATCAGGTTATGTTGGATTTTGGTTATGTCTGGTTAGGTTAGGTTATATTAGGGTTATAATAGCAATTAGGGTAAGGTTATATTAGGGTGAATTGTGGTTATGTTTGCTAAAGTTTGGAGTAAACTATACGCTAAGTTAGGTTACATATCTGTTACGTTAGATTAGTTTACATTAAATTTAAGTTACGGTAGAATAGGTTTGACTAGGTTGGGTTGGACTTTGTATATGTTTGATTAGGTTAGGTTGGATTTTAGTTACATTTGATTAGGTTGAATGCAGGTTATATTAAATTAGTATACCTCTAAGTTAGGCTGGGTTATATTAGCTTTATATTATTCATGGTTACATTTGCATTAAGCAAAATTGTGTCAGGTGAAATTAGTTTTGAATGTTCAATCAGGTCAGGTTGAGTTAGAGCTTGGGTTAAATTTTATGTTGCATTAAAGTTCATATTTGAATTTGATTAAGTTGAATATTCAGGTATTGATTGAACTATTATCTATAATTATATGTTATATTATATGCAAGGTAGTCATAGTGCTATAATTTCCATGGAGTCCAATTCACGGAACAGAAGAAGAAAGTTTATTTTATACTAATCGAACATCTGTTCTATTCATACGTGTGTTCTACATACGGTTCTGCTATTTACTGGAATAAAAGTAGATCTACGACTGCTATCGCTCTTTTCTTCGATCAGTAGTTATACATATAAATTGTATCTACGCACGCAATTTAATACATTAAATAAATTTGAACTATAATAGTATAACTTTCGATCCTTTCTGTTAATATACAAGTACATTTATCATTTGTACGCTTCTTTTTAATGATAAATTTCTGATTACACATGCAACTCAATACTTCTTTTATTACATTAGCTTAAAGCTTTCATTCTTATGGCTTTTTAAAGAAAAATTGAGTCAACATATGAAGTCATTACAAACAAAAGATTAACATCAATTTAGTTAATGATTGGAAGTCGTCAATTTACATTAAGGTTTCTAAAAATTATTTTCATCTACGAAAGGGTTAAATAATACCTCAAGGATGTCAATATTAAGGAATATTATTTACCTTTTAGTTTTTTAACATATATCATAGAAATATTATTTGTTAATATCAATTTAGTAAGTTTTATTGACCGATGCACTGAATTTGTCTAATCACACAGCGTACCTATTCCACTTGTCTGACCATACAACGAATCTATTCTACTCGTCTGACCACCTATGCTTCTTAACGTACTCATATCACTTAAGAAATCCTTGGTAAATACAAAAAGGAATACAAAAGCGATTTATTTAATAAGAAATTACAAGTTTGGAATATGAATTTTCCCACTGTACAAACCGTTGCCCCAAATAATTTATAAATCAAAATCAAACCATCGAAATACTAACTCGGTTGAAAATTGTTTACATTACACAAATTTACAAAAATTCTTTTAGAATTCGTGACACGCCTTCGTATTACCCCCCGACGTGAATATAAAAGAGAGCCTAAAACGATAAGGGTTGATCCAAACAGTTAATTACAAAAAAATCAGATAATTTTCCGTCAAACTTAGTAGGAGATTGCCAGTAATTATCACTCGTCCACGATCACGAATCTTCCGTCAACGTGACACAGCTCTCGAGTCTCTAACGAACGACCCTCACGATCGGCAGCAGATAATTCACGGACATTTAAATCCATTAAGTCCCGAAAGAATAATAGTCGAAGAAGAAGTTTTCAACCGAAACAGCCTGACCGTCCAGGGCTGGAAAGTTGACGGCTGTGCGGCTAGTAATTTCCGCTTTGAAACGGCTGTACAAAGCCGGACGACTTGAACGGTCGAACCTGAAAGAAAACTACAGCCTGTTCGCGCATAATTGCGTGGTCAGTTAACGATCTGTCCCCTTTGCTACGACCTGAAAAAAGAACGTGGAAAGAGAGGAGAGGAAAAAAGATCGCGTATCACCCGGCCGGCCCCGCGGTGCTAGAACTGTTCGGTGACTACCAGTAAAAATGGCGACTCTTAGGTCAATCTACGTGTTGAAAGTGGGTCACTTTGCAATGGCACATTGCCAACGCTCTCACGTGCGAGCCGTCCCACGCTTGCTGCAGTCTGAAGCTGGCAACCACCTTTGGACAGGGCCGGCCCAATAGGGTAGCAAGTCAGCCAGCTGTTTATACGGCGAAATCTCTTATTTTCTAATTTGTACGCTCACTGTAATCTTTAGACAGGTTTGGTATGATAGGATAGCAAATCAGCCAACTGTTCATACTGTGAAATCTTTCATTTTCTAATTTGTACGCTCACTATAAACTTTAGACAGGGTTGGTATGATGTGGTAGCAAGTCAGCCAACTGTTCATACTGCGAAATCTTTCATTTTCTAATTTCTACGCTCACTGTAATCTTTAGACAGGGTTGGCATAATAGGGTAGCAAGTTAGCCAACTATTTATACTACGGAATCTTTTATTTTCTAATTTGTACGCTCACTGTAATCTTTAAGTAGGTTCGGCATGATAGGGTAGCAAATCTGCTAACTGTTTATACTGCGAAATCTTTTATTTTCTAATTTGTACGCTCACTGTAATCTTTACACAGGGTCGGCATGATAGGGTAGCAAGTCAGCCAACTGTTTATACTACGAAATCTTTTATTTTCTAAATTCTAGACGCACTGTTATAGGTGGGTCTGATAGGGTAGCAAGTTAGCTAACTGTTCATTCTGCAAAATATTTTATTTTCTAATCTCTAGAGGCACTATTATATTCAGACAGAACTGATCTGATAGAGTAGCAAGTCAGTCAAGTGTTAATATTGCAAAATCTCTTATTTTTTAATTTCTACACCCACAGTAATCTTCAGACAGGGCCATCCCAACATGGTAGCAAATTAGCTAAGTGCTTATACTATGAAATTTTTATTTTCTAACCACTACACACGCTATTATCTTTAGATAGGGCAGTCTCATAAGGTAGCAAGTCAAGTAGCTATTTATAGTGTGAAATTTTTTATTTTCTCACCTGTTCATACACTATCTCTGGATAGGGTCAGCACAAGCGGGTTGCAAGCCAGTCAGCTGTTTATATTTTATTTTCTAACCTGTACACATTCCTCTATATGTCTCTACAAGAATCTGAGAATACAAGTATGTGGAGATGTAGGTAAAATATTCATATTGGAATCAAAAAATTAAAAAATATAAAACATTCTGGGTATACTTTTTACTATTTGTGACCATGTGGCGCATGCAAGGTTTATTTTCATTCGGGGTTAGATTTCATACACTGTTTTTAGTACCCTCATTAATTATGCTGGTGTGTAGGTTGTAAGGGTAAAGGTCTAACTGACTAATAGGCCTCATGGAATTCCAGGAACAGAATTAAATTACTGCAAATAATTTCCATTTATATAAAATAGGACTTTCACTCAAAAAACTTTTCCATGAGTATTATGGAAAATTGATAAGTAATTAAATTTTTCGACAATTTCAAAGGACTATAATATACAACGAGTTTTATCAATTATCATATCAATTATTTATTGTTTTCTAATAAGTTTTCTAATATGTAATACTGATTTTGTCTTACCACTTTATTTTAAAATACTAACATTGACAAGAAATTGCAGATTATACATTACAGTAAATGAACACGAAATAACAATTTCAAAAATACACAATGCATAATTTCAGAAAAACTCGCGACGTAATTATAAAAAAAAACTTGCCTATTGTACACGAAAAATAAAGTAATATCCGAGCGTTGAAAATAAGGTGGTAAAACGGATGATATTCCGTGCAACAAAAACCATTCGAGAAAAATCTCTCTCCGTTTTTTCCCAGTTTTCCAGCTTCCCTCTTTATCTCGTCGTTTCTTTCAAATCAACAATGAAATTCTCATGAAACGAAGAAGCTCGCGCTTCGTATCAACGTTTCACAGCCTCTTCCGTATCTGTCGAATAATTTAAGAGATGAAGCGGAAACGGTTACCGGTAAACATTCAACATTCTTTATTTTCAGAAAAATTCTGCACAAGAAAAATCTATTTCTTATATTATTCTTCAATTTGTGTCTTGACTATCAGAATTGGATGCTCAATTTTTAAAAATAATATTAAGAGTGTTAAATAACACTTGGGTTGACGATTTTATGAATGTTTAATTTTAACATGACTAACATTGTATCACCTTAATTTCTATTTATGTTATGTAGTAAATTGTATAATAAAAAATATGTAATAAATTTGATTGATCTGATAATTGAACACCGAACATTTATGTCTAGTTGGAAGAAAGATGGCAAACATAGTTTCTATCAAATGAAGATCAGCCACCAGGAATGTTTGTTATCAATTTTCAATGCAACAAAGAGAATAGATAGAGCAACGTCGTACATACCATACAAATATACACATGTACTTTCAGATCGACCGATAGTTTTCGATACGTATCTGAAGCTCGAACATAGACTTTATTGTCCGTACACACGCAACTAAGCCTGCTATTTTAGATTTTAAAATCGTCGTTCTATTTCTGTTCTGTTTTTAAAACGAACATCGAAATTTTCAGCAACTAGCTTCGATTTTTCGTAGAGGAATAACTCGAACATTCACGGAGCTTTTTCCTTTGAAGCCGTCCGTCAGAAGACGTGTAATTTACGCTCCCTTGGGGATGAAAGGATCCCATGAAAGAAGAGATCACCGACCAGTTAACATCTGACCATTAGCGTCTATAAAAGTGCGATAAATTTGCAACTGGATCAATGCACTGAATATTCCTTGGGGAAATTTAAACTGTTTTCGTTATTTTTTATGATTTTTTAAAGGGGTTAAAAATAGCAATATGGCTGTAAATTATACAAGATGGAATTTGTGAAATGGGAGAGAAGAAATATTTTGATACTGACATAAAATGCGTGCACAATCATTAATAAAATACAATAGACTCTCGTTATATTGCCACATTCGGACAGCGAGAGGTACAAGAGAAGAGACCTTTTATTTAACCTAATATATTCTTTTTAGAAATGTTCTGATCTTGCAATCCCCACGACAATACAATAAAATAATTATTAAAAAATTCGAGTGATATTTTTATGAAAAAAATTAGTTTAGAAAAGTTTTCTTTTTCGCAGAAATATAAGATGGTAGTTTACAAGCTTGACAAATATTAAGAATATTAATAAATAATAGTGACTAAATGTTATCAAATGCATCCACATTTCAGGAATTATACTTCTTTCCTCAGAATCGTAATTTTGTGCGGAGTCAGTTTGAAAGTACTGAATAACTTGAGTGGTGTAAATGCAGAACTCATTAATCTTGAAGCAAATCCTGTTTTTTCGCTGCTATTGTTTTATGTCATTAGGAACTCTGTTACTCAACCAAGTGGATGTTAATTTGCATAATAGAGGATACATTTGCATAGCAACGCATTTATAATGCGCTTTAAAAACAGTGGCATGCTGTGCAAATTAGACGTTTGATATTCAGAACAGGCATTCGTGTATTAAATTCACCATTTCTCTTCAATTTCTTGATAAGTGTCACTTATTATTTTATTTTCAAATCCTAGAACCACACGCTTAAATAAGTAGTTTCTATTTTTAACTTAAATTATAAAATCTTTTTTGTGTGTAACAACCCTACATAAAAATATTTCACTCTTTTCATAAGTCACAAAAAAATTGTATCATTCGGAAAATATTTTTAGAGCACATTTTCCTAAAAAAGAAACACCCTTGCTATTGTGTTGTTTATCGTAGCTTAACAATGGACCGTTTACAGCCCTTAGTATAACTCCCCTTTACTTATTTAAGAAACGTGCTCTCAGTATTAATTCAGCTGCGTTTGTTCCATAGTAGTTCAGTATTTCAACACAACATTCATAGAGCAGTCTAAAAAAAGTGAAAAGAAAAAGGAAACAAAAGTTAGAAGTCTCGAAAGTCTATTCATCAAAACAGCCTTTATCTGCTCGATACCGATCCATTATTCACGGCACAATAAATCAAGCTGTTAGTTTTAATTGATCGATTCTATAACAGTTCACAAAAACAGATTAAAAGATCTCTAGTATCGTTTTTCTCTCTTAACTCGTTTACAAGGTTGGTTAACTTTTAATTACTCATACCCCAATTCTTTTTCACAATACTCACGCGAGTCACATAACATCAAAATGGATGCTGAGAGATTCGGTATAATATTGACACAAAATTATACTAACTGTACATAATTTAACATCTTTCTGTTTATACATTAATGTTACTTCTGTTTCTTTTTTGTATTGTTATATTTTGGTTGTTTATTCTTTCTTCGTACTTCTGTACATTTAAGGGTTATTTTCTTGTTATGTATATGTTTAATTGATGCACTCAACAGATTCAATAAAAAATGTACATCAATTGTAACATTGTATTTGTTATTATTAACAACTATCACTTAAGAATTACATAACCTCAAAAGTGTAACGCTTCAAATTGTATAATTATTGTGACACTATAAACAATTTATGTACATATGTATATTGTACTAGTAGTATAAGTAAGACTATAGCTGAATAAAAAAATCTCTTCTGCAAAAATTACACGCAAATGCCCAAATTCAAGTAGTTAAAATCTTGGTAAACAGTATATAAAAATATAGAAAATGTATATTTTTGAATATTGTGACTTCAGTAATTAGAAGTGAATTAACAAGCCTGAGGTAAAGGAGTGTGTTAATCCTGCAGCTCGTTAAGGAGTTAACTCGTGCTGTTTTGCTATTAGGTTGGACACGGGGGTGTCGTGCTCGACAGCTAGGACTAGTTTCTATGAAGATCGATTTCCTGACGGTTTAGCCCCGATCAACTCGAAACTAGCGCACATAGCTAGTTGCTGGGGCGACTGACTTAGCGAGAAGTCGCATAATAACATTAATAGCGAAAAAGTGCAGCCGCGAGGTTCTCGTTGCGTGAGAACGATAACTATCGACGTTTTTGTCACGCCAGCCGGGAACAAGCCCCTCTCGAACTTCTCTACTCTTTCACCTGGAAAATTTTCAACCTTTCTCATACCTTTTTGCCGCGGTTTTTTTATCCTTGAATGAAGAGAATACTTGTCTCGTTGTCGAGATTTATTGGGAAAGTTTCTCACGTGGCGTGTAATTGCTTGACTTTTTTTTTCAACGTTGTTGACATTACTTTGGGAGACGTTGAACTTCTACTTTTAAATTTTATTTATATTTGTTTTTTAAATTTTTATACATTTGGTTAGGGATGTAATGGTTTTTTGAAATGCCAGGGGTTGAAGTTAGGGGTATCAAACTTTTTTTAATTAAGGTTTTTATTCCGTTACCTCCTTGGATTAGTGATGGGATTTCAGGTCCTAGGATTGTTAAATGTGTACATTTGGTAAGTTGGTAATTTGGAATATTGGGAAAAGGAAATTGGAGATTTTGGAATTTGGAAATTTAGGAATTCGGTAATTTGGGAATTCGGAAATATAGGAATTTGGAGATTTAAGAATTCGGAAATTTAGAAATTTGGAAATTTAGGAATTCGGTAACTTGGGAATTCGATAATTTGAGAATTCGGAAATTTAGGAATTTGTAGTTTTAGAAATTCGGAAATTTAGGAATTTGATAATTTAGAAATTCGGAAATTTAGAAAATTTAGAAATTCGGAAAACCAATATAAAAATTAAAAAATGTGCAAATTCCAAATTTCCCAACTTCCACCTTTAAAATTTTCCAACCAAGAAACAATTGTATCGCACAATGTAGCGTTTCTCAGTACCTTCCACGTTTTTCCCTTGAAAAGAAAAGTCGGTTGCGACGATTTATAGGTTATGTAGCCAGCAACAGCTTGAATTACTACATTTTTTGCGAACACAATGATACCACTTATATTCGTACTTTTTCCTCTTGTACCCACATAGATCTCGTTTTATTTTTGAGACACGAAAACTGCAACGATTTTTTAAAAGCAGGAGTTAAAATTGCAGGCTATCAACCACTTTTAGTGAGGTGTTAATGTGTGGTTATACAGGACTGAATGCATTAATCAATATTGAATAATAAGAATGTGCTATAACGTTTCCCCTTATTTTGTTTTCATGCTTTTTATCCTTGAAAGAAAAGAAAAACTTGTCGAGCAGTCGTGATTTATAGATACCTTGGTTGATCATAGTCACGATTACAACTTCTGCATGTTAATATGTATCATAAACTTTCGAAGTTAAACTTTGTTTCCAGATAAAGAAATGCAAACATTATTAAAACTAATATATCTCATTTCTGACTCACCCTGAATTGTTATTTCACTTTTAAAACTGTTAAATATTATAGCGTTCTTAATGTATACAATTCGTAAGCCATTTTGTGAAACAAACATATTATATCGATACGATCATGTATTATATTACAAATAATAACCGTGTATTATGTTACAAATATTAATCCTGTATTATATTACATCGTCATAATGAAATTTGAACACAGTTGTTAATTTACGTTAACAAATGTTTTGATATTTCAGATCCGCTTGAAGCTGTAATTACGCAACAATAAACAGTGCTACAATAAGGACAACCTCGTTAATCAGGTAAATTGATCACCGTTTAATTAATTACGTAGTTTTAAATTCGAAACAATGCGACAGTTCTATAGATGCCCAGGAGGGAAAGTCTTATCGAGGTATCAGGAATTATAAAGCCGATATCGAATTTCAATTTATCGCAGGTTAGGTCAATTCCGGGCGATAAAACCGAGGGTATATACACTTGCCGCACCGCAATAACCGCGACTATCTGTTGCATAAAATTTGCTGCAATTATTGGGACATGTAAGCAGCGAATAAATTCTGGAAACAGATATCCGCATAGCGAAAGTAATTTATCAAACTGAGAAAGAATATCTCGAGCAGATGCGCAAATATACTGGTGATTAATGCTGTGAAAATGATCCTTCACGTGCGATCTTCGGTACGTTAAATACTGCAGCTGTTATCATTGATATTTATCATAATCGAATTTTTACGAATGAAATTGTGATAAATTGTATTCTGTTTAAATTTCGGTACAATTCATTCTAAAAGAGAAATTTTTTAAATTGATTGTATAATGAATTTCTGGAGTTTGCAGTTTTTGGAAAGACGAGTAAAAATTATTGGAATAATTTAGAAAAGTATAAGTTGCATTAAAGAACAAAGTTTAAAGAATATCTCTCTTAATAAAAAGATCGTACAATAAAGAGTTCAAGATAAAATATGAAACCCTGCAGATGTATCAGAGAAGTATCACAGACGGGCTCAATATTACGATGACGTTTAATTAAACTGATCGATAAACTTCGAAATCTATCCGTAGCTGTCCATTAACTCTAATCGAATACTGTATGCACTGTAAGATTATCTCCGAACTCGTTAAGGAAAATCTCTAAACTAACTCCGTAAACTCATTGTCATTATCTCCGTTCTTGTTTCTTGGTTTGTAGAAGTGAAATTGTTTGGTACGTTTAATTATACTGTAAGTGGAAACGGATTTCCTTTACATACATATATCAGAAAAGAGGTAATTTGTAATTATCGCTGTGCTATATATTGCTACATGTTAAATTGACACGCGTTAGGTTATCATGCGTTAGATAACCGCGTATTGAATTGCTATCTCTTGAAACTATCATGTGTTAGGACATCATGTGTCACGTTGTCATGCGTTGGAGTTATACATTATATCGCCACGTGTTGCAATTACCACGCGTTTTATCGCCACACGTTCAAATAACTAGGTGTTATATTTTTACGTGTTGCGACTATCGCTCGTTATATCGCCGCTCGTTGGAATTATAGGGCGATATATCACTATGTGTTGGAAATACTGCGCGTTGCAATTACTACGCGTTATATCGTCATGTATTATATTGCCACGCGTTGGAATTATTACGCGTTATATCGCCACTGGTGGGAATTGTCGCGCGTTTTATTGCCACGCGTTATATTGCCACGCGTTGTATTGCTATGCGTTATATCACCACGCGTTATATCGCCACGCGTTGGAATTATTACGCGTTATATCGCCACGTATTATATCACCATGCGTTATATTGCCGCGCGTTGGAATTATTACGCGTTATATCGCCACGTATTATATCACCACGCGTTATGTTGCCACGCGTTGGAATTATTACGCGTTATATCGCCACGTATTATATCACCACGCGTTATATCGCCACGCGTTGCATCGCCGCTCATTATATCGCCACACGTTGGAATTACTGGACGTTATATCGCCACGTGTTATGTTACCATGCGTTATAGTTTTCTTGCGTTATATCGCCACAAATTAAAATTGGCCGATATAATCTCCTAGTGTTATATCGCCACGCATTACGTCGCTATATATGATAATTGCAAATTACAGTCATCATGTATTATAACCCTCATCTATTATTACATCGCCACACATAGTAGTCCCTGGCAATATAACGAAAGTCTGCCATGTACGAAAATGAAAGGTTTCCGTAAAATTCAGCAAAGCAGCAATACTTTGGCGCGTCTTAATCCAAACGTTCTCAGCTTAAAATCACGGACCGTATATTTCTTGCGATCTCAAGATAGCGTGCTTTCGTTTGGTTATACCTTGAATATTTTAACCACCTCGTCGCGTAACATCGACGACGTTATAAATTATGAATACCATTATTTCGGGTAACAGCTTGACATACTGGCGAAAATGTCTTGAATAATTCGCGGGAAGCTTGAACTCTGCGGCTTGTGCCGCTAAGATCTCATTTTTTTTTCGCTTGCTTGTCTTTCGTTTTATCTTTGCCCAGAGTATATATACATTTTCCTAACAAGGCTGTAACTTGATTTTTGTGTCTATAAATGGAGAAAGTATGATAGGCAAATTTAATAACGTTGAATACAGACATATACGCAAAAGATTGCTTCGAACATAGTCGACATTTTATTAAAAGTTATATTTTGTAATTAAACTTCATTTTCAAGCTGCTTTCTCGTAGAGATTCAATTTCATCTAATATTGTTATATACGTGTGGCTCTTCGATCAAGAGTTAATAACTTTAATAGCTAACTATAATAAATTTGATCCACACTTCCTGTTAAAATGCTTCCCCTTAATTAAAATTTGCTCTAGTTTACATTTTATCGTTTCATAAATACTTGTTAAGATTTGAATTTCCAGTTTGGATAACAAACAATCAGATACCGAAGTTCGAAAATAGAATCATTTTAAAAAATGTTATATTTATCGTCACCAATCACGCGCGAAAGATTTTCATTTCTTGATAAAATTGCGAGACTAACTCGCGACATTTGATTAAAGTTTGCATATATTTTAGAAAGAGAAGGTAACGTGATACCTATAAATGATGCGCGGCGGTGAAAAATGAGTTGCACAAAGGTTCGCATGCCGAATGAAATCGATTGCAAAATCGCGCGGGTACCAGTCAGAGAAAGGCGAATGAGGTATGCGAACCACTTTCGAAAGAAGTTATATATTTTCGAGCTAAATACGAGCTAGCATAATGAATTCTGAAACGTTAATTAACCAGTCTTACACAGGTTTCATCACAATCCTTTATTACAGAACGAAAAATTTATTAAAGCGAAATGAATGTTCCACTAGTCTCCCATTTATTATTTTTTTTTTTTATAAAAATCATGCTGGGTTCCTCATTTTTACCACGAGAATTTTTATTTTGAGTTACAAAAATTATACTTTTAATTTAGATATTATAGTGTGTGATGGTGTATGTAAAGTTTATACACACATATGTATATGAACACACATGCGTTTATATATCAATTTGATTTATATTTTATACAAAAACTGAGACAATATATATAAACTTCAGAACAAATTTTCTTAGATTTTCTCAAGTAAAAAATTTCATATTAAATAATTCCATTTCTAATAAAGGGTATATCCTTGCTACACGCAAGTATCTTAATTGCAGTAATTACCGTATTAATTCCGAAGCGAATTAAGTTAAGTAAAATTCAATAGAGTTTCTTGACCGTGGTTAACTCTCGTGTCCATTAATTAACTTGCACTCTTGAAATGACATTACATAATATTAAGTAACGTGCATTACGTAAGAGGCCACGTTACATTAAGTTACGCAATTTCGCCGGGGCATACGCGAGGCGAGTCTAACATTAGAACAATATTAAAAATCAGGAGATTATTGTATATCATTATTCTATTACCAATAAGTTTTGCATATACTCCCATCGTTGAGCAATTGCCTGTTTCTTGTCATTTTTAATAGCTACAATGTACGATGCAATTTGCACGAATTTCGCCACGACATGCAATTTGCATAGTTTTCAATTGATTTTGCGCAAGGTCGGTAAGAAACAGCTATGTACAAAATCTGCAATTCGGCCTAACATATTCATGGACACGTTGAATCCAACTTTTCGCTACGATCGAAAATGAAAATGGATCGAGTCAATATAATACAATTAGCAGGAGAATTGGCAACACTCTCGACGGGGTTTTGCAAAAAATTAAGAAATACGAGCTTAAAATCTGGAACGAGTTGCTTCCGAATTTCCAAAGACGGGGAATTTACATTTTTATTCCTCATCAACATACCAAGAAAAAAACTAGGGTTTTTATTTTTGATTTTAGTCTCATTACGTATGCAGATTTTTTAATGCATTTTAAATACTGTAATCATCCATAATTTGTATTTTATAAATGCACGAAGAAAAAAAGCTGAAGTTTGATTAAAAACTTTAGTGTAGTGTATTTTGTAACTTTTATATCAAAAGTTTCAAAAATGGAAACTGATCGTTTTATCCTGACATTATCATATTTAACGTAATTGTAAATGTAACTTTATCTATTCTCTAAACTGAAATTGATGTATTTTAATGTAACCTAATCTGATTGAACTACCATGACACTCAACCTAACCTCTATGCAAATGTATCTTAACAAAATTTTACCTACTCTAACCTAACCTCTTAACCCTATCTTAAATTACCATAACCTCTATCCAAATTTAACTTAACAAAATTGTACCCTCACCTCTGATCTGTCCAAACGTAACCTAACCTAAAGCCTACATCAAAATCAGGGAAAATCAATAGCTCGAAACGACTATCACCTATAACATAAAATATTCACTGAATACAACCCACCGAAACAGACTACTGTCATAAACAAGACCCATAAACAAGCCGTGCAATTTGAATAATAGCAATATCTCCAGTATTCGCAGCGGTTACATCAAAACCGAAAATCAATATTACAACCGAAACAGCCGACACTTATTCAAATAGAAACATTAAACCATTCAACAGTTGAACTCGTGTATTTGAAAGGTGAATTTTCACGGTGTCGTCCAGGCAAACGGGATTGAAATCTACAACGTCGAAGCAACTTGAAATTCGTATCGACTTGGTCGGTTGTTATCGTAAAAAGTTCTTGTTATTCCGTAACCGGACCGATTGTTTGTTATCACGTGGAATTCGTAACTAGTTCAAGTATAACAGAAGGTGTAGCCGGTCGTTCACGACTTTGAGACAAAGTTTAGCCAGCGTGCACGTGAGTCCGCAATGCAGACTGCAGTGTTTTTACGTCTGTTGTGCAGCGAGCGTTCACCCCCTAACGAGTTGCAAACAAAAAACCCCTCTCGCGACCTCGTTGGGTCATACACGTACCAGAGATGGGGTCTAATTATCGTTGCGAGCCAGGTAGGAAAATATTGCACAGTGTGGAATAAACTTTTTTCGGTGCGTTCGATCATGCGGCGGAAAATGCTCGATGCCGTGCGGATCAACGTTCGCGTTTTGCGGACAGACGCGAAATGGAGCGTGACGCGTAAGATCGTTTCTCAAATTCGAAGATGCAACGAGGAGAAACAAGAGAAAAGAGATTTCGGTTGCGGTCTTCCGGTTGTGGCACGATGCAGCTGAATTTCGTTGGATTGTTGCCTGGTGATAAATGAAGTGTTGCCATTGATCGAAAAGTTATCGCAGGGTACTTGGGGAAATATTGTGGTTGAACAAGTTTTTCCGTAGTGTACACTTCGGAAGATTTGAAAACGTGGAAATAGAGGATTTTCAACACTTGCGGAATCGGGAACCTGGGGAATTTGGGATTTAGGGAATTGAAACCTGGGGAATTGAGAATCCTGGGAGGTACAACATAGAGATTGGGGATCTAAGGTATTGGGAACTAGGGAATTGGAAATTTAGGGTACTGGGAAGCTTGGAAATTGGGATCTAGGGAATTAGAAACTTAGAAAATTGGGGATCTAGGGAGTTTGGAACCTTGGGGATTTGGATTTTACGAAATTGGGAACGTTGGGAATTGGGAATCTAGGGAATTCAGAATGTACAGAATTGGAAATCTAGGGAATTTGGAACTTTGGCCATTCGAAATCTAGGGAATTAGACACGTGGGGAATTGGGAACATAGGAAATTCGAAATCTAGGGAATTGGGAATCTAAGGTATTGGGAACGAGGGAATTTGAAATTTAGGGTACTGGGAAGCTTGGAAATTGGGATCTAGGGAATTACAAACTTAGAGAATTGGGAATCTGGAATATAGGGAATTGGGGATCTAGGGAGTTTGGAACCGTGGGGATTTGGATTTTACGAAATTGGGAATGTTGGGAATTGGGATCTAGGGAATTGGGATTCTACGGAATTCAGAATGTAGAGAATTGGAAATCTAGGGAATTTGGAACTTTGGCAATTCGGAATCTAGGGAATTAGACACGTGTGGAATTGGGCTCTCGGGAATTGGGAACATAGGAAATTCGAAATCTAGGGAATTGGGATCTAAGGAATAGGGAATCTAGGGAATTCCTAATGTAGGGAATTGGGAACCTTGGGAATTTGGAATCTAGGTAATTAGGAATCTAGGAAATTTGGAATCTAGGGAGTTGGGAGTCTAATGAATTGGGAGTCTAGGGAATTGAAAACGTGAAGAATTGATAATCTAGAGATTTGGGAATCTAGGGAATTCGGAAGGTAGAATATTGTGAATCTAGAGAATTTGAAGTCAATTGAATTTGGAATTAGTGGAATTAGGAATTTTGAAAACTTGTAAATATAAAAATTGTCAAGCTCTACAAATAATCCTATACGAAAAAGATTGCAATATGCTCGAATTTCGCGGTGAACCCAATAATCTGTAAAAGATGTCCATCGAACATGGTTGATGAACCATAAAATTGCCCCGGTTATGAAGCATGCGAGGTGCGAAAATACCTGCGCGTTTTACGACACGTTCGGTAATAAAAGTTTACGATCACGGAAAGCAAGATGAAATGCTAACAAAATTAACTCGTCTAGTTTCGGAATCGTCACATGCCAAAAACAGAGAGAGAGAGAGAGAGTAAAAGTATAAATACAAGTTTGTTGCGAGACATAAAAAGTAAAATCGAGGTTATGAAAGGTTAAACAACTCTCCCTCCGAGGCAACACAAATCGCTGGTACGATATCGATCCCTTTGGGATACTTCTAATCTTTTTTCACCTCTCACATAGGTGTTCTCTTAGTTGGCTTGTCCCTTTTGTTGTCTATACACGAGGATCATCTACGCTGCTCGATTACAAGAGACTTATTTTGAGGTAAGGAACCTGCGACAAACAGGTCGTGGCACTTAATTACGACGGATACCTCTTTCCAAGGATTACATGTGTTGTTGCAGCAGCCACTCTTTTATCAAGCGGTGCCCGCGTAATTAGAACAAGCCCTAAGGCCGCCTTCGTTTTAAAATACAGCCGCTCGACTTCTTCTGCGAGTCTCAGCTACTATACGCTATGCTTAGCGCACGGAAAACGATTACTAACTGCCGTCGCTGCAATTAAACGCAGTTTAACCCGATGCCACTACGGCCATCCTCTATTCAACCGTTTATTTATTTCTATACACTATACAATCTCCCTGAAATAAATCACGATAAAAGTTCGCGTTGCGAGCTCGATACTTGCGGATCTTTTCAAGTAGGATCACTCCTTACTTTCTACCAAACTTTTTTTATAACAATTATTTTCTGCTATTAATTTTTATAAACGTCTAGGTATTCCAATATTTTTTACTTATATTTGCAAACAGGTTTTGATATATTATGAGCTTTGGAACAAAAACTGAGTTACATATCTGAAAGGAATTTCTTTGTATGCCACAGAGAACGAGTTGAGCACACTTCACACGATCAATACACGTGTATTGTCAGTATTAACTAAAGCTCGCTTGTTAATAAGGTATTAAGGCTCTCAATATTTATTGGCATCAAAATAATTGTTGTACGTTGCTAAAAAATTTTTAATATATTAATAGTTCAATAAATTCGTGGATTTATTAGTAGAATTTATTTCATCAATTTAAAATTTGTATGTCCATATTACGAAACTTGGAAATATTTGAATTTGAGAATTTCATTCTTGAGAACTTGTTTCAACCTCTCTAAAATATCAAAACTTCATAAAAAGTAGCTTATACCATCTCCAAAATTCTTCAACTTGAAAAATTCTCAATAGTGTTGAGATTGCATTTCCCAATTCGATGCACAGTTATGGAACTTACAATCGGAAATATCAAAGACTAATCCATAGTTTAAAAATATCTATCGATTCCAAGTTTTGAAGTTGGAGAACAGCCGAAATTTACGACACTTGCCAAATTCAAACACGTTTAGAAGTTATAGTAGTTTCTCCATTAAGAAACTTGCTAAGTTCGATGCAGCTCTCACAAATTGTCTAATCAGAAGTTTATTCAATTCCTGTTTCATGTAATTCCTTTCTCACAATTTTGTTCCTACTGAATTGTTCATTAATGTAACATGGGTGTAAAAAATTCCAAGAATTTTTAATAAATATTTCGAGGTACACATTCAATATTTCAACTTTTAATTAACTGTACACGAGACTTCAGTTTACGTATATACTTTAATCTCTCTTTTTGTATCGACAGTATCGATCATAGAATCGAAGCGTATTTCTGGAATCAGCGAGTAGGAAGCTTTTTTTTTCTTTCGTTTCTTTGTGTTGTTCAATGCACCGTGTAGAAAAGAAAAATCAATAGCGAGCGCTCTTTTCAATGTTTCTTATTAGATAGCTGAAAAAAGCAATTTCATGCTCTTAAAATTTTCATAACGCTTCATTTCATGAAAATTTTTTCATAAGCACTTTTGTTACCTCGCGTTTAAAGGAGCACAGCGTCTGAGGGTTTCATAAAAATTTAATTAATTAATTTTGCTAGCGTATTTGCTTTTTTTAGTAAAAGAAATAGGTTGACAGAACTCGATCAAATTCTCACATTTATAAATTTTCAAATCCTCGAGTCTGAACATTTAAAATAAATAGTAAGTACTTTTACTAAACTAATGTCTGTATTTCTGTTATTACCGTTTGTCTACTTCAGTTTTATTTTTAAACACTTGCTTTTCATTATCGAGCTACTGTTATAAAAGGCAACTTTGAATTTCTTTGAAATCTTTGTCGGTTGAATTTTTTAGACTCAATTCACAAGTACATATACAGCTTTAGAGGGGGCTTATCAAATTAGCTCGAGGCTCGTTGCATCAATTAGCCAGAGCAAGTTAATTAATTCGATTCAATTCCCAGGGCACCGTTTGCTTTTTATCTTCCATCTTTACGATAGGAGGAACGATACACTGAGTTTACTTCAACTTCATAATTTGTCCATAAGATTCCAAAATCTCTGTGAACGATTTTCATTTCTTTAAAACAATGGAAATCTTGCATTTTATGAAGACATACATACAGTATGAAGACACGATTACATATGTAATACAACTTGCATTTTATGAAGATACGATTACATATGTAATAGGACTTGCATTTTATGAAGACATGATTACATATGTAATACAACGTGTGAAAGCTCAACATGTGATAACACATGGTAATTTATCACGAGGTAATACAACTCATGGCAATATAGTACGTGGCATTATGATATATGGCAATATAACGCGTAGTAATATAACGTATATAACGTAGTACATATAACTTTTGGAAATGCAATACATAGAAATATTGTAAGTAACAATGCAATGCGATATAATGCGAGAAGTACAACGCGTGGTGATATAACATGTGACAATGTGTAGAAATACGACTCTTGAAAATACAACGTGTCAGAATGCAGCACGTGGAAATTCAACGAGTGGCTAAATAACGCATGGCAATATAGCGCGAGGAATACGGCACATGGCAATATAATGCCTTGGAATGCAACCCATAGAAATATAACTTGTGGTACTATAACATGTGGTAATATAACACGCGTGGCAATATAACGCGAGGTAACTCAATTAATGGAAATACAATACACAGCATTATGACGTGTGGTACAGTGCAAGGAAACAATAAATAAAAATACTACGCAAGGCGATACAATATGTGGCGATATAACGCGAGGTAATTACATCGCATGGCGATATAACGCGAGATGATTCAAACTCATTACAATACACAGTACTTCAAATACATGAAAATTCAGTGTGCGGCAATATAAGGCGTAGTAACTACAACGCGTTGCAATATAACGCGAGGCAATACAACATGTGGAAATACAACCCCTGAAGCTGATTTTAATAATGCATGAAAGTAGAATGAATAGAAATGCTATGTGAGTGCAGTGAGTGGCCATATAACGCGTGGCAATATCACACACATCAATGCAACACGTAGAAATATAACGATTAGTGCTCGGTCATATAACACGTGACTACACGAAACCATCCGATCTACACCAATATATCAAGAACTTGCTCCCATAATCCGATTAATGGCAATATAAGACGAGTGTACTGTATTTAAAAGAAATAGTATAAAGTATAAAATATACCAATTAGTGATATTAAATTAAATTGTTGAGACGTGCACCACATTGCCAAAATCGGAGCTCCGAAGTTCGAGGGTCAAAGAAACACATGAACGAATCTGGTCAGGGTCGATATTCCGTCAGGATCGACGGCGAACGTCGAAATCCCTGAATGCAATTAGACCGAACAAAAGCCACGGATGAGTCATTTAATTGTTCGTTAACGCGACGAATGCATTCGGTGGCCGCGAAACTTCATCCGCAACCGTGTCGCAGAAATTCAAGGGTGCCACACGGTGTGATAGTCAACGATATAATATCATTTAGTATCGATTAACCAGCAGGGGAGTTGAGGTTATCCAGCGCTCACAATTCTTACCAAGGTAATCCTTGCACGCACGAATGTCACGAAACTGCTGTACCAAGGCATGATACCGTAATTCAGTACGGAACATTTGCCACCGCTTAAAATGTCTCGTACGATTAAAATCGAAAACCTATTTAATTGGCTTGCACAACCAGCGATCCTCGCAGATTAAATATGCTCGACGAGACTCGTTAATGCCCGCACGATTAATTGCACCCCTCGATGCTTGTCCCTTTAATTAGACAATTACACCGTTGTCAACGACGGATGATAATAAGAGAGCTTAATGTTCCAAACGATCTATTGTTCGGTGTTCCTCGAGACCTGTGTCGATTGGGTAAATTGGTTGTAGAATATTTATTGCCTGAAATTGTGGTACGTGTTTGAGAGTAAATTTTTGAATATGGTTTTTCACGATGTCTTATACCGAATTAGATGTAGATGAAATTTTTTGATATTTTCAAAAATTAGAAATATATAGAAGCTGAGTTACGCTTTCTTCAATTGTGTAATATTACACATTGTAGAGAGACGTCCATTTGTACAGTGTACAATGTACACTTGTCACCCTGGAATCGAATGTGATAATATTTATAGCTAATGGAATAGTTTTAACGGGATATAGCACGTTATATATTTGACCGAACCTCGTGCTTTATAGCCAATGGAAACCTCAATACATTGTCATAGTTTCTGAGATTTATTTTCGTCGTGAATATTAACGATTGAACGAATAATAGAATTGAACAGTTATTTGATTTATACAAATTAGTATAATAATTTTGCAGTCATAGTAAACGAAACTCTCAGATATTGTGATATTGTAAATTGTGATAGCTATAGTCAAATTAATGAGTTGCTTATTCGGATTTAGATTGCGTGAGGAAAATGTCGTATACATGAAGTTATATCGAATGTTTATTCACAACCTGATGCTCGAAAGTCGATACATAAAGGAAGTAGCCACTACGAACTTGTTTAGGGTTTGTTTAGGGTTAACTTGGCAGGAAGCCACTTTTCAGCTCGTGACAATGTAATATGTGAAAATAAAAGATATCATTTCATCTTTCTCTATGACATAATCTGCTGAATGGTCATATTTTTATACATTTTATATCTTTGGAGCTGACTTGTTCTATTTTTTACAGTTTAAAAAGCTGAATTACTCTTATGAACAACTGGATGTGATGCATAGGTGTAAGTCGCAATATAACGCGTGATGATGCAAATGTCATAATTTGACGAAGTGGTTTTTGAAAACTTAGAAGTAGGAAATTTCGAAGTTCTGGGAAATTGAGGATTTGGTAATTTAGAATTGCAAAATTGATAATTTGGAAATTTAGGAATTAGAAAATTGAGTATTTGGAAATTAAAAAATTACAAAATTTGTAACTTTAACTATTTCCAAATTACTAATATAAGATACCTTACACCCCAAATTTCTCGCCCCTAAAATTCCCACTAAATTAAAATATCCCACTGATTATTTCCCATCAACCCTAAATTTAATTACACCTAAAGTGTACAATCTAAAAAATTGCACCCATTCAATCTACTAAACTCTCTAACCCAAACAATTTTATTTGCACAACAGAAGCCAAACGACGTAGCCCCATTCTAAACAACTTGTTCCTGATTAATACATTTAATCAAGGCATTTCGTTCGCTGCACTCTGGCGCAGTAACGAATAAAATTGAGCGTTTTACTGCAGCGTTGGATGCAAGCTATCCTTGTGCAATTTGCAAATGCACCACAACACAGCCGTACCAATACAAAATCACGTGCATCAGTAATGGCAGCCAACAATACGACCCAGCATATGAAACTGTATTTTGATTGCTGATGCATTTCGAATATCGCCATCGAAGTCGTTCGAGTCCCGGCCTATCCTGCGGACCGACGGAAAATATTGACCTTTTATAGTCACGGAAAATTCATATCGCGTCGTTGCGCATTGCAGAATCAAGGCTGTTTCTAAATAAAACGCTTCTATTAAAATCAATATCCAGGGACGTCCACGGGGGGTCACGATTCAATTAGCTTCATTAAATGCCTCCGATCGGTTGGCGAAAATGCGAAAGGGTTGCTTTTCGGAAGGATAACATCGACAGAAAATATACTTCTCGAGAGATAGAGATCGATCGCGAAAGAAGAAACGGAATAGTTGCGGAGTCGAAGTGTTTCTCCTTCGACGATCGATATAACCTCCTTAGCATTTGCGATTGGTGCAGTAAACAGAGCCATCGGATTGAACCAACGCCGCCGTTTTCCTTCAAAAATGTTTTTACAGCCCCTCGGAGTTGCTCCGATCGTGCACAGCTTCGAGAGATGGCAATATTAACGAAAAGCCTCGTATTTGCACCATATTTGGTAGGTAAATTGAATCGGTAAGTTTTGGAGTGGCGAAAAATTTAACCTCAAAATTATACTTTGGAACCGTGAAGTTTGTTTATTTCAGATATATCTCGAATGCAGAAATAGTTTCTATTTATACGTTGCGGTTGTGAAATGCTCGGTTACGGGCTTTGAGATACCAAATAAAGATAGACATATCCATATTAATATTGTCGACATGCTATTGTTAGCGTAACATTGTCAACATTTCAATCTTGTCGATACATTGACAACATATTAATCATCTGTGTCCTAGAAGTCTATGATTTGATCGATTACCATTCCATTTCTGGCTTACAAAATTATTTCAATAATTTTCAAAAATTATAACAATTCGTACTTCGTCTTTCACAACTCGTCTAAAAATTTTAATTATCTCAAGAAAATAAATTTATATTGAATATAATTCTTACATAATATAATTTAATGTGATTTAATTTAATAGAAATTTTTAAGTATACGTAATTTTATGGGTAATTTTAAGTTTGAGAATGATGTCAATGGAACAGGAAGATGTGAAGTATAGTGGTTGTTTTTCAAGGGGATGATTACATAAATAGATTATCAATTGAGCAACGACAGAGACCGGAAATGGTCATAATAAATTTCCGTTTAAAATGTGCTAGCCGTATCCGTGGCACGATGGAATTAAGAGATTAACGCGGGCTCGAATCCTGAAGGAATTCAGGGAATGCTCAGATATCGCCGGGGCAATTCGCCTGGATTTAACGATTGGAAAGAGAAGGCTTCGAGCCAGGAAATAAGGACGCAAATGAGAGCACAAAGCGAAGGAATAGGAAGAGAAATATAAACCGAGTCTTTTGAACGGACGATTCACGTTACGAATCCGAGAAAGCATTAAGCCCTGCTGACAATGTCTTGGAAAGGTCTCGTGGTCGACATTTGTCCTCTAAAATCATCTTTGAAACAGTGGAAACGTTTCCGTAAAAAAATAGACGTTTCCTGTAATCTTCTTTCGACACTAATTTTTGTCACAAATTTTATCTCAAATATTTAGGAACAAAATATTTGTTGTTGACATTGTAATACTTAATTCTCACTATAATTATTATTGTAGTTCAAATTTATAACTATTATTGAAAAATTAATAATTTAATTTCTACGTGGTTGTTGAATTTGAAAAATTCAATTATTTATAGAAAGTTTCATTAGTAGAAAATTTGTTTTTTATGAATGAAAGCCTAACACTGCTTAGGCTATTACGGTCAACTACTGAGAGAGGTACTCTAAATAGTTAGTTAATTTGAATTCAATTGTTTACCAATTTCCATAAACTTTTGGTAATAGAAAGTTTAATTTTGTGACTGAAAATGGAAATGTCAAATATCGGTACACGGTCAATTACCGAGACAGGTGCCTTAAACAGTTGTCCGGTTTAGAAAATTTAATCATCTATCGATTTTTAAGTTTCGTTAAGAAAGTTCAGTCTTTGTGATTAAAACTGAAGATACCGTTGTTCAGTACATGACCAGCTATCGAGACAGGTACTCTAAACACAATAGCTGTTTAAAGTTATTGGAAAATTACTTATCAGTTGTTTAAGGTGTCAACTTGTGAAAGAGTTGTCTAAGAAAGGTGCTTTCCAAGAATAAAAATATTTGTAGTAATTTTAATTCTATCTTGCCAATTACCAGTACACGGTCAGTTACGGGTACATGTACTGTAAGCCATATACCGCTCTCCAACGAACAATAAATTTTTACGACACATAATACCATTTATGATCCTTTTATAACTCCAAACTACACTTTCGTCTACTACAACATAAACTGTTGTCATAAAATTATGTAGATAATTTTACGAAATGAATTTTGAAATTTTATGTTTCAAACAACAAAATTAGTTAAAAAGTAAAGTATTAAAATTTCGATGACCATTTTCGAAATTCGAAACAAAGGTAGAAATTAAATTGACAATATCGGTGAACAAACGTGCTCGAAACGAGGATGTAATATGGAAATATTGGTAATACGATTTTGATTACTGGTAGAAATGTCGTTTTGCCATAGTCGTGCGGACTTTAGCGAGACGCATTAAGGATTATCGGATCAACGACACCATTTGAAAGCTCGTAAAATGTATATGGGTCGGTTGTAAATAAATAGCCATGTTCGGTCGTGCGAAAGGCTTACTGTATATCCGTCGAGCATATGTGTTCCATCGGTTCAGGAAAAGGCTTAAAACACGGAGTATCTTGACATCGATCGACACGTCGTCTCTCGTTTGATGCTGCTATAATATTTTGTTTGGGAAATGCAAACCGTAGCTGGTCGATACAATCCACGCTCTATTTAAACGACAAATAAACGTGTTTTGATAACTCGAACACTAAAACGCTTGACAATTAATGGAAACCATTGTGTTATCGCGTATAGATCGCTTTTATGAAGTCCCCGACTATAGCACCGTTTTTTTTAATGGCTTCCTGCGTCAGAGGTAACAATTTACATTTTTCAAAACAAGGGATTTAGCTTTGAAAAATTTGAAATTTTTGAATTATGGTTTTGGGATTATTGGTATTTGGATTTTTGCAGATTTTTTGCAGAAATTTAGGAATTTAGAAAATTTAAGGATTTGGGGATATAGAAATTTGGAATATAGAGATATAAGGATGTAGGGATGTAGGCATGTAGGGATGTAGGCATGTAGGGATATAGGGATATAGCGATGTAAGGATATAGGGCTGTAGGGATATAGGAATACAGGTATGTGGGGTTATAGGGATGTAGCGATATAGGGATGTAGGGATTTGGGGTACAGAGATTTAGGGTAGAGGAATACAAGGATATACGGATTTGACGATTCAAATGTTCAAACTCCAAAATTTAGAAAATTTTCCAAAGTTCCAAATTTCTAAATTCACATATTCCCAAATTCCCAAAACTCCAATTCAAAATTCTCAACTTCCAACTCACGTTCTCTCACGTTCCAACTCTCTGCATTTCAAAACATTCAAAGTCCTACATAACTCCTCAATTCCTCGAATCCCCAAATTCCCAAATTTCACATCCCCCATTAAAATTCGCACCCGTAAGAATTTCAACCTGCCAACATCAAGATTCCACCTGAACCATCCCGTACCGAGCGTAAACGCAGGCAAAAGCGTTGTATAACTCACCCTCGATCGTGGTGAGCTCCGGTGGTTCGGACATCCCGATCACCAGCTGATCCTGTAGGATCCAGCAGGACACGAGTAGGGTGCACACAATCCTGGCAGCCAGATTCGATTTCCTGCAGCCGATGGACGACGTGGATGACGGCAAGGACGCCGTCGCGGCGACGGCGTCGGTGGCGTGCATCTTCACGACTGGCCCTGACACGCGGCTCTTCTCGCGCACCCTTCGTTGCTTTTGTATTTCACCCCTACGAACGCATACGCACCCGTCGAGCACCTGACCTACGCAGGTCAAGCCTGCCGTGCCTACTTCCGGTATCACATATCCGCGCGATCAGCCCCCGTGATCGATACCACGCGCATACTTCCGCACGTTCCCTTCGGCACCGTTCACCGCAGACCGATCCGGAGAAATCACCCTCGACCACCCTCCTCGACTTCCTGTCTTCGTGTCGTCGCCACCAGTTCCGAGATAACCACGAAGAAACAGAAAGAAACGATTCGTGGAACGTTTTACCGCAACCACCACCCCACTCTCACCCCCCGAACGACAGGTTCATAGGTACAGTTTCACCCAAACACCACTTACGTACGAGTCAAGTGCGTAGATATCATTCACTGGGGTTAACGGAGATGTGTACGGTTTTTCTTTTTGGTTAATGTACACGAGCGAGAAACGTGGAACCGAACACCACCGTCACGATGCTGTGTGTACGCGGCCGTTCGCGATGTGCAGCCAGCAAACAACGACCGAAACGTCGGGGGTGGCAACGACGCCAGGGCGCCGGCGTCCTGCGCAATGCACGCGAGAACCAGCACGTTTCCCACCCCCTACCGCATCCACCTTCGCCCTGCGAACGTCGCAGGGGTGCAGACCCTCTGAGTCATTCCTCGACGAAACAGCCTGCCGTCGATGTTCTGCGCCGCAACGTAAATATGCATGATCTAGGCGAGGAACAGGTCGTCGTCAACCCCGGACCAAGTGGAGGGGAACTGCCTCAAAGGGGTGCATACGGAAACCAACCCCGACGCTGACAACGATCCGACCGCGATTTAACCCTGCGACGAGCTGCTGAGATGGCGGCCGTTCAATTTCGGTTTTTGCGCTTCCTCCTTTTTACATTTTGTTTTTTATGGTTTAGATATACGGGTAGGTAAATACTTGAATATTAGTGCAAATTACTTGATTTACTTTCCAGTACTTTATTTTGAAATTTGTATCTTCAATGGGGTCAATATGTGATGGAAACTTCAGGTGATCGATGTTATCAATATTTTAGGACTAAGATCAATATATTCTGTTAATTCGATATCGTTAATAAATATTGATCCTAAGTGATCAAATTGACAAATACGTTAATTTTCAAGTTCACTAGATTCCAAATTCTCAAATTCACAAATTTATCAATCTTTCAAGTTCTTAAATTCTCAAATTCAGACTTCATAATTCTTGAATTCCAAAACTTTCAAATCCTTAAATTTCAAATTTCAAATCCACAAATTAGATCAAATCCATCTGTCCACAAATGACTAATTATTACAAAAATATGAAATAAAGTTCAGAATCTGAAAATTTTTAAATAAAAAACTCAATTTCCCCACTTTCCCAAAATGGAAGTTCAAAAAACCCTTAGAAATAAACCCTATTGTTTCAACGTAAAGTGCTTGATACCAATCGCACCGCTATTTTCACATTGACTCCACCATTCGTACAAGAACATAAGAAACTCTCCATATAGAAGTAACTAATCGTATGTGTAACGCTTTTACTGCATCGAAATGGAAGCCGTTTCATCCAACTCGGTGTTCGAGTGTTAGCTTCACGCTGAGCAAGTTAGCTGATACGGACACAAGATGGTTGCTACACATATCCAAAGACGGTTTAGCCGTTTTCTTCATCGGACACCGTTAATGGAACTCAGCACGCTTTTACGCGAGTAGAAGGATTGAAAGACATAATGTTACGCAAGAGTCGTTGGTTCGTTCGGTAAAAGTGGGTCGTTCTCATAAGGGAGGCTTGATAACTTTGAAACCGATCTTGCCGATGCTTTGCAATTCCATTTTCGACGCTGGAATTCGTGATTTCGGGAAAACGTAGCTACCGAAAGAACGGGTGTATTGCATTATTGATATCGGGGAACTTTACAATTTTCTTTTATCACCCAACTTCTGATCTCTTTTCATTGTTCGATACATTTGCACATTTTTTGTTAGGGTTCTTTATTAGTTTTTGAAGCTTCAGATTTAGATTTTGGGGTTTCCTAATTTTCCAAATCTCTACGTTTTTAAATCTCCAAATTTCCAAATTTCTCAATTTCCCAATTTTTCAATTTTCTAATTTCTCATTTTCCCAATATCTCAATTTCCCAATTTCTCAATTTCTCAATTTCCCAATTTCTCATTTTCCCAATATCACAATTTCCCAATATCTCAATTTTCCAATTTCTCAATTTCCCAATTTCTCATTTTCCCAATTTCCCAATTTCTCATTTTCCCAATTTCTCAATTTCCCAATTTCTCATTTTCCCAATTTCTCATTTTCCCAATATCTCAATTTCCCAATTTCTCATTTTCCCAATATCTCATTTTCCCAATATCTCAATTTCCCAATTTCTCAATTTCCCAATTTCTCATTTTCCCAATTTCTCAATTTCCCAATTTCTCATTTTCCCAATTTCTCAATTTCCCAATTTCTCATTTTCTCAATTTCTCAATGTCCCACTATCTCAATCTCCCATTTCCCAATTTCTCAATTTAGCTCAATTTTTATAATAAAAATATCACCCCTTCGCGACAATATAGAGATTATTATAACGAATATAGGAAACGTGTCCTTTCGATCTTAATTTTTACCAGCAATCTTTTCACCCACCCATATCCCGAGACTTTTCGCTGCAATCCTCTGGGTTTTGAAGAAACTTCTCGAAAGACGAACACGTTTACCGTCAACTTTTCCACCATTCCTAATTTATCACTCGCTACGGATCTTGCTTAAAGAAACGTTGGAACGCTTCATTTTCACGAGTCCTTCGGGACTAAATGTTACCAAGTTTCAAGGAAAACACTGAAACAGGATAGCATCTGTTGCAAATCATCCTCTGCGGAAGGTTCAGTCTTCTCGGATAGATGGAACTGTTTTCTACAATAAGTTCGAATTGTAAGTACCAGCTTCCCATGTAAGAAAAATCGAAGGACTTCGATTTGATTGATGAAAGGCCATTAAAAGTACATCTTTTATAAACATTGGTTACTGGACCAAGTTCCTGGTGATCAATCTTTTGGATTTCAAGCGCGAGGACGAATTTGGTGTCTGGTCGATATTGATAAAATTGATTAAATTTATTGTTGGAGTCATTAACTAGATTTACTGTTAAATTAATAGATTAATTGGATTTATTACTGGGCTGAACTAGATGTACTATTGAATTGATAGACCACTTAGATTTATTATTGGGTCGATAATTGATTGCTTTTATTCCACTGATAACTAATTAGACATTTTATTTGCTTGTGCAGCAATGCTTTTAGAAATCGATATTTCATACAATACAAATGACAATTGAAAGTTTGTCGAATAGAAAAATTGATTTTTGACAAATTTCGTGTGTTCGAAGAAAGTTTTCAAGGTCCCTGACAAATGGAACATTGAACTTCTGAACACATTTATTAAAATGTCTTCACGTCCCTCTGATATGGTCTTTTCACTTGATAAATAACCCTCATATCACAACTTTCATCAATGCGAATTTCCTAAGAAATTTTCCATAACAACGGAATTTGCAAGCTTGAATGCTAATGAACCTCATGACGCGTTTATATGAACGTACAATAAAAATCCTAGAGTTCCACACGGTCCAACAATTTCAGGGACTTAAATTTGCATCTCCGAAATCTTTCTACTCTCCTCTTTTATTAAGATACAAAGAGTCAAAATGAAAGCGCGAAGTCCACAAACGACTACTTCACGTAGGATTACACACTTGGAAAGTAGCTTAAGGCAAAGAGGATTATTAAGAGAAGCTGAACAGGTCGCGATGTACAATCGATCAATCGAGGATTACGCAACTGCATCAGACACATAAGACCGTTTGCTTAATGGCATAATCAACCTGGTGGTTGACTGCGGATGAAAATAGAAAGTACGTACATTAAATCGACCGGTGAAAAAAGTCAATTAGCCTACGGTCATTAATGTTCCGTGCAAGATGGTAAATCAACGTCGTACAAAGAACAATTATATTTACATTTCTGTATTTGACGATGTAAAAAAATATACAATAATGTTGCACTATAGAGACATGGTAATCTTTTGTTCGTTGGTGAATCACGATGTTCTCTGGTTTGGAATACGATTGACAATTTACAATTTGGTGGCTCTTCAGCGACGTGTTGTGGCTACCAGGTTGGACCAAAATTCGGCGTACTCCTTCAAAATGGTGCCACTGCAATAAAAAATATCACTGAAGTAAGAAGAAAATGACACACAGCAAATTAGTTAATTTTAACAAATAGGTCAGGTTTCATATTAAGCGAAGCATAGATATATGAATTATTGCATTCTGAAAGATCTGAAGCCTGATGCAATTTGATGACATAAAAGTACCATAAAATAGTGATTATGGTACATCAATTTATAGCTGGAGGCTCGCTGAAAATGTTCGTGCAAAAGCTTTTATAATGTCCCTAATACGAACTGGCTGGTTGTCAGAAAATTGCATCATCGATTACTCTGTATACAGACTATTACTCTGTGTATAGTAAGTCCTCAGTATACATGTACAGTATATGCAATATGATAATTATCTTACGACCGACAATTTTATAGTACACATATTAAGCTCCAAATTGATCTAATACAAATATATTACGATAGATTTATGTTATCAAATCGTGATTGTCCATTTTCGAAATCTGATATTTCGTATGCAGAATTTTATAATTTCAAGGGAAGTTTTATATTTTACTATTATAAAATAGAAATTTAGGGATCTGAGAATATAGGAATTTGGGGATATAGGGATTTGGGGATGTAGGGATTTGGGGAATGTAGGGATTTGGGGATGTAGGGGTTTGGGGATGTAGGGATTAGGGGATGTAGAGATTTGGGGAAATTAGGATTTGGGGAATGTAGGGATTTGGGAATGTAGAGATTTGGGGATGTAGCAAATTGGGGAAATTGGGATTTGGGAATATAGAGATTTAGGGACGTAGGGATTTGGGGAATGTAGAGATTTGGGGGATATAGGGAATTGGGGGATGCAGGGATTTGGGGGATGTACGGATTTGGGGGATGTAGGGATTTGGGGATGTAGGGATTTGGGGATGTAGCAATTTGGGGAAATTGGGATTTGGGAATGTAGAGATTTGGGGACGTAGAGATTTGGGGAATGTAGGGATTTGGGGAAATTGTGATTTGGGAGTGTAGGGATTTGGGAATGTAGAGATTTGGGGGATATAGGGATTTGGGGGATATAGGGATTTGGGGGATGTAGTTATTTGGGGATGTTCAGATTTGAGAATGTACGGTTTTGGGGATGTTAGGATTTGATGATATAGAAATTTGGGGATGTAGGGATATGAGCATGTAAGGATGTGGGGATGTAGGGATATGAGCATGTAGGGATGTAGATATTTGCAAATATTAAAATTTAGGATTATAGAAATTTGAAAACATAGAAATGTAATGGAATAGAGATACAGGTGAATGGTACTTCAGAAAAATAGAAGTCTAGAGAAATAGGAATCTAGGGAAATAGAGTTGATGGAGAGTGTCTAGGACCAAAATTCTTTTCACCCAATAATCCACAACGTGTGACAACTTAACGCGCCACAAATTAGTACTAGTCAACACAGCTCAGTTACATGGCAGCACAAAGCGGCCAAATAACGCGAGAGGAAGTTTCAAATGTTCCCAAAAGAACAGCAATTCACCGAGTTTGTATTCAATCGTTTGCAAGTGGTCGAAAAAGAAGAGGAGCGCACGGTACAGATAGGAAAGCAGAAAGAAACTTGAGCTCTCGTAGCAACATTTTTGCCAGCGGTGAAAAAAAAGGTTGCCCCGGTTGCAAAACGATTAAAACGAAGTATTCGGAGACTGCGCCGAGCCAGAGCAATTCATTGGATCCCTTTCAAACTCGTACGTGAACTTTCTGGCATCTAATGTTCTCGGGAAACTCGATGGTTTATTAGCAAGTCTGGCGTGTATGCGTTCATTCGCGGGTAATCGTTCGACGGAAATGATTATTTCCACCGGCCAACGATGTACAATTAGTCTTATTGCGTTATCCTCTGTCAAATCCTTCGTCCTCGTTGCGACTTGTCGTGTATCGCAATTTTCCGTCCGAGAATTATACGCACGCACGTTTTTCCCTTCTTTTAACGACCATGAATCGTGGACGATCGTTCAAGCTTCAGTCGACAAATACTCTTGGGAAAATTCATTAATTTCATGCGGATGTTTAAGTGTCTCCCTTGGGCTCATTTTTATTTAACGAACAAAGATATTCTTTCGGTATTATTGTTTCACTGTTAATTAATGTATTATTTCACTGTTAATTAAGGTATTGTTTCACTGATAATTAATAGTGCCTTGTTTAATCGTTAATTAATATTGTTTTATTTAATCTTAATTATAGTTGCATTGTTTAAACGCTAATTAAGATTGTAGTATTTAATCCTTAATTATGGTTGCATTATTTAATCGTTAATTAATATTGTATTATTTAATTACTAATGTTGCATTTTTTTAATCGTTAATTAATATTGCATTGTTCGATCATTAATCAATATTATAACAATTAATCTTTGATCCAAAAGATTTTTTATTTAAATAAAATAAATTTTATTTATTTTTCATTTTTTATTTTATTCAAAATTATTAAATTAACAGTGAGAAGATTTGCAAACATTTGATAATAAACGTGTTTGATATTAATTAATTATAGAATATGGTGATATGTACATGGTCATGGAAGAGAGTGAATTTAATCGATTCGACGATAAATATTTTTTGCACTGACAATGGAAATATTTGTATTTAATTAGAATATGGGTGGACTTTTCACAGATAGGATCCATTTTCACAGTGTGTTATTACACTGCGGGTGCGGTTAGTAATTACTATTCCAACTGGGGCTTGTCTGTGATTAACCCTTTTACTCTGTGGTTCGGCTTTGAATGTAATAAACGTTGCTTAAATTTAATGAAATTGGAATAAATGATATCGTTTATTTCCCAGTTTATGATAAACGATGAATGACGTCGTTTACTTTCCATTTTCAACGAACAGTGGTTACTACGGTGAATTCTTTAAAATTTTATGCATAATTAAGTACTTTATATGTAACACAAAATTGGGTACTTTAAAATGTTGTACTTTAGGTACTTTGAAATGTACAAATTTAGATACCTTAAAATGTAATACAAATTTGAGTACTTTGAAATGTAATCAAAAATTGAATATCATACAAAATGTATATATTATAACACAAAACTGAATATTTGAAATATAAAAATAATATAAAGTTGAGGTTAATTCTAAGAAACCTTAGAATTAAGAAACTTCCTTCATAAAAATTAATTAAATAAAAATAACGTCCAATTTAAAGTTTCTTATTTTGTCCCAAAGTAATATAAACTTAAAAAAGTAGTAAGAAACCCTGGAACTTTACAATTTTTCTCCCTGCAAAACTTACCCCAATAAAAAAACTTAAAAAGTAACTTAAACTGATTATAAACTTTCTAATTTTTCCGTATAAGTTTTGTGTACAGAAATTTTTTCCATACGTGCTTCAGACAATTTTATAAATTTTGTACATTTCGATACATATTTCATGCAATCTTCCGTGTTGAACAGATGATAGTTTGTAAATAAAATTGCCAAAGTGAAGAGGAAAGGAAATTGTTGAAATGTCTTATTGACTTTCAAATAACAAACACGTTCACACTTGGACACTTTATCTTGTTGGAAAGAAGTATGTAAATCTTTACTCACGTGAAATACACTCGTCCTCGTGCATTCGGTGGTGCATTCCAAATAAGCGTCGCGTGCTGTTTCACTTCTGGATCAGCATGTGTCACAGCACTGCACTCAGGATGTGTGTTAGTGTTCTCGGTTTGAGCCCATGAACCGATCCAGCTGTCCGTGTCAGGATCACGTCCCTGCAGGAAGAATCCTTTAAATGGTGCTCCACTGATCGTTACTGAAAAATAAACAATTATTAAAAAAAAATACAAAAAAAATTCTTAAGAATCCTTTAAACAGGATTATTATTAATTCGATAATATAATTCAATTTTTATTAGGAATTCTTAAGGAAGAATTCTTTAAATGGTGCTCCACTGATAGTTACTGAAAAATAACAAATTATTAAAAAATTCTTAAGAAGTAATCCTTTAGGAAGAATTATTATTAGAAATTCTCAAGGAAGAATTCTTTAAATGGTGCTCCACTGATAGTTACTGAAAAATAAGCAATTTAAAAAAAAATTCTTAAGAAGTAATCCTTTAGGAAGAAATATTATTAGAAATTCTCAAGGAAGAATTCTTTAAATGGTGCTCTGAAGGTTATTAAAAAAGAAACAATTATTAAAAAAAATTTATCAAAAAATTCGTGAAAAAAAATAATCAGCACTATAATAATGAAAGCATCTTTCCATCGCATAAATATTAAGTTGTATATTTAATGAATAGCTGAAAATTTTATTTAAGTTATTTCACGATAAATGTGGAAGCTAGAGTTTGTGTGTTACGATGCCATCTTCCTCGTCCTCCATTTCATTCTAATCGCACTATACAGTGCCGAATGTTCCGAGCAATTGAAGAAGGACAAGTTAGTTGTAAATTAATCACCGTGAAGCTCAATCGTGATAAGAGGAACCTTCGTTGCTCCTCGAACTACGTATATTCACTGTGACAAGAAAATCGCTCTCCCCTAATGATTTCTTCCTTTTTTACTACTACAAATTGATTTTTCCTCGATTTTGCATTATTTTATCTAATAATCAATCGCAATTTTTGTCAGTGACGAAATAAATTTTGATAATATTTGTAATATTTACAATAAAATTTCTTAGTATTCACATTTACATTCATTTAATTCTTCTAAGAAATCAAATACTTATTAATATCGTAAAAAAAGTTTAATAAAAAAAATTTTTTAATCTGACCTACCGGATGATTAGAATAACATTCAGAATTTTGAATGAAAATGTTATATTTCATAAATATAGTAGAGTATATTTATAACATTGTATATATCAAAAAATATTAATTGTAAATTTTAACTGTGACATTATTTTTTAATTGTAACATAATGTAGGTGATTGTAGAAAACCACTGATTCATTTGTTCGTGCAACGTAATGTTCACAAAGACGTAGTAAGAAGGTAAGTAATTGATCGTGAATTATTAAAAAGCTGAGTAAACGACGTTTACCTGATCTTTATATTCGACTAAACTAGTTCACGGTCAGGGTTATAATATCGTACAGTATCGCGGTCACTTTTTATTTGTATTTAGCTTTATGGTCTCTGTCGTCGAAAACGTTCGTGAGTTTGATTAAAAACCTTGTGAATCGATTTTTATGAAACTTATAACCTTTATATCAGTACTTTCTGTTCAAACAAAATTACTGTTTAAAATATAATTTATGAGTGGGTCGAGAAACATAATCTATTTGTTAAGAGTGTAATAGTTACACTTAATTGTTCATAACTTAGACTAAATAATTTTGTATGTAATATATGTTGATACTAAATAATTTTGAATATAATAACTTCTTACCAAATAATTTTGAATATACTTTAAATTGTTATAAAATAATTTTGAATATAATATAACTTAATACTAAATAATTTTGAGTATAACAAAAATTAAAACTAAATAATTTTGCCTACAATATAACTTGACATCAAGTAATAAGGATTTTACAATAATTACAACTGGACACGACACAGATGAAAAAAAAACAGAATAAAATTTATTAACGGATTGCTTGCAAAAGCGACAATATAATCGCTCCAGCTGAAATTATTCGGAAAACTCGTAAACGCAACAAGCTTTCGTACAAGTTGAACAACTTTTTGAAGCCACCATCGAAATTAAAGCCAGCGTTTGTTCGTTTGTGCTCGGTTGTGTTTCAAACTCTTTGTGCTCTTCCCTCTTTTCATCGACGTAGTAATTTTCTACCCTGACCGTACGGCTTTTTTCTTTTGTTTCATTTGATCGATACGCGTTATTACATATTAAGCCGGCAAAGGAACGATTAGGTGACCAGAAAGCGGCTAACCGTGTTTGTATTCAGCGATACATTTCACAATTTCGGGATTTGGGCATTTGCAGAATTGGAGATTTGGGAATTTAAAGATTTGAATTTGGCGGTTTGGGGATATGCAGATTTAGGAATTTACGGATGTGGGAATTTGGGGATGTCAGAATTTAGGGACGTGATGATTTGGAAATGTGAAAATTTGGGGGTGTGAGAATTTGGGGATATAGAGATTTGAGGATGTGAGAATTTGGGGATGTGGGAATTTGGGAATGTGAGAATTTGGGGATGTGGGAATTTGGGACTGTGAGAATTTAGGGACGTGGAGATTTGGAAATATGAAAATTTGGGGGTATGAGAATTTGGGAATGTGAGAATTTGGGCATGTGGAAATTTGGGAATGTGAGAATTTAGGGACGTGGAGATTTGGAAATGTGAAAATTTGGGGGTGTGAGAATTTGGGGATATAGGGATTTGAGGATGTGAGAATTTGGGGATGTGGAAATTTGGGAATGTGAGAATTTAGGGACGAGGAGATTTGGAAATGTGAAAATTTGGGGGTGTGAGAATTTGGGGATATAGGGATTTGAGGATGTGAGAATTTGGGGATGTGGGAATTTGGGAATGTGAGAATTTAGGGACGTGGAGATTTGGAAATGTGAAAATTTGGGGGTGTGAGAATTTAGAAATATAGGGATTTGAGAATGTGAGAATTTGGGGATGTGGGAATTTGGGAATGTGAGAATTTAGGGACGTGGAGATTTGGAAATGTGAAAATTTGGGGGTGTGAGAATTTGGGAATATAGGGATTTGAGGATGTAAGAATTTGGGGATATGGAAATTTGGGAATGTGAGAATTTTGGGATATAGAAATTTGGAGATATAGGGACTTGCGAATGTGAGAATTTGGAGATGTGGGAATTTAGGGGTGTGAAAATTTGGGGATGTGGGAATTTGGGAATGTGAGAATTTAGAGATGTGAAAATTTGGGGATATAGGGATTTGAGAACGTGAGAATTTGTGGATATAGAATGTTACTCAATAGAATGTTACTACATGCAACAGCTAGTAGGCGAGTATCTCTCTGAATTGCCCGTTTTAGATCGAAGAATGTAGGAGTAGATAGGTTAGGCGATCGCATATCTATCTCCTTTTTAAACGAGTTAGTTAAGGTGAATGAAAAACCTGAACCTGGAATTTGTCTCGCTAGTTACACGAGCTAATCGATTGTGCAACATCGTAGTTCCGATTTAATCGTGCACGCATAGTTTTGTTTGAAATGAGATGCGAAAAAGTTGTCTGACCTGAAGGAAGAAATGTTTCGTACATACTTCGTTATCTTTGTGTTCTACTTTTTAACGCGAGTAACATATGTTTACAGGGATAACATATGTTATTAATATTTATTAAATTCCAACGATACATTAATATTTATTAGTCTGTAATAATATATCAATATTTATTAATATCGTTGATATAGGAAACAATAATTTGAAATATTTGTCATAATTTAGAGGGTTTTACATTCTTTTAAATAATCTTTGTTTATAAATTAAGTTTATGTATGTACATATAAGAAATTAATTTTTAGTGAGAATTACTAGGTGATCATTTCTTCTTAATTCTAAATCACTTTTAAAAGGTACTTATACTTTTATTATAAAATTCTAAATCTTGCAAACTTGTGATTCTAGTTTGTATAAAATATCGAGACTCGATCGTAAAAAACTTGTATACATAGTCACAGATATTTGACTCATAATTGATCTGTATGTAATTAATTTATTCTACACGTTCAATATTTCTACTTGCAAACATTATTTCACCTTACATACCATACAAAAATGCTCTCTATAAATCATACGATTCTTCAACTATCAAGTATTGCATCATGTATGTAAAATTCCACATGACAACAAGCCGTTAAATTAATTCCAAAACCACAAGCTATAATTGTCTTCCGAAATATTTTAAAATACATTTTAATCGAGAACACAACCAGTCTGGCATTGCTACATCTCCATAAATTTACAAAATAATCCAAGTAAATATCGCGTGAGGACCGGTTGGTGAATCACTAAGCTGACATTTTGGTTTAGAGCAAATGGTGGCCGAGTTTACGCAAACACAGACATTGTATCGAGCTCCATGTAACAAACTCCATGAATAACACGAATTTTGGACACGTAATTTCATGGACCTCGGCGTATCGGAGACGACTTTCGTTTTTTTTCGTCGGCAATTTTGACAGTGTGCTATTATTCCGATGATTGAACATGCAGACCGAACCGCAGAATGCACGATTGTTAGGCGTTTTAGACGCGTTTCAAGTTCCTCGCTGATTGGATCGATTGTTCGACTTCTCTCGCTTCGATCGTGTTATTCTTTCATAACCGAGGCGATCTTGTCTGGACATTGTTAATTTAATATTAAAATATGGCTGGTATAGGAGACATTTTAGCTGTTTTATTAACCGGTTCATTGTCACGGTAGATAAATGTGATCAGATCTGCGATGGTATTGGAATTTGGTCATTTTGGAGGTGAGAGAATTGGGAATTTGATCAATTTAGAATTGACAGAATTGAAAATTTAGAAATTTGGTAAATTTGATCATTTTTCAATTTGGAGTTTGTGGACCTTGTTTTGTGATTTCACGATTTGAACGTTTGGACATTTGGGAATTTAGGAATTTAGAGACTTGGGACTTGGAAAATTGAGAATTTTACGGATTTGAAAATTTAGGGATTTAAGTATTAAGAAATTTAGATTTGAAAATTTGGGTACTTGGGAAATTCAGAATTTAGAGATTAGGAAATTTAGTAATTTGGAAATTTGGAAAATTTAAAAATATAAAACGATATTTAATGCTACAAGATGTACAGTTTCTCTCCAAACAAATATAGCACAAAAAAAAGTAAATTTACCACGAGTCTTTCTCGTAATGTCCAAGACGATCAACCCTGTTTCAAATGAATTATAGACACTGGTTGCATTACGACACATTCTTTTCGTCGTGATGAAAGGTTGCTGGATCGGAAAAGTCAACAAGATTTACTGTTGTTGATAGCAAGTGTTGTAAGAGAACTTGCTAGGATACCTCGCGAGAAAAAATTGTGTAATCTACTCTCTGTAATCAGTTTTCACTTAATGTTTGCTATTGCATTCTCTTCACACGGCATTTTCTTTTGTTCCTTTCGATTGTGGCAATACGGAGGAATTATAAATATTTTCTTGATACATTGAAGGATCTCTAGATTTATAGTCACTTTGGGTGAATAATGTAGCAAACTCCATTTGTTAAATTTTAGTCATTTTTAGAACGTTAAGTACTAGATACTTCAATAAGAATTTAAAAATAAATTTGTCTTGTAGTATTAATAATTGTGAATTATTTATGGTATTAAAAATTCAAATTAAGACATGTAATATAGGTATGCAAGTTTAACAACTGTACAAGTTTAACAAATATAAAAATTTAACGACTGACTGAATTTAATAGCTACATAAATATCTTTGCAAGGTAAATAGAAAGACTAATAATATCTTTACAAAATATTATAGCAATTATTAGCCAATATGTAACAATCGTATGCATATTTTAATTCTAATTACAAAAGAAAATCTATCGAAAAGAAAGAATAATTGAACGCACCGGTTATTTGAGAGCCAGGACCATATTCAGAGGAGGACGCTGTGAACGCGTAAGGGCTGGTTTCTACGGGTCGTGATCTCGCTGTACCATGATGGGGTTCATTGGGTCTCGATGGTTTTACGCAGGTGTCCACTGGTGCGCCGTCAGGGAGGCCATTAACGAAAACCACCGAAGAAACCAGGATAATGGCTATTCCTGCGTTCCTCATAGTCAAGCTCATTCTTCTCTACCTCTTCTCAATTTTCAACCTTCGGTTAAAACCTACTGTCATTGAGACTTTATTAAACTCAGACCGAGAATTTTAAACAAATACAGTACAGATAACACTGAAAAAGTTACCTCTTTTAAAAACAGACTTTCATAAATTACTGATCAACACTGACTGTATGTCAATAATTAATATCAAACAAAATTAAAAAGCAAAATTAAAGAAGAAACAATTAAAAAGAACACTGAAAAATTTGATTTATTCTTCAGACCCATAAAGAAGTTCTAAGGGTTGATTTTTAATTAAAATTTACTACGATCAATAAATCCAAAATTGAAAAGAAATAAATGAACACTGAAAACTTGATTTGTGGTTTTGGGAAAAGGGTCAGGTTTAATTGTCGATTAACACTTACTATAATTAGATCAATAAACGCGAAATTGAAAATGATCGTGTTGGAAGCAGGATCGCTCGAAAGAAACTGCACCACCCGGCCATGTACGAATAAGTCAAACGTAGTCAGATCCCACCATAGAATCATAAAAGGCTGACACAATTCACTTCTACTAGGTATCACTTTCACTTCGATCCCTTCGTTGATTTTACAGCTGATTTCGTGTCGCATTTCAGTAATCGCGTTTGTTGGATCTTTCAAAGGTTTCTTTGAAACCCTTTTAATAGCACGTCTGATGGAGAACTTACCCTTAAAATATCTTCATTTGATGTGATGGCTCATTACTGTGATATATTTCGCTTTTACGATTACTTGAAACTAGGTGTCTTACTGTATTGTAATTTTGATGTGTTTTAGACTCTCGTTATATTGCCGCGAAGGGAGATACGAATATGGGGTTAAGATTGGATTTATCAGACGATTTATGAATATTTAATATTTCATGATACAGTGTAAAGTCTGAGAAGTAACAAATTTCTAAAAGTTTAAAAATTTTTAAGTTTTTTGGTGTTTAAACTTTTCTAAATTTCGAAACACTTAACTTTTGAACATCCAAAGTGCTCAATTTCCAAATCCCGAGGTATTTAAATATTTCCAAATTTTTAAATACTAAATTTCTAAATATTTAAAGATCCTAAAATTTTCTGAATTTGAGATTTCTAAAAATTTCTCAAATTTCACAAAATCCTAAAATTCAAAAATTCTAGATTTCCAAATCCTGAAATCTCCGTATTCTGAAAATTCTAAAGTCCTTTTGCGTTGTAAACTTGTATCGATTAGAAACTCATTAGAGAGACTGCAGGTATTGCATGTAATTTTTGTACCTTATTGAATTACTTCGTGGAAAAATGTATCACGCATTCTACCCTTAGTCATTACATGTTCATATAGGAGCATGGTGTGTTCCCTTGGTCAGCGTAACTTTTCACAGTGCTATTGATTTTCTACGAGCTTTCACGACGACGCAACATAAAGCATAAAAATATTCACAGTCTGGTTCATTGGAATAAAACTATAGTGGCACAGATTTTTTTTTTTCATTTATTTTGCTTTTGAAAATCAATGCAGGACATATATCCTACTGTTATGTAACATTTACTATGAATTATAATAACAATTAAAAAATAAAATATGTTGTTTCAGACGTAAACTTAATTGCAAAAATAATGAGGAATTTGTATAAATTATTAATTAAATAATTTAGCAATAAGTAAATTTTTTGTATACATATTTCACATAAGGGATGAAAAAGAAAAATTATGCATAAAATTTGAAAACCACAGCAAAATGAAATACCTATAATCTCAACTCATCTGTATTCGAAAACTCAAAATCGAAAATTCTTATTAGGAGAATACGACGGTAAAGGAGGTAATGTGCCAGTTCTTAGAATTAGTTACTATTTCCTAAAATAAGTAAATTTGCAAGAATTTGTACAAAAAAATACACCATGTATCAAGCATTAATTATTTAAATTTATTACAACTACGATGAAATGCGTTCATTAAAAATACATCAATATTTTGTATCATTAGATTACGCATTCTCTAAAAGTAAAATAATATGTGTTCCATATACACTTTTCTATGCAACTTAAGATTTATGTGTCCTGTATATTTTTATATATCATAACACATCCACCATTCAGTTATCGAAACAATGTTATAATTTTTAGTTGCAAATTGTAAAATTAGATTATTTTATCACAACCGCGCTCCGAAATTTGAATATTCCCGCCATCTACAGGGATTGACCGGAACTACTGTTATCTAATGATACAAACCCGGTCAGAAAGTTGATATATTCCGTTTTTACCGATTCTTCATCAGAGATTGTAAAAAGCAATTTTATTGGCATTCGTTGGAAATTAAAAGAAGGTATGTTTCTTAAAATATATTTAATGTAAAACATTCATTACTTAAAGTGCAGTTTCCAAACATTTACATACAGCGATATTGAAACGGGATCGGTGTGAATTCAATAACAAATATGTGTAGTACAATGAAGAAATACGTCTATCGTGAAAAAAATATTTAATATAATTTTAGCACATATGTATGTTATACATATAGGTAGAACGAATAAAGGGAACATTTAACATTAACTTAGTAAATTTTCGTACGATTTTGTAACAATTTATTAATGGAAAATAATGGATTAATATTTTTAAGTATCATGTGATATGTACTTTAGGGATCGAATTTCAAAAGGAATATTTCAGAAATATTTTTCTCTTTCTTTTTTATTTTATAAACAGATGTATATCGATTAATGAATCATGAGACTATTTACAATCAGGCATTTCAAGTATATATCGTAGCAGTCCATTTTTTTTCTGACGCGTCTTTGAACAGTCATACGTGCATAATGACAGTTCATATTGTTTGCTATGCATGTATATTTACAATGTAATATGATTGCTCTTGAAATATTTCTGACATGTCAATTTGATAAAATATAGTATTCCCTTTTTTTTTAATACGATTTAACAGTTGTATCCTGTAAAGCAGGTATACATATATAACAATAAATTATTGAACATTTCTCATTGATGAATTAATTAAATTACTAACCATATACGCTATTTTCTTTAAGAAATAGCGGCTAAATATGGTTAAACAATTGTATATTTTCAAATAATTCGAACACTTTTCAAGCTACGATTTCAAAAAATTCCATGACAAAAATAAAATCACAAGTCTGTGACTATTAAATTAAAGCTCTTTGGAATGTTATTCACAATGCAGATATAACTTATAGTGGATCATAAACTCCCAGTGATTCATATGAAAAAATAATTACACAGATTACGTTAAGCGTAGAAGAAAAAATAAAGGTAACATTTATATGTATATCGGAAAAATACAATAAATTAATCATGTCGTTGTTCCTAAAGTATGACTGCAATACATAAAAGTATTATATCCATAAAATATTCTCTTGATTCTTCCATTAATAATTGTTCACAATAGCAGATAATGTATAAGTACACTAAACAGAAAAAAATTAAATATGTATCGAATTTTGAATAAAATGATCATAGCGATACGATATATCAATTTAAACCGTACATAATCTTATTTTCTGATTCAACAAAATATTTTGTATCAAACTTCATAAATTATTTTATAAGACTATTACTAATTTTGGACCGTCCTGCAGTAGACTCAAGAAGTTGTTTGTAAACATTAAGATATAAAATGTTTTTACTATTTATTAATATATTATATACAAACCCTACCCTGTTCTGATTGATAATAAATGTAATGAACGTGATCTTTTTTTTTCGTCCTCCGAAGTAAAAAATTATACATTTCAATGACAAATTTCTGCATAATTTAATGAATTTCATCTTCTTATCACAATAAACATGCAGAAGGTCCAAAATAATCCGTTCTGGTTTATACAAACCGTATACATTCTTGAACCAGACGTTTAAAACATGATTTATAAAATTCTTTTGTCTTATATAGATATTTCATTCAAGTCATAGTAGCTTTATATATTATTTTACAATTGATTTTTCAAAAAAATTTAGATAAATCGCTTAGTTCCTGTAAGATTAAAAATAGTTACAATCTTCTTTCCCGATCAATTTTTAACAGTAGATTTAAGGTAAGAAATACCTAATACTTTTACAATGCAGGATTCTCGAATTTTGGTCCTTTGTTGACTACAATTTCAGTGTACGGACATTCTTGAGATAGCTCTAATACTTGGAACTTTTTAAGAACTAATAAGGTGTAGAACTTTTGTGCAACCTAAACAGAAAATACAATTTTTTGTTAATTTTATATATTAAAAATATGAATAATTTCTATGAATCACACTTTTTAATACCAACCTGTTTACGATTATTTTTGTATGCCATTTCCGATAGCGTCAATCTATCTTTGGTATCTAGTTTATTTTTTATAACTTGGTACATGTGTGCTGCTCTTTTATTAAGAACTCGCTCTTCAAACTGTTCATACGTTTCGTCTATTTGTTGTTCTTCTTGCTGTAAAAAGAAAAAAATTCGTGTAAATATATCTGTCTTAGTAAACATAGTAAATCCTAATATAACTCGAAATCGTATACGTACAGGTCCTACGGATGGCGGGAATTCATAATCTTCGTGATTCCATGGAGTCGCTGGTCCTCTTTCGGATATAGCAGGCGTGTGAGGTGGTGGTGGATGTTCATCATATCCTACATAGGGTACCTGGGGTTGAGCCTGTTATACACAATGAATTATTAATATTTCATAATGATAATAACATGTATTAGACACGTATAAGAGACAATATGCAAAACTTACCTGATCATAGCCCATGTTCTCCATTTGAGGCATTTCCGCGGGTGGTGCAGCTGGAACTTCTGGTTCCGCTGGAATGACTGTGGCAACTGGTTCTTCAGGTGCAACGACAGCTTCAGGTTGAGGAATTTCAGGCATTTCTGTGGGTACCATAGGTGCTTCGGGAACTACTGGAGTCATTTCCGCTTCTTCCACGGGAGGCACTATACCACTGATTTCGGATAATGATGGTTCCGCCGGTAAAGAGATTTCAGGAGGTGGTATTTGTGGTTCTTCGGGGGGAAGACTTGGTTGGGGAGCTATGCTTGGAACTTCTATCGTTTCAGGGGCAAGTTCTATTGGAGGTGGTGCCGGCGCTGGAGGTGGTGGCCTTACCTATAGACAGATGGAAATATTATATTTGATACTTCGTAGAACACGAAACCTCAAAAAATTTGATTCCATAATAAATAATGTACCTCCTCTTCGAACGGTGCTTTCCGCTTACGACTCATACGTTTACTTAGAATAGATTGGTCAAACGATTCTGCTTCTACGGGTTCTCTCATTTGCTCCAAAGGCATACCCTCTTCTTCACCTACTAAACGTCCAAAGTCTTCGTGGTCGTACGATTTGCTTGTCAAATGTCGTTGATAATTCTATCGCAATAAAAAAAATAATAATAAATACCTTTATAAGCATAAGAATAATAGTGAATATTAAAATTACCTTAAATAATACACGTGCTGGTATCGGTCTTCCCGGTAAAGCAAATAATTTTTCAACTCCACCAGTTTCTTTCCAGTGCATTAATCTTTTTGTGGGTGGAGCCAAATCCAATGTTGTGATAATATCACTTGTGTCTGACAATTGCGCTTTCATTTCTTCACCAGAAATATTTTTTACCTCGTCCACGATAAGCTTACGTTTACGTTTAGTTTTTGTGAATCCTGTTAAAGTTATTAATATTACAATGTTATGCCGCGATACTCAATATTGCAGTTTAAATCACACAATATTTTAATACGACAAACCTTTTAAAGCAGATGCGTCAACTGGTGCTAGGGCAAAACTTTCTTCTTCATCATGCAACAACGTGGTTTGGTCCTGTAGTGGTGGAGCTTCTTCAATAGCTTCCATTGGACGTTCTTCAGGGATAGGTGGAGCGGGTGTGAAACGACGACTTGCGACACTTATTCTTCCTTCTACTTCTTCTCCGGCCACAGCTGGAGAAACGGGTCTGGATTCGTCAGAACTACGTACAAAATATAGTATGCAATATGAAACTTATAACAAAGAGTATCTCAAGTTGTGAATAACCATGAAAAAGTTGAGTACCTCATTCCTCCCATTGGAGATGATGGTCCTCCAAAGCGATCTCCCATTTCTTCCTCAGATTCATCATGCACAGAGGGCGGAGCTCCGGCGACTACACCTGGTTCTTGTGTTTCTGTTACTGCGCTAACCTCAGGTACAGGTACTTCACCCATTGGTGCCTCATCAAATAAACCACCCTCAAATAGCCCTCCAGCTGAACAAAAATACGTCAAATGTACAAATTTCTTTGAGAAAGATTATCCCGAGTTTTCTTCATCGACTGCTTACATATAATATCTTGTCCAAGATGTCCACCAAAACCATCATCCCTAATAGGCATATCTATATCCATAGCTTGTGCCGTCACCGATGGGCCGGGAACCGGTTCTTTTTCTTTCTGTTCTAAAGCTGCATCAATCCCTGGTCCGTCAGTGAATAACATATGAGTCTAGAAAGATTAAAGTAGATGTTATTCTTAATAGATGATACGATTTCATAACAGACAGAAGACATACTTGATCCAATGATGGTTCTACAGCACCAGCATGTCTTAATAGTTCTGGTGGTTCTGCATCAAAACTCATATCACCAAATCCTTGATCATGAGTAACTAAAGCCAGACTACCATAATCTTCTCTCATGGTTATTTCTTCTGCCCGAGATTGGTTTAAACTAAATTGTGCTTCAATATCAACATCTCTGTAACAAAACATTTGTCCTGAACAAATGATGCTTGCACTTTAAATAGCGATATTTGTACCACTATACACTGTTTTATTACACATTTCATATAAGGTGTATGTATTTACTTTAATTCAGGCATTGCTGTATCAAAATCATGAAAAACTTCTGGTAATGTTATTGCTGTTACAGCAGCTTCTCTGTGTTCTTCTGGTAGGTCTACCATGCCAGGCCTAAAGGCCATTTTAATTTTAACAAATGCCTCATTACAATCGGCTAAAAGGTATTTAGCCTTCCGTGAGTATATCCGTACAACACCCAATAATAAATGACCAGATGTTCTTAAAGCCATTTTTACCTACAGAGTTGAGAAATTCGTTTATTAATTAAGTAATTATCTTAAATGATTGAATTCTTAATCTTGAGAACACAGAGCACAGGTTTTGGGTGTCCCAAAAATGGTTGTTTTTGTGAAAATAAATGCTGTAACTTTTAGTATGTAGTTATAACTCTGCATAATATTACAATACTAGATAACATATGTTAAAAATTACTTCAATGAATTTGTAGTGGGGGACCTCAGTGGCCACACTTTGTCGCTCATGTTCCAAAGATTGAAATAATTTGGATGTAAATTATTCTAAAGAGAAATAAAAAGTATAATAATAATATTGTTTCCTTAATTTATAAATACCTTTGGCTGCAATATGCCATCTACAGATTTTTCAATGTTCGTTTCAAATACATGGGCTTTTGTTAATTTCTTGTCCCAATGGGCGGCTAACCAAATACGAGCTAGCGGCCCTTTTTTGGCCAACACAAAATGTGCGTAAAACATGATGATGACTTTATGTTATGTAGATTTCTGAAAAGAAATCGTGTATCGTCAGTAAAATCCTTAAAATGTAACATGTAATGTTTGTAAACACAAAGCTAAACACAGGAGTTAATTCATTAACGTGATTTCCCGTTATTCAACATAATTATCACCTTGTAATAAAAAAACCTGTTGATGTGTCAATTAGTGGATAAAGTTACATTTTTTAACACTTATAAATAGTCAAATCGAGTCACCAGACTCGAGTAAACGACAATTATAAAATCTTTCCCAATTTAGTAAGATGTCAACATTTTTACACAAGATGGCGTTTCTGTCCGTAATTTTGGCGGTTACGCGTAAGCTGTCGAGGAGCGTAGTATGTTCTACTTATTTTCACACAAAAGATATCACGATACTTGCTTATCATTGAATCTTATATTAGTGCTCTCATATTTGATGAAAAATATCACGTTTTACTTTAATATTACTGAATTGATGAGACATACGGTATGTTTCTTTCCACCGCGTCTTCGCAAGCATCTGCAACTAATTTCACCGTACGTTCTGAAACTCCCTCCAATAATGGCGGACAAACTGTATTCCTAAACCTACAAAATAGTGACCACATATTTTTTTGTTGACGTCAAATTCATAGTTGTCAGATACCTAAAGAAACGTCCGTTTGATACTTGCTTTATAATTTATTTACAAAGCAATCAATTCGCAGCAACTAAAAAATCATTACTGTACTTCAAACAGTTACAACCAGGGAGAAAAAGTCATTCATATTTCAGCCAATAATGTTCAATTTTTTATTTATGTATTTCAATAAACGCCCATCAGATTGCGCCAAAGTTGCTGTTTTCAGACACTGCTCAAAAATGTAAATTTTGAAACACTTACATGAATGAGACTTCCCAAATGCTTCTAACTTTTTAATGTATCTAACAATAAACTATTACCTTTTTCATCTTCTTCTTTGAACTTTCATTATGAATGTAAATTTCAATGTAAATTCAATTATAAATAACGGTTTTATTGTAGTTTTTTAAAACCACCTTTCTGAAACGGAAAGTGGATAATAAAGCAGCATAGTTCCAAAAGGAAGCGTGTACTTGCAAAGATTGTATTATTACTCTATTTCGAAAATGCCTTTTGGAAAATAGACATAATGTGTGAATATTTTTGTAGCTGGTCAAGTTCTGTTTCCCTTTGCTACCATTTTTTCTAGGGATGTTAGATTTTGCATTTGAATGTACTTTTCCAATAGGAACATTTCTAATCTTGGATATTTGTTTTCTTATTCCATTATAAAAGATGTAATTTGTGCATAGCAAATCAAAGTTCAAAATAAATATTATATATCAGAACACAACACTGGTATAATATTAATAACACATTCTATCCTATATTAATTAATGTATGTACTGATACAATAATATATGTTTCAAATGATATAAAGTTTGTAATAATTATTCAAATTAAAAATAAAGTATTCCACGTTTGAACATCTATAGGCAGTATTGGAAATCATATTTTAATTATATTGACACTGTTATACTAAATTTAAGTAAAGTTCAGTATAGGTTATGACCATAACCTAATACACATTTAGATTAAGCCGGAAGTTTTACATTTGTACAAACTATTTCAAAATATATATGAAGTTTTTACTTATATTATTGAAATTAGGACTTTATGTAATTGTGCTATTTTCATGCAATGATAAATAAAATATATTTTATGTTATGACTTTTGAAATTTAAAATCCGTTTTTCTTTGTAGTGAAAGATCAAAAAAATGGGAAAAGTATATTCTCTTCTTTTACGACCAGCTCGTACATTTAATATTGCAAATCGTGTAGAACGTGTTATTACAAAGGATAAACCTACTCCTGCACCACAATATCCATATGTAAAGGAACAAAAGGCAATGGTAGACAAGTGTGAGTTGTTCGCGGATAATTTTACTTTCAGTTCTTAAAACACACAATATATGACTTTCTGTTTACACAAGGTATTAATGTGATGTTTCTTTTAGTACATCCTGATTTTATGGAAAATCAATTGAAGAAGGATATGGACTTAGATAATCGATTAAAGCAAGTTTTTGTTACTTCTGCGGATCAAACGGTATGTCGATCTCAAAGAAACTTTTTACAGATTTGTAATTACATGATCATATGTTAATAGAAGGAAAATAATGAGTCATTACTATTAGAGTCAGGCACAAAGTGATGCACCTTCAACTAAACCATTACCGCAAGACAGAAGTATACAACCCATGTTTCCATATGGTGTTTATGAACCTGCTATAATTCCTGAAGGCAAGTGTTCTTTGAGGCAAGCGCTAGAGTTTATTTCCAAATACAATAAAGATCCTACCGAAAGTTGCATAGAAGATATTGCTCGGACATACAAATTAGATAAAGAAGTAGTAGGTGAGTATTTACATTTTGAATCGTATTACAATGTTAATTTTTCAGTGGTGATAAGTAATTTCATTGATCAAAGAAAGAAACGTTCTTGGAGATGTTTGCTTCAGTGGTTTTTAACTTTTGTATATTATATAATAAAATGAGGATTACAATTCATTTGGTTTACAAACCAAAGAATCATTTCAATACTATATTACCACAGGAGAATTAATAGTGGTTTATTAATGTTTAGTTTGAATCTGAATACATGTTATATGATACATTTATTGATACTATATTAATTTATTGTAGGAAATATTGTGAAACATTTTACAGTGCCCAATCTCAAAGAGGTGCCAAAGGAGAAACATAAAAGTGCTCTGTTGAATTGGATTACAAACAAATAGTTTTGTACATAAGAAACTAACATAAGTATGTAGATAGTATATAAATAATATGTATTAAAGAAATTGCCTATGTCAATTCAGTTACTTTTATTTTTAATTATTCATTATGAACTTTTAACTATGAATTATAAATTATAAATAAATTTAATTTATTAACATTACATTGCAAAGAGAATATAATTTCCATTTTATTTTTATTAATTTTAACAGTAAAATGTATAGAGCACCAAAAACATTTGTTTGGCTGTGGAGTGTGACAATTAAAAGATATTTTTATTTAGAGACCATATTTTATAAATTCTTCATTTATTTTTTTTTAAAGTATTATTAACTTCTTTACACATACAATAAATTATGTATATTTACAAAATATAATTATTCGAACATTTTTTTTTAATTTTTGTTGCTTAGATTTTTTTAATTTGTCTACTATTTTTTATGGTATCTTCTACTAATAAAGTAAACTATCATTAAGAAACAAAGTATCCTGAATTGGCAGTAATACTAACAACAGAGTAACATAACTTGAACATACAATTCTTAATATAAATACACGTGAAGCGTCTTGCTTTCTTTGTAAATAATTTTTAAATTTCGTTATAGTTGCCATTGTTCACTAGAATTTTACAAATTTTGATATTTTTCCCGTCTTCAATTAACTCCATATACCTGAAAGTTTTAAATGTAAGCAGATCTGCAAAGAGTTGATGAATTAAGTTTATCATCGCATAAAATGCTTTATTACTTACTAGATATAACATGATAAATGGAAACAATTAAAACTAATAAGTGGAACTGTTTAAAAGTGGAAGGTGATGAATGAGACTGGCCAGAAGACGTTCCTTTATCGACCAGACCCCACTCTGGAATGGTTGCAGTTTTCTTCAGCATCCAGTGGAAAGTGTCTACTTTTAATCTCCTTTTCAATTCTGGACCTACCTCGTCTCTAATTCGACTATTGTAGTTATTTAACCATCGTATCTGTACATAAAATAAACATAGTTAAAAAGATCAACTCATGTCTTTCCATATTTTTCATTTCTCCACTTTCCAGATACCACCTTTGGCAAATTTTTCTTTCTAAAGTGCATTTTTTTAAATAAATGGAAGTCAACTGAAGGAAAACTCACGTGGGATGGATTTAACATTTTGTAATTGATTAATTTTGGCTCGTACGGAACCAAAGTGACGTCTCTGAATTTTAAAAAAATTTCAGAATTTTTCTGTAAACAATTATTTCATTACAAATCTTTCAAACTGAAAGCGAACAAACTATTCCGAATAATCGAGCAACGTACTGATCTTCCTGCTTCCACGGTTTCTATGATGTTCTCCAAACGTACACCGAAATCTCCTTCTTTGTAATATCCTGGCTCATTGGACATAAAGTACCCCGGTCTTAATTCTACGGGACCACATATTTCCTCGGATATCGCCTGCATGTACGACACACCAATGGGTGCTAGAAACACGGATAAATTTTTATAAATCCATAATTTTATACATAATATTCAAAAACGATTAATTTAACAATCACGCAGACTATCCAATAAAAAAAATTTATAATTTTTCCAAAATGATGAGACAAACATTCGTGGACAGACAGGAAGTGACCAATCCCATGGCCAGTTCCGTGCAGGTAATCATAACTGACGTTCCACAAAGGTGCTCTGGCGACGACATCCAACTGATTAGTCTTCAAACTGTTCGGAAAAACCAGAGACGACAATTGTATCGAACCGATTAACACCCTCGTGTACGCTGCCTTCTGCTCTTCCGTTGGTTTTCCAAAATGGAGGGTCCTCGTCACATCCGTTGTCCCGTCTACAAAACAAGATTACCTTTAAGACGATCAAGATTAAAAAAGTCACAAGAATTTATTACCTAGATACTGTCCTCCAGAATCCACCACTAATGTAGAAGTTGTCCCAATTTTTATATTGGTGAGATTATTAGGTTCATAATGGGGGATGGCAGCGTGGGGTCCGTATCCAGCGATGGTTGGGAAAGAGATGCCTTTGTTCATGTCCTGCTCGTACCGAAATTCATTCGCGAGTCTGGCTATCTGCATCTCATCCCAGCTATCTGAGTTTAATTCGTATTGTTCCTCTATGTATGCCAGAAACTCACACATGGCTACTGCATCCCTTAGGTGACTTCTTCTCATGCCTTCAGCCTCTACCTTGTTCTTCTGGGCTCGCATATTTAGTACTGGCGATGGTTCTGGCAAGCGTTTCTCTGATGGGATCTGTGAAATTTCACTTTGGGTTAAAATAGTAATATTATTTATTGATAATAGAATTGGAATTGCAAACTAAACAGTCTTGGTGTGGAATCTTCAGATGGAAAGTGATCCTGAAATTTGTAAGTTCATACGTTTCTAAATTTGTAACTATGAAAGTTTATAAAATTGAAACTCAGAAAATTTGTAAATCTTGCAGATGGTAATTCCGAAAATTATAAAGAGAGCGAAGAAAATTTCTAAAACCCGAATAGATCATCTCGATCACATATATGGCGTATAAAAGCGGAAGAACTGCTCTCTGATTTCTGATGCCGCGGGCGTTCAGGCGTCCCGAAGCTCCGGCAACCATGCCGAGGAGTAGGTGAATCTATTCACCACCATGAACATCGTCTAGCAGCTAGTATCACGTGCCTTCGTGGTTTCCCTACCGTCTTCTATACTGTACATCTCTTTTTACAGTGACAATCACGTTTTCAGAGTTTCGATAATGAGAACTTTGTACGAACGGAAGAGACCTGTCCCTGTTTGGTCTACACGTCTATGAAGGTGTGTCAGCTCGTCACATGGGGATCAAGCTAAGCTCAACAAGCTCTATGGTGATAGGAGAACATGTTGAAGAAGGTGTGCTTTCGCCTAGGATTATCCGCTCTAACACTCGTATACACACATAATCGAACCCCTGCGTGTTTAGGCGGGAAGCGTTTCATTCTTTGTATTTTAAATTGTGATGTTGTATTTTTTATTACATAGTTTATTGAAGTGTTACGGTTTTACATACGTACCGAGTTAAATATTTTCATAGAAGCACCTGGGCTGTAAGCACAACGCGTTGGCAGCCATACTGTGCTCCACAGTTGAGACATGGTTTGCAGCTCACGCCAAATTGAGGTGTACTCATGTAATCTACAATGATAAACTTTTTAAATTATGTAATATTTCTATACGTTGTTTTAATTCATATTATTAAATAGTTCAATATTTGTGTGTTGTTTATAATGTGCATATTTAATGGACATGATATTTATATACTTCATAGTGCATTCCCTTACTTGACACAGTTTGCGTGCGTACAGAGGTCCATCTTCAAATGTATATCGACAGAGCGTGGAATCTTTTGTCGTGGCGCGAACAAATGTATCGATCCCAGCGTGATAATCGCGTAAGCTCTGAGAACAGGAGTATTCGGCAAATCGTATCCACGGATGTTGAAGAGCCAGGCAATTTCATCGAGTGCAGTAAGAACTAACGCATCGGCTTTAAGTTTCTGCATTTCTTCTCGGACCGATTGAACCTTGTCTTGCCATGGTCTTCCGGAATACTTGTCGTGCAACGGATAGGCGGGATATTGGTTGTAAGTTGGTCTTCCAACCTGCCAGATCAAGTCTACCAGGTTGTTATGGACGGGGACCAATCGCACGGACGAATTTGCTGGATACGAACGCTATTGTTAATTAGGGATACTCTAATTTAATCTGTTAACTGCGTATAGTGAATCATATCGACACCTAATGTGAACAGTATTGTAACTACTTTGCTATGTTAAAGTTACTATGTTGATGTTTTTGTTATGTCAAAGTTACTATATTGATGTTTTTATTATGTTAAAGTTATGATGTTCATGTAGTTTCTGTAATGTTGAAGTTACAATGTTCATATCAGGTGTCCACATAGCGACCATTAACCTTTAAGTATCACGATAGAATCAGATTTAATTTATAAAACTGTTAAAATATTAAGTTCAAAAATTAAGTCCGTAGGTTTTATACTTAATGCAAGAACAAAAGTAGTGTTATTAAAAAAATTGTTTGTTACTTTTTAATAGAAGAAACAATATAATGTAAAAATAGAAAAATATGTACTGATACATTCTTGTACTGATACTGATTTTTATACTGATACATTGTTATGTGTTACAGTTGTAACTTATGATAGTTAAGGGTTAACTGTCAACAACTGCACTTCTGCATGCATTAACGTCAGAACGTGTTATAGTAAATCATGCAAATGTAACGAGTCCAATTGAAGTGTTTTAATTTGTAAGAATAATTTTATGAGTATATAAATTATTGTATGTGTACAATGGATGATGAACAAGTATGATGACACGTATAAATTCCTCGCTCGTTTGAAGTGACGTGTATAATGTTTTTCGGTCAAACTTCATTACCTAATTCATCTTCCCACACTTCCCAGTCGACGGCTGAAACGAGAGTTGGATCGGCGCCAATATATGCTATTTCTTGATTTAGAAACTGGTACTTCAACCATTCTGTTATGCTTGGAACCTGGACGATCAATAACATTTATATTGTATCAAAATTATATACAGACACGACTGTTAAAAACTATTAAAACTACATATTGTTAGACTTAATATTAATATAAAAATTGTAGCAAAAGTGTTGTGATGATGGTCATTTTTAAACATTTGTAAATTTTATATTAGGCAATGTATTTGTGTGGAACATGTGTTCAAAGTCTTTATAGAATAATGTATAAAGCATAACCACAATCTTCTATCATAGAAAACAGATGATCATTTGTAAATATTTAAAATAGACAATGTATTCATATGGAACATTCAAAATCTTGATTGTAAATGTATAAATAGTAGAATCACAAATTTCTATCATACGAAACACAGTGTATCTAAATTGTAACAAGGCATGAAATATTTATAATAATCCTTGTTATAAATATTTTTTAGACTAACTAGTTGTTTAATTTTTGTATTATTTATAAAATGGAGCTGCCACTCAGAAAGCTCCACTCCCGTCTCTCCCATACTGAGTACAGGAGATGAACGATCATCGATGACTGAGAATCCGAACAAAGTCGGTTTCTCGAGTCTTCCTCACGCTCAGGGAATGTAGCTATTTCTCCTCATCGTGGTTGCAACAGGCTACTATATAGAACCTAGAGAGAGACTAACTTACTACAGAAATGATCCTGTGAAGTATAGTCTTAATTTCAACTCGTCGCGGCAGCTCTTATATAGCTCTACTGCGAACGTTGCTAAGCGAGAAAGCGTTACATTCGCTAGCCATCTAGCGTTCGATAGCGTAACTAACCTACTCGTGAATCACCTAACCTTGAACATTTTTATCTTGCATCTATGAAGGAAGTTCATTAACAGAGCTTACAGTATTGTAAAGACTTTAACGTAGTTGTATTTCTTTTTTGATTAAGGATTTTTAGAGACTTCAGCGTTAATTTTAAAATTTAGTATTGTATATATATTTATAGTGGAGACACTTTGAAGGACTTAAAATATCTTGAAAACTGTCAAATTTTTCAAGATTGTGCTCCTGTACTTTTTTATGCAAAATGTTTCAAAGAATTGATATATGTAATAAAAAATGTATATCATTTAAAGAATATAGTTGATCTTAAAGTCTCTGAAAATGTATAACCTTAAAGGTATTACATGCTATGTACTCAACACCATACTTGTTTATAAACTTTTTTCGTATTTCATTAAATAAAAAAAATAACTTATACAGTTGAATAGTGTTCAAGTGTACTTTGATATATTTTAATAATATTTTATATGATACTTTAATTATAACAGAATAGTGTTCAAAACTGTACAACCAAGTAAATGTTCCAATTATACTTCAACTAGAATTATTATAATTGAAGGTACACAGAGTATCTATCACTTTTATATTTTATATTAAATTATAGTTATGCAGCTGCATTTTTCTATTTTTATTCGATAAATGTCAGCGATGTTCTATAATTACGAAAATTGAATAAATCAACGCTTACATCGACTCTGCCACGTTTCATAAGTATCCAATTGCAGTCAAGCTGTTGATCTGCCTGGATATGATATCTTCCATCGGTCCAAAATACAGCTTTGTCCACGGTAATGACAGCCTCACCGGCGCTGCCATAAAATCCAGTGATGAATTCTCGCCTCATATCATGAGGATCCAATGAAGCACTCTGATAATGACAAAGATTAGGATTTAATGTGCTTACGAAGCTAAAGCTCGATTTGGAGTTAGGCTTTGATTGTTATGAGAATCAATGGGTGATAGCCGCACTCGTGATTAAAAAGCGTTTCAGTACTTAGGGCGTTTGGGGTAATTAGATAGGAAGTAGGGTGGTCCTGATCCCTTAAATTCCTAAATTCCAAAATTTTCAAATTTGTAAATCTTCGAATTCTTAAATTCTGAGATTTCTAAATTGCCAACTCGAAATTTTCTAATTTGCAAATTTCCCAATTTCTAAATCCCCGAGTTCTCAAATCCCCAAATTTCTAAATTTCCGAATTCTCAAATTTCCAAATTTCTAAATTCCCGAGTTCTCAAATCCCCAAATTTCTAAATTTCCGAATTCTCAAATCCCCAAATTTCTAAATCCGCGAGTTCTCAAATTGCCAAATTTCCAAATTACCGAATTCCTAAATCTCCAAATTCCTAAATTACCGAATTCCCAAATCCCCAAATTTCTAAATTCCCAAATTTTCAAATCCCCAAATTTTCAAATTCCCAAATCTACCAAATCCCAATTCTCGAAACTTGTAAATTTCTAAATTTCTCAACTTCTTACATTCTAAATTCTCAAATTGCCAAATTTGCAAAACGCTGTAGCTAAGTGACCCGGTCCACCCTAGGCAATCCTAATTACGTCAAAACCGTAAAACTTGGGGCAAATAGAAAGGCACACCTTAAAAGAGTTTTATTAAACAATTTTTGTTAAATTGGCGGATAAAAATGTCAAGGGAAGCTTCAGAAATCTGCAAACGCGAAATCTCACTCGAATGGTACCTCCAACGGGCCCTCTCGGCCATGACTAAGGTGCGCTGTCTGAAAATTTAATTACATCAAAGAAAGATATAATTTGAATCTTACAACCTAACATCACAAGTATAATCACACTGCTTAATTTTATATTACTATATTTCAATTGCAATGTTCTAGAGGTGACACATTTAAATCTACCAAATTTCATGCTAAAAATAATATATTATTTATTTTTAACCACTACCAAATTGATCATTTAACCCATTCCCAAGTTTCCTTTTATAAATCACAAAAATTAAGATACTTTTTTTTAAAATCTGTGTTCGTTTTCATCGAGACAAAAAATTGTCTAGTTAATGTGTATATTAGCTTATATTTTATCGTCTATTTTTTTATTTTATAATTTCTACTATTATATTATAAAATTATATTTTATAATTTTATATTTGTTTTGATATTTGTTGTAGTTACCTGATGTGCATCGTCAGAAGTGACTATATATCCATCAAGATGTGGACCTTGAACGGAAGTGGTCCTCCTCATTTCCGTTCGAAGTTGTTTCAATCTTAACGAAGTGTCCTGTCTGTTGGGAAGTTGTTTGTGCGCCGTTGCTGGACAGTGGGATCGTTTTGCTCCATTGTAGTTGAGATGTGGATTCGTAATTTCGTTTTGGAGATAGTAACCATCCGTCAAACCTGTACAACATTTTTTTTCAATAAATGTTTTTAGAAAAATGTATGCTTATTTTGTTACTATCTATTATTACTTTGTACTAAAGAGATTGAAATAAACAGAAATGAACTTCCATATTTTTTAAAGGCGTTGTATGTTGAGTGTTATAATTCTTTTGTATTAAAAGAATTCTTTTGTAACATTGTAAACAAAAATTGTGTATAGTTACTTTATTACTATTCTTGTTTAGTGTTACAAAAATTTATTTAAGAAAAAAAAAATAAATAACCAATTTGGAGGCGCCGGGTATCGATCCCGGTACCTCTCGCATGCTAAGCGAGCGCTCTACCATCTGAGCTACGCCCCCGGTTGAAATAACCTTCTTTAAATTACTTTATACCGCACAGCAGTACCATCATTCTATTTTACCTATTTATTTGCAAATAATTTCATCATTACATTCATAAGAGATTTTATTTTTTAAAGTAATTATTTACCTACAATTTGTATCATAATTACTCGAAATTTTGTAATGTACGCATCTATAGTTAATAATTTACTAAAAATTTGGTTAAATTCATTTCAAATTATTACCTTAATATACCTAAAGAGATCATTTTACACGAGTTTGACGTACATATATTATAACAATGATTACTGTTTGTAGAATTAAATAACAGTATTAGACAACTTTATAATTAATTTATTATAATTCCACTTAATAAATTGAAAATTACTTTATCTTAAAAATTTAGTTTCAATTCATCAATGTTGTACATACTATTCAAAAGTAAATACTTGTTTATTTAAATAAACCAAGTAGATACTGTTCGGAGAGTTACAAGCAATAAATTAAACATTGTACTTTAATTGTTTCTATTTTATCTATCATAATGTTCAACTTATTACTAACTAGTGGTTTGATGCTAATTTTATGATCTCTTACAAATTATTATTGTGAGAATTATACACAATGTACGAATTCAACATTATTGTTTAATTTTTGACATTTTATTTATTTTATTATTTACTACATTTCTTTCGGTCATAATCAAATGTTTATCGACACTACCTGAGAATCTTGGAATAATTATAAAAGCGGATGTGCATTGACCTCTAATTGCGGGTGATTGAGAAACGACACTTGAAGCTTTATTTTTTTACTATCATCCAAACTCAAATTTTCTATTGTCTAAAATTTACACTGAAAAACAGTATAAAATATAAAGTTCTGAAATACCTAAAAGTGGTAAAAAAAAATCGAGTGTATATAGACGTATCATGTGTAGATTAGAATCACGATTGACCTGACGTTGCTCAAGGGTTAAATGTCACGTACATCCTGTGGGAATCCAGAGGGTGTGCTGAGTGGTGCTCAAATATCAGGAAAGCATATTATTCGAGGAGGTGAAATATTCCGAAATGCACATTTCGATCGCTTTTCGCAATAACATGTTACATTGCATTTGTCACTAATTTATATCCACGATTATTCCAGATACGATCGCAAACAATCTCATCGTCCATCGATTCGATCTTCGCGAACGAAACCGCGTTCGATTTTTATTGCAAACGAAATAGTTACATCGTTCGATGCCGAGAAAATCGATACACTGGAAGTAACAGGTAAAGAAATGTAAACTTTCTAACGAGACTGTACCCGGTTGCCGGTGTAACCAGGTCACCAAATTGTTTAATTTAATAATTTAACGTAAATATCAAGTAATATTAAATAAGTTACTAGGAAAGTAGAATCGCCGGAGAGGTGAGTTTTACTCCGTTGTAACTTTACAATTTTCACCCCTCTGCAAGTTTTCCGTGTTGCGCTCCAATAAACGTCACGAGGTTTTGCGCTTTTTTCTTTTCTTTGCTCGGCCAGCAGAACGTTCTTGATTTTACTCGACTAACAAGCTATAAATGGATTAGGCTTCGCTTCTTTTTACTGCTATTTTTCAGATTTTATTTTAGAAATGCTTTACCGTCGATACTGAAATTCTAACTTTTTAACTATTTCATTTTTTTAGTAATTTTGTATCGTGATTACGGTTTACAAATAATCACAAATCTGTTATGTTGAACGGTGCAAAATTACTTTTTATTATTTTATTACATGGAGAACTATTAAAACATTTTTTGGACAGAACAGTTTTTTAAGAAAAATGTTCCTACGTTGTACAATAACCGAATGCTTTAAAAATTAATATTTATCATAGAAAAATGAATTATGTAAAGAAAATTAATTATACAAAAATTGATGTTATCATAAAAATGTTTATCTGATACATTTATCAGAGTAATGATGTCTAGACACGGTAATTGATTAAAAGAGAACAACTGATGAAACTATAATTTATTTTGCAATTTCATTTTATTCGAATGACTGAATGAATACAAAATTATTTAAAAATGGTTCGAATTCATACAAAACAAAGTTACTCCTATATCGACTACTACATATCGTAACTTATTCAATAATTTTTTATTTTATTTTCACCTTCATTTTATGTCAGCTGTCTCTATTAAAAAATATCACAAGAAAATTGTTTTTCAAAGAAAAATATGGAAGCCTATCTAAACCTACAAAAAAGCTACGATTGCAGATGTCACATGTTTCTGAACATTCCTGAAATAACTTAAGTTGCTTCCATTAGCATAATGTCTATGCATTATATCAAATTACGTCCCTGACGAATGGCCAATAATTTGTTTCGCTTACGAAAAACAATATTTAGCTACCGTTTCAGCCGGTCTTTGTCCCGGTTAATTCCGGAAGTCCTCGCGGCGGGAATGATCTATCACAATAAATTCAGGATATCCTACATTTTCAGTCGTTTGAAAAAATTATAGTTGTTCGCCATTATGTCCAACGAATAGGAAAAATCGTCGCATGGATTATCCGTGCTTGTATAATCATGTTTTCCGGCCTGCACCGTTTACGTAATGTATTTTTCAGCAGCTTGTCATTATACAGATCGTATGTTCGCCGAGTGTTCACCTTTATAAAAGCAACGCCATGAACTCAAGTACAGTTAGTATCTCGAGATGTGGCTCGTTCACTATTTGCTCTACGGAGTTTTGTTTGTTTCGATACGTGGAGAACAGGATGTGCAGTTGGAGATTCCTCAGGGCATACTGAAAGGATTGAAGACGGAGACTATACTGCACAATAAGCCTTACTATAGCTTTAAAGGCATTCCTTTCGCGAAACCCAATGTTGGTCCCAACAAGTTTCGAGTGAGTTTTTCTTTTCGAATTGGGAATTGGGACATCTGGGAATTGGGGGATTAGGGAATTGGGGAATTAGAAAATTTGGAAGTTTGAAATTTGGGAATTTGATAATTGGGAAATTTGAGAACTGGGAAATTTGGGAATTGGGAGATTAGGGAATTGGGAAATTTGGGAATTGGGAAATTTGAGAATTGGGAAATTTGGGAATTTGGAGATTAGGGAATTTGAGAATTTGGAAATTGGGAAATTTGAGAATTGGGAAATTTGGGAATTGGGAGATTAGGGAATTAGGAGATTAGGGAATTCGGGAATTTGGGAATTGGGGAATTGAGAAATTTGGGAATTGGGAAATTTGGGAATTTGAGAATTGGGAAATTTGAGGATTGGGGAATTTGAGGATTGGGGAATTTGTGAATTGGGAAATTTGGGAATTGGGAGATTAGGGAATTCGGGAATTTAGGAATTGGGGAATTGAGAAATTTGGGAATTGTGAAATTTGGGAATTGGGACTTTTGGGAATTTGAGAATTTGGGAAATTTGGGAATTGGGAAATTTGGGAATTGGGAGATTAGGGAATTGGGAGATTAGGGAATTCGGGAATTCGGGAATTTGGGAATTGGGGAATTTGAGGATTGGGAAATTTGGGAATTGGGAGATTAGGGAATTGGGAGATTAGGGAATTCGGGAATTTGGGAATTGAGAAATTTGGGAATTGGGAAATTTGGGAATTTGAGAATTGGGAAATTTGAGGATTGGGGAATTTGAGGATTGGGGAATTTGTGAATTGGGAAATTTGGGAATTTGGGAAATTTGGGAAATTTGGGAATTGGGAAATTTGGGAATTGGGAAATTTGGGAATTGGGAGATTAGGGAATTGGGAGATTAGGGAATTGGGAGATTAGGGAATTGGGAGATTAGGGAATTCGGGAATTTGGGAATTGGGGAATTTGAGGATTGAGAAATTTGGGAATTGTGAAATATGGGAATTGGGAGATTAGGGAATTATGGAATTGGGAATTTGAGAATTGGGAAATTTGGGAATTGGGAAATTTGAGAATTGGGAAATTTGAGAATTGGGAAATTTGAGAATTCGGGAATTGGAAAATTTTGAAATTACGCAATCTGGCAATTAAGGAATCAGGGAATCAGGGAATTAGGGAATTAGGGAATTAAGAAATTTGAGAATTTGGAAATTGTAAAAATTAGAAATTTGACAAATTTGAAAAATTTGGAAATTTGGGAAGTTTTATTCAAATAACCTATAACATAGTTAGAAAATGTGATAACTTTTCAGACACCAGAACCCGCGGATCCTTGGGACGGCGTGTACGATGCAACCCAGCACCGTTCCGTATGTCCCTTTTATTGCATGATCAAAAAGGGTCTCATCGGCGACGAGGATTGTCTGTACTTGAACGTTTACACGCCGGTTTTGGATAAGGAAGCTGGTAAAGCTGTGATGGTATGGCTTCATCCTGGTGGATGGAATGCTGGCATGGCTGATGACATGTTATTTGGTCCAGACTTCTTGGTTGAGAACGATGTAGTTGTGGTCACCGTCAATTATAGATTGGGTGCTCTTGGTAATTAATTTAACAAGTATCAACAAGTATAAATCATTCTACCAATTTACATTAACCCTTTAACCTACAATGTTCTGGACAGTTGCGTCATTCACAGCTAATTATTTATACAATGTTGAGACAACTGAAGTAAGGTAAAATGTTAGGTATAGTTCATTCAGCAACTTGATTACGCAGATTACAATCCCCAAGTTCTGAAATTAGCAAATTTCTAAATCCCTGAGTTTTCAAATTCCCAAATTTCTGAATCTCCGAATTCTCAAATCCCCAAATTTCTAAATTCCCGAGTTCTCAAATCCCCAAATTTCCAAATTCCCGAATTCTCAAATTCCCAAATTTCCAAATCCCCGAACTCTCAAATTCCCAAATTTCTAAATCCCCGAATTCTGAAATTCCCAAATTTCTAAATTCCCGAGTTCTCCAATTCCCAAATTTCTAAATCCCCGAATTCTCAAATCCCCAAATTTCCAAATTCCCGAATTCTCAAATCCCCAAATTTCCAAATCCCCCAGTTCTCAAATTCCCGAATTCTCAAATCCCCAAATTTCCAAATCCCCTAATTCTCAAATTCATATCACGAGTGTGAAATTGTGGGACAATAGGTTAACCAGCATTAACCATCACCGATTTTCTGTATTTTATATTACAATTTACATTGCATATTTCACACTTAAGGATACTTGAACACGGGAGATAAAAATGCTCCTGGAAACGCTGGAATGAAGGATCAAGTATTGGCCTTGAAATGGGTGAAGGACAATATACATTTCTTCGGTGGTTGTCCGAACAGAGTCACCCTTGTTGGTCACTGCTCTGGCGGAGCTTCCGTTATGTATCACATGATGTCACCTATGTCTGAAGGTAATTTCATTCAAGGTTTTATACGATTGCAGGTAAAAATTTGTTAGAATTTTGTAATACGTGAATTGGAAAAGAATCGTTAACGTAGTACAGCTTTTTTTAATGGCGATTTTATCATATTGCACATTTTAACGAATTACCGTGTTACGCGATTTCTATTATTATTAATTCTGCATTTATTGTATTGTAGTTATTTTTCTTCTTCTTTAGTGAACGCGATAACAGCTTCGTTAACAAAATTACTGATTGTTATGTTGTATCTCAGGATTGTTTAGCGCAGCTATTCAACAAAGTGGAAACGCGCTCAATCCATGGGCAGTGACGTACAGCCCTAGGGAACTAGCTTTCAAGTTGGGAGAGTCTCTTGGAATACACACGACAGATTCTGCGGAATTGGTGCAGAAATTAACGGAATTTCATGTGAAAGATATCGTCTCTGCCACGTTAGAACTAGACAAAACTCTGGTCAGTTACTCGCATATTTTTCCTGATTTACCAAAATTTTAACCCTGAAACTAAAGTCAAAAACGAAGTCAGCTGAACCTTAAGTTTCTTGTTTTGAATAACAAAATTCGCTAAAGCGATTTCTTGAAGGTGTTGACATTAATTGAGATGGACAAAGATAAAGAATTACTTTGTTTTCGATTTAGTGTGTATATTAGTAGGTTTAGAGTTAATTTTGTCGTTTTACCGATTTAATTAATTATTTATATATTAATGCATTAATTTCTAATTTTCAACTACGATCACAGAATCCTCTAAATGGACGCCTGCTGTCTTTCGTCCCATCCGTCGAAGCAGACATGGGACAGGACGTATTTCTTCCAAATGATCCCTGGACAATGATAAAATCAGGAAGACTGGCGAATGTGCCTTTCCTGGTTGGTATTACCAAAGACGAAGGCTTATTCTTCGCTCAGGGTACGTGACATCATTATTAACAAGCAAAAATATTCAATTTCGTTAATAAACGCCATTTTCAATTTTCTTAGCTTTTATTCTAGTATATTGCAAAATTAATATTATGTAATGTGAACGCTACTAACATTTCCTAATTATTTAGAAAATTAAATTATTATTTTCTATTGCTAAATGGTGCAGTTAAATATTAAGACTAGTTCAAGTTTTATGAAATTTGTTAAGATTGTTATATTGTGCAGTTAGTACAATATTAACACTAGTTCAAGTTTTATGAAATTTGTTAAGATTGTTATATTGTGCAGTTAGTAGAATATTAACACTAGTTCAAGTTTTATGAAATTTGTTAAGATTGTTATATTGTGCAGTTAGTAGAATATTAACACCAGTTCAAGTTTTATGAAATTTGTTAAGATTGTTATATTGTGCAGTTAGTAGAATATTAACACTAGTTCAAGTTTTATGAAATTTGATAAGATTGTTATATTGTGCAGTTAGTAGAATATTAACATTAGTTCAAGTTTTATGAACCTCTACGTTATAACCTCTATTATTTTTAGTCAACTATTATTTTACAGACAGATGTATAAATACTACAGTATAAAAAATGATTCAATTTTTGCAGATATGCTAGACTCTATCGACTTACTAAACACTGAACCTGATATCTTCCTGCCTGACGATTTGAACTTCACCGATACGGAATGGAAGAGGAAAAATGGCGAATGCTTGAGAAAATACTATTTCGGCGAAAAGCAAATATCGAAGGACGATTTTAACGAATACTCCTCGGTAATATAATAATTTTTATACGTGGCTGCGCGCTGAGTGTATATTTTTGTTTAAATTAGGTATTAGGGGATTAGGAAATTTGGGTATTGGGGAATTAAGGGATTTGGGCATTTAAGAGGTAGGGAATTAGGAAATTTGAGAATTGACGAAGTTGGGACTTACGTAATTTGGAAATTTGGGAATTAGGAAATTTGGGAATTGGGGAATTTATAAATTTGGTGACACGAGGATTCAGAAATTTGAAAATTTGGGGATTTAGGAATTAGGAAATTTGGGTATTGGGGAATTAAGGGATTTGGGCATTTAAGAGGTAGGGAATTAGGAAATTTGAGAATTGAAAAAGTTGGGACTTGCGGAATTTGGGAATTAGGGAATTTGGGAATTTGGAAATTAGGAAATTAGGGAATTAGGGAATTAGAAAATTTAGGAATTGGGGAATTAAGGGATTTGGGAATTTAAGAGGTAGGGAATTAGGGAATTTGAGAATTGAAAAAGTTGGAACTTTCGGAATTTGGAAATTAGGGAATTAGGGAATTAGGGAATTAGGGAATTAGGGAATTAGAGAATTAGGAAATTTTGGAATTGGGGAATTTATAAATTTGGTGACCTGAGGATTCGGCATTTTGAAAATTTGAAACATGAAGATTTGAAAGTTTGAGAATTTTGAAGATTTGAAAGTTTCTCAATTTGAAGATATAAAAATCTTGAATCTGCAAATTTATAAAACTAAAATTTTAAAACATTCACCCTCACAAAAATCGACTATTTCGCGCACACGTCCACCAATATTTCTAAAAAATTTGTTTCTAATAAAAAATGAAGGTCGATCACCCAAAAATACACCTTGTATTCATAAAATGAATAGTATTATTTTAAACATTGCTAAATAATTGATTAATTTGTGTTATACAGATGATAGGTGATATTTACATCAAAGCAGGATTGCTGTTATCGCTTGAGATCATAAAGAATCGAAATTCAGCTCCAATTTTCGAATATTTGTATACTTATGAGAATCCATTCGGTTTTATGAAGAACTTTTACGGTGTTACCGAAGGTAAATTGTTGATCAGATAAATTATTATTAGTAATGATATTAGTCATTCTAACTTCAAATATATGTTCATAGGTGCTGCACACGGTGACGAATTGGGTTATCTGTTTTATTCCCACGCATTCAAGAATTTACCAGAACCGGGTTCTCCTACGGAGAAGATGACACATAAGTTCAGTAAAATGTGGACGAACTTTGCCAAAGATGGGTTCGTAACTTTTCCTACTATTTTGTTCAGTTATTTCCAATACTTGTTATTGATTATACTCTTTGAACATAATTATGTAAAATGAAAGAACAGAAATAAATGCGTAAATAAATAATTGTAAATGTTAAACTTCATAACTGATATCTTGATCAATACATTGACAAAATATATTAAAACTTGTTACTCACACTATAATTTACTAAGAACTATAAATTATTATAACACTTTCATACAAATTTTCTGACGTTAGTTATTATACAAAACTGATTTTTAAAATTACTTTTTTCAAATAAAAAGCAGGTTCTTGAGAAAGTGATATTTGCAGAATTTTGTATTACACACTAAAATTGTTTCTGACTGTTCACCCAGCATTAATTAGCAATAATTATTTTTAGACATCCGACATCGAAGATGGACGATGACGTCAACGTGCTCTGGGAACCAATGGGAAGTGACGATAATTACTTGATTATTGATCAGAACTTAAAATTGGAGAAGAATCTGGAAAAAGAGAAAGTCGATTTTTGGAAGGGGAAGTACAAGAACGTCATGCCATAATCTTATATGATACAAATATTATCCATACAACTGGTTGAATATAACTAGGAATTAAATATCATTATAATCATATTGTGTTATAAAAGTGTACACTTCTCAATAAACACTTTTACTGGGTTTTATATGTATATATCATTGCATCTGTTACAATTTATTGAAATAAAATTCTGTTGTTATTCTAACGAATTATAGTATTTTATGATAGTGCCTTTATTGTTTTAGGGATTTGGAGATTTTTGGAATTTGGCGATTTGGGGACTTAGGGATTTGGAGACTTGGGGATTTAGGGATTTGGGGATTTTTGGAACTTGAGAATTTGGGGACTTAGGGATTTGGGGATTTTTGGAACTTGAGAATTTGGAGAATAAGGGTTTTGGGGAATTTTGGAACTTGAGAATTTAGGGACTTAGGGATTTAAAGATATGGGGATTTAAGGATTTGGAGATTTTGAGATTTGAAAATTAGGAGATTGTGGAATTAGGGAATTAGGAAATTAGGAAATTAGGAAATTTGGGAATTAGGGGATTAGGGGATTAGGGGATTAGGGAATTTGGGAATTTGGGAATTAGGAAATTTGGGAATTGGGGGTTAGGAAATTGGGGAATTTGACAATTTGACAATTTGACAATTTGACAATTTAGGAATTTGGGAATTAGGAAGTTTGGGAATTGGGGGTTAGGGAATTTGGGAATTAGAAAATTTGGAAATTTGGGAATTTGACAATTTGACAATTTAGGAATTGGGAATTTTTTAATATGGGAATTTAAAAATTTAAAAGTGTAGTATCTTAAAATATGAGAATCTGGGGACTTGAGAATTTGGAACTTCAGAAATTTCAGAATCAAGCTAATCTGTGATTTTGAAATTCAACAACATAGAAGTTTACAAATTCAGAAACTTCAAAACTCAAAAATCTGATAACTAAATTTCAAACATTAGAAACTTCAAAATTCCTAAATTACCCAATTTCCAACTTTGTAAATGTAGGATTGTAAACATTGTGGAATCTAGAAAAAGGACCTAGAACTTAAAAAATATTTAAGTTTGCACATTTGCTTTCGATTGCACATTGCGCCCATCAGTACAAAGACCTAAAGCCTCATTTCCAATTCAGCGTGCCACGAGTCTACACATTCAACAGGCCAAAGTCCACACGACCGCATGCAAACGTGTTCGATTACGTTATCAAGGTTTCCTGCTTTCCATTCACCGAACACCATTTTGCGTTCTTCTCGTCTCGCCTCGTTCTTGCTTATTGGTTCACCACTCGCATTCTTGTTCCGCGTGGAGCAGGATTGCATGAACCACAAGAAACGTATTGTTCCCTCGTTCATTCGTCCAGCAACGAAAATGTCCGCAGCGTGAAACAGGTGCGAGCCTCGAAGACGCGAAAGAAGAGGAAACGAGTTCGCCATCTTAACGAATCCGCAAAGTGACCAACGTCATTTGCTTTCTTAGTCGTTACCATGTTGCCGTCGTTCGTCTACCATTTGTTCACCACTCACTTTTGTGCTTCTCGTTGATCAGGAACGCAGAACAGCGTGGGGGCTTCCATCTTGTTCGAACGGAACCGCGTGGTCTTGTACGCATGCGCAGTAACGCGAACGTGGGTTTCATTCATGCGTCGTGGATCAATGAGATGGAAGGTGTGCGAAGAAAATGGTCGGTCACGAATGATGACTCTTTAAATACTCTCTCGTTCGTTTTAGACTGTAATTCTACGTTGATCAATTTCTTATTGTGGTTCACTTCAGATGTATCAATTTCTTATTGTAGTTCACTTCAGATGTATCAATTTCTTATTGTAGTTCACTTCAGATGTATCACAGAAGAAATATTATTTTACTCAAGCATTCTTTACGTACTTTTAGTAAGTTAGTTAATTTTATATAAATGAGTATTTTATTAAACGATTATCGAATATTGTATTTATTGGTTGAATTGGTCTATTGAATATTCTGGATTAGTCTGAACGGTGCATATTGCCGTGTAAGTACATAAAGTACGTCTTCAAAAACAGGCGTTCAATTTAAAAATGTTAATCTTCTACAATATAATATTTTGTGATAACACAAGCTTTCTGTGACAACATTGTAAGTGAATTGTAAACTATAAATGAACCAACAATTCACAATTTATTGAACATCACAAGTATTTAAGTTTGAAGTTATAATAAAGCATATTTGTAGACATATATACTTAATGTACTTAGTAACAAAGTGATCAGTTGCATCTATAAACATTTAAAAAGAATCTAATAAAAAGAAATGTATCTTGGTTATCGTGGAAGGTTTCAAAGATTTGAATTTCGCGCCAAGATTTCCCGCGCATGATAGGTGGTTCGATTTTATCGAGACAGGCTGAACAATCGAATGACCTGAAGCCTCTGCGAGAACAGATGATCCAGATGCAACGATAATGGACCGTTTCTCGAGATGATCTTCAACATCTTGCGACCAGGATCTCATGTAAGGGCAGCTGGTGTTTATTTCATCTTACTCGAACTCTGGACCAGTTGCCAGATCGCTGATGTTCTGCCACTTCCTCTTCGTTCTCTCTTGCCAAGATTCGAGTTTGATTGAATTATGTAATGATCATTGGCGTAACCATAGAGAATTTCTGTCTGCGGTTTCGTATGTGTACATATTTAACGCTACTAGTAATTATAACACTTCATTTATAATTTCATGTATTTGTTAATAAAAATTTATTGTGCATTTTGTGGTTGTCTACTTGTATTTCAGATGTGTATTAATTGATTTAAGAAGATTTTAAGAATGCTTGTTTTTTGTTTATTTCGGTAATTTGTTATGTGGAAAAATAATTAGGCATTAGATTAATATTGCGTTATATCGCCACGCGTTGAAATGGTTGCGTTTGCATTGCATTGTCATTCGATTACCATGCGTTATATCGCCACGCGTGGTAATTTTAATGGGTTGTAAATACGCTTTGTAATTTCTACGAGTTGTAATTTCCATGCGTTACAATTACCACGAGTTGCAATTTACATGCGTTGTAATTTCCACACGTACTAATTCCCACGTTTTGTAATTTCCACGTGTTATATCGCCGCGCGTTATATTACTACGCGTTGTAATTCTCACGCGTTGCAATTTCCATGCGTTGTAATTTCCACACGTGCTAATTCCCACGTTTTGTAATTTCCACGTGTTATATCGCCGCGCGTTATATTACTACGCGCTGTAATTCCCACGCGTTGCAATTTCTATGCGTTGTAATTTCCACACGTAGTAATTCCCACGTTTTGTAATTTCCACGTATTATATCGCCGCGCGTTATCTCGCCGCGAATTGTATTACTACGTGTTGTAATTCCCACACGTTGCAATTCCCACGTTTTGTAATTTCCACGTGTTATATCGCCGCGCGTTATATTACTACGCGTTGTAATTCCCACGCGTTGCAATTTCCATGCGTTGTAATTTCCACACATACTAATTCCCACGTTTTGTAATTTCCACGTGTTATATCGCCGCGCGTTATATTACTACGTGTTGTAATTCCCACACGTTGCAATTCCCACGTTTTGTAATTTCCACACGTAGCAATTCTCACATTTTGTAATTTCCACGTGTTATATTGCCACGCGTTATATTACCACCTGCTGTAATTCCCACGCGTTGCAATTTCCATGTGTTGTATCACAGCGCGTTGTATCATCACACATTATAATTCTCATGCGTTGTAATTACCACTCGTTATATTACCACGCATTAGATCTCCAAGTGTACTCCCACGAATTATATTATAAAATGAATATTGTAAAATTACAATGCATTATAATTTTCACGCATTAGATTGCGATGCGTTATAATTACCACCCGTTGTATCGCTATGTATTGTATCGATATTTATAGTATCATAAGTAGGTACACATTGCAAAACAGTGAAATATTAAAATAGTAAAATAGTAACGTAATAGCGCCACAGTAATATTAACATAATGAAACAATGAATACAATAATAAATTGTAAGAGTGGAAGAATACGCAATAAAATTATACAACAAAGTTAACAGAACATTTAATAAAATAGAAAAAATATTAAGATATTAAAACGGCAAAATAATAAAACAATGAAATCATCGTAATTTCTTAGATGACCAAAAAATCGACAGATTTTTATTTAATCCCCATCGATCCTTCATCTTTTCTCATGACCTTCACAATTCCTCAAACGTACATAAATACTATTTATTTATACATTTATTAACTATAATAAAACTCACTATACACCTACTGTCTCCATTATTCATGTAAAATTATTCGTCGATCTCACCCTTCACAAAATGGCTGAGAAGCAAAATAATTACACGGTACACATACATAACCTGTTTCATCGTCCACATATCTGAATCTGGCGTTTAGATGATCTTCAGCTTCTTCGTACCAGGATTTCATGAGCTACCCTCGATATTCCATCTCATCTACTCGGACCATCTCTTTTCTATAATTCTCTGTGTGCTTCGTGCTTTCGTCTCTTCGTTCGCTTCTCGTTTCCCGGCAACCGACGTGTATCAGGCGTGTCGTTTCTTTTCAGGAGATGATTTTTCACACCTCCGTTCTTCATGGACTGTGCAGATTCACGAGATCGTCGGCAGACGAAAGAAGGAATGCCGGATCAGCGGTGTATGTCATCGAGAAAGTACGATGCAGAAAACATACTTCGAGCCCTTAACTCGATTGGCAGGGCTGTATATTGTCTTCGCGGGTCAAACGGGCTTCGATTTGGGATGGCTCGAGGCTTTTTACAACAGGAGAACAGAAATTCGTCGGGGTCTACAGGGTTTTTTTCCGATCACCCTTTTATTACCTTAGGCTTCAAATTATTTCCCATACGTGGTTTGAAATTTAACAAATTTTTTAAGTGGTAGACGTTGAAATGTTGGGAGACGAACGTTGCTAATGTTCAAGTGCTCAGATATTTGCAAGTTGACGTTTCAAATTATTAAGCTGTGAAATTACTAAATTTACAAATTTTGTAATTTACAAGTTTTAAATTCAAGTTCTGAATTCACTAAACCTAGCGTTCAGGTTCTTAAAGTTTGAAGTTGAATCCCATGTCCAAATTCTAAAATCTAATTTCTAAACAATCAGATTTGCAAGTTTGCAAAAATCTGAATACCCATGTAACTAGATTACCTCAGACAAAAATCCTACTTACTCCACATCCCCATGTGTGACACCTACATACGATTTTCTCCATTATACTCTCATTTTATACTCTGCAAGGCATATAATCTAACATACACAATCAGGATTTTCCATGAAATTACAGTGAAATCAACCCTAAAATGTGAGGCCCTGTAAGTGTCCCATACATTGTTTATAAGTAGTGTATCGTGTCTAATGTACTACATATTATCGATGCTATAAGTGGACACAGTAGTTTGTAACGATCGTAACAAAAATATCAAATCTTACAAAAAGTAGTGCACGACAAAGTTCCATCTCACAAGTGCTAATCTCATTGAATTAATTACTCGTGATTACCCATAATTTGCCGTCGCATCCAATAAAAGTGAACGAATAAAAAGTTGGAACGCATAACGCGATTGGAAGCAGCGAAAGCGTACGCGGAAATATGCGCGCGACGAGGACGGCGTGTGCGGTGGCGCTGTCAGCCATCATCGGCAGAGATCGATAACCCTGAATTGGTGTGCGTGCACACGTTCGCGTTGTCGAAGGGAACAGGCTGGAAAAAAAGGTCGAAGGAAAAACGAAGAAGAAGAAGGTTCACGTAAAAAGACATCATAAATCGTCGGGACCGATCCGTGATATACAGCCCGCGCGAACCCCCTCGTTCACCATACGATCCTGGCCATAGTGAGATGGCCGGCTGCTTAAGTGGCCGATCATCGAGACGAAGCTTACCCCGGTTGTCTCCAGGCGTTCGTCCCTCGAAAGTCGATCCGAGAAAAAGATGCTACCGGAGGTTTTTATCGGCTCCTTTCGCGGGGCGAAGCGTCGCCGTTGCCCGCCACCGTGCCAGGCGAACATCCGATCACGGAGGTGTGCATTTCAACGCGCAACCGTTGCCACGGATCTCGGATTGTGTGTCCTTTCGATGGGGGTAAACTACCCTGTGGTTGGAGGGTGGCACGCCGTCGGCCATCGCGGCGGCGCTGTGCGGTCGCTTTGCGTAAACATGGAGGATGCGCCACGCTAAGCCTCTTCTTATACTCACTTCACCGACGTACACTTTTTTCAACTTCTTTTCATTTTGGTTGTTAACACTAGATTTACGGAACCAAAATGACGGACCATAGATCTCTTATTTTAAATGACAACATATTAAGAAATTTTTGTAAAAATGTATTTCGTCAAGAATCAATATCTTAGGTAGGTCACCTATCATTCCCAATTTATTTACTTTTCTACTTTAGTTCAAATTTAAATATGTGACCATCAAACGTCCGTAAACCTAGTGTTAAAGAATAGTAAGGTTCTATGTTTAATTCATACGAAAATATATAACTGAATATAGAACACATATAGCTGTTGCTGTAAAGGGTACTCTGACTCACACAATGTGATGTGACATACATAAAAACATACATTGTATAAAAATACATGTATACATAAATGTATACATAAATGTATAAATAAATGTATATTTAACATAGATGATAGCTAAGTTTGTAATTAATTTGTTTATATTCTATTTAGTACATCATGTGATGATGGCGTTTCAAGGTTCGATCACAGCCGTAAAAGTTTGAGTACAAAATATTGGAAGTATCTTAAGTAGAATATTCGAAATAAGTAGTTGAATATTCTAAGCGAATGTTAGTATTCTGAGTATTCGATTTGCAAACCGTTTTCATTGATGTTCAATGAATTCTTTTTCGTTCATAATTTGAATTAGGTTTAAGACACTAGTTTTTACAAGTATGAAAGTGTGAGATTTGCAAAAATGAGATCTATAAATTGTTATCGCAATGAGAAGTTATGTACATTGAAGAGTTATATGTTAAAAATGTTTAACAGTGTTGCGAATATGTCCTGAAGTGAAAGTAGCAAAAGAGATTCATTGATTGGAAACTAATGTGACAAGGAGGTTTGCCAATGGTGTTACCTCTTGAACAGGGTTACAGAATCATTAATAGGAGAGATAATCTTCAGGAAACATTATTCGGAGTAATCATGATAGAGCGGTACACTTCAAGTGATTTTCCAGTTACACTTTTTTTAATCACACTAATTTTTCAATCATACTTTTTTTAATCGCCCTGACATGACCATCATATTTTCTTAAAATTGCATATGTATATTTACAAAGATATCAAATATATTTATATGAAAGACACAATCAAATCAAGAAATGATTTTACTATGCCGCATTAAATTTATCTAAATAAAATATAAACAGAATAGTTTACACCCTGTTATTTTAATAAATTCTTTAACTACTTAAAGGAAGTAGAAGAAAATTTTATGAAGGATCATCTAAAATACACGTCATCATTTGATTTTTCTGAAGCAATAACAAAAACAATTAATTATTTGCTATAATTATATTTTCTCCCAATTATATCCTTAATTACATTTCTAATTACAGCTCCTAAGTTATGTATACAAACATGTACTCACTTATAATCACTTCATCATACATCACAATTGTTAACAAATAAAACATAACTTTATATATACAACTTTTTAAAGCATCATTTAAGTAAATTCTTCAAGCCCAACTTCATTACTTAAATTATACCCGAAGAAACTTGAAGAATATAACAGATACATTCAACAGTACATCGTATACATATAATTCAACTTTATCATTTAAAAATGATAATAAAAGTACACCAAAAATTGCATTAATTATTTACTATTACGTTGTATTTCACGTCAGATCGATTCAAGGTGTCGGCGTAAGATAAACGACGTCGAAGCAAATCTTGAGAGAACTTGAAGTATCGAGAGTTCATCAACAGCACAGGGGTGCGTATCGAAGTTCGATAGCCAATAAATACAGGGTGCTCGACGATCGGGAATAGGAATTCCCGATTGGTTCACGGAATGGGGTTGTATACCAGAACTAGAGGTCTCGTTCATCCCGGTCAGGGTCGGGTTGATAGCGAATTTGATATCGGCAATACCATTTTTCGACACCCCCTAATTTCTTTTTAGAAGTGGCCGTGTTGAGAGAATGTTAAATAGTTTACGAATTCTCAAATATTTTAATCTTACAATTCTTGAATTTTTATATTTTCAAATATTATGGGTGTTTGAAACTTCTTAAATATTCTCAAGTTCTTATATTCTTAAATTCCTACATCCCCTTTCTACATTCCCAAATTCGTACATTCTCACGTCCACAAATTTCCCAAAATCCCTACATCCCCATATCTCTGTTCCCACGTCCCCAAATTTCCTCAAATCCCTACATTTCCATAACTCTACCCTACATCCCCAAATCCCAACTTCCCCAAATCCAAATTTTCCTAAATCCCTACATCCCCAAATCCCTACGTCCCCAAATCCCTACATCCCCAAATCCCTATATCCCCAAATCTCTACATCCCCAAATTCCTACATTTCCAAATCCAAATTTTCCCAAATCCCTACATTTCCAAGTCCCTGCACCCCCAAATCCCTAGATCCCCAAATCCCTACATTCCCAAATCCCTACATTTCTAAGTCCCTGCACCCCCCAATCCCTACATCCCCAAATCCCTATACCCCCAAATCCCTACATCCCCAAATCCCTACATCCCCAAATCCCTATACCCCCAAATCCCTACATCCCCAAATCCCTACATCCTCAAATCCCTACATTCCCCAATCCCTGCACCCCCAAATCCCTACATCCCCAAATTCCCAAATTCCCAAAATCCTAAACTCCCAAATTTCCAAATTTTCAAATTCCAAACCGTTCCCCTTCTAAAAAAATACCAAAAATCCTACAATCTTCTTTCCGAAGGTCCCCCATCAAAACCCCCCAACGTCCACAACATTCGACCGTCCCTGGCAGTCAGTCGTCCCGAGAGAATCGATAAATCGAACGTGACCGTTCGCACGCTCGGTGGAAACTGAACCGGAAATCGAGCAGGCTCTCATCAACCCCAGTTGGTATATCCAATATTTCCGATAACGTCTTATCGGTTTCCAATGCGTCTCTCCGCTAACGAGTCTCACCCTCTGAAGGGTGCGAAAGGAATCTCGTTTTGTTAACTCCGCTACGAGTCGCGCACTTTGTATTTATTGGAAAACAAGGGCGGTTCGGTAGCAGGATAGCACGAGGTTGCAGGGGGTAATTTTCAACCCCTGCGAAGGGTGCTGTTCCAGTTATTCATTAAACCAGTCACGACACAGTCATCGAGGATCCTGTTTCGCTATGGGGGTTTCATGCAGCTGCCTTTGGAACTTCAGGGGAGCTACAAGTGGCCATGTGCCTGGACAAATGAACTACGACCACATGGTTATTCACATTATGTCGAGTTATAGGGGAGTCGTAAAATATTCCCAGTTGTTATTAATTCTGCATTCGATGGAGTGTACAGAACTGTTGAATAAAGTGATAGAAAATTGTAACAATATAGCATTGTAAAGTAATAAATGAACAAAGTAGGAAAGTATTTAAATTGCAAGATTATAAAATGAATTTTAACCCTTTGCACTATGTACACGAGTCTGACTCGTGACGCACTCGAACTTCAGTTCCGATCAATTTTACTCGAATTTTCAATACGCTTCAGTTTGGAGTTCAAGTCCAATTATAATTTGTGTGGTCAACGATTGCATAATACTGAATTGACATAACATTTCAACTTTCGTTGTCTGTTTTTATAGTGTGGCTGTATTAGACTGACGCACCTGACAAATTATAGGCCAAGGGGATGGTAAAATGGTGAAATGGTATAAGGTGAAAGATAAAATGGTAAAATAACAAGAATGGTAGAATTGAATGGTAAAGAAACAGAAGTAAAATATTTAGATAGAAAAATAGTAAAATGGTAAAATAGTCAACAAAATGGAATACTAAACAGTAAGGAATAAAATGGAAGAATAAAATAGTGAAAAAATAAAATATAACAGATTCGTTTAAATAAAGTACTAAAATTACAGGTGCAGTAAGAATATTGTAGCAGAGTATAAAATACCACAAATATTATCAAAAACAATGATACAGTATCTTTCAGTGAAATAATACAAAAATCCCACTTTTGATAAATAAATCCAAAAACTCCCATAAATAACACCAAAAACTAATCTTTCACTTCTATTAAAATTCACAACCTAACCTCAAAACTCAAAACACCATTGTAACACATAAACCATTCGTAAGCCATTTTGTAACAAATTCACATCTTGCCAGCAATGATCCTAATAAATTCTGAACAAAAATAACCTCAAAAAATCTGAAATATCCACCAGTATCGTTGTCGATCTCAAAAGTAGTGCAAGAAAGGCACCCAGCCCGACAGAATTGAAAATCTGTAAAATTTGTTCGTCGAAAAAAAAGAGCAAACTTGGCAAAGAGATTAAACGACAGCAAGGAGGTGGTCTGCGCCGGTTGCCATGATATTAGAGAAGTATCAACATTGCAGGAGTTTATTCTGGTTCGCTTCAATGAATTAATGTTCGATCATGACGTGGTAAACGTTTGAAAGAGGGGATGAACACCTCCACGTGGCGCGAAGGAGGTGACGAGATGAAAGCGGAAACCATTCATGGAAAGAAATGGGTTAGAACAGAAGAGACACGCGGTTATTAGGAACGTAGGAAGCTCTAGCAATGGTTCTGCCCATACTTTCCATTGTCAATGGTTACATGGAGGCGTTAAACATTCGGTACCAATGATTTTGCCAACCCTCTAGAAAATGTCACTCGTTACATCGTATTCTTGAATCTCCTACACATTTGAATACTACAGAATCTATAGTATAGATTACTGTTTATAGAATGCTATAAATAGATTTACTAGATTTTTGTATTGTAAAATGAAGGCTGGTATAAACAATTCAGATTTACAAGCGATGAATGTGTGCGTCGGTGTTGGGGAGAATTTGTTGTAGGAAAGCGGGTCGATCGTTGCAAAAGTTCACGCGTTTGCGATTTTGTACGTTTGGCAACGGGATGCAACAAATCGTTGCAAACAAAGTAAAGTTTGCAATTACACAGGAAAACAGAAGGTACAGCGATGTATTACCGATAAGCTAGCCGCGTTACATTTGTAAAGTTCACCTACTCGCGTCGTGTTAACCTGATACACGATGCGACGTTTTGTATTTAAAAAAAAAAAATGCTGCTTTGCCAGTGTGTATCGAGAGTGTTTGTTCAACCTGCCCTCGTTATCGTTTCACTCGATAATGCGATTTATTGCCGCGCATTTGTAATCGAGGATACTTTTTGTGGCTCGAGGCGAACGCGAACGGATTTGCATTCGAAATGTCTCGTTTGCTGATAACTAAACGTTACAAACAAAATTATTTTTATGTTTCTTGTATCATTTATGTGTTAATCACTTCAGTGATTTTTGTAATTTAAATGATTAAAATTATCTCAGTGGTTTTTTTTTATATTATTGTAAAATATTTTTAGTAATCATACAATTGCTAATAATTTCAGTCAACTTCGGTAACTATTAGATAATTGTGGTAATTGTTACGTAACTACCAAGTTTTATAGTATAAGTAAAATTAAAATCAATATTTCTAAGGTTACATTTAAGAAATATTAACTTTCTAATAGCAATTATTTATTTAATTATAAATTAAAATTTAATTATAAATTGTCTATTAATCCACTAGAAAAGTAGAATTTTAATTTTATATGAAGACTTTGGAGTTAGGTTAGGTCACAAATTGCTTCAAATGGCGAATATGAAATGGTATATAGGTTATGTTATATCATAGTTGTTATATGATAGGTTATATTATATGTTAGGTTATAGTTCCATCGTTGTTAAATTGCAGTTAGGTTAAATCGTTGTTAGATTAGAGGTTAAGACCCAGTCAAATATTGTCTATTAGGTTATGTTAGATTACTTCAGTAAGGTTAGGTCGTTAAGGACAGAAATAAAAAAACTATATCATAAAGAAATATTACAGATATTCATAAAGAAACCTGACACCGACACATACAATATATAAAGAATAAATAAAAAACATCAGAATAATCAATACAATATAATCAATATTCTACACGTAATTTCAGATAAACATAATTAATGAAATATAAATATACAAAATGTACGTTGAAGCAATCGTCGCAATATAGTGAAAGGTGCATTTGCCTTCGGTGACGTGCACATATAGTAAAATGTACACAGTATACACACGTGTAGTACGAAGAAACCCATTCATCTTGCATCGTTCGTGGTCAATGACCATTTTTTGCTCACAGATATTGGATAAGTGACAGCGCCGGTTATCAGGGACCCATGATACCCAGGGACTTATCTGTACGATGGTGAGGGGCGTAGACCGTTGTTGCAGACATTAATTAGGGTGGAACAATAGAGAACGAGAATTTTTACCAGGAAAGCATCAAACGAAAGAGATCGAGGCGTGGGAGTAGTGGCTGACGCGGGTAAAATCGAATGGCAATGGTTCGAACGTAAAGTAACAGCGATCGTGTCACTAGTGACTTTTTTTCTTATGAACTCCCGCTTCTTGCGTGTTCGGATTTCCGTGTTTACGAGGCGTAAGATTTTCTTGCATTTTGTGCTATCTTATCTGAGAGGTTCAATTAACTCTGACTTTTGTATCACGCGTGACAGAACGATTGACATTGTACAATATTTTTCAAAATGGAGGTGTTTTGTAGAAAATATAGTTGAAGGTTCATTTCTGTTTGCATCGAGGTACTTAGAACTATAGTGAGATAAATAGAATTTATAAGGTATTTGAAATAAAATAAAAAATTTCGGTAGGTATTTATCATTGAGCTGCGAATGTTGCACATATGGTATGTGATTTGGGAGATTTAGTGAATTACATGATTTACCTTGTAGACCTTGATATATGGTAAACGTGTATCCACAGTTTAATTATTATATAAATACAAAATTTCAAGATGGTAGAATATAAATTGTTATACGTCGATACACGTAACTTTTTTGATAGTATTACATAGTACTTATAATTAGTCCCATATTTCAACTTGGTAGAAACTCGAAAATTTGCAATATTAATTTTAAATAAATTTGTATCATAATATAGAAAATATCTATTTGTTACTACCAGAATTGAACGTAATTCTTTGCAAAATTGAGAAACGAAGGGGAAATAATTGTATCATGAATATAGTGAATTGTATAGTATGTTACATGAAGGTTGTAGGGATAAAGGGCCTGAGGGGCAATGCGTGGCCTTACCAAGGTATCAGCCCCCATAGGGAGTATTCAAAGGGCCCGACCACTTCCCATGTGTTCCATATACAAATACATATAGTGAGAGGACGCACGTAAGCATACTTTATTTTATACAATGTACAGCATCGACGAAAAGTTTATTATGACACCACAGAAACAAGATTCTCAAAAATAACATCAAATTTTTCCAAATAATAAAATTGAGGGTTAAATAATTAATATGTATGACTATATTGACTTTAATATTCATAAAATATAGATCACAATTATTAACATCTTGACAATTTTAATTATTGAGGATTATTTAATTTTTCATCATAATTCATGTTCATCATATTAACATAACTTTCATTATACCAAATATTTCCACTATCAAATACTTCAACATCGCAGAAATTTACAGTTCAGAAAACAGAAATAGAAGCTGAAGATAATGGTCTGAAAATAAACATACACCCTCCTTCCCAAGAATTCAAAACACTATGTATCATTCACCCCAATTGGAGTACATTTCAATAAATTCACTGTACATCTGACAATAAATTTCTATAACCCATTGTGTTACAATTATCTGTCCAACCCCGTTGAAGCGCATCAGCCATCACAGACAATCGAATCATCTTAATTCGAGTGATTTCGAAGTTAATTGGGTTTTAGTCGATACTGTACGCTCGCACGCGGTTTCACCATAACTTAGCAGACTGGTTAGGCTCACGCACTGCTGCACGAACGTGAGTTATCGGGAAAGCATGATCTCTCAGCTTTGCTCCTGTGGCTCCTCCTTTCCTCCTTTTTGGTGGCGAGGCCAAAGCCTGACTGCGGTCCAACTGTGCAAGGGACGCATAAACAACGAGAATCCTCCAGGTACATTAAACCAATTCTTGGAAATAACTTCCTTGCTTCTATCGAACACACAATTTGTTCTGATCGCTGTCATAGGTTTTTTAGAACCTTCTTCCTTCACCATTTTGGGTATCTTTAGGGATATCCTTTGTCATTTGTAATATGCAAATGTAGGCAATGGATGTAGGTATCTGGGGATGTAGGGGTTTGGGGATGTAAGGATTTGGGGATGTAGGTATTCGGGGGTGCAGATATTTTGGTATATAGAGATTTGGGGATGTAGGGATTTGGGGATATAGGGATTTGGGGATGTAGGTATCCGGGGGTGTAGATATGTGGCTATATAGAGATTTGGGGATGTAGGTATTCGGGGGTGTAGAGATTTTGCTGTATACAGATTTGGGGATGAAGGTATTTGGGGGTGTAGAAATTTGGGGATGTAGAAATTTAGGTACATAGGGATTTGGGGATACATGGATTTGGGATATTAGAATTTAGGGGTGTAGGAATTTGGGGATATAGGAATTTCAGTATACAGGTGTTGGAAGATATAAGTATTTGAGGATATAGGTTAATGGGGATGTAGGTATTTGGCTATATAGGGATTTGGGTATATAGGAATTCGGGAATGTAGGTATTTGGGGATGTAGGGATTTGGGTATGTAGGTATCTATGCATGTAGGAACTTGGGGCTATAGGTATTTAGACATATAGGAATTTGGAGATGTAAGAATTTGGGGATGTAGAAATTTGGGCATATAGGGACTTGGAAATATAGTAATTTAGGTATGTAAGAATTTGGTAATGTAGGAATTGGAAATTTGAGGAATTGGAAATTTGAGAAATTGGGAATTTGAGAATTTGGGTCGTGGAAATTTGGACACTTGAAAATTGCAGTAATTCATAACTCTTGAAATTCAGAAATTAAAACCTTGTAAATTAGAGAAAATATGCAATTACATACTTGAAACAGTGTATAATCGTGAAAGTATAAACAAGTTGTGCACCACAGGACTATATGTACCACAGTAAAACTAGTTGCAATTGCAATTATTGTTCGATATCATTGAATTCAATATTATTGAAATTATCTTGCAAGTACTCTTACATAAACATCCCATAAAATTGAATTAATTTATTTCGATCACCAGGTATCAGATAAATTCACAACGAACGCATAAAAACGATCGAGTACTATTGCAAATACGAATCCACTGCGTATGGAAAGCTACTATAAATTAATTTTTATTCACGACAGGTACACGTGTCACGCACATTACGTCACCTTATCTACACACGCATTATTAGGGTTGCAGGACGTGTTTGCTGTCGCTTTTGTATGTCTGTACTCCGTACACGTAATTGTACGGGTTATGCGTGGCCTTAGGAAGAGACGTTATGCAAGTAGACGTACGAGGCATGAATACGAATGCTCGTAATAAAGGGTGGTAAATTTTGAAAGGTTGAACAAAGAAAAAACATGCAGAGCAACAGGAGAACAGGAAGCAAAAGGGGTTGCATGATGTGCCCGTGTGTAACGGCGTTCCTTTTATTCTGGGATTACGCAACCCTAACTGGGCCAATAGGGTTGGAAACCCCTCTTCAGAAATGAAACGATGGATGCAAAGTTGATGAGCAAAATTGATATACTAGAACTTTTGGGTATTTGAATATGAAATTCTTCTTTTTATTTGCTTTAAAATGTTTAAATTAATTATTTGTTGGTAAATTGTTTTGTAGGAGAGTTTTAATTCTGTTATAAGGCATGTTTCTTTTAAAGTAGACATGTTGAATAAAATAGTATGTTATTATAATTATATTTATATGTTATATATTATTGTATTTATATTTATTTATTATTGAACATAATGGTCATTTTAATGTACAAAAATAAAATTGGTGGAACAGTGCTACTAGCACAATAAAAATTTAATTAAAATACATTGTGTTATATTTCTAAACCATTCTAGGGTTAAAAAAAGTTAATTTTTTATTGCATTTGAAAAGCAAATTATTTTTCATTCCATTTCAGTTTTACAGCTAGATAATTATTTACGATCCAAATAATTTTAATATTCATAGAAATTATTTTGTTAAATGAAGTGATTTATTTAAATAATTTGTTTGAAGAATTTTTGAAGATATTTAAAGAGTTTACTAAACTCTTTATTAACTGAGGAGTTTTACTATTTAAATATTATTGAATACAGGTGGAAATAAGGTCGGTGGAATTGCAGTGTCTATAAGGTTATTTCCCGTGAAAATGTAGTGGTCACACAGGATGCTTTGAAAGGACGCTTGACCGCGTCCAAACAATAGCTCTGAGAACGTAGTTCAGGGTAAGAACCAGGATCACAGAATTTAGTAAGGGTGTATGGTACACCATAGCCTGCAATTTGTCCGTTAACATTTTGCAAATCATATAAATAACATCTGCATCCCTACTTTCAATACGACCATCAAATAACCACATTCTTCAATATAATCCTTGAATTCTTCACAGTTTATTGAAAACAACTTTAATCAATATTATTTAATTATTCATAACATATATTTAAAGCCATGCATTTGGATTAACCTTTTCAACAGGAGAGTTCATACGTTAATATTTGAAAGAAAATCTCAAAGTTTAAAAAATGATAAAAATATAAAATTAAAGTGCTATCATGTTACTACTGTTAACGTTGCAAATTCTGTATATATTTTCAAAATTAACTGTGAACAGTAAATAAAATCATACAGTTTGACCTTCATCAAGGTTATTAAAATCGACAAGGTGATTAATACATTTTTAATTACACATACATGTATATACATATATGCATCATGTGTGTACACATGTGTGTAATTACATGATTCACAAAATGTTTGCTCATTTGCATACTTTTTTATAAATTTTGTATTTGTAAACAAATTAATCAATGATATTGAATTGTTTGATAATTATGAAGATATTTGCATAAATTGTAGCGCGAATGATAGCGCGAGAAATGAGAACGAAAGTTATGAAGGGGCGTCGAGAACGCGAGAACGCGCGGATTAGGAACGGGATTAGAGTACGTGGACGACTAACTAGCACTAGTTTCTCTGCCAGTTGTTGGTAAATCATGGTTTAGAATCAACCGGGAAACAGGTCCGACGAAGAGGTGGACAGAGGAGCTAAACGAGCTTAGGATAGCGCCATGAAGAACGTCTAAACGCTATACATACCTGGCTATGTATTCTACTCGCGTACACACAAGCCACGTTACTCCACTACTGATCACGTGACTGGTCACTTCCCATTCATCCAGCAATTTATTCATTCATAATTTTCGATTCATACGATTCTTGCACGAGAACTTGTGAACAATTTGCCTTCCTTCTCAATTATACAATGTCATATTACAACGTATCACTTTGCTAAAATTAATTAAAATATAATAAATATTAATAAATATGATTCATTATGAATAATTAAGAAGCGACTAAATTTGAGAGAGTATTTAAATGGTAATTATTAAGTGATACAAAATAATATTATTTCATTAAATTATAAATTATGAATGATTTATAGTTTCTCTTTTGGGGAGAAAAGTATGAATGTACTTTCTTAGATTGTATATTATTTATAATTATTGAGTATGAAAGTACTGATTAAGATAAATAAAGATTGGAAGTAAATAAAAAAAATTATTTTGGAGGCGCCGGGTATCGATCCCGGTACCTCTCGCATGCTAAGCGAGCGCTCTACCATCTGAGCTACGCCCCCAGATGTTTGAACCTCTCTATTTACACTTCACAAGGCGGCACGTTCAAATCAATAATATTTCAATTTTTAATAATAAATCCAAAAACTGTATAATCATTATCCCCTCTTCGTATCTTCCATCATTTGCTACTTGAAATTAACTTTCAAGTACAGTAGAACATTTCAACATTAACGTCCATATAGGTATAAATAAATGATATACATAAATATATGTACCATACGTACTTTATAATTATTAATAAGAAAAATAGATGTCTATTAATAATAAATTTCTCCCACATAACAAACCGTTAACTTAATTTTTTAACCAGATAGCGAATGACTTCAATGAACAATTATCGGAATGTAAATATAAAACAAAAGAAAAAAGGATACACAAATTAAAGCATTTGTTCAAACAAATCGGTATGGAGAAATGAGAAAACAATGAAGTCATGAAAGTTATCGTACGATCAGTGGATTGGAACAGTAATAAAACTTGTTTATATATTATAACCTCGTGTCTGTAAGTTACGTAGGTGTAAAATTGAATTGCTTGCCCTTCAAGGTGTGTTTCATCCCCCACTTGTTTCGTTTGCTTTCTCATTTGACCACATGGCGCCACTCTGGTCTCAGGATTGCAGAAACGTGAAGGAGGATGACTTTCACGACACGGTAAGGTACTTATACTATTCCTTACCACATACCGTAGTATACACAGTAACCGATTATTAATGATCTCAGACGACTATGTACATTGTATAATTAATATTTCAACATTCAATATTCAGTGACTATTCTAAATTGTCATTATATTTTCATTACTGAAATGTCGATAACTTCGAAATATTTTAATATTGACTATATCATATTGACGATTTTTCAGTATTTAGTAATCTTTCGTGTTAGTGTTTTTTATTGTACTTTGTTTTTATTGTATTAGGTATCAAGTATAATTTACGAGTTGGTAATTTTAGAAAAGTAGTAAGGTTTTCTTGGTTGTGGAGAACAGAGGAGTCTGTTGCGTGGAGATTTAATATGTGGTGATATAATGTACTACAATTAGGAATTATGGCGATGTAATATGTGGTGATACAGTGCGTGAAAATTCGAACATATGGCGATTATAACGCGTGGTGTTACAACGCGCAGCAAATATAACATAGTAATTATCACATATGGCGATACAACGCATAGCAATTCTCGAGGGTAGAAATTTAACGCGTAGCAATTATGTCGTGATACAACACGTGGTGATACACTGTGTCGCTATTATAACACATAGTAATTATAACTTATGGCGATACAACGCGTAGCAATTCTCATGGGTAGAAATTTAACGCGTGGCGATATAACGCGTAGCAATTACAAAGAGCAGTGACATAATGTGTAGTGATACAATTCGTAGCAACCACAATGCATAGTAATTATCACACATGGAGGTACAACGCGTAGCAATTCTCATGGGTAGCAATTCAACGCGTGGCGATATAACGCGTAGGAATTATAACACGTGGTGATCAGAACGTTATTAATAAAAATATCTACCTACTGCTATTACCAATAAAAATAAAAATTGTGAGACAAATCCTCACTCTCCAACGATCCAAATTACATAATTAATACTACTTAAGTATGAAAGTGTACTTAACCTATACCCCAATAAAATTTCCAAAATACCTTAAAATCGATAGCATATCAACAACCAACCGTTCGATACTCGTTAATACTCTTTAAGTCTGATACTCTTTAAATAACTGCATGCGAGTAGTCGATCGAGCAGGTGGTAAGGGATGAAGCTATAAGGAAGGGGTGAATAATCGATCAGGGCCGCACTCCCGATACCCTCAATCAGTCTGGTGTTCGATTTCCATCGAACTACCGAGTCAGCCTCGTATCTCGAACGGTGCGATATCGTTTCACGATAATCGTAAACATAGTCGGTCAGGTTTATCGGATTTTGTGGTGGGGCCAGGGAACGAGAAAGTCGATAGTTGGCGAAAGTGCGACCAAGAGAAAGTGGTCCTGCGAACCTCTGTTACTATATGGCAGCCTGCTACGCCGGCAGACCTCTTTTCCGATAATTTGCCCCTCATTAACATAAAAGTAAAGCTTTTGTGGTGGCGGCAAGAAGTTTTGGATTTTACGGCTTTGAAGGGTGTACTGGTTTGTTCTGGCTCCTTTGTATGGCTGCGGCCCTGCTCACCATTTGCTCTTGTTTTCCGATACCAACGTCCACCCTCTCTTTTTATTCTCTCTTTATCGATCTGTTCCGTCGTCGGTGCACGTTCTACATTTTTTACTTTATTTCTCATGTGCTGGGATTTTTGTTACTCTGATTGTTAGGGACATTGTTTTCTTCCATTTTGAGTAATTTCAATAGTTGAGTTCTTGATGATTATTGTGGTTATTGAAATTTTATTGTATTGGGAATATTTATTTAGGGTGAATTTGGGAAGTCGGTAATTTGGGGATTTGGTAACTGGGAAATTTGGGGATTTAGAGATTTCGTAGCTTGGGAATTTTTTAATAGGGGATTTGATCATTTGGGGAGTTGGTAACTGGGGAATTTAGGGATTTCGTAACTGGGGAATTTGGGGAGTTGTAATTGGGGAATTTAGGGATTTCATAACTAGGGATTTTGGGATTTGGTAACTGGGGAATTTAGGGGTTTTGTAACTGGGGAATTTGGGGAGTTGGTAATTGGGGAATTTAGGGATTTCATAACTAGGGAATTTTGGGAGTTGGTAACTGGGGAATTTGAGGAGTTGGTATTTGGGGAATTTAGGGATTTCATAACTAGGGATTTTGGGATTTGGTAACTGGGGAATTTAGGGGTTTCATAACTGGGGAATTTGGGGAGTTGGTAATTGGGGAATTTAGGGATTTCATAACTAGGGAATTTGGGGATTTGGTAACTGGGGAATTTGAGGAGTTGGTATTTGGGGAATTTAGGGATTTCATAACTAGGGAATTTTGGGATTTGGTAACTGGGGAATTTAGGGGTTTCATAACTGGGGAATTTGGGGAGTTGGTAATTGGGGAATTTAGGGATTTCATAACTAGGGAATTTTGGGATTTGGTAACTGGGGAATTTGGGGATTTGGTAATTGACAAATTTTGTAATTTAGAGACTTGGTAGCTTGGGGATTTTTGGACTTGGTACCTGGGGAATTTAAGGATTTGGTGACTGACGAATTCGGTGATTTAGAGATTTAATAGCTTGGGAATTTTTCAATGGAGGATTCGATAACTTGAGAATTTGGGGATTTGGTAATATTGGAATTTGATAACTTGGGAATTAGTTTTATGAATTTGGTTATTTTGAAATTTGGCGATTTGATAACTTGAGAATTTGAGGAATATGAAATTTGGGAATTCAAAAATTTGAAGGATTAAAAATTTCCAAATTTTGGAGATGTGAAAACTTGAAAATTTGCAAAAGTACAAATTTGAATATTTGTGGATTTAAAAATTTGAATATTGAAATATATTGATGCACCTATCACTACAAAAAGTTTCTAAATAATTATAAAAAAGTAACTAAGAATATTTTAACAATTTAAAAAAACTACTAGAACATCCTAACAATTTAAAAAATAACTAGCAATATTCTAACAATTTAAAAAGTAACTAGTAATATTCTGACAATTTAGAAATTAGTAATATCATTAAAAAGTAACTAGTAATATCCTAACAAACCTAGTAATATTATTAAAAAGTAACTAGTAATGATTCTGACATATATCAAACGAAGACACATTGAAAATAAAAAAACGAATCAAAAAGAAAGCAAATTGATAGATATATTTACTGAACACCCAGCGATATTGACCTAGATACATGGTATTTGAACTATTTCTTCGTTTTTACAGACATTTTGTTCTCGCAACATCTGCTCCAAAAAATGCGTACGTAAAATTAGACAGTTCTATTTCTGGCGTATAATAGTCTACTTGGCATTCTACATCTCGTCTAGTTAAACTTGTTTCTATGATTAATGATCTACAATTTATAGTAACCCATATTTCAAGAAAAAATTGTATTTTTTCATAGTATTACGAAACATCTTACTATACATGAAAGTCGAAGAAAAACTTCAGTTCACTTTCAAATAAAGAAATTTCTAAAAAAAAAGAGATGATTAATTTTCTTTGGTTGAGACATCTCGTAAATTAATTTATACTAACTCAATCCTTCACAAAATACCTCGAAATTAATTTTTGCCACCAAAAGAAATGTAAAAAATTTCATTTTCAATTTTCACTTCGCCTTTTCGTAAAAATATTTTCTATAACAGTAAATAAAATTACATCTAATTACACGAAGTCGCGATGCAAAAGAGCAAAGCAACTTTTTATAAGTAATATTGAAAGAAAATTGCAATTTTTATCAAAAATATCTTCGTTATTATTAATAACGCAACAAAATATGCTACACACAAAAGTTACTCCGCGAAATATCATGCCAAAAGGCACGAAAGGGTTAATGAGTCTTACGACTGCTCGTAATTGACGCTAGTTCACAACTTCCAGCGCAGCGTCATTAATTTTTGAAGCTTTCAGCTTGAAATTCGTCCGGATGTATGTATACACGTAGGCAATGTATGCTGCAGAACTTGAGATTCACGTTTTCAAAGGAATTTCTGGTATGTTTATTATACATAGTTGGCTCAGCTTCCTAGTAGCTTTGCAGTTGAGCTAACACCGTTCCTTCTCAAAGTCTGAGTCGTTGAGTGAACTATCTGCATGTAATCAGTCGTTAAACAAATATATTTCTTTCTTTATAGTCATCTGTGTGTATCGAAAAAGTCACTCGATATTTGCATTTCCATATACATTTATGTATTTCAAATAATTGTATGTTTTCATTAAGTTGGAGGAAACATGTGGAGAAAACGTCACATGTGGAAAAAAATACATATGTGGACAATTTCTTTCTTGTCTTTACTAAATATATACTGATTCATGAATGATTAATAGACATAACCATAAAAGTCTTTCGTTGGACCAAAAACATATATGTGAAAAAGTCGTCACATGTGGTAAAAGTACATATGTGGACAATTTCTTTCTTGTCTTTACTAAATATATACTGATTCACGAATGATTAATAGACAACCATAAAAGTCTTTCGTTGGACCAAAAACATACATGTGGAAAAGTCGTCACATGTGGAAAAGAATACATACGTGAAAAATTTTTGCTTATGTTTATTGAACAAATACTAATTCATGAATAATTAGTACACATAACCATAAAAGTCTTTCCTTAGACGAAAAACATATATGTAAAAAAGTCGCCACATGTGGAAAAAATACACGTATGGAAAAGTTGTCCTTGCCTTCATTAAACAAATGCAAATTCACGAATGATTATTAGACATAACCATAAAAGTCTTTCGTTGGACGAAAAACATATATGTAAAAGAGACGTCAAATGTGGAAGAAGTGCATATGTGGAAAATTTTCCCTCGTCTTCATTAGAGAAATGCTATTTCACAAACGATTAACAGACATAATCATGAAAGTCTTTCGTTGGACGAAAAGTATATATGTGGAAAAGATGTCATATATGGAAAAAGATTTATATGTGGAAAAATTTCCTTGGTCTTTCTTAGACTAATACTAATTTACAAAGGATTAATAGACAGCCATAAAAGTCTTCTGTTGGACGAAAAACATATATGTGGAAAAGTTGTCACACAAGGAAAAAAATACATATGTGGAAAATTTGCACTGGTCTTTACTAAACATACTAATTTATGAACGATTAGTAGACATAACCACAAAAATCTTTCGTTAAAGATAAAAATATACATGTAAGCACGTCACATGTGGAAAAAATACATATGTGAAAAATTTGTACTGGCCTTTATTAAATAAGCACTAATTCATGAAGGATTAATAGACATAACCATAAAGTCTCCAAGGAATCTGAGACAAGAAAATCGAGTAATCGATCATCTTACCGAATGTTACTATCCCGCAAACACAACAGAAATATGCAAGGTTCAATTTGTTTTCGTGTTTCCATAACATTCAGCGAAACGTTACGGTACGATTCACACGAGAACGTTATCTGATTGATCACCGATCAGGGGAGTCAAAGGTGAAATTTATCGAACACGTGGCAAAGAGTTATGTCACGAAAGGCATTGTCGAGTCAAGTGCATGTCTGACCGAAGGCGCCGCAGGAATAACTTTCAAGCGCCAACATGCTAACTTCCGTTATTTATAGTACAACCTGACCAACTCTCTGTTCTGCGGGTGCATTCACCGGGCAATCGAACCCAGTTTCTACGTTCAGAATAATGAATATCGCGTCTCATCGTTCCCAAGAGCTTTATTATACCTATTTGCATTCGCGTCTCCGACGTCTCGGAATTTTGATCACGTGCGAATGAAATTTTAATTACGATCAATTCTTCGGCGTGTTCATCATTTTCCCTTCAAATCCACACATCATTTCTCTTCGAATAAAAATCCATTTCTATCTTTATCTTGTGTTTTACAAATATTGCGAGCATCGAAAACATTGCAGATATTGCTTTTTATTTGTTTGTAAGCTATTGATTTTTGATATTTTCTGTTACTATATTCCTTGGCAGTTTAAAAGTAATAGGTAGTATGAAGGAATGTTGCGTTAAATATTTACATTTATTATATTTTGTTTTTAATTTTAGATAGAATTCATTTCGTAATAAGAGAAGGTTATGGACAACTGTCTACGGTGATATTCTAAGTTATATATTAGTACCTTATTCTAACCTTTATACTATAACTTAATACCTAACTTGTATACTATAATCTAACATGGTGTCTTATATACCATAAACTAATGTTCTAACCTAATATAGATTAACCCAATATATTACAATTTAATATTATAAACCAACCTATATTCTAACCTATACAATATTATATTAATAATATACAATAATATCTAATATGGTATCCTGATCTACATACCATAACCTAATATTTCATCCTAATATAGATTATCCTATAATTTAATATTATATAACCTATATTCTAACCTACATACTATAATAAAATACAATAACCCAATCCGCATAAAAATACAGCTTTCAATATAATTATAAAAATATACAACTACAGAGCAATAAATATTCAGTTTCAATAAAGCTGTGTCATAGTGGTTGGCAGCCATCGCGATGCTAAAATTGAAACTGTTTCAGGGGAGTAACGAGTTCCGCAGCGTTCGCGCGCATTTTCTCGTCCATTTCTGTTTTCATGGTGGAAACATGGATGATAAACAACCGCATCAAGTAAGATCAGTCGATGAGAGACCTTGGATGCATTTTACACTCGAGATGAATCGTACAAACGACCTCTGTGCATGTTAATCGCGGAACTGCATCTGGTTCGATAACAGCGCATTCATTTATTCCTTGAAGATGATGAACGCTTGAAATAAGTCATGAAGCGAGTGTAATTGTTGCTAAGTGCTTGAATGAGTAATTCGAAGTGTTAACTTCCTTATTACAAAATTGCGAGATTGCTGACGAGTATGGGGACGGTTAAGAGGAGATATGGTGTGGAAGAGCTGTGGTGTTTGGGGATTGGGGATTAGGACATTTATTTGGGAGTATGAAGGTTTATTGATATTTGATGGATGGTTATATGTGGAGATGGGTACCTGGGGTTTTTATAGGAAATGCGAATTGCAATTACGTTGATTTGGAGATTGGGAAGATTGGGAATTGGGGATTTAAAGATTTGGAAATATGGGACTTGGGGTGTGAGGAATTTTAAGATTTAGGACTTGGGGTGTGAGAAATTTGGAAATTTAGGAATTGGGGTGTGAGAAATTTGGAAATTTAGGAATTGGGGATTTAAAAATTTGGAAATTTAGGAATTGGGATGTGAGAAATTTGAAAATTTAGGAATTGGGGTGTGAGAAATTTGGAAATTTGAAAATTGGGGTGTGAGAAATTTGGAAATTTAGGAATTGGGGTGTGAGAAATTTGAATATTTAGGAATTGGGTTGTGAGAAATTTGGAAATTTAGGAATTGAGGTGTGAGAAATTTGGAAATTTCGGAATTGGGGTGTGAGAAATTCGGAAATTTGGGAATTGGAGTGTGAGAAATTCGGAAATTTGGGAATTGGGGATTTAGAAATTTAGAAATTTGGGAATTGGGGTGTGAGAAATTTGGAAATTTGGGAATTGGGGTCTGAGAAATTTGAAAATTTAGGAATTGGGGATTTAAAAATTTGGAAATTTAGGAATTGGGATGTGAGAAATTTGAAAATTTAGGAATTGGGGTGTGAGAAATTTGGAAATTTGAAAATTGGGTGTGAGAAATTTGAATATTTAGGAATTGGGGTGTGAGAAATTTGAAAATTTAGGAATTGGGATGTGAGAAATTTGGAAATTTAGGAATTGGGGTGTGAGAAATTTGAAAATTTAGGAATAGGAGATTTAGAAATTTGTGAATCTAGGAATTGGGGTGTGACAAATTAAAAAATTTTGTAATTGGGGATTTAGAAATTTTGGAAATATGGAAATTGGGGTGTGAGAATCGAAAATTTAGGAATTAGAAATTTGCAAATTTTCCACCTGGCAGATTTGCAAATTTCCAAATTACCAAGTGCACAAGCATATCCCAAAACGGAATCCAGTGAGGTTCTAAATCAACGTTTCACCAAAGTATGTATATATTCTCCTTACAATCCCCATAAATCTCACAGTTATGAATTCACGACAGAAATGTAGTATCTGCGTTACCTCAAAATTACATGAATGTATACAGGTTTGAAAGCTAAATATTTCATCATGCATCTTATCTCGTCGTTGGCGTACAATCAACGAGAAATTTATTTTATACATCCTGACAGCAATTTGTTCCACCATGTATATGTGTACACCAAAAAGTCTATACGTACTTAAATATAACTATGTTACAAGTCTTAGAAGTATACTCGTAGATACTTGGAAACCGAATGATTAAGCATCTTCTAAATTCTAAATATAACTAGACTTCTTCCGAAGAAGCTATGCTAAAAATTTTGCCGAGGTTCATCCTCGTAGCAGACGTAGGATGTGTTACGTAAACAGTGTTTAGGCGAAAAGAAAAATTATGAGACTATGAAAGCGTAGATGTGGGTTTAAACGAATAAAATGTCACTTGTTTTATAAATGGATATTAGATATAGGGAGAATGCAGTCGCGAAAGTATCTCTGAACTTTGGTATTTATAAATTTACAAATATCTCAGTTTTGATCACTGTACAATTTTAATCTGCTTTTCAAACTTCACAAATCACTTTACACATTTCTCATTCCCTAATTCGCAAATGTTCAAACTTCTATATCCTCAATTCCTAGATTTTCAAATGTATCATTCTCCAATTCCTAAATTTCCTAACTTCTCACACCCCAATTTCTAAATTTCCAGATTTCTAAATCCCCAATTCCTAAATTTCCAAATTTCTCACATCCCAATTCTCAAATTTCCAAATTTCTCACATCCCAATTCTCAAATTTCCAAATTTCTCACAACCCAATTCCTAAATATTCAAATTTCTCACACCCCAATTCCTAAATTTCCAAATTTCTCACACCCCAATTCCCAAATTTCCGAATTTCTCACACCCCAATTCCCAAATTTCCAAATTTCTAAATCCCCAATTCCCAAATTTCCAAATTTCTCACACCCCAATTCCCAAATTTCTAAATTTCTAAATCCCCAATTCCCAAATTTCCGAATTTCTCACACCCCCATTCCCAAATTTCCGAATTTCTCACACCCCAATTCCTAAATTTCCAAATTTCTCACACCTCAATTCCTAAATTTCCAAATTTCTCACAACCCAATTCCTAAATATTCAAATTTCTCACACCCCAATTCCTAAATTTCCAAATTTCTCACACCCCAATTCCCAAATTTCCAAATTTCTCATACCCCAATTCCCAAATTTCCAAATTTCTAAATCCCCAATTCCCAAATTTCCAAATTTCTCATACCCCAATTCCCAAATTTCTAAATTTCTAAATCCCCAATTCCCAAATTTCCGAATTTCTCACACTTGAATTCCCAAATTTCCGAATTTCTCACACTTGAATTCCCAAATTTCCGAATTTCTCACACCCCAATTCCTAAATTTCCAAATTTCTCACACCTCAATTCCTAAATTTCCAAATTTCTCACACCCCAATTCCCAAATTTCCAAATTTCTCACACCCCAATTCCCAAATTTCTAAATTTCTAAATCCCCAATTCCCAAATTTCCGAATTTCTCACACTTGAATTCCCAAATTTCCGAATTTCTCACACCCCAATTCCCAAATTTCCGGATTTCTCATTCCCCAAATTCCCAATTCGCAAGTTTTCAAATTCTCACACCCCAACACCCCTAACTCTCCAAATCTCCAAACACCCAACTTCCCCAAATCCCAAATGTCCAATCCTCCAAACCCTCCAAAAAATAAATAAAATCTGAAACTCCTCACTAAAATTAAAAAATCCACAAATAAAAATCAGCGTTTCTCTAAAAATGTATTTCACATTATCTTTTTTGTACCATGACATTATCCCTCCCCCTGTAACGTGAACCTTCGTGATCTTTGTCCCGTACATAAGTAACTCGGGTTATATGGCGTGGACAGGTAAATGGAGCACGAATTTTGTAGCTGATATGATGCATCACGTAGAGCATTAGTAGTATCGTGTGAATTATTGCATCTCATTTGGTCGGCTTATCTCTCGCGGCAACGTGAAACGGAATAGATGTATTTTCGAGATTTCAATGTCGTATCACGAATTCATTGGCTTGCATGAAAGGGTGAGCCGTTTTCTTTCCCTCGAAGAAAACACTGCTTTTATTAATCACGGGTCAGCGGGCTTTCCATTCGCGTTTGCATTTAATATCGCGTGCAATGTTGAATGCAAGGTTGCTTTTTACGCTGGTTTCTCTTGGGTCAAATCTGATTTCTGTCTACTATTTTAACTATAGTTCGAATTTCTACGGGATACGAAGCTTTTGCAGAAATAGGTGGTGAGATTAGTCAAATGCAACAAGTGAATACTTGTGTGTTTATCGGATCAATGTAGTGAATTTATATTAGTTTATTTTGTATTATGTTTACTTTTCGATTAAATGAAATTCAAACAGTAATTCTATACATATTAACCTAAATGAAAAACACGTGTGATCCTTAAATTATTTATTTGTTGTTATTGATATATATGTATATATTCTGTGTTTCATTTACGTTTCAATTAATTGTATAAAATTTAATCTATAATTCTGTATACTAATCTAAATAAACGACATGTGTGGTTTTAAAATTAATGTACCTGTTCAATATTTAAACAAGAATGGGTTCATCATTGAATTTAATTATTAGAGCTATTATTTTTTAATGAACCTTACTGAGCATTATTTCTAAACTAGGTACTCTAATAACTCTAGTGACTTTCTTTATCAAAAAAGTTTCCTTCAAAAACTTGTTCTGTTATGACTATAAATATTTCTACAAATAATTTACAAATATTAATTACATTATTACTGTAATCTGTCCATATTTATTATTTCCTGTTTTCGATAATCAAGTGTTTAAATTTATTTGTTAATTACATTAAAATTGATCTGTTAAAGTGTGAGGTTATGTGCAGATCAAAATGGTTTCCTCCTGTTTATATTGTGCCAAGATCTGCAACATACCTAATGAATAACTATAGTTCTTGGGGTTAAATATATTTTTCTGGAGTCTTTCGTGCATCTGTTCGGCGATATATTTAAAGAAGCATTTTTTTGAATTTCCCCGAGAACACGTATGACGGCGCGTGTAAATATAAATCCACGGATTTTTGGAAAATCGAGCACCACGAAATTCTTAATCACAGATCATCCTGAATTAGAACTGACGTAATATTCTGTATAGCGTGGCTGACAAACCTTTTACCGTGAATCGATATTCATCGGACGAAGATTCATCTTCCGTTTATATTTTCGGGATAAAGAAACAAATTTTGTAGAAATTTTGCCTGGTGAACTGTAATTATATGCAGGAATATTTCACGAAAAATTACGAAATTAGAACTTCCAACCGTTCGCACAATATTTCACTAAAACGAGTAATTATGCTTGCTACTTTGCAACAATAAAGTAGAATATATTATGTCGATAACGTGTGCCACGTGCAGCAGGTTTGTTATTAAGCACGCAACCAATTACGTTTACCTAATTTTTAATCTTGCTATAGATTCTACATTAATTGATAGAATCATTATTAAAATTAAACGTTCAAACACAAACATCAAAATTAAAAAAAAAATACAAGTTGTATAATAAAAGTCCAACACCTATCAATTAATTAATTATTATACATAGAAATAATTATGTTAATCAAGTTTGCAATTTTGCAATAAATTCTACATCTGACAGAATTTTTATTATTCAATTTCATAATCAAAATTAAAGAAACAATCTAAATTTGTATAATAAAAGTTCAAAACCTATCAACTGATTATTTATTAAATATATAATTAATTATGTTAATCAAATTTGTAATTTTGCATCAAATTCAGCAAAATTCTTATTATTCAATTTTCTTCCATCATAAACACGATAAAATTAAAAAGAAGTGCACAATAATTAATTTTCCGTATCAAACATCCATCTATCAATTTTGTTAACCTGGTTAGGATTAAATTACAGATACCATAATCTCATAATCTTCTGACAATATCAATAAAAATTATTATTCGCAAAGATAAAATTTTCCACTTCTGACATTTGATCCCCGTCGAATAACAGATGTGAAGATAAAATTGATTGATGTTTTTTGAAAATTGAGAGATGAAGACGTCTCGAAGACGTTCAAAGACCCGTCAGAAGTGACATAAACGAATTGGACAGATCGATGATGCGAAAAAACGATAACAGACATCTGTATCTGATAATATCCATCAGTTGTTCGACACACCAGGAAGTGATAAAACAACAATATCGACGGAATGAACAAGTGACGTGATCATAATAAATTATTCGAGTAACGTCAAAAGGTAGCTGGGGAGTGCTGGAACCTTCTATGACACTCAAACAGGATGTAACATTGAACTTAACTGGCTAATAACCTCCGGCCATATGCAATCTATAGACAAACTTTTGATGTTTCGTTATGAGCCGTCATATAAAGATGGTGCATCATGGATCGATTTATAATTATCGAGTGTGCTTAAGCTTTGGTTTCTCAGTATTTCGATATTCCATATCTATAAATTCTAATGTGCCCAAATTCTAAAATTTCTAAGTTTTGCAATTCCTAAATTGTAAAATTCCAAATTAACAAATCTCCAAAATTCAGTATCCCCAAATTCATACATTTCCAAATTCTAATACCCTTGAATTCTCAAATTTCCAAATTCCAATGTTTCCAAATTCTAAATTCACAAGTGTCAAATCTTCAAAATCTAGTATTCCGAATTCTAAAATCCCCAAATTCCCAATTCCCCAAATTCTCAATTCCCCAAATTCTTAAATTCTTAAATTCCCCAATTTTCAAAATCCCCAAATTTTCAGATCTCCAAACTCCTATATCCCCAAATTCTCAAATTCTCCAATTCTCCAATCCCCAAATTCTCAAATTCCCCAATTCTCAAAACCCCAAATTTTAATATCCCCAAATTCACAAATTCCCCAATTCTCAAATCTCCAAATTCCCAATTCCCCAAATTCTCAAATTCCCCAATTCTCAAATCCCCAAATTCCAATATCCCCAAATTCTCAAATTCCCCAATTCTCAAAACCCCAAATTCCAAATTCCCCAAATTCTCAAATCTCCAAATTCCAATATCCCCAATTTGCAATTCCCCAAATTCTGAAATCCCCAATTTGCAATTCCCCAAATTCTGAAATCTCCAGATTCTAATATCCCCAAATTCTCAAATCCCCAAATTCCCTATTCCTCAAATTCTCAAGTCTCCAAATTCCCTATTCCCCAAATTCTTAAATCTGCAAATTCCAATATCCCCAAATTCTTAATTCCCCCAATACTCAAATCCCCAAATTCTCAAAACCCAAAATTTTCAAATTTCCATATTCCCAAATCTCCAAATCCTCAAATGTCATAAAACGAATCTACACAAATGACACTATTATTCGTAATTATCACACGTCTATTAATCTGCAGGAATAAATTTCGTTCTTATCTCCACGTGTACGCAGCATATACGTCTGCTGCACGTGTTAACGTTGGTTAAACACTTGTCGTATTTTTCCCGTTATTAAAAAATGACGTGTGTGTGGGTACGCTAAGTATGATAAATGACTAGGGGCTTTGTAAGTGATTTGCGCGGTACATATGCACAAGAGGCTAACGATGCAATTTCGTAATAAAAGATGATCCAATCAGACTATAAATGACATTTTTCCGATTAAGTATCTAGAGAACATTAATATCAATATCGGGATCAAGTTTCGGTATTATACTTACTATTACATTATTACAAGTATGCAATTTTAATTATTGTTTCAATCAAACAATCTTTTAATTCATGTTTTAAGTAACGTCTTACTGGACGAACTAAAAATTAGGTGATACGATCTAATCTGTAATTTTATTCATTCATCACAATTTTTTCTAGCAGACCTCACAGATGTACATATGTATAACATATATGTCAGTGTTATAAATATATTTTAGCTATAAACTTTAATATTACAAATTAATATTACAAATACATAAATATAAAAATGTTTCACCTACTTATATTTTTGAACAAACTATAATTTGTATTTCATAGCAAGTGTCATTTATACAAAAATTTGTGTCTTAAACATGTATGTGTAAAATATGTATCATAACATATATTATTATGTACTAAGAAAATTTAATTTCTTTTAAAATATTCTAACTCAAAGATTACAAAAACAGAGAAGCTTATTTACGTTAATAAAAATAGAGAAATTCTTACAATTCAATTTTCGTAAGAGCCTAATTCATAAAAATAATATTAATAGTCTTCATTGCTTCAAAATAAATGAGAAAGTATCCGAAAAAATATTAACCTTGCACAACGCAGGAAAAGAAAGTAAAAATCGAGCAGAAATATCGACCCCATAAAATTACCTGGGTGAATACCCTTTTAGCCACGTTTATTTTTAAACGCACACCGTAACTTCCGTTTCCTCTTATCCAACGGTTAGAAATTGCAATAACGTGGATTCTGGTTTCGGTCTTACGTTACAGCGATCCGATTTGATGTCAATATTTGATGGAGGGAATTACATTTGTTCAATCGACGGATCTTAAGGCCGGGTTTGCCGACGTTTATCATCCATGACGATATTGTGTGACATTCTGCACGTGTTTCAGCTCCTCGATGTTTGCTCTTGCAATTAGCCCGCAAAATTTACTCGAGCTTGTTGCCAAATCGTGTAACAGTTAATTTGCACAAGCAAAAGACGTGTCGCTACAGGTATTTTGACGGTGGACCAATCAAATTCGTTGAAAATGCGGACATGTTACAGATTTGTTAATTTAGGTTTCAGAAATTATTTGTTCCTATATATTTATCTCAATCATATATCTATTTCATCAATGTTTTACCTCCCAAAATTATTCCAATATAAAACATCATTTTTCTGCACATTACCTCTTCACAAACATTCGATGATTAAAAAATTTCGAAAGAAAATAGCTTTAAAAATAAATTTCATTAAAAATTTACGTTACTTATCAGTAATATGCATACTCTATCCCGCAGCAAAGTTGTTTATCATATTCAGCCGTGATTAATTTACAGAGTTTATGAAAAGCGTGTAACTTTAATCTCGAAATACGGGATATCTCGCGAAAGTTGCAGCTGAAACATTACGAGGGTTTATTAAACAACCCCTAAAATGTGCATATAACTGAACATAAATCTCGTTTCATTAATCTTTCTCACAACGTAGAATCTGCTCAATTGGTGGAAAATGTTTGAAAAGCTCAGGTCGCTTCTTAACCCGATTTTTCGTATGAATTAAGAGTGTTTAATTAATTACGAAGGGTGCAAACACCATTTATCAATCGTGGCTCCCCTTTTTCATTCAAGAAAAGCCTTAACTTCTTTCAGCGAGTTTGTTAACGCCTTTACATTTATGTTACACAAGGAACGAAGTCACATTTTCTTTTATTTTCCTGTTCTTGGCTTCTTCACACTCCCTTTACGATTATTTCTTCTTCTTAGCGAGAAGAGTTTGTTCGGTGTTTCGTTGGAAATGTAGTTACACTTTTATCTTGGAATCTCTCTGCAGGTTTGCGAGGTTAAGACTGTATTAGAGTTCGTAAGGAATGCTATTTACTGAAATTCGTTAGTTTGGAATTGGTGATTTATTAAAGGGGAGGAGTAGCGAGGGTTGTAGACTTCGTTACGATAAATGGCGATATAGGGAGAGAGGACGTATTTTATTTGTATATTTTTGTGGGGAAATTTTTACGGTTGGAAATTTGTGGATTTGGGAGTTTGGAATTTGGGAATTTTGGGATTTGAGAAATTTAGGGATTTGGAAGTTTGAGAATTTGGCAATTTTGGAATTTGAGAAATTTAGGGACTTGGAAGTTTGAGAATTTGGAAATTTGGGGAGTTGAGAAATTTAGGGATTTGAAAGATTTGGTATTTGAGAAATTTAGGGACTTGGAAGTTTGAGAATTTGGAAATTTGGGGATTTGAGAAATTTAGGGATTTGAAAGATTTGGAATTTGAGAAATTTAGGGACTTGGAAGTTTGAGAATTTGGGAATTTTGGGATTTGAGAAATTTAGGGATTTGAAAGATTTGAAATTTGGCAATTTTGGAATTTAAGAAATTTAGGAATTTGCAAGTTTGAGAATTTGGAAATTTTGGGATTTGAGAAATTTAGGGATTTGAAAGTTTGAGAATTTGGAAATTTTGAGATTTGAGAAATTAAGGGATTTGAAAGATTTGGTATTTGGCAATTTTGGAATTTGCGAAATTTAGGGATTTGGAAGTTTGAGAATTTGGAAATTTTGGGATTTGAGAAATTTAGGGATTTGAAAGATTTGGAATTTGCGAAATTTAGGGATTTGGAAGTTTGAGAATTTGGTAATTTTGGAAGTTGAGAAATTTAGGGATTTGGAAGATTTGGAATTTAAATACTTGAAAGATTTTAAATTAAAATATTTGGAAATTTGAGAGTCAGGGAAATTGGCAATTAAAAATTTTTTAAATTTATGAATTTGAGAATTTAATAATTTGTATTATTTTTAAATATGAAATATTGCAAGTTTGAAAATTTAAAAGCTTGAAAATTTGAGTATATAAGTTCTTGAAAATTTACAAATTTGGGAATTTGAGAATTTGGAAATTTTCCTCTATAAAAAATAAAATTCCCCATCGTCAGATGGAATTTATTCGAAGAATACCAACAATGCACAAAACATCACTTGTGCAAGGTATGTCACGTATTTCCATGGTATCATTAAAGTTGTTATTGAGAATACAATAATACTATAATTAGACGGCTTTTAGTTGCATAATTTCTAATCACCTGTTTGACTCATTGACAGCAGATGAACAATTGGTTTGAAATAACAAAGTATTTTTTTAAAAAACCTAACAACGTTAATTCGTTGAAAATGTTAGTTCCTCAAATCATTTTTATTCCACGTTACTGGAAATTTACAAATCAAAATTACACTTTCATAGCGCAAAAGTACAATAAATAAAGTAATAATAAATTTTTCTGACAACTGTTTTAGTAATTAAATATGTAGTTCATTTATGTTTATCAAAATACAAGAATTTTATTATTCGAATTGTTCAAAATGAAAGTGAGTCTACTTTGACAAAAATTTAGTTTGCAATACTTTTTAATGTTATTTTATATCAGAGGCTTAAGAAATAAAAAAAAAGATTAGATTAGATTTCATTATAAACGTTTGTATAATATGTACGTAGCATATTTGCTATTTTTAACATAATTTATAACTGCTGTATTTGCAATTTGCAATATAATGACGATATTTGCATAATAATTAGTTGTTTATGTGATATTTAGATATAACAGTACGTTACATTTAAAAACTTTCGCTTTAAAATTTTCCTAACCTCAACTCCCTACTAAAACTTACATTTCAAATAAATCCCATAATGTTACATCGACTATCAGTTAAATATTAATAAAAAAAATACAGCGAAAATATTTTTACCAAATTCCTACGTCCATAATGAGAACAAGCTTAATTTAAAACAGACACCTTACGTGCGTCGCAAATAGCACTTTCCCGCCAAATCATTCAAATCGTGAACTTACCCAAAGCGCATATAAAAACCAGGAACCACGGCACTAATCCCTTCATCTCGTCGATCGTTCCTTGAACACTGACAGCAGCACAAAATCCGAAAACACGGAACAGCCAGTTCGATGAAAAAAACACGAACGCACGTTTACAGGTTCTGTTTTCGATTTGCGTCAAGCGTACGCTCTCACCTATATTTAGGCAGCACTGCAATAATAGCACCACGTTGAGGAAGGGAGCAACTGGAGAACGCGAAAACGCCACGTTCCGATACCGACACCTAACTCACCTAACTTATCAATCACTTTTGCTATCGAACTTTGAATCAAACACCATTTAAATCTACAAGCTTTCGATTCACACGGCTGGGATTATATTGCAATCCACAGTAATAGTAATATAGATTGCTTCTGGGTATATCTGATAAACTTGCGAAGATGTGGCCACATGAAAATGATGTAACTTGAAAATGTTTGTAACTTCAGAAGACCCTGAAGATCTCTCAATTTCTCAGCAATTTTATATAAATTTCATATATCTCCAAAGTGTGTAAAATTGTTACCAGCTTCTGTAGATGCAAATGAGTAGAGATTTATCATCATGGTCATTAAAAATGAATCATTAAAAGTTGTATGCACAAAGAGTGAACAACGTTGAGCAAAGATCAACATACACCATAGATCACCGTTCACCAAAATGAAGCACGTGTGACAAAAAGCTGATCGGCGAAAGGATCGAACTGTCACGAGGCGACCTTGAAGAGGACGCGTGGTACCGGAAGAGAGCACCGTCGGAGAAGAGGATGGCGTCAACGACGAACCGACGACCGCGATGCACAGACAGACATATCTGCAGGTCGGAGTTTGTCTGGAGCGCTGTTTGAACGACGATGAAACGAAAGGCAGGAGGGCAACTGGTTCACTCTTCAATTCTCTCCCTCTTTCTCTGTCACAGTCGTCGTTCGCCTCCTACTCCGTCGACGATGTCGTCGTCCACCAACTCTTCCCCTTCTACGAACGCGTGTTCACGAGGATTCGCGGTATTTTTGTATCGTACTCGGAGGGGAGGAGGAACTGCAACCCCCTAGGAGGGTTGCGATGATTTACACACGCTCCCTCGGCGATCTCTGTATTTTGAGAGAATGTTTGGGAGTGCTTTGGGAGATAATTTGGGGATGTGATTTTGGGGTTGTAGATATGCAGTTGAGGAATTCTCTTCTTAGAGAGTTATTTGGGCTGTTATTGCTCTATTTAGGTTCGTTCTTTATTTAGATTTCTTTATTTCTTTCAGTGCTCTTTGTGTTTAGTCTTTAGGGAGGTTTGCTTAGACTCGCATGTGATGGCTTGTGGTGGAATTAGATTTCAAATCCCTGATCCTAAAATTTCCGTAACCTAATCAATTTTCAGTCTCTCAAATTTCCTAATTTTCCCAAAATTACCTCAAACATTTCAAATTTCTCAAACTTTCCAAACTTTTCAGCTTTCCCAAATTTTCAACAGTTCAAAAATTTCTCAATTTTCAACAACCTCAAAAATTTCTCAATTTTCAACAACCTCCAAAATTTCTCAATTTTCAACAACCTCCAAAATTTCTCAATTTTCAACAACCTCCAAAATTACTCAATTTTCCACAACCTCAAAAATTTCTCAACTTTCAACAATCTCAAAAATTTCTCAACTTTCAACAACCTCAAAAACTTCTCAATTTTCAACAACCTCCAAAATTTTTCAATTTTCAACAACCTCCAAAATTTCTCAATTTTCAACAACCTCAAAAATTACTCAATTTTCAACAATCTCAGAAATTTCTCAATTTTCCTCATCCTCAAAAATTACTCAATTTTCCTCAACCTCAAAAATTACTCAATTTTCCACAACCTCAAAAATTTCTCAATTTTCAACAACCTTAAAAATTTCTCAATTTTCAACAATCTCAGAAATTTCTCAATTTTCAACAATCTCAGAAATTTCTCAATTTTCCTCATCCTCAAAAATTGCTCAATTTTCCTCAACCTCAAAAATTACTCAATTTTCCACAACCTCAAAAATTTCTCAATTTTCAACAACCTCCAAAATTTCTCAATTTTCCTCAACCTTCAAAATTTCTCAATTTTCAACAATCTCAGAAATTTCGCAATTTTCAACAACCTCAAAAATTTCTCAATTTTCAACAACCATAAAAATTGATAATTATATATATCAGAAAATTGTTTTTCACTCAAGGTAATAAATGAGAAATTGTTCCTTGTAAGATTAATACTCTATACAGTTCGATAAGGCACCCCTTTAATAATTTTCCTCGTTAGATTTGTTAAAAAAAGATACCGACAGCTAAAATATATAAAATTGCATGATAAACGGTGTTATCATGCATGTTATTGTTAAATGGTGTATTTTGCATCATCCGTTTTGTTTAAATATAGCTACGACGTATACCTTTTATGTAGCAGTGTGGAATGTGTTCCGTGATTGCAGATAAAAAATCTGAAAAATTCTTTGCGTATCATGAATCGTGACAAGCGATCTATTATTCATGTCCTTTGTGAACATAACTCGGTAATTGCCTTCAATTCCACACGGAAGAAGTAAACGGTTAAGTGCATTGTAACAGGTAATCTATTATTCATGTGTTCCGTGAAAATTGCTGTGACTGCCTTTAATTCTACATACGGGAAGTAGAAACAGTTCAGGATGTAGAACAAATGTGTATCATTAGCGAAGAGTGTAGAGGGATCTAAAAGGTGTGGTAAATCTGGGAAATATGGAAAATATGACACGTTGAGGAAAATGGGGAAATTTATGGAAACTTGGAAAATTATGAAAATGAGGAAAATTGGGAAATTGCGGAAATGTTGGAAATTCGGGAAAGCTGGAAAGTAGAAAATTTTAGAATTTTTAGGAATTTGAAGGATTTGAAAATTTTTAGAAAATTAGGAAATTTGAGAAATTTGGAATTGGATAATTATGGGTTGAGGAATATGAAATTTTGGGGACTTGAAGAATTTGAGAAAATTAGGAAATTTGAGAAATTTGGAATTGGGTAATTATGGGTTGAGGAATATGAAATTTTGGGGACTTGAAGAATTTGAGAAAATTAGGAAATTTGAGAAATTTGGAATTGGATAATTATTAGTTGAGGAATATGAAATTTTAGGGATTCAGGGATTTGAAATCCAATACCAACCACCTTAATTTATCGCATCAGAAGCTCCTCTTCTCAAACCTAAATTTACCAAATTCCCCAAATTTCCAACATTCAAAAATTCTATTTTTCCTAACATTTCTCAGACATTTCTTCATTGTACAAATTTTAATAATTTTGTCTTTTACAACAATTCTATCAATTAATGAAGGAATGTATTTGATAAGGCTCATTGAGATAATTGTACAACAAGTTTTACTATAGAATTTCGTATGAATTGACGTTGATTGACGGAAAAGAGAATTTTATAATTCGACTAATTAATGTTTGAATTTCGGATGTGCTATTAATTAACCAAGTAACGTGCTCCCTGTACGGGTCATTTCTGATTGGTTATTAACAGCAGCCGCCGGTAGAACCATTAAGAGGATTCAATCGCCCATCAAAGGGATTTGTTACTTCGAAGTCAATAGACATTCTCCATTCCCAATGGCACTAATTAGCGTGTGAAGCAGCTGCGTCTAATTTGCATTATTGAACGATAATTCTAATGATCACTGGTATTGCCAATACGCGGTGTACCGTGCCAAGATTACCACTGATTTATTTCACCTTCATCGTTAATTTGACAAAACATTTAAATAATAATTAATATAAAATAATTTTTATGTAGATGATATTTTACCAGTTAGTGGTAAATTGTAATTAGTACTAATGTTAGGTTACTATCATTCTTCTGTAACATAAAAGGTAATTGCAATTTATATTAAATGTATATTCTTGTTTGCAATCAAAATAGGAATTGTTAGAACTTTTGACTAATTATTAATTTTAAGTTTATTTCTTTTTGTTATTATCATTGCTGTTAGAGCACTTAATTTGTATCTTTCAATTATTTAAATTTTAAGGATTATAATAAATTATGAACATTATATAAATGTTAGGTTAGGTAACCTAAGTCGGAGCTTAGATAACCTATAAAACCTAACATAAGATTTAAAATTGTCATTTCCGATCATTATGTAAATGTTTAAAAATTATTTAGATATTTAAAACTATTACAAATTATAATTACTGAATTTTAATTAAATATTTGAAATTATCAATTACAATTATTGATTATTGAATTATTGACCTGCACTATATGCAATTAAGTGTTAATCTTCCCCTTCAAATTTCTAGAATTTCATGAACTGAATAATTATATCAAATTATAATTTTGCCAAAATACACGAAGAACATAACTAAAAAAAAAAAAGATGGTTCCAGGGTGCAGACAAAACCACGAGCGGCTGAAAGTATTATCATCATTTATTTATTTAACTGATCATGACAAAGTAATAATCACATAAAGCTGTTAAAAGTAAAACCCCCGTTATCACTAAATCGTGTACTGTATTTACAATGTATATAATTAATAATTCGCGTAATCGATTAATCGAGCGCGATGCGTCTCGTCGTTTTATCGTTCGTTTCATCTTTCTTTCCCATTCATCGACCAACGATAAATATATAATATATAGAATTTTTCATCTTTTCCTTTATTTATCATTTAACCGGCGTGTCTGTATCGCTCTGCTTACAAAAATTAGGTAAGTAAAGCTAAGAACTTGTTACTATCTTTCTTTCTATTATTTTTTTTTCATCTCGGTTTCTTTGACAAAAGCGCACGTAGAAATTATCCCTCGTTATTTACTTTTTTTATCTTGTTCTCCCATTTTCTCATTCAAACACACACTCTCTCTCTTTTTTCAACATTCGCTCTCTTGTTCTCCCTTCCTGACACAAGAAACAATATTATTGGTACCCAAAACCCCGTTTTAATGAAATCCATCAAATAAAATACACTAGTTAACAATAAATTATTAAATATCTATTCACAAATATATGCATAGGCTAATTATCGTTTTATTAATAACATCATCACCGTCGATCTATCAAATCGTGATCGCCATTGAACATTTCGTCGTTACATTTTTTCTCTTTACACGAACAACGGCCTCACGATTCCCTGTTGTTTCTTCTCGATCACCAGCAAAATAGAATAATTGTTCGTTCGGTTTGTTCGCGAGAAAAGGGAGACAAAAACGAAGATTCTTTCACGGTGAAAACGGAGGACAGTTTGTAAATTCGTTAGCTGACATTCGAATCTTCGTTCACGCGATCGTTGATCGCGATTCCTCGACGAGCAACAACCCTGTACCCTAAAAGCAATTATCCCGTCGACCCGGAACGTATGATTCTCGACCGCGAACAAAAATATTACAAACGCTTCATCCCCTTTTTCTGGTAACTCTCCAAACATCGAAGAACAACGATCTGGTGGAATTGAGAGAAATCTTTGAAAGAAATAGAAATCGTTCAATCGCTTCAACGGATCTGTGTGAAGCAGCCTTTATATTGAACAATTCTTGGAAGAGGATGTTACACTTATTTTCTTGAATACGATTTGTGGTCGTTTTAATTGAAATTTTCAATTATTCAATTATTCGATTTTTCAATTCTTCAATTTTTCAATTTTTCAGTTAATTTTTTCCGACCTTCAAATTTCCAGATTTTTAACATTTCAGACTTTTAAATTTAGAAGTTCGGAACTTTAGGAGTTTGGAGCATTAATAATTAGAAATTTTAGAAATACGGAACTTTAGAAATTTGGGAATTCAGCTGGTTGGAAAATTAGGAATTCGGAACATTAGAAATTTGGAAATTTACGACTTCGGAAAATTGGGAATTCGGTAATTAGGGAATTCGGAAATTTTGGAATTCGGTAATTTGGGAATTCAGAAATTTGGGAATTTGGGAATTTAGGAATTCGGTAATTTTGGAATTCAGAAATGTGGGAATTTGGGAATTTAGAAATTCGGGAATTTACAAATTCGAAAATTTAGGAATTCGGTAATTTTGGAATTCAGAAATTTGGGAATTCGGAAATTTTGGAATTCGGTAATTTTGGAATTCAGAAATGTGGGAATTTGGGAATTTAGAAATTCGGGAATTTACAAATTCGGAAATTTAGGAATTCGGTAATTTTGGAATTCAGAAATTTGGGAATTCGGAAATTTTGGAATTCGGTAATTTTGGAATTCAGAAATGTGGGAATTTGGGAATTTAGGAATTCGGGAATTTACGAATTCGGAAAATCGGGAATTCGGTAATTAGGGAATTCGGAAATTTTGGAATTCAGAAATTTGGGAATTTGGGAATTTAGAAATTCGGGAATTTACAAATTCGGAAATTTAGGAATTCGGTAATTTTGGAATTCAGAAATTTGGGAATTTACGAATTCGGAAATTTGGAATTCGGGAATTCGAAAATTTGGGAATTCGGAACTTGAGGTTTCCAAAAATGTACGAATCTGAAACTATAACAATTAGGAAATTTATAAAATCGGAAATATAAAGTTCAGAAAATTAGACGTTCGCTTTAGGAACACGTACAGAAGTACCAAATTTGAAAAACCGAAACTTCGATAAATGAAAAATGAACGAAACGCAAGAATGTTCAATATCAAAATTCGCCCAATGTAAACGCCGCTTAAACCGCGACAAAAGAACAGTGATATTTATGTAAAGTCGGAACGAATCGCATGGAAACATGACGATGGAAAATTCCGAATTGAAAAGCGGTAATCTTCGCGTGTAGATCTACTGTTCGCGTCATGGTGACGATGTATCTCTAGTCACGTTTCCGAGGCGTTTCGTTTCCATTGAATAAGGAAAAAAGAAACGTATGGAAATATTCCCGTCTATACGTATATATGTATATATATTCTATGGTGCCTTATTTCCGTTTCAAGGATGAACGCTCGAAAGAACGAGATTTTTCGAGAAGTCATCCGCCGTCGAGGAACGACAGCCAAGAGGCGAAGTATATTTTATGTATAATATATATTAAGTAACTTTCTGGCCGTCTTAGTCATCGACGAGTGCGATTCTCGCTGATTGTTTGGAAAGTGGACACGGGAAGTTCTTTTTTCTTTGACAAAATTGTATTCTACGAAGAGAACTACTGTTGGCAGCTTCTTCAAATTTCCCGCGCCTTGCACTGCGTCGAACTGCAAGAAACGATTGCGGTCGCTCGTTAAATTCGATCGACGATTTAATCGGTGATTTATTCAATTTCTTGGTTGTTACTTTCGTCATATTTAGGACTTTTGCAATTTTATTCGATTTTGCTACTTTGGGCATTTGGAAATTTCTAATTTAGACTCTTCTTTATTTAAAAATTTTCAAATATAGGTGAAGTTTTGGAGCTTTAAGGTTCTTTTAGATGTTTAGAAATTATTCATTTATTAATTTGTGGTGCAGAGTGATCCATGTAATTGACACGAATTTTGCCTTTTCTAATTGCAGTTCAAACACATTTTAAAATTATTTATTTTCCTCCACATATTCAATTCCTGAATTTTTTAGTTTGCTAAAATTATTTTATTTTTGCTTTTATGCATTTTAATCTGATATATATCTGATATACAATGCTCGTTTTATCTGATATATATTCTCTTCAATATTTTTCATAGTTTAATGTTTAAATAAATATTTAAAATACATAATGTGATATACTTTCACATATGTAATGCCACATATAATGTGAAATTTATATTTAATATATTCATTCAAAAACATTACATGAATATTTAAAATGTTTAAGATGCTTAATCATTAATTAACTGTTCATACAATTTAAAAAAATTATATGAAAATTTAAAATGGACATACATCCTTGCATTTGCAAAAAAGGAATAAATTAACCAAATTGCAATTATAATAAATTTCAATTAATATCAGATATAAACTGTGATCATTGTAAAATGATCACTCGTCACAGTTCACCCCATACAGATCAGAAACCATCAACTAATTTTGAACATCAAACACAAACTGCAATTAGAAAATTGATATAATTTATTATAATTACGTGGATCACCCAGTATATATTAGAATCCATCAATTGATTTGAATCGTCAAACTGCAATTAAAAAATTGATATAATTTATTATAATTACGTGGATCACCCAGTATATATTAGAATCCATCAATTGATTTCGATCAGTATGAAATATAAATTGCACTTAGAAAATTGATATTGGAGTTGAATCACGTTATATCATCGATCGATTTCAGTCAATAGCTACGCAAGCAACTTCAGAATTGAAAATGGGAATCGTTGAAACTTGAAACCCGATCTTTAAAGAAAATATTTCTAGGGGCGTTAGTTTTCGCGATTCCACCTAAAGCCATCGCGTTTCCGGCAAATCGAACGCAGCCTCTCCACGCTAAAACGCATCCATCAAGAATTTACAGTATCACTCATGCGCGTTATCACTCTAAATTCTCGCTTCGTTCGTTGCAAAGCCTATACAATTACACCAGCAAACGCTATAATAACTTTTGCATCTACGCCTGGGTACCTTCGTATAGAATATGACTTTCTTCATCATTTTTTTGTATTTTAATTTTATCTCCTGCCGTTTTTTTTTCTTTTAAATCTCTTTATATACACACGCTAGTTTATCGGCTGCTACGGTACGCTCGCTAACTACGACTCGCTGCTTTTGCTTTCCCCTTCTTGTTAAACGTCGCTCTGTCGTTTAACAGACACGCTCGTTGTCTCTCGCCACTCTCCTCGACACACGAACAATAAAAAACGAAGAAAAAATGAAAAGAGAATTGAAGACTCATGCGCGTACACTCGCACCGGAAACTCTTGATCAGAGCTGTTGTTTCGCCGTTGTTCCCGCTGGGATCGCGAGAGATGCACGGTGGCCAAAAGAACAGCCATCGGCAGTGAACACCCGATAGAGGAGAGACCATTGAACGCGACAATCGATTATCAATTGACTTTCGATTAAGGGCAACCCTCTGTTATGTTGTGAGGGTAAGGTTATGGTAAGGTGTTGGCGTTTCGGGATTTTTGGTACACTTCGGTGCAAACGATTCAATTTGAAATTGAGAATTTTGCGAATTTGACTGTTTCGAATTTTGGGATTTTAAGAGTTTGAGACTTTGGAATTTTAGGATTGATAATTTGGGATCTTGACATTTTAGGACATCTTAGGATTTTAGGACCTTGGAGGTTTGCGATTTGAGAATTTTTAAATTTTGAGATTTTGGAAACTTAGAATTTTGTGATTTAGAACTTTTGAATTTAAAAATTTGGAGGTTTTGGAATTTTAGGACTATGAACATTTTGATATTTTAGAATTTTAGTACCTTGGTGGGGTTTAAGAATTTTTAAATTTTGGAACTATGGAAATTTAGAATTTTGGGATTTTGTAATTTGAAATTTTTGAATTTACAAATTTGGAGGTTTTGGAATTTTAGGACTATGAAAATTTGAGATTTTGATATTTTAGAATTGTAGGACTTTGGAAATTTGGGGTTTGAGAATTTTGGAATCTTGACACTTTGGATTTTGGAATATTTGAATTTCTATACTTTAGAATATTGGAAATTTGCAATTTGGGATTTTAGGATTTTGGGACTGTGGCAATTTGGAACTTTAGAATTCCAGGATTTAGGGACTGGAAATTTGGAATTCTTAAATTTTTGAATTCTGGAACTGTAGAATTTTTTAATTTTTTAGAGAAATTTGGAATTTGGAATTTTTGAATGTTAGAACTAAGATTGAGATCTTAGAATTTTTGAATTTTAGGACGTTAGATTTTTCTAATATTTGGACTGGAATTTTGAGGATTTTAGTGTTTATTAATTTAGGTACTTGGAAACTAAAAGATTTAGCAATTCCTCAATCATAAATTTATATCTTCAACCTAAATAATTTTAATAACTTTAGTAATTTTGTAATTCTTAAATTTTGCAGATTCAAAAACTATGATATACTGTACAATTTTCTGAATTAATTACAAAGAACCCTGAATTGCACCCGAGAGTACTGACTCATCCCCACAAAAATAAATTTTAATAAACAATTCCATATGAAAGAGTATACAAAACTAGCGAATTTGTGAACCTAACAAAACTTCATGGTGGTATAATAACATTGAATATTACTATTAAATTGATCTATAAATTCTATTAAAACTTGGTAAACTTTGACCCTGTCCAAACTACGATAACTTTATTGTCCCATATAATATAAAACTGTGTCTCTCCCTTCTGAAACTCTGCAAGCACATTCGTTTTCAATATTACGTTCATAAGAATTCAATGGCGCTGACTTTACAGAATCGCGTTACAAGTCCAAAAGAATCTTCGAAAGAAAGTTTCTCTTTAAGCTAAAAACTTCACCTGAGGTTTATCCCGCGGGTTACATGGAAGCATGCACGATTCCCTTTTAAGATCCAAGAAACAAAGAGACTTTTAAAACTTATTTACGCGACCAAACAGTTTTCACGCGGAAGTTTTGAACAAACTTCGAACCTCGTATAAAACGATTAAAAAATAATTGTCAAGAACGAACAAGATTATTCGGATTAAAAAACAAGACCATTGAAAACAATAACACTGTCTTTTATTATTTTACGTCGAATAAAATCATCCAGAGGGTCACCCTTTCATTATTGAATGTACACCGGCGAGCATAGTAGGCTTTTCTAGGGGAAAATTGCGACGTGGGAGAAAAGGACTTGATCAATGAATTTTCAAATTTTTTAATTTGTGAAGTTGCGAATTTCGAATTTTAGAAATTTGGGGATGTGATTTGGGCATTTGGAGAATTTGGGGATGTAGAGATTTGGGGATATAGAGATTTGGGGTATAGGGATTTGGAAAAATAGGAATTTGGGAGTGTAGAAATTGGGAGATACAGAAATTGGGGAATATAGGGTTTCGGGGGTGTAGAAATTTAGGGATATAGAGATTTGGGGTACAGGGATTTGGAAAAATAGGAATTTGGGGGTGTAGAGATTGGAGAATATAGAAATTGGGGTATATAGGGATTTGGGAATGTAGAAATTTGGGGATGTAGGGATTTGGGAATGTAGACATTTGGGGATGTAGGGATTTGGGAATGTAGACATTTGGGGATGTAGGGATTTGGGGACAAAATAATTTGGAGAAGTAGAAATTTGGGGATGTAGTGATTTGGGAATGTAGAAATTTGGGGTTGTAGGTATTTGGGAATATAGAAATTTGGGGATGTAGGGATTTGAGGACAAAATAATTTTCAAAAGTAGAAATTTGGGGATGTAGAAATTTACGTATATAGGAAGTCGAGAATATAGAGATTGAGAGAAATAAGAATTTGTTGACATAGAGATTTGTGAATAAATAAATTTGGGAACTTACTGACTTTAGGGATTTAATTATTTAGGTACTTGCAATTTTTGAACTTGGATATTCAGAAATTTGGAAACGAATTTATAGAAATTTGGGAATACAGAAATTCAGAACTTGGAAAGTTTGCAAATTAAAAAATTAAAAAATTTGAAAATCACACATCAACTCCTCAAAGTAAAGAAAAATGGTGGAAGTTACATTTACGCATTTCCCCGTTGAAATTGAAGCCTACATCGCTCCCGAGTGAACTCGAAACATTAAAACAATTAGCCAACGTCAAACAACACTTCGACTGTTTCCTATTCGATCGATAAAAGAACAAAGTCGTCGTATCAAACAGGAATCGGATCAAACGAATTTCCATGGACGCTTTCCGTCACCGAGATGATCGATGCACGGTTCATAGTTATTAAAAAGTAGAAAAAGATAGAAAAAGCCGCGAAGAATAGGTTCATCTCGGTGTTTGTTTAACCAGTGTATAAAATCGATAGTGGGCAGCGATTCGATCGAGAAACATATCGATCGATTATATTGTATGTACTGCTTTCCAACGTTTCACTTTTTCAATTAACCACTCGTTATACATTTAGTAATTTAATGTTAATTTTTGTTTATTTCGTTGATAAGATTTGAGATTTGTTATTCTTGTTTTTCAATCGGTTCATTTTTAAAATAATTGTTATAGTTTTTAGTATAATTTAAGGGTGTTTTAAAATCTGATACTAAATATAACTATGATGAATATACTAAATATGTATATATTTACATATAAAGCATACTTTCTATATTAAGTTGAACATTTTATTTTAAGTATATAAATACTGTAAATTAGTGTGTTATATTATAATTCTAGTATATTGTATCAAATTTTATTAAGGTGATCATTTCAGCCCTCACAAAGAATTTAGGTTATGATCACGCTGACTCGTAATTCAAATTTAATTTCGCATGTCTTTATTTTCCTACCCAACTATTTCTTCGTGTGTTAAAAAATTATGTTAACTTCAATTTATCTCTCAATACAGTTCGCATTGTGTCGCAATTTAAAATACAAAACATATAAACATTCGTATACACATAAATTTATATTTGGGTCAGTGTTAAAACGAACAAATCTCAAATCTCAATACACTAAATACGTAATAAAAGACGAATTCCCAAAACCGATAAATTAAATCTAACCCGTTGTTCTTAAAATAAAATTCCCCAGTATTCGTTGGTAAAACGATTTCTTTAAAATCAGCGTGTCACGTATTCCCGAAAGAAAGAAAAGAACTCGAACAGAAGAAGGATGGAAGAGAATAGATATTGGTTAGATATCGACGAGCAGTATCGTCGTGAATTATCATTAAATCCGAGTGAAACGTTCGTTCATGATTCTGCTCGAGAATTGCTTTTCTGTGTGGCAGACGAGAAAAGAAATGGGCGAAGCACTCAGGCAAAACGGTTCAATTTTCATTCCGTTTCTTCCTCTCTCTATCGAAGTCCTCTCTCACATTCGTACTTTGTTTACTAGTTCTCTCCGTCTCGCTGTTTATTATATATTCTCACACACTCGCATTTTATTGTTTCGCTATTTACAAACGTTCTGTATACAGCGTGTTCACGTTACAGCTACTCGTCAGTTTTAATCGCTCGTAACAGTATAACCGAAGAAAGGATGTAATAAAATTGATCCGTGTATATTATTGTGCAACTTCAATAATATTCGATTTCTGTTTTCTCATATTTATTATTTTTAAAAGCTTGATAGAGTGTGGAGTAATGGGACTATGGAGAAAATGGCAACTAAGGAGAATGAAGATGCAGTATTTGGTTTTTGACCAGTTTGAGAAATTAGAACTGTGGATGTTCAAGAATTTGGGGTTTAGGGATTTGGGATATAGAAATTGTGATATGGGGATTTGGGGATTTAGGAATTGTGATCTAGGGATTTGGAGATTTAGGAATTTGGGGATGTAGGGATTTGGGGATTTAAGAAATTGGGAATTTAGGGATTTGGGGATGTGGAGATTTAGAGATTTATGGATTTGGGGATGTAGAGATTTGAAGACTTATGAATTGGGGGATATAGAGATTTGGAGATTTAGAAATTTTGAAGTTAAAGGATCTGGAGATTTACAGATTGGTATATTTAGAAATTTGATAATTAAAATATTTAGGGATCTAGATGTAGAGATTTAAGAATGTGCTAACACAGGGATCAACAAGTCAACTTAGAAAATGAACTGCGACGCAGGGATATCTCCAAATTTGAAGATTAAAAAATTTGTCAATTAAAAATTAAGGAAATCCAAGAATTTCTCAGTACAAGTCCCCAAGACACACTTATCTCCGATCAATTTTATTGAAACCATTTCTTCCAACAACACCGTTACAAATAACGAAAAAAGAACCACCCTGGTAACGTTAATCGTGAACACCCCATATACCGCTGTGTATGTACGTGTATGTGTATTTGTTGCTTAAATAACGTTCGTTTAACATTTTCCACGCTCCCAGTTCCCTATTATCTCGATTTTACCTAAAATAATTATTTAATTGTTATTTAACCGCGGTGACACGTGGTTTTAAAGGCTAGTCTCCACGTTGTCAATTCCGCACTCCCTTTTTTCTTGAACTATTTCATTGTTCTTTGATCATTCATTTTGTTATTTCACGGGTTTCTTAAGATTTTCCTGTACTCGATTGTTCACTATTTGTTTATTTCATTTTTTTTAATTTTCGTTTTTTATTTTTTCTTTCTTCACGTACACCGGCGAATTTTCAGTTTCCTGCCGTCTCGATTGTTCTTCCGTTCATGTTTGCGTCGCTCCGGATATCCGGTGTCCGCAAACGATTTCGATGTATCGTCGGTGCGTGTTTTAGTCGAGGTGAAAAGGTTCTTCTGAATTATAAAGAGGGAGCTGGCCGGTACAGAGGATTGCCCCTGATGGGAAGCACGTGAGCCTCGGAGTTGAACACCCACTCGTCAAGGTTTATGAGATCGTCGTCGCTGAACAGCAGGTAGAGGTACTGTAACACACAACAAAATTCATTTAATATTCATTTCATATCATTTCATTTATACCCTTATTTTTCCATGCATTTATTAAGTTACGTATCCTTGAATACAAAATTTAAATATCTTTGTAACAGGAAACATATTAATATTTTGATAGTTCATTTTATTAAATGTTCCATTTTGTGGAACATTTAATATATTACATGTTTTTTATATAATTAAACTACGACAGCTATCTTATTTATTTAGAAAGTAGACATAAAAGTGTCATAAAATATCATGCATAGATCATCAATTTAAAGCTTAAAGTTTGACGGAAATTGCTACGTAAAGTTTTCATCGATGTGTCTAATACAAAATGGCCGCCAGTTATAGCAAACATCAAGTGATTTCAGTATGTGTACAAACTGACATAAATTCATGACATAAAAGTGTCGCTAAATATCATGCATGGTACATCAATTTGAAGCTTAAAGTTTAACGGAAATTGCTATATAAAGTTTTGACTGATCTGCCTAATACAAAATGGCCGCCAGTTATAGCAAACGTCAAGTGATTTCAATATGTGTACAAACTGACATAAATTCATGACATAAAAGTGTCGCTAAATATCATGCATGGTACATCAATTTAAAGCTTAAAGTTTGACGGAAATTGCTATATAAAGTTTTCATCGATGTGCCTAATACAAAATGGCTGCCAGTTATAGCAAAGAATAATCATATAGTTTGACACAAATCGATGAAATAAAAGTGTAACAAAATAACAAAAATAGTATATGAATTTAAAATTTAAAATCTCATAAAAATAACCGTATGAAATATTTATCAATGTTTTTAACATACGGTTATCTAACTGCTAATTATAACAAGTAATAAACAATTCGGAGAGGTCTAAAAAGTGTGACACAAATTGATGACATAAAAGAGTAATAAACTAGCAAAACACGAATTTATACCTCAAGATCTGTTGGAAATTATTCCATAAAACTTTCAATAATACTGTTAATAGAAAACGACAGATTGTCAATTATAGCAATCAACGAGCAATTTTGAAACGTTCAAAGTAACACAAAATTAACAACATAAAACTGCAGATCACAGGCAACGTGTCAATCAAAAGCTTAAATTAGAAAAAATAGCGTTTCATCAGTATTCTCAATATCAGCAGACTTTTCGTTAGAGCAAATAACGAATCAACCAATTTATAGCACGGTGTTGTCCATTAGCGAATATCCAATTTCAAGGCATTTATACCGTAAAATGGTAATGGCCATTTCGATTTGTTTCCGGGTTAACAACTGAAAAATTGTACATTCATCATGAAACAATGAACTAAAAAGTCTATCACCGTTTCCGAAGTGATCAAAAATTGAGCGCTCTGTGACGGGTTGTAGAGTCCATAAATTGGACGATTCATTATTTACTTTAACGTTTCGTGTCAAAAATATCGATGCAATATTTACGTGGCTATTTTCGTTAAATTTTACACGTATCGATATGTAACAAACATTGCGCTTTTATTTCGTCAAATATATCTTGAAATAATTAGCTGCTTATTATTTTAGAGCAGCCATTTTGGTGAAAATTCATCGCCATTGAAAAAATAACACTCTATAGTTTTCAATTTTAGGTTTGATACTTATCGCTTAAAAATATCATTTGATAATCCGTGTAATGAAATCATGTTTCTGCGTTTTCAAATCATCTGATACGCAACAATTTAATCCTCATAGATTATGTTAAACAATATGCAAATTGTTATATTCACCGAATCGTTTCAAATCTACGTGCGTTTAGTGTCTTTATTTATCGAATGGTTCTCGCGAAATTGCAGTGCAATCATTTTATCGCTAAAATGAACTGATCACGGTTTCTCTGTCGGCGTACATTCTACTGCAGTAGAACAAGACCGTATTGGTCAGCCATCGATACTCTACTCTCGATTACACAGAGGCTGATGTAATTTAATAACATTGAATACCACGTAACCATACTCAGCACACGATTCACTTTAGCCATTTGTATAATTAACAAATATTGTGGAAAGCTTACCACCATTAATAATAACTATAATTAACAAACGCGTATTTAACAATCATTGCGAAACTGTGGAAATTTAGAAACGCGAACATTTGGGAATTTTGGAGATACGGACATTTGAGGCTTTGGAAACTTTAGAAATTTGAAAATGTGAAAATTCTTTAAAATTAAAAAATGTATGCATTTAAAATTAAAGGTGTATGATGAATTTAGAAATTGTAGAAATTTGGAACTGCGAGAATTTGAGGACTTTAGAAAACTGACCTGTAAACATTTTCAAATTTACCTATATGGACAATTTTGGTATTTGAGACTGTGAGAATTTGTATAATTTAGAAATTTAGGAACGTGAAAATTTTTTATTTTAGTTATACGATAAATTTGTAAAGTTAAGAATATGAGAATTTGGAAATTTGTGAATATAAAAATTTGAAAATTATAAAACTTAAGCTTTAAAAATTTGTGAACGTGAGAATTATGTAATTTATGTATGCAAAGAATATCTGAACTTGAGAAAAATTTGCAAATTATAGAAAAGTAATAATCGAATGCAGAAATTATGCTTCGAAAATTTCAGAATTTGAAAATTCACAAAATGTGAGTACATCAAAACTTAGAATATTAATTATTAATGTTGGCAGGATACAAATCGGCAAGGATGCAATTTACAACGGTTTTAGAAGCTTTAAAATATCCCGGTTACGCCCAGAAAGGCGATAGTTAATGTGATTCCTCTAAGATCCTGCGGGATTCGGCCAGCAATCAACCGCGCGTTAATAAGACGATTAACTGCTTAACGCAGCCGCTGTTACGGCCAATAATGGTTGCCTATGTTCCGTTTTATAAGCGTGTTCACCTGGTTTCCTAGATCGTTTAATCGTCCTTCTCCGGTTGCTAATGTTACAAAAAGCTTATAGGTACTTCTTTAGCGGAAGTTAAGAAACAGATTACGCGAAAACATGCAGGATAATGCAATCGTTAAATGTTAACTGTAAATGTTGCACCGTTGCTGAAAAGTTGAATGAATTTGTGGATGAGGATTTGCAATTTTCGGAATTTTTGTGATTTAGGAATTTTTGGGATTTCGAAGATTTTTTATGGAGATATGGAGAATTTGTGGAATTTTGGGAATTTAGGAATTTTTGGGGTCTTGAGAAATATTGTATGTTTTGGAAATTTGGGGCATTTCGAAGATTTGGGGAATTTTGAAGATTTGGAAATTTAGAAAATGTAGGAATTTTTGGAATTTCAAAGAACACATTCAAAATGAAAAATTTCACTAACCAAGACATTAAAAATGCAAGACTAAATTAACCAAGATATCCAAAATGCGATTACAAGTATACAGCGAAACATCTAAAAAATTGATCGAATAATGTCTGTAAGATGACTCTTACCTTTAGAGTTTCGGCGAAGAAATAACTCTGTTGGACATCGTCCTGTGGAGGATCAATCATGTAAACATTGTGAAGTCCGGTGAATCCTCCAGGAACCCGACAGTATTTCTCCAGTGCCTGGACAGCCTCCCATCCCCACTCACGGTATTTCGGGTCCTTTGTCAACCGCCACATCACGAAGTACGACTCGAACGTCTGAAAGAAAAATATTTTACCTCGGAATTTTGGCCGTTGGCCCGTGTTTGTTCGGCGAGCAACATTGAAAAGGATGGATTGAATATTCTAGCTTTCATTACCGGTCGAGAAAACAGCCGAAAATAAATGCTGAAACATTTCTCTGTTTGTTTGCTTTCCACGTTCCGCCATTTACCAGACGTTTCTCGACCCATTTCGAAAAACACGCGACTATTTTTTTTCCAACTTCTCAACTCGCGAAAGTTCGTTAACGGTACGATAGAATCGCATTATATTAATTAACGAATTATAGAGCCCTCGCATGGTAATGGAGGAATCGAATTTTATTCTCGTTAAAGTTAAAAGCTCGCCGTTGATCAAATGAAATTATGAATGCTCTTCGTTATCGATACTCGTAAATAATTCAAAATAATGCGAAATTACTCGAAAAGGGATGCTCCGTTTTATCACGAAAGAAATTTACAGCCGATATTTGATCGAAAATTTTCTGGTGTTACGTGGTCAATGAACCTTACCTCCGGCCGCAGGATATAATATTTCTCGCCATTTTTTAAACTCTTCGCTTCGTTGCCTTCGATGAAGTGGAAAGCTTCGGGGCCTAACTTTGTGACACTTCGATCATAGGACTCGTGACACGTGTTGGTCAGACCGGCGGCTATCGTCATATACCTTTCAGACAATTCGTTCTGCAGAGTTTTAGCGCCCAGTGCGAACATGCCGCCTGTAAACATTACGACATAATCGTCAAACGTTAATTTTACACGAACTTTCAACAAACCCTTTGCACTCGGAAGGTGACATTCAGTTATATCAACAAATTTTCAGTTTCATTTCAAATAAATATTTTTTAACTGAATCTATACAATATGGTGTAGGAACATTAGTGTATGGACATAGTATACATCACATGCTGTATGGACATAGTGTATGGACATAGTATACATCACATGCTGTATGGACATAGTGTATGAACATAGTATACATCATATGGTGCATGAACATAGTATACATCCAATGATGTATGAACATAGTATATGAACATAGTGTACATCATATGGTGTATGAACATAGTGTATGAACATAGTATACATCATATGATGTATGAACATAGTGTATGAACATAGTATACATTCAATGGTGTATGAACATAGTATATGGACATAGTGTGCATCCAATGGTGTATGGACATAGTGTATAGACATGGTGTGTAAATATAAACAGTGACAACTGACAATAGAGAAATCTTAAATGAATTCAGCAGACTTTTTAAGTAAAAAGTTTGAAGGTTGATATCTGACACCAGCAAACCTTTGAGTGCTAAGGGTTAATATATTTCTGTCTTGTTCATCATTGCAAAAAATTTCAGCAGTTATATTGAAATTATAATTATTGCAGATCACTATCATTATTTTTAGACTTTAACTCACCCGCGAAGCACGCGAGATGCCCCATTTTGTGTTCAGGCCTGTCGTACTTCAAATCCGACACATAGAGAAGCTTGCCAGGCGATGTTTTTATCATGTGTTGATCTATCGCTGCTATAGCTTCGTCGTACATTTGTCTTGCTTCGACATCTTCTTTGCCAGATTGAATCCAAGCCTTCAGCAGGTACTCGTAAAAACTGTCTCCGAGGCCTCCCAGTGACATGTGATCTGTGTTTGACATAACAGAAACCTTTGTTAATTACGATTCTGCTAATAGAACACCAATTATTTCATTTTATGTTCACATTGTTAATCGTGGTTACATGGTGTGGTAACTGATTTGTGATTATTTTTTGGTTGGAGGACACTTTGAGGTCATTTCAAGGTTACTTGGAGGTAACCTAGAAGTTTGTTAAAGGTTACTTTAAAATCACCTAAAGGTCACTTTAAGGTTGCTTCAAGGATACCTAGAGGTTACTTAAAGGTTGCTTCAAGATCAACAGGTTACTTCAAGTTTACTTCAAGGACACATAGAGGTTACTGCAAGGTTACTTCAAGGACACCTAGAGGTTCGTTCAAGGTTACTTCAAGATCACCTAAAGGTCACTTCAAAGTCACCTCAAAGTTGCTTTAAGGCCACAGTACATAAATTGATGGTTAGAAAAGAAGAATGCTGCAAGTGTAATTTTTCTAAATTATTCTAAAAATCAATTTATAAGAAGGTTTATACAAATCTCAATAAATATAAATATGAAGACTATTACAATCTATTCATAGTTTCTATAAGAAACAATTTTCATCTCGCAAAGAAATATTTTACTAAATAAAAAGCATTGTTTCTTTCAAAGATTGTTTCCCTATTTGCAACCCAATTCACAAGCCAAATTATTTTCATCTTTTCATACAATTTTAAATTGCTTGCCCCACAAAGAAAAATGGTGTCGTTTAAAAAGGTTAAGATATCCTTGACATTTTACTAAAATATTTCTTTAGAATTAAAATCTGCAGTTGGCAAATAAGTACGAAGTCCACAAATTCAAGGGTGCCGAGAAATGAAAAATCCAGCGGACTTGTCCGAAACAGAAAATTTCGAAGGTATTAAATTAGCAAGAATAAAGGGTATAAAACACAAGTTTTCATCGGCATCGGTGAACACAATCGGCCGGCAACAGCTTTTCATCGCGTTCATCGTTCGTTGTCGTCCGCCGTTGAAATTCATTCAACGCAACACGCTGTTGGCAGCTTCGATCCTCGTTCATTAACGCAGCCGGTATTCACGGTTTTCAAAGCGGATCGCGATTAATAACGTGGAGATGTGCAGGGAAGAACGGGATCCCATCTATCTTCGCGGAAATTCGCCAGGAAGACACGGAAGGACGCCTCATTGTGACAAGGAACAGTGAAACGGTCCAACACTTGGAAACCGACCGACTCCTCCAGAAGAGGAGACAGTCACCGGCTACGGATATCGGCGAGGTTTTTGCACGAACAAGTGGTATACAGGGTGTACAGTCTAAGGATATTCTTCATTTTTTATAAGCACGCTAACAAATTTTTTATGTGAAGGTTATTCTATGATAATGGTATTGTAACTTTCGTTTCTTATATTTTTTAAGGTGATAAAATGGCGGGTATTGTTAGACTGTATGTTCTGGATGACATAAGAATGGTTTGCAAAACTATTGAAATTCTCAAACTTGCAACTTTCTCAATTTACTAATGTTTCTAAATTTTCAACTCTCTAAATTTTTAATTCTATAAATCTGCAAATTTTCGACACCTTCAATCCCCAAATTTTCACATTCCTAGAACTTGAAATTTCCAACTCCCTAAGTTTCCTAATTCCCACATTCTCAAATTTTCAACCCCCAAATTTCCAACTCCTTAAGTCTTCAAATGTCCCAATTTTCAACCCCCTAAATTTTCAACTCCCCAAATCTTCAAATGTCCCAATTTTCAACCCCCTAAATTTCCAACTCTTTAAATCTTCAAATTTCCTTTTTTCAATCTCCTAAATTTCCAACCCCTTAAATCTACAAATTTCCAAATTTTCAACCCCCTAAATTTCCAACTCCCCAAATCTACAAACTTCCAAATTTTCAACCCCAATTTCTTAAATTCTTAAGCTCCATTACTTCTAAATTTGTGAATTTGTAAATATCGAAATTTCATAAAACGCGATAAAAATGGCGGCGACAGTACACCCTGTATAGCCCGACAAGTTGTCTGCGAAGACGGTAGATGAACAAAGAGAGAAATCTCGAGCAGTTTTACTCTCGCGACTCTTCTTCGTTGCGGCGAGCCTCGAGTACTTTCATTTTCCTCCCTTTTCCTGTAGCCGGGCTTGAACCAGAAACGAAATCCGCCGTACGGGAAAGAGACAAACCGCGATCGAAACCGGCAGAGGAAATAAATTAGATTCGCCGAAGCGGAACAGCGACGACTTTACGAACGGTAAAGTGGATACAGCGACTATAGAATTGTTCTGATCGCCCGAAATTCGGTTAGAATTGTCAAAAATATCTGTCGGAGGGAATTTAGTAATTTTAGTTTCATAATATCGGTGTTTCTCGATCGTTTATTGACGTTCGATACAATATTAACTGGAATTTAAATTTATAAGATGTTATTCATTTTTTATTAATATTCATATTTAATTTCATGATGGCGATGTCATAGGTCAGATGTGGTCACGTGCTTTATTACATCAGAATTCTATTATTTTAATTCACCTTTTTTATTATTTTACTTTGCTATTGTAGGTTATTATTGTTAATTTGCTATATTACTTTAATATTTCACTAGCTTTACTGTAGTAATATATTGTTGGTTTATTGTATTTTATTGTACAAGAGTAGTACTATTTTACTCATTTCACTATGCAAACGTAGTACTATTGCACTGTTATACTACACTATTATTTTATTATCATAATACTATTATATAACTTGTAATATTATGATATGATTTATATTGTAATGTATTTTTAAGTACTTGTACCCCTATATTCCTAGATCCTTACCTCCCTAAATTTCTATATTCCTGCATTCGTGAATCCATGTACATTCTGAAATACACCCCTATATTTCTGTATTCCCAGATCTCAATATCCCAATCTTCTGCAGTTGCTATAGTCTTTAAATCGTATTCCTAAATAGATATCCCTAAACATTCTAACATCGCTAGAAAATGTTATACTCTCCATTTCAGATATCCCTATATTCCTAAACCCCTGCATCCCCATACTCCAATAACATTTCTAGCCAATTAAAACCTAGATAAAACTGTAATGGCCTCCAACCTGTTAACAACAAAATGTCATATCAGAAGTACGAAAAATGTCCTTCGAAAAGCTGTTGAAAATATAGAACACGATAAAACAGTATGGAAGTAAATTGCTTTGCATCAGCCTGTATCGAACCGTAAACTACGCACCGTATCCTACATTCTACATTGTTTCCCGAAACTTGTCGGAACAATCGAGCCGGTTGGTAACAGCGCACGCAGCTGCATCGTTTCAGAATCCACGCGAATGACCGTCGAGGTAATTAGCTTCTTCGAGGTCGGCGTCCAAGTAGCCTCGCGATACTCGGGATTCAATAGAACCATAAATTTAAGACTCGAAGCTCGTCGAGCAACAAAAGCTGCGGTACGCGAAGAGGACGGACGGTCAGCATCGGATGATAAATATTCGTCGGGGATCGTCATACGTGCAACGGGAAAATACGGGAGGAGCAAGTCGGTGGAACAACAACGATAGAAGAAGAAGAAGAAGAAGAAGAGGATTTAGCACCTGAGGGGATGCAAGCCATGATAAATGCGATATTCGGGATCGCGGAGAAGACAGCTCGAAGAACGAAGTCTCCCCGGAAGGCGACGGCAACTGTAAAAGGAAAATAAAACGCGGAAGAAAAAAGAGTTGCCAGAGAAAAATGGAACAGCAGCGACAACGTTGTGTCGCGACGAGACTATTCCGCGCGATGTAATTGATTGCCGTCAGATTAAAAATCTATTTCGCACGAAACGCATCGAGATGCGTGAAGATTTATTAAATGAAATTATAGTAATAAAGGACCCGGTGCGTTCGATCGGTATTCTGTAGGCTTTTCTTCCTCTGATCCTTTTTTATGGACATCTTTCGAACATGACGTATCTCATTTGTAACCAGAATGTAAGGTAATTTGCTCGGCGATTTTTTCGATTTTCATTTCGGTGGAATGTATTACGTCGAATCAAGGCTGTGATACAGTGTTGCAATTATTACCGATACTTGCTTGAGAAATTCTGGTAATTATAACTTGGTATGGTTGATTCATTGGAGATCTTTTGGAAGAAAAATTAAAAGAAATGAGGTTACATATTGATTTATTAATCGCCAATTGGAATTTTTTATCATTGCTTGATCATCAAATTTTCAAATTTTCAGTCCTTAGGTTCGATGTCAATGACGTTTATTCACGTAAAAACATCGACAGTCCTACACGATTTTATGAATCCAGTACAAAATAATACCAATTTCAAGCTTCAAGTTTGCTGAACGAGCATAAACGTTTCATCGATATGTTCAATACAAAATGGAGCAGAAATTACAGCAAACTGCTTATGAAGTACACAAATTACAGCAAATGACTATGAAATACAGGAATTACAGAATTTATCAAAAAGTCGAAATAAGTGTTCATAACGTGGTTATATTGTGCAAATCATATTCAAGCCGTAAAGTGGTATCTATAAATATTTTGCAATTCCTCAACGTCATTAAATTTGATCGATTTGAAGCCTAAAAAATTACCCAGTGAAAGTGTAAAAAAACAATATTGTTGAAAATGGTAGTATGCGTTTATTTCAAGGCAGACGAGAAATTATATTCGATGGTTCTTTTGAAAGACAGTTTTCATTAGGTGGGCACGGAATTTATGGAGGTGTGATATGGCACGAGGGAATAATTAGTTTCATGGTTTTTCACAGGAAGATTGATCGTTGCGCGTGGAATGAACGTGGACAATGATTCAAGCAACACGGGAGGAGGATTACTCAAGAATGCTGTGCAACATGCTATGCATTCCAAGATTTATTACCGACGCTATAATTTATTTAGCATTCATGTAAGTAGACAGCACGTAGTCGTAGAAACGGTGCAAAGCTCTATGAAAACGGGGAACAGAACGCGACGAAATGGAACAAGAATAACGGGTCGAGCGTCGGAATTGAAATAACATAGAATTTTAAATTAATCCTAATTCAGAGAATTCACGACACGTTCGGGGGTGTATAATCCGGATTCAATAGCGAGTAATTCAGAATTAATTCGAACTAATTCCATCTCGTATTTTCGAGCATCAGCCACGGAGATTTATTTACTCTTCAGAACCACCCTCTCGGATAATTCACTATTTTTCAAATTTTTTTATTTATTTTTGCTTGATACTTTGATGGAGAGAAAGATTTCTATTTGGTCAGCAAGATTGAATTGGGTTAGATCAGGTTAGAATTAAATTTGGGTAGGTTAAAATTAATTACGTTAATTAGGTTAGGTTAGATTAGGTCAGGTTTGTCCTGGTTAGGGTAGATTAGGCTAAGTAGTTCAGGTTAGGTTAGATTAGGGAATCTAATTTAGGTTAGGTAAGATTAGGGTATCTAGTCTAGGTTAGGTTAGATTAAGGTATCTAGTTTAGGTTAGGTTAGATTAATGCATCTACTTCAGGTTAGGTTAGATTAGGTTAAGTAACTTAGGTTAGGTTAGATTAAGTTAAGTAGTTAAAGTTAGGTTACATTAGGTAAAATTATGTTAGGTTAGGTTTGTTTTGACTAATAAGAATAACTTATTTAACTAATTTAACTTACGTTAAATCAAACTAGATTTACTCAACTAAGATTAGATTAAATTAGATTAATCATTTTACGTTAAATCAAGTTACGTTAGGTTAGATTAGTATATAACCATTGTGAAATGGAGACACAATCTATAGCGATGCTTTTCTTTTATAGTAACACTCGTTGATATAACTAAAACAATTTCAATTTTGCTTATATGTATACGTTTCAATTTTCATGGTATACAGTATGACATACATATAATTAGATGCAATTATTCATAATTACCAATGTATGGTTTTAGTACTATTATATGTTTCATGTAATTATCATTAATGACCATATGTAATTATATAAAATGTCTAAAAATAAGTAATTTATCTTTAAATTTTGAAAAGCGTCTCAAGCAGCGATATAAAAGATCTAAAACCTGTTGAACGCAATTAATTAAAATTACAATGAAAATCCGTATACAAGAATAAAACTTACGTTGTCCCCATTTGCCGGTCCTCGGATGAATATAATTCGGGTAGAGTCCTTTCGGTTTCTCCAAATTTTTCAGTACTTTCCTCACGTTCTCGACCTTGCTCTTGAAAACCGGATTACCGGTAATGTCGCTGAGGTAGGTGAATTCCAGGTGCATCGTGCCGATTTCGGAAAGTATGCTGCACCCGCTGCTGGCCCAACCATAATTCTTGCTAGCCTGGAAATCGTTCAAGGGAATATCGTGTTCTCGATTAGCCGTCGGGATAACTCTGCGAAGGATAAATCCTTCGACGAAGTCGAGCCACGATCGAACCGATTCAATTAAACGAAATAACAAAAGAACGACGTTGGTAACAAAGGGGCGGTAAATCCCCGCTGCGAAACTCGCACGATCTCTTTCTATCATTTTTGAAAGATAAATATTAACCCCTGTCGTGAAATTATCGGTTACGCTCGAGGTAATAATGAAAACGTTCGGTTTTCGCGCGGGTCTTAATCGAATTTTCCGTGGCGGGACAGGAGAGATTGAAAGAATGGATCTTTAATTATCCCGCAGGAAGACGGTGAAAATTGGGGCGGGTTTCTTTATCTAAGCGCATCGACGCCAGAAAATCTTTACGGATTTGCAGAAGAGTGAAAGTTTTGTGTTGATTCCATTGAAATTAATTAATATTTTTGCACTTCTGCTGTTCTCAATTTTTAATTATAAAAAGTTACAATTGTCATGGAACAAATGCAGTTATATTTACAGAAAAATCGGAATCGTGAAATAAAATTGCAATTATAAAAATTAAATTATATTCGTATTTAAAAAATTTTTTAAATATGAAATCATATAACTACAATTTTATTACATATTTCATTATTTCATAAAATTGGAATTGTAAAAATAAAACACAATTTTATAAAATTTTTATATCTCCTATTTTACAGTTGCAATTATAAATTGAAGTGTAAGAGTTGACCGATATATTATAATCTGGGAAATTAAATTAAAACTAAAAATTAAAGAATAAAAAGCAAGTAGACCGAAATTTAAAATTAAAAATCGCCACTTGACAATTACGAGCCGAAAGTTTGTATCAGCAGATTGAAAGTAGAAAATTAATAATCGTCCATTGCAGAGTTTAATTAAAAAGCAATTAAATACTTTACCACCGTCTACTTTTACATTAAATACTCAGCTTTCACGCTCCCAACTTTCGTATTTCTATAAAATTTACGATATAAATCGAGTTCCGCTAAATTGAATTAAAAAAGAACGATTCTAGATTTCATTTCCACAAACCGCAAATAGAATAAAAGAGAAAATACCAAACGGAATAGTAGATACATATCTCGGAAAGAAAAACGGCGAGAGATTCTGGTACTCGTAAATCAGTTCGCAAAACAGGAAATAAAAGCGACAGTATTTTTTATATCACAGTAAAATTCTGTCTCTTTTCATTCTTTATAACAGTAATACGAGGAAGAGAAAAGAAAACACGTGTGCAGAGAGGGCAGTAACCACGAAGAGGGTTTTTGTGTATAACATCAGAAACACAAGAAACAACGTCGATGGTTTAATTGATACAATATTGCCAAGTCACTCTTATGCGAAATGACGTTGCATGATTAATATGCAAATTCTTGATCGAACGTATAATAAAGCACTGAATGTACGTGTTTCGATGTTTTATCCACTTTTTGGTTCATATGCCTCCCCTTTCCGCTTCATCGTTTATTTCCTTTCTTAAAACGTGTATAATTTTTTTGGTTTATTGTTTTTGTGGGAGATAAAAATTGTATGTTTGATGTAAGGAAAAGGTTGCAATTTTAATGTTGATTTTGACTGTAATTGTAATTGTAATTTTAAGCTTAATTTTAATTGTAACTGCAACTGTAACTGTAAGTGCAACTGCAATTGTAACTACAACTGCAATTGTAACTACAACTGCAACTATAACTGCAACTGTAACTGCAACTGCAAGTGTAACTGCAGCTGCAACTATAACTGCAATACAACTGCAATTGCAACTATAGTTGTAACTGCAACTATAACTACGACTGCAATTGTAACTTCAACTGTAACTAGAACTGCAACTGCAACTATAACTGTAACTGTAACTGTAACTGCAAGTGTAACTGCAGCTGCAACTATAACTGCAATACAACTGCAATTGCAACTATAGTTGTAACTGCAACTATAACTACAACTGCAACTGTAACTTCAACTGCAACTAGAACTGCAACTGCAACTATAATTGCAACTGTAACTGTAACTGCAATTGTCACTATAACTGTAACCATAACTGTTTCTACAATTGTAATTGCAATTTAATAATTGAAAAAAGACGTGAAATCTACAGAATACAAAATGTAAAGATCTTATATGTATAATATCACATCCTCCGGGGGCGTTCAAAATTAGAATAATGGCGAACTAACTTCCCACGATTCTTCAAATATTTGTCTGACCGAAATATTCCGTCTATAGGCGGTTTCCCGATAAAAAGACTTCAAATCTGTAGAATGCAAAGTGTAGCCATTTTGTGTAACAGCACATTCTCGCGGGCGTCGATAATTCGAATAATGACGAATTAACCTCGCACGATTCCTAAAATATTTGTCTAACCAAAATATCCAATCCGTGGTCGCGTTCCAAATAATTGAATAATTATCGGAAGACTTCGAATCTGCAGAATGCAAAGTAGCCATTTTGTGTCACAGCCTATTCTCGCTAAAATCCGTAAATGGCGTATTAACTTCGCGCGATTCTCAAAATACTCGTCCGACCAAAATATTCAGTCCGTGGTCGCGTTCCAAATAATTGAATAATTATCGGAAGACTTCGAATCTGCAGAATGCAAAGTAGCCATTTTGTGTCACAGCCCATGCTCGCTAAAATCCGTAAATGGCGTATTAACTTCGCGCGACTCTCAAAATACTTGCCTGACCGAAAATTTCGTTCGACGACGTTCGAAATAATTAACATTAAAACAAGTTGGTGTCGGTACAGCGGTCGAGAGGAAACCGCGGAATCCGAGACTTACCCCGGTATGGAGATTGATGAGGGAATGAGGAATTCCGGTTTCCGTATGGAAAGCGGGCAACATCCGTTCGCCCAGCTGAGCCGCCTTATCCCGGAACATCACGTCCCCGGTGAGAGCGTAACAGGCCAGCAAGCTTCCCATGAAACGAATGTTCGTCTCGAACAGGGATATCTCGGAGTTCTGGAAAAAACAAGCAGAAAAAAGACACGCTTTCATTAATGCACGTCCATCTTTGCGGAAGAGCTGGAGGGTCTAATTCGACTGGCCGAGTTCCAGATATGGAAACGCAACGACCGCTACGAACACGCGACTTCAATTCATTTTCGAGAATTATCGTACTATTTCATAATTTGAAACTCAAGATTTTACAGGTTTACATACATTTAATAATTCGACGAGTTTAACTTCTTGTCTTAGATTGGTGACGCACTCGTGACGCACGGTACACTTGAACCTGAATTAAATCACATATTTTCACTTCAATTTAATTTTGGGTTCAATTGTAATTACAATTTGTGTGATCAAGGATTGCTGAAGGTAAAATGTGCTTAACATTTTAACTTTATTTAGTTGTTTTAACGTTGTAGCAATAAGTGGCTAACTGTGAATGACGCAACTGCCTGGAAAATTGTAACCTAACCTAAAAATTTGATAACCTTGATGACTTGATAATTTAGGATGCTTAATGATTCGACAATTTAAGGAGCTTAATAATTTGACAATTTAAGAAGTTTAATTTCATAATTTAAAAAGCTTAATAGTTTAACAATTTGGGGATCTCTACACCTTGATAATTTAGCAGTCTGAAGATCTCTATATTTGATGGTTTGATAAAATGATATTTTATGATCTAAAAAGCTTAATAATTTAATAATTTAAAAAGGTTCACAATTTGACATCCTGAAGATCTCTGTATCTAATGGTTCGACAATTTAATAAATTAATAACTTGATAATTTAAGATGTTTAATAATTTGACAATCGAAGGATTCCTCTATTTGATGGCTTTATAATTAGACAATCTGACAATCTCCATAATCGACAGTTCGGTAATTTCATAATCTGAGGATCTCGATAATTGATAATTTAATAATTTCACAATTTAAGAAACATGATTTGAGTACATGAAAGCTTGATAATTTGCAAACAATTATAGATAATTAGAGACGTGTCTATACTTGATTATTCTATAATTTTTAAATCAATTTATAATAATATGACATTATACGAACCACAATAATACAACTAAAATAACTCCACTAATACAACTAAAAGAACTCCACTAATACAACTAAAAGAACTCCACTAATAAACATATATAAATAAATAAATATGAATAACACTTGTATGTGTGTATAACACTAATAATGATATTCCAGTGCTTTATACGCGTACAAATCTATAAAAATATTACTGAAAGCATTAAAAAAGGAAGAAAACGCCAGTTGCATTGCACACCTGAGTCCAGGTGGCAGGGACCGGTTTCATACGCGATACACCATGGATTTGTGAAGTCAGATTGCTTTTTTGTGCTTCGTATACTTGTACATTGTTCGTTATACTAACTCACGTTGCTTGAATTTGCTTCTACTTTGTTCCTAACAAAAAGGACATGTGTGAATTTGCACATATGTAGCATTCAATAGTAACCATGTTGCATGCTGTAACTGTTTCCCATACATTTTCTCAGTTTACATTTTACCATGTTCTTCATTTTGATGCAAGAAATGATAAATGTTTTCTTGGTGCAAGAAATGAATATTTGGTTTACACAAGAAATGATTTATACAAGAAATGTTGTCACACAAGAAATAAATGTAGAACATACGATACTAAATATCTGTCAATAATTAAACTTGGCATACAAGACACAGTCTACAATGCACGTCAATAACAATCAGTCCAACATTTAAAAAATGTCGAACAAAATGTAAAAAATATCGAACAATTTACGTCTACATGTAAATATAACATTTATCGCTGCAAACTTCTGTCTAAAATAATGCACTGTCACAGTAAATATTTAAAACGATGAATAATTTCAGTGCAGTACTCGAATATTTTTATCACCTCTAAAACGATGTGTATGGAAATGGAATGTGAAAAAAATGTATCGAAGCTATTTTTTTCACATTTTAAATTGACAATGAGCCGGATACTTTTTCCGCGAGGTACACATTTTAACTCGGTCATAAAGGATGAATTTAGTTATTCCGCGTACCCAGCGATTTATGTGGAAAAAAATAAATTAATGTCTACTACTATTGTACACGGGAACTCGCTTGCAAACTGTCGAAACGAATTAAAAAGCTGAAACGACGAATTTTAATGAAATTTTCTCTATTGTTTTCTTCCCGCGTCAATTTCGGACTTAAGTTTTAATTTCTAGTTTTTAGGGTGATTTTTCAAATAATTCTCGAGTGTTAGAAGCTAATGAAGTCACGAATGGAATGCATTCTCCTCGGTTCGCATTATTCGAGGCACGTCTGCATTCTGGAAAAATGGAAGTGTGCAGTTGCATTTCAATTTTAAGTGAATCGCTTGGAGGTAATTTACTGGCAAAGACAGAACTTCAGAAACATGGTATAATTACGTATACTGAATTTAATTCTACGTCAGTCACAGAAATCTTTGTAGTTCGTGAATTTAACCACTATGATTTATTTGTAAGGTGCGTCAGTCAGAACTAGCTAATCACAGCTACAATATTAAAACGGACAAAGAAAATTAAAATGTTACATCAGTCCTGTATTCAGCAATTCTTGACTATGCAAATTACTGGACTTGAACCTCAGATTTATTCAAAATTCGAGTAAGATTTGTCACAATTGAAGTGCGAGTGCGTCACGAGTCGGATTCGTCAAAATAGTACAAGGGGTTAAAAATGCTAAAATTCAAGAATTTATAAAATCACAAAGCTCTTCAAAATTCGATATCCTTTTATCGCAGTAAAAAATTAATAAACGTCGCACAAAAGCTTGCGACTAAGCAATTTATCGTATATTTTCGGGCGCAGTGAAAAAAAATAGCGATCAGTTCGTATAAACCTGAATATACAATGGAGGGATTAAAAATGACTTTTAAATCCGATAGACGATATGAAAGTGTTCCGACGATACATAAAATCGTCCGAATCGATAATTTTACAACGAGCGTCATCCACAGTCGAAATACGAATTCGACTCGATTCGAGTTTATACAGCGGGGCTTACAGCGACGTTTGTTTCGTCGGTGTGCATCGCGATGCATCATTTTGCTGGGAAAATGCACCGACGCACCGTTCAGAAATGCAATTCCGACGGCTCGTGAATAACGCGGCTTTACTGCGATAAACTTGCGAGATTTAAAGTTGGCCGAAACTTGTATCCGGCTTTGCACGGGGCGTCTGCGAAGTGGCGGAAATTCGATGATTAAGTTTCCAGCTGGTGTTTAATGAGCTAAGATTATTATTAGTTTAGCGGGAGTTATGAAGTTATTTCCCAACGACAAACTGTCTGCAGCTCGTCTGCTTTGCTTTTCTTCTCTTCGTTATTCTATTTTACATCGAGCTTAATCATGTTGCTTGCTTTTCACTGTACCGTTGTTATTTCATTTGCTGCGCGTGCATTGACGTACACGGGTTCGTTTGTGTTCTCTGTTTAGATTTTCTTTCGTATTCATCGCGTGAACGTTTAGGTCGTTTACTGTCGTTGCGTATGATAATAAAGTACTCTTATCGCGGCGTCAGGTAGGCGTAAACGACAGAACATTTTACGGATAATATACGCATATTTTAAATTTCAATTTTTGAATTTATAAATATCTGAATTCAGGGACTTCTGCAACTTAGGACTTCAGAAATTTTGAAATACAGTCATTGAGAAATACAATAATTTAGAAGTTCAGTAACTTAAAATGTTTGGTAATTTAGAAATTTTTTATAATCCCAAATTCATAAACTTCTAAACTTTCAAATTTGTCCACGTTCCAAAATTGTCAAGTCCTTAAATTCTCAAATAACAAGTCGTTCAGATTCCCAAAATCTATATCCCTAAATGACCAAATAAAGTCACAAACGCACTCTATAAAGTCGAATCGCTTCATACGTGAAGGCGATCGATACCTCTTTATCTCCTAATAAAATGGAGAAGAATGTATTAATAGTTGTTCAGCGTGACGTAATCGTATCACTTTTACCCCACAACCGCATCACGGAATTGAATGTTCCCGTCACGGAAATCTCGTGTAGCCGTTACGAAAGCGATTACGTCTTTCTGGCCGACGCCACACCTCTGTCTTCAGCATCTCTCGTATTAGGATAAACTGCCGCGATTACGACAGGTGGAGCCGATCGTATTTCGTAATTTTCCTGTCGGTTGTATGGCCCTGCGAGATGCGGCAAATTGCAGCGTGCTATTTATGGCCGGTGTACGCACATTTCGTTGTATCATGCCATATCAGACACCTCGAACTTCCATCGATGGACTCCGGGAATCCAGTGGCTATCATTGCGATTAAAAAGAAAAAACTTCCATTATCGAACGCTTATCAATGCAACCGGTAGTTTCACGACTTGCGATTGATTCTTTTTACGGCGTTCACGCGAGTTCTTACTAGTATTTATCTCGCTTTCGTTAGCGGAACTTGGAGGAATTTATGAAAGTGATAAGGATTAAGGAATTTACGATCGCATATTTCTTCTGTACTGTACTTTTATTGTCCTGCTTTTGCACTTTACAGTATTGTGTTGTTTGAAATATTGTAAGTTACAAGTCGTAATAGTGTTACATTTCAAGCTACAAATTATGATGTTATAAATTATACTGTTGTAACATTGCACGTTACAAACTATAATATTGTTACACTTCAAGATATAAATTGTGATACTGTAATATTATAATATTACAAATTACCGCAGTTCTATGTATGCATTTCATAAATTTTTAATTAATAATCTTCATCCAAAGACCGTCACTAATCTTTCAATTATTTTTCCAGATAATCGCTCACCACCCAAGAATTAACTTAGCAAAATAACCTTGCTATCAAATCAGTAAATCAGTAAACAAGTTTCACTGATTAAAATTTCGAACATAGATAAAAATAAATGCAAACAGGAATATGTCATTTACATGTAATTTAAAGACGTTTAAAATGAAATTTATAACCGCGAATAAAGTTGAATGGTTGACCGTGAACTTAAAGAAGAACGTACTAAAAAACGGATAAATAAAATGTCGATGGACTACGAGCTAGGTGTATCAAGTTTACTTAGATAACTGGTTTGCGCAGTTGTTATCACAGTATCAAGAGGCACATGTTAATTAACCATCATTTTTTACGTTTCTAAATCAGATAACAGTAATATACCAGTTATAAACCAGATTCGTTAATGTCCCTTCATTCGTTACCGTCGCTGTCTTCATGTTCTTTCTAATTAATACCTATGCTGCACTGATTGCTACCTATGTCAGTAATTTTAAAAGCACGTTCACATACGTGTTTCATTTTAGCATCTGCAAGTTTGGAAATATAGAAAAATACAAATTTTAGAACCTCGGGAATTTAATAATAAAAAGTTGCATTTGGTTATTTAGAAGTTTGCAAATTTAATAATTCGAAGTTTATCACTAAATAATTGCAAGTATCGATATTTTCTAAATGCATCGAAAATATTCCTGTAAATAACACTCCACATTCAGAGCATCATAAACAATCAGTGTCTATTACATAAAGACCAACAATAACCCCCCACATAAAATTCCTAATAAAATTTCTAACCTAAGCAAAAATATAAAAAGCGGCAAAGCTGTTTGGCCCATGAAATAATTCGAAGATGGCAGTAAAAATTTGGTTTCTTCGTCAGCACACTTAACGAGTATTAACCATGCACCGGTTGTTTTACGAGGTCGTTAAGTTAAAAGGATTCAACGTTGGCCTCCATCAATGTTGGCCCGCGTTGCAACGGTTTCCGCTTCGACAGGTGTGTCGGATTAACTCGTTTACTTAGGGCCTAATAGCGAGACCTTCTTATTAAGCCGGTGCTTCGTTAAAAGGCAGCAGCTTCCTCTTGCTCGGTGGCCTTTAACCCGATTTCCGCCATCCGAAACTCGCACCCTCTTTCAATTTCGTGCGCCATTTTTTTTTTCCTCTACACGGTTGTTCCCCTGCTCGAGCATCCGCAGGCTTTATCCGGCGAAGATTCGATCGAACGATTTTGTAAGCGTGTCCGTTGCACAATCGTGGCCGTGAAATTTAATTTACAACCCTTCTCGGGACGGCGCTAATGAATCGACGCGAGAAATGAATTTCTTCGCTGGTTTTTGTACACCGGTCTCGGCTTTCCTTTTCGCTTCCGATCCGAAGAAACGTTTTTAATGTACCGTTTCGACCAGAAGCTCGTTCGATTACTTGTCGACTTGTTCGTTCCTTTGTTATTGGTTTACGGAAAATATTTCGTTCCGCGTCGCAGGCAACTTTTAATTAAAACGTCAGATTTTTGCGACGATTCGATTAATATTGGAATTCCTTTTTTTTTACGCGAGTACTGGGAACAATATGTCGACGATTTGTTCTAGAGACTGTATGTGGGAATTTATTAATAATCAATGCGACCGAATTCTGAGAGGTACAATATTTTAATCAACGTATTGTATATCGGTTTTTAATCGAGTTGTTGAAAAACTTCGATAACCATGATTTTATAGAGACAGATAATTTTATTCCAGTTATTTTTTATGTCTATTTTTGGTTTCATCGGATAAAATTAACTGTATTAATTTAGCTGAAGCATGGAGAAATGTATAAATTAAAATAGATCTGAATAATTGTATGAATTTATTGACAGAATTTATTAAAAATTGATTATGTTAATATATGAAGTTGTCCTATAATTTGTTCCATTTTTTACACAATTATTTTCCTCCTTCATTTTTGTATACAATTTTATTTATATTCGTCATGATGTTACTTTATATAACTAATTATTAGAATTTAAATATAACCTCTGAAATCACTTTAAATAATTTTGCAATTCTACAATAAAAATTCTGTAATATTATAAAAGACAGAGGAGATAAAAGAATGTATTTCGTTTTAAAAATGAAACAAACTATAGAACGAAAGATTATATACATTTAACGTATTAATGTCATAAAGCATTCAACCATAAATTTTCGATTAGAAAGCTCGTATCTGTCCGTGGTATCCCAATTCGCAATTAAAAGGTAATAAAACACGGTGGACGTAAACTTTTCAATTATTTCGATTACCGTTTCGTTCGCAACCTTTGGCCAACAAGTGGTGTGAATGAAATTAAAAAAACAGTTTCTCTCACGAATTCGTGATGGTCCACAATTTTGGTTCCCACCCTACTATCCTCGTTTCCAATTAATACATTCCGGACGTGCTGTATATGTGGATCGTATACTAATCGATGAGTTTTATGTTGTTTTACTTCCGCTCTTTTTTATCATGGAAGGAAACTGAATCGATCTTGTACCGAGTTCAATAACAACTGAAAGTTTTTATAGGTTTGTAGGTTTAAGTTTGTTAATTGAAATATTATGTGTGTAGAAATTGGTCATTTAATATGTTTGTATAAAACGAAATTTCCCAATTTCAAAATTCCCTACTTTCACAATTTTAACATTCCAGTAATCCCAAATTACCGAATTTCGAAATTCCCAAATTCCACAATTTCTTAATTTCTCAATTTCCTAATTTCCTAATTTCCCAATTTTTCAATTTCCTAATTTCTCAATTTCCCCAATTTTCCAATTTCTCAACTTCCCAATTTCCCAACTTCCCCAATTCCCAAATTCCCAATTCCCCAATTTCCCAATTCCCCAATTCCCCAATTCCCCAATTCCCCAATTCCCCAATTCCCAAATTCCCAAATTCCCAAATTCCCAATTCTCCGAATCACAAATCCCCAAATTCACAATTCCCCAAATCCCAAATCCCCAAATTCCCAAATCTCAGATCCCCAATTCCCAAATCCCCAAATACCAAATTTCCAAATCCCAAATTCCCAAATTCTGAAATAACTAAATCTCCAAGTTACCAAATTTCTGAATTCCTAAATTACCAAATTACGAAATTTCCAAATTTCCAAATCTCCAAATTCCTAAATTCTCCCTTTTCCCAAATTCCCCAAATTCTCCAAGTTCCCTAAATTTCCCAAATTTTTAAATTGTCCAAAATTTCCATATCCCCCAAACTCCTAAATTTCCTAAAGTTTCCCAACCCCTCTCCCCAAATTTCCTAAAACTCTGAAACACCCCTGCCAAATCCCCAAATCATTTAACCTGCCAAAAATCGCCAACAGACTACATCCTGCCCTACAACCGCATTATCCCTAGGTAAACCAGATTTGTCCCCGACCGTACGAAAGGTGCATCTAATTCCGAACGGAAGTAAGCTGCAGAATAACCGACAAAGATTCCCAGCCTTCCGCCTCTATTTCCGTTTATTCGACGCGTTCTCAACGGATCCAGATCCGGTCCTCGTCGTCTCGGTTCACGGCCAGTAAAATGGAATTGCGATGATTATTACGGTGTCGTTGGTGCGCTCACGGAAAAACGGGCATGCAGGAGAATGGAAGAAAGAAAAGAAGAGGAAAGGAGAGAATCGAGTGATCGTAGAGGACTGCTTAAGGAGAATCACGACCAAAGGGGTGGATCAGGTGGCGAGTCGGGTCGAAATTGGTCCTTGGCCAATATTGCGCGTTCCGACGCCAGCACCAATGCTGCCTTAACTATGAGATACGTGACGAGCCACCTTAATGATTCATAGACACCTCGGAACATCCACGAGAGGAGCGAATTCTCAACGACTCAACTATTGAATACTCTGCGTTCAAGTGCTCGCGAATTGAACACGATTTCCAGCATTTTCTTGGGTGAAAAATACGTGGGAAATTGTTTATGTTTCAGAATCAGAGTTTAATTGCTCTATTATCATATTGTCTTGCACTATTTTGACGAGTCTGACTCGTGACGCACTCGTGACGCACTCAGCTGTGATCGATTTCATTCGAATTTTTAGTACGCTTAAATTTGGATTTCAAGTGCTCGCGAATTGAACACGACTTTCAGCATTTTCTTGGGTGAAAAATACGTGGGAAATTGTTTATGTTTCAGAATCAGAGTTTAATTGCTCTATTATCATATTGTCTTGCACTATTTTGACGAGTCTGACTCGTGACGCACTCAGCTGTGATCGATTTCACTCGAATTTTTAGTACGCTTAAATTTGGATTTCAAGTGCTCGCGAATTGAACACGACTTTCAGCATTTTCTTGGGTGAAAAATACGTGAGAAATTGTTTATGTTTCAGAATCAGAGTTTAATTGCTCTATTATCATATTGTTTTGCATTATTTTGACGAGTCTAACTCGTGACGCACTCAGGACGCACTCAGCTGTGATCGATTTCACTCGAATTTTTAGTACGCTTAAATTTGGAGTTCAAGTCCAATATTTGTATAGTTAATTGTATAATACTAATTTGACATAACATTTCAACTTTCTTTATCTGTTTTAACATTGTGGCTGTGACTACTAGCCAGTGCTGACGCACCAGACAAGTCATAGTGCAAGGGGTTACAGTAGGCGAAATTGGGTTAGGTAGCCCGCAGAAAATTTTTATTTTATTTAATATACAGGGTGTTTTAATATTGTAGCTGTGACTAGTTGGTTCTGACTGACGCACCTGACACGTCATAGTGCAAGGGGTTACAGTAGACGAAACTAGGTTATGTTGCTCTTAGAAGATTGTTGTTTTATTTAATATACAGGATGTTTTGATATTGTAGCTGTGACTAGTTGGTTCTGACTGACGCACCTGACACGTCATAATGCAAGAGGTTACAGTAGACGAAATCAGGTTATGTAGCTCTTAGAAGATTGTTGTTTTATTTAACATAAAGAATGTTAACGATCAGTTAACGATATGAGGACATTATTAGAAGTTTATAGTGCGGGATATAAACATTCGCGACTTCTTAAGGTAAATTACTATTGATTTTTATTTGCACATTCCTTGCAGTTTCAGGCTGGAAAAGTATGAATTAATACAAGATCAAAAATGTTCAAATTTTGTGGAAACTATTATTAGTCCTAGTTTCTAGTTCCACGATATCAGGAAAAAGAAAATGGTATCGCAATAAAGGGGATGCAATTTAGTCTCCTTTCGAAAGAACGCAGCGAATGATCATCGGCGCGTGTAGTTCTATTCGCAATAATTCCAGCTAATCTCGCAGGCTCGTAGAAAACAATGCCAGCAGAGTGTATCCCCGGTTACGTCCCGGTTCGACGTAAAAAGCCCTGGCGCGTCGAGATACGAAGCTCATTTTCCTGGAAAGCACTTGCAACGGAGTCCGAAAGACGAGTTAGCATCGTGAAGGGAGCAAAAGTGGAGCATGCGAAACGTGCGTCGAAACTTGTTACTCACGAAAGTGCTTCCGTGACTATCGCCAGCCTTTGCCGGCACAGCCTTACAAGTGGCTGAAAGGCACGCGAGTAGCTTCACCTTTGCCCGAATCGACTAACAGCTTCGATCGACCGATCTTTGGCGAGTAATCATGTTCGAGTAATACGTCTGATGGTGCAGTTGGTGCCACACCGGAAAATTATGCACGCGACTTCGTGCGGTCTGTGATTACCGTTTGTACCCGCAAGCTGCAGGTCAGGTGCTTGTACAGGGGCACACGTGTGCACGATGTGTAGGTGTGAGAACACTTCGAATTTGGAAAGGGGTTAAATTTGAGAACGGTCGAGGATTTTGAAGATATTTGGGCAGTTGAGAATTTAGGAATTTGGTGAGCTGGGGATTTACGAATTTTGGCAGCTGGTAGTTTCAGAATTTATACTAAAATTGACTTTTTAGAAGAATTCAAATTAGGATCAAGATAATTTTTATAAGAATTAGAATTAAGATCAAAATAATTTTAACAAGAATTAAAATTTGAAATGAAATTTAAGAAATTTGCTGAAAATTTAAGAAATACGTGAAGGGTCTTGGAATCCGAGGATCTAGAGAATTTCAGAGTACTGCAGACACAGAAACCGTAGAATTTCAATACGAAGTTTAATCAAACGATCAAACGTGAAAATTCTGTCAATTTGCTCGTAAGTGGAACAATTTTCCAAGGAATAAATGTCCGAAAATACGAGTAGGTATAACCTATAAACGGTTGATGCGGATGATCGATTTCCGAGGGTAGATTTTCGTGTCGAGTGGTCCAGTTCAGAACTTTATTAAGAAGGTCGAAATTCTTGGAGAAAGAGCGAATGCTCGGTTATTACACCTAAATATATCTCTATGAGTGCTGCTCCCAAGGATGCTTGGCCTCGTTTTTTGTTTTAATACACTATTATTGCCCGCTCGTTATTGCTACGCGATGCAATATCAAGCTGCTCATATAGCGCCGTTTCCTCGAACCACTTTCGCGATACAAATTTAATTTCGTGCCCTGTTTAGACTTTCATTTCACAAGAATTTTATTATTCATCCCCGTCTTGTACACAATTTGTCGTTGATTTAACGACTCTTTTGTACGTTTGCATCGAAGTTTAATCACGGTACTTTATCATATTCATCTAACAAAGTGTATTACTCTGATAGTAATTGCTAATTACAATTATATAAAATTGAACGATTTTTCTACGTCCTTACGTTATTATTACTATTAATATTACTAAATTAGGTTGGATGTTCTTTAGGTAGTTCATAAAATCCCTAGATATTTATATTATTGGACCCCTGCATCTCTAGGTCCCTTACAAACCATATATCCTAAATCTCAATATCCCTAGATCTCGTCTCAGAACTCGCTGTATCCCTAGATCTTGATATCCCTCAACAAATGTCCTTAAATATCGATATCAAGCCATATATCCTAAATCTCAATATCAGATCCCGACGTCCTTCAACATCCCTAGATCCCCATACTTGAAGACACATAAATCCTTCCATCTATACACGTAAAGTCTAATCACCGTTAAACTGTGTTTCACATAGCGTTAAATTGAATCGCATCGAAGAGTTTTATGACCTCGCTATACCAGGATGCAGACAGTACCCACCGGCGAAATACCAACAACGTATCAGCATACAATAGAAGCATCAAAGAAGCAGAAAAAAGAAACAGGGAACAACACAGCAATTTTCCGCAAGTTGGCTACTAACTGACAATGCCGACGAAGTTCAGAACAATTCCCTTTCACGGACTTCAACCTACGATCGTTGTAACTTCGCGCCCCGGGCGATAATGTTCCTGCGGATGGCTGATAGAGACATTACGCTCGCACTTTAGATAACAAAACCATCACGGTAGCGGTACGAACCACGGCTACGTGTACCTAATACTCGAGCATCGTTTTTCGTTTTTTTTTTTTCGGAAAATATACATCGAGATCGCAAAGTCGATCTCGAGCGACCGAGCTTGCGTTTGTTGATTACCAGGCAAACGCTTCACGCTTCGGTTGCAACGAATCGTTTTCACGTTTCGTCAAAGAACTGCCAGGAATGGATCGAGTTGGGGAATAAGGGGTATTACACTGAGATTTTGCTGCGGTAAATCGGTACTTGAGCATTTAGGATATATTCTGGCATAAAATTCATAAATGCTGCTGGAGGATATATGAAAAATTCGTAGACATCGAGGTCGATGCTTTTGTGATAAATTTTGGAAATAAAAATTTTCCTAGAAAAATTATTAGAAATAAACATTTAAACAAAGTCTAGTTTTTTTTGTAACAATTTAAATTGTTCGCATATTTAAAAGTTGATCGTCGACAATCATATATGCTTAAACAAATTTTACATTAATATACATACATATGCATATATTTATATGTAAGTATAAAATAATAAAATGGTAGATTTATAATAAAAGTGTATATTAATCATATGCATCTCTGAAACAATTTTCAATTAAGTAATAGAATGAGATTTTTAATCGAATAATTAAGCAATACATTTTTCTGTATCTGTACAACTTAATCGAGTACTAACAAGAAATTTCAATTAAATTCGTTGTATTCATCTGCCTCGATGTTCATTATCGATCAAGATCGATAGTCGATTATTCATTATACGAAATATTCACCCTCCAATGAACCGAACTACACCCCCGTTTCATTATTTATTCCCACTTTTTACCTTGAAATTAGCTGATATTATGTTTACACAAAGGGCGGTATTAAATGATTGGCAGGAGGCGCAATTTAAACAGCGTTTACCCCGCTGTTTACACGGAAGGGGTGGTTTCTAATCCGTGTAACTGCAATTATGTCACGTGCAGAGCCATGAATTACGCTCACCCGCTATTTCGATATTTTCTATTCTGTCTCGTCCAGCAATCATTAATAATTTCTTTTTCTTGCAATAAAGATAAAGGATTTTCCTATATCGCATTCGTTCGTGTCCTAGCAGATTCGTGTAAATACTATAATGTCAAGGGTGGTTTTTGCTGCGTTTTAAGATTGATCATTAAAGTAGAAAGCTTGCATATGAAGTTAAACCAATTTTTCAAATTCACGAATTTCTATATTTTCACATTCATTTCTGAATATTTAGATTTTCAAATTTTCAGGTTCTCGAATTCTCATCTTTCTAAGTCCCTAAATTCTCAAATTATATTCCAAAAACCATAGATTCCCAAATTCGGGAATATACCGATTTGGGGATGTAGGAATTTGCGGATATAGCGATTTGCGGCGGAAGCAATTTGGGTATGTAAGAATTTGGGAGTATAGGAATTTGGAAATGGAGGGATTTTTCTATTCTGACCCACTGGAGTCACAGCTATTTGGGGACATAGCGATTTGGGAATATACCGATTTGGGGACGTAACGATTTGGGTATGTACCGATTTGGGTATATACGAATTTACGGCTGAAGCAATATGGGTATGTAAGAATTTGGGAGTATGGGGATTTGGGAATGGAGGGATTTTTCTATTCTGACCCACTGGAGTCACAGCTATTTGGGGACATAGCGATTTGGGAATATACCGATTTGGGGACGTAACGATTTGGGTATGTACCGATTTGGGTATATACGAATTTACGGCTGAAGCAATATGGGTATGTAAGAATTTGGGAGTATGGGGATTTGGGAATGGAGGGATTTTTCTATTCTGACCCATTGGAGTCGCAGCTATTTGGGGACATAGCGATTTGGGGACGTAACGATTTGGGGATGTACCGATTTACGGCTGAAGCAATATGGGTATGTAAGAATTTGGGAATGGAGGGATTTTTCTATTCTGACCAATAGGAGCTATAACGTCAGCCTCAGGCGCCAACTCGTGGGTTGACATCGCTACTCTTCGCAACCCTGAACCTGGCGCGTAGGAGGCTGACCCAGGTGGGACGCACCTAGCCCATCTTGAACAGTCCCCATGTAACGTTCTACCGTTCGAGGTGAAACGTTTGCCAACTGTCCTTAAATTGTCTTTAACTATTGCCGAACCAATACTACCGCCGAAAACATGTGTCCATTTTTCTATTCTGACCAATCGTAGCTCTTTTAAACATAGCCTCTTCACGCGCCAACTCGCGGGTTGACATCGGTATGCATCGTATATTACATTTTTATTTCTGGTCCGTGCAATGTAAAGACACGTATATATCTACGTACGTATAGTACACCAGAGAATGAAAATAGTTCCGAACAAGTTGATTACAGTTTCCTCAGCGAGAAAAGGGGGTAGTTTTCTTAATCAGCATCTATGAACCCGGCTCGTGATAGCGGAACGATGAAAGTGCAACGTGTAATGCAAACTTTATTAACTTTCTGTGTTACTAACAGCTGCTTCTAGTCTAGGGCTTGCAATTTCTGCTTTCGATATAACCTTTGATTACTCACCAACAATCGATTATGTTCTTTGTTTGGTTAAGTGCCGTTTATGTTATATCCACAAGTTTATTTTTGTTGTAACACTTATGGTTAGGTGAAACTTCTTGTGATTTCACATATTATATTTTAGAATATATCTATATATATTATCTTTTGTAACATATTGTATTTGTATATATTTATTTTTGTGACATATTGTATTCAAACATATTACTTTTTGTCACATATGATATTTGTACATATTATTTTTTGTCACATATGGTATTTGTACATATTATTTTTTGTCACATATGGTATTTGTATATATTAATTTTTGTAACATATGGTATTTATACACATTACCTTTTATAACATATACATTTATACATATTACGTTTCATATGTATTTATACATATGTTACAATTTATAACATATTACTATACATTTTGTGAAACTGCTCGAGTCTAGCAATCGACAAAAATACGATTTAAATTACTGTAATGACTTCCTACGAATTTCATCCCCAACAAAAATAAAAACCACAGGGTGCAAAAAAATAGAGAAATATTTCCTATTTCTCGAGTTTCGTATAACTATCATTTTCTTCCAGTGCTGGACACACGGCGTAAAAGTCATAGTTACACGATGTAAAAATCGTCGAAATAGGGTAGATAATGATATGAAATACTCCTGCAGAGAATCAAAGGCATATAGAGTTCAACACTCTCGGGAAAATAATATTTTCTCTTCGTATTTTTCTACGCGTTCTAACCACTCCTCTATCGTTAACTTATAGCATCGTAGCAACCACGTATTGCTAGGATACGGTGTTTGTACAACGGTTGCTACCCTTTTAGTCTCAGTTGGCGTTGGTTCATCAAAGGGAAAGAACGTACTGTGCGTTGCTGCTTTTTCATTGCAATCTACTGCTTTCTGAATATTGTTCTTCAGTGCAAGTATCTGTGTTTTAATGTAGAGCGGTGTTTATGGGTGTGCAACCCTTATGGTGTCAAAAATGTGAAGCTCTAGTGGAACGTTGTGTTTACGTGCTGACAGACATATTTTAACATAACCTCTGACGGTGTAAAAAATTTGAAAGTCGAGAGTGCGAAATGTATTAACACTGTTAATATTTAAAATTTTCTATGCAAAGTTAATTTTTTATATTGCCACGCAATACGAGCTTACGAGGGAGGATACTCTTCGATTTCTCTCAGTGAGTTTACGTCCGCCGAAGGAAGAAGTCGTGTTAAAACGTAGGCAAGTGTTTGAAGTGAATTGTTGGAATGACTGGTGAAGGTGATCTAACTTTATATTATATTACAATAATATGGACAATGCAGGAGATGATGAAGTTCAATTATGAAATACAAGCAAACGAGGTAGATAATCAACTTAGCTAATAAGATTTGTTAGTTAATTCTTAATAGTTACACAATGCACATCGTCAGAATCAAGTTGAGGTTGCAAGTGAGGTATGATAGCACTCCACATAATAAAAGAACAACGAATTTATTCCAGTGTCCATGAACGTTGCACAATTAATCCCTCCTTCCAGATTTTTAGTTCATCCAACAATTATTGCAAGGACAGCAGCACAGTAAAGTAGGATATAGATGTTTTTAAAAGCTGAAAAATGAGGATTCAATATAGAATATTAGACATGGTATTAAACATACCACTGCAAAACCATCGACTGACGGAACATAGACGCTTAGAAAGTTGAATGACAGATCTTTGTTGCTACACAATATGATCAGCTGTAACAATTTCTGTGTTGCTATAGATGCTTCGTACCAGTTGGTATTGTATCTGTAATTGTAGACAACGATGTATTGCTAAGTTGAACGACAACCAGACTTAAAAAGTGTCAGTTGAAAAAAATTCCTTTAATGGTTTATTGACATTGTAAGCAAACATAAAGTTATTTGTAATCAGCATATAGGTAGTTAACGGTTAAGCTGCTCAAATTACATGGGAGAATTTTGTGCACAGAATATTTTAACAGAATTACGTTATTAGAGAGATGCTGTCCGCGCTGTCGATCATGTATTGCATTGCAAGGTTCATCCAAAACATGTATCCCAGTGTAGAAGTGAGCAGCAACACGGATAAAAATGTCTCCCTGATATCTGATAAGTGAAGCACTGCTTCAGACAGCTTTAACAAACAAACAATTTTCAGAATCCTTATGATGCACGTATTTAAGAATAAAATGATTTCCATGTCAACTGATATAAAGTTACACAGTAGGAATTACTCACGCAAAAAAAATGACTGCTTAAGGCAATCACGCCCAATATAATGGCGGGAACGTACGATATTTTGCAGTGGTTTTTATAGTCATATACTAATCTTCAAAGACATACGCAATCAGTTAATATATTGTGATAAATATAGAAAAGGCTTGGTTTAGACCAGGGGTCCCATGGGGTTTGCCTATGAATGGTCCTCCTCGAGGTGAACGAAATTTTAAAGTAGAGAAATGATTAAATAGTTAATTGAATGCCGATATCTGAGCATTCAATAATACATTGACATAACTAAAATCCCATAGATTGCAGATACAATTTATTAGTACAATTGTTCATATGAGACTGTATTATGTAGTAAGTCCCAAAACATATAACAATAATATTCATTTCGAATATATATATTTTTTGCGCCATAAGTGCAATGTAAAGAGTCGTAGGAGTACTATCAGACAGAACTGAAGTAATTCGAAAGATGCAAAACTAATAGCCACTTGAATATTTTATTCATTTCCTTCTTCAATCGTTACTTGTAAGCTACTTATGAGCAATTATTCATATGCTGTATATTACAAAAGAAAATCGAGTTTTTCGAGGAAAACCATGCTTTAAAATATTAATGCAAAGACAAGGCTAAGGAACTCTGGTTTAAACTATGAAATTCAACATATTGGGATTGGTTAGTAAATATATAAAAATAGTACGTATATGCATAAAAGAAGGATACTCACTGAAGTGTCATTTTGTGTATAGTAACACCACTAACGATGTAATTGAAACTTTTATTACTTGTACAACCGCGAGGAAGATACGCCACAGACGATTCCGCAAGAACAGCTTTTTGGTAATAATAACTAAGATCGATAGATCACAGCATTATCAGAATAGATAGTAGAACTTTGTTTTATTTGATTCAGATAGGACGTACATACTATGAATAATATACATGAATTATTTGAATGTCGGTCTTACCTAGCAACTTCAAATAAACCAGCGAAATGTGTGGCAATCATAATCATTAGCGATTCTGCCCCAACAAATACAGTTACGTCGACAATCACCGTAGAGTATGACAGAAAAGTGTGGAGAATCGGACGTTGTTCTTCGTCAATCCAGAATTCAAAATCTATTGGAAACTTTACTGGGCGTGACTCATTAAGTGGTAAAATTTTGTCCATAATAATAGGAGATATATGGTATAGTATTATCATACACACTGAGGGATAACAAAAGGCTGTAAAACATATTATGTATTCGCTGAATTACTTTCGGAATATCAAACTTTTCCAGATTTTCCTCACCCGCAAAAATTATCACGAGACGATCTCCGTAAGAAGCGTGGATCTGCATGATTCGAAGTATGTCGTCATTATTCGTGTTCCAATAAAATCTGATTTGATCTAGAAATCCTTTTACCTATATTTTACAGTAAGATTCATATGAACAATGCGTAAACATCAAATCAATTTGGCATACGCAACTTACATAATCAATCCGGTACCACGTTACATGATATCTAAGAAATGCGACCGTTGCCATTACTATAACTGATATTATCCTTAGCACACGAAACAGATTCTTCTCTACAGTGGAAAAAGCTAAAAACTGTCGATATTATTAACATTTTCAAGTAGTCCACTAGTCCCTACGTATACATAACGTTCATATACATATGTGTGAATTAATTCTCGAAAGCAACTGGAAAATTTATACCTGAGCAATTATAGATACCCAAATAATGAGACTGATGATGCTATTCTGACACAGTCGAAATTTTTTCCCTGTGTACGGCCAAAGACCTATTACCGATGGGAAAAATATACACCAGGTATAATGGTCCTTCAAAGCTGCCATCGTCTGCAGTGACTGAAACACTACTGATCTCCGAGTCACCAGTGCACCTTCCATTTCACCTCTCCCTTCGCAAATATTACCTCTTCGAACAATTTTCAAGAAAAATATCGCAAAAATTCTCTCGATGCAACACAATGATTGACAGGGCGCACGTCTGTGCAATTACTTATTCATACGTAGGTAGGGTGCGAATAACGTGGCCGGTGGGTACAGCGTGGTGATGTTATAGTGCCATTAAAAAAATGATAGGGTAAAGTAAAACTGAGAGAAGAAAATTTTCTGTGTAAAGTTAATTTTTCATATGTCCACGTAATACGAGCTTACGAGGGAGGATACTCTTCGATTTCTCTCAGTCAGTTTACGTCCGCCGAAGGAAGAAGTCGTGGTAGAACGTAGGCAAGTGTTTGAAGTGAATTGTTGGAATGACTGCTGAAGGTGATCTAACTTTATATTATATTACAGTAATATGGACAATGCAGGAGATGATGAAGTTCAATTACGAAACGTCAGCAAACGAGGTAGATAATCAGCTTAGCTAATAAGATTTGTTAGTTGATTTTTAATAGTTATACAATGCACATCGTCAAAATCAAGTTGAGGTTGCAAGTAAGGTACGAAAAGAAACCACCAAATAAAAAAGCAACGAATTTATTCCAGTGTTCCATGAACGTTCCATGACTAATTGCTCTTCCCAGCTTGTTAGTTTATCAAACAATCAGAAGATTCATTTCAAGGATAGCAGCATAGTAAAGTAGGACACAGATGTTTTTAAAAGCTGAAAAATGAGGATTCAATATAGAATATTAGACACGGTATTAAACGTACCACTGCAAAACCATCGATTGACGGAGCATAGATGCTTAGGAAGGTGAATGCAAACTTTCTGTTGCTATACAATATGATCATCTGTAACAATTTCTGTGCTGATATAGACGTTCTGTACCAGTCGGTATTGTACCTGAAATTATAGACAACAATGCATTGCTAAGTTCGACGAAAACCAGTACGACATAAAAGGTGTCAGTTGAAAGAAATTCCTTTTAATGATTTATTAACATTGTAAGAAATCATAAAGTTATTCGTAATCAGCATATAGATAGTTGGCGGTTACTCTGCTAAAATTAGGTGGAAAAATGTTGTGTACATAACATTTTTTATCACATTTACGTTCTTAAAGAGATGCTGTCCGCGCTATTGATCATGTATTGGACTGCAAGGTTCATCCAAAACATGTATCCCAGTGTAGAGGTGAGCAGCAACACGGATAAAAATGTCTCCCTGATATCTGATAACTGAAGCACTGTTTCAGACAGCTTTAACAAACAACTTTCAGGATCCTTATGATGCACGTATTTAAGAATAAAATGACATCAATGCCAAGTGATATAATGTTGCACAATGAGAATTACTTACGCAAAACAAATGACTGCTTAAAGCAATCACACCCAGTATAATAGCGGGAACGAACGATATTTTGCAGTGGTTGTTAATGTCATATAGAATTCTTCAAAGACATACGTAGATGGTTAAGTTAAATATTGCGGTAAATACAGAAAAGGCTTGGATAAGACCACGGGTTCCGATGGGATTTGCCTATGCTGTAGGCATGATCCTATTCGAGGTCAACGAAATTTTAAAGTAGGGCAATGATTAAATAGTCAATTGGATGTCGATATCTGAGCATTCATCAATAAAAGATTGATATAACCAAAATCCCATAGATTCCAAGCACAATTTATTAGTACAATTGTTCATATGAGGCTGTATCATGTAGTAAGTTCGCGATCATACAGTAAATATAAGTGAAAAAATACACTGAAGTTAATGGATATGTAATGACGACCAATAATATTAATTTCAAATATATATATTTTATACGCAATAAGTACAATGTTAAAAGTCACAGGAATACTATAAGACGGAATTGACGTAATTTGAAAGACGCAAAAATAATAGCCACTCGAATATTTAATTCATTCCTTCGTTAATCGTTATTTTTAAGCTATTTCTGAACAATTGTACATATGCTGTATATTATAAAAAAAATGTAAAGTTGTGCACGAGGAAAACCATGCTTTAAAAGATCAATGCAAAGAAAAGGCTAAGGAACCCCGGTTTAAACATTAAAATTATTGTACGCCGGAATTGGTTAGTAAATATATGAAAATGGCACTCATATACATAAAAGAAGTATACTCACTGAAGTGCCATTTGATGTGTGGTAACACCACTAACGATATAACTGATACTTTTATTACTTGTACAACCGCGTGAAAAATACGGCACAAACGATTCCGCAAGAACGGCTTTCTGGTAATAATAACTAAGAACGATAGGTCACAGCATTATTAGAACTTTGTTATTAGATAATAGAACTTCGTTTCATTTGTTTCAGATAGGACGTACATTTTCATGAATAATATACATGAATTATTTGAATGTCGGTCTTACCTAGCAACTTCAAATAAACCAGCGATATGTGTGGCAATCATAATCATTAGCGATTCCGCACCAACAAAAACAGTTACGTCGACTATCATCGTCGAGTACGAGAAAAAACTGTGGAGAATTGGATGTTGTTTTTCGTCAATCAAGAATTCCAAAGCTACTGGAAACTTTACTGGGCGAGTCTCATTAAATGGTAAAATTTTATCCATAATAATAGGAGAAACATGGTATAGCATCATCATACACACTGAAGGATAACAAAAGGCTGCAAAACGTACTATGTATCTACTTAATCGCTTTAGGAAATTTAAACTTTTCAAGACTTTCCTCACCCGCAAATATTATTACAAGACGCTCTCCGTAAGAAGCGTGGAGCTGCATGATTCGCAGTATGTCGTCATTATTCGTGTTCCAATATAGTTTGATTTGATCTAGGAATCCTTTTATCTGTATTTTACAGTAAGATTCATATGAACGTTCCTTAAACATCAAATCAATTTGTCATACGTAACTTACATAATCGATCTGGATCCAAGTTACATGATATCTAATAAATGCGACCATTGCCATTGTTATAACTGATATTATCCTTAGCACACGAAAGAGATTCCACTCTATAGTCGAAAAAGCTAAAAACTGTCGATATTATTAGCGTTGTCAACTTTCATATGTGTACGAATTAATTCTCGAAAGCAACTGAAAAATGTATACCTGAGCAATTATAGATACCCAAATAATGAGACTGATGATGCTATTCTGCCACAGTCGAAATTTTTTGTCTGTGTACGGCCAAAGACCTATCACCGATGGGAAAAATATAGACCAGTTATAATGGTCCTTCAAAGCTGCCATCGTGTGCAGTGACTGAAACACTACTGATCTGCGGGACACCAATGCACCCTCCATTTCACCTCTCCCTTCGCAAATATTTTACCTCTTCGAACAATTTTCAAGTAAAATATCAGAAAAATTGTTTGGTCGCTGCAAAATGATTGACAATCTGCACCATTTGAAGATTAATTATTCATCTTAAGATAGGGTGAAATAAATCGATCGATAGGTATAACCCTTCTGTGTGTGATGGGTCATTAAAAAGATTATGGGGTGCACGAAATGGTGAGAGAAGAAATTTTTCCGACTAATATTAAATTTTTATATTTCCGGTGTGTGTGTGTAAGTCCACAACTGCTGTTCATCGATCGTTCTCAGTCGCTTTGCTTTCTTCGAAGAGACAACACGTGTTCAGGAGCAGACGAGTGTCAGCAGTGGTATGTTAGGGGTACGTTAGGGGTACGTTAGGGGTACGTTAGGGGTACGTTAGGGGTACGTTAAGGGTTGTGATAAATCTGAGTGAGTTTTTCGTTATAGTTTTGCCTCCAAATTTGATAGTTTTGTTTTCTGTGTATATAATTTGATACATTAAACCGTGACATTAAGAACCTTATGTACGCTTCTCAGAAGTATGGAACAAAGTAACCTAAAGAATTTTTATCATAGACCGATATGTAATAATAGATACCGTCATATCACTGATTCCTATACCTAACGATATAAGAATCGAATGATTTGGGAGTTTGAGATCTAGAGTTCTGAAATGTCATCCCAAACGATCTGTTCTTCCATGAAGACGAAAAACTATAGTCACAGAAGCATCCTAAATCAGTACGTAACCTTATTTGGCGTATTAACCAACCCTAAAGCAACTTAGATTCCTTGCAATGAAAAACGTCATTAATTGATCGATATAGAAAGTAACATCGTTTCCTTCGCTGTAACAAAATCATGAAAAGGAAGACACGCAGTGTTACCCCTGTGTGTTTTCCTGTGTAATAGAGCTGCACTTACATTCGAGCATCTTACACGCAAAACAGATGGTCTTTTACAGCGTTATGGAAATTTAATGTCGTTCAACTTCCCGTCCGTGTCTGGCTGTTTTATGCCCCGAGCCCAGCTCCCTCTATCACTGTATTTTGCTCGCTCATTGTAGTCCCGTCTCGCGCAACAAGTTGTTTTCTATCCCGACTAGCGACGCGAACAGTCTGCGCGACGAATCCGCTTCAAATAGCATTCCGCTCGGAACAATACGCTCCGGGCGTATGAGGGATGATTAGCGAAAGAGTATTGTGAACACTCTTTCATTGAGAACTCTGTTTGTCTTGTGATTTCGTTCGAAATTACTGCGGAGCTCGCGAGAAGGCGTGTGGGGTGAAACGGGTGTACTGCACACTCCTACGCACACACACGTACATTTGACAATTACAATTACAATTACACACACGTATATTTTACAGACTGACAAATTTTCAGACTTCAACTATAGAAATTTAGAATTATAGAATTATATAATAGAATTTTAAATTATGGAAATTTTAAGTCTATGGGTGCAGAGTTTCAGAATTTACAAATTCGAGAATTTAGAAATTGCAAATTTTGAAGTTTGAAAGGCTTGGATGTTCGAAGCTGCAAAATTTGTAATTTTACTGAAGAACTATTATCAAATGAACGAATAAAGAATTGTGGTCAAGTGAACGAATGAAGAATGATAATCGAATGAACGAATAGAGCATTATAATTAAATGAAGAAGTAAAGAATAATTGAATGAGCGAATAACCAGATAAACTCGACTAACGTAAAATTATATTTTTCGTCCGAATAACACACAACTCTTTACATATATGTATTTCCATAATGCATGTATTTTTTATACATAGATGCGTTATCGTAGAGAAACCCTTTAAGGATGTTACAAGTTTACCATCTGGTTGAAGCACGTGTTCCTTATTGGTTTTCCGCATAAAGACTAATAACAATTTAGGTAGAGAAATGGCACGGCGCCACGTGTTCATACACCCTTATTCTATTAAGTGATATACACAACCCGGGAACCATAAATTTCACCAGAAATACCACCTGCAGTCTCCCGCAAAATCACCTAAATAAATATTTCGTGCTATTATATCATTTCTCATTCGCAATATTTTGTTTTACATCGCAATTTTAAATATACATATTTTCCAGTCTTTCGTTATTATTCGCACTTTTTAACTTTTATTAATTTATCACGGTTAACTGTAGATTTTTAACAGCTTTGTTTTAGAAACATTGGCATTTACTTTCTGAAATTTTAATCTAAAATACCTGATTGTACAATTTTTAAATCTGAAGGTTCAGTCTCAAAAATTCCAAAAAAGTCTTAAGTCACAAAAGTCCCGAAAATCTAAAAAATCACAAAAGTTTCACGAATTAAATTCCAGAAATGTATGGACTCGTACTAAAATAATTTGCGTCAATCAAGCTCTTAATAACACTTCCTCAACATTTAATATTTATAAAAAAATATATTTTTCGTAAACTTGCAAGGTGTAAAAAGTTATTACAACTGCAAAGCTACAAACACCTTAAAAGACATAAACGAAGACATTAAACAACACAAATTTGCTAAAAATTGAATGTCTTGAAAAATACATATTTACATATTTTATCGAAGAAACAAAAGTTATGAGTAATACTCTTACTTCCGTCAAGAGTCACTTGAGCTACCATTTTGTTTTCCGATTCGAAAAACGCGTTACGCAGAAAGCGGTAGGTGTTTGTTGAAATAATAAGACGCTTGAATGATATTCATAAACGAAGTTCGATTCATTGATACGAGTGCATGTGCGGTGACTCACAGTGTGTTTCACAGTGAGTCACGCGTGTTGATGTTGATGACATGCATGCATTGTCGAGCCGAGAGCTGAAAAGATCATTGTATAGGGACAATGAACGATTTCTATTCGTCGAATGTCTTTGAAGAAGGATTTTAATAAAGCAATACGTTGTCTAAGAATAATAGCGGACAAAAGGTGAGGATCTTCATTGAAGTCAGAAGCACAGCTCGGAAAAAATATTCAACAAAGACGTGAATTTAACCGAATCTTATAACAGACTTATGAATACAAAATAGAATAAAAATCGTAAGAAATACGATTTCTTAGTTAAGAAATTGTATTCGATACAGATTTTTATATCTTCTCAAAATAATCGATAACCTCCGTTCGGAGGATTATATTTTGTTCACGAATTTTTAACGAGATTTCATTTTTTCAATGTTTTATGCATGATTTGTATTAATCTTTGTACAAACATTTCTCGCGGGATTTCGTATTTATGGTACGAATATTTCATTTAAATCCGATCAAATTTTATGAGAATTATAGAGTCACGATTTAATATAAAACTCTCCAAATATTTTATTTATGAAACTGTAATAAAACAAATACATCCATTAAATGTTTGCGCGTCGAACAACAATTTAATGGAAATTTCGTAGCATGAAAGGTGTAACATTATTTGACGACACGAAAGTGCATCAAGTTAAAGCATAATATTTAACAAAAAGGATTACATAAACAATGAATCAATATTTTTAATAAAATGCAAATGGGTGTAAATCCATTCGTATCGAGAAATCCATGAATTCTACGTGTTTTGTTGTTTCGAGATTAATAATGTTTTTATTGTGTAACATGAAAACAGCAAATTATAAAATTCCACCACGATGTAATAAAAATCACAAAATCCATAACCATTATGGGATATAAACGAATGGAAATGAAATAATCGTTAATGGAAAACAACAAGCTGAAAAACAGCTAATTCACAGCTTATTTCAACAACAAATCAGCTACTTTGTATTTAAATATTACGGAGAAATATATGTAGCTAGAGGGATTTAGAAATACACTAGATCTCAAGCTATTGGGACCTACGGATTTAGAAATTTGGGCTTGGAAATATAGGAATATAGAAATTTTTGGGGATATAAAGATTGGGGTATCTAGAGATATTGGGATGTAGGGATATTGGGACGTAGGGATATCGGGACGCAGGGATATCGGGACGCAGGGATATCGGGACGCAAGGATATCGGGACGCAGGGATATTGGGACGTAGAGATATTGGAACGTAGGGATATTGGGATGTAGGGATATTGGGATGTAGGGATATTGGAATATAGGGATACTACGATATAGTGATACTAGAATATAGAGATACTGGAATATAGGGATACTAGGATATAGAGATACTGGGATATAGAGATATTGCAATACTGGGATCCAGGGATACTGCAATCCGGTAATGTTGGAATCTAGAGATAGTGCGATCTCATAATATTGGGATTCAAGAATATAATGTTAACCACATTAATCGTGAATATCAATTCCCGTGCTGGAACGGATGAAAAGTGTATCGAGTAACAAGATAATTAAATTGTTTTCTGTTGTTTCAGAAGTGACAAGCTAATTCCTACTCGGCGAACCGTTACGGAAGCGAGCAGAAATCAGGAGCGGCGTTCATATAAGAAAAATCTTAATCGAAAGCTCCAGGTACGGCGAGCACGTAGTTGCTTCGAGCGGTTCGGTTGTTTTAACGGCGAAGCAGCGTAACGGAGCCCAACTCGGTGATTTATGCGCCGTTTCGAGGTGAGCAATCGCAAAATTGCTAGTCGCTAGGACCCCGACCGGCATAACTGATTGCTCGAAGCGTTACGGTATCCCTCTGATGTCCTTCCTTCCTTCCTAACAGCCTACCTATCTACAATACCGGTCAAAAGTACGGGACTATTGATCGGTAATGATGTACAGCGAAATTCCTTAAGGTATCTAATCGTTTGATATCTAACGGAGAGATATTCAACGGCTAGATATGTAACGGTTAGATACCTAACGGCTAGATACCTAACGGCTAGATACCTTATGGTACGATGTTTATGGTAATGGTAAGATGTTTAGTGGTATGACATCTAACGGTTACCCAAATGTTAGTTTAATAGCTGTTGGTCAGATTTCTAAGGATCAGATATGTAATGATAAGATATCTAACGGCTAGATATCTAGTGGTAAGATTAGTAATAGCTTGATATTTAACGGTTACATATCCAAATGTCAGGAGTTCAATAGCCGATGGTCAGATATCTAAGGATCAGATATGTAATGATAAGATATCTAAAGGTAGATATCTAGTGGTAAGATATGTAACGGTTTAACACCGGACGGCTAGATATATAACGGCTACATGTCCAACAGTTACAAATTTAATAGTTAACGGTCAGATATCTAAGGATAATACTCAGGTGTCTAACGGTTAAATGTCTAATGATCAGATATGTAATATCTGATAGTTACAGATATTTGATGGTTAAATATCTAATGGTCAGATCTAATCACTTTATTCTGTATTTTAGGAAGGATAACTTCGTGGATTGGTAAATTTTTAGAGCCTGAAGCTTTGCAGATTCACACAAGGACTGAAGTGGGGTAATTATGATTGTCAACATACAACTTTCACGGACAGGTACGTAATTACAAATTTTAGTACGACAGAACTGAAAAATCTCAGTTCTAAAATTCTAAAATTCTAAATTGTCGGAATTCTCAGATCTCACTATCGCAATCGATGAAATATTGTATTTATTGCTTTATGTGAACTACAAAAAACGTAATTTTGAATAGAATGTTCATACATATACTTTTGGTTGGCAGTGTATATCCACCTACGTACCCAATGAACTTCTACTCGATGATCGCTTAGACACCGATTCGTGTGGGCATGAGATCGTGAACATCGATTTGTGGCTTGTTCGATCGACAATGTACGGTGTAACGGGCTTCTCGATTCTTCTGTTATTGCAGGAAGTTCACAGAAAACCTCTCTAGGGGTTCTATACTCATTTCGGGGAAAATTATGGTAAGATATGTATTATTTAATTCGTTAGAACGTAAATCTGCGTATGGACATAACATATGTTTTGCACAAATATTTATTTTCTTTATTATTTCAACTTTTAACTAAGGCCGTGTATTAGCTGTGCTTATTATCATTATAAAACTTGTAGAAATCAGTGAGTAACCAATAATGGCTGCTGCTGAGGTTCCATATAAAATTGTGTCCATTTAAATCGAATATTATCTTATTTCTTCTTAAATATGTAACTTATTATTACCTATAGTGGAAAATACTGTATTTAAAAAATAATAAACACCTACATATATGTATCTACATATTTCGTAACAATTAGTGGATCACTATCGTTCATAATGCAAAATAAATAAAAGGAACACACAAGACACCAAATGATTTATAATAACGTATACGTCACTTATTCTTGCTTGATAAATTGTGGTGGCACTGTTAGGATTTAAAGTCGAATGAATCGACGAGTGTAGGCGTATTGATATTGATACTGAATCACAAGAAGGATGCAAGAAACCTTAGGTAGGATCAATAGAGTCTGATCCTTTGTGTTTACACGACCAAAGGATGTCATCTTTCTTCTTAACGACCGGTCGATTGTTGTTTCCACCGTGAACCATGATGTTTTCATTCCATGCACATGGCACAGTTAAAGAATTACCGAATTTCCGGTTTGAATTACTGATATTCACAGTTATCTTCATCAGTCTTTATCTGATTTTGTTGTATAATCAAACGATATTATTTTAAGAAGCTATCTTTCAATACTTGTAGATATAATAAAATGATAGATAAAATGAATACTTGGTATGAAATATAACAAACATTATTTTGTTATATTGAAGGATAGAATGAATATTATGGAAAAATAGAGTCAAAGATAGCTAAAAAGTTTTTTGGAACCTTCTTCTTATTCGATAAGTACAAGTTTGTAAATGCAATATGGCTGTCTGTAATGACAAGATGGCTGATTACTGGTAAACAATATGGCCGATTCGTGGTAAACACAATATGGCTGACTGACAGTATGACATATTGTAAGTTTATGAATATCGTACCTTTGCTAATGTAGACATATTTATTTCATGAATTTTTTAAACATAATATGTACAATGCAAAATAACTACATTAATGATTAAATATGTAAATCTGTCCCCTTAAAGCTCGTCTCAAAAGTAAGATCGTTTCATTAAAATTGTATTTCCCTTATAAAAGATAAAAGAAATTATTCATCGTTCAAAATTTGCACGACCATTCTACTCTTAAGTGCTACAGTTCCGCAAACGGATTTATTAACACACAGTTCGAAAAAAAGAGATTCGTCAAGCGTCTTCAATGGCGATTGTTCATTAAGTTCCGCGCTCATTACGCGGATTATCGTCCGGTTAATTTGTGAACATAAACGAAACCGACTCGCAATTTCGCCGACCGTTTCGAATCACGTTTGATGAGGGATTTTAAGGATCGGCTTGATTAAAAGTACGCGAGGTAGAAGGGATTAGTAGCCAATGAGCTGGAACGATCGCGAAAGTCCGGTAATACGCGTAAAAGTGCACACAACGACTTCTGTAATTACAGTGTCAGGTATAAGAATGTTATGCTGTGATGTTTACAGGGTTTCATAACTTGCATGATTAGAGTGCCCAGCCGACCCCGTAACCATGGCCAGTCTGCATTTGACGTGATCCTGATTAACCTTTTCACCGTCTGATAAATACCTTTCCATCGCACGCTGAGCAATCAGAGTTTCGGAGGCGATGGCTTCGAGTTTGATGCGTCTCGAATCGATCTACTGACGCTGAGATACCAAACAACGGCCATTTTACATCGGACTGTGGGAAATCTGCTAGTGTAGATGGACGAACTGATTTAAATAGAGAGTAGGGATTATGGAAATCAAGGATTTTGGGATCTATGTATATTGGGATATCGGGACGTAGGGATATGGGGACGTAGAGATATGGGGACGTACAGTTATCGGGACGTACAGTTATCGGGACGTAGGAGTATCGGGACGTTCAGTTATCGGGACGTAGGAGTATCGGGGTATAGGATACCGGAACGTAGAGTTATCGGGACGTAGAAATATCGGGGCGTAGGGACATGGGGACATAGAGACATAGGGGGCGCAGGGATATGGGACGTACAGTTATCGGGACGTTCAGTTATCGGGACGTAGGAATATCAGTATATAGGATATCGGGACGTAGGGATATCGGGGTATAGGATATTAGGACGTAGGAGTATCGGAGTATAGGATATGGGAACGTAGAGTTATCGGGACGTAGGGACATGGGGACATAGAGACATAGGGGGCGCAGGGATATGGGACGTACAGTTATCGGGACGTAGGGATATCAGTATATAGGATATCGGGACGTAGGGATATCGGGGTATAGGATATTAGAACATAGGAGTATGGGGGTATAGGATATCGGGACGTAGAGGTATTGGGATATAGGAAACAAATTTGAATATTGGAAAATCGAAAACATCATAAATTTAAAAATGTTATAATTCAGAAATTTGAAACATAAAAATTCCAGAATTTGACACTTAAAAAACTTGAAAACATAAAAATTTGTGAAATTAAAATTCCGTAAAATTGAAAATGTGAAATTCCAAAAATGCAAGACCTAAAAATTAAAAAATCTAAAAATTGAAAACAATGTGAAAGATCTAACAATTCAGAGATACAAAACATTTAATCGAGAATTCAAAACGCAGGAATGTAGAAGCGTAAAAGCAGCGAACTAAAGACAGAAACTAGCATCAAAACGATGAACGCAAACGAACAAGGAACCGTTTGACGATGAAGGTGTTTAAAATATAATAATCATCACAAAGGAAGAGCTCAGCACAGAACTCGGTAATTTCATATGCGTTTTCGAGAAACGATTCGTATAGTCTGGCTGAAGGCAACAAGGTCGACGTTCAATGGCAGTAGGTGTCTCAGGAGGCCGACAAATAAAGCAAAATGTTAGGGCAAAGGCGTGCCCGAGCCACGGTTGGTCACAAAGGCGCCGAAAACGGAAAGGGACTTCATTAAAAATGCACCAGCAACGTCGGTGCGAGCACTGTCTCCAGAAACAATGCGTGCACGAAATATGCGTCAAGAGAAACGAACGCGCGAATTCAGTAGAGTAACTGTTGTTGCGAAAAGTGTTTATAAAAAATGCACTTAATTTGAAAATATTGCGCGCGGGAACGGTGATAATTCTTTCAAACGTCAGACACACGTGCAAATTTACTACGCCAGTCACACATTTTACGCTCGAGGGTTTACGTTTCTAGACTTTTAGAAAGGTACATCAAATTTTAGGAGGTACGTTTTAGAATCATAGTTTTCAAATTTTTTTATTTTAAGTAAATTTTTACGTTATTTTTCTGAATTGCAAATTTATGTTTCTGGAGTTATAGATATTTCAATCTTTTGTATTTGGAGTTTTTGTTTATTTCGAGTTTTATTCTTAGATTGTTAAATTTTTTGTTTTTGAATCATTTTTAGGTTTTTAAATTTTTCATCAGATTTTAAATCTTCAGATTTTGGTACCAATTAGGTTTCCGAATTGCCGAATTTCAAAATTAACATTTCGTTAAATGTTTTGTGAAATGTTACCAAGTTTTCAAATCTCTCAATTCTGAAATTTGTAAATCTCCAAATTCCCAAATTCCCAAAACCCCAAGTTCTCAAATCCCTAAATTCTCATATCTCCAAATTCTTAAATCCTTAAATTTTGTTAAATTCCCAAAATTCTCAGGTTCCTAAATCTCAACTCTCCAAATTCCCAAATCCCCAAATTCTCAAATCTCCTAATTTTTAAATCTCCAAATCCCAGCTCTCCAAAATTTACAAATTCCCAAGTTCTCAAATCCCTAAATTCTCATATCCCCAATTTCTTAAATCTCCAAATCCTTAAATTTTTTTAAATTCCCAAAATTCTCAGGTTCCTAAATCTCAACTCTCCAAATTTCCAAATCTCCAAATCCCAGCTCTCCAAATTCCCAAATCCCCAAATACTCAAGTCCCCAAATTCTCAAATTCCCAAGTTCTCAAATCTCCAAATTCTTAAAATTCTCAGGTCCCCAAATTCTCAAATCCCCAAATCCTTAAATTCCCAAAATTCCCAAATCCCTAACCCATCCCCGGAATCCCAAAATCGCAAGATCTCAACAAATTGTAGTGCAACTCCCGTCGCCTGCTCTCCTACCAGACCCCCACCCACAAAGAAACACATCGCCAGAACCAGTTGTCCAAGGCCAAACTTCAAAGTCCCTATTTCGCAATTTTACCGAAACCGTCTGTTCGCAAGGAATAGCAAGAAATACCATGCAGCAATAAGTAAGCATTAATAGGTCCTATACACCGAATTTGGCGTGCATCGCCACCCATTTCGAGCCACATGGGCTCCAGCTAGCGCATAATGCGAGGCAGTTTTTCGTTTTAACCCACGGGTCCAGTTTAGGCCCCGTCCAGCTTCCTCTTTGAATTTATCGGCTATCCGAATCGCGGACCAGTCCATATAACCCGTTCGCGATCGGTTCCCACCTCGCACGCTGGCCCCCTTTACCACCCCCGCCCTCCCCTGATCGGTCCACGCACTGTTTTCATTCTTTTATAAATCTTGCAGAAGGTAATATATATCGGTGCACCGGTGTATTCACTCGCTGCCGCGTTTTATGCGGCCGTATCCCTCCTTTTTGCATACGCGCCGCATTGAAATTGATTTCGGCCGGAACGGCCGACAGGGTGCGCCTGGACCGCCACCGGAAGATTAATACCCGCAAACAGAGCCTCTTTCGTTCCTGTTTTTTAATCCGGTTGCTCGTTATTCGTAACAGACCCGTGGAAAAGTGTCCGTGGACTCTTCGATTCGTGAGTGACTCCAGGGTATTATCGGACGGGGTGTTAGCAAGACTCCGGAGAGGGACCTGCAAATTGCGTTTGTTCGGGAATTGCTGGGGGAAGATTAATTTTGATAGATTGTAGGTTTGATGACATGTTGAAATATCATTGTGTGTTTTAAGTAGTGGTGAAGGATTGTGGTATTGTGGGAAATTATAGAAAGGTTTGGAACTTTTCCCTGATCACCACATATCAACTGAATCATAGATATAAGAAATACTGTTTTATCTTATATCCGAATTTATAGATTTATCTTGTATTGATCCGTGAGTGAAATTATTAGCGAGCAGACGATATCGAATATCTATTAATACCGTTTTATTTGTTCGTAGGTAATATTTCGTCGTGTTAAGGGACGGTAACTAGAAGATACTGCAGGAAGAATGGTAAGCGAACTGTACAGGTGTGAAATAGTAACGGCGAAATTCTGGCAAGAGCAATGGAGCAGTTTCCGCGCACGAGTTTGCAGTGCGGTGAAGTGACTAATACGAGAAGTTATCCGTTTAGGAATCCACGATAAATAGTTGAGGTTGGCAGAGACCAGGGAAATGTTTGATGTCCTATTATCCATGCCAGGAATCGAAATCCACCGGGAATGTTCCTTGAAGGAGCCAAATATTTGAACGGACTCGTCTTCTTTCGATGGCGGCTCGACGCTGTCGCTGAAATTTCACCGTACGATAATATTTAACGAACGAATGAAAATCTCGATAACGTTCATAGGTATTCCAAACAGTTCCATTCGTTCTTGATAAAATCCATTTTATCCGGATGTATATCAACCTTATAATCCAATTAATTGTACTGATAACAATGTTCGCTCCAACTGTTGTTTTGTCTTAATTGTCGGGTAGGAAATATTGAAAGTTTGGAGAGCGTTCACATTTTTATATTTATTTTAAATTATGCTTTTTCGTTACGGTTTATTTATCGCTCTTATTATAATATTAAATTGTTATTGAAATTGCACGTTTGGATTATTTGTCACTATTAGATATGTTGTAGATATGTAATCTTCGAAATTTCTAGGATTTTTAGAAACTAGAGAAGTTCGAAAATTCGGAGGAATTTTTAAAGATTTCTGGGAATTTACAGGAATTGTGAATAATTTATAGGGATTTCTATAGGCTTCTGGGGATTGTTACAAACTTCTAGGGATTGCTAGGGATTGATACTTCTAGGTATTGCTAGGGATTGTTAGATATTTCTAGGGAGTTTTATAATTTTTTGGGCCTTCTAAGAATTGCTAGGGATTTCTAGGCACTTCAGGAATTACTAGGAATTAAAGGTTTCTAGATATTTGAAATTCTCAGGGACTTCTAGGGATTTGTAAGTACTCCTAGAAATTCTTAGAAATTCCTACGGGTTCATAGGGACTTCTGAGAATTTCCAGTAGATTCTAGCGATTGCTAGCTACTTCTAGGGATTTTTGGGAGTTGTTAAGAGCTTGTGAACTATTTCTAAGAATTTCCAGTGATTGGGGCTATTAGAAATTCCCAGCTCTGCTTGAGGGTTCCAGGGACTTCTAGGGGTTTCTAGGAGTTTCTAGGGAATTCCGGAAATTTCTAGGTTGTTGTAGGATTTCTAAGAGATTTTTGAATCTGAAAATTTCTGACTTTGCATATTTCTAAACTTGAAAATTTGACATCTAAGAGTTTGGAAATTAAAAAATTCAGGAATTGAAAAATTGAGAAATGGAAAAATTGAAAAATTCAGGAGATTAAAAATTCGAAAATACAAAAATTCAGAAATGAAAAATTCGAGAATTGAATAGTTCATTCGTAAATTCGATACTTCATCGATTATTTCCAAGCTTCCGAATTCGAAAGTTTGCAACCTGACAAAAATCTAAAAATTATCGAATAATTTTCGCGACTTCCGAATACCAATTCTCTCCCGCAGGGCTCGATTCCCGGAAAGAGAATAATTATTTCATAATGCCGCATAAATCGTCCGGTTTGGCTCTCGCGAGCCGGTAGGCAGAGAAACGTTTCCACGACGAGCGTGGTCACCGGTTAATACGACAAGTTATCCACTTAGGAATACGCCCTAATACCGCGTGGGTGTAGCAGACACGGGCGGGCCTTGGTAACCGTGAGTTTTCGGGGCGCAGAAGTAACAGGACTGTTACAGCAAGTTCGGTATAAACCGAGCTAAGTTTGCTGGCTGGCGGGGACCCGGCCAGTGTCTAGCGACGAAAACACTCGGACAAACTTTACCATCCCCCTTCTTCACCGCCCCCCTTCAAGATCAGGCTGGCATACTGATTTACATAACGATTAAGTTAATTAACGAGCACCAACGGTGGATTGTTAATTCCGGACACGGAAGGACGCGTCGCACGGGTCCCGTGGTGTTCGTCTACGTAGCGAGAATTATTAGAGGACATCTTGTGCGGTTTGCTTGGTACGCGGACGGACAAGTTCGGGCGAATCGAATCGATCTTGGGTGTCTTCGAGAAAATTAATCGAAGTTTCTGTCGGTTATGATGGTGGATTGTGCAAGGTACAATTGATAAAATGGTAGCATGATGTGGTATAGTGGTGTAATATGTGCGTGATAATATAGTGGTATAGTAACATTGTACTACAGTAAGATTATATGTAGCAGCACGGTAGTATAGTGGTAAATCAAATTAGTAGCATAGTAATATAATAACATGTAGTTGTATGATAATATAATGGCATAGCAACACGATGCTGATGATATGTGATCGTACAGGGTACAATTGTTGAAATGGTAGCGTGGTGATGAGGTACTATAGTGACATGATGTAGTATAATGATATATGCATGATAATATAGTGGTAGCAACATTGTACTATATTAGTATTATAACATATAGCAGCACGGTAATATAGTGGTATATTAACATAGTAGCAAGGTAGTACAATAATATGTAGTAGTATCGTAATATAGTAGTAGAGTAACATAGTAGTATAGTAGCATTAGAATGCATAGTAGTATAGTGATACGTCACGATGATATAGTAGTATAGTAGCATTAGAATACATAGTAGTATAGTAATACGTCACGATGATATAGTAGTATAGTAACATAGTAGTATAGTAGCATTAGAATACATAGTAGTATAGTAATACGTCACGATGATATAGTAGTATAGTAACATAGTAGTATAGTAGCATTAGAATGCATAGTAGTATAGTAATACGTCACGATGATATAGTAGTATAGTACTATGGTTGAGTAACAATGCAGTAGTATAATAATGTAGTAATATTATAGAAAAATGTAGTAGAACAACAGTAAAAGTGTGGAACAATGATGTACGATAGTAGTAGAATAGTCGAATAGTAGATTAATGGAATAGTAAAAAAGTTGAATAGTAGTATAGAATGACAGTATTATAGTATTATAGTAGTATAGTATTACAGTATAATAGTAGTATAGTAGTAAAGTAGTATAGTAGTATAGTAGTAAAGTAGTATAGTAGTAAAGTAGTATAGTAGTATAGTAGTATAGTAGTATAGTAGTATAGTAGTGTAGCCAATTACTTTGCATAAAACGATCAAATTGTAAAAACTGTCATCAACAGACAACATATAATAAACATTTTCCTATTAGATCAAACGATACAAAAACATTAGTCATATACGAGTAAATAATTGACATCTTTTTAGTAGACATAAAGAATGTTAGAGAATTGAAATATAAAAGACCGTAGGTACGTATATTTATCGATATTTACGGAACGCGAGCAGTGCATTGTGCTAAGGAATTTTCATTTATCAAACGAGAAAGAACAACGTCCGCGACGGAATGTCGATATTAATATCGCGACGAGGCAAATGGCACGCGGGTACAAAATTGTTCTCACCGCAAAAGCACGAACCTACCAGGAATTAATTTCTTCGTAACCGTTCAGAGATTCGCTTCAGACCGTGCGTTTAATATTCCGTTACATCGAAGATTGTCTTTGCGTTTTTTATGTTATTTCATTTAATACCGTATCCCGTTCTCCTTTACCGAGAACGGACCCCGCAAATGCTTTCAATTATAACCAGTCGATTCGTCTGTTTAACTTTCACGCGAAAACCAATTCCAGTGTACTACGTTTTCCAATATCCGTTGCTTTCAAATGCGGTAATTAAAGGGAGACAATCAAACGGTCATTTTTTTTTTCAAATCGATTAACGCAAATGCGAAAACTACGATTTCAATGGGATCTTAATCGGATTTGGGAAAATTGAAACGAGTGTTTATGTTCAGTTATTTGGCGGAATAATATTTGGGGAAATATTTGAACATTAATTGCTGGGGAATTGGGGGGTTGAGAATTTGCGGATTTTGAAATTTTCAGATTTGGGGATTTGAGGATTTGAGGATTTGAGGATTTGAGGAATTCGGGATTTGGGGATTTGGGATTTTCGCAATTCGGAAATTTGAGGATTTGGAGATTTAAAAATTTGGGACTCTGTGGATTTTGGGATTTAGAAATTCGGTACTCTGAGGATTTGATCTAGAAATGTAAAAATTGATACTTCTAAAAATTTGCAAAGAGGAGTTAGAGATTCAGAAATTTCGGGATTTAGACATTTAGAAATTTGTTAAGTTCAGAATTAGGGATTTAGAAATTTGGAAATGTGAGGATTTGGGGATTCAGAAATTCGAAAACCAAACCCGAATTTATAAAAGTATTGAAATTGAAAGATCTGAAAATTTGAGTGATTGTAAATTTTTCATGTCCTAATTCATGTCCTTCCGAATTGAAAAATACAAAAATTAAAAAATTGTAAAACTTGACAATTTGAGAATGTGAGTTTAGAATATTGAGAATTCAAAAATTTGATACCATCTTTCATTTCAATCGCTATTATTCGCACATATTCCCATAAAAAAATTCAGGTCACGCCTGCGGGTATACTTTGTCTTTCATTCATCTTCTACTGCATTTTCGACGCTACGTTTCGAAACGATGTATCTCGAGCACCAATTGAGATATCGACTTCGAACAAAGTGGATTCTCAAGAAAATTCTTCGCACTAGCTTCCGAGTGCATTTGCACGACAAATTTTGTTAATCTTCTTGACATACTTCGTCTCGAACGATGCATCTTTACCGAATTTCTTCATATTACGGTTTAAAATGTTGCATTTCTTTGGAAAATTGAGACGTCGACTTCGAACAAAGTGGATTTTCGATGAAATTCTTTCTAATGTCTCCTCAGTACATTTACATGGAAAATTTTAGTACTACTCTTGTGACATATTGTGCTAAAATGGTATATGCTGTCTTTTATTGAGGTACATATGTGAGGTTGTGGATGTTACTTATTTGGAAGGTTGTACTTCTTTATCCAATTAAGATGTCGACTTTAAACAAAGTGTATTTTCAAGTACACTCTTCACATTAGCTTCTGAATACATTTACGTGGCATATTTCATTATTATTTGTACAGTATTTTCTGATAAAGCAATATATCTTGTCTTTTATTGAGCTACATATGTGAAGTAGTGGATGCTGCTATTTGAAATGTATCTCGTCACTCAATCGAGATATCGACTTCAAACAAAGTGGATTTTCAAGTAAACTCTTCACATTAGCTCCTAAATACATTTACGTGATAAATTTCATTACCATTCTTCCAGTATTTTGTGTTAAAATGTCTTCCCTTCTATCAAGCTACATATGTGAATCTTTGATCGCTATCACAAAAATGCATTTTTTGAACTAATGAAAATCGACTTGAAACAAAATAAATCTTCCACTAAATTCCTTACACCCACCCAGCACATTTAACAAAAAATTGCACCCTTCTCTTTCCCATTTTACACTACTGTAATTTGCAATTTACTTTATAATTAACCTACACCACAAATTTATAATTTAAAACGTATCTGTTGAACAAAGTCAAACGTCGACTTCAAAGCATTCAAAAAAACACTTTTCATAACTTCTCCATTCATGTACATGAAATATCTCAACGAACTTCTGTATTTTATGCTAAAATGGTGTACCTTATCTTTGATTACGTTGCATATGTAAATTCGAAAATGCTATGAAATACATTTTTTACGAACTAGGTCAAATATCGACTTCAAATGAAACGAACCTTCGTGGGAATACTTCCCTTCAACTTCAGCATTTACATTAAAAGTTTGATTAATCTTTGCATCTCGCTTTTTGTGGAACATTTCGTTATTTATCGAGCTTTTCGTTTGAATTTACGCGATCGTTCAAAATGTAGATTTAATGTATTGAAGCATCGGATTTGAATAGGGTGGTTTTTCAAGCGAATGCTGCAACTTTATTCGCATGAAAAGATTAATTAAATTTTCTTGGATAATTTTCTGGAAATATGATTAATTTTCTGGACGTTTGCTTAAATATTGCATTTCGTTATTTGGTACGAGTTTGTGAATTCTATGATTTAATAGACTGAATTATAAAATTAATTATGTGATATGTAATATATGATATATGATATATGATATATGGCTTATGGCATATGGTACATGATATATGATATGTGGTTTATGATATATGATATATGATATATGATACATGATACATGAAACTTAATACATGATACATGATACATGACATATGATATATGATACATGATACATGATACATGACATATGATATATGATACATGATACATGATACATGATGTATGATACATGGTATATGACATATGATATATAATATATGCTATATGATATATAATACATGACATATGATATATGATACATGATACATGATATATGACACATGACATACGATATACGATGTACGATGTATGATACATGGTATATAACATATGATATATAATATATGCTATATGATATGTGATATATGATATATGATATAAAATTATTTTGTCACATACTGATTTTTACTTCAGTACGATTTGAAAGTTAAGATACAGACAATTGTCAGAATTTTTAAAGCTTTTGGCAAAAAGTGTTGTTATTTTTGGAAAGTCAGGTATTTTAGGGTTAGACGATAAGAATATCTAGGGGTAGTCACTCCGAAAGGGTGAAATGGGGATAAACGAGAGAAAATAGCAAAAACAAGGGATTTTCTGCCATTGGTCGAGCTCCCACGAGGATTTTCAGTAATCCTTTGAGAATTGAGACTGTTCAACGGAACGAGGATCGAACAAATATTCCTTGACCTTGACGGACAATGAAAATCTCATCCTGAAGGGACTATTCAGTCCAAAGCACTGTAAATCCTAAGATAAATTGGTTACATCTCTGTATGCACTTCAAACATAGATCAATACCTATCGGAAACTTTTACATTTGAACAAAATTCATCAAAAAGAATAAACGTTCTTTCACAAATGACCAACTTCACGTTTCATTATCCGATGTTTGGATTAATTACAACTGCGTCGTGATGAATTGCCGAATGACAAATTTGTATAGGAAATACTGACCATTTATTTTATCAGCCTGAATAACGCTTTGATCAACGCGGAAACTGATATCGCAAATATTATTTCTCATTTCGCTACTGTTATTAAATGTAAATTTGTTGAAAGGAAAATTAAACGAGTACGCGTTTACAAGAATACAGCATTCGAATTTCCGTGGGAAACATTCGGTTCGTTGCTTCGTCATTCAGTATTTGCGGCAAATGTAGAATTACACCTTTTCGACGAATTTATGATCGTTCGAAATTAATGAATCCGCTTTCGTGTGTTTCTGCAGCAACGCAAATTAATTATAATTAATGTTTTAATGCGCTTTACCGCGAATAATAACGCGATAAATAAAAACGTATGTGTTGTAGGAAAAATTTTATAGAAAATATAGATGATAATTAAAAAGATGGCGCATCTGATGTAAAAGGTGCTCTATCCCCACCATGCTCACTTCCATGGACGCGCAGCCTCTTCACGCGCCAACTCGTGGTTTGACATCGGTACGTCATAGAAAAATTTAATACAAAATGGAAGTTTCAAATGTTGATAAAAATATATGTATCGATTATGACAAAAATATGATGTGAACTGAAAGTGATAAATGGTAAAAATATAGTAGGAAATATATGTCTCAGCTACAGTAAAAATATAATAAAAAATGGAAGTATCAGATATTAAAAATATAATGTGAAGTGAAAGTGATAAATGGTAAAAATATAATAGAAAAAAATCTGTCTCAGCTACAGTAAAAATATAATAAAAAATGGAAGTATCAGATATTAAAAATATAGTAAAAAATATGATGGTAAAAATATAATAATAGAAAAAGTCTGTCTCAGTAAAAATGTAATATAAAATAAAAGTGTAAGAGTTTTCGAAAGTCCTCGGTCATCGAAGAACAATTTCAAGCAAAGTTAAATGAATTCGATGGGATAATTTCGAACTTTATTTTTAACGAAAGAGAGTTAACGAAACAAGAAATAACTGGAAATTGTGAAGCTGTTTTCACAATTGCAGTATTAATTCGAGGTTTGGAGTCGTTAAAATCCTTTCGAGAGAAATTCAAGTGGAACGACTAGTTTCAAGTTCGCAAAGGGGATTACAAAGTTTAAAATATACCGGGCGAAAATTAATCTGCTACTCCCTTTGTCCTTGACATGTTGAGGGAACAAAGGAAGACAAACTGCAAGTACCATAATATCCTTTAATTTTCGCTTCATTTTCGAGGAAGGAACTTTAACCATTTTTTAACGTTGATCATCGTTTAACTTTAGATTGAATATCTTTCCCTTTTCCTCAAAGGCATTGTAATTATCGTACTGGTATAAAAGCAGGCGGTATAATTTTTAATAAAGCGCTATAGTTTCATAAATCTGTAATAGTGCATGGTAATCTTAATTATAATTTTCGTGCGTTTAAGAGTTATTATGATAGCAAAGGGGTGTGTGAATACAGTTTAATTTATTTTATGATTTACCAAGGAGTTTTGGATATTTGCAAGATTGTAAGTTTGCTAATTCACAAATTAATTATACATATTTGTAAATTTTAAAACTTAGGAAAAATTGGTAAAGAGAAACCTAGAAATGTATATAAAAATATCAAATTTTCGAATTCATTGAAGTACAGGTACAGATATTTGGAAAATTGCAAAGTTGGAAATTTTTAAATATACAAATATAGAAATTTTAGATGATCAAATTCACAAATTTATAAAATAGAGAACTTATGAATTGAAAATTTAAGAATTGAAAAATGTAAAAATATCAAATCTTGAAATTTGCAAATTTACATACTTATACATTTGAAAAATTTGCAAGCTAAAAATTTATAAATTTAAAAATCCTCCAATCTCCAGTTTACGAAATTTAGCAACCTTTTAATTACTGAAATTTGTGATCTGAAAATCTTCAAATATATAAATTTAGAACTTCTTCAGTTCCACATCTAAAAAAAATCGAAGCCTGAAATTCTTCAATTTACAGATTTCAATAAACCCAAACTCAACTTCTAAATTCTAACCCCAACATCTCCCAATTTCTAAATCCTAACCCCAAGATCATTGAGAACCGAAATAGGGGTTGTTCTCACAGAACATTTCCCAATTCATCTCACACAGCCACCATAAAAACGGTTGCAGAATAGTTCCGGGAGGAAATTCAAGATTCTATTTTTCGAAGCACGTTCACGGAAGTCTCTCTTAAATTATCTCGCAACAATTTCAAGGACCATCGAGCTGTTCAGGTTCGAATTCAGTCTGAAGAGGGATTCGAGTGAGGGGAGATCGCGACGTCTTACCCCCGTCGGGTAAAGTAAACACATTTTCGCGAGGTTTGGCAAGGAAAAACCGACAGCCAGTGGATTTCGATGGGTGTGTGCACACGCGACGCGACGGAAGTCCGCGTTCCATCGGGATTTACAGTCAGCCCGGCACAGAACTCGATGAAATTGCTTTCGCTGCGTGCGTCGAACGCTTCTTTCCAATATGTCTGTGTTTATTGAGAGATCAACGCTCTTCCGAACGAACAACCAGCGAATTTTATGGAGTCACGGTCACGTTTATGGCGGGACGTGTTACCCCAAGAACAAGATTTACCCCCAACGACCGGGAATATTGACGATTCTGGATACTGACTTTTCAAAATGGCTTGGAAAATTCTTTCACCAACATTCTCACTCATTCTATCTTTCTAACATAAAAGTTTAAAAAATTGTGGATACTAAACGTTTATGTACTGATGTTACATCCATTTCTGTTACGTGTATGCAGATGTATGCAAGTTTACATTCTTTTAAATAGCAATTTTTCGATTAACTGCTTTAATTTGCTCTTTCTCTGTTTTCAAGCTAGTATCTTTTAAATAATTATATACATTCATACATTACAGTACATTAATACATTTTTAAATAATTTTTCATCTTCGGTCCATAATATGGTAGAGAGAAAAAATGGTACTTATGGTCGTGGTAAAAAATAGTACCAAAACTGACTGATTATTTTAGAATAACAGAATTTATAATGTAAAAGAGTTTCGAAATTTTGCGAGTATCGTCGATAAAATACTGGGTTGATGCAACAGTAATTATTAATATAGTCCGGCATAATGAAGTCGTCTATCTTTACTAAGCGAATCGATATGCGTGTAAAATATTTACGAGGTAGAATACGGCGTAATGTATCGTGGCGGTAATATAATTTTCAGTGACTCGATAAAACTCGACCTAGATGAAAATCAAATCTTCGTTGATATGTCGATTTCAGAAATCAAAGCTCTTTGAATTTATTCTTGACTTTCATGGAAGGAAGCCATCGCTAGAAAACGAGAAACGAACGAATAATAGGTACTCACGATATCGAAGTCGAGGTTCTCCGCGATCCAATCACGACCCTGCTTGAATTCGTCGTGAAGACCCATGATGTAAAGAGTGTCGAGACCATCGACTATGGTTGCACCCATGTTCGAAGCACCGAAGATGCTGGCACTGTGACCTCTCTTCGAGATCGGTCTTAGTTCGTTCTTACCCCAGGCGTATCTCACGTAATTGTCCCAGCCATGTTTCATCATCTGAAATAAAAAGATATACAATTAAGCTCAATCGAGGCTTGCTATTATCTATTATTTCCTTCAATCGGATTTTATTGGAAATTTGATATCCATTTTCGTATTTTTAAACTTGTGCAAGTTTAAATTCGCAGGTTCACACATTTATAGACTCGACATGAAAACTTATTTCTATGTTTATGAATTTTTAAATTATCTGGTTTTTAGATGAACAGGTCTTTAAATTTAGACTTTGGATAAAATCGTATTTTTGAATTTTTAAATAGAGTGCTAAAATTATTGGATTTGATCGAATGAAATTTATATTGGGATATGTGATACATACATTTTTGATTGGAATATACGACATATATTTTTGAATTTATAAATAATAAAATTCCAAAGCTATCAATTTTTAAATTCTTAAATCCCCATGTTTGACAATTCCATATCTCTGTATTTTTGTTACCAGATTTCCAATTTGCTGAATTCGTAAATTTCTTAGTTTGCAAATGACCAGTTTTTAAAACGTAGAAATTGGAAATTTTTGATCGGAGAAATGGAAATTTTTAACTGGAAAAATGGAAATTCTTGATTGGAAAAATGGAAATTTGAGGATTATTCTATAGATCAGATTTCTAAATCGTTCCACAAAATCTGAAATTACTTTCCATACGTGTTTTCAATATACCAGCTCACTTTTCTCTCTAGATGCCTAAACGAGCGTACCCTAACATATACCCTTCACTAAAAGCCTAACAAATCATTAACCTACTAACGTAATACGTCATAGAAAATTAATTTATCTTTTCCCTCAACTACACCTACACACGCTTCAACATTTCAAACTCCCCATATATTTTATACATCCATAAAAAACTTTACTACCTAAACGTCGAGCACAGCTCCAAATTTTTCGGGAACTGTCGTTGCACTAAAAGCTTCGAAAACCCAATGAAAAACATCGAGGCATAAAACAAGAGAAGAAATTTGCAAAGGTTCATAATTCCATCCAAGGGATTCGTCAAACGTGTCATCGTGAACGAAAATAATGGCTCTGTCGTTCGTTGTGGACAGCAACGCGAATCGTAGCGAGAAAAACGAATATATTAGCCTGTCTGGCCGTTCGTTGACCATTATTCCCGTTCTCTTTGATTTTTCGAGCCATTTGCCGGCCTCTGCCAGTCCGTGGCCGCTTCATCACGTTTTTATGGACGTATAATTCAGGGGTAGTATAATATCCGTGGGTCCTGGCCGATGGCACCAACAGAAGCGAAGTCCTTCTCTCTGCCCCTCTGTGGTCATCGTGCAGGCGGATAGAAAAAAAAAAACAATAAATCGCTGGAAGGGCGAAAGAAAGAGAGGCCACTAGGGGGTCGAGGACGGGTAGCGTTTTTTTTTCACGCGGTCATATTCACGACGGATGGAAATGGAACGAAGTTCGACCGACGCTCACTATTTCACCGATGAACTTTACAATATTTATTCCTTCTCCAAGATGACTCCTATATCGCACATTGGTCATATAGGCACGTTGGCTCATTTTAATGTTACATGTACATCGTAAGCTCGTAGGGAAGATTTTCCTAGGGAAATGACATCTACCACTTCTCTTCTTTTTGGAAATTTAGAGATTTGAAATTTAATTATGTCGAATTTTGAAAGATTAAAATTGATATATGGCTCTAGGGATTTGGGAACGTACAGATGTGTACACCTAGGGAATTATGGATATAGACATCTAGGGATACAGACATACAGGGGATATAGAGATAATATAGAACTATGGAGACTTAGAGACATAGGAATCTAGAAACATAGAAATCTAGTAGAAATCTAGTGATAAGAATCTATGAATCTGGTAATATAGAAATGTAAGGAGACAACTAAAAACTTAAAAATCACATTTTGTTCGAATTCGATAGTAATTTAAAAATTGATAGAAAATAGTTAAATAGTAGAATTGCAGTGTAGAGAAAAAAGAAATTTTGAAATAGTAGTATAGCATGGCAGTAGAATTCTGCAGTAGAAGCAGTAAAATAATAGTACAACGAAATAGTAAAGGAGTAGTATAGTAATATAGTAAAATAGGAATATAGTAGTGGAACTAGTAAAATGGTAATATAGTAGAATAGTAGTATAGTGGTATAGTAGTATAGTACTGTAGCAATATGGTAATACATATAGTAGTATAGTAGCATAGTAGTATAACAATGGTGCAATAATCGTATAATATAACAATCAAAATGATAGTATAGTAGTAGAACCGTACAGTAAAACTAGTAGAATAATACCACAGTGAAATAGCAGTAAAAGAGTATAACATAGTGAAATTGTAGTATAATGAGAAAAGTCTACAGTAAAACTAGTAATACAGTAAGTATAAGATTCACAGTGAAACTAGGAAAATTGTAATATAATAGAACTGCCTACCAGAGCTAGTAGAACTAGTAGTATAGTAAAATAGTGGTATGAGTAGACACGTGACATCATTTCAATAACATTTGACATTCTTTTAATCCACCTGTATAATGCTTCCATATCAAATAAATCGAAATATCATCGTTCGAAATTGATCGAAAGTATCGGTAGAGAATCAGGAAAAGAGCTGTATGTCCCATTTTTTTCCGCGAAAAGCAATTCTCCAACGAGTCAGTTTTCATCAATCGAATCCCCCAGTCGAGATCGAATCACACGCTGACTGATTCTCGATGCATCGCCGCGTGTATGCACGCGATGCAAGTTTTTCGCGAACGGATCCAAGTGGCTCTGTGAAATTTCTCGTTTTATTTAGCTAACCCCGGTATACGCTCAATCGACTGGCAAGGGTTCCTCTCTCTCACCCTCTTTCTTCCTCTCTTCATATTTTGCGAGCCACGTTGGCCGTTTGCGTTTTGTTTATTAATGAAAACGCGCCGTGTGGCACGGCTGAAAAGAAACTCCCCCTTTTCGCAGCCCTCGAGATGCATCTCTCGAGTGGCCTCTCGATGCTTCCACGTTAGCTTATCCGGCAAATTGGATGCAACTTCCCTATGCCAAACAACTTTTCTTCCCCGCGGGTATTCAGAATTTCTGGATATTAATGAATTCATTGGATCAAATAAAAGTTGAAGAATGATATTGAGCTTACTGTCTCTGTTCTTTGTAATTCTCACGCCTCGAATTTTCATTTCGCTTTGTAGTCTTAGCGGTTTTAAGTCGAAGAAGAATATTGGGGTGCTTTTTCGTGGATCAATTTTATTCGCAATACCAAATATTGGAATGAATTCTAAATTTTAATGTCAGAATCTTGAACTTACAAATTTATTAATGTTCAAATTATTTTATTAGGTATTATAAAATCATGCAATTTACCAGTTTCATAAACTCAGAAGTTCCAAGACTAAAAAATTCATCAGGTCCATAATTTTCAAATTTCTACAGAATTCTCAAATTTTCAAATTACCAGAGATTTCAAATTTTTCTGACTACAATTCAATTTTTTAATTTCAATGTTCTGAAGAAGTAAAGTTCTCAATTTCTGAGTATCCTAAATTCTAGAATTCCCAACGTTGTTAAAATTTCTCAAGGTCCCAAAATTGTGAAAATTCTTTAAATTCTTTAAATTCCCAAAATTTTGAATACCTGGAAAACAAAAAATTTCTGCTGTTACTCCCACCTGGCCAAATCCCCAAATTCTGAATTCTCCAAAACCACGAATGACCGATCAATACCACACGACTAACGCGATCAGTCCAGTCAATAATTCAATACAATCATTAAACATCGAAAACCGCAATATCAGCAACATATGTACCGACCATTAGTCTCCATAGAGAGTAAAGCATCAAAATTTATCTGGCCAAATGTACATGAATAACATCTCCATCGTACAACAACCCATCCATATTGCAATAACAGAAATTAAAACGTATAATTGTAACCTTGTATCACCGATACATTGTCATCTTATTCAGGAATAGTTTGTTCGAGAAGAGAAGCAATAACCGGAGGCAAAATAACCTATCGCGTAGAAAATAATCGAACGAGACCGCACGTCGTACACGAGTTCCTCCGCTCCTGTTGTCGTTCCCTTCGTATCCTTTCCCACCGGGCTAATGGTTTAATCCTAACACGGATGTTAACCAGATTACCAGCCGAGAGCAGCTCCTCCTTCCCGTGTTCCCTGTGGTCGGTGCAGAACAAATTAGTCGCGATTACGTGGATAACGACAAAAAGGGTCGAACGTCGCGATTCCAGCAACCAGTCACCACGATGGCTGCCTTCTGCAATTTTCTGCTACGTCGCTTCCTTCCACGGATGCCATCCTCCTGGATTCTTCCTCCTTCGCCGTCCTCCCATCTGCATTCCCGTCAGATTATTCTGCTTAGGGTTTACGCCGCATCTGCCTTGCCGATGTTACGTGTTTTATAAATGGAGAACGAGTTTAATTATGGCTACTTAGAATTCGTCGCCCCGGGTATTCACCTATGGAATTAGGGTCACTCGGCAAGAATTAGGATCAGATATTTGTGGACGGGGAATATTTAGCGATCGGAGTATTTCTTGTTTATGAGGTTACGGGTCATTCTTATTTTTGGATATTTGAAGTTTTCATGTGTGAAGATTTCGGGATTTGGGAAGTTGGTCAGTTGGTAATTCGGGAATTCAGAAATTTGGTAACTTGGAGAATTGGGAGACTTCGAGAATTTGGGGATTTGGGAATTTGGGGGTATGAGAATTTGGGGATTTGGGGATTCGGAAATGTAGAAATTTGGTAACTTGGAGATTTGCAAATTGAAGAATTGGGAAACTTTGAGATTTGGATATTTGAGAATTTGGGGATTTGGGAATTGGAGATGTGAGGATTTGGGGATTTGGTAATTCGGGAATTTAGAAATTTGGTAACTTGGAGAATTGGGAGACTTTGAGAATTTGGGGATTTGGGAATTTGGGGGAATGAGGATTTGAGGATTTGGAAATTTGGGGATTTGGGGATTTGGTGATTCGGAAATGTAGAAATTTGGTAACTTGGAGATTTGCAAATAGGAGAATTGGGAAACTTTGAGATTTGGATATTTGAGAATTTGGGGATTTGGGAATTGGAGATGTGAGGATTTGGGGATTTGGTAATTCGGGAATTCAGAAATTTGGTAACTTGGGGAATTGGGAGACTTTGAGAATTTGGGGATTTGGGAATTTGGGGGAATGAGGATTTGAGGATTTGGAAATTTGGGGATTTGGGGATTTGGTGATTCGGAAATGTAGAAATTTGGTAACTTGGAGATTTGCAAATAGGAGAATTGGGAAACTTTGAGATTTGGATATTTGAGAATTTGGGGATTTGGGAATTGGAGATGTGAGGATTTGGGGATTTGGTAATTCGGGAATTTAGAAATTTGGTAACTTGGAGAATTGGGAGACTTTGAGAATTTGGGGATTTGGGAATTTGGGGGAATGAGGATTTGGTGATTCGGAAATGTAGAAATTTGGTAACTTGGAGATTTGCAAATAGGAGAATTGGGAAACTTTGAGATTTGGATATTTGAGAATTTGGGGATTTGGGAATTGGAGATGTGAGGATTTGGGGATTTGGGAATTTGGAAATTTGGGGATTTGGACATTTGGTAATTCGGGAATTCAGTAATTTGGTAACTTGAAGATTTGCAAATTGGAGAATTGGGAGATTTTGAGATTTGGATATTTGAGAATTTGAGGATTTCGAAATTTGGTACTTTGAAGATTTGGAAATTGGAGAATTGGGAGACTGAGATTTGGATAATTGAGAATTTGGAGATTTGGAAGTTTGGTAATTTTTTAATTTTAGAATTTGAAAATTTGAGAATTTGGAAATGTGTAAACTTGAAAATAGCAATATATGCTTGTCCCTACACTTATCAAATCCCACTATCAATAATTATCAGTACACCGTCGCTGTTCGTAATTTTTTGATGCTCCAGAGATTCGTCGAAAGTATTTATAACGAAGATCTCGAGCACCGTTAACGTGCACTTACACCGATTCCATCGCGATGAAAAAGTTTCCATTCGAGGGAAACAAGTTTCGTTTCCATTGCCGCGGATACAAAGAAACCGGAATTGTAAGCTGTTCCGCTTGTATCCAGTAACAGAAATGAAATTCAGGGAACACCTTTATTAAAGAAGTTTGCCGCACGATAATTTCTTCGTACGTACAAGCGAATGCAACTTTTTGAAAACAGATATTGCTTACTGGTCAAATTAAATGGCAAACTTTCGCCAACGACCGGAAGTCATTAGTGTTTTTAAAAAACAGTTTAATACTCCCCCGCTGAAATTGAATTCTTGTTATTGAAGAAAATGTCTCTGTTCTTTATTTCTCGACATTCTGTAACTACAATCTTCTGCAAACTTATTTCATTTCACGAACGAAAATTTCTGATTGCATTTTACAACTGGTAGTTTCTAAATTTTATGATGAATATTCAAGTAAAATTGTTCAATTACACAATTTTTTATTTTATGATAGTTGAAAGATTACTGGCGGTGTTTTATATTTGAAGAATATTAGCGTTATAAATTTTTTTTAGAAATAGTTATAAGTCTTGTTATATTACCGTCATGGTTGTAGAAATATAACTTTACAATTCTTGTTATTGAAATTTTCAAAATATAGATCCTAGTGGAGAAAGGGGATTAAACTAGACTCCATTAGACACTTAATTGATCTTCCAAGTTGATATTTTATAAATTAAATATAAACCAATAAATCTCCAGTATAATATCAATAATTGGTCTATTTACAACATAAAAATAGTGTACATTTTCTTATAATACCATAATTATTACAGTCAATATTTACTAACAGTCATCTACTAACATAATTTCCTATTTCTCCTAAAAGGAACAATTCCCAATGGAGTTTGTACATTTTTCACTAGATTTGCGTTCAGTTTTCAAATGTCCATCGATTGTATCGAATACACCTGAATGGGATTACGTTCGCATAAAACATCGACAAGTGTTTGATAAGATCGTCGAATCTGAACGTTATCTAATGATCGATAAAACTCCGCAAACGTTTCGGTCGAAAAGTTTCCGTATTCCAAGAATCACGATACAGGTCCAGGTTTTTCATAAAGCCATATCGGAAACGAATAAACCGGCAAATATTCGTGGTCCGGCATTCTTCAGAAGAATTTAATGGAGCCAGCGCGAATGCGAGCTCGAAAACAGCATAATATCTCGGCGTCGGGCGAATCATAAACCGACTATGGCTTTTACGAGAGAACAACCGTTCTTTAAACGGTTTTGCGATCTCGATCTTGGGACACGATAGACCCCGAAGACATCGTCAATATTTTCCTTTGTTCCCTGCAATCCTCCGAGGATAGAAAATATACCCAGGGAAAGAGAGAAATAGGGGTGGTCCATGAAATTCGAGGAAGAGGGTTGAAGAGTGGCTTACACAAAATGAAAACAAGGTTATGTGTATGCAAGATGAGAGGCAACAAGAGAAAATGTGTATAAAAATGAGGGAGAAGGGAGGTAAAGAAGTAGTGGGAAAAAGGAAGAAAAGAGGAAATTGGGGGATGAAGAGAGAATTGTTACAGAAATATTTAGGTAATCGTATATTGTACGCTGTGTTTTGAGATGATGGAATAAAGTATGAGCTGCTAGTGATGTTGCGGTACTGTTTTTGGGGACTTATAGGAATTATTTGTTTTAGATAAATTATTATAATTTGTAATTATGGTTATTATGTAAATTCTGAATTATACAAATATTATACAAATTCCCACATACTCAGATTTCTTTATTCCCAAATTCTCAATTTCCCGATTTCCCAATTTCCCAAATTCTCAATTTCCGGATTTCCCAATTTCCCAATTTCCCAAATTCTCAATTTCCAAATTTCCCAAATTTCCCAAATTCCCAAGTTTCCAAATTCCCAAATTCCCAAATTCCCCAATTCCTAAATTTCCAAATCCTCAAATTTCCAAATTCCCAATTTCCCAATTTCCCAAATTCTCAATTTCCAAATTTCCCAAATTCCCAAATTCCCCAATTCCTAAATTCCCAAATCCTCAAATTTCCAAATGCCCAATTTCCCAATTTCCCAAATTCTCAATTTCCAAATTTCCCAAATTCCCAAATTTCCAAATTCCCAAATTCCCCAATCCCTAAATTCCCAAATCCTCAAATTTCCAAATTCCCAATTTTCCTATTTCCCAACTTCCCAAATCCCCAAATCCCCAAATCCCCAAATTCCCAAATTCCTAAATTCCCAAATTCCCAAATCCCCAAATTTCCAAATTCCCAAATTCTCAAACTCTCAAATTTTATCAGTACAATATCAATACCACCTAATTATCTACTTCTCCATTCCCATAATCGACGACATAATACTTGATGCACCACTACGAATTAATCCAAAGCAGTATTTTTCAAAAAATATGAAACCTCCAGAAAAATACTCAAGACAGAATATAAAACAAAAAAAGAATTGAAATAAAAATATTCTAAAATTAGAATCCCAACACTATTTCCATTTCTCATTTTTTCTATTCATTTCCCGTTCGAATTATGTTCCCCCTCGAGCGTTCTGAAGATCCTCGTTCAATTTCTGACCCCGTGTTCACGGCATCCATGACAATGGTAGCGACGAGCTACCAATCGCGAGATTCCCGTGGAAAAAGGCGGACACTCGTACCTCCTTGACGTTTAATGATATCCGGTAACGAGTTGACGCTATAATTGGGCTCATCCTGGCGTGAAGATGAGTTCCCGCCTCGGCGCTCTCGCCGATCCTTCGGGATCTCGAGAGGATACTGCTCTATATACACGTATTTCGCGTGCTACTCGAGGCTGGACACCGAGCTGAACGTAATTTTACGCTGAACGGGTAAGAAAAATTGGCACGAGATAGAATGCCGATCGAGCCTTTACGGAATTCAAACAACGTACCTCTTTGGACGAATTCTGGGACTCTTTTTTAGGGTCTGAATTGCTTCTCTTTTTCGTAGACGTTATTTTTTTTAGATACAAAAATAGTTATCAGTTTTTAAATAGATGGTTTCATTGTATGTGTAACATGTATCACATGTGTCACGTGTATCGTATGTAAGATGTGCATTGCATGTTTTTGTATTACGTATCATATGTACCATGTGTGTCATATGTATCGTTAGTAGTAGATGTATCATATGTGTTATAGGTATCTCCAGCTTCATATGTAGCATATTGTATATCATATGTATCATATATTTCATATGTAACATATGTATCGTTTAATATGATATGTACATGTAGTATATAATATCACATGTATATGTGTCACATGTATCATATGCATCGTATGAGTCACGAGTATCATACGTACCACATGTGTCATATGTATACCCAATAATTTTACTTTTATTAAAGATGTTCTCAAATTCAATTGGAATAGTTGTTAAATTACACCTTTTTGCATACACATCAATATAACTAATAATTTTCAACGAAGACAATGTCATAGGTGCAATTTTGCTTCTCACAGTCAGCTACAAATCATTTCACGAACTTGTAACAAAACAGGCAATCAGTGTGGACGCATTAAATGTAGCAGATCCGCTGAAACTGTAGCAAACACTATTAAATCTGATAAAAAGGCGTCATTATGCAAGTAGGAAACACGCGAAACACGTATTCAACCTGTCCACACGAGACGTGAGAGCGGTAACACCATGGGAACGAAACACCAGGATGGTTCACGAAATTCCACGTGCTTAGACGCCTAACACCATGTATAGGTAGCACCTGGAAACACGTATAGTTGCTGGTAGAGATATAGTGTGACCGTCAATTATAATATTCACCACTGACATACGATATATGGAAGATATGACAATTTTGAAAATTTGGAAATTTGGAAATTTTGGGGTTTGAGACTTTAGGGATTTGGAAATTTAGGTATTTGGGGAATTAGAAAATTAAGTATTTAGTGATTTAGAATTTAGGTATTTGGGAGTTTGAAAATTAAGAAACCTGGGAGGGGGTGAAAATTGGTAACCTTAAAAATCCAAGATTTGCAAATTAAATAAAAAATTTCCATATGTATGAATTTGAAAATTTCCTAGTTTCCATAATTAAATACTTAATATTCCATTTCTTCAAATTTCACTCTAGCAACTTACGTTTCTTCCATTTGCCCTCGTACATATCATCAGAAATCAAAACCACCCCTTCTTCATACCCCACCAATATCTTCACCTTCAGCAATTTTCCCGCCAAATTTTACAATTAAACTATATCATCCCCCATCTATACACCCCGTATACTCGATTATCCGCTTTTTGCGTAAAGATTGACTGCACACGACAGACAAGGGTTTCTTAAGAGAAGTGAAGGGTAAAAGGCAAAGACAAGGAAACCGGAATTCTACACCGACTACGACCCTCCGGAGGTATACTATAATTATGTCTTTGTTTATTGTGATGGGTCGAGCTCGCATTGTGCCGCTTCGGGCTAATAGCGTGAATTATTCTTCGCCTGACGACCGACACCCTCATCCCCTTGCTTCCAGCCATCTTGTTCTCTGATCTGTGAATGAAAGCTGCTCCCGCAATGCTCGCGACGATTTCTATCTTCTGTTCCTGGCCATGTTTTGGCCTTTGAGCACAGATACAGAGAGTGTGTTGGACGGCTGAAGGGTTGGCAAAAGGGGAATATCGTTCTTTGAGGGTGAAACGTTTTGTCTTCTATGATCTTAAACGATTACCGTCATTCCAGACATTTTTCATGCGATATTTTTTGGTCGGGACACTTTTATACTCGTATTTGTTGCAAGAGGTACTTTCAAAATATATGATATCTCTTTGTGAAAATTTTTTGAAATTTTTTTTTTAGGAAATGGAGGATGGTAAAAAAATGTGCATTTGTGACATTATATAAAATAGTAATAATATAAAACCTTTGGACATTTTGTGCGAAAGATATTAAATCACTTGGACATTTCATGTAAAGGAATATAAAATACTAAATTCCTTCATCATTTTATATTGAATAGCATAAAACATTAAATTCATCGATTATTCACATATTCACATATTCACATATTCACATATCCACATATTCTCATACCTACATATCTTGTATATATCCACATATCCACATATGTACATATCTATATATCCACATATCCACATATTTACCTATCCACATATCCACATATCCACATATCCACATATGCACATATCTACATATCCATATATCCACATATTCACATATTCATATATCGACATATCCACATATCCACATCATACTCAAAAATGGCACATCAACATCTACCTAACACGTGCATAATACCACCAAAAAAAGATGACGAGTGAAAAATGTTGAATTTCTATAGAAATTTCGATTCCCACAGAACGTATGGCATACATCATACGATATACATTTATGGAGTTGTTTTTCTACTGGCCGAAACACCATTCCCACACACCATCGTCCATCCTTTCTCCATCTAACCTTCCACAGTACGCCTCAGTGAATTTCTCATTAGCCAGGCAGGGTTCACGATTTACGGAACACCCTGTACCCCTCTGCCACCCTTCTTTCTGTGTTCGTCCCTTCCGCCGTCTATCGTTTCTCCCTTAACCAACGTCTCATTAAAAGGAACCGCTTCCATTGTGCCAAACCCGTTCATTCAACGGACAATGCGACTTTGTCGGGAGGTGCATTCGTTCGAACGTCATCGTCCAAGCCAGACCGGAAATGGTAATCAGAATCGAACGAGATCTGCTTTTAAATCATTTTTACGGGTTTTAAACTCCTCACATGCTATATCACATTTTAATGTTTAAAAATTTAAGAATAGCAAAATTTTGAGGTAACAGAATGTTAAACAGTTTTAATCAACAATCGCCTACATATTCTACATCGTCGCTACACTAATTACAATGTGCAAATTAGCCAATTTCCGTGCACGTTTCAAAGCTTGCAATAATACATGACTCGCAGCACGAAACGTACATCCTTGAAAGCGTCACGAAGCTACAATTTGTTTCCCCATAGAATATCCCGAATCACCGGTTGACAATACGAGGCTGTGCTTCAGATCTCATTGCTTTAGGCGCAGCACTACGGTGTCATGGATTTTCTATGGTGTCGGGGCGAGTATATTCCCAACCGGCGTGCAATGTTAGTATACACGAGTTGCATGCGTGCCGATAATTAGAGGCAACGTTAAAGCGTGATCCCTAATACGACGGGATTAGCGATCGTTTGAGTAACAACTCCGCTGCTCGGCCCGTGTAATCAGATCGACGTCGTGCCGAATCGATTCTGACGCCATTCGAGCCCTGTTACACGAGCTTTTGGAGTTAGAGAGACGTTCGACGAGAAATCCAGGTCGAAGACTGGTTAATGTTACTACGGCCAACATGGGGAGGCAACTTTTGCCCGGGCATTACCGGCAAAATTGATCGTTATCGAAACTTACGCTGTTCCGTGATATAAACTTCATCATATTTTTGATTAAGTGCTTCCATTAAGTGGCTAATATTTATCATTATATTATGGCTAAATATTATCATTAATATTTCCCGTATTATCTTCGTTATTGACTTTTTACTTGAATTTAATTTATCGATCATCCGTTTTTAACTGCTGATTCTAACCTATAATTTTCTGGACATAGCTAACTAGTTATTGCTATAATTATGTAGCTGTGATTAATGGCACATGAGTATAATATTATGAATTATCCTTTATACATTCTTTGACATGAATTTCATGTATTAGTGAAGCTCTGATTCCTTATTTTTAATTCTTATTAAATGTCTAACCTATAATTCTTTTGCATCATATACAGCTAATTATTCATACAATGTTAAAACGAATGAAGAAAGTTAAAATGTTAGGTACATTTTGCATGATCCAGTAGATTTTAATCAGAATTGAATCCAAATTTCAGTGGAGGTGGAAATGCAAATTTGGTGTGCCACGTTTGGACTCTAGCGTCATGCGTGTGACGTTACGGCATTAAACATACTATCATTCTGAAATATGTCATGCGAATAAAGCTGCATATTAAATACACATATGTATCTACATTAAATTGTTGCATAGATATATACTGTCTAGAATGTTTCCTTACTCTGAAATGTGCAATGTAAGTATATGAAGTATATTAAGTATGCACACATATGCACCCCTGCATTAAACAGGTGTATGCATATCTACTGTTTGAAATATTTTATTATTTTAAAATATACAATGTAAGTGTATAAAGTATGCACATGTATGTATATCTCTACATATAATAAACAGGTACATATATACTATTTAAAGTGTGTTATTATTTTGAAATTGTACAATGTATGTGTTTAAAGTATATCAAGTATGCACTCATATGTGTACCCCTATATTAAACAGGTACATGCATGTATACTATTTAAAATATTTGTTATTATATTATAATAACAAATAGATGTTATTATAATATAAAATAAATCATAATAAAGTAAAAATTATAATATATACAAGGTAACAATATATTAGTATAAATATCCTATGACCGCACATCAAGCAAACATAAGCGAACGCTCAGATAAAATCGCGAAACGAAAAACCGCAGTCGAACAGAATGTCGAATTGATAAAAATTGCATACGGTGGCCAAAATTCCGGGCAAAGAGATGCAATTTAAAATCGCAGAGATCCCGAAAAAGTTTGTAATTACATTTGCATGTTTGTAGCCAAGGGCGAACAAAACGAATCTGTGATTGCGCGACTTTAATTAATTTTTTGACGCAAGAATAAAAACGCACGGGACGTTTCTTTTTATCTATGCACGTTTGTTGGCCGACGTAGCCGTGAACAGTAAATCGAGATCTATTTCGAACGCGGTTTACCCATTTCGTGAATTACACGAGTCCACTCGCAAAGCAAATTGCTTCGTTTGGAATGAACGATATGTACCTTGCTTGGCCGAGAGACGTATAAGCCTGGTACATAACTCGGCCTCAACATTTCGAAACCATGAGCGAGCTCACCGCGTATTCGCAGCAACGTGTTACTGCGGATCCAATTACACGACTAATTATAATCGACTCTCGTAAAAATTGTACGGAGATATGAACAAGACTGGACAATTAAACATGCAATTTCGATTTCAACGAAATATCGAACATCTATCGAGGGGACGAGGTACACCATTTAAACGTAGAACTGAATTAAACAAAATGTCTGCTGCTCCATTTTCCTTGAAGGTTGGGGTCGAGGGTGAGATTGGTAGGTTGATAGATATGCTAATTACAAGAGGTCCGTTGCTGGTTTAATTTACTCGGTAACTTGTATAGCTTTCAAGTTGAAGGAGGTACTGAACGTCATTTCAGGTAGGTCAAACTTTTTACGAGTTTATGATACAACAATGTAGTAAATGTTAATCACGTCCATATTATAAACTTGGTACACTAGGTACATTTTTCTGTCATAAGTTACAGAATCATTGGTAGACAACTATGTGACTTCTTACGTAGTTGTGGCTCCACATAAATATACATGTCAAAAATCATGTTTGAGAACCTTGGTAGTTAATCAATGTAACTACGTACATAGTTATAGCTCTACATAAATATAGATGTCAAAAATTGCTTTTCAGAACCTGTAGTAGCCAATGAATGTGATTGCAGATGTAGCTACAGCTCCACATAAAGACACCTATCAAAAATTGGGTTTCAGAACCCATAGTAGCCAATGAATGTGATTGCAGATGTAGCTATAGCTCCACATGAAAACACCTATCAAAAATTATGTTTCAGAACCCATAGTAGCCAATGAATGTGATTACTGATGTAGCTATAGCTCCACATGAAGACACCTACCAAAAATTGAGTTTTTGAATTCTTGGTAGACAATGAATGTGATCGATACGTAGCTATAGCTCCACATAAACACACCTATCAAAAATTATGTTTCAGAACCCATAGTAGCCTATGAATATGATTGCTTACATAGCTGTAACTCCACATAAAGACACCTATCAAAAATTGGATTTCAGAAACCACAGTAGTCAATGAATGTGACTGCTTACCTAGCTATAGCTCCACATAAGCATATATCACAACTAGATAACGTTTATATGATTGCTATTAGAAACGGTCTATACCATTATTTCTCTGGAAGCACCCTGTACACGAAGAGATACCGACAATATGACGAATCGAGCAACGAATAGACAAATCTAGCGTAGCTTCTCTGATTTCGAATTTAATCGACTTTCGCTCGATACCCTGTATCCTGCCGGGTCAGACTTTATTGAAGAACGGTCAACCGTGCTATTATCCAGTTTATCGAACCGATTTATTGGCCCCTGCTGAATGCAGTCGTGCTTCGTATCTCCGGAACGTTTCTAAAATAGTAACGGCGTAGGAAGAAAGCCCTCCGATTGAATCCAGCTTCATCTGATTCTGTGTATCTTACTTATAAACAAATTCAACATTTCTGACGTCAGTATGAAATCGTTCGATATGTGGACATATGAATTTGTTTAAAAAGATTTTGTCTAATTTGATCATGATGTATTTTATTCACACGAACAGTACCATGTTTAATTTAGGTTTTATCAGAAAATTTATCTTTGTAGGTTAACCTTATTTTATTTCGGAATTCGATTGAAAATTGATTTGATTTGAGAATGAGTACAATTGAAGTTTATTAAATACAAAATTATCAAATAGTATTTAATAACATTTACAAAGTGCAAATTTATTAAATATTTAATAATATTTACTGAATATAAATGTATTAAATAATATTTAACAAATAACGACAATAACATGACATGTAATAAATAAAATTAAATTCTTAAATATATAACAGAACCATTAATCACTAAAAATTCCTGTATAATAAAATATTTAATTTCCGTAATAAAAAGAATCCTGTATAATAAAATTTTTAATTTAATTTTTGATTAGGTAAATAGTTAAACGGGGAGATATGAGGATGATAAAAGAAGCGTCAGCAGCGTAAACACGAGAGTACTTTAGGAAAGGAAAATAAATGAAGAGAAATCGAGAAATTCCAGTGTGGAGGATAGCACGTCAAACTTCATCCGGTCGAAGTCGAAGTGAAACCATTACCGCGTAATTAATTTAGCAAAGAGCAATAAACTGGATATCCGCGATAATTCTGTTCAAGGAGCAAGATCCAAGCGATAATGAATCAATCACATTAAGACCCTTCGAAACTCAGCCGGAACGATTATCTCTTTGAAAGTTCGCCCGTTTTCCTGCACTTTCCTCTCTCTTTGCTGCACTCCCTTGATATCCTACGGGTCCATTCCTGTAAATCTATTTCAAACTGGTCGTTTATCGTCCTCCGCATCAATCCCTTTTGAACGATGAATTCGTCTGAAACTGGGTTTCGAAATTGAAACTGTTCCGTACTATGACTGTGGCTTTGTGTGACTACTATCTGACTGATGGAATTTGTTTAAATTAACAAACAGAATTGGACATCGATCTAAACAATTTTCGATCGAAAGCAAACATTGCACCGACGGGGTAATCAATGGGTCAGACGTAAACGAGATAGCTCGATTTTTTTAACCACCGCATATGGGCTTTGGGAAAAGTTGTAAAAAATATTTGGAAATGTTTGGGCAGGTCATGGAAGTCATTTGCTTCGATGTATTTGCAAATGGTATCGGCAGTGTGGGTATACACGTGGGTACTTCTGAGTTGTTCATTTTTCAAGTAGAAAAATTCGAAATTTTTTTGTGCAAGTTTGCTAATTTTATAATTTGGAAGCTAAATCTCCAAATTCTCTAATCTCTCAAATCTTTCAAATTCCTAAATTCCTAGATGTCCAAATTTGTAAAATATTGAATTCCTGATACCCTAAATTCTTAAATCTCCAAATTCCTAAATTGCATATTCCTACATTCCCAAACTTCTAAATTTTTGTAATTCCTAAAACTCTAAATTCCTAGATCTGTGAATTCCTAAATCCCCAAATTCTTAATTCCCCGAATTCCTAAAACTCCAAATCCCTATATCCTTAAATTCTCAAAACTCCAAATTCCTATATCCCCAAATTCCTAAAACTCCAAATTCCTACATCCCCAAATTCCTAAATTCCCAAATTCCTAGATTTCTATTCCTAAATCCCCAAATTCTTAATTCCCTAATTTCCTAAATTTCCAAATTCTAAAATTCCCAAATTCCTAAAACTCCAAATTCCTAAATCCCCAAATTCCTAAAATTGCAAATTCCTACATCCCCAAATTCCTAAAACACCAAATTCCTACATCCCCAAATTCCCAAAACTCCAAATTCCTAAATCCCCAAATTCCTAAAATTGCAAATTCCTACATCCCCAAATTCCTAAAACACTAAATTCCTATATCCCCAAATTCCTAAATTCCCAAATTCCTAGATTTCTATTCCTAAATCCCCAAATTCTTAATTCCCTAATTTCCTAAATTTCCAAATTCCTAAATACTCTACTCCCCAAATCCCCAAACTCCCATAATCCCAAACAATCAAATACATAACCCAACTTTCAAATTTCCAAATCCCAAATCTGCAAATAGCAAATTAACCACAGACCATAAATTTATCTTATCTAATAAAACACTATAAAATATCACCAGCAGCGTAGCAGTTATCTACGACACTCCGGGAACCACAACGCTCCTAAATGCAATCCCAAACACGATAAAATTGAACGAATATAAAATTCGAAATAAATATACTGCAATTATGTACAATATATATAATATATACAGTTATATTAAAACATTTTAATTCCATCATTTGAATGCTAATTTCACGAAATAACGATACTGAAACTCGTTCCATGGAATTAAGTAATCGTTAAATCACTGCCAGCATCTAAAATGAACGTTTCCATGGCCTGCAGAGCTTCAATTACATCATCTCGAAATGATAGATAATTTCAGTTATATCAGATGGTACGCGTTCGAAGATCACGTGTGTTATCAGCAAAAATCGAGGTTCGAAATCACTTACCTTTATCCAATCACTTTAATACGGTTTTAATGAAGAAATATTATTCTTCGAGACTTACCCCTTCATACTGCCTTTCGTATCTACTTATTATTTAAATAAATCGTATAAAGTGTAAATATCTATAATGTATAAACATATATTCGCACATATGTACAAAAACATTAATTTTCTTGAAAACGAAACAAAATAATTCTCAATATTTGCAAGTATCATTTGTTCAACAAAACATGAACTGAAACATCTCAAATATATCCCCATAACGAAAACAAAGAAAAACTGACAACACAATCACATATGTATATATTACAACCTACCATATGCGCTTTAAAATAAAAATTACCAAGTGTACTCCTTCAGAAATCTATCATATTGAAATAAATCCTAAATTGAAATAATAGCATGGTACATAGAGGTACACTGATCGTGTCAATACAAAGAGACCTAACGGTAGAGACCTTTTCGCAGTATGGTCGTAGCTAAATCAGAGCCAAGTTAATTCCATCCAAATAAACCGTCGTCAGCAACTCCAAAATGCATTTCAATAATTAGAGAAGATGAGAACGCGCGTAACAGCAGCTTACCTCTTTGATCTTCTCGCGACGCTGATTAGTCACGTCATCCAGAGGAGGATTAGGCGGTTTAATGACGTAGGGTCCTGGAACCGGGATCGGCGGGGGTCCAACCGCGGATGGTTCAGATTGTCTGTGTTTCAGGTCCACCCGATGATCTTTATCCTCGGTTTTCGGTTCATCTTGACCCGGTATCGCGTTGTTTTGCATCCACGAGGGGTTCAACTGTTCGACGCGTTCCTCGGGCGCGGAGCCTCGCTCGACGACGTTCGCCAAATCGTGACGCGTGACGAAAGTGCCAGTCAGAAGGACGATCAAGATCACGGACAATAGTCCGCTGATCGCCAACCTCTGCATCAGCCGCATTTCGTCCAGGCACTTGCTGCACTCCCACAAGCCGCCCGGAGTCGCGGATGTTGCGCTCGTATTGACGGAGCTGTGTGGATTTCGATCATACAGGATATGTACAACTGGGGGATCGATATGCGATTGCATATCGTGAGGCGAGTTAACACGTTCGCTACTGTGTGGGATTTTGCAGGATAGATTTTATCGGTGGGGAGCTTTTGAACATTTCTCGGAATTTGCATTGTTTAGCATTTGTTACTTGGATATTGGGTATTTTGTTTGGAAGTGGATTCTTGGATTGTGAGTTATAATTTATGTACTTGGTATGCAAGCTATAATTTATATACTTAGTGTGCAAGTTGCAGTTTATATACTTCGTCTGCAAGTTATAACTTATATATGTAGTTGATTCGCAAGTTATAATTTGTAAATTATATACTTGGTTTATAAGTCATTATTTGTAAATTATATACTTGGTCCGTAAGTTATAACTTGTAAATTAAGTACTTTGTTCGTAAGTTATAATTTGTAAATTATGTACTTGGTTTGTAAGTTATAAGTTAGAAATTATATACTTAGTTTAAAAGTTATAATTTCTGACTTATAGTATGTAACATATAACATCGTCTAAATACCAGTAGCGAACGTGTTACAAAAATGTGTAATTTCAACGAAGTCTCAAATTACCTATATAGAAAGCATGTTTCTCCTTTTCAACCGAATATTAAATCAAAAAAAGATTTAATATTTGCTTCAACCTCTTGCTGTACTTTAACAAATCTAACTCAAGACGCACTCAAGTGTCACAAATCTCAAATGCAATCTTACTGAAATTTTGAATACGTCTCAGTTCGAAATTGAAATAAATATAGTTGGATAAATATAACTATATATGAAACATACATAATATTTTAATTTTCTTTATTTGTTTCAATGTTGTAACTACGAAAGTTGTGACGCACTTGACGCATCGTACAGCAAGGGGTTAACATTAAACCTACCAGCGCGAAATTCACACTTACTTTGAAATTAAAAATGAAATTGAAAAATTAATAAAGAAATGATAAAACATAACACATTAATTCTTTATAATCCACTCTTACCCCGAAATGAAAAATGAACAAAAAAATGATAGAGCATAAATTAACATACACGTTAATCCCTTGTAATCCACCCTTAGTTCCAAATAAAAAATGAACAAAGAAAGAACAAAATATAAAATAATCTACACAATAATTCTCTGTAACCTTACTATAAAATGAAAACTGAAGTCGAGAGTAGAACTGAGTAGAACTAAATAATTAAACGATAGTACATTAATAAAAATATATAAATTATGAAGATTTCAAAAAAGTCACCCTAACAAACATTGTACCATAAAATAAAGAAGTGAAAGATTTGATGGGCCCGGTAGTTTTAGCGTTAAAAAGTTGAAGCGTGAAAAATGACGGTTAAAACGGAGAAAAATGGCGTCGATGGTATCGAATGGTGGCGGGAGTAATACTTACTTGCGAGCCACCTGTTGTTGGTAATTCGAGCACTGGTCGCAGTGCTCAACGGTTGTTTTAAGTAGCCTTCAACGAGAGCCGTCGCGCGTTTTCAGCTCGTATCCCGCTGCTTCGATCTCATCGACGCAGGATCTGCTGGCCGATTACAGCCTCGAAATTGCAGACAGCTGCGGAGAGAAACGATTGATTGCGTTCAAACAACCACCACCGTAAGGGAAACGTTCTTTTTCTTGAGTTCGACTCGCTTCGATCGCTCTTCGGATATGTTCTAGTCACGAGCGCAACATTTCACGAATAAATCGATCGTTCATTGATTGGCTTTCAAGTTTATCGGATACTCTTTTATTTGGGTTGCAGATTAACACTTAAATCAACGGGAACCGTTAATGTGTCGCTTAGAGCTCCTGCAGGAAATGGAGAACTAGTACTTTAGGTAATGGTCGTTGATGGCGATGATGATGATGGGAGGTCTTTATTTTTTATACGCTTTTCATTGCGGGACATTTTATGTTTTTCTTTAGGTTTCCGGAAAGTGAACTATGAAGGGGAATTATTGAATTGGACAGTTTTAGATTTGGCGATTTTTGGGTCGCTAGGTTGGGTTTTTGGAAATTCCCATTTTTGGAGTTTTCAAAATTTAAATTTTTCAATTTTTTTAGATTTCCTAAATTTCCTAGATATTCTGAATATCCCAATACCCTTCATTTTCTAAATTTTCTAAATATCCTAAATATTCAAAATATTCTAAATTTTCTATATTTCCTATGCTTCCTAAATTTCCAAAATTCCCCAAATTTTTTAATATCCCCAATTTCCCAACCCCCAAATTCTAAAATAAAAATATTCGCAATTTCCAAACTTAAATCCCCACAAATTAAAAAAAGCACAAATTTATAAAAACTTAACTGAGATAGAAATGCACATAAAAATGGCAATGTAACGAGGGATCACTCCACCAAAATTTCGACCATCCTCTCTAATAAAAGAATGCGCACAAAAATCCGCTTTATATTCAAAAATGAAATTGCACCTCACTGAAAAGTGATTCGCATTCGAACGAGAAGAAAGGAATCAATGGTAATCGTAAAATTACACGAGAATTTAATCGACTATCAATGAAACGCATTTTCGTGCATTCGAATATGCATTAAATGCAGGCCGTGTTTTATGCACTCTGAATAGGCTCGATCCACGAACGGACCGGGGTAATTACGTTTTCAAATTAACAAATCAGGTCGATTATCAACTTAACTTTTAATTGAGAACAATAGCACGCTCGCAGTATTCACTTTGCCGCGATTCGTTCGTGTACATAACTCTTCGGTGTATTATTCGAACGATGTTTCGCCATTACGTCGATTTCAACAGGGAATCGATAGATAGAACGACAATTTTTCTCCTTTTTTTTGCGATACCAGAAACAATACCGGCTATTTCGCGGCAGGAAACGGGATATCATTAAATATTTTCCTTTTTTTTTTGTTATATCTCCTGTACAATTTCCAACGGCGTTCTTTCAATGCGTGACTATGGCGATTATTCGAAACGGATAAAATACCGATATTATGCGCTATTGCCTTTTCTTTGTTTTTAAAAACGATTTACACGCAAAGCGACTGCAAAATTCGACGCTCATGAATATTTAAAATCGAATGGTAAACGCATCGCCGGCGAAATTTATGATACTTCATTTCAATATCTAGCAACTCGCAAAAGACTATAAAACTTTAATCGAACTTCAATTTGCATCTCATAGCGGGGCGTCGTTCGTTTCAAACTAGACGATCGAAATTTTCCATGAAAAATAGTACACTCTTGTAAACGAACGATAAGTTAAACATCGCTCAAGGTATGCAAGCTATTTTTTAAATCTTTTCGTTACACTTTCGGATATTATGAAAATCGTAAGATTCCGACAAAATGGCGGCGTAAGGGTATCAGCAAGATGGCACTAGGAAAATGGCGGTATATCTGTTACAGTTCAAAAATATTTCCAATCAATTTCAAGAGGGATTTATAAAACTAGCAAATGAGATTACAGTGCATTCTTCATAAACTTTGAACAGTTCTCTCTTATTTTACGAAGTTGCGAGGTATAATTTCGTGGAAGTACTATTGTTGATGTACCCTAAAGTTAATTTAAACGAATTCGACGTTGCAAAGGTTCTTGTCGATTGACCGACGTATCAAGCTCCCCATAAGTCATGGTGAACCGACAATTATCCCACCCCCCTACAACTTGTCTCAATCAAATTATCATAAAGCGACTTGAGAGAGGCACGGTACCGTTAACCACCGTTGCGGAGACAATTTTTCATCGCCACCCTAATTTTCTCTCGACGTGCAAAGAACACCACCATCGGGTTCCCCGGTCGTTTATTTTTCCCGACGTTGCACCGCGAATATCCCCCGATCGAGGGAGCGAAACAGAGGGTGGGAAGCGTGAATCAAAGAAGCGAGGGCAGATTGAAGATTCCAAAGTCTCTGCCGAAACGTGATCACTGCATTTTTTATCGAGCCCCAGGCATCGCGAAAGGTTTCTCCGGCCTTCTTCGCATCGAAAGTCCGCGTGCATTTTATCACCCGGTCGCTGCGGGCGTTACACCTGCAGACCGCCGATTTTCTTCCACTCTTTTTTCTTTATTATTTCCTTTTCGCCAGCGTGGATGCGCCTCGCCGCTCTTTCGAATCCTTCGGGAGGACGCTGCGAGCTACGCTCCGCCTGTAATTCTCTCCGCTGGGAGAACTTTTCGGAATTCGCGCCACTGACCGGACGAATTCCCTTTCAAATCACCGGTAAAAGTGCACTGATTCGAGATCGAGGTGTGACAATTTACGTGTACCCGGGATGCAAATGCGTGCGCCCTTGGCGATCACCTGCTGGGAACTTCCAAAAATATTTCGCGAGTTTTATACATTTTGGGATTCTTAAGAACTCTTCTGAGTGTGGAGATTTTTCTGATTTATGCTCTGATTGTTAAAAAAATTCGACGAGTTGGAAATTGTCAAATTGTCAAGGTTTCTGAATTAAAAATTTCTTCTATTTTTGTTTCTTAAAAGTTGGACATATTCACATCAAGTGAATAGAAATTGGAAAAATTATTAGAATTTAGCAAATCTTGTAAGGTAGGAATGTCTAGATTTATGCTGTACATTTTCTAATTTAATGTACAAGTATATAAAGGGTTGAGCAAGATTAGGTGCTAAAGTGACTGCAGAAGTCCCCACAAATTTTCTTCTTTCTCTCTAACTTTTTCTATCATCTTATTGCTACAGTCCCATAGATTGATCAATATGTTTTTTTAACTGCATACAACAATTTCTTTTAAATTCAAAGAAAGATGATAGTATTTCTTCAGTGCAAATATAGAAAGGGTTTAGATCAGGTGCTGAGGTATGTAACCTAACTTTTTCTATCATCTTATTGCTACAGTCCCATAGATAGATCAATATGTTTTATTAACTGCATACAACAATTTCTTTTAAATTCAAAGAAACATGATGGTATTTCTTCAGTGCATCAGTATTTCATACATCATACAAAGTACATCCAATAATATATCCAATAACACATCTTACATACAGTAATTAACAATGGTATGAAAGAACACTATTTCCGAAATTTCGAAATTAAACTTCGACCAAAAGAGGACTAAAATACGAGTCTACCTGAGAAAGTTTCGATTCTGAAACTCTGCCGAATCTTACGACGTTGAGAAGTGATCAGGTTCGACGGTGCACTCTGGTTTCCGGTAAAAACGACGAAACGCGCAACTAACCCCGACAGCAACTGCTAATTAGCGTGAATTACGGTTCGGAACGAGCTCCCTTCGCGTTGCTGATGAAATATCAAAGGGTGGATGCAATTTACGTTTCCCGCGTTCTTGCTCTGTGCCCTCGTTCGGTCGACGTTTCGACCGCCTTTGGGAAAATGTAGGGAACAAGGATTCCCAGCTGTACCGTCTGCTGCTCTAATTAAGGTATCACCACGGTTAAGGCTTTCTAATTGTACATCTCGATAAAGCTAGTGAAAAGAGTCTACGGAAAGTACGAATTGATTCGCTAATGGAGATGACAGTTTCTCTTCTGATACGCCACAAGTTTGTTTTTTAGATGGTATAAACTGAGACGGTATGTCAATAATGATAATAATTCATCTTCTGTGTATCGTCGAAATCTCTCTGACCATATTGAAATTTCTTCAATATGGAGAAATTTCTTAAACATAAAGAAATATGTATATTTCTTCAATATGAAGAAAATTCTTCAACATGGAGGAATTGCAAATTGGATGTGTCTGAGGAGGAGGGTGAATCAGCAAATAAATTAGAGAGAACTACGTCAATAAATAATTATTCCCTAGACTACTTTCTGTCGAACCTATTGATTCACCCTTCTCAATTTGAAATACGAAAGTTGGAGAGTTTTTGACTATATCACTATTGTCTGAAATAATGCTTTTTCGTTCTTATGACGCCATGTTACTTAAGGTATAAAAATTATAAATCGTACGCTGAAGTACACAGAAATTATAAACGAAGTTACTAAAACAGAAGAAAATTTTGTGATATACAATTATCTTTAAATTCAACAAAAAATGCATACAACTGAAGAGAAACCTCGTTAAATGTTCAAACACAGCTCTCCATGATCGACTATTTAAAAAACTAAATATCCGCTAACAGAAAAAGCAAATATCCGGTAAATGAGAAAGCTCTGGAACAGGAGGGACAAAGGAACAAAAGGGACGTTTAAAAGGCAAAGCGAGAAGCGCGAGAAGAAAGTCCGGTGAAAATTACAAATGCGAGATTACAAGCAGAAAACTATAAAACACGTGTAAACAAGGCAGGTACAAGCATCGTCGAGACAAAACGAAGACAGAAGAGGAATTGAGAGAAGGTCGAAAGGAATGGCAAAGAAGTCGAGAAGCAAAGGTAGGAACGGACAGGAGTAAAAAATGAAAGGCAGAAACTGGCAAAAAAGTTTGCGAGAAAGAAACGACGAAAGACAAAGGGGTAGGGTGTATTAAGAGCAAAATGAGGACGAGCAGACGGAAGAACGAGCAGGAAGACGTGCAGAAGAAACGAGCAAAAGGTGGCAGAGAAGAAAAAAAGAAGGAAGAGGATCGAGAGAGAGAGAGGGAGGGAATGTTGTATGAAAGGGATAAGGAAGAAAGGGTGAGGAGACAGGGAAGGGAAGAAGATAAATCGTTGAAGGTACACTCGGTAGCCAATAAATCGCGCACCGGGGCCCCGAGGTTACCAAGATTGCTACGTGTCACATTCTTGTGGAAAATTGGACCGGTGGAAGTACTTTAAAGCCACGCAAATTCGCGTCGCGAATGGACATGTACGTGAACGTGCACGACCACCCACCAATCCCGGCCAAATCTCACTGAAAATGGAATCTCTTTCTTCGTTTATTCGAGTCGCGTTCGGAAAATTGGGAAAATTTGTCGATCTTATGTCGGCCATTTTGTTACTTGTTCTGCGAACGGTGACGCGAAAATTAATGTGCGTACGATGCTACGAATATTGTTTTTTATTTATGAAAAATAAATCGATCTTTTAGAGGTTTGCTTAATTTAATATTTGTGATGTATAATTTTCTACAAAATTTGATTTTTCTAAATTATTTTGGATTATTGTTATATGGAATTTGAACGTTTCCAACTAGGGAATTTAGAGTTTTTGTAACTACGGAATTTCGGGTTTTAGTAACTAGGGAATTTGGGGTTTCTGTAATTATAGAATTTGAGATTTTGATAACTAGATATGAAAATTTAGAAATTTCAAAATTTCTGTGTTCACGAATTTAGGAATTTTTATGTCTTTGGAGATTTGGGAATTTAATAATTTAGTTATTTTGAGTGTACCAAATTTGCAGATTATTATACTAAATTTTAACATTTAAGTCTGGGTTGTCCCTAGGTCTCTAAATTCTCTTTGGATTCTCTAAAAAATCATGCCCTGATTCTTCCTAAATTCTTCCTAGTTTGTTCCTAGACTCTACCTAAATTCTGTCTTGTTTTACTACTTTTTCCCTAGATTCTAATTTCTGTCTTATATCTTCCTAGATTCTCCCTAGGTTCTCAAACCCAAGTTCTCCCTAAACTTTCCAGATTCTGCAAAGTTTCAATAAGTCACTAGTTCCTCCTTAAACAGATAACAAAGTATTATTTTCCTCAAATCCACCTCGGTCAGAAAATCCCACCGAATACTCAAAACAACGATTCGTTTCGTCAATTCCGTATCCCCATCAACAATCTCAATTAAATTCGCCACGAAGAAATATAAGATCTCATTAAAATTCCATTGCAGCATCTGTAGCAGTGGCGTTCGAAAGTCCATACATGGATCGTGCGTATAGAGAGTACATACGTAGGTTTGGTACGCTGACGCATGATAATGCGATTTCACCGGAGGGCAGCAGCGAATCCACACGCGAACGAACCTTCAGCAAGGACAGTTCCTTTCGTTGGAAATCTACTTTTCGAGCGGGCGAGCAACAGAGACGCGAGACGAACAGACACCGGATGCACCCAGCCTTATCCGTAATGAAACTATTGCTCTCACTGGCAGGTAATTACTGTAATCTGGTTCCGACGTGAATTTTTGCTGAACCTGAACTTGCCTCAATGTACACGTGGAGTATTTTTTTACCGGCATCCAGTTCCGCGCACGCTTGTTTAATCGCCTTGTGATGCGATTCCGAGCAAAGCTGATTAGTTTCCACTGAACTGTGTTTATGCTCAGAAATTCTGTATTTTTGTGATGTTATGTCAGAATTTAATGGTACGGTTGCTTGAATATACTGCAGTTTAGTCTCTCAATGTTTCAATTTTACTTACTTTTAAGGTTTATCTGCTTAAAGATAGTGTCACGTATGTGTACGTTCTTTTTCATATCAAGAATGGTCATGTGTGGACCACATATGTGGATTAATTTAGTTTTCACCCTTTCAAGAATGCTGGTACACATGTGTACGTTTCCTTATTTTTAAGATCAAAACTGGTCATATGTGTATATTACATATGTGGACCACACACGTGAACTAATTTGGTTTAGTACACGTATGTGTACGTTTTGGTCTTTTTAATATCAAGTTTATATATGTGAACGTGTGTAGACTAATTTAGTTTTTATCCTTTCAAGAATACTGGTACATGTGTGTTTCATTATTGTTAAGATCAAGAATGATCATGTGTGTAGACTACATATGTGGACCACACGTATGGACTAATTTGGTTTGTACCTCTTGAATACTAATACGTATCTTTGCTCTTTTTTAATTCACGAGTGACCATATATGTAGGTCACATATGTTAACTACATACTTAGACTACATATGTGGACTAATGTCGTTTTTGCCTCTTCAAGAATACTGATACATATCTGTACGTTTTATCTTCTTAAACTTAGTGACCCTTTTTAAATTCACAAGTGATCACATATGTGAACTAAATACGTGGATCACATATGTGAACTAATTCAGTTTCTCTTCAAGAATACATATATGTACGTTCTTTCCAAACTCAAGATATACATCTGGATCTCATATGTGGATCACGTATGTGGATGTTTCTTCTACAATTTATTTCATCCAATTCAATTTAAAACAAGTAATTGTTACATAAACAATTAGATTGTTTCTTTTCTTAACTTTAATGTAAATCTTTAAAGGGGTAGATAATTTAATTCATTGCTATTAAACGATATTTGGCTAAATTTCAAGACTGAACATATTCCATCCCTCAATATAAAAGTGATCCACTCTGAATATTAAATGTCGACGACAATCATACGTTTTTCATAAGTGAAATCCGTCGAATCCTTTCATAGTAATTAAATCTAGTTCCGTAGCTAAATTTCGTTCAAAGTGAATGTTCAGGTTTCCCAGATGAAAGAAATGGTCGAAATGACGAGGCACAGGCACGCAGGATGGAGAGGTCGGAGTATTAACTATCCTTTGCCGCTTTGTAAGCTCATCGGTCCCTGCTTTGATGTTGCCCGATGAGCTTGCAGGTTTTTGTACAAACAGACACGTCAAAGTTGCACGACGAAATAGTCGAACTTTTCAGCAAGTTTGCTCCGGGTTTAATAACGGTCAGTTTTCTCGAAATTTGTGATATTTACAGTGATTCGTGTACTTTTACATTCTATTGTATAGAACTGTTAATACCGTGTATAACTCTTTAATATAATACTGAATTGTTAATATTATATGTAACTGTTAAATGTGATGCAGAATTGTTAATAATAGAATTGTAAAATATTATAAAATGTAGAATTGTAAATATTATTGTAACAGTTTAATATAATATTAGGTTCAGTATAACTGTTAATATCATATACAACTGTTAGTGTCATATACAATTGTTAATATAATATACTATATGTATTTGTATATGAATTTAAATATTTGTGAGATGTTTGTAAAAGTAGGATGATTTCGCATCTAACGTGATCATAGACTGCCGCGTTGAAAGACAAGGATCAAACATTTTCTTCGGTATTTTTAAATCACCCTTTTCTTTCATAATTTTGATATCCCGCCTCTTTCATTTTACCGCTGGCTGCTCGACTCTTTGTTATTTTCTCCCCGATTCTTATCCCGTTCAGGCCCGCTGCTTCTTTTTCGTCGTTTCGTAATTCGCCGTGACGAAGCTGCAAGCGCCGCGACGAGCTCGATGCACCAAAGATACGACCTTTTGCGAGATCGGCCCGCTCGTTCTTCAGGGATAATAAGATCAAAAAGACGTCACTGATACATCGCTGGAAAGTTCCTGGGTCTCCGCAAGGCATACACTCTTGTTTCTTCCCGGTCGAACAATGCGAATAGATACTGTTATTCGCGGGTGATTCAATTTTCGCTTATTTTTAGATTTTTAAATTTTGTACTTTTCGGATTTTTAGATTCTCAGCTTTTTCAATTTTTACATCTGCAAATTTTTAGATTCTTACATGTCCAACTTCTTCAATTTTTATATGTTCTTTTTAGATCTTCAGCTTTTTTCATTTTTAAATTCATAGGTTTTCAATTTCTCACGTTTATAAATTTTCAATTTTGCAGATTTTTAAATTTGCAAGTTCTCAAATTTTCAGCTCGCAAATGACAAAACATAAATTACACATTGATTTTCTATCCCAATAAAAATCAACAAATTTCAAGAAAACTGCCACAACAAATTTTGTAACTTATAACTGAAAATGATAAGAAACTTGTAAAATGGTCATATGACCGCTTCAGTAGACCCACTATTAAATATTTAAATTCTCAAATCAAAAAAAGTCAGAAATCTGTAAACTGGGTCTCGTGTTCTCCACACGTCCGCAGTATCCACCCTCGCATTATCCACACATCAATTACCGAAAAAAAGTCTGAAAAAAGCTCGGTGCAAGGAAGAAGCTTTTCCGCTTTACTCGATGCGTAACCGCATCGATCCCATCGCGATCGAGCCCTCATTGGTCAGCGTCGATCTATATCGACGGGTGTATATCTCGAAGGTGGAATCGTCGATAATCGCGATTCAAAGAGCGTTATAGTTGGCTGTAATGGCGGGTATTTAGATCGGGGGCACGCTGTGTGTCGGGCAGTTGCGTACGATCTCTTTGTGCCCGTGTACACACCTATTACACCAACAGGAACATTCAGCCGGATGATAACCGTCGGATGCCCGGGGCTTCACCTTGACGTGTTCATGCTTCGGTCTTCTCGTAAACTTCTGATCCGCTTCCACCCTCTTCGGTTACCCTTTTTTCTTCGTTACCGCTCCTGCGAGGCCCTTTGAAGCCCGACCGACGAAAATCGATCTATCGCTCTTCACCCCTTTCCATGCTTTATCGTTTCCCATAGCTTTCTTCCTGTCGTAAACCCAGTTTTCTGTTTTATACTTCCGCTGCGAAATTCCACCAAATTGTTTTCATCGTTTGTCCTGCATTTTCTACGTTCGGATTGTTACGTTACTTTAAGTCTTGGAATTTTACAAATTGAAAATGTGGAATCTGCTGATTTTGGGATTGGGGAATGTTAGCGATATATTTACAAATATAGGAATTCTAAAAAATTCATCGTTATTTTTGTAACTTCAGAATTTTTAAATATGACAATTAGAAAATTCGTAAGTTGTCAAGTTTACAAATTTCAAGATCCGATGCAAAAAATTCCAAACTTCGAACTCAAAAATTTTCGTACTCGATTTCGCTATACCCGAAAATTAACATCATGCACTTCTGATTGAAAGAAAACCTCCGAACACAAATTGCACCTGAGTATACAACGGAAACGTTGTTTCTAGAGAAGTTGTCTGACCACGTACGAACCCATTCTACTATTCATCCGCGTAACCGTTGGTGTATCGATTCGTTTCACTGTGTCCGACAATCCGTCGGTTTCTACTACTGGCTGCTATGTGTCGAGCAGTTCTTGACTTAATCGCGCGACGTAAGTTAGCGGTCCCGAGTGTCGGTGACGTTGGTCGTCGACGTCGTTGGTTTGTGGCGTCGGGGTTGCAGAGCTGGTGTGAAAGAGCCACCCAACATCCGAGATACTTGGCCCGAGAAGCATGATAAACACGCGGTATCCTGGGATTAACACGTTACCCGCATTGTCTTCGAGCAACTTCTTGCTGGTAGACGAATATGCGGTTTCCGTCCGGTAGATGCCACACGTAAAACGGCGAACAAAGATGGTGGAGAACGTGATTAAAACCGCGCGTATGTCTACCGGGAAGTGTGGATTAAACGACCGTCAAAACTCACGAATTCCAAGTTTCATCATCTTAAAGTGTTAAACGTATTGTCGTCCTTGGTTACACGTGTGTGGAATATTCTACTTTGGTACTATTGGATAGGTTACACATATGTGGAGTAGTCTGTTTTTGATACTATTGGACAGATTACATATGTGTAGAGCAGTCAAGTTTAGTACTACTGAGTAGGTAATACATGTGTGGAATATTTTAGTTTGGTACTATTGAATAGGTTACATATATGTGGAGTAGTCTGCTTTTGGTACTATTGGACAGATTACATATGTGTAGAGCAGTCAAGTTTAGTACTACTGGGTAGGTTATACATATGTGGAATATTCTAGTTTGGTACTATAGGTTAAGTTACACATATGTGGAGTAGTCTGTTTTTGATACTATTGGACAGATTACATATGTGTAGAGCAATCAAGTTTGGTACTATTGGTAGGTCACACATGTGTAGAATAATCTAATTTTGTGTTATTGGATACGTTGCACATGCGTGGAGTAGTCTAGCTCGGTGCAATTGAGTGGCTTACACATAAGTGGAGTAGTCTACTTATGGTACTATTCGATAGGATACACATATGTAGAATACTCAAGTTTGGTATTATTAGATAGGTCACACATGCGTGGAATAGTCTATTTAGGTACCATTGAATAGATTATACATAAGTGGTGTATTAGATAGGTCACACATGTGTGGAACAGTCTAGTTAGGTACTACTGAATAGATTATACATAAGTGGAGTATTAAATAGGTTACACATGTGCGGAGCAATTTACTTTTCGTATTATTAGATAGGTTACACATGTGCAGAGTAGTCATGTTTGATACTACTGAATAGATTACACATGTGTTTGGAATAGTCTAATCTGATATTATTGAATACGTTACACATGTGTGGACTAGTCTAGTTTGATACTATTAGATACATAACACATGTCCAAAGTAGTCCACTTTTGGTACCCACACATGTGGAGTAGTCTAATGTGGTACTATTGAATAGGTTACACATATGTAAGTAATCTACTCTTGACACGTCTAAATAAGTAAAAATATACTGCTTGCGTGTGTGAATTTTTGGATGTCTATGCAGACTGACAGATTTCAATCTGTCTTAATTTTGATTTTATCGACATGGTCAAAGCGATGCTATCGTGAATCCTGGTGATATTGAAAGCCGAATGGACAGATACAAGCTCGATATAGCTATGATTGTCCAGATATTGCAGATTCGAATATTCGGTATACTTTTTGGGTTTTGCTCCGTCATAGTTCGAATTCTGCATAGCTGTCATACAAAACGAAACAATATAGTTGATTTATTGGTTCAGTAAAAAGCTTGCTTCGTAACAAGAATCCTGAACTTAATACATTAGAAAAGTGCAAATAAGTAAGAACTTAAGACGAATAGCTGTACTGATAAAATCAATCGAAAAGATTGCTCCGTTAAATCTCGAAAGTTTGGAGTTAAAAAGTAATTAAGTTCACGGTGAAGAAACAATTCGATCGTTTGATCATTTAAGAATAATGCGATTGAACCGCTTTAACTTCGCGTTTGAAAGTGTTGCAAAGCGAACAAAGCACACGGACGAAGCTTGAACAGATTCGAAAATTTCATTTCGCCAGACGCCAAAGTTCCCCCGACAAATTGTGTAATGACTTGTTAAACCAGTTGGACGTGGCTTTCGCATGCCTCATTCGTAACCGACTGTACGCCGAGAAACCATGAAGTTTGGCTGCAACTTGGTGTATCTTCACCAACGGCACAACGAGCCGCAATATGCTTGACAGCTAAACTACCCGTTTGTTTCCGGTTGTGCTCGTCGACCAGCCACGTAAACTTCTTCGTTCAACTCCGACTGATTTTCCTCTTTGCCCTTTCAACGGGATTGGTTTATACTGACCGGCGAACTATTCCATATTCATCGATTTCCACGCGTTACGAATTTTTCATCTTCTTTCCATAACTCCCAAATTCCCTTTCACTTTAATTTTCAAATTTCCAAATCTTCAAACTTACATATTTTTGAGGTTCCTTTGTATCCATACAATTTTTAAGTTTGAAATTTTCAAGCTTTCATGTCCGCAAGATTTGAACACATGCCTTACTATTTGGTGCGCCAGAGTTAGCTAATTACAGCTGCAGTATTAAATCAGATATAATCGAAATGTCAGTATATTAAAAAATCCTTGATTATGCAGTACTTGAACTCCAAACAGTACTAAAAATTTGAGTAAGATTACAGTTGAAGTTTGAGTGTGTAACACGTGACAAGTATCCTAGTAATGGTATTAATTAAAAGTGACTGATTTCAATTAAAAATTTTCGACCGAGTGTTTCCGAAACGAACGCGTTCAGAAGAGTTGAACCGAAAGGTGATCAGGATTTAAATTTGGCACGGATCGTGCTCTAATTTGCCGCGGTTACATGACTCGAGGTGATCGACCAACCTGTTGGTCAGAGACCGCATGTGGCAAAATCCTCGATCAAAGTTGCACCGGAATGTGGAAAACGGTTGGTTTCAATCCCGCATCGTTCGTCGAAATTAATCTGTCACGCACGTGAAAGACAGAAACGCTTTTGCCTCTGATCGGATTCATTATTTCGCTCCTCGTCGATATCATTTAAACTACCCTCTCGTTTTTTTCTGAATACGTGTCAATTTGGTTTGATCGCGATAACGTCGAATTTGAACCTCGTTGTTCTCTATACACTTTTATAATCATTTATACATTTTTTAGATGAAAGATCAAGTTATCTATATTTATACGTGGACTCGCACATCCCAAGATTTCCACATACTTAAATCTTCAAAACCTAAGTATTCCACATATGTGGATTCACATATCCTCAGATTTCCACATACTTAAATCTTCAAAACCTAAGTCTTCCACATATGTGGACTCACATACCCCCAGATTTCCACATACTTAAATCTCCAAAACCTAAGTATTCCACATATGTGGATTCACATATCCTCAGATTTCCACATACTTAAATCTTTAAAACCTAAGTATTCTACATATGTGAACTCCCATATCTCAAGATTTCCACATACTTAAATCTTCAAAACCTAAGTTTTCCACATATGTGGACTCACATACCCCCAGATTTCGACATACTTAAATCTCCAAAACCTAAGTATTCCACACATGTGACTCCCATATCCCCAGATTCTCTATACCCCTAAATTACCCATATACATCAAACCTTAGACCCACAAATCTCCCTAGACCATCCCTAACCTTCTCATCTCCACATCCCTCTCTCAATATACCCTGTGTGTAGTTGACTCAATAAAAAATATTTCGAACATAAAAATAAGAAATATTCTATATACTTTTTCAAAGGAAATATCAAACATGTTCGTAATATTTGTAGAAGAGCTCTTACGAAAGAGAAGGTATTCTCTTCTGTTTATCGTTACTTTGTTCCACTTGTTACAGTGTCTTTCAGCGAAGCTTCACAATAAAATAGGAAACGTATCGATAACAAGAATTTCAACGAGCATCATTTGTTATAGTTTCATTGGACAGTATCAATTTATCGGTCAACGGGCACCTGTTCCGTGTTCCCAGAAATCACTAAACAGAGAAACCGAGCCAAAACAGCAGCTGGACGATCGCCAAACCAGAAGAGAGCTCGAGTTTTCGGAAAACTCAGGCTCAAGGGAGCCTATTCATAGCCGGCTGTGAAAGCAAATACTACGTTTAATTCTATTTAATCGAATCAACGGCACCCACGTCGATTGTTGTAACCAATTCTAGATCGGAACTTTGATTTTCATTCAACAACTTCGCGACGGGTTCTTTTCATGCAATAAATTAACTTTTCGTCGATGGGACTAGCACTTTTCAATTTATACGTTTATTGTATCGACGCGATTCAATAAATGTTTCATTTGCTCCGTGCGTTCAATTCAATTCTAGTTTAAATTTAGTTTTTGTGACGTGAGATTTTGCTGGTTTTATTTTGTGGATTAAGAAAATTTGCGTTGTGAACGAATGATTATATTTTGAATAGTTAATACTTCATTTTATTTCAGATTACATTATTTTAATACTATTTGAATTCTGACGAAATTCATAATTTAATGTTACGATTTTTAATCAAATTTAATAGTACTCTTAATTGTACAATGTTTCTAACGAATTTTGAGTTGAATGTTAACAATGTTTAAAATAATGGAACTAATAGTATTTCTAATTTTATTTAACATTTTTTGATTTTAGCAGTTTGCAACCTAGACAGTTTAATCCTATTTCAACAATTTAGTGTTCAACAATCTAATAAACACAGTTGGATGAATTTTATATCGCCAGTTACATACATGACTTATTACTGTACTTAAATTAATTTTATATAATGCACTGTTGACTGATAATCGAATCAATGTGAAATTCACTGTTCAATTTTCGTTTCAGGTTTCCTTGTATCCTAGTTTAATAATTATTTCCAATTGATGGAATTATTTATACAGTCGTATCCTTTACAAAGAAATTGCGAACAATGAACAAATACGAAAAGTGTAAAAGGGAAAGCGACATGGTAATACGTGTCTCTATTCGTTTATTCAAGCAGTCCCTTCGAAGCAGAAGTTCGATGAAATTTGACTAACAAATTCCACCTAAAATACTTTCCATCTTCGGATGCATATTCAAAGCTTATTAAACGAGATGAGCCACTTAACTTTATCACTTGACACGTTCCGATATCAACTACTAGCAGTACACTTGTGTACATCGTTTTATTTATATCGATGTGAAAGACCTTGTAAAACTGAGAAAATTTGGAGGTGTGGAAATTTAACAAATTTAGGAATTTAGGGATTTTTGTAGTTGGTACTTTTGGCAGAATTGGGAATTTGGTGATTTAGGGATTTGGAAATTTAGAAATTTGAGAATTGGGAATTTGGCGATTTATGGATTTGGAAATTTAGAATTTTGCAGAATTGGGAATTTGACGATTTAGGAATTTGGAAATTTAGAAATTTGAGAATTGGGAATTTGGCGATTTAGGGATTTGGAAATTTGGAAATTTGAGAATTGGGAATTTGGTGATTTAGGGATTTGCAAATTTAGAAATTTGAGAATTGGGAATTTGGCGATTTAGGGATTTGGAAATTTAGAAATTTGAGAATTGGGAATTTGGTGATTTAGGGATTTGGAAATTTGGAAATTTGAGAATTGGGAATTTGGTGATTTAGGGATTTGGAAATTTAGAAATTTGAGAATTGGGAATTTGGCGATTTAGGGATTCGGAAATTTAGAATTTTGCAGAATTGGGAATTTGACGATTTAGGGATTTGGAAATTTGGAAATTTGAGAATTGGGAATTTGGTGATTTAGGGATTTGGAAATTTGGAAATTTGAGAATTGGGAATTTGGTGATTTAGGGATCTGGAAATTTAGAAATTTGAGAATTTGGGAATTTTGGTAAGAAAGAAATTGGAGATTTGAGAAGTTGAAAATAAAGGAATTTGGGGATTTTAGTTTGGACATTTGGGTATTTGGTGATTTAGAAATTTTGGGGTTTAGAAATTTTAATAATTAGGAATTTGGGGATTTGAGAATTTGGAAATTTGTGAAAATATGAATGTGATAATTTGACAATTTGAGGACTTAGGAATTTGTCAATTTCTAAATTTAGAAATTTATAGAACTGGAGATTCAGAAACTTGAGGTACAAAAATGCAAAAATTGCGAAAAATGCTAAAATTGAGATATTTAATCCTGTAATTAAAGTTAAGTATTAAACCTCCCAGAATCAACCCTTAAAATTAATATAATGAAAGGCTACAAACAATATCCTAAATTAGAAAATTAAATTACGCCTCCACTGATCACAATATCAAGACAAATTTAACAAATCTGTATAAGACTTCATAACCACATACAACACACTTTAATTTCATATCAACCCAACGATAACTTAATAAAAAAACTAACGTTTTTACCCACCAAAAATAATTCTGTACTCCTCCATGAAATATTCACAATTTTCCTGAAATTTGTCTAACCTCATCCTCTGAGGCTGCCGCAAAACCCTAATCGATAACCCCATCAGTCATTTCCGGCGATGCTATCGACGTTATTCAGGAAATTCGGAATAACATGATTCCCGTATCAGGCCCGAAAAAAGCTCCGAAAACGGGACGAGCGATTTATTGCGATCCCAAGAAGCAACCTTTCCCGTTGATACAAGGTCCACGATCTTTCGTCGGTTTGCACGCGTGTAAACGTGTCCTTCGAAGCGTGCTCACGCCTACACGCGCAGGCACGCACGCACATACTTAATCACGTCAGCTCGAATGTTGGCTACGATGCAACTCCGCGCAGATAAGAGATACTCTTAACGTTGTAACCTCTCAGGACGCATACATCTCTCCCAATGAACACGGAAATAAAATTACTGGAACGACTGCGTGCGAGATACCGGATAAAAATGTTATTCGTTTTGTTAAATTACAATGCGACTCGTAATTGCGGTTGAGGCACGATTATGAGACCGAGTGTAATTGGTAATTGCGGTTGAATTATGGTCGTCAGATTGAATTAGCGATCGCGACTCAGGAATAATTATGAGATAGAATTTTATTGATAATCGTGATTCGGGGTTAATTATGCGATGGAGTGTAATTGTGAGTGAAGTGTAATTATGAAATGTAATGTAACTTGTAATTGAAAGTGAAGTGCTATTATAAAGAATAATGCAATTGATAATTGCAGTTGAAGTGCAGTTTTGAGGTATAGTGAAGTTGGTAATTGTGATTCAGGTACAATTATGAGACACAATGTAATTGATAATTGTGACTGAAGTGCAATTGTGAGGAATGATGTAATTGATAATTGCAATTAAAGTGTAATTATAAAATACAATGAAATTTGTAACTGAAAATGAAGTGCAATTATAAAGAATTATGCAATTGATAATTGCAGTTGAAGTGCAGTTTTGAGGTATAATGTCATTGGTAATTGTGATTCAGGTACAATTATGAGACACAATGTAATTGATAATTGTGACTGAAGTGCAATTATGAGGAATGATGTAATTGATAATTGCAGTTGAAATGCAGTTTTGTAGTATAGTGTAGTTGGTAACTGCAATTCAGATACAATTATGAGACTCAATGTAATTAATAATTATGAGTGAGGTGTAATTATGAGGAATGATGTAATTGATAATTGTAATTAAAGTGTAATTATAAAATACAATGAAATTTGTAACTGAAAATGAAGTGCAATTATAAAGAATTATGCAATTGATAATTGCAGTTGAAGTGCAGTTTTGAGGTATAATGTCATTGGTAATTGTGATTCAGGTACAATTATGAGACACAATGTAATCGATAATTGTGACTGAAGTGCAATTATGAGGAATGATGTAATTGATAATTGCAGTTGAAGTGCAATTATGAAATACAGTGTAACTGAGAATTGCAGTTGAAGTGCAATTTTAAGATATGTCATTGGTAATTGCAACTCAAGTATAATTATGGGATATAGTGTAATTTGTAATTGCAAGTGAAGTGTAATTATGAAGAATAACATAGTTAATAATTGCAGTTGAAATGCAATTATGAAATACAATGTAACTGATAATTGAAAGTGAAGTGTAATTATGCAATTGATAATAATATATACTTATATATTATACACATGCAAATATTTCAGAAATTTCTTGTTATTTCAGTGGAATAAAATTTATACTAAAATTTATACATAATGAATGCAAATGTTAAATATCGCCATCGTTGAGACTATCGTGAACAATCCGCACAGGTACGTAGTTGTAAAATGAGAAATGTAATGTACAATATGTAAAGCAGCATTAAAATTTATCGGGCTCTCGGAAGATGCGTTCTTTATAGAGTATTTGATTATTTCACAGGGAAAAGTGAGACTTTATTGCTGTTTTCAAGAGAGTAAATATTGAATTTCCATTTTGATGGCGTCTAGACAATGGCTGATCATATTTAGAGGCTGACAGTCTCGGCAATCAACGTTGATATGCAACTGATATTTCAGAATGTACGGAAATAAAATGCTATTTGCGAGAATTGTTTGTGAAATGTTCACACGACGAAATCTCTGTACTTTCTGGTTGTCATATTTCTGGAATTTTTATATTCCCTTTCTGTGGTCCTCAATTTCTTGGGAATTAGAGGAAGTTTCTATGTTTACTATGTTACGAATGGGTGGTGATATACATAGTAACATCACACGTGATCTATCGCGTAATAATTTAACGTGTACTTATCCAACATGCAGTAACTTAATTTGCAGCAATTTAACGTGGTAATAAAACGCGAAATTTACAACTACATCATATAATCATCATGTAATTAAAATTTGTAATCAGAATATAATACTCGATAAGTTTGTAATAATACAAGATTCTAAATTATGAAATTTTTTAAACGTTAAATAATAAACATTACCACGTTTTTATTAACAAACAGAATGTTGTTCAATTCGAAGTGAGTAATGTCTATTTCGTATTGTGCACAAAGGCAAAATTTGATTGTAACACGCGAATGTGTTACAAGTAAATTACTTGGATGGCAATTAGCTTAACTGAACGTATCGGCCGAATGCAGTGCACGGACTTTCAATAAGTTATTCGCTATGTATTATACAATGTTGCTAGTCTCGAGCATGATGGTGGGTATCGTTTAATCAACCTAATCAGGTTTAATGGTGATTTCGTTGTTACGATAATTCAGTTGTTACTAATTTAATTAAACGTTCCTGCTAATTACACGACACCAGCACCATATTGTTATTGCTTTACGCCTCGAAACAGTTTGTTCTCTTGATTTTAAAGAAAATATCCAAAATTCAATTTGTGTAACGATCCAATTTATTTTATGTCATTTTTCTGTTTGGACTATGCTTGGAAATTTGAAAAAATTCACAAGTTTTCAAAGTTGTAAGTTTCTCAAGTTTAAAATTTAATTTATAAATTTACATGTTTATTAGTTTGGATATTTGGTATTTTGAGAAGATGAAAATTTACAAAATTTGAAAATGTAGAATCTTCGAATGTAATTCATTGAAGTTGAGAATATGGAAACTTAAAAAGTTTATAAATTTTTAGATTTTTGTCTTCAATTTTTCAATTCTTCAATTCTCCGATTCTTCAAATTTTCAAATTTACAAATGTAGAGTTTAAAAAAGTTAAAATTTTTAAATTTACAAATTCACAAATGTAGAATTTCAGAAAGAGAGAAAATCACAAATTTAAAAATTGAGACCATGACTACCAAGTGCAATTACTCGTCGCAATAACAGGACGTTAAAATGCAAAGTGCGATTATCTTGTAATTGGACGATGAAAGAACACTGTTCATTTATGGAAGACATAGCATGGAAAAAAGCGAGAGTAAGAGTGTTGAAAGTTGAACATTTTTCTAAACCACATATAGAACCTAGAAGGTTTTCAATTTTAGAAACTAGTACAAACTGGTTAACCGCGTTACGAGCGACGGATTTATCGTTTCCCATCGTTCTCTGTAAAAATAGCGTGCAGCTTTAACTGTTACGATCAATTGAAGCTATCGTGTAATCTCGTTGAAACGGAAAGTAGGGAAAACCAGTTGCAGAAACATGAATCATCAAATTATCTTCAATTTGTCTCATTATCACCTTCCACTACTGATATTAACCTGGAGTGACTAGTATCGATTTTATCGTTACAGTATCGATTATTGAACAATCATACCGATCGAACAATTTCAAATTATTTATACAACCTTCTGAACAGTGCACCAACAGTGCAGACAAATCACTAAAAAATTATTGTTAAATTTCATTTGAATCGCAAAATTATTTTTCCACTTTTTTCTACTTTAAAATGAGTTCTTAATAATTACAATTATTTATATTATTTTATTAGTGAATACTTATATTATTATCGATACTTTTTTATGTCACAAGTTTAAGCAAAAATTTGTTTTCTGTTACACTAAAGAGATATACATAAATATTAAATCAAGTATAAATTTTACGTCAAACTCATTTTAGAAATAAATCAAATTAAAAGTAATGACGATTACATGAAAAATAAATCATTGTGTTTATTCTACGTTAGGTACATTAATTCCATGGACAGAGAATAAAATTTCTATGATTCGCTCATTAACGATTATGGCTCTCATAAAACTCCAAGAGTCGTTAGAGCAAAATGTCAGGAGTTGTTTATCGATGTGCTTGGCCGAATCGGTTATTTCGGAGCAGCCGTCGAATAATGTCATTCATGAAACATCACTGCTGCTCCCCGAACGTAGAAGAATGGCGAAATGTCAGAATCTTGTACGAAAATAGTTATCGGCACGTGTTGCTGCGAATTTGTTCTTACGGACGTGTTAGGTGCATGAACTTTGACCCGGTTACCACATGCCATTTACATTTCACATTCCTTGGTTAAAAAGCTGTTGTACGGAAAAGTAATTTACGCTGTTCTTACATTAATTTGCATGTTATGTTCCGAGTAAATTTTTACATACTTTACACATTCTAATGGAAATACTTGTGTGGGTTTATTGGAAAATATAGGAAGGTCTTGAGTTAGATAACTGTGCGTTGTATCGCCACGCGTTAAGTAGCCTCGCGTTGTAGCACTATGTGTTAAATAGCCTCGCGTTGTGTCACTATGTGTTAAATAGCCTAGCGTAGTATCAATAGCGATTAAATAGTTTTGCGTATGATAACCTCGCCTTATATTGCCGCATACTAGGTAGCCTCGCGTTATATCGCCACATGTTAAATGCGTTGTATCATTATGTGTTAAATAGCCTCGTATTGTATTACCACAATATGCGTTAAACAGCCTTGCGTTCGACAGCCTCGCGTTATATCGCCAGATGCTTAATATCTTTGCGTTATATTACCACATGTTAAATAGCTTCGCGTTGTATCGCTACGCGTTTAATAACTTCACGTTATATCGCCAAACGTTAAATAACCTCGCGTTATATCACCAAACGTTAAAGAGCCTCGGGTTATATCGCCACATGTTAAATGCGTTGTATCATTATGTGTTAAATAGCCTCGTATTGTATTACTACAATACGCGTTAAACAGCGTTGCGTTCGACAGCCTCGCGTTATATCGCCAGATGCTTAATATCTTTGCGTTATATTGCCACATGTTAAATAGCTTCGCGTTGTATCGCTACGCGTTTAATAACGTCACGTTATATCGCCAAACGTTAAATAACCTCGCGTTATATCGCCAAACGTTAAAGAGCCTCGCGTTATATCGCCACGCATTAGATAGACTTGCGTAACATTGCCACGCGTTAAACTACCGTGTATCACGTCGCCATGTTCTATATCGTCACGCGTTAAATTACCTCGCGTTATATAGCCATACATAATATAGTATCACTATGCATACCACAGTGATAAATATCTACGTATCATAGTACACAGTATATTTCACTTTATATATTGCCAATGTCAAGAATCTTCCACTTCTCCATACATGACGATATAACGAGAGTGTACTTAAACTGCAATATAACACATTTGACGTACGTAAATACGTAACAAGTACCTATACTCATTTCTACCACAATATTAATAATTCTATTAATTTCACTTTCTCTTACACGTAACATAATTTACATATTTTATATGAACGTTATCTATTATAAATTTATAGAAAATTTGAATTCGAATAAGATTTACAAGACGAATATAGTGCTATGTACATTAACATTCGACGATGAAAAATGTCCGAACGGTCAGTCAACGAGTTAAACGGGCATTCGTTTTGCATCGATCGTGTTCTATGACCATGTCGACCCCTGTCCGCTCATAATCGCTAATCGAAGTTCTTTATCTCGAACGGTCGAACAAAAGGAGAATAAAAGCTGGCAGGAAGAGATGGACGAACGGTCGATGACCCGACCGGAACCGTTCTCGGCTTTTAAATATGTTATTACAGCATTCATGATTTCGAGCAGCCTGCAACGTCATGGATGAACGGCGTGCCAATTATATTTGGATCTTTCCGTCGAGCATTGCATGTAAGAGGTTCTCAACATTTTTTGAAACCTTGCACTATCGTTGATTGACACCGTAATAACGATCTATATGTACTATGATACACTTTAATTCAAATTATTACGAATCATAATTCACTTGCCAGAAAACTTTTATTAGTCGATGTTAAAAGATTTTGTGAAGATTGTGCATCGTATTGAAAACAATGTTTGCTTCCATTATGACATCGTGTATAACACTGTATGTCTGAACATTTTGAAATTTAGTATATATGTTTTTTAAATTATTTTTAATGACAGATGGTACATTTTAGGAACAGTTAGAAATACCATCATTTTGTACTTCTACTTCAATCAGTATCTGTCAAACGTCGGTATAAAATGTCAGTACAATTTGAAGTTCTATCAAGAAAGTACTAGCAATGCTTCGAACGTACATTCGATATTCTGTTTAAAAAATGATCACTCGTCGTGTGTGCCAGCAACATAGTCGAAGAAAAGGTGATATAAATAAAAGTACGGTATAACGAGTTTACCGGGTCAGAGGAGCAGTTTGCGAACGGTTCAAAGAGCAAATCTGGTGAAATAATTCAGTTCATGAATTCATGGGAACGTAGGCGGTTCGTGTGGGCACGCGTGTCGGTTTCTAAAGCGGAATCTGTTCGTATCATTTCTGACCCACTTTCCGTTCCGAGGCTGCGATCGAATTGTCTCTCTCCCTTCGACCGCCATGTACATACTTGTCAGCTCGTCCTTTTTAGGTTTTAATCGAGCGTAGAACAGAGTTGCGGAATTTCCGCGCGATTTACAACGCCACGCGTGCAACTGGCTTTTTCGATAAATTCGTGGCTCGACCTGCTGGCGTATCAACGCGATGAAGCTTTGATTCGGTGGTTTTCGTGGCAATTAATATAGTCCGGCGAATAATTTTGTGGCGTTAAACGCGACTGCGATTTGCGAATCAGGTGATTGACAATCACACTAAATGCTAGATCAGTGCGAGAACGTTAAGTCATTTTGAGTAATTTCACACTGACGGACCGCTTTGGTTCAAATTTGCAAGTTCCTCAAATTTCAAAATTATTAAAAAAATTTCTGAATTTTTAAATCTTAATCCTTACATTCTTAATGTAACTCCTTACATTCTTAAATTCCCAAATTTCGATGCTCCGAAATAGACAAATATTAAATTTCCGAGTTTAGAATTTCATGAGAGCCTTGGGGGTCGTCCCAAAATTGAAACTTAATAAATAAATGTAAGAGGAATAAAAAATATATAAATGATACAAGAGGGCCATGCGCCTGTGGCACATCATAAATATTTCATTTATGTCTCGGAGTAAAGTAATCGAAATTAATGGACCCGGTCGAATACTTAATGATCCAATATTACTATCGATCATTAAGATTCAACCGATATTACTTCCTGGAATTATCTGATCGTGGATCATGAAAAAACATGATTTTATAGTGGTAATCAGAGATTCATAGAGGAATCGGTGTACGTGTCTATCATTTTGATGTACAATATATTATCCTGGGGAATCTTTGACATTTGACCGCGAACCAGTGAAATTAGCTGAGAGACATCGTGTGTTCGCAGCGTGTTTCGTAAATTGCGGGCATAAATCATTCGGTAAAGTTGAATGTTTTTAAACGTTCGGGTATTGGCTTTATACGAGTCCTATAAAAAGATCGGTTGAAATGGAACGTAGATTGAATATCAACGTTGATATTCTAGCGTTGGTGTTGTAAAAAATTTTTACTGGCTGAATAGAAAGATACGATTCATTCCAATTACTGTGCGGTCGTAAAATCGAGGAAGAGGTAGTAGATATTTTTTTTACATTTTCTTTTTATATTAATGCGTCGGCCAAAGTCATTGGAATTATTAATTGGTATAATTACGGGAAGCGATAAAATTATTGGAACTATTAATAGTTTCATTATTATCATAAAGGTAATTCAAGATTGCAAGATCACAAATTTGAAATTGTCTATATTCGTACATTTAAACATTTGTAGAATTCCGAAATTGAAAAGTTAATGAATTTCAGAATTGAAGAATTGAGGATGTGAAGAATTGAATAATTCAATGATTGAAGAATTGAAAAGTTGAAGAATTGAAAAATTGAAAAATCGAAAAATTGAAAAATTGAAAAATCGAAAAATTGAAAAATTGAAAAATTGAAAAATTGAAAAATTGAAAATTGAAAAATTGAAAGCCAATGAATTTATAAATTTAAGAAAGCAAAATTAATTACAATTTTAGCGAACAAATGTAAAGTTTTATAAAAGTGGAAAATGGAACTACCATATCCTAGATAATTAGAATTACTATATGACACACTATGTATCATGTCACACGTCCGTTTCCTCAACGATATTGCATTAATAATTCAGGTTATTATCGTTGTGCCAGATACAGCTGTTTGTACCATAGAACGTTAAATATTTATTTTACGGCATCTCAAACAATTAGTAGGTATATCTAATATCGATAGAACCTATTTTCTCTTTCAGTTAAATCAATCAATTTTATCTACCGAATTAAAACAAACTGCAACTACACGAGTTTATATCCAATCGTTGCGTACTGAACAGAATGAAGGTAACCTTGCTGTTGGTATTTTTGTTACGTGATCGTTATTTAATTGATAGTTGAACACGATTTCGAGTCGAATGATGGTGACGGTACAAGTTCGCGTGACTAATGAACGAACGCCATGTGTATTCACACACGATTATGTAAGACGGTGTACACGCTGGTCAGCCATCGAAGGAAGATGAGTTAAGTCGGTTGAGCGGATGCTAATTGGACGATAATAATTGTCTAAAAGAACCGGTTCGAGAATTAACCGGTGTGTACTCCGTGGGGATTAAATGCGAATGAGGTGGGCCAAACTGTTGCACGCGAGGACGTGTTACCTCGACTGAAGTGGAATCAATGATAAGACTCGGATTAACGAGTTAGGGATGATGTATGGGATGCTTTGGATACGATAATTAATTAAATTCGATGCCTTCTGACTTATCAATGAATCATTCAAACGAATCAACTTTCGTCGACAACTTTTATTTACTGCCAGAACTTACAACAGTAATATCGCGTTACAACTGCGATTCATTTAAAATTATAATCTAACAGTAAAATTTAACTTCGAGATTCAACCGACATTTTAGTTAATTACAAATGGTATTAGCATATTCGTAAAATGGTTTCATATGTGGCTATTACAAGCAAAATGGTCGATACTATAAAAGTAGGATATGCGATTCCTTTTACTGAGAAGATTATCTTTTTCTAGATCCTGTCATTACCATATACCAGAATTATAATATGACTTTGATATCTACGATTCTCATATGATCCTAATATGATCCTAGATCCAAATATGATCTTACATCAAAGTATCCTTAGAGACAGACATTTTTAGGTTCTACACCTCACTCGAACCCTAGATCTTACCCTAAATAGTACATAAATCCCTAGATCCTGAAAATCTCCAGAATCTCAAGATATCTTGAGACATAGTCTCCTATATCCCTAGACCTAAACTCAGGATCCTAATAACTCCTAGATTCAAATATCTGTAGATCCCGATACCCTTAGATCCCTAACCCAGATACAAGACCCCAAAAACCTTAAATCCCAATTCGATCCAAAGTGTCATTAGATCCCAAAGTCTCCAAAAGTTTCTATATCCCACATCTCCAAATCCCAAAACTCTTTACATCCGAAAAATAATTAACTAAAAATTCTCAAAAACTCATAAATCACAACATCCCAATATTTTAAGAGCTCCAAGTAAAAATATAACAACGCAAGGTATAATTATACGTCCACACCCAAGTGATTCAGAAATAACTTTTCTATGCGTTAACCGTGTGACTCATCCTGTTAAGGTACTCTGCCATAGGTTCTGGCAGGCGTGAAATAAAAATTGGGCCACCGAATAAAAGAGCATAAACCGTGGCAGAAACGAGAGTGGATGTTGCGGGGCAAAGGGTTAATCAGCCCAGCACGCGCAAACGTTCGTTAACATGCGTGATTCCAGTGAACGACACGTCACGGTTAGCCACGTGAGCCGTGCGTAATAAGTGGCCGGACAAAACGATGCCATTAATCAAGACCCTTCTTCATGGTGCACGGGAATGTCCGACCATTCTGGTACACCGCCTCGCCAGGCATTTACTAATAAATGTTTCACAGTGACTCGTGCATCTCCCTCGTCATCGCTATTGCGTCCAACGCAATCGGTCTTCCTTCGACTGATACATAAAAACCAACTTACTCTTCCCATTTTTCTTTTATTTTAACGCCGTGCGTGTCGATTTTAAACGCCTTCGACAACATTTCTAATTGATACCTCTTCTTTTCTTACAGTCATTTTGTTTCATTTTATTTCATTGTACGATTATTTTCATTTTATTTATGTTATTTTGTTAGAGTAGATTTTTTCGTTTTAATAAGACTGATATCGTACAAGTTTTAGAGTAAAAATGGGATTATAAAGTACATTCCTAGAATACATTTATAGGGTTATAGTACAAATTGTAGAATTTGAACGCTTCTTGTTACATCTTCAAGGTTATTTTACAATATAGTAAAGTCATGGACGAGTAAAATACGATTGATGCACAATAATCAAGTAGTAATATAATCTTGGTTCCTATTCATAAAATCACATAATTTGTAGTTTAGCATTAAAACATTTAATAGGTTCCCTTTACTTAAACAAGATTTTCATCATCTTTCAAAGTACTTTGTCAAGATCAGTAAAATGCAGAACTGTCGAGGTGTCTTCATAAAATTATGGGGCTGATTACTTAATACGAAACATTAAATTGGTCCCCTTTCATTAAACAAGATTTTCATCATCTTTCAAAGTACTTTGTCAAGATCAGTAAAATGCAGAACTGTCGAGGTGTCTTCATAAAATGATGAGGCTGATTACTTAATACGAAACATTAAATTGGTCCCCTTTCATTAAACAAGATTTTTATCGTCTTTCAAAGTACTTTGTCAAATCAGGTCAGTAAAACTGCAGTCTTCATAAAATCGTGAGGCTACTTAAGGATATTTCATGAAATATTAAATAGGTTCCCTTTCAACAAGATTTTCATAAGCCTTCAAAGTACGCTGTAAAGTTAGCAAAAATATTTATCTGTCCCGTGTAAAAAAGGAAGAAAGTGAAAGTCATGGTTTGATACAGCATACCGGTTCGAGTTTATTTGAAAGCTAAAAGCGTCCACGTCACGGGGGTAGTTTTTAGCCCGCCCCATGGGCGTAGCTGGAAAACAATGAAACGTCTGTCAGGCTAACGAGCATGCTTGCTATTTCGAGGTGAACGCAATGTTGCGATCTGTAACGCTGTAACGAGACGCGACTCCTGTCGCGTTGTGTCACGCGAACTAAATTAATTTCGCGATAAGCGACACGTCGCTACTTGCCGTGAATCTCTGGATGCAGCAGCACAACACGCCACTGCTGTTTTCGTTTAATTGCACTCGCGCGATTTCTAATTGCGGCCCGTTCCGCGTAATTACAGGAAACCGTTCGATTCTCGTCAAACAGCGCGTCGAATTAAGTCGCGTCGAACAAAGCGATCCGAAACGGCCGCTAGCGTTGTAAACGCGACCTCACGGACGCATTTCGCGTGATTTTCAACGGCAGAGATACTTTTTTATCCGGTACAATGTTTCGTACTTTCTGTTTATTCGCGTGCTCAAATTGTAGGATCACTATCACGTGCTCGTGATTATGAATTTTTAATTATTGCTCTCAAAGATATTTAAATTGTAAATGCTTCAAAAATCATTTCATTGGTTACATCAGTTTGGAAAATAATTTCATAAAGAATATGTATGGATCTGATAATTTATAAAAATCATTAAAACCGTGTAGTATAACAAGAGTACATTAATTTTCATTTACTTTATTATTGCGAAAATTTGTGATCGCATAAGTAGATTTGAATTTACCGCCACATCTGGTTTAGATCAACATGGCGGACAGTCTGACTACTCCATCGCAGAATACTATGAAACTTCCAGTATAACTGCTCTTAGGACAAATTATGAAGAAAAATTGTATGTACCTATACATATATACAAATATAAATGAATATAACTTATTTATACTGATAATTTGAATATTTTCTACACTTGTATCATTTTTTGTGACCGTGAGACATGATGCATTTAAAAATACCACTTATTATATTTGGTGAATATATATCTTGTATTGACCAAATACATATTTATCAACTTTGGTGTTTACGAAAAGATACAACATTCTTTACCACAGGTGTTTTGCATAAAAAAACGAGTTCCATAACTTAGCTTCTGCGATGTTATGGCCACCGAGGCTGAAGAAGGAGAATCGAACGTTCGATATCCTCGAACGAAATCGAGTGAGACGTCGACCCGAACCCCCCACGGATCGGCGAATTCATGGTAGAAGCTTGTTCAAGGTGGCCCCTTCGTCGAACCCGAATGAAAAAACTTGCTCGAAGCAAGGATCCGATTCTCGCTAGTTGACCCACGCATCCACCGGTCGATGTATCTTTGCCGACGACGTTCTGCGTTCGCTAGCAAATTATTGCCGGTCATCGATCATCGAAATTTGACACTTATATGCACCGGATCTACCTAACAGTGCCACGACCCACAAGTCACCGGTGATCGATCGTTTCTCGTCCTGATTGATCCGACGGCTACCGCGTGCTTTACCTCGAAGGTCGTGGGCTCTGCAGCTTCGAACTTTCCTCGTTCACGGTCGACCATGACTATCGAGAAATCTCGATAATAGGGAAAGCCGTGCCCTCGAGCTCGTTGCCTCGAAAGTAGAACGCATGGGGATGAAACTTCGGGGAAAACGAGAATGGTGCGAATTATGAGCTGGCCAAGCGTGTGGCTTACATCGGATGATGAAACCTTTGAATATTGAAATCTCGGTACATGGGGTATTTCAGGAATTTTTATAGAGCTCTTGAATTTTCGGACTTTGGGATGTCGGAGAATTTTGGAAATTTTGGGGACTTTGGAACTCTGGGTATTTGAACATTTGGAGCTTGGGTTATGTTACTTTTGAATTATGGAGATTTGGGATTTTAGAACCTTGAGAACTTGAAATTTTTGCAGTTTGGTCCTCTGAATCTTTGCGATATCAGGATTTCGGAGTTATAAAATTTTAGAACATTTGAATTTTTGCAATTTTCAAACTTTGAGTATTTGGTACTCAACATTATAGAATTTTGGGATTTTAGTGCTCTTGAAATTTTAATAGTTGAACCTTGAATGATTGCATCTTTGTGAATTGTAAAATTGTTGAACTCAGTCACTGCCACTTTTGAACGTTTTTTGAACTTTGAGTCCTTGAGATTTTTTAATGTCACAGTTTTTGAGCTCTTTATAACAATGATACTCAATATTAAGAAATTCTGAATGTTCACAGCTTTAACTTTTCGAGTAACTTAGAAAATTCACAACGAAAAAATTTGAAACAGTACTGAATCCTTTTCATCTCTCGTAATCCATAATCAAGGATCAAGGATTACCAGGATCAATGGGTTGACACATCGATAAGGCACGATACATAATTTCACCCTGCATCCAGGATAAAGATAGTGATAATCCAGCTTTTCATGAGCCGGTAATAAGAGCAAAATTTCGGGCGAGGGCCGAATTAAATCGCCCTGAGGCTCTCGAAGACGTTAGCTCGAGAGATCGAGAAGCAGATATCGAAGGTGAACGACCGGTTCAGCGTAGATCTTTGATACCGCATTATATTACAGTGTATCACGCGGATCGTTTCGCTGCTTTCGGGTAATTCTAAATAATTTTACGACAGGGCCCCGAAACGGCTCAAATAAGGGTGTATTAAAACGAGGAAACGGGTTTCGGCTCGGATTGAAAGTTGCGAGACCATGCTACTTTGTTCATGTTTGAACAGGAAGTTTCGAGGCTGTTGAAATCGGGGTGGAAAAGTGTGTTAAGCTTGTTACCAAGTTGCGTTACAAGTACTCAAAGTTACAATCTACAAAATGTTCAAATACTAATCAAGATGAAGTAATAACAAACTTCAGTTTCCAAGATAATCCTTGCAGATCAAACACAAACTTGAAACCCGCAAATCCGCCAATTTTGGGAGAGGTTTAACATGCTGAAGAATAAAAATGAAGTAAATGTTAAACTGCTTGTAATGACTCAGTGATTAATTCAAGCAATCTAGTACGAATAATTTATTACAAATACTGGCCGAAGATGTTAAAAGATTTCCAAAAAGCAAGGAGTTTCAATTTTAAATTAAACGAATTAAATGATAATTGTAGTGTTTAAAGAACTTAATTATATAAAGTCAAATACATGTGAGCAAAGAGGGTGTAATTTGATTAACCCTTGAAGAGTTTTTTAGCAGAAGTAGATGGCGATACCGCAGGTTTTCTCCATATAAGAGCCGGCGAGAATAAAACGAAGAGGGAATTCATCACTGGGCGAAATGGACGAGTAAAATGGGCAGGCAGCAAAAAGGCGAGTGTCGGGGATGGACCTCTTCCGGGGGTTTGTATTCGCAGAAAATCGAATATCCCCGGACAAATGAGTATTTATTGGAATTTCGCCGGGGCTGAATGCGGCCAACTATCGCCAGCCGGCTTCGTTCCGCTCGTCTTCCGCGCCCTCTTTCAACCCCCTCCATCGCCGTTATTTTCATTCGCCTTTCATCCCCCGCAAACAAAGCAGCTATCCCGTGTTCCGTAGCGAGCCGGGCTCGATATTTCGTGGAAATTGTGTAGACATTGGAAATGAATCGAAAGAGCAAATAACGAAGGGGTGAGCGAGCGGAACAGGTTCCTGGGGGAAGCTTTGTGCCACCACCGAGGCTCGAGTGCACTTTCGCGATCGCGTGGAACACGATTTTACTGTGCTCGCGAGGGATACTCGAGCTGGCCCCGTCCCACCCTGATCGCAAGAGCACCCTCGATACGGCTGATCTAACCTCCCCTTCAACCCCCTTACCCCGTTGATCGTTCCTTTTCTCTGTTCCCTCGCGCCTCTGTCAACGAAGAGGAATTCGACGCTGATTCGCGAGTGTTAAACGTTGCTGATTGAATTTTCAACGGGGTGGCTCCTGCTGAGAGGGTTCGCTCGACGGCTAACTTCAAACCTGCGTGATGTTATTGGGCTTTCAATGGGATTCTCTTGTACCCTTTCTTTGCGGAGAAGAAGCTCGGTGCTTCGCGACGAAATTTCCCCTTTTTTAGTAAATGGGGAAGCATATATGTTTATGTATCGGTTTATGTATGCTTGATAAGGGACGGTTATGACACCCTTTGTGTGAAATGGTATGCGGTAGTTGGTATGCAAAACAGTGGTAGGTAATTTGGAATTGAAATATTCAATGTAGGGTTTCGTAATTCGAGATTTAGAGATCTGGAGGATTTGGAAATTTTGGAATGTCAAGATTGCAAATTTTTGTGATTTGAAATATGTGAATTTGTTAATGCAGAATTTGTGGAGTAGACATTTAGAATTTTGTATTTTAGAAGATTTGTAAATATCAAGTTTTTAAATTTGTAGGTGCAGGAATTTGGTATTAAAAATTGAGGAATTTAGAAACACAGAAATATCAAATTTTTGAACTATAGAAACTGAACAATTTGGAAACTTGGAAAGTTAAAAATTTAAACGCTTAAAAATCGACTATCCATTAATATTAAATATATTACCTAATAATTCAACTATAAGGTATGTGTAATAACATAGATTTAAACAAACTAATTGCATTCAATTTACCCAAAACAGTATGAATAATCACCGGAGAATATACAACAGACAACAGCAAGGCAACATTTCTTCGAGTAGAATAATCGCATTCTACCGAATTTACAATACATGAATAATCATTAAGGGGAGGCCAAAACAAACGACAACATTTATTTCTCAGTAGAATAATTGTATTCTACCAATCGTACAATCTACAGCATGAATAATCATTAAAGCGTCTACGAATGGAGACAAACGTTTACATATTTGGCTAGAGTTATTAATTTGGAAGTGCAGCGTGAATAATCGATAAAGTCATAGCAAATTAAATATTTATTCTGCACCTTTAAAAGGGAATTGCAGTAACAACAGTTTCTGCAAAACTTAATAGTAGATGGATATATATTTCATCTTTTACCTGTGTTTTATAAATCTCAAATTTATAATTTGATAATTTGACAACTTTACAACTCTATAATTTCACAACTTTACAATTTTACAACTCTACAACTTTACAATATTACGGCCTTACAACTTTACAACTCTACAACTTTACAATATTACGCCTTTACAGCTTTACAATTTTACAACTTTACAATATTGCAGCTTTACAATTTTACAACTTTACAGCTCTACAATTTTACAACTTTGCAATGTTACAGCTTTACAACCTTACAGCTCTACAATTTTACAGCATTACAACTTTTCAGCCTTTTAACATTACAACTTTATAAGTTTTCAACTTTGTAATTTTGTAACTTTATAATTTTAAGTTTGAATGAACATATTAAAAATCACCTTCTATATCATAAATTTGATTCTCCAGATTCAAGATTATAAATGTAATTTTACTTTCAGCTCCAGTTACAAATAAAGAAACAAAATTACCCTGCATAAAGTATGAAAATAAATGGACAATATTTTCACGAAGACTCCAAGCTTTTTCTTTGTTTTATCATCCTTATCAACGAATAAAAACAAGAGTTCTTGTTGCGAGAAACCAAGGCGAAACTCGAGGTAGTCCGGTTTCTTTAATTAGAACTGCCGCACCTTCGTTTTTCTAGGGAATTTTGTTTTTCATACCGCCACAGAGGCGTGCTTAATTTATTTCAGTTTCTAAGGCTGTATCGTTCTAATTAATTTCGTGCCACTTGTTTTTCGGTCTGCCTGGCTTTCGCTTTCGAAAAACGATCGTTTCTCGAATTAATCGACAAGTATCTTTCGTGAGAACCGCAGCAGTCGATATTACCAATGGAATTCCCTAAGAACAAGTATAAAATTACAATATACTTTATATTGAAAATTAGAAATAAATACACGAACATGTGATTAGTGATAGGAAAAGTAAAATGGACGTTTAAAAAAATGAATATATAAAAAGTTCGTAAGTATTGTAACACAAAGAATAGTGTATTTTTGACACTAAATTGAAATATAAATTGAAATGATAAGGCATAACTGAAAATAAATTAAATGCATAAACATAAACTAAAATATAACTGATCACGTTAATTCTGCATCTACACATAAATCAACGATATCAAGGAAATCTTAACAAATCTCATAATTTAAAATAAGAAACTAAAGCCGTACCTTCAGTGTTAACGAAGAACTTTTAAATTCCTTTCTAACAATGTATCCGATAAAATCGCGTTTTTATTCTGAACGAATTACAGAAATCTTGATAGGTGATTAAATTGTTTACGAAGAATTCTTTCAAAGAGCGTTATTACATTTTTAATATTAAACAAACGCATAGTACACACATAAAATGAAAAATAAATGAATAATAAAGCGTAACTGTATCATACACATTCTTTGTCTACACATAAATCGACGATATCAAGAAAATCTTAACAAATCTGAATTTTAAAGAAACGTACTTTCAGTGTTAGAATACTAAGATAATAAAGATCTGTAGAATTCCTCTCTCACAAGATCTCGCAAGATCTATTCGCAATCGCGTGAAATTTATTCCTAGTCGCAAAAACCGCCATTGCAAAAATTGGACATTGAATTCGTTACCAGGAGTTGCGATAAATAAAAAGGGGCGACTCGAGTTGTTCTGTGAAAGAGTATCCCCTCGAGGAGGGAAGAGTCGAAGGTAAACAGGGGTGGAATTCATAAAATGGCCGTGAACGTTTGTGTTCGCATAATGCAGAAGTCGAGATGGTGGCAGGCGCCGGCTCGACTCGCTGTTAGTCGCCGGTAATTACGCGTTAATGCCTTCGGTTAACGCATTAATTATTTACACAAGACCGAGGTGGCCTCAAGGATTCCGAGAGGCCGGCAAACTGTGTTTCACGGAGGCCGATTCCCGAGCATTTCCGGAACGGAGTCGAACAAATTAATTTTAACGCGACACCGTTGCAATTCACGAAGCTTTTGCTTCCATCCCTCTCGAGACCTATTCAATTATTTAATAATTTCGTTCGGGCAACTAAAACGAATACTTGAAACAGCTATTTCTTCAATTCTGAACAATTTCGGGGTAATTACCTCTAGAGGTATTATGCGAGCTTCATTATGGAATTATTAATATCGGGTTGTTTTGCCTCCGAGTTGTAGGAAATATAAACTATGGTGATTACTGAAATTATTTATACGAAAGATGTGGATGTAATTGTAAGTGACAATAATAATTGTAAATGACTGGTATTTGTGAAATTAATATTTCAAATAATTTGTAAGAGCAAATAATTATTTAAAAACAGTAATCTGAACAAGACAGCAATGGTTCAAAAATATAACTAATAGGTGAAGTTGACATATATGAATCAACATAATTAGCAGTTAATAATAATAAAAATTATAATGAATAATAAGAATTAATAATAAAAATAATTATCAAATCTAATGATTGAAAATTGACATATTTAAAACAAAAATGATCAATGATTAAAAATAACCAAATTCTTAAAATTCTCTTCGGCGATGAATTGGAATAATGATTAAAAACCAGAATTACAAATGAGGTTAATTAGCATGTGAGAATGCGATTAATACGAATCACTCATTAAATTTTCTACGCTGTGTTTCATTACGTATTTGCATAATCTAATGTATTCCGTAAAAAAAATATTGTCTGCACTTACTCTAATTAATGTATGCATATTTGCATCGAGTTGAAAGACGAATGAACTCGAAGTGAAATTTTTACATGTACGATAAGTAACAAAGGTAAACACAAACAATCTTACTCAGAAATATTGAATACAAAAAATGGAATATTAAACATCACATATAAGAATAAAATTTAAATAAATTAAATTCGTATTTTATTACCGTTCTCTCACTTGTTACATATTTCCTTGCAAAAATAAATTTTGCATCCTAAAGTTTTTCACTGAACTGTTACATTTTTTGTGAGCTTAATATCTGACGCATTTTGTATTTAATAACTGATTGATAATATACTGCATTTAATAAACTGCATTTTGTAAGTGATGAAAATTTAATAATATTCGTTGTGCAATACTACTTGTACTAAATTTTATAATTAACAATAAATAATGGTAGAATAAATATTTTACTTGTTAACAATATTTTCAAATATTTATCATAATTCATGAAAATTCAAAAAACTCAGAGAAATTTAAGGAGAAATAAAAAATTGAATAAAACATCTCAACGAATGTAACAGTAGTTAAATAAATTTCACATTTTCCATAGAAAATCGCATCGAAAATTTCAATATCTTATTTTTATATGAAAGCATTCAACAAAATTCGCGCATGTTTAATTCTGTTAATGAGATCAGAACCCATACCTTCGATAAAATTTAAGCACAAAGTATCGGATTTTACCGAACAATTCTTTCGAATTTTCATACATATATTTCGTTCTCCATTTTCTGTACAATGGTTCGGAAAAAAGTTTCCATATGTATACGCATGCAAACGCAACAAGGTATTTATCCGAACCTTCGGCGATCCCGTTGAAATTGCAGCGAATATTTCCAGGAAAAAGATATAACTTCCCGTCGCGGTAATATCAACCGTGAAAACAAAATATTCCAGTGAAAACGCGTTTGATCGCGATCGTTTGAAAAACGGTATCGCGTTCGATAAATCAAGAGATCAAATTTACATCTGTACGCTCGACGATTCAGCAACGTTTTCAAAATAACATTCATGCGATGTTTCTTGCTTGGCCAACGAACGAATATTTGCGATCGGTTCCAGGAAAATTGAATTTTTCCATGGCCAGTCGTGTAACGTGCATTCCCAGGAATTTCAACGTTTCCGGTTTTCTCATCGCGAAAATTATTAATGAATTATCGATCATCGTTCGATTTTACCGCGTCCGTACGCAGACATCGCCGGAACGCGGCGTATTCACAAAAAAAATTTCTGCAGATTTTTCCAGGGTAATTACTTGACGAACAGTTTCGATTTTCGTAGGAAATATTTAGGTACTTTTTAATATTGCAACTTTCAAGAAGTAAGTTTCGTTTTACCGAAGTTGCGAAATTTCAAAACTTCCAAATTTTTTAATTCAGACGTTCAAAAGCGTTTGAATTTCAGAATTTTGAGGTATTAACATGTCGAAGCTATAAAACACCCTAAAATTTTCAAATGTGTTCATCATAACACCAAAAAGTATGAATGAACTTGAAGACGAAAGTGAATGAAGAAATATCAAAAAAGAAAAGTCAAAGATGTACTACGGTTCCCGAATGAACTCGGTTTGTAAATGATAAAGAAAAAAAAAAATAATGAAAGGAAATTCGATTTATCGAAATGGTCAGTGCGACATAGCCTTAAATCAGACACGATTAGAGGCAAGTGCGTGCGTGTTCGAATGATTAATCCCGGTAAGGATAGAGTAGTATCGGAACACGCGGCCGGTTTCTTCGCGTTCGGACGCCGTTATCTGGACGTTGTTTTCCAGGTGATTAATGATCGACAGCGAACGAGCCGCGTGCCACGCGAATTTTAATCGATCCTCGAAGCAACTGGAACACGGCAATGTTGATTCTGTTTTGTTTGATGTGTCGCTTTCCGACGGTGGCAAGGTTGACCGACGCGACGTTAAACCACACTGACTCAAACAACGTCACGTTATACCAACACTTACCACCCAAGAATAATGAATAATTCTTGTAATTAGTGTGCACACGCGGTGTCTAACCCCTTTGTAATAACCCCTCTGATATTTGGTTCGCATGCTGCATCGGTGATTATTAATGCAAAACTGTAAGGCGGTTTGTAATTTACGATAATCGCTACCTTCTAATAATTTATGCTCACCAATAATTTATGATAATTCAAAATAATTTATAGTTATCATTAATAATTTATCGTAATTAAGAACAATTTATCCTAGCAAATAGTAATTTACAATTAATGTAATCTCACGGTAGTTTCGTTATTCGTATTTGGTCGATTCGACGCCATCTTGAAAATGTTCGATTTAATGTTCAGTGAAGAATGAAGAAAATTTCACGTATTTGTTTAGAAAGAAGGTTCAGTTTAACAGAAATACTGTGAATTTAATTAGTTTAGGTAGTGTCACTAATTTCTAGCTTAATAGTGGAACAAGTGGCGGAAAATGGCGGACATTTTCTTGAATCACAGACTGACAGACATCTAATGTCCGAAACGACTAACCTCTACGTTGTCAAACGATAAAAATCGTCAGATTTAAGCATCCGTTCGTCATCCAGATTTTTAACGATGCAAAGTCAGCTCTTCAGTTAAGGTACGATGGAACATTTTTCGTAAAGGTAAGTGACAAATTGACGTGGCTCGTCGATCCCGTAAAATGACTGCAGCTTCGTGACGAATCCGCGTGCGAAACCGCAATGTTGAAGAGCGGAAAACGAGCATTCGTAATGGTACTCTGAATAACAATGTCTCTCTAAAGAAGACACTTGTCTGTGGTTCGCAAAATCCACGAGGTTTTTTTCGATGAAAGAACGTGGGTAATGAGTGTGTTATGAACGTGTAATGAGTTCGTCTATTTTGTTCGAATAAAAGTCAATGAAACAAAAACATACAGTTGTAATAAGTTCAATAGGAAGTTATGTAAGATTATTTTGCTAAGAAAAATTTCTTAGTAAGATATTTCAATGTTTGAAAATTAGATGAGACAATATTTGTTAAATGTACTGTGTAAAATTGAGAAACAAAATTGTAATTTTTAAGAATATAACTATTGAGAATTACGAACTATTACTTAAACAGAATTATACTCAAAGTTAAATACTCAAATAAGGATACATTTTAAGAATTTAGGAATACGTTTACAAATCCAAATGATGAGATATGAAAATAACAATCAAAATTTGGATTTAATAAAAGATTAACTGTTAATGAACAGTACTGATCAATAAATTCGACACTTGTTCTTTTGCTTAATTAAGACGAAATTTATACGTCGAAATAAAATCAGAGTAATTCTACTGGATGAATTGCTGCCATGAATAATAATTTCTTAGGTAGAACTGATAACGAGCCATTCGATGACCTCGTTGGCTGATTGAATTTCATTTAGTAATTAACGAAAGTTGGGAAAGTCAAATGAACTTTGCTCCAACTTTCTCAAAAGTACTTCGATTTTATTGCTAGAGAAAGAGTCGTATTGCAGAAATTCTCGGTGACATCAAGGATAGAAAATAAATTGTTCAAAAAATGTATAAAAGTTAAGAACAGAAAACATTTTCATCTAATTTATAAATATTAATGAATTGATTAATTAATTGTGAAATGAATCAAGTCTTTATTGAATATGAATGAACGATTCAAGCTTAAATATTTAACCTTAAGATATGTTTTCATAAATAATTATTTTTTCAGTATCGAGCACCATGTTAAAAAGCAATAATTTAGTACGAATGAGTAAAAAATCTCATTGTTTAACTTGTCCTACATCGTGTCACACTCGTGACGCACGTAACAATTCGAATGTGGTGAAAGCTTTCACTGAAATTGAATTTTGGATTTAATCTTGATTGTAATCAAAGATCACTGACTGCATAATGTACTTAACATTTTAATTTTCATCAGTTGACTTCACGTTGTGGGAATTAGCTAACTATGGATGACGCATGTGTGGAGAAAATTATAGGGTGAGGGGTTAAATAGAATAGTAAAACAGTAAAACAGTGAAACAGTGGTATAATAGAAATAGTATATGTATAGTAATAACAGTCAAATAGTGATATAATAGATTTGTATAGTATCATAACGATATAAATAACGTGACAGTGGTAATGACAAAATAATAGAATAAAAATAAAAATAATACAAGATAATAGAATAAAATAAAATCGTAAAACAGTGAATAACAAATGCGATAAAATAACAAGTCCCAGTCGTCGCTAATGACCTGAAGGTCGATGCGACGTAAAACTTGAAATAAAAAAAACAAAATAACAAAATGGTAAAACAGTAAAGCAGTAAAATACCACAAAACAGTCTGGCAAAATAGACCGCACAAACACTAAACCAGCGATACAGAACGTTAAAATACCAAAAGAAAATAATAAATACAGCTTGCTTAAACATGAATTCAAATAGACAAATACAGCAAAAGGTAAAATTGTTACTTTTAATTCCGTCCGCAAACGTTTACATTTGCTTAAAAAAGCAAGATCATGCACTTCGCAAATTGTGCACGTTTGCAGCCTCGGTTACACATTTTCCCGATATATCGTGAAAATTATGTCGGTCCCTGAATTAAAACGGAATAATTAACAAATGGAAATAACTGCATGTAATTTGCCGTTTGGTGTTCAGACGCTGATTCATCGTACGAGGGAATCCTAAATAACGAATGAGCATACGGATGGTCCATTAATTCATTAGCAACGAGGTGTAATTAGTTTATCAGATAGGATGAATGTTTTTTTCGGCCCATACACCAATAAGACTAATGCCGTATTTCGCCGTTTATTACTAGCCGGCATTGTCCTTCGAGCAGCCCGAGCAAGCTGACATGCTAATTAATGAAGAAGCATGGGACACGAGTAGTAGTGCGATGGGAAATATGGCTGGAACATCGGTTACCTGGTTTCCTCCGTAATTAAACTTGTGTCGGTGTTATTATGCACTAGCGGCTGCATCATACGAATATTATTCACGGCCCTGATCTCCGAATACCATTAAGATCTCTCAGCCGTATCGCGAGCTTCATTGTTCAATTTTATTTCGATTGCACCCATGCACGAGACATTTACGCTGTCTTAGTGTGTGTACGGTGTAAGGAAATTATTTTAAGTATCGGGACAGCCAATTCGAATGCACTTTGGGACCGAACGGGAACAGTTCAAATAATTAAGTACGGGTTGATGTGTACTTACGGAGGGATAAGACGCGGCAATTTTACAAATTATAGGTTTTGTATATTTTTTACGTTTCAAATTGTCGAGGCTCTGGTTTCGAATTTCTTATCTTTCAAGTATGAATATTGGCGAATTTCTAAATTTCTAGATTTCAACATTTTCGAGTCGACAAATTTCAGAATTTTTTAATTTTTGGATCGCTGAATTTCCGAATTTCTAAATTTCTCAGTCCCAAATTTCCGAATTTCTAATATGTCGAATTTCCAAATTTTCGAATCTTCAAATTTCCGAATTTCTCAATTTCCGAATCTCTAAATTTCCGAATCTTCAAATTTTCGAATTTCTAATATTCCGAATTTCTAAATTTCCGAATCTCCAAATTTCCAAATCTTCAAATTTCCGAATCTCTAAATTTCCGAATTTCTAAATTTCCGAATCTCCAAATTTCCGAATCTTCAAATTTCCGAATCTCTAAATTTCCGAATTTCTAAATTTCCAAATCTACAAATTTCCAAATTTCTAAATTTCCAAATCCCTAATCCGCAAATCCTCAGATTTCACCCCAAACTTCCTAAAAATTAAGATCTTCAGTCTCGAATAAGGTTTTCGATTAAGTTAATTAAGTTGTGTAAAAGCAATTAATAATTCAAGCTACTTATTCAAAGATTAATTATACAACCTCGTTTTACATTTTTGCAGCGTTAACAACTTAATACTACAGCATATATAACTGTTTAATTGAAAGGAATTCCTGTATGAATTAGTCCGAGACTTAGGTCGTAAAATTAGCAGTGGATAAAACGGGAAAAGTATTAAAATTTTCATAGAATTATCATCGAGTGAAGCCATAAAGACATCGTTTTGAAGAATGCGAGCTGCTTGTACGCGCACCTGCGCCAACATCTGGTTCAACTCGTTCTAATTAAGCTTTCCAACAAACGCATTTCGCAAGATTTCCCGCTGAACGCTTCATGGACATCGAATTTAATTGAACGCCATTATACTTTAAGCATCAATTATCAGTCATTTTCTGCTTCGGAACGTTACGACCGACGAACAATATCGTTTCACTCGCCGTTCATTTAATTCGCTGTTTCAACGAAACACGCGGCTACAGTCTCGTTATATGGCCACCTAACAGTGTAAATAATAAATTTGACCAACCCAAATTTTGACAAAGATTTCGTATCCTTACAGGTGTGTACAGTTTTGAACATACACAGTTAAATACTGACACTATAAATAATAAATGACCAACGCAAATTTTGACAAAAATTTCGTATCCTTACAGGTGTGTTTTGAAATTGAAGGTAGTTTAATTAGGAAGTAAGTTTGAAGGGTGCGCAGCTACAAATTATCTCGTACGATGAAAAGAAAATGTCTGGCTGTTCGTTTTCTCGAATTCACGAGCATGCTCCCGTTTACTTAGGCTGGCTAGGTCACGAATCAGAGACACCAGAGTTTACCGTCTTCGAATTAAGACGATCCTCGGGCTTGGATATTTGTGCTGCGCGTTTGATAAGAACGCCACCAGCTTGATTGGTCGTTTCGTTAGTCTCTTTGAAGCTGTTGATTTTGCCTCTGCTACCCTTTGATGTCCTCGTCGTCGCTTGCTTTTTTCACCGGCCGAATGCAGCTCAAACCGTGCTTTGCAGCTGTGCTAACGTTACAACTATCAAGCTGAAACTTTTACGTTGGAGACCTGCAAACTGTCTATAATTATATGTTTCGGTGATAAAATCTCTTGTGAGAGTCTTTCACAATTAGGGGACGGGAAATCTGTGTCAGAGGTATGCTCATTATTAATATTTATTTTAGAAGAGTCACACTTTTTAATTTGAAGTAATAAGAGTTTTATGAGAATCTGTATTTTTATTTAAAGTGATTTCTAAATTAAGGAATTTTCTGTTATTAGGTTCTGAGACTCATTAGATATTTGATTATTATATTTTTACATGAATTGAATATTAGATCATTAGATACTGAATCATTAGATTATTATGTATATTAGATATGTGATCATTTGATATTGAATCATGAGATATTGGGTTGTTAGTTTATTACATACATTAGATATCCGTTCATTAGATTATTAGATCAATTAGATATCAGATCATTAGACCATTAGATAAATTAGATATCTGATCAGATTGTTAGATAAACTTGATATTAGATCATTGAATCATTAAACGTTAGATTATTAGACTATTTGATTATTAGTTTAACAATTTATTATATTATTACATAAATTAGTTAATAAATCATGTTATGATTATAACATTACATAATTTAAACATTAGATTATTAGGCTATTTGATTATTAGTTTAATAATTTATAGTATTATTAGATAAATTAGATAAATCATGTTATTAGATATTATAAATTACATAATATATTTCTAAGTACATAAAATATAAACTCCATTAAAATTTATAAATCAAGATAATTTATATCGCAATTTTGTAAAGATAAAAACAAAAACTGTGCACAAAATGTCGAGTATTCAATACTGTTTGCGTGCATTATTTGTGTCTGTACCGAGAACAATAAATGAATTTAGTAGAAAGATTTCGAAGAATCGAGTTAACACGAAGATTACTACCGACCGCCGCTATAAATCTAAAATAATAGCAGTCGTATTAAAATAATGACACCGTGGACGGGAAATGAAAAGTGTAAACTGAAATCCGATCCCTCGTAATTCTTATTAACACTCAGACTACATCGGTGAAAATGTGTGTTCGTGTGTGCTTACTATGACGTACCTTAATAAGAATTATTAACATGCAAAATGCCGCAGTGAAAACGGACGTATATGGTGCGGCACGCTATAATTGTAATTATTCAGAATACCGTTCCATTTTCTAATTTAACGCGTTAAATGTCACGGGGATTACCTGACGATTTTAATAAATAATTCTGCATTTAGATCGCGAATTTCTGACGGTTACATACTTCATGGGAGAAGAAAATTAAAAATTGTTTCGAACATGTATTTTTTCTTTTAACAAAATTGAAATTGAAATAATTAACAATTTAGGTTAGTCTTAGGATACAGTTGATTTGAAAGATACTAATCAGAGAAGAAATGTTTATGTACATACACGAAGCCTTCGTATATCAAATAATATTCTATTATATACATTTAATGGAATATATTTAAAATTTGTAAATAGTCAATATTCAACGTCCAATTTCATTAATTAAATATTACGACAATAATGTACACATAAATTTAATCAAAAACACTGCATTGACATATTTCACATTAAAAGACCGTGTCAGTAATGAACGAATTTACAATTACCTGTTAACCAATTTAATTAATTACATATCACGAGAATAAAATATATACAAATTTAATCGAAACACTGCGTTGACACATTTTACATTAAAACAGTGTCAATAACGATTCCCAATTAAGTCAGTGCTAGCATGCAATTTTGCTAATTAAATATTACGACAATAAAATGTAAATTTTCATCGAAACGTGTTAAAAAGTACCGTCAATAATTATTTAAATAGCAAACGTGTTACGCAAGAAAGCAGTAGACTTGATGAAGAGATACAAAGCAGCATCTGAACGTTTCTTAATCCACGTCCTAATGCAAATGGCGGCTGAAGAAAAAGCAACGGACACACGCGGGTTAGGTTTACAAGTTAATACTCCTTCTTAATTGCGATCCATAACTCTGTGTCGGCGGAATGGCGCAAGTTGCGCGATAATCTCGTGGAAGTCCGCGAAATAAAGTGCACGGTTCTTTCCGAGAGTTTAACACGTTGTATCACAGCATCGTTGCGAAATTTCTTGGCCGTCGCGGAACTCGATAGAGAGCCCGCGTTAAATCGCGTAAAACGAAAACGCTCGATTTATCGTGGAAGCTGCGCTCCCCTCGCTTTCATGACTGTGTTTTTTCTCGTTATGCAATATCTCTCCATCGCACGTCGAAGCGATTCGAGCCCCGATGGAAATTTATTACGGACGAAATCGTTGAACGAGACGTGGCCTACGATAAATTCAACGTATCGAGATTCACCGACGAAACGTTATTTTCTCCAGATCTTTGTTCGATTCGATTGCGCATTCTTTAACCCATTTGCTGTGATCCCTGAATTGGGATTTGAATGTATACGGTGTCTCATAAGTGGAACTCACGAAAGGGGTTCTAGACGAGGTCATCACTTGATTGGTAAAAAAGTATTTGTATTTTATTGGTTGGTGAATTGCTGATTTTTGCAGAAGTTGGTGATTTTTGTAACACTTGCTAATAGGATTGAAATGTGTATGTGTGTTTTTACATCTGGTTTTCAGAATTATTTTGTTGGAGATTTGGAAATTTACAGATTTGAAAATTTGGGAATGTAGAAATATGGAAATTTGCAGATTTAAAAATTTGGGGATGTAGAAATGTGGAAATTTGCAGATTTGAAAATTAGGGGATGTACAATTGTAGAAATTTGGGGATTTAGAAATTCAGGGATGTAGAAATGTGGAAATTTGGAAAGATACAAAATTGATAATTTAGAAATTCGAATAATTGAAAATTTGAAAACTTGAAAAATTGAAGTTGAAAATTAAAAAATGTCATAATTTGAAAAATTGAAAGCACGTCCAAAAATCTGAAAATTGAAAATTCCGAAAACTTGAAAGTTTGCAAATTGAGATAAAAATTTAGAAATCCAGAAGCAAGAAAATATACCAAAGATAAATAAAGCTTAGGTAGCATGTTCCCAATTCAACGGTAACCTCATAAAGGCATAAACATCAGCAGCGCACAAACGAATCCGGCAATTCGTTAAGCGATCGAGTTAATCCTTAAAAGGTGTAATTTGAAGAGCGAAACGAGGAAATTTTATTGTCAAAATCGTGGAGAGGCAACGGTGAAACAGTCGTTTAAGAGCGGACGTTTGAGGAACATTTCCGGCGTAGCTTAATTAGAAGCGAGACTCCCGTTTAGAGTGTTACGAGGACTTTTTGCGGCTTCGGATAATTCAAGAGCACCGTTCAGCCGCGTTGGGCGTTATTTAAAATTCATACGTGCATCTCTCGTGCCGCGGTAATTAAGGATACGAACGGAACGTATGGTGTTGGTTCGTTTCGTTCCTCGGCTATATCGACCGTCTAAGCGTGTTTGTTCCCTTTGAAAATTCCACGCTTCTGTGCGCGTTTTATCGCCTCGCGGTTTCCTTCAAAAATTCATTATTTTTCACTGTTCGTCGCGCACAGACGCAAACAGTTAAACGCTCGACAACACGCTAACTATATATTTCAACAACTTTTCTTTACGTTTCATTCTTGTTTCATGTTATTCATCATTTAGTATACATTATATACAATTTTACCAATTCCATCGATTTCACTAATTTCATCGATTTTGTGAACTTCGTCAATTTAGTCCATTTCATCGACTTCAGAAACTTCATCAATTTCATCAATTTTATCAATTTTATCAATTTTATCAACTTCATCGGTGTCATCAATGTCATCAATGCCATCAATTTTACCAATTTTACAAATTTAATGAATTTTATGAAATTTATGAAATTTATGAATTTTATGAATTTTATGAATTTTATGAATTTTACGAATTTTATGAATTTTATGAATTTCGTCAATTTCATCAATTTCAACAGCTTCATCAACGTCATCAATTTCATTAAATCCATCAACTTCATCGGTGTCATCAATGTCATCAATATCATCAATGTTACCAATGTCATCAATGTCATCAATGTTATCAACGCCATCAATTTTACCAATTTTACGAATTTAATGAATTTCATGAATTTCATCACTTTCATCAATTTCTCCAGTTACGTCAGTATAGTCTATTTCACCTTCATACATTACACATACATATGTCCCAAATATCTAAAATTTGACAAATTTCATAAATTCTCAAGTGTCCATCACTTTCCAAGTCCCTAAATGTCCCAACTTAACAAAGTCCCAGATTTCTCCATCAATTTCCTTTATAATCTCCTAAAACCCGAAAAACGATCATTCTCGATGGCTATAATACCACTCCCCAAATAGTCAGCTAATGATCATTTATTACAATTACCACCAGAATTTTATTACCACCCCGATATCTCTCAAAGAACACAATGAACAAACTTCCCGATTCCGAAATCGCAATTACACCTATCCTACGTCATCTACGACTTGACCCTCTCGATACCTTTCAAACGTTTCCCCCAAAACGAACTATTTAACCAATTTAAAGTTCCAGCAATTTCGTTGCGGCAACAACACACGGGCAAAAAGCGGCCGCTCATTAGAAAGTAGGTCAACGCAGCTTCAGGGTAGAAGCCTGTGCACGAAGTTTCGAAAAAAAAAAAGAGAAGAAGAAGGAAGAAAGGAAGGGGGAGTATTTAGAAGGGGAATTTCACGACCGAGAGGGTACAAAAGATCGGTGGAAGAGGGATCGGGTAAGCTTGTCACGCGTGTGGAATAACGATAAAAAATTCGTTCCTCGAACCAGACGTCCTTCGAGGCCAGCGAGCTCTTTCAGTCTTCTCGGCTCGGAAATACTGGCTGGTAAAATGCTAATTACCTCGCGGAGCTTGTTTCCTGCGTGTAAAGATGCATAAAACGGGGTGGCAACCCCTTTCGGCTTATGTATATTCATACAGTTTCCTTGTCCCCTCAATTGCTGCCCTTATTCACTGCTTTAAAGTTCTCTTCTTTCAAATGCACTTTGACCTGCTGCTTTTCGCCCTGTCTTCTCGAATAATGTACTCGAGAACGCGCATTTTTAAAATGCAGTTACTCCATTTTGTTCGGTAACGTTGTCCCTTTAAAATGGCGGGTCGAGTTTGTCCGCTTGGAGATGTAAAGTCTTTATTGTGTCAGTTAGAGGCTTTATTTACGCTTCTGGTTTGGGACAGAAGCCTTCTGGTGGGAATGTAATAGGGTTGTGGAGAAATTTGGGGAATTTTGGGGATTCGAGGATTTGTGTTTTGGGAATTCGGGGATAAGGGAAATTGGGGATAGGTGAATTTGGGTATAGGGGAATTCGGGGATTTAGGGTCTTAGTAATATGGGGGATTTGGATAATGTGGGGTGTCTGGAAATTTAGAAATTTCGGGGAATTAGCGTGAAAGTTTCAAAATTTAGAATACTTCAGAATTTGAAAATTTTTGCAAGAACCGAAAACTTCGGATTTGGAAAATTTGAGATTTGAAATTTTGTAGTTTAGGAAATTTGGAGTATTGGAAATTTGAGATTTGAAAATTTGGAATTCTAGAAATTTGAAATTCAATAATTTAGAATTCTGGAAATTTGAGATTTGAAAATTTTGAGTTTTGGAAATTTGAGTTTTGAAAAGTTGGAGTTCTGGAAATTTTAGAATTGAAAAATTTGGATATTTGGGTAATTTAGAAATTTTGAAACTTGAGAAATTTGGGAATTTCCGAATTTAAGAAATGCAAGAAATTTAAGAATTTAAAAATCTGTAATATAGATTTATTAAAACTAGGAACTTGAGAAATTTAGTAAGCTACGTAATTTTCAAAATGATCAAACTAAGAAATTGGCCATCAACCGGTAATCTAGCAATATTCATACTGCATCTAAATATTTACCGTTTACAGGAAACGGTGCTTACTAATAGAATTCCGATAGGAAAGGCACGGTTTCCAACGGCTACCACATTTTACATACGGAACTACCATAAATTTCCCGTGTCCGATAGCTTCCAAGAATCCCCGATCAGAATGCAATTGACGTCTTCGAGGGAACAACGATGTTCGATAGAACGAAGGTCCTAGGGAAACGATGTTTGCCTGAGCCGAGAGCCAGGTATCCTGTTTCTGGCGTCCCTGGAATGCTCGGTATTTGCTCGAATGCCATCGTTTGCCTTCTTCAAGGTACACCTTCGTTTCCTTTATGCTCTAAAACTTGTTTCCTTCTATTATGCCGATTGATTGAAGCCGCGATTATGTTGATTGATACTTTGTGGATGAGAAATTTGCAATCATACAAAAATGTATAATACTTCTTACAATTTAGTATGGACATGTTATGAAAGTATTTAGAGAATTGTATTTTAGGTTTAATGTGACGTAGTCTCGTTATATGGCTTTATGTGGACGAGAGGGTTTTGGTTCCTGTGGCATTTTAAGATGGAGGTTTGACTTAGGAATTTGGGGAATTAGAAAGTTGCAGACCTTGCAATTTTGGAATTTTAGAATTTGGGGATTTAGGAATTTGTGGATTTGGGAATTTGGGGTTCTTAGAATTTGGGGATTTAGGAATTTGGGGATTTTTGAATTAAGGAATTTAGGAATTTAGAAATTTATAAGTTAGAAGAGTTGGAAGTTTGGCAATTTACAGATTTGGCAATGTAGGAATTTGAAGATTTAGGGATTTGGAAAATTGAAAATTTAGAGAGTTTAGAGATGACATGAGAACTTAGAAATCTAGAGATTTGAAAATATAGTAATTTGTGAATATAGGTATTTAAGAAATTGAAAATTTGATACTCTAACTTGGAAATACAATATCGGAATTTAGAAAATAACAAATTTTCCCAGTATTATACTTCCCTTTTTGTTCCTCCATTGTAGGCCATATAGCGAGACTCCACAGTAATCTACTTCCGATCTCATCAATCGATTACAATAACCGACAACCAATAAAACGGTAATTAAATTTTGACTTCAGGTCAATTTTTCACGCTCCCAAGTGTCGAAGATGAAAATTCTGAAGATCGAAAGGCGAACAATTTCTAGTGACACGGCGTTCTAACAGGGAATAACGAGGATCAGGTTATCCCTGGAGGATTCTATATTGCCCCGTAAGAGCAGGCTCATCCAGGTAAATCGGGACATGCTCACACGGTTCGCTACTTACAGTTATTAGTTTCGGCCCTTTAAACGGCGCGTCATCATTTTCAATTTATTTCTTCTGCGTGCGGCTCGCTTTGAAACCGGTCTACGTAGACCGCTCTAGAAGCATCGATAATGGATCGTTCAACGTCCATTATGTCACTTAAGTTATTTAATGCCGAAATAAAACTGGCACGCCCCTGACCAACAGATTTGAAAACTCGTCCCCGTATCCTGTGACAAATTATCATCGATCGATCTCTATCCCTGACCCAATTTGAACGGGCTACTTACAAAATTCAAACAATCAACATCGTACGAGATATTTACATACTAAATTATCTAATAAATTCATTGAATTAATATTAATAGTAAAATATGTGTAACGATTAGTAATTTTATCGAAACAGATTTCAATTTATTGTACAAAAATCAAGAGAGATATATGTCAGACATGTAGCTCACATTCCTAGATCAAAATATTCCTAGATACCAACATCTGTAGACACCAATGTCCCTAGACCAGAACATCCCTAGATCAGAAAATTCCTTGATACCAACATCTGTAGACACCAATGTCCCCAGACTAGAACATACCTAGATCAAAATATTCCTAGATACCAACATTTGTAGACAGCAGTGTCCTTAGACCAGAATATACCTAGATTAGAATATCTCTAAATACCAACATACCTAGACACAAATGTCCCTAAATTCTAATAACTATAATTCTCAATAACCCTAGATTATGGTATACCCAGATCCTAATATCTGGGGATTACAAAATGCCAGGCTCTAATATCCCTAGATCTTATCTATGAACCTAGTATACCCACTTCCAAATATCCCTAGATTCTAGTTATAATTCAAATACTTCTGATAGTCAAATTCCAATATCTCTAGATTCTAATATTCTCGGATAACAATTTCCCCAAATCCCAATACTACTATAGAATATACCTAGATTCCTTTATCACCAGATCCTGACATCCTTGGAACGTAATATCCCTAGATAAGTTAGGATAATCGTAGTGTCAAATTTCATTGTCAGATGTGGTTAAAAGTATGTTGAAATAATTTATAACATGGAGTTTTAGTAACAGAGCATTGCTTACATGATTTTAATAGATTATAATAAATTTTAATTAACAAGCTAATTTGATTAGCTACAATAGAATAGTGATTTAATTTATAAATTACGTGAAAATTAGTAGCAGAAGCTTGTGCTCAACTAAGTTATTATTCTTGAAATTAATTACTCGGAAAGTGGAGAATTCTGAACGTTAAACAGAACTTTGAACAACGATGTAGCTTAACATTTTTCAACCTAGTTACCCGGAGATAGGAAAACTCCGAATACTAACTAGAACCTGGAGGACTTCGAGTGTCCTCCTGCCTGCTCAATAGCGAACCCTCGAGTGAACCAAACAACGGACTGTGAAATCAACAGCGTATACAATAATAATTTTGCATTGTGCATCCGCATTAAAATTCGAGGAACGGTATAAAACATGCTTGAACACGAAACAATTCTGAGAATACTTGAAATCAAATTAAATCACATTGTAGCAGGAATGAGATGTTAAGCAGAGGTTAAATATACATATTCCGATAACCGCCTCTTCAGCAACATTCTTCTTGCGTAACCCATATCGTAATTAAATTTTTGTTAATTATTCTTTGGTTATGTTAATAACTAGTTAAGTGACAAAAAGTCTGGACCATATAGGATTTTTATTAACACTAGGTTCACGGACGTTTGATGGTCATTTATATTTAAATTTGAACTAAAGTAGAAAAATAAATAAATTGAGGATATGTGAACTACCTAAGTTTGACGAAAGTTGATTTTTACAAAAATTTCTGAAGAGATCTATGATCCACCATTTTGTCGAGTTCCGTAAATCTCGTGTTAAATGAGTCATTTTATACCATAGTCTAAGCTACAGATGTCAACCCACGAGTAGGGTTGTCAAATGTCATTCTAAAATTATACAAGCTCGAAGTCAGTCGTTTTCTTATATTTCTAACAACAGCGAAGATAATTCACAGTTACATGTTTTATATAAGTGAGTCACTCCATATAAGAACTGAAAGATTTCAATGTTCTCTTATATTTCGTAATAATTGTGATTGGATTGTGGAAAGCAGAGATTAGGAGTGTCCGATTAGATTATCCCGTGAAGCGAATGATAAGTGTACACATATCTGAACAAATATGGGTTTGAATTAAACTTGTCTCTGCACACAATCGTTTGAAAATGACAATGAAACAAGCGTGAGAGAAAACGATGAATTACGTGCAATTGGGAAGAATGAGATTTTTCTTGCTTTCATTCATTTTCTCACCTGTTTGAACACGGAACACTTCTATTAACAATACAACTTGCATTTCGTTAACAAATCTGCTTATTTCATAAAGAAATTAATATCATCAAACTGGTAGTCAAATATAGTTGTAAGCGTAGTTAAATGAATTATAAAAATACTATAAATATAATTGTAAAAGTTCTCGGATATCATAAAATAATTGTAAGAGTTCTCAAGTATAATAAATTAATTGTGAAAGTTCTCAGATAATAGAAATGTACAGTAGAAATTTTCAGATAATACAAATTAATCATAAAAGTCCTCAGGCAATATAAAATAATTGTTCACGATAAAAATCCTATCTCGAAAAAAATATAGAAAATTGTGCGATCGTGGACTACGAGATCTAGCAATGCAGAAATTGCGTGCATTTGTAGCATCGTAAAAGATAAACACGGTCAGTTTCCGCGTGATTTATCGCTGGCCCCTGACACAAAATGGCGAGATGAATTTTGCAATTTCCCTGTCCGGTTATCGAGTGACAGGGACAGAAAGGGTCACGATCGGACACTTTCCTCGATAACAGAGGTCGCACGGCCCACTTTGGAAACTTGGTCAGATAGGCCAGACCAGGTCCGTGTAAACAATGGAACACGAACAGAATTCGCGTTATTTCCATTGACAGCCGGCTTAAACTCCGCGAAGCGAATCGCTGCCCGGAACAACGAAGACTGATAATGTTTCCGTCCGATATTGACCCCTCCGTACTCCTCCGCTTCTCATTTTCGTTGACACGGAAAAGCTTCGATGTTAAGGACAAAGATCGAGTTTAAACCGTGTCACAAGATAACTCTTTCAATTTGTGCAAATATCACTTATCGTTCCTGCAATATGGCGAATGATAAACGCATTGCGATATTGTTTCAGTGCAGTACTAGTTACATTTGTTGATAAATTTGCACATTTTTATATAGACGTTATGTTTTGTTGGTGTTTTCAATTTTTCTACCGTGAAAGATATTTAATCTTTTCCGATAAAAATGTGGAGGAAACATTTAATTTTTCAGGAAAAAAGTTTCAGCGTTCTTCAAGTAGAAAATGGAGAAAGGAAGTGCACTCGCGATCGTAGATACGTTTTTAACACAAAGGTGTGAAAGGTCAAGCTCTCAGAGGACCCGGTGGCCTACTTCTTCAACTTGAAACAACGAAACACTTCGCTCGATTTCGATCTATCCGGTTCTCAGGCTCCATGAAAATGCACTCGTAACACGTATATCGAGATCGGTATTGAATTAGCGACAGCCCGAAGTGAAAACGATCAATATTTCCACAAATTTTTGCCAGCGAAAACGTTTGACAGATTCAAATATAAATAAAAAATCAGACATTAAACATTGGGATGATTGGAAAAAAAAAACGTTCAAATATTTAGCAGCAAATTCGTTATCGTGACTCCGCAAATTACCGATGTCAACCCACAAGTTGGCGCGTGAAGATTCCTTCCTTTGGGTCGATCACGCGCCAACTCGTGGATCGACATTCGTACCGTGATAAATAATTGCGAGCAAATTGCTGATATTAAAAACGAATTTTTTCGACTTACGCTGAATTCCGGGAAATACGAGAAAATTAATCCTCCTGAATGGTCGCATTCCAATTTAATAAAAATCTGGCAAATTTTCGAGGAGGAATTTGTATGAAAAATTCTCGGAAAGAAGTTATTAAAAAAGTTAATCGCAAAGTTCATTTCTAAGAAAATGTAAATGCAGGAATTATTAGAATGGCGTTGAATAATGTTTATTAATGTCATAGAAAGTCCGTCGTCCGTGAGAAAATAATTTTCACCACTTTTCAGTAGTTTTAATTGCTCGTTAAACAACCGTATGAAAATTACCGAACTTTTAATCTCTCGTAGCTTCGTTAAACACGCACATTTATATTTTGCCGAACAGACAGCCGGTCTGACACTCTCGCTCATAATTCAATTAATTTTGTCTGCGTGCAAGGTTCGCGCACGTATGTTCTCTTGATTAACTCTACACCCGTTGAAAAACATGTTTACCCTTCTTCACGTATCTTTGCCGATTTATGACTCAATAAACGACACGGTGAATTAACAGGAATATTTCTATAAACGCCCGCCGTTCTACTTTATTATTCGTGTGGAAATCGTTTTTGTTAGCATACATTCTACATTTTTATTCAATTTGTCTTGCGTTCTTTTTTAACCTACTAACTGGAAACTGGTTTTTAATGTAGGAGTTGAATGACGTGAGTAGAATGCGGTATGCTAATGTTGATGCGAATGGGTATAAATGTCTGCGAATTTTTAAACGGAATGAGGGTATGCTGAGTTAATGTAATAGTTAACTTTTCTGCCAAGAGTATGTTGCTGGGAAAAATAGAGGAATGGGCTGTGTTTTTATTTTAACTTTTTATTGCCTTATCTCGTAACTTTTCAATTTTTCAGCTTTCAAGTGCTAAATACATATGTTCATAAATTGTTAGATTTTTAAATTTCTACATTTCTAGATTCTTAAATTCTTAAATTTTTAAATTCCTAGATTCCTATATCCCCAGATCTCTAGATGCCTAGATCCCTAGTTCCCAATATCCCTAGATCCCAATATCTCCAGATCCCTACATTCCTAGATCCCAATATCCCTAGATCCCAACATTCCTAGATTCTAATATCCCTAGACCACAATACCCATAGACCCCAATATCCCTAGATCCCAACATTCCTAGATCCCAATATCCCTAGATCCCAATATCCCTAGATCCCAATATCCCTAGATCCCCATATCCCAATAGCCCTAGATCCCAATATCACTAGATCCCAATATCCCTAGATCCCTAGATCCCTACATTCCTAGATCCAAATATCCCTAGATCCCAATAGCCTTAGATCGCAATATCACTAGATCCCAATATCCCTAGATTCCAATATCCCTAGATTCCAATATCCCTAGATCCCTAAATCCCTAGATCCCTAGATCCCTAGATCCCTAGATTCCTAGATCCCCAAATTCCAAACTTCGAAATTTCAAAAATTCCAATATTCCAAAATTCTATAATAATATTCCAAAATGCATACATTTCCAAACTCCTAAATTTCGAAATTTCCACCTGAGCAGATTTTCAAATTTCCAAATCTCCCCATGTCCTAATTTCCAAATCCCTACACGTCCTTTCTAACACCTGTAAATTTTCAGCCGAAAATAATCTGCTTTATCAGCAAACGTTCCACACCTTCCAATACAATAAAACAAGGTAACGAAATATCTGGCAAATAAAAAAAAAAAAGCGCGTTCCTCCATAGAATACTAACAATACGAACGACGATAAATCAGTTTTTATTCCGCACATCGATGCGAAGAATTTCCATTTTTTATCGTTATCAAACGAAAGAACGAAATTGTAGGTACACGAAAAGGGGGTGGCCGTCTAAACTGCTTTCTCAAGTAAGTTGAAAATGATTCGCGGCTACGAGATCGATGAGGTTCTGCACGTTCTCCTGCCAATACATCGATAAATCATTCTGACGAGTCGAACGAAAATTTTTTAGCGAACGTACAGCCACGGTGGTCCAAAGCCAACGAAAACGATGGATTTACCGGCCACCTTTTGTTCGACCCTATCCTTGCTGTTTCTTTTTATTTTTTTTTATTTCTCCCTCTTTTTTTGCTTCTCTCTTTCCATCCACCGCTGTGCCTCGTCTCGCTCGAATTTCGTTTCGTTGGTCACGAGGCGTGCGGAAAATTAACGGTTACGTTCAATTCACGGTACACACGCTCTTTTCGTGCGAGATTTATCGTGGATTGTCGTGAAATCGATGCATTTCGAATCGACTTCCAACCGGTGAGGAACGAGGTTAATTGCGAAAATTTTACTATGAAAATTTTTAGGTTATTCTTATTCCAAGATGGAGTCTCAAGTTTTTGTGGTCTGTTGTTTATTTAGGAATTCTTGTCATTTTATTATGGAGACAATTACTATTTATAATTACTACATAGACAGTTCTTAGTTATGGACAATTTAAATATAATTTTATATTTATTTGGTTTTAATTGTCAACCACAAAACTACCACTTCAGATTGTAGTATGTATTGAAACACTAAGATGTAGGTATGTAGGTACTTCGTTTAATAAATTTTATTAGGTAATTTTAGTTGAAGCACTCTTCTTTTTAAACATTTGCATATGTATATATTTTTTTAATATTTTGCATTTTTTAATTTTTTGTAATATTTTATATGTTGCATAATTTTGCCACACTTCAGCAGTCAAGATTTACCACCATACTTTTCTCTAAAATGAATGATCCTAAAATTACCACTCCATCTTTTTGCATTCTACAAATTTTATATGCAAGATTTTAAAAAATTTCGCAATAAATTAATCCTATAGTACTTTCTCAGCTTTCTCAAAATTTACAAGGTAAATACTTTATGAACAAAGATAAATACTTTAATACATAGTTTACAATCTAAAAGAACTCTCAAAAGATCAATTACAAGTTTATCTAAAATTTTTGTTTGTTTGTTCACTAAAGAAGAACCTGAGGATTTCAGTATAAATGGCGCAATTGATTCCCGTTATTCTCAGTAAAAATATATTTGTGTAGGATGTTAATCAAGCAGTCGAAATAAATCAAACTCCTTCAGGTATTGTTCTAGAATGAACGGAAGAAGCTGAGAAGACGCGCAGAAACAGACCAGGGTTGGATCAACCTGGACGAAAGTTCCTCGACGGAAGTTCTGCTGGTGAACTTTCATTACACTGGTCCCCTTCCTTCTTGAACATCGGTAAGTTTGGCCAAGGTATGATTGGAAAAGTTCGAAAAGTAGAGGGTTGGTTATTTTCGAATGTCGATTCCCGACGATAGGCCAGACATGCGTGTGATTAAACCTCGAGCAACCGAGATCGCTGTTAACGCAGCCATTTGCAAATTTTATTTCTTTCATATTCGCGGGAGTTTTTCAAATAAAGTTATTACAATTTAAAATAATTAGAACACATATCCCAGTTCTCAATAGCAAGTACAATATCAAAAAGAAAAGATTATAGTTGATATCGCATAAATCAATAATATGTTCCAATTGCAACTGTTATTAACTCCGCAAGTTATTGCATCATTCGGTCACATAATGATTTTCTGTTAATTGCATTCCTCGTTTATTTAACCGCACGGCAAGGTTGTTGCGTTTGATTATTGCGAAAATACGAGCGGAGTAATTAATCCGAACATTTTGTTGATAACGTGTCGCAATGTTACAATGGAGAGATTACAAGAGTCCGCGTTGATTGCAGGAAGCCATTGTTCACGGACGTGAATAATAATCTGTTTTCAAACGGGAAGAAAAAGGAGGTAACGACTTTGGGGAATAAAAGATCGAGTGTTATTAATGATCCAGGTATCGTGTACAAGTTTGCGATCGTGTGCTGATAATCAACACATTAGCGAATTTATAACGATACGAAATCGCGGAGCTTTTTAATTTATGGCATTATTCTAATTAATTATTTCTCGATTCTCGGATCTCGAGGAATTTATGAATTTTTTATGGGTCTATATGAATTATATGACTCTATATTAAATCTACGAATTACAACTCTGTATTAAATCTATGAATTATAACTTTATATGAAATCTATGAATTACTTATAACTTTATACGAAATCTATGAATTACTTATAACTGTGTATTAAATCTATGAATTACTTATAACTCTATATGAAACCTATGAATTACATATGACTCTATATTAAATCTATGAATTACATATGACTCTATACGAAATCTATGAATTACATATGACTCTATATGAAATCTATGAATTACATATGACTCCATATGAAATCTATGAATTACATATGACTCTACATGAAATCCACGAATTTTTAATAAATTAATTCGCATCAATGTTGAAGTGGAACAAATGAATTCATGTACATTCAACGTCCAAACATTGGACATCGAAATGGATCAATATCTTCTACAAATTAATTCGACAGTTAAATTTTTTTTAGGGCGAATTTAGCAAATTGTGAAAATAGTATCGACTGAGTAACACGTGTATAGCGTTGCAGATTAACGTATTAAGCACACGGAACTAGGTCGAAGGGTAGATACCGTGTGTGCAAGTCGAAATGCTCGAATTACATCCGGTATTAACAGGAAGACGTTTCCAACGTCTGATAATACCTAGTGTTACGTACAACTGCAGTTTGCGAGAAACATTTTCTGCATCCGTAGATAATGTTTGTCTTGCAATAATTGCTGTTTGCGAACTGCTTACAGTTCTTTGCAGTTATACATTTAGATTGTGTCAATATTTGGTGGTGGCTGGTGGATATAAAAGGTGCTTGTGCAACCACAATGTTGCTGTTGAATGAGAATAATAATTTACGCTACTTAAATCGTTAATGTATTCATTATACTTTACTGTGTTTGTTATTCACTTTCTTATTTTTGATTTTTCATTATTTTACTATTCTTTACTATTTTTGATATTTTACTATTTTACTATTCTTTACTTTTTTAATATTTTATTATTTTACTATTCTTGACAATTTTTAATATTTCACTATTTTACTATTCTTGACCATTTTTAATATTTTATTATTTTCGTATTCTTTAGCAGTTTTAATATTTTACTATTTCACTATTTTGTACCACTTCTAATATTTTACTATTTTACTGTCCTACATATACTACTATTTATATTACGATATTGTACTATTTAGTGTATACTACTTAATGTTCTTCAAAACACTTAACCCAGTTCCACACGTCGGTAAAAAACATCTCAACGATAACGAGTTCTAATATGCCACCCACCGTCCACGCCTCAATTTGGAATTTCACACCTACGCAATTTGCAATTGATCTGATCGAAATTTTCGTCGGATCATGAGCAAATCGGCAGAAATCATTTTCCACGAGCTTATCAGATGAGCTGTACCAGAGGAACCAACGAGAGCTTATCAGTTACGCAACTCACGGACACACGACACAAATAGTTCGCGTTTGCACGACACGTTGTGCACGTGCACTAAACCGACTATGAATGACTAATGCGAACACAGATCGGTGGTTTAAACAGATTCATAGATCGATTCTTAGTCGAAATAGTTCAATGAAGTGTTAAACCGTTTGGTGAATGATATCGGCTAGCACCTGTTCACGGTATCAGCGCGCCGTTACATTAAATATTTATTTAGGTTTGTACGAGCGATGGGATTTATGGCACACGTGATGGTGACCATAGATGCCTTTGACAGTTCCATTATAAACACGGGTCAATCCCTTGTACTATGATTTATCTATTTATTTATTTATCTCTAAGTTTGTATATTTACAGATTCCTATATTTCTAGATCAGTAGATCATCATATTCTGATCTCATAATTTCATACACTGGCAACTTATATCTCCAAATGTCCACATCCCTAGATTCTTACATTCCTATATTTCTAATTTGCTAGTTCTGCATAATCGAATATTTGACTAACCTACATCTTTTAAATTAACCACACCAATAATAACTAATTAATAACCCTAAGGTTGTAATATGTCTAACTACAAATATCCATCTCTACTACATTAATGCACACATTAACTGTACCTTGACATAAGTACAAAAACGGTACAGTAGCAATGTGCACAAAGTGTAAATTACCGCTATGTACACCAAAGAATGTACAGTACTCTTATGCACACAAGATATGTGCCGTTCCAATATGTACCTAAAGAACACTATCAAACCGATTTATCTAAGGAACTAATATCGACACGAAAATGATCAAACGAAGAAATAGTTTGCAACTTTTGTGTTAGCAAAATGGATAATTAAATGTGTATACAATACGCAATGAAACATTGAAATGGCAGAATGGACGCAAACGAAATTTAACAGTCGACGTAGCATAATCGCGATATATTTTTGCAACAAGTGGTTCCAGAAGAATTCAGCCAGCGAAGGGTTAATATCAGCGTTGATAATCTTAATACGATTTACCAGCCTGTTCACGTTCCTTCGTGACATTCCGCGAATTATCGGCGTAAATCGATAGCTGTGAACTTTATGCCACTGACATTTCATGCTAATTGAGAGGACACGAGCTTCGTACGGTACCAAAAGTGAAAGGTACTTCGATCGCGTTGGAATCGGAACGGAATCTGAAACGTGAAAGGTTCCGATTCGTCTCCGATCCTGAAATAACCTATTTCTCCATTCCTTCGTGATCGTGTTATATTCTCGTTCGACACGAAATCGTTACACATTCTCTTTATATCCTTTCCTCGTCTTATTTAAATGTCATGTCGCATCGTGGACGCCATTTTGACTGTTCCTTCTTTCATGACGTTTAAATTTCCATATGAGTCTATTATTATTAAAAATTTGCCCGGCAAGATAAGTTTTTTATCTTGAAGTACTCTGACTTTTTGGAACTATGAATAAGTATAATATAATATTGGGAAAATTACTATATATATCGAATATCAAAAATATTTTAAGACATTTTATAGAAAATTCTTGAAACAAATTTCTCTTCTCAAACCTTGCAATAATGTTACAATTTACAAATGCACCGAATAAATTTGTTATTACGATTAATAAACTGTAACGTACAAATAACGAATAATTATAATTAATGAATGACTCCTCGAAATTTTAATAACATATTTTCATGACAAATATGTCAGCGGCGCTGAAAGAGGTGTCACAAAGAATTAAAAATGAATTATCGAAAAAAGTTGAAAGGATAATGCATCAAAGGTGGGATAAAATTAATGAATTTTATCGAAACGAAAGAATCGAATTGCCGGTCACGTTGATACGAAAGCAACCCCTTTGAAAATTTCATTGGACGATGTAACGTTCATCCACGATACCGGGTCCTGTCTCCTATGGTTTCCGTCTCTGCTGAATATCATCTTCCTATGCGATATTTGACACTTGGAACAAACCTTCGGATTCCTACGAGCGGCCAACGTCGCGTCGGGTAATTCGAGAACCAAACCGGTTCGTTCTTATGAAATTTCTTGATGCCGTAAGCCCTTAGCATTCCACGGTGAAACGTGTTACGCCGGCTTTTCATTGAAATCCCGACGCGACGAAGGCCTCTTTGTGTTTGCGCGGAATCAAGCTCGCTTTACGCGAAAATAATTAACTACAGCCCGGCGGAAGGGTTGGTAAATTTTCGTTGCGGCGTTTAAAATTGAACGGGGAACCTGTTTCTTGGAACCTGAACGATTTTATGGCAATATTATATATTTCATTGGGGTAATTCCGTCGGTTCGTTAGAGCCTCTGCGAATGCCGAACGGTAATTACATTAATATCGTCTCTTCGTTTTTATTTTTATCCTAACTTTTCTCCATAATAACGGGAAAATATTTATAAACATCTTCATCAACATATTTCCTTGTATTATTTTTCTGGGAGCACTGAATTTTTCTGGGAGAAACCGAATTCGTACTCAATTTTGAAAAATTGTAAAGATAGTTCATTCACAAAAAAAATAAGGCATGTAAAAAATGACGAAGTAGTTGCAAAGTCCTGTAGGTGTCGATGTTTGTATACTTGTGACTTGTGCATTGAACAAAATAATTCAACTCGAATTAAAAAATAATTGTACATTAATTCAACACGAAAAACATCATTTTTAGTAATACATTTAACATCATTTTCTTAATACATCAATTTTTCAGTAAATTACAAAAAATCAATTTTTCTGTAAACAACATAAAAATCGCTATTTTCGGTGAACCACAAAAAATCACATTTTGGTAAATCACGCAAAAAATTTCAGGTAACCACACAAAAAATAATATTTCCAGTGAAGTACACAAAGAGTAGTACAGCATTTTGAGTGGATTTGGTAAAAAAATGTGCAGGGGCGATTAAAAAACTTTGAATCGAGCCGACTGCTTAAAAATGAAGGTCGCTGACAAAACGCCATGTTTGAGGGAGCGCATTCTTTCTAACAGACATCCGGCCCATTATTGTGCACACGAGAGTATCAAAGTGAGGCGGTTAAAAAGTACGTATGTGGAGGAAAAGCTCGTAAATAACTGAACAAGTAAGCAGAGATGGAAGGACAGGGAAAGGGAAAATAAGAGAAAAACGGCTGAGAGAAATCGGTGGATCGTAAATTCTCTAACACCTCCCTCTAAAGTGGACCCGGTAGTACGTAAAAAAGGCAAAGAAAACACTTCGTGCTAAATGGCAAGCCCCTGCAAAGCTCTAGCCGCGTGTATATTCTATGAATTCAACATCGGAATAGGGGGATGATACGAGGCTGCTTTACATTATGCAACGGTCCTTTTAAAAAGTGTATACATTGAAAAAGTTCCAGACACGACGAACCAGTCCGAAAATTTAAATTGCGGCCTATTCGGTCCCTCTCTATCTCACGCAACTTTATGACTCGTCCCGTTTTATTTTTTCCCGTTTCTTTCGACCGCCACGTCCTTTTCCGGTTTTCCCTTTGTCTCGTCGCGTCGCTTTCCACTCGTCCCGGTGCGTCTTCGTTTTTCCCTTCGCCCACGGCTACTTTTCCGTGGGGCTTTCATTTTTGTTTTCACACGACTCTCGTCCTAGTTCATTCATTATTCTTCGTGTTCGTTTCGGAGTTTTTTTCTGACCCATTGCGTGTTGCCATTGTAGTTCGGTCGCGGTGTACGGTTTTTTGGCCGGGAACGAGTGTTAGGTGCAGAACGTTTTATCGATTTTCGGGGATTAGTTATTAAAGGTGGAAATTCAGGATCTTTCTGCGATTCTGTATTATAGAAGTTTTTAATTTTTGTGATTTGAAATTTGTGCTTTCTCAAATCTTCAAATTTCTAAATTTTCAACTTATCCTCGAGTTCTCCAAATTCCCCGAACTAGTCAATTTTTAAATGGCTCGAATTTATAAATTTCCAAATTGTCAATCCTCAAAGCTTTAAGTGCATAATCTCGCAATTCTGAAATTTTCAAAAGCCAATTTCTGAAACTCCCAAATCTCTCAAATCTCCAACTTCTCAAACATCTTCAAGTTTCTAAATTTCCAAATCCTCTCAAATTTCAAAATCCCTAAGTTTCCAATCTCAAATCTCCAACTTCTCGAACGACCCAAAATTCTAAAATTTCTAAATCCTCCCAAATTTCAAAATCCCTAAGTTTCCAAATTTTCCAATCTCAAATCTGCAACTTCTCAAACGCCCCAAAATTCTAAAATTTCTAAATCTTCAAAATAAATTTCCAAATTTTAAAAATCTCAAAATGAATAAGTATAACAAACTCGAAATAATAATTTACAGATCAACGTTCAATTCGATTTGTGCTAAAGCTGAAAAACAACACCGTACGGCAGGACATTTATGGAATTATAAAACAGCAAAAGACGAATATTCGTCGAGGGACACCACGCCCACTTCCGGTTTCACGTGATAGCATTTGTGTCTCCGGACGAGCAGCAATTGTCTTGTCACGCGTGTCGGAAATACAAAACTCAGGAAAACGAAAAAGGCGACGCTTGTTTACACGATGAACGACCTAATTGTACGATTTTGTTGCTTTAATACACTGATAACTGTTATATTTAGTCTGTGTTTTCATAACAGCAATAAAGTCTGCTGATTAAATTTGTCCAATCACTCAAATACTCTCTTATCTCAGAACTGACAATATTTAAAATGAAAAACGTTGTTTGAGACAATAATTAAAAATAAATAAACGGTTTTATATTTAAACTATTAATATTTTTGTTGTGAATGATATCAGGGTGGCAAGAATAAACGAAAATTAGGATGTTGGCTATTGTACACACAAATTGAAATATTGCAATCAATTTTTGTATGTTTTATACAAAATTAATTAATTAATATATTAATTAGTTATTTATGATACTGTATACTAATTAATTTTATACACAGTACTTCTTTGTACTTAATTATCCTTTGATAATTAATCCTGTACAGCTTTTCTAATTAATACAAGGTCTCCTAATGAAGTACATATACTATAAATCACTACTAAATATTACAAGTTAGTACCAATTAAATTAATATCAAACATAAAACTGGTAGTTAGTATATCAGATGGGATATTTTATGGCGGTCATTTTCAACGTTTATAATTATGCTATGAATCTTTTCATTCCATGTATTAAATATAGGTAATAAAGTGTGTATATTTTCCAGCACAGTGCATATTATTTGTATTAAATATGGCTGTTTCTATTGCAGCGATCGAAGTGTTAAAACACTGACTACTGCAGTAGTAACAGCTATAACTGGCAAGTCACAAAGTTTAAATTGTCTGGTGACATACTAGACTGCTTCCACTACAGTAGCCAATGTCTTAACACACTGATCGTCGCAGTAGTAACAGCCTTAACTAGTACAAACCTGTAACATGAATTTTATTATAATAAATTATCATACCTAGTATTCACATTTTTTCTACTTGCATTTGGTAATTAATACAAATTATAATTACAATTTTGTTATGAACAATTTTCTTAGTATTGACATTCATTTTTACTACCACTTTGTAATTATTCCAAAGTATAATTACAATTAGAAATATTGTTTAAAAAATGTATTAAAATACATTGCAAAATTTGCAAAATTTTTCATCAAAATTAACACAATTTTTTTTATCAATAATTAACACGTTGAGCGCCATGGCATACGTGACCGGCGCTGCAAATTCAATTAGATTAATTATTTATAAGCAGACGAAAGAAACTTTTGAGGAGTCTTTATGTTGAGACAATGATACAGATTAAAAGATTAAATTGAGAGATTAACCTTGATCTTAATCTTGTACCATAGTCTGACTACAAACATCATTTTTCACTGTGACAGTTCAATAATTAGTAATCTTGCGTGTTAAATTATCGAAAAATTCTTATATAAATATTTATCTATTTCCGAGGTAATCATCTCAGACTCTACGACTTAAAGTACAATAAACGAACTGTCAAAAAATTAATAACAATTATTGCCATCGTAATCAATGAGCAATCACAGTAATCAGTGAGAAATTTCCACAAGAGATCACCGTAATAAAAAACTGTCCACGACAACAAACATTAGTTTCATTAACGTCATCCATTAGACCCGTTTCGAAATCTCTCATTATGTAACTAAACGCAAAGATAACAATGTCAATAAAGATACGAGAAGTTTGTTTTTAAACCACCTCGTCTATTTCCCGCAAAAATGACTGCGAACTCTGGACCAGAGTTATCATTCGTAGAAACGTGTTGGAAGAAAAATGCCGGATAAGAAGCTATCGTGTTCGATAAAACGATCTGTCCGGTCGAAGCGTCCCGAAGGAGCGACGGCCACGGGAGACGTCGCTAAAATAACTCGGTGACTCCCGAGGCGAGCATTCTTCGGGGATCTACGAAAATACGATTCCCAGCAAATGTCTACTTCGTTACCGGCTCGCTATAAATAGGCCCAAACGGCCTTGGTCAACCTTCTTCGAGTTCGTCGACTTCGCCGACCGGTACACCCTCCATGGTGTCCAGACAAGCTTCGACGAGAAGCTTCTTCAGACTGAGAATTCCAAACTTTTGAGATCACACTGACCCTTTAACCCTTTTGTCAAAGTATGACGTGTAACAAGTCCAAACTTCCGCTCCTAAGAGATTACTCATCTAGTCTTAATTGATATTATACTGTCTTGTAAGATTATGAGACTTTAGGACTATGAGATCTTCTATTCATTATTGATGGTAGGTATACTGATGGGGTGATGAGGTCTTTGGAGGTTTTCTGATAGGTCTCCAAAGATTTTTAGTATTTCAAATTTTTTCTCTTGCAAAATCAAGTTTCAATGCACTTGGGTATTTAGAAGGTGGAATTGTAGATTTTTAGGTTATCAAGAAATTTTGAAATTTGAGAGTTTACGAATTTCTGAACGGAGAAATATTTGAATTTTGCAAATTTATAATTTGTAATATTACAGCCACTTGCCTTGTGATTTGTCAGGTCAGACGGAGTTACTACAATATTAAAACAGAGAAACTGGAAATGTTATATAAATTTTGTATTCAATTCTTGACTATGCAAATTGGACTTAAACTCTACATTGAAGCTTATTAAAATTTCAAAGATTTGTCACAGAAGAGTCATAAGTGAGATATTGTAAGACAAGGAATTAATAAAAATGTCTTGTTGGTACTTCCCGATGCATAATTAACTTGAGAAGTAAAACGATTAGCAAAGGAAGAAGGAAGCACTTTCACTTAATTTTTAAAATCGATAAACATTTATGTAACTAGAATAACGTGTATACGTCTACGTGTACTATTTATAAGTACCTAACTGTAATCCCATCTGTTAGGTTTCTCAATTCATTGTAATTCTAGGCGAAGACTTTAGTTTGCATCGAGCTCGCTTGTGGTTTCGTTTGAATCGAAAGCGTTCTGGAGTTAGCGGTAATTCGATTCTTTCTAGGTTATTCAGCGTTGAATAGTAGGTTAAACATAAAGTATACCATTCACGTACTATCGTCGACTGACATTTTCTCGTTACCCAAGTAACACATTTCGCAAATATCAATGCACGATTACCATTGCCGATTATTACTGTTACAAACTTTTTTCTCGAGTCATGAAAAGTCCGAAGTTTTGTTGAGAATTGGTAAGTAGAACATTATTCAGAATTGAATGGAAATTGTTCAAGATTAAAAGCAAGTGTTCAAAGTTCAATAAAAATTGTTCAACATTAAAAGCAAGTGTTCAAAGTTCAATAAAAATTGTTCAACATTAAAAGCAAGTGTTCAAAGTTCAATAAAAATTGTTCAACATTAAAAGCAAGTGTTCAAAGTTCAATAAAAATTGTTCAACATTAAAAGCAAGTGTTCAAAGTTCAATAAAAATTGTTCAAGATTAAGTAGAAAGTGTTCCAAAGTAAATAAAAATTGTTCAAAATTAAACAGCAAGTGTTAAATTAAATAAAAATTGTTCAAGATTAAATAGAAATTGTTTAAGGTTAAATAAAAATTCTTAGCAATAAAAATAAATTATTGAAAATCATTAAAATTATTGACATTACTAATATAATGTATATTATTCAAAAGTTTGTTCTATCTTAAAGAAAATTTATTACAAAATATAGTAGCCACATCTAACATCTTCTATGCAAAAATTATTGCATGAAAAACTTATTTCAATAAGATATATTAGCTAGAAAATAATGAATTAATTATTTTTAGTAATTAATATATGTGATATACTGTAGTAATCAATAAAAATACCTTTAATACTAAATTGATCAAAATTAATCAAAATGAGAAAGAAACAAAATTATTAACATATGACTTTCTCAATTTGTATACCAAGAAAAAAATGAAGAATAAAATAAAGCAAAAATTAAGAATGAAAGATCTCCAAATATTATCGGAATAAAAAACAAGATTTGTGTGGTACAAGATACTTAATCAATTTGAATGTTATAAATTCACTTTGGTAGAATAGAAGAAGAAGATTGACTACTATTAATTGAATCGAGTTGCGTAATTGAGTCGACGCGTGTTCATCCAAGGCTACATTCTTGATAGATAAAATTCGCTTTAGAACCATATCTGCTCCTAAATAAAGATTACGTCAACAGATTTCGCGTAAATACAAGATCCTTCGATTGAAACCATAAGCTACGAAAATTGCGTATTAAATTCCATATCTCTCCAATAATTAATTATAATTTGACAACTCTGCAATTATAATTTTACAACTCTGTATCGACAAGAATTTTTCAAGACGTCCAAATATTTGTGGATGGAGAACCCTGCAGGAAATTTTCGCGTGTTAGAAAATAGAAAGTAGGCACGTCTCGAATGAATAATGGTACTTTAACACTACCCTAAGCGACGAGGGTTGTTCAGGGCTGATGGTCAGCCACGTGTCTCTATTTTCGCTCCAAATTGATCGAGAAGGAAGTTGATGTATATTGATGACACTCTAGAATTAGTGAAACCTTTAAATTGGAATGTTCTGAAGCTGTATGTATCCCAACAAGTTTCAAACAACAAGTGTTAACAGATCCTCGATCGTTTATTAAAGTCTTCTTTGTACAATTTCACTGTGGTCAACAGAGAAAAAATTCCTGTGTAAAGATATCGAACGGACCTTAGACAAATATTTTTAAATGAAAGCTGTGAATATATGAGGAAAAATAATTTGTAAAATCTTGTGATGGACTAAAATGTACTTGCAAGTTGTAGAGTATAGTATCATGGGTGCAATAGAAATTTATTACAAAAATTGATTTAAAATTAAATATTGTAAAGGTGATATGTGATGTGGTATTCTTAGAGATATCTTTTTCTCCAGACTACGATATTAACCGAGATCTAATATTAAATATACTCTGAGTGGAGATTAACTTTAAGAATTTTTAACAATACAACTTATCATTTTAATTCTTTAAGGTGTTAAGTATAATAAACGCAGTAATATCTAAATCCTAGATAGCATCATACTTGAAGAATCAATCAAATTTCCAAATCCAAATGTTTGAAACCGAGTGAATAAAGTAATCAGAATTTCAATCGTATCGATATCGAATGAAGAAATATTGTTCACTGTATCAGATAAGATTCATTATGTTTCTCAATTGTGTACCAAGAACCAAGATGTAGAAAGAAACAAGTGTATCTCTCGAAAGGTTTCTACATCGCAAGCAAACGTTAAACCGATAAAAGCCCTCGGTAAAAGAAGTTACAACGCGTGACAGACAACGGAGTCTTGCTGAAACGAAGACATTCACGCGGAACCACGATCGTCGCACTTCCGTCACCGTGAAAGCGTGACAGATTAAAACAACCCACGTTCAGCAATAAAACAGCAGAAACAGCGAAAATCCATTTAACGGAAACTGGCTCCGAGGTCGTACTCCGGCCGACGAGAGCGCGTTCGTTTAATTCCGAAAAGCATCACGCGTTACAAAGCCGGGGTAACTCCATTGAAAAAAAAGTCGCGAACAAAAGATGAGTTATCCGCGTTATCTTTACAGTCTACGATCGATTCCCATAGGAGAACTCTGACTGGAAAACATCGGAAACTAGTGGAAAAAATAGTTTATCGATTATTGTCGATCGAACGCGTGTGTACGTATACGAAGATACTGCTAATAGAATCGTTGTCGTATAATTAAATAGATAAGAACGAAGGTTATGTTTATATTATGCTGGCTGAATTTGCAAATGTGACCGGATTGGAAAAATCATAGTCATATTTTTGCTATTACTTATGTTTAACATTAATATTCAATATGTACACAATTTACTGGTCTTGTAAAAACATACTATGAATAAATTCATTATGGTTCTTGCGTTGATTTACTCAAGTTTAAATTGTTCTTTCAGGTACAGAATATGGGGATTTTTATTTTGGTCGAAGGATTTTTCTGTAGGCACCTAGATGTCTGTTCTTTTACATATTATTCTCAATTTCCTATATCAGTATAGGGGTTGTATAAATCTAGAGATATGGAATCTATGGATCTAGAGATCTAGGAACATAGAGATACAGTGTACGGATCAAGGGATCTAGAGTTAATGAGATCTACAGAGATATGGATGTACAATTTTGGAGTATAGGGATTTAGGTATTAAAGGAATTAGGAATCTCAAGATTTAGTAATCTGAGGATTTAAGAAATTCAGGGTATATTTAGAGGTCTAGGAATTTAGAAATCTAGGGATTTAGAGGTCTAGAAATTTAGGGATCTAGGGATTTAAAGATCTAAGGATTTAGGGATCTAGAATTTTAGAGATCTGGGACTTGGGCATCTAGGAATTTATGGATACAAATCCTTATACTTAAACATTGGATCCCAATATCCCTAGATTCCCATATCCCTGCCTTCACATTCCTAAATCTTCAACTTCTAATCAGATTTTAATATAAATAATTCAGTATAATTTTTTATATTTCTATATACCTCGATTTCTAGATGACAATATAAATCTCTATATACCTACATTCCCACTCCTCGATCCTTAACTCCTAAATCTCTAATTTTCTAGATTTACTAGATCCCGTCCTCATACTCCTAGATATCTATAACCACATATTCCTATATTTAATAATATTTGTAAGGAATAGAATGCAATAATATTAAATTAATATTGTCAGGATCGCGAAGCGTAAACGCGCCACACAAGACCGATCGCTAATTGCATTTCAGTCTTCATTAACCGTAGAACGATACCGCGAGTCGAACTCATCAATACAAAATGCAGAAACATGTATTTGTACGATAAACAACATACCTGAATTATCAATTGGACGGATGAGCGATCGTTGAACTCGGTTCGACAGCCAACCGCGTATCACAGACTCCTCTCGATTCGTCGCTAGTTCTCACACTCTTCAAAGTCACGATAAACGCTTGAACTCGCCCCGAAGACCGGAGCGCGTATCACAGACTTTCGCGATTCTTACAAACTCGCTTTTCCCCGTCTCACAAAGTTCAAAGTTACGTTTGATCCCGCCACAATGCACCGATCGAGCTTTCCAAACCTTAATTAACCGAACGTGTATCGAACCGGGTCAATTATCAACCTCCGTCACGTTCTCACTTCGCGGTTCCGAAACGAAGGCATACGGAGCATCTACACTTTCCGGGCACACACACTACCTTCGCGATTTTCGATCGATTTCCATCGACAGATTTCAGCGGGATTCGGAACCCTCGTGTCAGATCGCAAAGTCCTCTGGACCGATCTGACTTGTTCCCGTTGCGTGAACACGTGCGTCTGGACGGCAATAGAAATGTTCAGGGATCCTATCGCCGGGAACAGGTAGCCGATAGGAGACAGACCGCCAGGTGCAAGGTTGCCAGAAATCACAAGGATTCACGAGGAATTTGAGGACGTGCAGGTGCTCGTTAACAGACACGGTTCTCCGCGTGCACCTTCGTTCACCGTGGTACTCGATCACCGGGCCGGAAACACGCACTTCCGATCGTTCACACTCCGTTTTAACCGACGAAGAAACCAACGAACAGGACACCATTCAACGACACACTCACGCGCGACCGCGTCCGTCCGAGCACTGACACGACTCTGGATTCCACGAGTGACTGTGGCCGCACACACGACTCGAGTCGAACGACTTCGCTCCTCGCCGCCGAGACTCGTGCACCCGAACGGACCCGAGCACCCACGAATCGCTCCTTCGCGATGACGCTGCCCGCGAACTGCGCGCATTGCCGCTCCGACCGCCCGACGGGCTGGAACGATCCGCTCCGTGCTTTTAACCCCTTGCCGTACCACTTATTTCCCGGGAGCATCCGTTTCTTACTATAAACGGGTAGAGCAAGTTGGAACTTTTGGCTGTTCTGTGATCGGAGATCTTTGTGTTACAATTCGACGCGTACTCAAAATTTTGTAGAATTTAGTGAGTGCGTCACGAGACGTCATGGCAAGGGGTTAACGCAATGTTCTTAAGTAGTGAACACTTGAAGAATCGCTTTTCTGGATGAGTTGGTGAAGGAGAATCGTTTTTCTGGATCGATTCGTTTTCTGTATCAATTTATAAGTTTCTGAAGTGATGGAACGTATGGGGTGAGGGTGTGATTATACGTGGATTTGGTTTTTAGGCAGAGGTGTTCAGCTGCAGAATCTAAGTTATTGAAATTTGCATTTCTTGGTACACTTGTCAAAAATTATTATTAATTGTAAAATTACGAGGTGTAAATTTGGAGTGACATTTTGGGAATTTGATTAGTTAGGTTTTAGAAAGTTTGAATTTGGGAATTTTTGAATATAGTAAAATTTTGAAAATTTTAAGAATTTAGATACTGAAGTTTTGGTAGTTCAGTTCTCTAGTTGCCTACAGCAAAAATGGTAAAAAATTGTGTTTCTACAGCATAATCTCAACATCATTTTGACCTTTCTTAATGCTGTTGTCTTGATGCGATTATAATTGGCGTCAGAATAATACGTTATAACCTCCGCATAACCTTCATATGACCCTGAATTCCTTTCGGTCCAAGGAACGTGACAAATTATATTATTTTATCCAAATTACACGTTGAAGACAGATGTATATTGATGTATATTCATTACATGTTTCATTGCATGATGTCGACAGCCCTCAAATAAAAAAATAAAAACCGATTCAGCAAAAATCGACGGCGTATCGTGTCAAACGACCCTCCTTTCGTCAGCCAGCCTCATTTTTCAATTCCCAGGAGAAATGTTCCGAAACACGATGTAAAGAATCCCAACGACTGTTAGACACGTTCTTAAAAGGATTCCCAGATAAAAATCGTGCGGGACTCGGCATTCAGGTAAAAGTAAGGGTCGGGAAGAGGGCATTTTTCGACGATGTCCAGGTGTGCAGGAAACCCGAAGATCGGTCATCGAACTTCGACACGGTTCGCCAGGTCGGTGTTCAATTTACGCTCGGTCGTGAAAGCAGTCGTCGGTCAAAACTTTGGATTTACACTCAGGCATACTGAAGTGTGGTATTCAGGAATGTTCGGGAGCCACACCGACACTCAGACACCGTTATCGAACATTCTGGTATCGTTATCGATACGCTAACCTGCTCGAAACTGCAACATAATTTGTTCCTGCTTCTTGAAACTTGCTAACTTAGTTACTGGCCGGTTCGAGCATGGATTGTGTAAGACGAATAGAAAAACTTTCGGCGATTTTTGAACTGACAGGTTTTCGTGTTCGTTCGAATGCTGGTCTCACAGAGGGAACGAAGGGACAGGTTTCCCGCTGAGAATTTATTGCAGGTTTTTCTATATCGGAATTTTTGTGCCAGTTGAAGGGATTCGACTGTGGATTTCATTTTATTCCTATTTCAGTCGAAAAATTCTACAAATGAATAAATACATATGTACCGACGTGTGCGAGTTATCAAGATCGTATCAAAGTTGCAGTTGAAATTCTTTTAATACAACATGATTGCTACATTTGGTCATATAGGGATGGTTGCAGAAGAAATTAAGCACTCAGCATGAATTTTAAAGAAGTACACATATATGTGTAGGAATGAATTATCCAACGCTGTTAAAAGAAATTATACTAATTGCAAGTCAGACAAAACTGATACAGAATTTACAAGTAGAAGTTTGTTAAATATGATTCTGTTTTTGGACATATATCATTCATTTTAAGTATATGATGATACATTTTAATTTGATATCTATGATTTCATGTTTGCAAGAGACAGTATCAAACATTAGGCATGAATTTTAAAAATGAACACATGTATGACATGCATGTATGTTTATACTTATTGTAAATCAGACTCCATGCATAATCTTATAATTAACTTATTTAAGTGTGCACTATGTTAAGTGTACACTGGTCCCAATTTTCACAAGATGTGCAATTAAAGTTTGCACAGAAAACTACACATGAAAAATGAACAAACATAACACACATGTCATCGAAAATCGTTCAAAATATAATTACATTAATTGCAACTTGATAAAGTCGATTCAGAATCAACCAGTCAAATTGTCAGAATTATTTTGCATTAAGATAATTATAAAAGTGCAATGAATACCATCTCTTCCATAAAATATTGGCATATACAATAAATTTACTCTTGACAACGATGTATTCTGTCGCAAACATAAAAACTTGCATTAATTATCTCATCCTCAATAATTCGACGTGGCACAATAATTCCTTGGATATACGTCAGACTTGAATGCAGCTATGGCGACAGAATACACTATTCACGTTCATAAAAAGAATGGCATAAATACAAATGAAACGAGTGGTTTATCGATTCTGTCGGTTGAATGCGATGCCCTACGATCCGGATCCATTGTAACGAGTTTCCATGAAAGCCACCGAACGTCTCACCTATCGGTAAAACTGGTGCAAGAAAATTCGTGAATTATATCTGGTTCACAATGGAGTCGAGTTCCTGGCTAGGTGAATAGAACGGCCGTCGAATTTCATTCGTATCGTGGCTGCTTTTCACACGTGTCTCGGCTTTTTGTCGCCGCCTCGGGTTAAATCTTGATTCTGCATTAACGCCGGCTGAAGTGGCTCGAAGCACGATACCGACGCGAAACTCGCGATTCACGCGCATTGAAAACCCCGATGCAGACCTTGATAAATAAGCCGTTGCATCGGATCGTCGTTCACCCAGAAGAAAGTGTCATTGGGATCGTGAGAAGAAATGAGTGGATATAATAGCTGACATGGCTATTGAAATATGTCTAGTGTTCGAAAGATTCCAGGAATTTCTTCCTTATGCTTTTCTATCGAAATAGATAAAGCATAATGGTTAGATATCTTATCTGTGCAATTAGCTGACGAAGACTGATGGCAGCAAATATTTTGAATAGGTTGGTAACCTTCTGATATGAAATATTACATGTGTTCATATTTAATAGTTATGAGCATACCATTGACAGTAATTGACTGTATTTGAACTCAATTTTACAAGATTGCGTTCGATTTTTAGTGTTTTAAAGCACTTTGTATGACCTGATTGTCATGGATACGAATGTGTATAATTGTAGCACATGACATGTAACATATGAGGTTATGATTATACTTATTTTAGCATAATTATATCCGAACAATTATAGTCTAATAACTCTTTCCAGTAACAGTAATTTAACAATTGTTAATAACTGCAATTATACTGCAATTTCCAGATACAACTGAAACGTTCATTTACATTTTTCACATATTCACCTGCATATCAAATGTCCATACTAAATCTTGAATTTGACGTGACACTAAAGGTGTCGAAAAGAGGCAAGCTGCATATCGTGCACGAGAATCATAAGTTAGGGTGTCGTCACATGAGTTTCACGATAGATTAAGCGTGTAACGCGTGCGTGATGGAAATCGTTTTCACACCGGGATAGCCGAAAGTGCGGGAAACTCGGCCACGAATGTGTGCGCATCCAAACTAATACAATGGTGGTTCATCGGAATCTACTTAGCCAAACTTCGATCTAATAAGCGGGAACATGCGAACACGTCTAACCGTCGTTGAGATTATATCTTCATAGGACTGTGTCCGAATGTTGAACGAGCCCTAATCTCGCGTGGAATATTTATGAAGAACGACAAACACGGATCGAAATTACGATTTGCTTTGGGGACATCGAGACGTCGCTGCGAAATGATGTTTGGGAGTTTTGGTATTTTCATAGCCGGGGAATTTGGGAAGTTGAAGGTTTTGGGGGTTTGGAAATTCAACAAATTTGGAAGTAGAGAAAGTGGGGAATTTGCGGATTTTGTAGGCTGTGAATTTTGGGAATTTGGAAAATGAGGAAAGGAGGGGTAGAGGAATTGGGGAATTTGAGAATTTAGGTAATTGGGTAATTGGGAATTTGAGAATTGGGAAGTTTAGGAATTTGGAGACTTGGAAATTTGGGAATTTAGGAATTTGGGTAATTTGGAATTTGGGAATTTGAGAATTTGGGGACTTGCGAATACGGAAATTTATGAATTTGGGTAATTGGAAATTTGGGAATTTGAGAATTAGGGAGTTTAGGAATTTGGGAGGTGGAAAATTTGGGAATTTAGGAATTTGGGTAATTGGAAATTTGGGAATTTGAGAATTAGGGAGTTTAGGAATTTGGGAGGTGAGAAATTTGGGAATTTAGGAATTTGAGTAATTTGGAATTTGGGAATTTGAAAATTTGGGGACTTGGGAATACGGAAATTTATGAATTTGGGTAATTGGAAATTTGGGAATTTGAGAATTAGGGAGTTTAGGAATTTGGGAGGTGGAAAATTTGGGAATTTAGGTATTTGGGTAATTGGAAATTTGGGAATTTGAGAATTAGGGAGTTTAGGAATTTGGGAGGTGGAAAATTTGGGAATTTAGGAATTTGGGTAATTGGAAATTTGGGAATTTGAGAATTAGGGAGTTTAGGAATTTGGGAGGTGGGAAATTTGGGAATTTAGGAATTTGGGTAATTTGGAATTTGGGAATTTGAGAATGTGGAAGTTTTGGAATTCGGAAACTTGAGAATTTGGTAATTCGAAAATATGGGAGGTTAGGAATTTGGGAGATTGGGAGTTTGGAAGATTGGGAATTTGAGAACTTGAGAATTTAGAAATTTGGGGATTTTAGGATTCGATAGCTTGGAAAATTAATGGAGCTATGAAAATTGAGGAATTCACAAGATATGTAGTCTGTAGATTTGGCGGATTTGGAAACTTGAGAAATTAAGTGATAAAAATTTGGAAATTAAAAAATGAGGAAATTTGAATGTTTATAAATTCGAAAATTGGGATATAGCAAACTGTTGCATCGCCCATATTTTCCTGCCGGTTGAAATATTTGAAATAATTGAAAATGTTTGGCGCGACGCATTGAAATCTAATAATCTGACGCGGAACGAGGTCAGTTGAATTTTTCAGCGAGCGACAGATGATTTTCACGGAGAACCGCTCGGTAAAATTTAATATTCAATTTCCTTTCTCTCAGTGAGTGCGTTTGAAATGCTTCCTCATTTTCGCAACGTAATATCGGCAACTTGTCGTCACACAGAAATCATTCGATACTGTTTTCTCTGTACGTTTCTTCCGGCACCAGAAATTTATATCTGGATCCCGCAACATCACGTATCTCTTTTATCGAGCCTCTGCAGTCTCCCGTTTCGGTATGTCGCAAGAAAAATATACATTCCGATGCTAGTTTCTCTTTGACCCGGCGCGAATATTCGTTTCTTTGATCTTGAGCTAACAAATTATTTATAAGTAACTACCGTTTTTATGCTCATGTCAAAGAAGAATTTTTCCTTTAAACCGACGCGTTGTTATTTAAATGACGATCGTGTCGTGTGCATCTAAATGGAACTATTACGTGGGCGATCGTTTATTAAATCGTTTCAGATGTTGCAATTTTTATTGCATATTGCAAACTTTGATTATATGGAAGGTATTACGTTCTTTCTATTCGATTTATTAAGGTTTTAATTATTGTGAGATGATAGTAGGGTGGGGGGAGAATTCCACAATTTTCATAGCTCCAAATTAGTTAATTTTTCAAGCTCTTAAATCCCAAATTTCCCGAATTCCTAAATTAGCAAATTCTCAAGTTCTCAAATTCTCAATCTTCCAAATTCCCAATCACCCAAATTCCTAACCTTCCAAATTCTCAAATCCCCAAATTCCCTATTCCCTAATTCCCAATCTTTCAAATTCCACAATCTCCCAAATTCTTAAATTCCCAAATTCCCAAGTCCCCAAATTCCCAAAATCTCTAAATTCCTAAATTCCCATATTCCCAAGTCCCCAAATTTCCAAATTCCCAATTACCCACTTACCCAAATTCCCAAATTGCCAATAACACATTCCAAATATGAAAATTTAAATAATTGATGATTTGCAAATTTGCGAATGGAGACCAAACACGATATAATATGAATATATTTACCGATTTAATCGATGATTTTAATAGAAAGGAACCTGTGTTAAATTAATTCGCTTATGTCGGGTTATACCGACTTTGAAATGCACTTCATTTCAAATTTAAACAACCGACCCACGTCAAACCTATTACAACATTTTCCTTGAAACCATGAAGTCGAACCCACGTTAAGTCACGATACTCGTGCTCTTACTTGTACATACATTCAGACCACAAAGGGTTACGTAGCTATCATGGCGTCAAAGGAGCAGAGAACTCTGAAAAGCGTACGACGATCCAGGAGAATAGCTCGCCTCGGAATGGTAATAGGCTGCACAAATTCACCGGTGAAAAAGCGTGGACAAACGAACGAAAGTTCCGGCTAAGTAATATATCTATCAGGTCAGTGATTTCGTTGGGTTTTCTTGCTTCGTTCGGTCGTTCGTTGCGCCGCGTGCCGTTTTTACGCGCCAGCTATTTCGCGACACTTATCGTAAACAACTGTCGTGCGGGGATAATTTTCGCTAACGAAACGTTCGGTATGGTGGAGGCGTTTTGTGCTCGTTGACGGAATCGGATGTTTTCCTGCTGAAAAATACTGGCTCGTTTCGGGGAGTTTGTTTTAAATTTCGCGCGCCAACATTGTCTGTGCAAAGAGAACCGAGAATGGTTCTTTGGATGAGCTAACCGTGCATGCTTAAATTAGTCTTCCTCTTGTTTTCGTGGTTAATGGCCAGACATTTTTTCATTGTATAGTCCCGTAAATTGTCTTATTGTTTTCGTTACTGTTGACTTTTGTTATTTAATGTGTGAACATATTGACATATTAATATATGAACATTTGAATACATGACGTATGAACATATTGACATGTTAATATATGAATATGTGAACATGTGAACAGATGAAAATATGAGCAAATGAATGTATGAACATGTGAACATATCAACATGTGAGAATATGAATATATGAACATGTGGACATATCAACATGTGAGCACATGAATATATGAACATGTGAACATATCACCATGTGAGCATATGAATACATGAACATATTAGTATGTTAACATGTTAACATATAAACATATAATATATGAGTATATGAACGTCTGAACACATTAGTACGTCAGAACATTATCATATTAACATGTGAGCACATCAGGACATTTACACACTAGCATATTAACATAATAACATATTGACATGTCTATACAGCAATATATTAGTACATTAACATATACAATATGTAAATTGCATGTGTTAAATATAAATATACATTACATGTGCATAAATATAAAAATATTTCCATCCATGAATATCAATTTTTGTATACAGATATAAATATTTTGACTAAAATAGTTCAGTGCGATTATTGAAAACTTTGCTAAAAAAAAACTGTTAAAAGATTTAATTAAGAATGGACCTTTCAATTAAAATTTCCCGCAATTTCTCCTCCGTCCAGTCCCAATTACCATAACTCAACCCCAGAGCAAGACATCAAACGAAGCAAAGATACAAAAAGAGAAGCGGACAGTTTCGAAGGCAGCAAAATAAGAAGCAAAAGTACAACAGACGGTTGTTCCCGTTTCATTGAATACTTAAGGTCTGAAAATCAAACAGTCTGATCTTCCATCAATTTATCACCAAGATCTCGATCTCGATCTCGACGATGCAATGAAGTTAAACGATCCAGGGAATCAGCGGAGAGCAAAGAAAGGCCTCGGGGACGAAGACGGAAGCCGGGACAAGTAAAAGAGACGAAAGGGACAACGGAAGAGTTTGTAATTCATATCAGAGTCCCGAAAGGCGAAGCAATCAAGCGGTCCCGTGGCTTCGACTTCCGTGTTAAATTAAAATTACAGATCTTCGGGGGTTGAAACGGGGATGAAAGAGTGGTTCGGATATATTGTATTTTTTATGAGTAGGCGTAGATTCGTGGGGGAAAGAGGGATAGAAATATCGGGGATCAAAGTTAAACGAATGCGTTCCAACACAAAGGATTTCCATGGTACTTTATTACGACGAACCATGGCGGTTTCACGGGGCATGCGAGTTGTCCTCTCTGTCGAATTTACCTTCTTCGTCGTCCGTTTCGCACGGCCAAGGAGGAATCTTAATGGAAATGTAAATTCACAAGCACAAGCGACCACAAACTTCGTCGAAACGTCCCAAACCTTCCAACGTTTCTTTCTCTTTATTCCTGATTGAAATTTTTCGACAACGATTGCCTTTCGGCTGCTGATTTTTTCACGGAATTTTGCACTTTCAACCTTTGCCCAATCTGTTTTTGTTCTTCGAGTATTGATTTGCTACGTTATTCAGTCGAAGGATTTTAAAGTTGCATTGGAATTTTTATTTAGTTGTCAGAACACTTTAGACTCTTTAGTAGTTAGATAAGATTATAATAAAGGGGATAAATGGAAGATAATTTGTTAATGGTAGAAATAGTTGCACTGAGATTTCTATCAAGATTTATTGCTATAATTTCAAGCAAAACTTCCAAGAAATGTAAATTATAAATTTCCACATGGATATTTCAGTTAACATGACTACTGCTTCATAATACAATCATTTTTTTTCCAATCAATATTTATTATAACAAGTTTTGCAAGTCCTAAAAATTCCAAAAAATCAATAACTGTAACCTTAAATTTTTGCATAGACAATTTTAATTGACATAGACATGCTTCAACAATTATAATATTAATAACTAGACAAAAATTAGTTATAACAAATTTTTCATATTTGTTACAAATTATAAAAATGATTTATTGTTTAAAAAAAATTCCAGTCCGTATTTATTATAAAATATTTTCCAAATTTTTGACAATCGAATTACATCAAAATTGTAATAATTACACGTTGGACTAGGATAGAATTGGAGTGAATTCCAGTTGGTAAAATTTATCTATTGTATGCGGTTGAAAATCCTATCATTGGCTGAACCATAGTTTCGATGATTATGGCATTTAATCTGCGATACCTTTCCTATGGTGGTCGTACGCGGATTCCGTAAATCAAAGGCTAATCGCGTGGTCCACATGCGATACGCCTCCATTCCAGGAAGCTAAGCAACCATAGAATGGGAATAAACGCAAACAGCTGGATAACGATGCGTTCATTATCTCAAAAACAAAGTATTTACTATGTACAAAATTGTCTACAATCATTTTTCTATTTCTGGTCTCAGCACGTTCCATAATATTATATTTTTAACGAATATGCATCAAATTTCCAAATTAAAACTGTAAAAGTTTAAGTTAAATCGTTGAATTAGGAACGTATATTGGTGACAAAAGATACTGAAAGTTTGATCCATCATAATGGAAAATAATTGAAATGACGATATAAAATAAAAACAAACAAATAAGCAAGATGAAGTAAAATAATGTACCTAGAAATGTATAGTATTAGAAACAAACACTATAAATTTGACCCATCATAAAAAACGGACATCTACAAATCACACTATAATACAATAAAAAAAAAACAAGTAAATAAAAAATACGTATTTGTAAAAATAATTTTGAGAAAAAAGTAGCCAAAAGTCCATCATAAAACTTGAAAGGAACCAAGAGTGTACTTGAACGACGAGAAGCCAGAAATCGGAAAAGTTCGTGCAAGCTCGTGGATCGTTTAAACGTTGTTCCCGCGGCTCGTGTCACGGGTCAAATTAACACCACGAGCGAAAGTTGTGACACGTCCTTGCGTACTATTAGCCACGTTCCCGTCTGCCGGCTGAAAGGTCTTGCAAAACGTGTAATTGAGACGACGAGGGCGACAATGGGGCCAATGACACTGCCAGACCTCGTTAACTTTCGAGCTTATTAAAGGAAACGTTCAGTATTCTCTTCGACAGGTGGTTTCCGACGGTTTGCTTTATTTTAACGTCGCTGGATTAGCAAAATTTAACAACGCGTACGAAACGCTTCGTACACAAGCTTTAAGTAATTTTCTATATAAATTCTTTTGTAGCGTTTAATTGTGATATTATATTAGAAATTGTAAACTGTATTGTAAATTGTTATTGTAATATTATATTGCAAAATATAATTGCAATTTTTTGTTGTAATAGAGATGTCTATTGTGGAGTGATATGGGTATACAGATATTGGGATCAAATTGGGGTTTACTGATATTGGGATCTAGGGATATTGAGGTGAAAGAATATTGGGATCTAGGGATGTTGTGATGAAGGAATATTGGATTTAAGAATATTCTAATCTAGGGATATAGGGATGAAAGAATGTTGGAATTTAGGGATGATGGAATCTATAGATATTGGTATGTAGAACATTGGGATGTAGGGATGTTACAGATTAGGGATGTCAACATCAAGAAATATTTGGACGTCGAATCGAAGCATAATCTAGTAATTTATTAGTTCAGTAACCTACCAACCTACCAATCGACCAATCTACCAATCTATCAATCTACCAATCTACTAATCTATCAATCTACCAATCTATCAATCGACCAGTCTACCAATGTACCAATCTATCAATTGACCAATCTATCAATTTACAACTTTACTAATCTATCAATCTACCAATTTACAAATTTACCAATCTACCAATTTACCAATTCAACAAACCACCAATCCACCAATCTATCAATCTCCTAATCTACTATTCTAGCGAATGAGTAACCTGATAACCTAGCAAACTATCAATCCAGTAACCATACAATTTCCTAATCTGGCAATCTGACGATTAACGTTTCTCGTATAAAATTTTGTAATCACGTTGATTTCCAATTTACGATTCCTTTAATCAAACCGAAGAACTCACATCGGAGCACTTTATATGATCAAAAACAGCGAAACGATTTAAAATGTTAAGAAAGATTTCCCGTAACGAGATGAAGGTCTCGAATACGTTTCCCCGTTGCCCGGCAGTGTTTACATTGTACGAAGGTGAATTCTCAAACGAAAAAGCTCCATTACGAGCTCAGCAAACGAATCCAGGGATTACGTTAGGCTCGCATTAAACTTTCATTTTCTACGCGCATCGGCCAACAATGCGAAAGAAGAGAGAGAGAGAGCTCTTTTGTAAGATACTTCATTCACAAAGGAGCTGAAAAACACAATGGACTTGGGGGTAGATACAACATGCGAGATACAACGCGGGGGCAGCAAACTATTTGCTACTCGTAAATGTTGATGGGATTTTGTTCGGGACGCGCGTGGATTTATCTGGGCAGGTTGCTTCGCGAACATGTAAACGAGAACCTGACATGTTGCGGTAACTTACGATCTACCCGCAAATGAATGCAACGAAAGAATGCTGTGCCATAAATTGAAGCAGGGGAGAAGACGAGCTGACCTACATTCTTTTAGAAAGAGAAAGAATTTGTGGGAAGGTTGGGTACTTAGGTGCGACATTTGGAAAAATGTTACTGGATAAAATTCCAATTTTCTTTCGTAATAGCTGTTCGATTTGTTAATTGGTAATCAATAGTTAACTGGTCATTGATAATTGGTAATTGATTGTAATTGGTACTTGGTAATTGGTGATACTGATTGGTGGTTGGTAATTGGTAATTGATAGTTGGTAATTTGTCATTGATAATTGGTAATTGATAACTGGTAATTGGTTAGATTGTATTTGTGCATTTATGAGGTATACAAGTTTGTAGAATAAATGGTAACACTAGATTATCGAATTTAGAAATTTAGGGACTAGGAAATTTGAGAATTTAGGGATTTGGGGATCAGTGAAGATAGCAATTAAGAATTCGTAAATTTAGAAATTAGGAAATTAGGGAATAGGGAAATTAGGAACGAGGAAATTAGGAATGAGGAAATTAGGAAATTAAGAATTTGGGAAATTAGGAATTTGGGAAATTAGAAATTTCGGAAATTAGGAATTTGGGAAATTGGAAATTTGGAAAAATAGGAAATTAGGAAATTAAGAATTTGGGAAATTACGAATATGGGACATTAAGAATTTGGGAAATTAGGAAATTAGGAAATGAAGAATTTGGGAAATTAGGAATTTGGGAAATGGAGAATATTGGGAAATTAGGAATTTGGGAAATTAGGAATTTGGGAAATTAAGAATTCGCGAAATAAGGAATTCGGGAAATTAGGGAATAATAAAACTAGAAATGAAGGAATTAGGAATGAGGAAATTAGGAACGAGGAAATTGGAAAATCAGGATATTAGAAAATTAGGAAGTTACGAACTCAGCAAATAAGAAAGTCAGGAAATTAAGAACTTAAAAAGCAATAAATTACTAAGTTTCTAAATTAAAACATATGAATTACCCAAAATATTCCAAAGCAAGCCTATCAAAATAAATTTTCAAAATAAAAAACTAAATTTAATCTCCCTAACCAAATAAAAGCCCCGTCCAACGAGAAACCAAAACTAATTTCACAAGTTCTTCAGAACCCACCCTCGTTGCAACTTTTATTCCTTACCTGGACTTGTACAATCGCAAGTTGTATAAAACTGAGCTATTAGCCCCAATACGAGAAAATGTCAGCGGCAATCGTTAATCGAAGAATCCCACGGCTCGTTGTCACGCTACAGCGAACTCGTAACACGTAGTTTCCTTTAATCAAAGCCCCAAAAGGGGCCATCGATTTTTCATATTTCCCGGAGAACACGCGACGGGCGTGTCTCGTCGACGAAAACGCCGTCAAATCAAAGCCTCTTCTCTGAATACCGAGGACAGGCAGAGAAAAAAAAAACTGGCTTAATCACTCGGACGTTTGTCGCCCCTTCGTTTAACCCTCCGCACAGAGAACGAAAGAAGGGGTGGCTTTTTTTCGACGACTCGACGAGTACCAGCTTTTTTATGGGGGATGTCACGCGTTTCACCTTGCAACAGCTGTTGTGAGCATTCATCATTCCGCTCGATGTCCTTTCGTATTATCCCTCAACCCCCCGGATTATTTGCAAAACGCCACCCTCGGAACAGATTTCACTCGAATAGGTACATTATGGGAGGCGTTTTTTTGTTCTTTTATGGGTTCTGTTCTTTATGATTCCGGGACCATTTTTTATAAATCTGGTTTATTGTTACTCTGGATTATTTGGTAATCTTGATAGGTTAGGTTAGCTCTTGGTATAATCATGGAGATTATATGATAAGCCTGAAATATGTGAACAGCTTTTATTATCACTACTTTGGGCGCGAATTTCAAATTTTTACACTCGTGTACATTTTGAAATTTACACATTTTTTAATTTGCAAAGCTATCAAATATTTTATTTCTGATTGTATATATTTTGTAATTTGTACATTTTTTAATTTGTAAATGTATGAGTGCTGTAGTTCGTACATTTTTTAATTTGTACATATATGATCTTTGCAATTTGTACATTTTTTAATTTATAAATATATGATCTTTGCAATTTGTACATTTTTTAATTTATAAATACTCGAATAAATAGCAAGGTAAAATTAACACAGATATTACAACTTCTGTCAGTAAATGGAAAATCGAGAGAGAGAGAAAGAGAGATGTAGAAACAAATCAGTTGAGCAGTGGCAATGGTAAACCTGCAGAATCTATCTAATTTAGGGTCATATCGGAGGGTAGCAGGGGGAAGATATGGTAGCACGTAGGGGAGATTTAGCCGGAGGACGAAACCACTAATCCTTGTGTGGTAATCGACGATTTCCGCCCCTAAATTGTCCGGCCTTCGTGGGACCACTAACACCCCAAACCCTTTCATGCGTAATATGGTGTCTCTGCTTTTGTTCATCGAGACAGAACCCATTTATTGTTTCTTAAATTACTGATTTCACTAATTTGAAAATATTACAGGATATGAATGGACAGATGTTGAAATTTGTATTTATAGATTTTCGAGTTTTATTAAATTTTTACATTTTTGAATGGTTACATTTCTAAATTTTCGAGCCTCTAAATTTCCGAATTTTTAAATTACCGAATTTCTACATTCCCTAATTTCTAAATTTTCAAATTTCTACATATCCAAATTCCTACATCCCCAAATTCCTATATCCCCAAATCCCTAGATTTCCAAATTCCAACATCCCCGAATTCTCACATTAAAAAATTTCTATATTTCCAAATTCCAACTTTTACAAATTCCTACATCCCCAAATTTCTTAATTCCCAAATTCCTATATCCCCAAATTTCTACATCCCCTAATTTATAAATCTGCATATTCCTAAATTTCCAGTTTCACCAATCTCCCAACTAACAACAATCATACTTACAAAATTCCCAAATATCTCAAGCTCCCAAGCAAATAGAATCACTCCATTCTCAAAAGACAAAATTTCTAAATAATCGACAATAAAAAATATTTAAATACGTTCAAATATTTACTGTACAATTATAAACTATCAACGACGTTTCGAAAGTGTAATCAGTATTTTGCGAGGAACTTTTCCATCGATTTTCAAGGACCTTTCTCGAAGGCAGAAAATTCGTAGCGAAACTAGATACAGTGTACATATTCCGGCGTACTTTGATACGTCGGTAAATGTGGCGCGTGTGTAAGTTTATTAGTGTTTACCGAGGCGCAATTTCCTATTGGCCCTGGGCGTTTCATTAGCGTTAGATATCTCAAGATAGCCGAGATGTCACATGAATTTACCAAACTGTCTGTTCCGACGACACACGATCACTTTTTGGTATTAACGTAATCGCTTTGACAATGTTCCTCGCTTTATTATCGCACGAACGTACTACTGTTTATCTGATGATGATGCAAGTTTAATTATCGGACACTTTACGGGCACTGTTCATAAATGAATTTATGATGAATTTGGTTTATGGTACCTTTTGATAATTTTAGTATTGAATTGGTGATTTTGATATTTGTTAAATGGGAAATTGGGGGATTGAGAAATTGCTGGATTGGGAAATTGGGGGATTGCAAAATTGGGGGACTGGAAAATTGGGCGATTGGGAAATTGGAAAATTGGGGGATTGAGAAATTGGGGAATTGGGAAATTGGGGGTTGGAAAATTGAGAAATTGGGAAATGGGTAAAATGGGAAATTGGGAATGTGGGAAATTGGGGGATTGCAAAATTGGGGGGTTGGAAAATTAGGGGATTGGGAAATGGGAAATTGGGAAAGTGGGGATTGAGAAATTGGGGAATTGGGAAATTGGGGGTTGGAAAATTGGGAAATGGGTAAAATGGGAAATTGGGAATGTGGGAAATTGGGGGATTGCAAAATTGGGGGATTGGGAAATTGGGAAATGGGAAATTGGGAAAGTGGGAAATTGGGGGATTGAGAAATTCGGGGATTGGGAAATTGAGAAAGTGGGAAATTGCAAAATTGGGAAATGGGTAAAATGGGAAAGTGGGAAATTGGGAAATTGGGGGATTGGGAAATTCGGGGATTGGGAAATTGGGAGATTAGGAAATTGCGGGATTGAAAAATTGGGGGATTGACAAAGTGGGAAATTTAGGAACTGAGATATTGGGAAACTGAGTAATTGAAAAATTTAGAAATTGAGAAACTGAGAAATTTTAAAATTCGTTCCAACAGCTAACAACATATTTCACCCCACACTTTCGAACACCTCGTCCTCCTCAATTTTTAAAAATATTACAAATAATACACCGAAATTAAACCGACGAAAAATGATGAGAGTTCTCCGTATTCGATAACATACCAACGGGTTGTACTTTATCCAAAAAGCTTCTTACGTAAAGATAACGTTGGTCAAATTGTATCTGACGGCTTTAAGGAGATTAACACACGAAAATATACCGGTTGGTAAATTCCCCTTTATTTATATCAGCTGCAATATTCAACAGTGGTCGAATAATTTTCGGTGGTAAGTTTGGACAAGGATACGTATTTTATTCGATAACTTTGTAACACTCGCGATACAGCGGTCTCCCTTTACCCGTAAATCCACTGCTTCTGTCCGAACAAATTTAAGGTAGCAACTAATACCGTAATACTTGGCTTAGTTTTAAGGAGATTAATGTTTTGAGGTTCTGCTTGCCATCCTTTGATCCTCTTTGTTGCTCCCCTACAAATGTTCATATCTTGTTTCCTTTATAACTCTTTCACAACGTAGATTATAGCACAAGTTGGTCAACTAGGAATTTTATAGCCCGTTTCGAACAGTGTTGTCTTTGCTACGTGTATTATTAACACAACCTGTTAATCATTTTATTAAACACAAAATAAATACTGAACTAAAATAAAGAGTGTGCAGAGAAACATTTGTAATGTATGTTTTATTAATAAAATTTGGATACAGTGACAAATACAATGATTAAAATTTCCACAAAATAGAGGTAGAATAATTATGAAAAATTCCAACAAAGTAACTCATTCAATAGTTACTAGAATTTCAGCAGAACAACAAACACAGGTCACTAAAATTTCGGTCGAAATCGAACACAGCAATCAATAAAATTTCGACAGTCACTAAAATTCCTAAAGAAAAGACAGAGAAGCGTAACTATTTAGGAATTAATAAAACGAACAGTTGATTATACCTAAACGATAAAACCACGAGAAGTTGAAAGTTTGTTCTCCGTGCAGCAATGAAACAACGTTGAGGTAACAATCGTCCAAGATAAAGCATCGAGATCGCGATTTCAGCGTGTATCGCGAGAAATAAAGTAGTGGCGCGACGTCCGTAGCGGCCGGGTGAACAGATAAATGGGCTGGTTCGCTTAAAAGTAACACGTCGACCCCCGTTTTATCAGCACACCATGGGATTCGTTCGTTCTGATGGCAGGCTGCATTAAACCCGTGGTGGCGCGATAACGAACAGCCGGCACTGTTATTATTCCGTAACCGTGCGGCTGTGACGTTCGAACGGATTGATTCGAGCTCCTGTATAATTACGCGAGCCTTTATCGCGTTCAAAGAAACGGAGAAACGGTGAAACCGAGGGCTCACGGTGCAAGGAACGGATATAATGCAATCGAGCGAGGGTTACTAAGACCCAGGGAGGGTTAGGGAGAGCTAGGAAAGGTTAGGAAGAGATAGGGAGAAGCACACAGGCGATAAGGAACAGCGCAAAGGTCAGATGACGTGATAATTCGAATAGTATTTTTCAAACTTTGTTATTGCTCGGTCAAGAATACAAATTTTTAGTGATACAATCGCGGACTTTAGAATTTTGCGATTTTGAATTTGGGGTATAAGGATTTGGGATATAGGGATCTAGAATCTAGGGATCTGAGATCTAGGGATTTGGGATCTAGGGATTTGGGATCTAGGGATTTGGGATCTAGGGATTTGGGATCTAGGGATTTGGGATCTAGGGATTTGGGATCTAGGGATTTGGGATCTAGGGATTTGGGATCTAGGGATTTGGGATCTAGGGATATTGGAATGTAGGGATATTGGAATGTAGGGATATTGGAATGTAGGGATATTGGAATGTAGGGATTGGGATCTAGGGATTTGGGATCTAGGGATTTGGGATCTAGGGATTTGGGATCTAGGGATTTGCGATCTAGGGATTTGGGATCTAGGGATTTGGGATCTAGGGATATTGGAATGTAGGGATTTTGGGCCTAGGGATTTAGGATCTAGGGATTTTGAGGCCTAGGAATTTCGGGATCTAGTGATTTGGGATCTAGGGATTTGGAAATCTAGGGATTTGGGGATCTAGGAATTTAGGGATCTAGGGGTATTGGGGTCTAGGGATTTTGGATCTAGAGATCTTGAGGACTAGGGATTTCGGGATCTAGTGATTCGGGATCTAGGGATTTCGGGATCCAGGAATTTTGAGATCTACGGATTTGTGATCTAGTGGGTTTGTGACCTAGGGAATTGGAGTCTAGGGAATTGGGATCTAGGGATTCTAGGTCCTAGGTATTTGAGATCTAGGAATTTGGAATCTAAAAATTTTGGTACCTAGGACTTTCTGACGTAGCATTTTGGGATATAGGGATTTTGAAATGTAGGAATTCCGGAATGTACGAAAGTTGAGATCTAGGGATTTCTAGATAAAGAAATTTCATAATACAAGGATATTGAGGTACACAAATTTTGGGTTTCCGGAATAATTTAGTAAATTAGTACTTGTGGCAGTTTGAGGCTTTAGAATCTCCGAAATTGGAGCTGTATTAACTTTAATTTTAAGAATTCATAGAATTCCTAAATTTGACTTAGGAATTTCGGATTTTTAGAACTATAGAACTATCAAATTTTTACATCCGGAATATTGGAATTGTTGATCTTCAGGACTGCAGCATGTTGGAGCCTTAAAGTTGTCATACTTCGCAATTTAAAGAAAGTGTCCCATACCACAGTACTTAGTACTTATACTCCCTAAAATAGAATATCAATCTAAGAACCAAATACTCTTAAAGTTTTCCGAACGAGTAGAATTGTAGAATCTGAAGTACAATTCGAAGATGATAACCAATGAAATTGTTGGTATTGAACGATTCGAAAGAGCATTTTCGTAGAATTTGTCCACGTGATAGATGTAGAAATTCGCAAGATCTACTCGAAGAACGTTGCTGAACGAGCACGATTTCGAGATTGCAAGCGTTGAATAGCTGGTGGCTATCGCGTTTACGTTTCCTCTGACGAGAATCGACGGAGTATCAAACTCTTTATAGGTCCGCAACGACCCCGTCGAATCTGACCTCGTCGACGAGCAGTTTCGCAATTCGTTTCCTCGAGCAGCCCATTCCCATTTCCTTCCTCCGTTGGCCCCGACCCCGTGTCCATGGCGAGAACTTGGATGGCTTAACGACGAGTCGACGGTGTGTTCAAGCGGAAAGTTCACCGAGACCTCTTAAGGGAATTTATGGATTCTTTTTTCTTGCCATCGGCGAAGTTAGCCCCGTTGAAATTGATCGCGATTGATCTTCATGGGCCTTGAATTTTGCGACTAACCCTTCGGCTATAATTTTCAAACTAACTTTTTATCAACCCCTATTATATTGGTATACTTATACTCTATAAATATAAGTATATGATGTTAGTATATGTACATACAATGTACACTGTTTTTGTAGAATATATATATTTATTGTTTGTAAGAGATTTTTTATATTTGACAGTTTTCCAAATTTCAATTTGGGGAATTTTCAGATTTTATCCTTTGATTAAGATGGTAACTTGCAAAATTTCTTAATGATGGAAGCACTAAATTCTCAACATGAACTTCAAATTGTGAAATTTTCGAAAAGTTTGTAGATTTCAAATTCCCAAAATCCACAAATTTTTAGGTTTCAAAATTTACAAATCTTCAAATTTCTAGATTGCAACATCCCCAAATTCTCAAATCACCGAATTTCCAAATTTTCAAATTCTAAAATTCCCAAAGCACTAAATTTCCAAATTCTCAAATTCCCGAATTACCAAATTGTCAAATTCCTAAATCACCAAATTTCCAAATTCTAAAATTCTCAAATCATCAAATTTCCAAATTCTAAATTTTCTAAACTTCAAATCCCCAAATTCCCAAATTTTTAAATTAACATATATGATACACTTAATACAGAATAAAATTTAAATCATTAAAAATAATTTTCTTATAACAATTTTCTTGTGTCACATAATTTTAATATGTCTTGCATATTACGCTATAAATACCCAAGATCCATTCATTAAGGTGTGAGAAATTACTATACCGCGTGTCGAGCAAGTGTTGCTTTTATCAAAGCGTACTATTTGCTTTCGAAAGTGTTTTCACAGGAATTTCATGAAAAATTCTTAACAGCCAACGCTCACGTGCAACGCTTTTGCGCAAATTTAACTAAACCGTGCTGCTCTCCCTCTCTCTCTCTCCTTATCTCTCTCTCCTGTTTACTTTTTCCTATTTTCAGTGGTATTGCGATGGTAACATAACGCGTTTTTCGTGATGAAAGTGCACTCGTGACAATTCGTCCTATTGTAGTTGCGAATTTCAGAAATGAAGGGAACATATACACATTTTCCTCTCGGAGTATTTCCTGTAATAAAACGGTGTTGCGTGTTTTTTTACCGATAAAACATTTGCAACAGGTTGTTTGTATTTTTGTACTAGAATGGTCACGTTATTGTGATTCGATGCTGCGAGAAATTAAATATTAAAATTTCGGTAGAGGGAGGTAGAGGGAGGTTTTAGGTATAGGGAGAAATTTGGGTTTTTGGGGATTTGGAGAGGGAGATACTTGAAATTTTAGTGAACTTGAAGATTTACGTGTTTGGGAAGTTGTAATGTTGCATGTTTTAGGATTTGGATATTTGGGAATTTGAAGTTTTGAGAATTTGGGGTGTGAGAATTGGGAATTTTGAGAATTTGGGACGTGAGGATTTGGAATTTTGAGAATTTGGGATGTGAGGATTTGGAATTTTGAGAATTTGGGACATGAGGATTTGGAATTTTGAGAATTTGGGGTGTGAGAATTGGAAATTTTGAGAATTTGGGACGTGAGGATTTGGAATTTTGAGAATTTGGGGTGTGAGAATTGGAAATTTTGAGAATTTGGGACGTGAGGATTTGGAATTTTGAGAATTTGGGGTGTGAGAATTGGGAATTTTGAGAATTTGGGACATGAGATATGGTAAGTTTTAGAATTTGGGACGTGAAAATTTGGAACGTGAGAATTTGGGACTTGAAAATTTGGGACGTGAGAATTTGGGACGTGAAAATTTGGGACGTGAGAATTTGAGACGTGAGAATTGGAGATTTTGAGAATTTGAGACGTGAGGATTTGGAATTTTGAGAATTTGGGACGTGAGAATTTGAGAGGTGAGAATTTGAGACGTGAAAATTTGGGACGTGAGAATTGGAGATTTTCAGAATTTGGGAGGTGAGAATTTGGGACGTGAAAATTTGGGACGTGAGAATTTGGAATTTTGAGAATTTGGGACGTGAGAATTTGGAAATTTAGAAATTGGAATTATTCACAATTTGGGATGTGATGGGTTCGAATATTGTCCATTTGGGACATTGAGATTTGAAAATTTAAGCTGCTTGATAAGTTGAAAATCTGAAAACTGAAAAACATGTAACCATTATCAATCCTAAATATTTACGTATTTAAAACTTCTCCAACCCCAAAATTGAATAATCAATTATCAGTTATTGAAGCACCCCACTGCGCCACCTTTGAAGCACCCTATACAGGTGACGAAAATCGCAATTCACTTTGAAGCAGCTCACACCTTTCCCTTTCTTCTTGTTGTCGATTCCTTTTTAGCCGTGACATTAGTTCTTTCCATTACTCTTCCAGATGTTTGTCCACTTCCTTTTTTTCTCTGCCCTTCGATCACTCTTCTCCCTTTGGTTTTTCTGTTCTTCTGTCGCTCGTTCGTTTCTTTCTCAGCTTTTTCTACTCATCCCGGTCTCTTTGTCTTTACGTTTCCGACCACCACTCGTGGCCTGCTTCTCCGACTCATCCTCGTTTTCTCTTCTTTTTTATTTCACCTCTTTGCCCATTTTTGTCCGCTCTGACTATTTGTTTTTCGGTTCGACCGATCTTCCTCGACCATTTCACGTTTCATGATGCTCGCTTGTCCCTTTCGCTCCCCCGACGTTGTTACTACATTCTGGCTCGATTTCGTTCCTTTTTTTCTCCCCCTTCCCTGACCCTTTTCGCGGGAGTTCCCGTGATTACAAAGCCACGAGAACGCTGACGTGAATGGGGACAGACCACATGTTATATCCAGGACCGATGTTTGTCCTGCACGCGTTCACTGTCGCGGTTTTTTCTTTCAAACGTTTCGCCATTTTATACGGTTATTCATTTTTTAATTCTTTGTTGTATGAACAGTTTGTTGTATTGATACACATTTTTAATCGTAGATCGATAGGGTGAGATTCAAATTTATAGAGGTGTAGGCTAACAGAGTGGTATTTTCGGGACACTGTATATCTAGCGCGGTAAAGGTCCGATGTTTCAAATTCACTTTTCGAGTGTTTATTACAATTGAAATTCGAGAATTTGGGAAATTCAGTAATAGCAAAATTGAAAATTTAGGAAGAACTATTAGAAATTTGAAAATTTAGAAAGAACTATTAGAAACTTAAAAATTTAGGAAATTCTATTAGAGTATTGAAAATTTGGAATGTTATGAATTTTGAAATGTTGAGATTCGCGAATGTGGGAACATGTAGAGATGCTAAAATGTAAGAATATGTGAATGTAAGATTTTTGGAATTTTGGAATTTGAGAATACGGAGTGTGAAAATGTTGAAGTTGAGAATGTGGAGTGTGGTAATGTGGAATTGGGGAATATGGAATTGGGGAATATGGAATTTGGGAATGTGGAATTGGGGAATGTGAAATTTGGGAATGTGAAATTGGAGAATGTGAAATTTGGGAATGTGAAATTGGGGAATGTGGAATTGGGGTATGTAGAATTGGGAAATGTAGAATTGGGAAATGTGGAATTGGGAAATGTGGAATTGGGGAATGTGGAATTGGGGAATATGGAATTGGGAAATGTGGAATTTGGGAATGTGAAATTGGGGAATGTGGAATTGGGAAATGTGGAATTGGGGAGTGTGGAATTGGGAAATGTGGAATTGGGGAATGTTGAATTGGGGAATGTGAAATTGGGTTATGTAGAATTGGGAAATGTGAAATTTGGGTATGTGGAATTGGGGAATGTGGAATTTGGGAATGTGAAATTGGGGAATGTGGAATTGGGGAATGTGAAATTGGGGAATGTGGAATTGGAAAATGTGGAATTGGGGTATGTAGAGTTGGGAAATGTGGTATTGGGGTATGTAGAATTGGGAAATGTGGAATTGGGGAATGTGGAATTGGGGAATGTGGTATTGAGGAATGTGGAATTGGAAAATGTGGAATTGGGGTATGTAGAATTGGGAAATGTGGAATTGGGGAATGTGAAATTTGGGAATATAGAATTTAGGAATGTGGAATTTGGAAATGTGTAATTTGGGAACATCACAATTTAGGAATGTGAAGATTTGAAAGTGTAACTGCAGAGTAACGCGAAAAATGAAAAATGCATGTATTTGGGAAGGTGTGAATGTAAAATCGTCTGGAATCATTTCTGAATTTCGTTCAAAACCCAACTTAAAATGTTCTTACTTCAGGTCCACTTTACAAGAATAAATTCAAACTCTCTATAAACAATTCACTTGGCCAATCATGTCGTCGATAACCTTTTACGACAACACTTTATGATCTCCATCCCTCGAACGACACTCCACGATTCCGCGAAATGCGACATTTCCCCGGCCAAATAGTGGCATAAGTCAACGAACGGCCATTACACGAGCGTTATTGAATCGAAAGGTTCGTTTTCATGTCTCATAGGAGGAACAGTAATCGAAACATCGTCACCACTTTTTCACCCCTCTGTTCGACCATTCGTTCACTCGCACGGGCTGCCTCTTTTTTCCCCTCTTTCCACTTCATTTCAATCCGATGTGTATTTTTTTCCCGGCCCGACCGAGACGAATTCGTTTTTGAAAGGTTCGCCGAATGCTTCCGATTCGGTTGATGATGCCGACGATGACCCACTGTTTTTTAATAGACCCCGATGGGTGCACTTGTTTAATCGGCGAGGTTCGAAAAAATCCCTCTTTTGCACGCGTGTCCGCTCGTGAAAGCGGACGGAGAACGGTCGTGCGTTCAATTTTTAAAACACCTTCGGGAAAAGGAGAGGATAAATTGTGAAAATATTGGCGAAACGGTTAAGCATCGGTCTCTTTTGATCTACCCGAAGTTGAAAAGGATTTTTGCTTTAATATTCGGTTGCTGTGATAAAAACGACGATGCGCGCTTAACTTTGATACGGTCCGAGGACACCAAAGGGTTTGTATTCATGATGCGATTTAATGTTAATTTGCACTTTGATTACAGTTTGCAACGTGTAACTTTTCTGCGAAGCTGTTTATGTTTCGTTTAGACTGTCTCGTAAATTTTCACAACGTTCATATTCGCTTTAGTGTTTATCTTTGACAATTATAAGCAATCTTTTTTAAGTATTAATAACATTAATTAATTTTTGGGAACTACTGCATTTGCTATTATTTTTTACTAGATGTTTACATTAGGTGATATTATTGTTAGTACCATTTTATTAGGTACACGATTTAATTTATTTTAGATAGCACTGTTATGTGTATTAGTAACATTAGGTATACAATGATTTATTTTATATAAAAGCGTAGACTTTTACAAAAATGTGGATTAGATGTAGCAAAATAATTATAGTAATGGAAGCATGGGATTTGTAGGTTTAGGAATTTGGGAATAATTGAATATGGGGATTTAAGAAATTAGGAAGTTGGGTTTGTGGAGAATTGGAAATTTAGGAATGTGGAAAGTCGGAAATTTAGGAATGACGGAATGTGGGAATGTGGACTCTTGGAAGGTGAAAATTTGGAAATGGAGAAAGTTTGAAATCAAATGTTTAGGAACGATATGGCAGTGTTGGAATGCGGGAATGTTGTAGTGTTGAAATGTGGGAATGTTGAGATGTGGGAATGTGGGAAGGTTGGAATGTGGGAATGCGGAAATGTTCGGATGTTGAAATGTTGGAATATGGTAATACTGGAATGTGCGAATGTGGGATTGTGGTAATGTTGGGATGTGGGAATGTTGAAATGTTGGAAAGTGGAAAAGTTGGAATGTTGGAATATTGAAATCTTGGAATATTCAAACCCTATAAACCTAAGAATTTGTTACTTCAGAAACATCGTAATTTTGAAACATACTTTTGAAACATATGTACATCATATCTAATTAAAACAACAAAAATACATCGCAAACAATTTGAAAGCACAGCTCTGCTAACAAAACGCGGAAGAAATCCCTGTATTCGTTCTGTGTTTCATCACAACCCCAATTAATCCTGCCGAAAGTATCCATAAAACCGATACTCTCGACGGGCAGTGTTTCTCGAAGCACACTGCCGCTAAAAGCAGTTTGCAAACACGTCCAAACACTCTTCAACTCCGTGGAAACGCGCACGTATCTAAGCGCAAGAAAAAAGGCGCAAAAAGCGGGGAAAAATAAATACAGAGACCCGACGACAAATGTTTACAGTAGGTTGCCCTTTGACCCGCTGTTTGCCCGGCGTTCGCTGAAACATCTCCAGACGTCGAAAAACAATCTCGACCAATGTTTCGTGAACGTCGAAAAACGACAACCGCGGGAATTCGCTTTCTCGGCCAAAGGGAAAAGAACAATCCTCGATTTGCCTGTTCGCGGTTCTGTTCTCCGTCTTCATCCTCCGCTTCTGCTTCAATCTTTTTCATGCTGGTTGCTTCGACAAACAATGGAGACACGCGCGGTAAGCTCAAACAACTTGAACAAGCACGTGAGCTACTTTCGTTTGTTTCCACGACTCGGGGATTATGTATAATGATGGAAACCAATTATGGTACAACACCGTTCGTTAAGCTCCTCTGCTATCAGCGGTACACGGGTTGTAATTTCGAAATATTCGAGCTGGGTTTTGGGGAATTTGGGGATTAACAAATATACAAATTTGAGATTCAGGGAAATTTAGGGAGATCATTTTGGGAATTTCGGAGATTTTGGGAAATTAGGAATTTGGAAATTTGGGAGATTGATTGTTTAGAAATTTGGGGATTCGGGGACTTTGAAGATTCGAGGTCAGAAATTTGGAAATTTAACAGTTTAGAAATTGAGGAATTTCCGAATTTACGGATTTGGAAAGAAAGTTTAGGAATTTGGGGAATTTGGGAACTTTTCAATTTAGAAATTTAGGGATTTGGGAATTTGCGGATATAGGGATGTAGAAATCTGGGGAAGTAGGAATTTGGCAATGTAGAAATCTGGGGAAGGAGGGATTTGGGGATGTAGAAATCTGGGGAAATGGGGATTTGGGGATGTAGAAATTTGGGGAAGTAAGGATTTGGGGAAGTAGGGATTTGGGGATGTAGAAATTTGGGGAAGTAAGGATTTGGGGAAATGGGGATTTGGGGATGTAGAAATTTGGGGAAGTAGGGATTTGGGGATGTAGAAATCTGGGGAAGAAGAGATTTGGGGATGTAGAAATTTGGGGAAGTAGGGATTTGGGGATGTAGAAATCTGGGGAAGAAGAGATTTGGGGATGTAGAAATTTGGGGACGTAGGGATTTGGGGATGTAGAAATCTGGCGAAGTCAGGATTTGGGGACGTAGAAATCTGGGGTAGCAACGATTTGGGGATGTAAGGATTTGGGGATGCAGAAATCTGGGGAAGTAGAGATTTGGGGATGTAGAAATCTGGGGAAGGAGGAATTTGGGGATGTTGAAGTCTGGGGAAGTAAAGATTTGGGGAAGCAGGTATTCGGGGATATAGGGAATAGGGGATGTAAGGATTTGGGGAATTTGGAAATTTTTCAGTTCACAAATTTAAGGATTTGGAAATTTGGGAGTTTAGGAATTTTGAGAATTTGGAAACTTGACAGTTTAGAAATTTAGAAGTAGGGGATTGGGGGACTTGGAAATTTGGGTATTTTGGTATTTGGTAATTTCGTAAATTGCTCAGTTGGTCATTTGGTAATTTGGTAATTTGATCAGTTGGTCATTTGGTCATTTCATCATTTGGTGATGTGGTCATTTGGTCATTTAATCTTTTGGTGATGTGGTTATTTGGTCATTTAATCTTTTGGTGATGTGGTCATTTGGTCATTTGATCATTTGGTGATGTGGTCATTTGGTCATTTGATCATTTGGTGATGTGGTCATTTGGTCATTTATCCATTTGCCCATTTGGCCATTTATTAATTTGTTAATTTCAAAATTTGACATGGTTGGAATTTAAGGATTTAGAAATATGATGGTTTGAAACCTAGTCTCCACACCCACCTAAACCACTCTAACCTCTCTACACAACCCATAACATCAAAAACGCATCGTAAAACACACTTTTAAGATTGTCATCCAAGCCCCACGCCGAAACTTTTGTTTTCGCCTCTCCTCGTATTTGTGAGTACATATTGAACTTGATCCCATCTCCACCGAGGCCTCGGCTCGCCACGTGCCTCCAAACCGGTTCCACTTCTTCAAGAACAGACAGGAGGTCCACTTCGTTGAAAAAATACTTCTACATATTCTGTTTGCGAGCAAACCTCCCTTCGATCGATCTTTCGTCGCGACCGAACGACCGCAGGGACGGAAAGGGTTGTAGAACACGCCCAGGACGTTCGAACGTGTGCTTTCTGAGCTTTTTCTAGGACTAATAGACTCTGTCAACGTTCATCATGATGGATCTTCCGCCCTTCGATGTTGAAAACATTTCTTGGCAAAGGTGACCTCTCCTAGAGGATTTCAGTGTGTTTGGGGATCATGTGTCCTCAAGTGTTTAACTTCAGTTTTACATCTTTTGAATGGGGATTACGGTTGTTTGACGTCAGCGGTTTGTTTTGAAGTTTTCTCCTTTCTATTTTTGAAGTATTATGACTACATAAGTTGGGCTACATAATTTTGGCTACATTGCTGATGTGAGAAATGGATGTATTAGTTTTAGGGGTGAAAATCAATTTACAAGGAATTAATAGTACGGACTCATGAGTTGGACTAACATCTGTACAATTGATGTATTATTAAATTATAATAATATTTATAGTTAACAATGCTTTAATAATTAATAACAGTTTCAATAATATTTTGAATTACTAGCTATAAATACTTCAGTTTGAATTAGTAGTTAAGAATACAGTTATTTAATTAACTAAATACGCAGGTTTTAGGGGATGAAGCCCCTTTAATTTCATATGTATTTTTTAACGTATTTCCGATTCCTGCAAATAAAAATAAATTTATATCATCGTAGCGTCACAGCGAAATATTACGAATTCCTTTCAAACGCACGTGTTATTAAATTATTCAAGCGGCTGAAAATTCCTTGCAAATTAATACGATATGAAATTGTCCGCGAGTTTCTTGCAAAAGAGTAGACTATTAAATTATCGAATCGCGTTTAAAACGCCATAAATCTCGCAAGTCCAGAGTATTAACAACATTTTCGTTCTTTTTTCGATGCGAGCGTTGTTTAAATCACATTACGGCAGCTTCATTAAAACACCGATTAAATTTGGCCGGGTTCGAACGTTTCCTTTATGTTTTCTCGATTCCCTTAAACGTTTATTTATCCCATAATTTACGAGGGCGGGTGTGTTAAATGCATTCCGGCCTGTATGCATCCGTACGGGGTAATTAACGTAATTAATAGGTGAGTTCGACGAATCCATTGCAGGGCGGCTACGCAAAAAGCAATTTACCGTGCTGCTGAAAACAAAGCGGCGGTTTATAAATATTTAATTCAAGATGAGCACCAGAATCCTCGTATCGCATGAAAGCTTCTGTAATAATCGCCGTATAATTCGACTTAATTTAAATTTAATAAACGCTGGACGCCCCTGGCGACGCTCGAGAAATGTGCATTCACGGAACGCGATTACGCAACTAATTAACGGCTAAACTGTTCTTGTATGATTCTATAGCGATTTGTTCGTCGGAATTGTTAAAAAAATTATTATGTTAATATACGTTTCGATGATTGTTGGTCTTTTTGTTTTTGGCGGCGAGAAACTTTAGTATTTCATTTGGGGGATTAGGAATTTGGGGATTTGGGGACTCCGAAAATTCGGGGTTTGGAGAATTTGGGGTTTGGAGAATTTGGGGACTTGGAAAATTTGGGAACCTGGGGAATTTGGGGACTTGCAGAATTGGAAATTTGGGGAATTTTGGAATTTGGTGAATTAGAAATTTGAAAATTTGGGATTTGGTGAATTTGAGGTTTGGAGAATTTGGGAATTTGGGGAATTTGGGGACATGCAGAATTGGAAATTTGGGGAATTTTAGAATTTGGAGAATTAGAAATTTGAGAATTTGGGGTTTGGTCAATTTGAGATTTGGAGAATTTGGGAACTTGGGGAATTTGGGGACTTGGAGTATTAGGAATTTGAGAATTGGAAATATAGGAAAATTTGGAGGTTGGAGAATTTGGGATTTTGAGAATTTAAGAATCTGAAGAATTTAAGTAATTTTTCAGTGACTTGAAAATTTGAAGAAATTAAGAGATTTGCAAGTTTAGAAATTAAGGGTTATAATTGTGGAATGTGGGAAATATCGAAAACTTGGTGAGTTTAGGGAATTGCAAGCTTAGAAATTAAGGGTTGTAATTTTGGAATTCGGGAAATTTGGGGAATTTCGCGAATTTCACAAATCTGTAAATTCAGAAATTTGAGGAATTTGACAAATTTCTAAATTTAGGAATTTGTGAACTTGAAAATTTGAATATTTAATAATTTATCAATTTTGTAATTTGATAATTTTCCTAAATAGGGAATTTGAAGATATGAAAATGAGAAATTCGGAGACTACAAAATTTGAAAATTTATGGATTGAATATTATTAAAATTTCAGGATCTGTGATAATTTAAAAATACTAGAATTTGAGGAGTAAAAATCTTAAAAAATACAAATATCTGAAAATTCCATACTTCAAGAACTTGAAGAATCTAAAAATTCACCCTCTCAAAGATCCCAAACATCTTCAAAATAAAACACGTGTCTGGCATCTCCCAAAATTATTAATTTAAATCTCCGTCCAATAACCCTTCACCGAAACAAAATTCTGCTTGCTGTAATTCTGCGGCAAAAATCACGTAGAGATACGAAATAGCGGCCGTATCTAGCTCGGAACAACCCCGAAAGCAGTTTGACCGTCGCGATTTAATCGACGGCGTGCGGTACAACGGTCATATCCGGTTTCCACGGTACGTAAAAAGATCGACGGATAAGGAAGGCCAATAATAAAATAATGGCAGTCGCACGCGATATCCGGAGTCGCGTGCACGAGTGGTGGTTCTGCGCCCTGTAGGAAATTATTTCTTCGTTTCACGTGCGAGCAAATCCTGGTATCGAGGGGGATGATCTACCACGATCGCGGTAAAATTACTTGAACCAGACTGCGGCCACTATTCACCCGAATGATAGATCCCTCGGTGAATAAAGTAGTAAAGCTCCAATTTCTTGGTTTCCCTCGAAATCGACGGAATCTGATGACCGGCTGTTTCGTTGCCATTCTTCCGCATTATGTATGCTCTAAATCGGTCCACAAATTATGACGTGAAATTCTCTCGAACTCGGCTAATGTTATAGTTCCCGGAATATCAGATTTCATGGCTGAATTTTCAATCGTTCGTTTCATTCGATTAATTAAATTACCGAGTTTATTTTCGATTAATTCATTTCATAGAATCGATTTATTAGAATAAATTCGTTGATGCACCTTCGGTTAATTTGTCCGATTTAATCAACCAATTAAATTGAATTCATTGTTTGACCTTTAATTGATATGGTTTGACCAATTAATTAATTTATATTCGTTGACGTACCTATAATTAATTTACGTTAATCAATTAATTAAATTGCATTAATTGATTGATATATTAAATTGAATTTACTGGAACATTGTTGATGTACAATTAATTTATTAATTTCTATTGATCAATCAATTAATCAAATTTAATTGATGTACAATTAATTTATTAATTTGTAGTGATCAATCGATTTATCGGACTGAATTGATTTAGCTTGAATTAGTTGATTTCATGAATTAATCGAGTTGCATTAATTAATATCTTCAAGTGACTTGGTTTGATTGAATCAAACTATTAAATTAAACTCTGGTGTTCATTTAATCAATTGATTTAATCCAAATGATTTGATTTAATAAATCAATGACATCAATTTAACCGATATACATTCAAAATTAGTTTGATCAATCAATGGATATGGTTTAATAAATTTACTAAATTATATTTGTCTTGAATTGTTTTAATTTAATCAAAAACTGCATATTACAAGGCAGTTTTAAGATCGTTTGACAAAAACCATGAAAAATGCAGAAAATTGGCGATGAATTTATTGAATGGTCAATAAAATGCAAACAACCCTTCGAATTTTGCGTGTGACTGGCCGAGCGTGAGGCGATATCTTTGCAGTAAATCTATTAGCGATAAAGAAATTTTTGAACATTTAGACGATCGTCAGCGGGATCGTAAAGGCCGCGTATCTCGGCAAATTACCCACGGTGTTGGTTATTATCCGAAATTGAATATACAAAAGCAGCTGCCGCGGCGTGCAACGCCGACAGGAAGTAACAGACCTACCCCTCGAGCATACTACGCTCTGCTTCATGCATGATATTGGAACCCCTCCGTCGGAACCTCGTTTACCGAGGCTCTCATTAAACATTCGCATAAATCTGCTCCTTTCTACCTCGTTGCAACGCGTTTTCTTTCCACGACATATCGCCGAAACCCCTCCATTTTCATCCCCTTCGCCGCCGATAAAACCTGCTTTATTGGTACGACTGTATTTACATTTCTCTTTTTCTACCGCGCTGAGCTACGTTTTTCTCTCGCATAAATTTCCTCACTCATTTATAGGCACATTTTGTACAAGCGTTTCACTCAAAAATGTATTTTTTGACTCGGTGTTTCAATTAAAAAATTAATAATTGGGGAAACACTTTTGCGTATCATAATTTTTGTATGAAGTGTCCTTCGAACTTGAAATACCTCAATTATTATTGGTCTGTTTAATATTGTAAATTAATACTATTTAGAGTGATGCAGAAAGTTGATCTCAAAGTTGAAAGTTGATGAACAGAACTCAATCTGTAAAAGTTAATACATAATCTCCTCTATGTCTTCATATATGAACAAATTAATGTCATATAATGTGCTTTATATTTCATATTTATATCTATAGATATCCTTTAATTTATAATGAATAATATTGTACTGTAAAATAATTTTATACAAAAATTCCAATAATTTTTATCAAGAACCTCCCTCTTCTAATTATACCATAAAATGACTGTACAATTTTATGCTTCACTTAGTAGACTAAGGGATGCTTTAAATAGTAATATCTGCAGGTACAAATTTTTCACAAGATGCAGAAATTAATAATGTGCAGAATAAATTAAAGAATTAACAGCGAAGGCAACGTTCTGTCGAAAGTAGGTCAACGAAGATCTTAATAAGTGGCAGAAGATTCTTTTATAACCGAACTTTAATATTGTGCCTTTATCAGAGAAGGGTTTAATTTTCACGGTTCCGTGAAAAAAAAAATAAAACTTTCCGAGGGTAAATATGAATTTTCTATAAAGAGGATCGTTGGAAAGTTTCATTTCGAAATGTACCATTAGTGCGGGAATCGAAGGGGGTTCAATTTATTAGCGCACGTATCGATGGTTTTATTAAAACAAACGGATGCTCGGAGATAATTGAAAATTTTCACCGATCTATAAATACGCTTATAAAAATGTTCCCATAACGAAAGTACCGACAGGAAGGATATCGATGAAATAAAAATTCCACCGAAGTAATTGAATAAGTTCATCAAAGTGTTCAAAATCATAACTTTAGCGTGGTTGTGAAGATATTTTTGCCGTATTCAATTCATTTTCAAATTTATAGTCAACTATTTATTAGCGTTGATATTTGACGCAAGTTTATCTGATCTTTTTTAGTTCATTTTTATCTCAATTTGGTAATTTTGGAATTTGTGGAATTTGGGACAGTTAGGGCATCTAGGGAATTTGGGGCATTCAGGGAATTTGGAGAATTTAGGGAATTTAAGGAATTTAGGGCAGTTAGGGAATTTAGAGATTTAAGGAATTTGGGGAATTTTGGGGATTTGAGAAATTGAGATATTTGAGAATTTGGAGATTTGAGGATTTGGGGATTTGGGGAATCGTGAAATTTATGGATTTATAAAATTTGGAAATGTGTACAAGTAATATTCGAAACAAGCTGTTACAAACTTTCACCTGCACGCCATTGTATATATTTTAAGAATAAAAGCAAAAATACGAAGGGTGCTCTGTGGATCGCGAACATCTCGAATTTCCGCCGTTAAAAAAGTTTTTCTCCCCTTGGTAAATTTCTGCCGCGATTAATTCCTCGAAGGATCCCGCCGGTCAACGTTGAACAGTCGTGGCCCGTTAAACCCGTCACGGTCCTAATTGCATCAAAAAGTATCCCCTTGGACTGCTTATTACAGCCTCTCTCCTCGTCCTCTCTAATTTTCTCCCTCATTATCGTCGAAAAGTTTGACCGGCCACTTAATTGGCACTTTGTTATATCGATTGAACAAACGAAGCGGACGAGATTCGTTCAGCGAACGGGAACGAAGGCACAAAAGCGGGAAAGTTGGAGAGAGGAGGGAATCTCGGGACGAGCAAGGGAAAACGTAACCAGTGGGGGATGAAAATAAGAAAGGGGTGCAGGGGGGTAAAGTAAGGAACACGGAAGAACGAGAATAAGTTTCCGTTAATTTTACCGGGCAAACAGCAGTAATGGGCACGGGAATCCTGCAGGACTTCAAAGTGGCGGACTATCAAGGGAACCAGCTCGCGACTTCAGCAATTCCGTAATGACACTCTCGTGGATGTAGCTTGCCACGTGTTACGAAGCTTCCAATTAGCGTTGCTCTCGTTTACATTCGAAATCGCCGCCTACCAAGCGTAAAACTAGTCCCTGCTCCACAGTTAAAGACACCACCTGGCACATCGAGATCGTTAATTACTTAATTACCCGGCTACACCCGCGCAACTTTCATCCCTTAATCATACCTGAGGCCGCGCAACGCGGATGTAGCGGTAAGTCACTAAATTTCCCTACTTTTCTTCTGGGACTTGATACAAGCTTTCACAATTGAGTCTGGCAGTAAAGATGCTAGGTACAATGGTGCTAACATTTTTCATGATCTTTTTTTGCTAATTTTGCTATTTTTTAATGTAGATCAAGATAATTATGATGACTATGATAGCTATGATAGTAGTAATAGCTATGATGGCCCTGATAGCTATAATAGTTGTGTACACAATATGATAATTATGATGGTTAATAATATGAGAATTGCAGCTACTATAATAGCCATGATTTTTAACAACGTAATAATTATGATAGTCAATGAGGCAGTATTTATAATAGTTATAATGATTGTGCTAGCTATTATAGTTATGCTAGCTATGATCTTTAGTCGCTATTATATAATCTTTATAGTTATGATGATAATTATGATGTCTATGATAATTTTAGTAGTTGTTACCTATAATATACAGTACGTGTTTCTGATAATTATTGTATAATGATTATGATAGTTATAATAGTCATGATGGTTATGATAAAGTGAACATGTTATGTTTCATAACATTTTAAGGTTATTTCTTTCATGAAAAAGAATTAGTGTCCGACTTCAAAGGGACACACACGTTCTTCGTAACAAAATAGTTAAAAACGCGTGATTAGGCTCGTTCACAGGTGTCGTTGCATTTTAAAGAGTTTCTTTAATCGAGATGCCATTGACAAACGAACGGACTTCTTATCCATGCGAACGATCGCGGCCGAATACCGAATGGCGAACAAAGCATTCCGGCTATTCCGTCATTGCTGGCCCGTGAACCCTAATTGTGGTTCCCATGGTGGCCCGAAAATATACCGCCAAGTCATCGTGAATGAGTTTCGTCCGCCGGAAGGAATCCGTTGCGCATGGCTACGCGGAGAACGAACTGAAACGATCGGATCGGTTTAGCAACGGGAACAGATGGAAAGATTAATCGTCGTCGAAAAAGCAAACTGGAACTCGCAGTATCATCTTCAAGTTTATCTATTTTTCTCCCGTTACCCTTTGGGTCAAATTAATTTTGTCACTGGAATAGATTTCAGAGCATTTCCGTATATCTTTACCTTATTTTTTAAAATAATTTAAAATAAGGACTTTAATAAAATAAGGTAAAGTTGTTTTAGTGTAATGAAATATTGCTACTTTAATAATGATCGTTTATGAAATGTCGTTCATTTTCATGGGAGTTTGAGGTTATAGCTCTCCTCGCTTTATTTACTTTTATTATATTAGTCTTTGATTTATTGTGCGATGTTCTCTTTAGTATATTGTCATATTTATTGTATGATATTCTCTGCAGTATATTGTCTTTTGATTTATCGTATGATACTCTTTATTGTATTATCCTTTAATTTATTATGTGATTTTCTTTTTACCGGTTAATATATTAATAAACTGCCATTTCTAGATTTTAACATTTTCATTGGGCATTCAAGCTTACTTCAAAATAAAAAATAATTCATTGCACTAATATATTAAATCACAAAAAATACATACAGTATAGTAAAGTATAATTTAGTACAATAATAATTTCAACAATCATCAATTAATAGAAATTAACAAGTGACAAGAATTAAAAATTGAACTTCTTCTACCTAAACTTTTCCCCAACTACTTAATTATCAATAATTCAATGGTCCAGTGGTACAATTGCAGATTCTGAAATCTTAATTACATAAGTCGAAAATTCTTCGAAATTCCATAAGAAATAGCACCGGAAAGGAGAATCGATGAAGACCGTTCTCAACGTAAGAATCCGATAAGAACGAGGAGAAAGACAGACTCGTGGAAAAGGAACAAAAGGGAAAACGGGGGGAGAGGGTAGCCAGAGGACAAACGAAGAGGATGAAAGAGAAAGAAGGGTTGAATGTCGTGTGGACGGATCGAAGGATAGCAACAAGTGGCCGTGCGACGAGTCTTCTCTCTGGAACGACAGAGAACAGAGCGAAGACGAAGAGCAGATGCGGGACCTTTGAACCGTTCTCCACGATCCGGAAGTGAAAATTCATCGCGGAATCCGCGTCGAGTTCGTGACGACGGAAGCTCAGCTCCGGGAACGGTAAAAAGCGTGTTCGAAAGTCCCGAGTTTTGTGTCGGCTTTATTTTCCACGTTGCCTGCTGTGACTTTCAATGAAGACCTTTTCCGTCGCTGGACAAATCCACCCTCCATAACGAATCGCACGGAGTTCGTGGTTGAATTGTTAAAATTAAATCGAACGATTTGTACTGCTTGCAAAATTCATACTGAACTCAAATTTACTGATTTTGTCGATAGTTCCTCGGATTTGTACTTTTTGTTGTAGGGTGGCTTAATGTGTACTTTCCAAAAAATGTTATTTTATTATTGCAATCTTGCAGTTACTACAAACGAAAGAATTTTGACAAATATATTTTATTACGTAATAGGTTCTGTTAGGTTTACTTGTATAATTCAACTATTTCAGAGATGCAATTGTTAAGTGACTTGAAAAACATCTGTTATTAATAATTAAAAATAGGTGACTACAAGTTGATTATGATGTTCACCAACAGTATAAATTCAGAAAAATTATACATTTGTCTACAGGAGACATTTGAGTGGCCTTAATATTCAGTCAATATACCCTAATAAGTTAAACATGAACCTAACATGAACCTAAAAAGTTCCTCATACTTGTGTTCCTATTTATTTCATCCCCATTTATTTTTAACAAACATACGTGTCTGACCACACACGTCAATTTTCACTTTACACGTCAAACCATAATCCTCAACAGTCTTCAAGGTCCCTCAACAGTCTTCAAGATCCCTCAACAGCCCAGCGATAATCCCTAGGACATTAAAGAGGCAAGAAAGAAGAAAACGTGGCATCAGCAGCGAATAAATTGCGTAGCTCTGTATTCAGACATTGGAAAAACGTATTTTAACCTGTTGCTGAACGGAGATTTGTTCGCAACCCCTGCTCTAGGGTCTTGCACCCTATCCGCGAGAAATCGATGGTGAACATCGAGAATTATCAATCTACGACGTTCGATCACCAACAACACCGGTCGTTGCTTAATGATGCTTGATGAATAGCATTTCTGCCGCTCATTGAGTACTCGCGCGGATATTCCTCGAGAGAATTGGATATTGGAAACCGGCGGAGTAGGTACTTGGTTCTGGTAAGTTGAAGACTAGACGGTGAATAAATACTAGAAATTCGATGAATCGTACCGATGCTTTTAATTATTCTTTTGTAAAATTCTCGTCACATTCGTTTCAACTAGTTTCGTTCAGTGATTAATTGATTAATTTAATTAATCATGTGTTAATTTCATTAATACTAAACATTACTGGCATGACTAAGAATGAACATTAATGTTTGTTAGAGAAAATCTATATTTCAAGATGAAATTGTGAAATGTGCAGTTATCAAGTTGGGAGTTACTGAACGGGTATTTATGGAACAGGAGATCGTACAAAATTTTAAATCATTGCCTTAAATAGGTAAAGGAATAGTAGAACAGTATAGTGGAATAGCAGATTAGTGAAGTAATAAAATAGTGGAATAGTAGAATAATATAGTTAAATAATAAAATAATGTAATACTAGAATAGTACAGTAAAATAGAATGGTATAGTGAAATACTAGAACAATATAGTAAAATAATAGAATAGTACAGTGTACTAGTAGAATACAGAAAAGTGAAATAATACAAGAATAAAACAGTAGATTAAAACAATACGACAGAATAAAATACCAAAATAGTGAAACAGCATCCACCAAAAATATATCAGGATCTAAATAAAGTAGAATAATAAAAAGAATTGGTAAAAGGATAAACCGAAACAAATTACAGAAAATGTCATCTCTACGGCAGTTCACGCTTCGGAAAGCGTGTGGAAAATTCCAGGAACACTGGAAACAGATTGTTCGAGGCATTTCAGGCGTGAAAGATCCAAGAGAGGAAGCTTTTATCGAGCTACCACGAAGAAGAGAAGGTCGTCCGTAACACGGCAACATCGTGTCGAACGACGTTTCGCGCGCGCGGGAAAAAAAGGCGGGTTTCGACAGCAAAATGGCGGTCAAAATCGAAGCGTAACCGGGCACGCGTCGACGAGAGTGTCGGTTCATGTCTAACGATATTGCTGGCGCACCGAAATCGATGGTAAAGCAATTTGCCGGCCGTTTACACGACATATTAATGCAATTTGCATGGGTCCGTGGTTCCGGCGACTGCACACTTCGCACGCCAGCCGATTCAGCGTGCTTCTCGCAAGCCAGTTTTGTCAGTTTTATCGCCTCGTCTACTGCCAGCGAATATTGTCGCGATGTCCGAGTCGAATCACGTACGGACACCGCGAAATTTATGCGTTTCTAAAACGTAGGACGGAAAACGTGGAAATTATATGGTTTTTGCTACGGGGATGTCGATCGCGTGGTTAGTACGAGTCCAAGAGCGAGGGTGAATAAATATAGTTTCAGATATACACTGTGCGAGATAGAGTGATTCATGCTATGGTTGCAGTTAATGAGGGTACAAATGTAGGGTTGCTTGCAAGTAGGTACTTGATGGTGAATAGAATGGGGATGTAGGGAAAATATTAGGGATTTGCATTTCGAGTTTACTGTTTTAGAATCTTTTTTTTAATATTTATAAATGAAATATTTTGTCACTTTTAGATAAATATTGTCAATTTTTCAGAATTGTTATATATTGACTCTAAATTTTTAAACTTTATAAATTAAGAAACTTTCAGTTTCGCAAATTTGCAAATTTTCAAGTTCTCAAATTCCTAAACTCAAGTTCCCAAATTCCATAATTTCTAAACCCTCAAGTTTCTAAATACTGAAACTCTCAGGTATTCAAATCCCTAATTTCTCAGAATGCAACATTTTCAAACACCCAAATTTACCAATTCCAAAATTTCTAAATTAACGAATTTCGAAATCTCCAAATTTTCGCCTGTACAAATTCTTAAACCCCTAAATTTTTCACTTCACTAATTCCTACTTTGCCAAATTTCCAAATATTCATATTTTCCAATCCCAAGATTCTAAAATTCCGAAATTTCCTGACTCCTCAGCCCCTGAAACTGAATTCTCAGATTCCCAAATTTCTTTAATAATTTTCAAATTTCTAAACCCCAAATTAGCAAATTAAAAAATTCTCGAATCCCACACTGCAAAATTTCCTAACCCCAAAATTCCGAAACTCCCAATCTTCTCAAATCCCGAAATTCTCAAATTCAACTTCTCAATGACCCAAACCTGAAATTGAATTCTCAAATTCCGAGATCCCTGAATATATTGGCGTGTTCTCTTAGGACAATATCATGACACATTCGCCACATTAAAATTGAATCAGTTACCATGAGCATAACGTTAAAATTTGTCCTTTGATCGTCGTAATTTAATCAACGTTACACAGGAAGCGATGTTGAAGGGTGCTGGCAGCACTTCCGCCACTTTTCTACAAGGAGAACATTCGAGCCGGTGATTATAAACAGCTTCGGTTATAATAACATTGCCGGCGTGTTTTCAACAGGGCTGAAGTTCGCGGTGGAAATTAAAAGACACGTTTCGCGGCTGAAAACTCTCGTTAAAAACACACTCGAATGCGAGCGAGGCTAAAGGCGGATCGTCATTAAGCGCGTTTTAAACGTGCGCAAACTTCCACTTTCGCCGGTCGGTCGAGTTAATGATCGCGTGTTTTTCGCGTTTGTTGAATGTCGGCCTGCGACTAACAGCGGCCGAATAAATAGCGCGAATCGCGATTAAAATTTCGACGATTTTGAACAGCCGACATACATACGTGCACGCCCTAAATGACACTCGAATAGCTAACGAAACGAGAGGCTCGTTCGCTTTTCACGTATTCTCGCCAAGTTTTTCTTTCGAATCAAATTGAAAATTCTGCTTCGGTTAATTGCTGTGGCAAATTCCTTTTCACGATTTACGCTGTAAGTTATTGATTTCATGTCTCACATTATTTCTCCTATTAAAAATCTGATTCTTTCATGCAGCAGCACTTTTTAATCCACTAACAAATATGTTCGTTACTCAATTACTCGAGATAAAAGTGGACATACAAAGCACCTATGCGGTTCTCAGTTGAAGAACTTCAATTAATAAAGGCAAGTGGTAATAAAAATTTGATACGCATTGTTGAATTCATGGAACGTAAAGATGCCATTTTCTCTCTCGATTTTAATATTTTAACGTCAGCTTCATATCAAAAGCCTTTTTTTTAACGGGGCATTAAAATAATTTGCGATGCTGTACAGACACGAACGTAGACCCGAATAAAAACAAATAAAACTGGCATGAATGTCCACGATGCATATGCCATGAGAGAACGGAGTTAATGTAAATTAGTATTGCAATTTTATGCAAATGTTCTTTCATTTAGAATAAAACATTGCAAGAACATGGAGTGACTGTTAAAAAAAAAGGAATAAAAATGATGTTGAAAATACAGGGTTGATGCGCTCGGACTGATTTAATAGCGAACTGTATAAATATGCAATCGTATAAATTTGGCAGTGACATCGTAATCGGATCGTTCAGAAAATACAAACTGAATGGAAATTGCTGAAATTTGGGTCTAATTCGGGTTCATTGTACAATTATTCAGTCAGATAAATTTATAGCGACGTTAATATTATGGTATTGGGTATTGTTATAATATTTGTTCTAATGTTATGTAATATTCTACAATTATCCAATATTATATTATATACAATTATCTAATATTATATACAAATATAATACAATTCTATATATTGTAAGATAATTGTATGCATTGTATTATGATAATTATTATAATAAGATTAACATTAATATACAATTAACAGTAAGATATTACAATATTAATTCTCTGGAAATTTCTTTGGAAATTTATAGTACAATATTTTTTTAAACAAATTTTTATAACAAAGATATTTATTATTTTCATATTTTTCTTATGTATTTTTATGAATAAAAATAGTGCAATGAAGAGGTAACACTGCAGAAATGATTACAATATTTTTTATCAGTTGTATTTTTAACAAGAAACATTTCCGTCAAAATTGTATTACAATTTCTAAAAAATTTGATGAACATATACCAAAATTCCTGAATTTTTAATCTTCAATAATCCATTTCATTGCGACAGATATCGAACCGACTCCAAAACCTTCCACAAACATATAAAAAAATAGATAAAATAATCCGATTTCCCTTTATGATTCATTACACCCGTAATACTTTTGTTACAGCTTTGTGCATTGTAATACGAAAAAGTTTTCGACAAAAAAGTGAATAAATTCGGCTGAAAAACGATACACGATTCAAATCCTTCCGAAACGAAAAACCAACCGCATCGTTTATCCAACAAAAGACTTAATTCCGTGCGCTGTTGCGCGGGTTTCCCCGGAAATGGCATCTGGTCGAACATTTTCCGCTCGAAGCAGCGTACAATGAAATTAATTTCCCGCGTAACCGCGATTACGAGCTTAAAAAAGCGTGCCGCATGATCGTCCACGGTTGACGTGACTGAAATTTACAGCCCGGTCTTTCTTCCTCCTCGTCTTTTTTCACCGAATACCCGTTCGGGAGCCGATATTACGCCGTTTTCAACGGAGATGACGAGAACGGGCCGAAAGCGTTCCAGGCGTGCGCGCGTGTCCTCCGTTGAAATTAATTGCCCATGAAATGAAACGGCTATTTTTATGGTGGCGAGGATGTCCAATTACGGGGGCGCAGGCTGCGCCGGATCTACGAGCCTCCGCCACGTTTTTCGCAATTTCCTAGTCAACGCCGGAGGATTGATTGCGAGCGCTAATGGAACACACGCGAGAACGTTTCCGTATCAATGAAAAATTACGAACGATCGGCTCTGCCTAATCTGCCTCCCTCTTTATCACGGATCAGTCCGAACGACCGGGATTACCCGTTTTTTCAACCGCGGTCGGATTTGATCGGCCTCATATCGCCATCGGGAAAATTGATCGAATGTTACGCTTGCTTCGTCATAATCGCTTTTCTATCGGAGATCCTCAAATTATACTGATATATTGATAAATAAAAGATATTCCGTAAACTTTCAAAAAAATTTTGCAATTAAATTGAGTGACCTCTTAAATTCGAAAGTTTGAGAGAATATTTTTTTATACTACACAATAAATTTTTAGGGGGAGAACGAGAAAGAAAATTTGTCCACTCCCAGATACATAATTTACTTTTACCTTAACTTTTCTTTGCGAATACCTTTGTTATACATAGTTTCAAATAAATAAAAAAATGGTTAAGAAATTGTATTTTTAATTTTATCTCGTAAACTTTCATATTGCTTTGAGCGACCTCTGAAGTTCAAATTTTCGAGCTCAAAGTTTGAGAAGATTTTTTTTCACACCATACACTAAACTTTTAGGGGGTGAAAATGAGAAAGAAAATTGTATCGAGCCACCCTCTACATACATGATACATGTTTGCGTTCATTTTTCTCTGCCCTACATGTCACTTGTGATTCACCCTAAAGTTCATACTCGAATTTCCACACTCACATTTACATTGTAACTGAATTTTGCGTTCACTTCCAATTATAATCTTCACGATCGACTGTTGTACCTAACTTTTTCCCTTTATTCAGAAGCAATTTGTGCATGACGTCTAAAAAATTGTAGGTCAAGGTTAAAAAAATCTGGCGAATAGTTAAAGACCTCTTTCCACGGTATCGGAAGGATTTACAAGTGACCAGTAAACGAAAACTTTAAACAGCGGTCCGTGAACGTTGAATACCGAATGGGCCTGTAGGATCATAATTTCGTCGAGTTTAACAAGATTCCTACTGGCTGAATTATGTTTTCGCAGCGGTATCTACCCACCGTGTGCACATGGTGATTAATCATCCCGGTCGAATCTCACGCGTGCACACCCCCTGGCGATTTTAGTTAGCTGCATGGTTTACATTGTTTCTCTTTTCCATTCACAGCCACCAGCGACGTTCTTCTCTAATCTGGCTATTACAAAATCTTTGACTATTTCGGTCCTTTTCCATTGATCTATCATTCTCAGTTCTCGTATTTTGGACGAAATTTGATACAACGTTAGATTCTAGAAGTTATTCGGGAAGATTTTATGGTCCGCGTTAGATTTATGCGTGAATTCGAACGGGAGATGCGGTCGCGAAGTTCGTTTTTTGGGCTTGGACATTCTTGGCTAGATTTACTGATATCTATGGTTTCTTTTATTCGTCAGTTTTCAGTAGATATTTGTTTCTGGTACGATTATTTTAAGGCGTGATTGTTTAGGAAACGTGATGCACGGTAAATAATTACGTTTTCATCACGTAATAAGAGCCCATAGTATTTGCCCAGACAACGAATAAATTGCCGTATTTAGCAACGCGGCTGTTTCTTGTTAGGGGCCACGTCTACTCACCATATTTCCTACTTTAAACATTCCATAAAACAACGTAAATTATGCCGGATTACTCATGGAACATTGTAACAGGCAATTTGAACTCCGTTCTACCACTATTAAATTATTCGTCGAAAAGTTTCTTGACACAGAAGTGTTAAAATTTCTTGTTCGACAGGAAACGTGCTATCTGATTCCCTTGTTTTGTAGGTAATGAATTAACCATGTCATTAAATGTGTGATGTGTGTGAAATTTTATCTTGATTCAGACATTCTGAAGTTTCAGATCTATCAAATTTCTAAATTTTCAATTTTCAATCTTTTTCAAACATCTCAGGTTATCGAATCTTTAATAAACAAGGTTAGGTCGAATTAAGCTTTTGTCAACAAGGTTAGGTCGAATTAAGCTTTTGTAAACAAGGTTAGGTCGAATTAAGCTTTTGTCAACAAGGTTAGGTCGAATTAAGCTTTCGTAAACAAGGTTAGGTCGAATTAAGCTTTTGTAAACAAGGTTAGGTCCTATTAAGCTTTTGTTAATAAGGTTAGATCGAATTAAGCTTTTGTCTACAAGGTTAGGTCGAATTAAGCTTTTGTAAACAAGGTTAGGTCGAATTAAGCTTTTGTAAACAAGGTTAGGTCGAATTAAGCTTTTGTCAACAAGGTTAGGTCGAATTAAGCTTTTGTAAACAAGGTTAGGTCCTATTAAGCTTTTGTAAACAAGGTTAGGTCGAATTAAGCTTTTATGTACCAGGTTAGTCTGAATGAAGCTTTTGTAAACAAGGCTAGTCTGAATTAAGCTTTTGTGAACAAGATTAAGTAAAATTAAGCATGTTCAAACAGAGCTAGGTTTATCCTTCCTATATACCTGACCTTCCTTTTGAGCCAGATAAAGTCAGATTATTTTGAGTTTTGGACTCATTATTTTTGCTACATAATTGTCAACGTAATTAATTACATTCGACACAGTTCCAATTGTTCCCTATATCAAAATGTTTGTGTGTCAATAATCTGAAATAGCGTGAGCGATATCATTCACAAAATAATATCACTCGCGGATTTCTCAAATTTTCATCAAAAGCTCGAGGTACGTTCGGCAAAGCTCCCGAGCATAGATAAAAATGGCAACCGACGTCAATGCCGTGAGCACGTTACATTTTCTCGAGTATCGTCTCAAGATGGGTAGCGTTGGGCGGAGATTTTCATTCGGGTTTCCCGCTGGATCGACAAGAGGAGCTTCAAAGAACTCCCACGGCATTGTCCCGGCACGCCCGAACACTTTTCCCTTTCACGTTGACTTTATACGTCCTTCGAAAGTGTACGAAACAATGTAACTAAGTACCAATGATATCATTTTCACAAGATATCAATTCGACAATCAGTATACGTGTATTATTAACACTGCCGATATTTAGTAAACCGCGTTCGTCTTACATATCCAACATTTATTGACATATGTATCCAGTACTGAAAATATATGTCATCAATAAAAATTTTAATTTTCATCAAACCACCTTGTCTATAATGTCGGTACGAGGGCGTTTTATATATATTACTTGATAAAATGGTAGCTGGTCGTAGTAATTGGAAATAGACGAAGTTAAAGTCACTCGATTAGTAATTACAAAAGAGCAGTTGTTCATAAAGAAAGTGTTTCATATATAATAAACCATTTTACTCAAAGAAAGAGAACTGTAACTTGATAAGGTGTCTTCTTGCGCAATGAAACCCAGCGGACATTAAAACTGATCGCGCACACAATTCAAAAAGAATGTGCTCCATAAAAATAAAACTCTTGATTCAGCGTACCAACGTGATCGTCCCCAAGCACAAAACTAATTCCCTCGAGAGACATCGCGCGCAATAAACCGCAGCGAACGTTAAAACTAATCGAGTACGTAATTCCATAAGAATGCAGACCGATCCGAAAGGTAAACTGTCCAACGTTCTACATCGCCGCATCAAAAATGTAACATAACGGTGATTCTGACACAATAGAAGTTAGTGAACGGTGAAATGACCACGTGCACGTAACTCAAAAGGAATTTTGTCAGTAAAAAAGAATCGCCGACTCGATGTATCAACCGGCAACTCGGTCCAGTGTCGCGAACAGAAAAATCTAACGATCATTTCCTTCGATCTCTCGTTCACGTGATACGAATCGATTACTCATTCAAGGGAACACGAGCTTACAGTGCCATAATACAAATCCATAATTCATAAATTGCTAGGCATTAAGCTGTCTTTTTCGAGCGGGACACGCGAAACACGCTCTTGCCTCGTTAACACCCAGGGGAAACTTTTGACAGTGCGTGAACACGCATGGGGCTCGATATGCATCGATGCACGACGCATTCCGCGATTGGTACAGTCGAGAACAAATCTGGACTCCCTAGGGAAAATATCACAATTAAGGGGAAAATCTTTGGTCGTTGATTTTTAGGAACGTTTGAGAATTTGAAAATTTGGAGATGAGTTAAAGATTTGGGGGTATGGCCTTGGAGACCTTGCGATATATGATATACTACAATGCATATTGCAATCATATATGATATGCTATATGATACGATGTATGATACGATATATGATACGATATATGATACGATATATGATACGATGTATGATACGATATATGATATATGATATGATATATGACATATGATATATGACATATGATATATGACATATGATATATGACATATGATATATGACATATGATATATGACATATGATATATGACATATGATATATGACATATGATATATGATATATGACATATGATATATGATATATGATATATGATATGATATATCATACATATGATCATATGGTATATATGATATGCATATATGACATATGCATTGCAATTACGAAATATTGGAATTTGGGGATCTACGAATACTGAAATCTAGGAATTTAGGAATCTAGGGATTTGATGACTTAGGAATTTGAAGTCATAAATATTTGGGTATCTTGCGATTTAGGGACCTATACATATGTGAAATATATCGATTTGAAGTTCTACAAATCTGGGGATTTAAAGAATTAGATAATCACGAATTTGGACAATTTAGGAATTTGAGGATTCGAAATTTTGTAAATTTATGGTATTTGAAAATATTAAAACTAGAAAATTTGAAAATTCGAAAAATCGTAAAACTCGAACACTTGAAAGCTCGAAGGGTCAAAAATCCAAAAACCCAACAATCCCAAAAGCACAAAAACACAAATATTCAAAAGCTTGAAAGCTTAAAAATTGGGAACCCGAAGAATCCAAAAGCTCAAAAACCTAAAAAGCCCAACGGCTCAAAACTCAAAAGCTGGAAAGTTCTAAAGGTTGAGAGTCTGAAAAAACTCAAAACTTCAAAAACCATAAAAGTTCGAAAACTAAAAAATTAAATATCTTGAGAGCTTAAAAGCTCGGAAGGTCAAAAACGTTTAGAGCAAAAAATTTCAAAATATTGAAAGCTCGAAAGCTCAAAAGCTTGAAAGCTTTGAAATTGAATCGTCGAAAATTCAAAAATTATACTCGAATATTCAGAAATTCTGGAGATTCACAATATGTGAAGGGCGTGCAAAATTCACATATTTATATGTGCTTGTTCAATGTAAGGCTACGTTGCACTCGAGTGTACTCGCGCACGTGTGCATTTCAAACGCGACGAGTGCACTCGCGAAACGACGAGACGCGTCTACGCTCGTCGCGCTGCCTGTTGCAGAAGCAACGTATTTGCGGTTCCCGGACTTGATTAAAAATCAAAATATAAAAATCACGCGGACTCTTGATTCCCAGTTTGTTTTCCCAAATCGAAAAAATCAAGTCCCGTCTGGCACGATTGATTTATTAAATTGGCCACCGTCAAGGTTTTACCGGTTTTTGTTTGCCCTCCGTCTAACGGGCCAACTTTTTCACGTGAAGAGTCTCCATTCAATTCATTCTCGGTACTTGATGCTTTAACGTAATTAATGGGGAATCGACAACGGTTATCGAAAGAGTTACAAAAATTTGATTTTAATTATCGAGTTATTTGTGTGGCTCAGTTCTCAAATGCGATCCCATGGGTCAAATGTACCTGTTGAACTATTTGCGATTGGTGAAAATTATTATGCAAGGAGAAAATTAAATGAAAGAAAGAATTGGACCTTTTATTGCAATTGTATTGAAATTGTGAATATAAAGGTTTATTTTATGGATATTTTATAATTCCTCATTTTGAAACAATAGGATTTATTTGGTTAGGCCGACTGTGCATGAAATCGTTTTAATTAAAATAAATGACTGCATGAAGGTTCATAATTCCAGGTATAGGTCACATGGTACAAGGGTTAATAAACGTAAAATTTACAACGTACGAAAAATGAAATTGAGAAATTGTTTACCAGCAAGTTTAACCCAATTAAAATTTTCCTGTCCCTATTTTAAAAGCAAAATTAAATATACGATTTTTTCACGTTCCCTTAATATTTACCGGGGAGGCACAAAAACGGGTAGAAATTCAGTGAAATTAACTGCAGCCGAAATATCTGCTATCGCAACGGTGACATAAAAATCGCACGGAACAAAAAGCTCGAGAGAATCAGGCGAAACAGTAGAGAGACACTCGACGCGTCTCTCTATTAAGGGAATTCTTCATTAAAGTCAGCAGAAATCGGGGTGAAACGAGGGTCGAATAAGGCTTATCTGCGCCCAGTCGGCGCATTGTTCCTCTGGACGCCAGTTATTCGCAATCTGCAGGGGTGCAGGCTTTAGTTTAAACTTCGAAACGGATCCAGCACCGTCGTATAATGCTTACTCGGTAATTTTCTGGGCCCCGGCAAATAGTTTATGCGCAAAACGGGGCGTCAGTCGAGCTGGAGGGGTGGAAACGGGGCGGATGAGATAGATAACGTTAACCCGTGCCAATTTATTCACCCTATCCCCGTTTCTGGACTAACCAACGCGTTCCTATGCTGGAAACGTTGCCCCATCGAACCACCACCAATGTTAACCCCCGTGAATCCTACGGACAGGGTCTACTTAACCCTCTCCACAAGTTTCTCTGCAATTCTTACATTTTTTTAACCCTTCAGATTGAAAAATTTTTTACTCTTCTTATAGATGCACTAAAATTTAGTATAATTAATATTTTATATTTTAAGTATGTTATTTCGAATCGAGGATTAATGTCTGTGAAAAATAGGGTTCCATTTTTGTTTCATACAAAACATGTCCGTAAAATTTTACACTGTGTAATTACTACCTTCTACTTTCTATATAATTAATTATTCTCCGGTTCGTAAATTCGTGCATTAATTCCTCCAAATATTTTATAGGTACTATTCTGAATCAAGGTATAACATTTGAATTAATATTCTGTCCGTGATCATTCTTTGTTCCCAAAAATGGGGTTGTTCTCCACTTTAATTCAATAGAAAATATGTTCATAATATATCCCTGTATTTCACCCTCTATAATTATTTCCTGCTCATAAATTCATTCATTCTCCCAAATACAACGCTCCATTGTTGCCTCATTGAATCGAATGAAATGGACACTTATTTATTAATGAATAGTTTCTCAGAAAACTCGATTGCGCAGCTTGCTCTCAAATTAACCAGCTAGAAAATTCCCTTAGTTCTCGAGCTACTTTACGCTATTATTTGCTCAGATATTCATTTAACTTTCACGTCTTCATCCCTCACTTCTTGGCTCTCGTTTACTATCTCAGTTTCTCACATGCTCTCATCTTTCCTCGCGTCTCATCGTTTCACCCCTTTCTTACACGCTGGAGGAAAGGTAGGCGTACTAAATATCCAACACAGCAGGGTGTACTTTGGCTCTGGCACCGTTTCACCCCCTTCAAAAAGCTCATAATATACGAACACGCTTTCCTCCGAGCGATTACTCTATTGCCCGTGTTGCAAGCTCGCGCGTAAGCTCGTCATTTCGCCGCCAGTTCATCGAGCTTGCCGGAATGCATCCTCGACAACTTTCGAAGCTTGCAACAGCATAGTATGCTTATTTGATAACGAAATTTCTTTCGTATTTCTTCGCGGATTACTCTAACAATACATTGTATACAAATAATATCATAGTTTCTAATTAAATATTAGGGGTAGCAAATTTTGTGTTTTACAAGAGTGCAATTTTCTTTTTGACATATAAGTTTAAAATGTACTTAATATTATAATATTACTACTAATTTGCGAATGAATTGCGAACAAAGAATTATGTCCATATATGTAAACCAATTTTTAATGTTAATATGTAAAATAATATTTTAGAGATCAAATTTTACGCATCACTCCAATTTCGGAACAGTTCCCATTTTGAGATAAAATTTTTCATTGTATATTTTAAATTTACTCTCTTCCACCATTTTTGTATTCTCTTCCTGTAACAAGCAGCTGCAGGATAACATAGCAGATATTGTACTTTAATTATTAACCTTGCTGCGGTGTTTTCGGTGCATTACAGTTTCATTCCCCCAAAAGTTCTTGCTGCTATCAACTAAATATAATGAACTTATTAACAATGGTTCTTTTGAAGTTGTTACTTGGGTTCGTATGAGCTGATATAACAAATGATTATAAGGTCTTTGTGCAAAAATGTAGCTGAAGGGGAGATCGTAGCAGGGCTAATTATGGTTCAGAAATGCGTACATCTCTGAAAATATTTCAACATTTTTATATGCGTACAAAATGTTTGTAAACAGAATTTAAATGAAGAGATACACGTTTTAATGGTTTGCAGTGGAATAACTTGGCTCTGATGATTTTATTTAATTTTTATTTCTAGTAATATGTAGAATGATATTTTATAAGTGACAGAATGATTGTACTTACGGTGAAGTTTCACTGCAACGACCCATGATATGTACTCAATATGAATCCTTAATTTGCTTACCTGCAATCAAAATAAAAAGAAAATTAATCAAATACATTTTCCTATAGAACTATTAATTACTGAATTCTTAGGAATATGAAAATTTGAGAATTTCAAAATGTAGAAATTTAGAAATCTGGGTATTTGTGAATTTGAGAATTTAAGAACTTGAAAAGATAGAAATTAAGAGTCTGAGTATTTGAAAAAAATAAACTTGCAATCGAGTATTGTAGAATAAATTAAACGAACCTTCCCCTGATGAAGAATAAATTTGTACAAATGGGCCAACACATGCGATATAACAGGATGTGTTATGTATCGAGACAAAATAATGTGTAGGTCAATGAAGGTAAACGTGTCGGCTACTTGGACGGCGTTTAGGGTCGATTAATACCAGCTTTAATTCGATCGAGGCGACAAGTATTCGTGACATCCTCGGTAGCCATTATTAATTACTAATTGGCCTTGAAGCAGCGTGCGCCATGCGGTTATAAGATACCGGCAATGTCCCTCCGGTTCGTATAATTAGTCGAAGAGGGCCACAGTCTGCTCGGCGAGGATCATTAGGGATTTATTTACAGCTGGTACAATGGCCTGCTGATCTTCGTCGCGATACTGGACGACCCTTAGCCCTTCCCGCCCCCGATACAACCGTATCCTCGTCGTTAATTCGAACCAATGCTCCACCGACGGCCATATTTACGGACCTTAATCAACCGTTCTCAGAAACAATGACATACAGCGATCGAAAACCTCCTCTCTATTCTTTCACGCTAACCTTTACATTCATTAAATTCTTCCTCCCTCCAAAAAAATAGACCTTCGAAGGTCATGCCAGATATAAAATAGTTTAAACACATATAAATAATAGCTCTCATATACTAAAAGTTGAATTTTAATGTAAAAAATTTTCATATTTCTATAAAATATGATTTGCAAAACAAAAGAGTTCCAAAATGTGTCCAGAAGTTTCCGAGCCAAAGTATCATGCACGTTCGTGATTTCGGTCGTGTACAGAGTCAATTATTTGAATTTGTATCCGGTTGCCGAAGATCCAGAGGCAGCATCCATTACAGAGCAGGGTCTCTTCATGGTTAGAGACGAGGTTGCAGCGTGCTCGAGTCTGAAGTGCGGCGGGTACTTTGCAGTCTTTCTGGCTCGCAGTCGTCGTCTGTCGTCTGACTGGCTGGAGCAAAAGGTCGGCTTTGGCTGATGCTAGAAAAGCAGACAATCAGACATGCTACGAATGCCAGGCAAGCCAAGGAAAGCCTCTGGCTACGAGATCCGGTCTCTATCTTATTTCAACGTCCGCCTCTTCCTTCTAGCCGTGTCTTTGTCTGGCTCGATATTTGCGTGCCAGACCGCCTCGCAAGAAACGGATTACGCGGACTCTGACGGCGGTGAAACGCTGATTTTCATCAGTGTTCGGGACAGGAGGTAAAAGAGGATTCAGAAAGCTTGCTTTGAATTAAATTCGTATGGCATTAACCCCTTTGCGCTCGCTGGTGCGGTTGACAATCTGCTTCTTTTTTTTCTGGCGCCTGCGGGAACACGCTCACTTCGGATGACAGACGGTCATACAAGATTAATATAATCCGGAGATTTTTAATTTTATTTTAAGGTGACGTTTGCTGGGTCGCTGACTTTGATACAAACCTTTTTGGTCAATGGTGGAGGTGATTCATATTTGATGTTTCTGTGAATATTTATTATTTCTAGAAATATTTAACATCTGCTTCAAATTTGCAATAGTTGTAATAGATATCGCCCTAAGTCGATAAGGTGAGTTCAAATCCATTCACGTGAAAATAATTTTTTTTTTTAAGTGGGGATGGGGATATTTATGTACTTAGACTTCGTTTGAAATTTTTCTTCATCTTGATTGATCACAATGTAGTAGTATAGTATACAAGTATAGTAATTCTCACACAAGTATGTAATTATATCATGCATGAGAGTAACTTACACATAAATATACAACAGTAGACACATAAAATACCTAAAAAAATCAAAGTTAATGAAACAGTTTCCGTGACAGTGACACCCTACCGTAAAGTGGTCGACTCGCGTTAAGGCGTTGAAGAGGGATAGAAGAAAACAATGTCGATAGCAAGAAGCCCAATCAGGAACGGTGGTTCCCGTTAGCGACGTGGATATATCTATAAACCACGAGCTGGCTTAACGAACGACTTGATGAAAGTTTCAGGAGCCCGTGAAATCCTCGGGGACCGGTGCATCTGAGCCGAAGCGTCGGGTTTAAGCTTAAACTATAAGGGTTTACGTAATGTGGTTTAATGCGGTATCCTTGTCGCCCACACTGTAGACACATCCTAGGGAAGTTTCAGCCTAGTATTTCGGTCAGAACGGGGCTGGTTTCAACGGGAATCGATCCCTTCGAGGGAGATTATTCCGCTTCGAATCTCGTCGACCCTGTTGTCCTTACGAATTTATTTCCTCTTTAAACCTTAAGCGTTATTAATTATGAAGCTGACACACTTTTATACTACTCATTACTACTTGCATTTATTTTTTTGTACTTTCATCTTAGATTTTGCAAAGAATATTTTTGAGACGCAATGTTCCTGGGGTGAACTTTTATCTGATGTTTGAAAGAGAGTTTACTGTAAATATACGAATATCTGTGTAAATAAATATTTCTCTCGATAGAGCGTTTTTAATTTTTTACTGGAATGATTTTTTTAATTATGAGAAAGGTATTTCAGACCTATAAAATAAGTGACGTTCGATATTTCAGTCCACTGTAATACGACAAATTCGGGGAGGATTAGCTGATACAAAAATATTACCGGATCGACGGCAATAATAAAGATGAATGGCACCGAGTTTTTTGAAAGCCCCTAAAATCGAGAACGAATATTCTCGTACTCCCTTATCGATTCTTCATTTTTCACTTTGCTTCGATGTCACACGCCAGCGTAAGATCAAGCACCGAGTGGAAATATGATTCTCGGCGCATGGATTCGTCGGTTTACCGTCTTCGACGCGTACTGACGAGGTTTCAGTCAGCAGGCTACAATTCCGAGCGAGTAAAGTTTATGGAAAATCGATCACAGAAAAGCGGGTTCTAGTTCATAAACCGGAGAATTGTAAAATGGCTTGACAGACTGTGCGGGTAACAGTCGCGCGGAAGAAAAAAAGTGAGCCGTGTTCGCGTTGCGAGATCTCTTTTATTCTTTTCGGATAAAACGTATGGACTCGAGTGAAATCAAATATTCACTTGAAAATGCCTGGTTCATGAGCATGAAACATTTAGCCACGTTTAATTCCTTTTAACTATTTCTTTAGTGGTACAATTTCTGAAATATTAGGTTATGTTTCGGGCAAGGTTGTCAGCCATCTTGAAGTGTGCAAATATGTAGCAGTAATAAACATAATATACGATACTAATATGTTGTAATAAATGCAATGTAGGACATAAATATGATATAATATATAAACATACGATATAAGTATGATATAATGTATAAATGTACATATAGTATAACATATAAATATGTATATATGTACTCTAATATAAATACAATTTCATTTCTTTGTATCACTGCAATATTAGGTCAATGACTTAATTACAAACCCAAATGGAGTCTCAATTCAGTAAAAATGATATATTTCGTTCTATGAATTTATAAATTTACAATGTGAATTATTTTTAAAAATTAATTAAATCTACTGACCTACCTTCACTTATTCCACGATATTCTACTGTAGAAATAGATTTACCTCATTAATTTTTAATTAATTCTCAATATAACCGTATCTAGTGCATCCGAATAATATAATATACCTTTCAATATTAGTTTCGTAACCTTTTCAACTAACCGAAGAATTGTAAATAATTTGTGATTCTGCTGAATATGTATTTCCATGATAGGTCAAAACAGAGATTTATTATTGAAATAAACGAAGTAAACACAACTCAATTATTTCGATCTGATCTGGATTCGATAATTTAATAAAACTGAGAGATAAAATATGTATCGCATGGATACACAAGACGTGTATATTTTAATATGTGAATTATACATAGAGAAATATAGGAATCTAGGTAGAAATGTATAGGAAAAATATACGTCTTCACACGTGTACGTTTCGAAAAATTCACATGCTTCGATTTTTTAATATACAGCGTGTTCATAAAAAGCATACACACTGTCACATAATTTTAAAATTGATAACTGATCATTTTAAAATCACAAATATTGAAAATAACCTCTTTCATCAATGTTATTTATATTTTTGATACATCATATATCTATAGTATTGAAATACCGAAGGTAATATTTATATATTGAAGATGCCAATAATGATATTAATATTGAAGATACCAATATTAATACTAAAATTAATGGTGAAGATATTAACACTGAAATTAATAATGAAGATATCAATAACGATATTAGTATTGAAATCAATACAGAAAATATTGAAAATGTGTACATATTTTATCGAAACAGATAAATGATTGTACATTATAAGGGGATGAAGGAGAGCCCAAGAGCATCATAAAAAGTTACAAAAAAGATTAATAAAAAAAAGAACAATTTTCTGCATTCGAAAGTAACCAACGAAGATGCGAGTGTTAAACAGCATGGAAGGAAAAATTAATAAGTATAGTAGAAACGGGATAGCGCGGCAAAGTTTTCTCTCATAAAAGAGTCTCTTTCTCGTTCACAGGGGATTCGCGGGATTTCCTTATTAACGCACACTCCAATTTTACGCGTAGCCGTACTCCCGTTGTAATTAGAGGAATTTTAATAAGTCGTTCGAATGATACAGCGCGAAAGCTTCGTTGCAGCGTAAAATTCGTTGGATATCTAATTACGCTTGGACGCATTCCCGTCCTCTGAATAATTAGCAGGATTTACAACTTCCAGGAAGTGCATTTACTTTTCATCGGAGAACTTTCAGATAGCAATGGTCGCTCTGCGAGCTTCCCCTTCGATTTTATACTTTTCAAACACGTTTTGCAATTATACGATCAAAGGTTACTCTTATTTCTTGGCCTTTGAAATGTGTGGATAATCGAGCGCTCTGTGAACGCAGTAAATTAGCTCAACTGTTTTCTGTTCTCGATCGGACGATTTGCAGGGAATCAACAGAAGTGTTATTTTTGGTCGAAATTCTTGAAACTGTAGAATTAAATATATTCACACGTATAATTAACATGCGAAAATACGTAATTCACATGTGATCAAAATATGTAATTAACGTGTGATCGAAATATGTAATTAACACATGCTCAAAATAATTAACATATACTCAAAATACGTGATTTACATATGATTAAAACGTATTTACATACAATCGAGATATACAATTTCCATGTAATCAAAAATTACATTTTCAATTTAAAAATGGAATGAAATAATTTACATATAATTCAAATAAATTACAAACGAATAAATTGCACCGATCGAAGATTCTTTTCTCGCATTACGGTTGCTGTATTTTGGCTGAGTAAAAGTGCATTGTTATTTCACCGAAAGCTCTTTAGAATCGCGGAATCCCCGTTAATTTAACCACGTCGATACTCCGCTGGCTCTCCTCCGTCGGCTCAGACAACTTTAAGCCCTTCTGAGAAGTGATTCAATGCCGTATCCTTGCCGCCTTCATCACGGATACATTCGAAGCAAACTTCCCGGATAGTTTCAGCGCAAGTCGATTCCTAAGAGGGGAAAGTAGATTTACGGGGAATCGAGTGGTCCAAGAGGATTGCGGTTCCTGGACACCAAAAGTCTCACAGAATTTGCTGATAGTCAAATCAATTCTCTCACGAGATTTTCACCGAATCCTAAACCCACTTCTTTCATAAACAACTACTCGTTCATAACCTCACTCCATTATCTTTAATTGTAATTTCATGTTACAATGAAAAAAAATTTTTCATAAAAATATGATAGTTATGTACTATATACGTGTGTGATAAAATAATATGAATGAAATAGGTAAATAATATAAAAATATAAATAAACTAGTCAATATCATATAATATGTAAATACTGTAATAATATAAATCAATTAATTACAATCATATATGTCAACAAAATTATAATTACCTAATATGTAGATATAATAATAAACCTACAATTTTAGACTATACAATAAACTATAATTTTATACAGTATAAAATAAAATCTTATTATTAAATGAAATGAAATTTGAAATAAAATTTCGAGTAAAATTTGATGTCTAATTAAAATGTACCAAACGTGTTAGTCGATGAAAATTGGATCCCGTGTGCTTTCCCTTTCGTTCAAGTTATACTTTCACTATGAACTAATCGAAACCTTTAGAACGTAGTTCGAAGACCCGCTGTACTCTTCATCGCGAACACGTCTCAGTGGAAGTTTCCGAATAGTTTCGGCGAGGGATGAAGTTGCTTCAAGAGAGATCGATTAACCGAACTTGATTATGGCTTCCGAAGAATAGAGAGATTCGAAGCTACTATCCGTGTTACAACTACCCGGATGATCGATAACCTCTTCTGGTTCATTTTTCGACATTTCATTTAAAACATGAACGCTTTAAGAGAAATTTTATTAAAAAATATATATTCGAAAGTATATCGAAACTATTTAGAGTAATTATTAGGTTTTGAAATATAAATAGAAAATTATTATGGTAACTCGCAATGTGTACAGAATAAAATATTTTTATTTAGGATGAGTACTCAAAATTTAATACAATTTGATACTGCTACATTTTTTTTTCATAAAAGCTAACTCCCTTTGATACATTTTTTACAACAAAACGAGTATTGCTCGATAATGGGTTGAAGTTCATTAAATTCTTTACAAAGAAACAGTTCAAAATAAATAAACACACATACATATTTATAAATATAAATAATACTTATGTAAATACAACTTATTCATTAATTTATTTACAAGTGATAATACACATATTCTACTAATATGTACATGATTCAATTTTGTTATAAAATGAAAAAGAAGAAATAAGTCTCAACAAGTACTACAAAAATAAAATTGTAAAGTAAATATTATTACTATAAATTAATAAAATAAATATTTCATCACTGTACCAAAATTGCAGTAATATTATTTCCTATTACTAATCACCATAAAGAGCAATCACTTTATAAAATTTATCCATCAGATTTAAATCCGCATCCATAATTCATGAAATTAAAAAAATATTCAAATGGGCAGATCGTTTTTCCTTATGGCACTCTATAGAGGCAGTATGCGTTTAAAGCAGCGTTTGCAAACGCTTTTAAATAATTTATTTAATCGAGCTGTGCATGGTGGTCCAAAACGCATCAGAGAACGCGCAAATATTGATTTTCGACAAGCAAAAACGACGTTGCGGCAGGTCGGTCATTGTTGAAATCGTTTTATCGGTTCGATGGTCCGTCCCATGGCAGACAGTCATTACCGCCATTATCGTAACGCTGTTGGCCCGGCCTGACGTCATTATCATCGTCGATATTAATAAAGGTAACATTACTGTACAATTACCGACGTTGCCACGGTAAAATAACATCTGTGGACGATATTGGCCTCGACGAGCCCGATTCACGTCTTCGAACGTGATTAATGACAAATCGATCAAACTCTCGATTCGAGGACCGAATTACAACGTAAAAACCACTTTGTACTTTGATTTGAGGAGAATACATTCTTCTCTTCTGTTATTATAATACTTCTTTTTATATTTTCAATTTATTAGTCAATATTTTTAATTTGTTAGGTACTAGTTTATTATAGATTAAATATTTGAGGTTAGAATATTTAGTTATTGAGTTATATTAAATATTTATAACGAGTATGAGATAATAATCATTTCTAGGAAAATTTGAATTTTCATATTTTTTTTAATTTTTGTATACTGCACAAAAAATGTAGCAATATTTTAAAATATTATCTTAAATGTGAAATCCCAAATATTATATTAATCTTTGTACTAAAATTCCAATGACGTTGAATGAATGAAGAGTTCATGAATCAGGTAAAAGTACCACGTTAATTAATATTGAATTTCAGAAAACATATCCTGATTGTATAACCTCACACGTGTGAAGTGAATGTATACCCTCCTGAAGGTAACCTCAAAATGTAAAGAAATGATTTAACCTAAAAATTTTTTAAATAATCTTAAAAAGGAAGCTTGAAACAGTTTATCGTTAAAAGTTTAAAGCATCGAACAGTAAAAACTTGTAAGAAATAACCGTAATAAGGGAAACTCTCGTAATCTTGCATCGCTTTCTATAAGAGATAAGTCTCTCGAGTCGACGATAAGTCCAAGGATCAGTAAAGGAAAGAAAAGGGGCTTAACATTCTGTGACGTTAAAGAGCGGCACAAAAACGTTTGCAGGCCACGATACTGATAAAACAGGAAGGCTAAGTGTCTGAAAATAAGTGAAGGTAGAAACGGAGAGCAATGTTTTTCTTCGCTCCCTGAAGAGCACCTCTCGCTAATCGTGAAATGCGGAAGCTCTTTTGAATACGTAAAGAGGGATGTTTTGTCCGCCGTTTAAACTTAAATTGTAACGTTGGTCAATTAGTAGTACCGTATGTTTACGTTGTACATTGCAAGCAAATTTCTTTTGCATATTTAAAGATATTCTGAGGATCTCTGTAAAAATTTCTTTCACTACAGAATATAATTTAGTCTTTGTTTTCGAAATAAAAGTGTATGTTATGAAGGAAGGAAACGAAAAAAGAATGTGGGAAGATACGAAATGGAAGAAAAAGTGGTGAGAGCAGTATAAAGAGGGTGAAAATAAGGGGTTGAAAGTACTTGAAGAAAGGAAAAAACGATGAACTGAAAGTAGAATGCGGATAAATTAGGAAATAGAAAAAAATGGTGAGGAAAAGAATGATGAGAAGGGGATGAAAGTGGAAAGTACTCGAAGAAATGAAAGAACGATAAGTTGAGAAACGAAAAAATTCGGAAAGCATAAAAAAATTATGAGAGAAACGAAGGGGTTGAAAGTACTCCAAAATGGAAGAAACGAAATGAAAGAAACTAACTATAAAAAATAACAAAAGAGATAAAAACAGGGGATTAAACAGAACAAGAAAAACGAAATGAAAAAAAAGATTGAGTATACAAGAAAAATGACAAAGAACAAAATGGATAAAAGTACATTCAGAAAAGAAACACCAAAATAAAACGACGAGAAGAAGCTACGAAAGAAAAATGATGAGGAAGAGACAGATGAAGAGGAATGAAAGCAAGGAAAGTGTCCAACAGTTAGAAGAAACGGAATGAAAGGGGAAGCAGAAAGGCCACAAAATAGAAAGAAAAATGACGAAAGCAGTCAGTGAAACGAAAAAATATGAAAGTAAGGGATGAACGCGAGCAAAGGGCGTAAGACAGGGTTAGAACTCGAAGGAATAAATTCTGTTACTTCAGAGTTCTCCAGCCATCTCGCAAATAGACCACAGAGTGGTTCGATATGGATGCCCTGGGACACCCCTGCACTTTCTTAACCCCCGAACATCAACAGGGTGGATCTTCCAGAACGACGTCACCCTCCAACCGTCTATTTACCTTTATCCAAAATCGATGTGGACCGACCATGCTCTACATCCCCTTCTTCGGAAACTTTCTCGTCTCGTTTGGTTCTGTGGTCATGATACTGTTCGCGGAAACGATAGTGCACTTCCGGAAACGACTCGAGGGTTTCTTCCTTAATCCTGACGAACTATTGGAATATACGAATTTTTAATTGGAACCGAATCGAATTTTGATCGAAGTCTGTAGATCGTTGGGTGATCTTGTTGCAAATCATTACAAATTGAAATACATTCTTGAACTCGAGTGATAATAATCATCTGTCTAATCACAATCTAAATTCTATAGAAACCTAGGACCTGAAATCTAGGACCTAATACGTTATTAGGAAGGTACCTCAGAAGAGTGTCAAGGTATTTAGGTCATAATCCAAATTTCATCCAAATCAGTCCAGATACCTTATTAGGAATGTACACCACAGAAAGTTAGTTAGGTATTTAGGCCATAATCTAAATTTTATGAAAATCAATTAGGACCACCTTATTAGTAAGGTATACCTCAAGTTATTAAGGTATTTAGGCCATAATCTAAATTTTATTAAAATCAGTCAGGACCAGATACCTTATTAGTAAGGTATACCTAAGAAAGGTATCAAGGTTAGGTCATAATTTAAATTTTATCAAAAGCTGGGACCAGATACCTTAATAAGGTATACCTCAGAGAGGCATTTACATTATAATCTAAATTCAATCAGCTGGACCAGATGCCTTATTAGAAGGCTCTTATAAAGTATACCTTAGGAAGGTATGAGCGATAGTCGACAGGGACAAAATCGTTTCTCGGACACGTCCCTTCATCGGAGACCACCCGGTCGCGACGTGTACGAGATATATCCCCGACCACGCGACAAGAAGCAACATCGCCGACTTAGATTTAGGCTCGGTACGATATACAAGTTGCATGTACATGAAAAACATCGATGAGCCTCTGGTGAGGACAACCAAGACGAGCATTATTCCCTCGTGACCGGCTCGTCCAGAGTGACGTGACGCGAGACGAGATGTTTTTTGCAAATCGCCGTCCACGTCCATCCACCATATGCCGTCCAGAATTCACCAGCGAATTCATAGCTGACCGCGTTTCACGCTGCACATTATCTTCATCATCCTATCTTCGAGTCCACGAATTTGATCGATCGGAGAGATCATCCGGAAGATGATTTCGCTGGCAAACGCCTGGGGACATTTTTATAAGGGTGTTGCCGAATGGACGATCTCGTGTACGGTCGTTACGTTTCGCGCGGGAAGCTAATGTCAGGGGTGGAATAATAGAGTTATGAATCTTACGCCGGAAAGGGGGCTCGTAAGTATTCTTTAGGGAGACTCATATTTTTGTTAGCCTGATAGAAATATTTCGGGGAGAACGATTGTGGAAGATTGCTTGTCACAATTTACGTAAGCGCGACGCGTGACAATTTTATTTAAGGGACAAGACGCCATAAGGAAGTTGATCGTTTGTGATTGTAAGAGTGGTATGGAGCTAGATTGTGCTTTCGGTTTATGTTTAAACTCATTCTGAAACTTGCATGAAGTCGAAGAATGAGTATGTGAGCCAATGGTGACACGTGTTAAGGAGTATACCAAGAGCATTATATGATGAAGAGTATTGTTCTGAGAGTATTCTATGAGTATTGTATCATCGACAACCTAGATGTATCGCTTCATAAATACGTAGAATCTTGCGACAAACTACACTTTCCAAACTCCTCATCTAGTGTCCTGATTACTCACCCTGTCCTCTGTTCTCTGCCCTTTCACAGACCATGTACCTCAATTACTCATCTCAACTATTTTTAAATATGAGTATTTTTCGACATGAAGCTCAGAACTCTATAGTTTGAAGTTGCCTATGGAACTTGTCTACAAATGAAATGTTTCCTTGTCTACAAATAAAATGTTTTAATTCCAAGTATGAGTAGAACATTGGTTTCTGAGGAAGAAATAGAATATTGCTGAAGAAAAAGTAGAATATCCCGAAGAAAAAGAGCATTATTGCGCCTCGCAGAAAGAAGTAGAGCATCGATGCGCTTCTGAGGCGGTTTTCATCCCTTTTACCACCCTTGCGGCGATCTCCATCAGAGACCTCCCGCTACTCGTTGAACACGCTTGGCGGTCGGCGATGGCGTGCGAACCACGCGAAGATGGGATAATTTCCCGCTCGTGCCGCGTCGTCACGCGATCTCTCCTTCGCTTTCAGAGGCCGCCAAAGACATTTGCATATTGCATACGGTGCACCGGTTACCTCTATAACGTGCGACACCGTCCCGCCATACAGTTTACGTGCTGCTCGTGGCCGATCGCGATAACTGACCGCTCGTCCGTGTATCCTTGCTCGTTTATCGCCGAGATCTTTTCGTCGGGACACAAAGCCGATAGCCACCGTTACGTTTTTCTCGCTGCAACCTCTTCACGCTCTTGCTCTTATCCGTAACGCTCTTCTGCGATTAACGAGTCGAGTTTGGGGGTCGATTCCAATTGGTCAGAGGTCAAATGGTTCAAAGAATTGTTTCGTGAAGTTACAGAAGAAAAACTAGATAGTCTTTTAGATATAGGTAGGTAGAAGTTTAAGGGGACGTTTCATGGTCTTTTTTTAGAAAATTTCTGATTCTTCTACATTGTGATTGCTAATGATATTTTTTAAAGTGTGATCACTAATGTTATGAACAAATTATGTACTACATATGTTATGGTATGCTACATAATTTCTAGTCAGATATAGGGTGATGTATAGAAGTAACTACATGTTTAGTGGTCTGACCATATACGCAAATTTTCACTGTGGGAGTAAACATATGTTTACATTACACATATGCTTACTGTAATAAATTAAGATTTTAAGAATCTATGTAACAAGTACAGATATGATGAATATGAGATTAAATAATTGAGTCTCTAATCATATAAAAGATACGAAAAAGATAGAGTGGGATAGAATGATCGACAGAAATACAATAAACTTAATTTTTGCGTTGAACACAGCTGTAACGAAAAGTTGAAGTTGTATCTTGGATCGAAACACGTTTCAATCCATTTGGACAACAAAGTACCTGAAAGTTAGCCGTCAGTGCGCTTCTAAATTCATCCGGCAGACAACAGTTTAAACTGTGCTGAGTATCCGAAAGCATGATCGAGTTAACTTTCTCTTAACACGCGATGGCCCGATCGATCCTGCAGCTGTTTTTACGATCGATTATCGAACCCGCCGGGCAAAATACTTTCAGTCGTAACAGGTCTGGCCACGTCGCGGAAGACAAATAGAAAGAAAACATGTGCCTTGCAGGAGTTTCAAAAGAAAGAATTAATTCGCTTTTCTTCTTACGGACGCTATTTACAACGTCTCTGCACACAACGTTTACATCTTTGCTTTATTAAAATGCAAAGCTTGTCGACAACAAATCCTTTCGCCATACGTGTTTCTGTACGGTAACATCACGTATATTTTGTGTGTATATTTAACGAATTATTAAAGGTTGTTTGTTCACTCTTTTGGGGTGTTGATTTGGGGCTTGTTTGATATTTAAATTTACATTTTTAATTTTCATTCTTGGTACTTTCAGATTGGCTAAATATAAGTTGTATTATAAAGTTAACAAGTTGTAATTTATAGTATCAAATTGCAAAGTTATGAATTATGGTATCAAATTACAAAGTTACAAATTACAGTATCAAATTACCAAATGGCAAATTATAGTATCAAATTACTAAGTTATATATAATAGTATCAAATTACAGTATCAAATTACCAAATGGCAAATTATAGTATTAAATTACAAAGTTTTAAATCATAGTATCAAATTACAAAGTTCTAAATTATAGTATCAAATTACAAAGTTACAAATTATGGTATCAAATTACCAAATTATAAATTATACTATCAAATTACTAAATTCTAAACTTGAAAATTTAATTAATCCCTAAATTTCCAAATTTCCCTTTCTAAATCTGTAATCTCCAAATTACCAAATTTCTAAATTTTCAAACTTTTAAATCCCTAAATTCCTAAATTCCCAAATTCTCAAATCTTTAAATTTCTAAATTTCCTACCTTTTCTAATTCTTGGATCTATGGATTTCCTAAATTCCCCAATTCTCATATCTCTAGATTTCGTAAATCCCCCAATTCTGAAATTCCCAAATTTCTCAATTTCCTAATCCTTAAATTTCCTAAATTTCCCTTATTCTCAAATGTAAGAATTTGGGAATCTAGGGATTTGTGAATAGAAGAATTTGTGAATCTAGGGATTTGTAAACTTAGAAATTTGAGAATCTAGGGATATATGAATCTAGAAACCTGAGAACCTAGAAATTCCCCAATCTTTAGATTCCCTAAATCCCCCAATTCTCAAATTCCCAAATTTCTCAATTTCACAATCCTTAAAATTCCTAAATTCCCCGTATTCTCAAATCCCCAAATTTCCCAATGTAGTAATTCCCAAATTTCCAAATATGTACCTAAAAATTAAAAAAATGTAACTAAACCCACAAACCCAAAATTATCTTGAAATTATCTTAAAGTACCTTTTACATCATCCACTACGAGAAACCTAAAACTGCAGGAACAAAAGTGTTCCTAAGGCAATAAATGAAAAAAGTATAATGTCAACAATGCTTGAACAAAGAGTTTCCACGCAATATCTTCCGATTGAACAATGAACTCGTCGATCGCATTTATATTAAAAAGTATCGGTTCGATTATTAAGAGACAAAGAATTCTTCGTCGCGACCATTCTTCCGGGTAGGGTCAACGTTCAGTGTTCCTCAGGTTAGCTCCTCACTTTCCAACTGAAATGGAATGCTTCTTGGCAAGAACTTCCAGCTCGACCGGTTTTCCCTGCTGGACCATTCTACCGAGATGGTTTCAACTTCTACGGGTCGTCATCGTGACGACTTTCGATTCCTCTTTACGGAGAATCGGACAGATACGATCTTTCCTTGAATCCTTTGTATCAAAGCACCGACAAATTGAATGGATGACGCAGAACAAGAGACTGGAATTCTACTTTTAATTAGTCCAGTAGAAGCCTCTTCACGTTCGACGGATTATTCGAGTATTATGTCCAGATTACACATTCATATCCTCAATTTCTCGTATTATTATTGGATTAAATTTATCTTTGATGTATGTAGATGTCCATGGATCACCAGGTACAGTAATAGAAACTTAGATGAATTTGAAAATTAACTTAGGTTTGTTTGAATCACATCTGTATGAAATAAATATAAGTTTGAATTAAATTTGAAATAAATTTGAAAGATGGGTTTAATCATATGGAATAATCAATCAATATCGCTTGCAAATTTTAATTGACTGTACACATCAATTTCATTTATTCTGAATCCCTCCATTAACCTATTTCACAATAATCTATCTAATAATTTAAATATAATATATATATTGAATAATTTAAATATGTAACTCCAAATGCACATAACCCGATTTATAAAATTTTATTCTGGAATTTCATGAAGATATAAAATCGAGACAATTAAAACCTTGAATTGATTAGAGAGCAGTTATCAATCGGAAGTAGATAGTAAATTTGTAGGAGAAAAAAAGACCGTGGCAGTTGAGAAACTGACGAGGCAATTAAGCTTCTCCGAGAAGCAGAAATTCCGCGCGTACCGAAGGGGCGGAGAGAAAAAGCGCACGCTTGGGGACGCGTAAAATAAATTTTACACGGACATCCGGCAAACGTTATCGCGTATTTTATTCGAAGCTTTATCGTTCGGCCATCCGTTAACTTTAAAGAGGAGATTGCCCATCAGAACCGAGCGTTTAAGTCTCTCGCGATCCAACGAAATTGCCGCTGCAACGGCGGTGCTGAGATTTAGAAAAACTGCTTCGAGATGTATTAACTCGGTCCTGTGCTAAATTCTCCTTCGTTTCTCTTCCCTTTCTTTTTTTAAACATATTCGCTGCTCGTTTGCAGTTTGTTACTGTTAAGCCTCTTACAAACTGATAGTTGAAATTGATTAACAATGTTTTTCGATATTTAGTCGGTAATGTATGTCGAAAGTATATCTTGCGAATTATGTCATATTGATTTTTATATTAAATTAATAAATTTTAATGCTTACATGGGTTCAAAATAATTACGTTCTCAGTTTGGTTCAGCAGTAATTAGTAATTAAGGTTTATGATTGATCTTGATTTAATTAATAATGATACTGTGACAGTAAATTCAATGATGATATAAGGACATATGGGTAGAAGTACACATACTGCATGTATAAGTGCATACATGTACACATATAGTACACTTAAGCACATATGTATACACAGGTACAGAGTACACATGCAATACATATAAGTACATATGTGTACATGTATAAAATGCACATATAGTACACATACGTACATATGTGTACAAGTACAAAGTGCACATATAGTACACGTACATACATATGTGTACAAGTACAATGTGCACTACAAGTACAAAGTGCACATATAGTACACATACGTACATATGTGTACAAGTACAAAGTACACATGTAGTGCATATAAGTACATATGTGTACAAGTACGAAGAACACATATAGTGCATATAAGTACATATGTATAAAAGTAGAAAATAATGACTGCACAAAATTTTTCATTACCATTAGTGTAATTACTGAGAAAAATGAAATTTTTGTGATCTGAATGACCAAGAACTGTCAAATAATAGAGTTAAAGAATATAATTATAAATGAAAAATAATTTCGTGTATGTTTAACGGGAACGTCAGTATGTGATCTCGACGCGTGACAAAACAAAGAGGTCAGCCCTCGATTTCCAAAGCGAAACATTCCGCGAGAGTCGTGCACTTTGACAGGCTCGCGACAATTCTTTATCGACGATTTCTCTTCGGCGTCTTGCTCGTTCCCGAAGACTGCGATATTCTCGCAGAAATTGCACCGCTTTCCGGAAAAGCACTCTCCTCGCGTGGCCGATGACAGTTGTTTCACGGAAATGCACTCGCACGTTCCCGGCGATACGTGTGAACGGTGTTAAAGCGAGACCGAACCGGGTCGACGCTGAAAATTGCATTCGCGTTTACGCTCGCTGCCATTCCTGCGTCACCTTTGCTTTAAAAATCACTTCGAACAGAACGACGCGAGGCGTCGCAACGTCTGAGTGCTCTTTTCCGATAATGCCGCGAGAAACAGGTAAATGCACAGTGCACTCAAAGTTTAGCTTCCATGTATCAACCTCGTCGACGTTTACTTGTAATTTACTGACGATACCGTCGAAGTTTATAAATCCACACATTTCGAGAATAAACTAAAATCCGAATTCCCAATCCTTAAATCACCAAACTGAAAATTTGAAAATTCCAAATTCAGTAATTTACTGATGATATCGTCGAAGTTTATAAATCCACACATTTCAAGAATAAACTAAAATCCGAATTCCCAATCCTTAAACCACCAAACTGAAAATTTGAAAATTCAGTAATTTGAAAGTTCAAAATTAAAAAATTCCCATTCTGGGAAAATCCATATGTGGAGGTGTTTAAAAAGCTCTGTCAAGCACCGAAAGCTGTTGTGAGTGACCGTAAGCATTAAGTTGAAGACGAAAGAAGCAAGCAAGAGGAAGGTGGATCGTTAGCAGTAAACCACCATCACTGCAGGGCAAAGCGTTGTCGTAACGGGGTTCACCGTGACCGTCCATTACTTACGTCGCGTAATATTATAGCTTCCTCATTAGAGAACGTAAGGGTGAACATAAACGAAACTTGTCCCGCGGCCGCGGACTACGGGGGTCACCGTGGCACCGTGTAACGACGACGCTTCGCCACGAACAATCGCTTATTTCTCCTTTTTCCCCTTCTTTTTCTTTTTTCTTCCTCCGCCGTGTTCCTAGGCGAGTGACTAACGACAGACGCTCGCCTCCAATATATACCCTACTTCTCATTCACTTGAACTCCTTCCATTCGTTCTCACATTTTATTTACTCGCTTCTTGCATGGGAACTGTTTGACCCCTCCCTACTGGTTATTTTTCTGTTTTTTTTTTATTATTACTTCCTTGTCAGGTAGGACATCCGAGTATTGTCAAGTTGTTCTTCATTTTTAATAGAAAAATAAGATTAGTTACGTTACTGTTTAAGTGAACATACTGGATTTTAGGAAATTTTGTTCAAAGACATTTTTATTTTTTGAACATCAAATTAAGAATACGTTTGACAAACCATATAGTGAATGTCTATAATGAATTTTCAATTTGATATTAAAACAAGGTATTCCTTTACGCATTTCTTCAAATTTAAAATAATAATTCACTTTCATTCAAATTGCAATTTAAAGACATTTTTCTTTTTAACATCAAATTAAGAATTCATTTGACAAATTACATAGTGAATGTCTATAATGAATTTTCAATTTGATATTAAAACAAGGTATTCGTTTACGCATTTCTTCAAATTTAAAATAATACTTCACTTTCATTTAAATTCGAATTTAAAAGTATCTTTATTTTTTGAACATCAAATGAAGAATTTATTGTACAACTCACACAATGATTATATATAATAAACTTTCAGTTCGATATTTAAAAAAAGGGCCATATGTCTTCGATACTAAAATAGTGGTTCCCAATACAAATTCACTAATTGATAGCAACTGAAATTTAGTCGGACCCCGTAGTTAACACTTCCGGTAAAAAAAAATGTGCAAATGAATTTTTCGAGGGGTTGTAAAGACCGAAAGAGAGAAAGAAGAAGCACGTAAACACGATTTGCAGTCGAGTATGACGAAGCGAAATCGATTTCGAATCGATGCTCGCCCGTTCAAAACGCAGAAGTAATTTATCCCAACGAAAACCGGAAGTCCCAACGGCCGGCAAGCGGAGGCAGCCGAAATTGGTATGCAAAACGAGATAAATCACGCTTACGTCCGCCGCAGCTGCAGCTGCGAAGCACGAATTCGTTCATCACTCGAATCCGCCGGTTTCCTCGGCTGGCCTTCGGTTTTGTATCGCAATCTGAATGCGAAAAATCGACCGTTCAACCCGCCGAATATCCCCCGGATAAACTGTTCGCGGATTAAGAATTCAGCCGGGAAATTGACTCGCGAAAATCGCGAAAATTGCTTCGCACCGTTCACCGAGCATTTCGATAATATCCCAGCCGCGGGGATTGATTTCATTAATTCCCTAGCCGTTTTAATTGTTTCGTTTCACATCGAAAACGTGTTTCTGGATATCGGATTTGATGAACCGCCGATAACTTAACGCGTTCAATGACGCGATGAAAAATGGCTGTACAATCGACCGCGAATCTAGTTTCCCTAGGGACAAAATGACAATCGTAGGAGAGGAGATATTTCGGTCATTGATTTTTAGGGGGTTTTCAAATTTGATGATTTGAGGGTGGATTATGGATTTGAGAGTAGAGGAATTTCGGGAATTTGGGATCTGGGGATTTAGAGATATGGAAATCTAGAGATTTGAGGGTTTAGAAATTTTGAAATGTAGTTTCAGAATTTTGGGGGTATAGGGATTTGGGGACGTAGAGATTTGGGATTCTAGGGATTTGGAAGATTAGAAATTTGGGGACATGTGAATTTGGGGATCTAGGGATTTGGAGACGTGACGATTTGGGATTCTAGGGATTTGGAAGATTAGAAATTTGGGGATGTAGGGATTTTGTGGCGTAGAGATTTGGGACTCTAGGGATTTGAAAGATTAGATATTTGGGACTCTAGGGATTTGAAAGATTAGATATTTGGGGACATGTGAATTTGGAAATCTAGGGATTTGTAAATGTAGAAATTTGAGAATTGAGGGATTTGTGAACCTAGAAATGTGGAAATTTAGTAATTTATGAACCCTAAAGTTTGGAAATCTAGTAATTTTGGAACCTAGAAATTTGAAAATCTAGTAATTTAGGAACCTAGAAACTTGGGAATCTAGGAATTTAAAGATCCTGATATCCAGACTGTCGATTTAAAAATTTAGAATTTTAAGAGTGAAATAGAACTATGACGTCATACCGATAACAAGACCTGTCCATCAATAATAATTATTTCAAATGAACAAAATAAGCGACACAATTAAAATGTATATCTGCTGCACTCACGAGTCTCTAATTATACAGAATGAGTGTCCATCTGCCAGAGATGACACACCGAAAATACAAATAGTCTTATACATGCAAATCGCAGAGCGATGCCGTAGAATGGACTGCTGATGGTTTGTGGAAACGCGATTGGAAGAGGGGAGTATAGTGTTTGCGACTTAATCGAGTGGTACGAGGAAGTTTGATGGGTTTTGGTTAGTTCGGTGAATCTGTGTTCTGCCAGAATTCTCTGTTCATTAGAGATGATATTTTGAGATGGTATTGTCTGGAGCACTTCATTCGGTCCTTGCGATAGCTGAGTACGAGTATTCGCCATTTGCCTGTTGTGGAATGCTGTTTGATTTCTATCGAGGGTGTATTAACCAAATTGTACTTCATTCGTGTATTGAACCATGAATTTATTTTGCAAACAGGGCTTAGGCGTCGAAATTTAATGTTGGGACTTGTTTTTGAGGTTAGATATTGAGATTGGGTAGGATTAGATAGTAGGGTTAGATAGTAAGATTAGATAGTAAGATTAGATAGTAAGATTGGATATGGAGATTAGATAGTACGATTAGATATGGAGATGGTTAGATATTAAGATGTAATATTAAGATCAAATATTAATAATAGATATTAAGATCAAATATTCACGTTGAATATAAAAATTAGATACTACAATTAGACATCAAGATTAGATATTAAAATTACATAATATAATCACATATCAAAATTTGATATTATAATTACACATCAAGATTAGACATTAATATCAAACATCAAGGTTAGATATCAAGATTGAGATAAACATCCTCAGATGAAATTCAGAAAAGCACACTTAGCTTAATATTGTTCAATTATTTCCATTCTTTGATAAAATACGTTCGTCCAACAAAATTAATAAATAAATAGTTAATAAAACAGAATGCATTTATAATAGTCCTATATTATTTTATAATTAAGGAAATGTTGAAATAATGTATTCTTCGTACACGATATTTAAATATCGTGTCAAGCGCAATGGATGATTTTGAATCGAAGCGAAAATTTAATTACGTCAAAGGGTTAAATTCAGAGCAAACGCAAACCGATCCAGGGACAAACAGAGATCGATCGAAGAGACATTGACACATGGAGCTGTTTCCTTCGTCAGCTCGATTGAAGGCATCTTCGGCAAACAGGTAAACGTTCCATAACGAGTGACCACGTGTCAACCGATCCTGTCTAATCTGTGTCGCAACCGTTCGACGAGCCAAGTGTCCAAAATGATCGGTATCGATCGATCCACCACGATGTACGATCGTGATCTCGTACCACAATGTAATCAGCACCTCCTATTTACTTGTCGATACAACCTGACGAATCGAGCCCGAATCGCTCGCCAGAAATTGCTGGGGATATTGGGACAGAGAACACCTTGATATCTCGTCTATTCTGCCCATCGACCGTTCCGACAATTAAGATAATCACCCCTCAAACTCCACGTCATTGGCTGTAGGAATTCGTGCGTTAGAAATTTGGAAATTTTCAAGATTTTGTCATTTAGAAGCTATTCAGAGGCAATCTGAGAATTTCTTTTTAAATTTCTGAAAAATTAAAAATTGAAAAATTCGCTTTTCAAAGTCGGATAAGTTAGAATATTCTACATCAAAATAATTTTGTAAATTATCCCACATCTCACTGGACTCAAAAACAGTAACATTCCACTGTTGTTCATAGCTCACCCCTGAAACTCAAAATAAATCAATAACTATGTAATATATGTATCATATGTATATGTCACACATATACACAAAACAATTATTGGTAAATAGCTTTGTTCCGCACCCGACAACGATGTTTACACTGAAGAGCTAACTTCTTCTACAAATAGCTTTCTGAATCCTACAACGATCAATCGTGAGGTTAGGTTCGAATAAATCAGACTAGGTTAGGTCAAGCTAACTTTCTTCACAAATAGCTCTGTTCCGAATTCAACAACAATCAATCGAGGGAGGTTAAGTTCAGTTAGGTTAAGCTATCTTTCTTTGCGAACAACTTTGTTTTGAATCTAGAATCGGTGGAGGTTAGGTTAGTTGAGGTTAACCTAATCCATCTCTCTGTTCCAGCCCGAAACGAGGTCTATAATTGCTTTACTCCACATGGATTTTGGACATGAAGCTAATCGGTCGAGGGTGTGGCAAGGTAGATTTAAAGCAGTGAATCAATTGATCACCGTCATCATACTATCACAAAGAAATTCGCAAAATAATGTAATAATTCGGTATAGTACCTCACAACACATAAATCACGATTTCTCTTTCTTCCAATTCTTACGCTCCCTCATGACCGATGTCCAGATCCGATCCGTGTCGCAGCACCCTCCTTGCCGCCGTCGTAAATCCCTCTGGGGAAACAGGAGCTCCCAGGTAACCGTGGACATTGTAATCGTATACCACGGACGTGAATATAAGCCCAGCGAACGAGAACCGCCACGTCATTTTTCGTCGTTCGTCAGGAGCTTTTGCCCGGCGAAGCTTCGGTGATTGATCACCCGAGCCTGGGCTCTTTGCGGGTCTGCACTCGCGTGCACCCCGGTTAGGTGCGAACACGAGACCTTCAACGGACGCCAGAGAGAAGTTGAAGCTCGTGGCAGCTTGCTTGTTGGCCTCTGTTAGGGTTGCTTTTTCGATGATGCTCGCCGGACGGGTTGTTATTGTTCGGCGCTGGGAGACGGCGTTGATGTTGCTGATGCAGCAACTACTGCCCTCGCGAGTCCTGTTCGAGGTGTTGCGACAAAAACATACGAATTGTTGTACCGAAACAAAGGCTAGGTAGGAGGTCCCTTGTGGTTTATGGTTAGGTGGGAAGGGAAATTCTATAGGAGTTCACTGTGTGAAATTGACCTGGGGAGATTATAATGGGAGATTGACTGTGATTGATTTGATATGTGAGCTGTGTGGAGTGATGTGGGATGTTTATGGGGTTTTTGTTTTGATGGTGAGTTTATTGAGTGCTAGGGGAATTGGGTATTTGGGGAAGTGAAATATTGGGGAATTGCGAAGTTGGGGAATTGGGAATTTAGGGAAGTGAGATATTGGGGAATTGCGAAGTTGGGGAATTGGGAATTTGGGGAATTGGGAATTTGGGGAATTGGGAATTTGGGGAATTGGGAATTTGGAGAAGTTGAAATTTGGGGAAATGAGAATTGGGAATTGGGGAATTGGGGAATTAAGGAATTTTTAACGGAATTGGGGAATTGGGGGAATTGGAAATTGGAGGAATTGGGAATTTAGGGAATTAGAAATTGGGTAAATGGGAATTGGGGGAATTAGGAATTGAAGGAATTGGGAATTGGGGGAATTGGGAATTGGGGGAATTGGGAATTGGGGGAATTGGGAATTGGGGGAATTGGGAATTGGAGGAATTGAGAATTGGGGGAATTGAGAATGAGGGGAATTGGGAATTGGGGGAATTGGGAATTGAGGAATTGGGAATTGGGGGAATTGGGAATTGGGGGAATTAGGAATTGGGGGAATTAGGAATTGGGGGAATTGGGAATTGAGGAATTGGGAATTCGGAATTGAGGAATTGGGAATTCGGAATTGAGGAATTGGTAATTTAGGGAATTGAGAATTTGGGAAGGTGGGAATTAGGGGAAGTGGGAATTTGGGGAAGTGGAAATTTGGGAATTTGGTGAATTCGGAATTAGGAATTTAAGGAATTTGGAATTTGGATAATTGAGAATTTAGGAATTGGGAATTGGGAATTTGGGAATTTAGGAATTTGAGAATTTGAGAATTTGAAGATTTCGGTATTTGGGAATTTGTGAATTTGGTAATTTGGAATCTTGAGTAATTAGAAATTTGGGGAATGGGGAGTTTAAGAATTTGGAGCTTGAAAAAATTACAAAATCCAAACTTTTGAAAACTAATAACTTATAAATAAAAAAATTTAAAGTATATTTAAGAACTCTAATTCAAAAATTGATAAATATAGCGATTCAAAAATGTGAGAATCTCAACTTTTCCAAAATCTGCCCAAAATTTGCATGTTCAATGAAAGTTCATTTTCCTTAATAGCATTCCATATCTTTCACCCGGAAGGCAATGATTGATACAATGATAGACATCGTCCTGGTAGCATGCAAATGAATGACACGACGCTAGACACGAAATTGGTAAACATGCAAATGATCAATGTAATCGTGCAGCATATTTTATTAAAAAATTCTTAGTTTTATCTTGATTTTCAAATGCGACGTTACTGCAGCGCATACATATTTATAAACATTTTATCTTGCATTTCTTTGACTAGCTTGCACCTTTAATCTTTTACTGCTTTTATTTAGCTGTACGTTTTTTAATTTATGTATAACTCGGATGTTCGCTGCAAGTTGCAACTGAAAGATTTAAATAAAAGATGTTTGCCTTATCGTACATTTTTTAGACCGTGATTTTCAAACAAAATGGAGTATCTCTGTTCAGTTTCTTCTTTTCTTGTCATGTATTTAATTCAACGTGATGTGCTTTGTATACAGCTTGGATAAACAATTTTGTTTTTCAATTTGCTAATTAATTACAGAGAAATATGTATCTTTGGTCGAGGAAAAGTTGGTGAACAAGGAATGTTTATTTATAAGTTTATACATTTATTTATCTACTTATTTATTTGCCTATTTTCCTACTTGTCTATTTGTCTACTTATCTATTTTTCTATTTGTTTATTTGTCTACTTATCTATTTTTCTATTTGTCTATTTTCCTACTTGTCTATTTGTCTACTTGTCTATTTGTCTACTTGTCTACTTGTCTATTTGTCTACTTGTCTATTTGTCTACTTGTCTATTTTTCTATTTGTCTATTTTCCTATTGGTCTATTTGTCTATTTCCCTATTGCTCTATTTGTCTATTTGTCTATTCATCTCTTTGTCTATTAATGTATTTAACTATTCACCTACCTGTTTATGTATTAATTCATCTACTTATTCCCTTACTTACACACATGTTTATTTTTCTGAAATTATTTAAGTGATAATCTAGCAGATAAATATTTATAAAATAATTTTTATATCCTCCAAGGAAGACTAGAATTCTGCTAACATAGTAGAGCCCATTCGTCGAAGGGAGAAGAAAAAGTTGATGCTATTTATCCAGGAAACGGTGCGCCTGCTCGCATAAATAAAACACGTTGCAAAAGGGTTCGTTATATTTCTTCTTTTTTCCCTATTTCATTTTTCGCAAGATTCCACCTCGAAAAACAAATTCTTGCGAAATTCACGCTTCTGCTCTGCAACAGAAGTTCGCGACGCGCAGCGCTGATTTATTTTCCCGCTCGCAAAAGTGCGAATTCCTCGGCTACCCTTCGCAGTTAGTAAACGAGTAACTCGCGACGAGTGATAGGCGAGTTTATCTTGTGCGTTGCATAGCTGACACGCGAATATCCTGCATGATCCCGAAACAAGTGATCCCGAAGAGAAATGTAGATCCACGTATATTTCCGTCGACGCTGTAAATTCTACCATTTTCTATAGGAAACAAAACTCGACCCATATGCGTTTATGCGATAAATAAACAGAATAAATTTCACGTCGATTCTTTCTATCGTATCGACCTTACGTTTCTAGTTATGCCGAAATAACCATCGTTAACGATTCATTTGTCGTACGAAATTTTACGGAAAACGAGCTGAATATTTATAGTGGTAATTCGATGGCCAGGGACTGTTTAACGTAATTATAAATTATGTAACGTAACTTAATTTATAATTATGTAACGTAACTTAATTTATAATTATGTAACGTAACGTTTTTGTATCGATCGAACAGGTATGTTTCATTTCTTGTAACACAATCTACAAATCCTGAGAAGCGGACAGAAGAAAGGGGGTTGATAGTTTGCGAGAAAATTCTTATCGGTAGCCCGAGGGTGCAGCATAAAAACGGCCTCTTATCCTCCGCGTAAACGACTATCTGTATCCATAGAATAAATAGGTTTTTCTCTCCCGAAACTCCCATTAAGAAAGCTAATATTTTTCCGCGTGAGTCTCGCCTGTCGCCCCGTTTTATATTGGCTTCTACCTGTGGGGCATTTTTACGAAATGGCCAATTTGTTCTGACCAACGTCTCCCTTCTAAACGTACATTAATTGCTAATTGCTTATTACCTCGAAAAATTAACTCTTTAATTATTGCGTTTCGGATGTTCCTGTTAGGGAGGATTATCTTAAAAAATAATTAATAATGTAACTCATAATGTAATTCAGAAATGAAAAAATAAATGGTAAAACATAAATTGATATTTTTGATATTTCTTATATTATTGGTACTTTATTTCAATTATATTGTTGATGTCATTGATATTACTGATATTATTGATTTTATTGATCTTATTGATATTATTGATATTATCGATATTATTGATCTTATTGATATTATTAATTTTATTGATATTATTGATCTTATTGATATTATTGATATTATTGATTTTATTGATTTTATTGATATTATTGATCTTATTGATCTTATTGATTTCATTGATCTAATTGATCTTATTGATCCTATTGATCTTATTGATCTTATTGATCTTATCGATCTTAATGCAAACAAGAGTTATAAAATACCAGAATTTTATAGATATATAGAAAAATAGTTAATAAAAAATTCTCTAACAGTTGCCTACTAAATTATTACTCAAATTAGGGCAACCATAAATTTCTCAAACGCAAATTCTAGCTACAGAAGGAATCTAAATCAACGCAATATGTAACCACAGAATCAACCCTTCAACTAGAGATCCAAGATTACACTCTATACCCTTGAACAATCTTGATTACTGATTAACGAACCAGTATAAAGGACACACTTTGATTATCCCGGATATCTGGAGCAGTTCAAATACCATAAATCCAGGAATCTCTATACTCTACGTATGTCGACAGATCGGTTAACATAACCTCAATCGAGAGCTCTATAAATGTGCCAAACTTCAGATGTCTCTTATTTACATTAACTGAGCAAGTATTTGAGTTGTGAAATGTAATATCTGAGTATATAACAATTGCTCTAAATTGTAAATTACAATATGCAGTTATAAAATTAATTTCGCACCCCTTTGACTATACTCGTGCTCTTATTCACCCGTGTTTTTCGTAAATAATTCGAAAATGAAGCATCAAACTCTATTTTTGTTAAGAAAAAAATTATTTAGAGTTACGTCAGCTATAACAGCTTTCGTTTGAAGGAAGTAATACTAGTGAAACCCTGTATATCATTCCTCTGAGGCACTCCACAGTCACAAACTATCACTCTGAAACTTTCAACAAATACTACAAATGTACCACCACAAATTGAATACAGCTCTAAATTAATATCATAATTAACAGCTTAGATGTTTGAAATAGTCAGTAGATTAAACTTTAACCAAAAGTTTAATGCATGAAACTTGAATAGAATTACACGAAGAAATCTCAGATGTATTAACTACAATTACCCTAAATTCTGGAGTCTAAAGTTTGTAGTTCGGAGTTTAAACTAACGTGATACAACCACAGAATCGATCCGCAGACCTGAAAGCACACATTCAAGATCACAGAAGACGCACCCTATACTCCTGAACAATCACCCTGATCACCCATTAACGAACCAACACGACAGGTCACAGTTAACTCGATAGACCAGAAACGACGAACAGGGAAATCCAGAACAGAATCGAGTGTACAGGTGTGAATAGAGGGAGATACGGGTGCTAAAGTGCTAGTCTATGTGCACCCTATGGCACCCTATAGCACCCTTATGTTTGGAATATGTGTGGTGATGGTGCAGCAATACAAACAACCACTGCTGGCGGATTATAGTGGTGATACGAGGGATAGCATAGAGGTGTAGCTTCGCGAGAGCATGTGTTAGGAAATTTTGGAATTAGAGAATTACAAAATTTGAAAATTTGGGAATTCGAGAATTTAGGGATTTGAAAATTTGGAAATTCGAGAATTTAGAGATTCGGAGGTTTGGGAATTTGGGGATTTGGGGATTTGGGAATTTGGAGAATTAGAGATGTGAAAGTTTGGGGGTTTTGAGATTTTGAGATTTAGGGATTTGGGGATTTAGGGATTTGGGGATTTGAGGATTGGAGGCTTAGAGATTTGAAGATTTGAGGATTTGGGAATTTGGAGATTTGGGGATTTGGGAATTTGCAGAATTAGGGATTTGGGGATTTTGAGATTTTGAGATTTGGGGATTTGCAGAATTGGGGATTTAGAAGGATTTAGTGATTTGGGGATTTGGAGGCTTAGAGTTTTGAGGATTTGGGAATTTGGAGATTTGGGGATTTGAGAATTTGGAGGTTTGGGTATTTGGGTATTTGGGTATTTGGGGATTTGGAGATTTGGAGATTTAGTGATTTGGAAATTTAGATATTTGGACATTTGGAGATTTAGAGATTTGGAGATTTGGAAATCTAGAGACTTAGAGATTTGAAGATATGAAGATTTGGAGGCTTAGAGATTTGGAGATTTGGAGATTTGAGGATTGGGAATTTGCAGATTTGGGGATTTGGAGATTTAGAGATTTAGAGATTTAGACATTTTGAGATTTGGAGAGTTGTAAATTTGGGATGTTGGAAATTTGAAAATTTGAGAATTACAGACGTTGGAAGTTTAAGAATTTGGGGAACTCGGATCTTTGGAATTTCGAGATACAAGAATTGGGGATCCAGAAATTTAGGAATTTAGGAATTTAATCTTTAGGGATTTAGGACTTCCAAATTTGAAAATTTAAGAATTTGTGTGTCTGAGTATTCGTAAATACAATAATTAAAAAATTCTAAAATTTAGACCTTTGTAAACCTTTGTAAACTAAAGAATTCATAAATTGATCATTATTTTACATCTAAAAATGTGTAAATTTACAAATTGCAGATTATTTATTTTAAATTGCAGATTTGAACATCTAGAGATATGCAAATGCACAACGACCAAAACTTCGCCAAAAACACCCCACCTCACAAATAGCAGATTATTTATTTTAAATTGCAGATTTGAACATCTACAGATATGCAAATTCATAAGGATCAAAACTTCACCAAAAACTACCCCCGTCACAAATGAAAAACGTTGCAAACACATCCCAGTCCCCACAACGTATCAAAAAACCTTCATCTTGATCATAAATAAGATCAGCGAGACACAGTGGAAAAATAGTATAATCCAATATGATATTTATCGTGTACGTATCCGTTGAACCACCAATCGTGTACCGTGTGACACAAACGATCACTCGTGTCTGTCTCGAAGGTGGCAGCCGGCACTTCCCGCGATATATCGAACGATACGATGTCGAGGCTCTATCTCAGCTTCGGCTCCGCTTCGAGTCCGCTTCGGCTCGGCGTCGCTTCGTATCTACATGCGCCGCTTAGCGAGGAGTTACGATCGGCTACCAGTTTCTAGCAGCTTGAGAGAGGTTTGCGTGGAAGTTTATGCGGGATGCGGCGCATTGTTTCAGCCTTGGTTGTCTGCTTTCTGCTTCAAGTCGCGGCAGGCGAGAAAATTAATCGAGCCTGTCCGCTCTCCAGCCGATAACGGCTCGAGAGAGCGAGCGTTTTTGGCCGCGACTCTGACTACTGAAATTTACTCGATGCACGTCGATATTGAACGTCGATCGACTGCTTTTTTTTTTCCTCTTCTTTATTTTTCGTTACACGACTCGAATCGGCTGCGATTCAGCTCGCGGAGAGGAACTGCTGATGCGGCGGAACCTCTCTGGTTAAATTTCAACGGGCATTGTGAAACGTTGTAGTTTTTGTTAAATATTTCATGAAGCATCGAACCTTCGTGTAATATCTATCGGTTCTCGATATATCTACGGAGTTTTATTGAAATTCACCCTGTAATGCTTTCGGAGCATGGAGGTTCTGTTAACGAATTCATTCGTGGAAATTATTTCGTAATTTTATCATACTACATTGTCTTCGTTAGCTTTGGTATACTTAGCTCAAATAATAATTTTGTTCGACGGATATTTTCAAATATGTAGTTTGGTACATTAAATTTTAAGATGGAGGATGTAAACAGTGGCAGCCATTTTGATTTCGGGTCAAGCTTGTTAATTTTTAAACGCTTCAATGCATGTACAAAGAGTTTGCTTCATTCTATGTACTCTATTATATGTCATATATACAGCATGTCATATATAAAGCATTAAAAAGAAAGAAGTACATATATGTATTTGATGTTTACTTTGTGATGTAGAACAGAATTAAGTTGAAGCGAACAAAAATGATATTTATAAACTAAATAAACTAAGTTTATTCTACAATTGTACTATTTTTTGGCTTATATGTGACTTCAAGTGTATGTGATGAAAATACGAGTTACTTTTAAGATAACCTAAAATGCATAAGTTCTTAACCTCAACTTTCTCTAACCTTATACACCTCGAGAATAAAATCTAAAACTACAAATATCAAAATTTATAATCTTTGCAATTCTATACATTTGACTGAGAGTACAAATTTCAAAATCTGAGACTACAAATTTAAAAATGATGAGAGTTTATAGAGCAAGCTACAGAAATGCACATCGTAGCAACGCGAAGCAAATAATAAATTTAAGTTAATAAACGAAAAACGTAATGAGTAGAAAATAAGCAGAGAGTAAATAGCAACAGGATCAAGTAGTTAACGGATGAAAGACTTCCATTTATTAAGGTAGTAAATATTACAAGATTCCCTCAAGATATTTCTACAAGTTTACGAAAGAAAAGTCTCGTCCGGTAATCAGTCTTATGAAGCTCGTTTAACAAGTTTCATAAGCAACGTACAACTTCCGACAACTTTATACGGTTGTAATTTATACACCCGATAATTCCTTCTACCGAAACAAGAAAAGCTGCACACTGTTCTGTCTGTCTTGTATCTTGATGCGTTTATACGCAACAGAGAGGATTAGAGTTTCAGGTAGCTTCTGCTTTCAGTACTTGAGGCATCGTCAAGATGCATCTAATCTATTCATGCATTAAGTAAAACGCCAAGGAGGATCGTATTGAATACGCGCAATTAAACTTGTTTGGAAAAATTATTTTTATTTTTGTGTCAGTTCAATTGATATTTCTACGTGATATTTTATGATGATTGGAAGTTTTGTGCTTTTTTGCAAAATTATTTTCTTTAGGTTTTTGAAGTTCATGGAATTTCAAGGTGAAGTTTGACGATTTAGTACTTATTGAATTTGCTGTTGAGTTTTGGACTTTTGTAATTTCCAAATTCCTAAATTTCCAAGTTCCTAAATTTTCCGATTGCTAGGTTATCAAATTCCTAAATTTCCAAATCCCTAGGTTACCAAATTTCTAAATTTCCAAATCCTCAGGTTACCAAATTTCTAAATTCCCAAATTTATATATTCACAAATCCCTAGATTACTAAATTCTTATATTAACAAATCCCTAGATTCCCAAATTCTTATATTAACAAATCCCTAGATTTCCAAATTCTTATATTAACAAATCCCTAGATTCCCAAATTCTTATATTCATAAATCCCTAGATTCCCAAATTCCTACATTACCAAATTCAAAAGTTTCCAAATACCAAAATTGCCAAATTCCTAGATTCCCAAATTCTTATATTCAGAAATCCCTAGTTTTCCAAATTCTTATATTCAGAAATCCCTAGATTCCCAAATTCTTATATTCAGAAATCCCTAGATTCTCAAATTCTTATATTCAGAAATCCCTAGATTCTCAAATTCTTATATTCAGAAATCCCTAGATTCCCAAATTCCTACATTACCAAATTCCAAAATTTTCAAATTCCAAAACTTTCAAATTTCAACATTTCCAAATACCAATATTTCCAAATTCCTAGATTGTCAAATTCTTATATTCACAAATCCCTAGATTATCAAATTTCAAAATTTGCAAATTCCAAAATTTCCAAATTCCTAGATTGATAAATTCCTAAATTTTCAAATTCCCAAGTTACCAAATTTCTACATTATTAAATTCTTAAATTTTCGTAATTCTAAATTACCAGATTCCTAAATTTCCAACTTCCTAATTTCCAAATCCCAAAATTAGCAAGTTAATTTTGGTACTTCCCAGTTATCAATTACCAAAATTTCTACATTCTTCAATTTCCAAATTCTGAGATGAGCAATTTCCAAAATTTCTATATACTTAAATTTCCAAATTCCTAAATTACAAAATTAATACCAACTTCAAATTTACCAAATTCTTATCCCACTCCCAAATTCCTAAATTCTTCAATTCCCAAATTACCAAATCACCAAATTCTCAAATTTCTTGAATTTCCAAATAACTCTTACATTTCTAAATTTCCACATTTCCAATCTCCAAAATTACCAAAATCCTAAACTTGAAATCCAAAACCATGACTACAATATCAACACTAAAACATCCACGAACTGAATAAATTGTACCAACCTCCTGCAAAAAACACGAGAGATTTCTATCGTTACAGAAATCAATAGGCAACTCTCCTATCCTCAACTGATTGTTCCAAACATTAATAGTCCCTCGAATAATTTACGAGCCGACATGATTTAATATTACGAAACACACAGTCGTGAAAGTGTTAAGAAACCGAAGCCGTTTAAAGGCAAAAGCTACCGTCAACGCTTCCCTCTCTACCATGATGAATAGCGAACTCGGTGCAATCTAAAATCGCGTCGATCATTATCCGTGTGCACGCCTCTCGAATTAACTTCGTAAATCAGCTTGAAATACGTTTACTGTTCGCGGCTTCGACGAGCATCTTCAACTACCTGGTCGGTTAGTTACGATCCACGATGTTGGAGTTACTTCAACGTTGTGGCTGAAGAAAAAAGGAGAGACTGTATTTTACGTCGACCAGATCAGCAGGTGATTCAAACGCTAATAACGGAAGGCGTAACGAAGAATAGACTCGTGATTTCCACGTGCTTTGCAGGAAAAAATATTAATCTCACTTTCAGTTAAGTATTAAGTACGAATCGAAGAAAATCGCAGGGCTATTTTTCTGTGTCATGAGTTAATTTATGGTATACCGTTTTCACTTCGTAATAAATTGTTTTAATTTGTATGTTGTTTTAACTTCTAGTACATTGTTTTAATTTTTAGCATGTTGTGTCAACGTCTAGTACATTCATTTCAATTTTCAGTAAGTTGGTTTAACTTCTAATAAATTGTTTTAATTCTTAGTACAATGTTTTAACTTCTAATAAATTGTTGTAACTTCCAGTAAATTATGTTAACTTCCAGTACATGGAGTTAACGTTTAGTACATTGTTTTATCTTCTACTAAATTGTTTTTAGTTTTAGTAAATTACATCTACTTGTTCGAAGATGTAGGAATAAATTCTGGAACATGACAAAACACGTTAAAATAACGTTTTATTCGATGAATTATATATAATAAAATGTGTATATTTAATTGTGATAATTGTAGCCAAAGTTGTAGTGTAATATAAAAACATTTTCTTGTAATTAAAGCTATCCTACATTGCGAATTTTCATGAAAATGTCCAAGTTTCAATCAGAATAAGCGAAGTAGCGTTTTATCCAGGTAGTTGGAGATGTTCGTAAATTATCCACGTCTGCGGGAATCGACTGAAAATTTGTAAACGACTACCGAGACAGATAGAAGCTGTTAAATTTACCGAGAAAAAGAATCCCAGTCGTCGGTCGCACGTAAATAGCAGTTCAGCGACGTTAGGGCGAAAAGAAAGAGAAGATTTCAGGGTGTAGTGCAGTCTACTTGAGTAAGTAATGGGCGGAGAGTGGCTCCGTTCGTCTTCTGTAAAGTGGACGCCCGGGGTAAATGCGTTGAACCACCCTCAGGACTTGGTTTCACATCTACAACTTCCTACATATGCCACCATTGATACCGTTTTTTCAACTTTAATCAAGTTTCTTTTCATCGCATCAAATACACATCAATCATGTCGATCTTCGCATTGTTTTTACCGATATCAACTTCAGGTTCTATGATATATTGCGATAATCGAGTTGAAATAGCTGCTTTATTCTGTCATAGTAATCTTATGCATACATATGATAAATTTGAAGTTTTATATTATATTAATTCGGACATGTACATATGTGCCCCTCAGAAGTTTAATTAAGGTCTCCTATCTACATTAACACATTGATCAGCTGTAATATTGTATCCAAATTAATTCTAAAATCAAGGAAGAATCCTTCCAGGGTATTTTCATAGTCGTACTTTCAAATGTGTAACTTATGAACATATGCGTAATTTGAACATATGTCTCCTTCAGAAATTTAACTAACCTCTTCTATTTATATTAACACATTGATCAGCTGTAATATTGTATTCAAATTAATTGTAATATCAAGGAAGAATCCTTTCAGGGTATCTTCATGGTTGTGCTTTCAAATGTGTAACAAACATATGAACATATGTGTAATTTGAACATATGTGTCCTTCAGAAATTTAACTAAGTTCTTCTATTTACATTAACACATTGATCAGCTGTAATATTGTATCCAAATTAATTCTAAAATCAAGGAAGAATCCTTCCAGGGTATTTTCATAGTCGTACTTTCAAATATGTAACATATGAACATATGTGTAATTTGAACATATGTCTCCTTCAGAAATTTAACTAAGCCCTTCTATTTACATTAACACATTGATCAGCTGTAATATTGTATCCAAATTAATTCTAAAATCAAGGAAGAATCCTTCCAGGGTATTTTCATAGTCGTACTTTCAAATATGTAACATATGAACATATGTGTAATTTGAACATATGTCTCCTTCAGAAATTTAACTAAGCCCTTCTATTTACATTAACACATTGATCAGCTGTAATATTGTATTCAAATTAATTCTAAAATCAAGGAAGAATCCTTCCAGGGTATCTTCATAGTTGTACTTTAAAATGTATAATGAATATATGAACATATGTGTAATCTGAACGTATGTGTTCTTCGGGCGTTTAATTAACCGCGTTTCAAATGTATTTCATTTCACAATTTCAACAATCCGACTGATGCTTTGTCGGCCGAAGATTTATCGCGCATTGAAAGCTTTTTCCTTCTCGCGAGGGACATTATCCTTCACGAAGGCAAAAGAGAGAAAGATGCTTTGCCCTCACAATGGATTCCTTTGTCCGATCTAATAACACTGGATATCGGGGCTACCCTCCCGTATCCGTCGATCGGGTCACGAACAACCACGTCGCGATACAATAATACGTCCGATCGTTTTCGATAATGCCGAGGAGAGAAGAAACGCGAGAACCCTTCGATGATTTAGCACGTATATTCCCTGTTTGGAAATGTAAGCGCCATTGAAAAATTCATTTGGTCGTCATACTCCTTCGATGACTCTTGAGTCATGCATGAGAAAAACCACTTGCTTTTCATTCGAACATTTCTTGCTAATAGTTATTCTTTAATAGCATGATTCGAGGTTATTCAAATAATTGCACTGAATTTACACATCGTTAAGGTGTAAGATTAACATTAACTATACCATCAAAACTGTTTTTATCAAATTTTTTCAAATCAGTTCGCACATTTCTCATTTTAAATTACAAAGTTTGTTAAGATTTTCTTAACTCTACGTTGCCTTTGACAGAAATTAATATGTAAATTCTTCTGTAAATTGTTTATTTTTCTACTTTATTTTTCAAAATTTACGTGCATTATAAATCCGTACAGTTAGTGTTAACATATTAATAGAACATTGGGAATATCTGTGATGTTACGTTAATTAATCAGCAATTGATTGGATTCTATTGGAAACATAAATTTAACATGTGACAGTAGCGGTCGGCAGGTGAACTAATAAAAATGGCCGCCGTGTACCTTTGACGTTCTAAATAAGCGTTATTGTATTTGTGTAAAGTGATAAAAGAGGTCAAAGCGCTTTCAACAACGTTGGGTAACATTTTAATTGTTTTCAGCAATCTTTCTTCATAAAGTCTTTGTAATAAAATCGTTATATTTGTATATGACAACCATTATATTTTTATTTTATGCACCAACGCCCTTTTAACCTCAATAGCGCTTATCCATTCTTTTCTTTCCAATCATATGAAATTTATGTGTTCTTTTATTTTGACAATGTCACTTTCAATTATTTATTTACATACAATAATAAAATAAATAAGGAATTATTAATATGAATCGTTAGGATACGTTAAAGTATTCACATTTAAGTCATTAAGAACAAAAATAAAATAAATGATATTAAAGATAAAATGCACATGAAGGTCTTGCAAATGATTTTTTAAGAACTTTCAATAACCATTTCCAAGTGGCTACAAGATCGCTTTGTCTAGCAAATAACAGTAAACGCCGCGAAAAACGAAATGGAAATCAGAACGCGTCGTTAAACTCGGGAAACTACCCCTCAGCTTTACTTACAACTTTCTCACCCCTCGACTTTATATCTCGCCACCGTTTCACCCCTTGCCGTCTTCGCGAAACGTCACAACGCGCGAACAAAAAGCCTCGCCACCCCCTTGTGGCACCCGTATTTCCCAACAGCAAGCCACCCCTGTTCGCCACCCTTCGCATTATTGCGGTTTCCTTGTGCAAACGAAAATACCCTGCAACTCGCTCGACGGAATTTATTTCGCAGCCCCATTGACTACGGAAAGAAACGTGTTTCTTTGGGAGGCCGTTGCCTCGCGAGCATGGCGAAATACGCTTTCACGAAACAAGCTAGAAACGACCGTAAGATTTGTTGTACTGGAAAATGAAGTTAGAGCTTTGTTAAGTATTTTTTTTCCGGGCTCAAGAGTGTTGGAAAATTGCGAGTAGTTTGTTTACCTCTTCTAACTGAGAGCTTCGGAGAGGGATTAAACCTTCAAGGGTGGATACTTTGAACGAGGATTGCACAAGGATTTTTATTCTCAAGAATGGTCATCGAGTTTAAGATCAAGTGTAATTGTACAAAGCACCTCTATTTTAGTTTCATTAGTATGTCTTTCAAATTTACTGTACATTTAAAATAAAGTTTTTGTAATTGAAGATAGCACTTCTGTATTTTAGTTTGATTAGCACAAGTTGTTATACGACTTCAAACTTATTATACGTGTATTTAAGGTTATGTAATTATAATTGCACGAGACACCTTATTTTAAGTTCACTGTCATAATATGTCGCAGTATTTCAAATTTATTACATACATTTAAAATAAAGTTTTTGTGATTGAAGAAAGCAGCTCTGTATTTTAGTTTGATTAATACAAGATGTCATACGACTTCAATTTATTATATGTGTGTTTAAGGTTATATAACTATGATTGGAGGAGGCACCTGTGTATTTTAAGTTCATTGTCATAATATGTCGTACAACTTCAAATTTATTAGACATATATTTAAGGTTAAGTAACTGTGGTTGGACGAAGGACCTGTGTATTTTAATTTCATTGTTATAATATGTCGTACAACTTCAAATTTAATGAACATATATTTAAGGTTAGGTTACTATGTCTGGACGAGGTACCTATGTATTTTAATATGATTAAGTGATACATTTGTTCGAAATAAAATTATGTAAATCTTCTGAAAGGATTATTTAATGATTTTAGAATTAAAGTAGGTAACAGTGCAATAAGTTGACGAGAATTATAAAAATGATGATCGTGTAATATTTCGATTCACGAGTTATATTTGAAGAAGCAAAGAAAAGTTTAATCGAAAGTTGAAATAAAATGTATTTAGAAACAGGAAGGTTTAAATACAGTTTCTCCGTTGGATGAAACGTTGAGAGGATATCGTTCATCGGAGGGTTTCAATAAAAAAGTTTTTCGATCAAGAACTTCCAGTAGTTTAATTAGCGTTAATTCATCACGTACTGTCGAAAAAGTAATTACAATCTACAAACAGGTAATACCTAGATAGAAACGAAGCTCGAAGTTTCACAAGCACTCGATAAATTAATCGGTAAAAATATTCACAAAGAGACGGCCCGAAACGATCGAGTTGAATTTCATTTTCGGCAAGTATCGTCGAATAAGTGCAATAAAAATAATGAAAATTTCATGGGAATTATAAAGCCAGACTGAATTATCGGCACCGTGCAGAGAATTCAGCGAGGCAAATACTTGACGTTAACGGGGAAATTCTGTTTAATAAAAAGCAACGCGAAGTTAAATTAGCTTTCTGAAGTTGCAAAAATTGACGGAAGTTAAAATCACGATGCGAAATGTTGTAGCCGATTCTGAACGGTCGATATTTTAACGAGACGGATTATGTCGCTTTGAAAGCTTCCGTTTCTTGACGCAGCCAACAATCGAATTAGATCGATCATGAAATGGAAGGCAATTAAAACTGCTCGATTTCGAGCAAATGTAACGAAACCGACTGCAATCACAAACTGAAATGCCACTCACCGCAGCTGCGCCATGGAAACCCGTCACTACCTTTCGCTTCAAATATTCAATTACATAACTAGCCACCCTTGAAAATTGATTGGCGGACAATTACCGGCCAGAATGAATATTGCACTCCCCAATGTCATAATTAAACCGGACCTCAACACTGGGCGCGAGGATTTGGTAATTATATGCGAATTTTATTGTCACTTAACGCTAATCAATTTACTACTTGAGTGAAAATTATCTAAAAATAATTGTATTCCCATAAAAAAAGGAGTCCATATTATTAATATTAGGGGATGTATTAATTGTATAAATAAGTTGTTTTCGATCTGCGAATTTTAAAAATCTTCAAGAGTATTTACACATTTCGAAATTTACAATAGAACATGTTCGTAAATTTACAAATTTTGAGATTTAGAAATTCACACATTTTGTCATTTTCAAATCAACATGTTTTCAAACTTCTAAATTAAAAAATTTACAAACATTGAGATGTTCTCAAAGTTTTCGAGAGAAAATTAGAAATCAATACATTTCAAAAATTTTTATTGGAATACAGTACATTCCTAAATTTCCAAGAATTGAAATATTGAAATTAAGAAATTAAAAAATTCCAAAACATAGAAATCTTTTATTGCCACGAAGATAAGTGCTACGCGCAAAATTACCACGCGATATATTGTTATAAGTACATTGCCATGCATGATATCGTTACGAGTGGAATTGCAGCGCGATATATTACCACGGGTTATATTGCCACGCATTATATCGCCATGGATGGAATTGCCACGCGCTATATCGTCACGCATGGTATCGCTACTAATGAAATTGCAACGCGTGGAATTACAGCGCGTTATATTGCCGCGCGTTATATCGCCACGCATTGTACCGCCACGAGTGGAGTCACCACGCGCTATATCGCCACGCATCATACTATCACAAGTGGAATTTTAACGCGTGGAAGTGCATCGCGTTATATTGCCACGCGTTATATCGCCACAAGTAAATTTGAAATCCGTGGAGTTACCACGCGCTATATCGCCACGCATGGTATTGTCAAAAATGAAATTGCAACCCATGGAGTTACCACGCTCTATATCGCCACGCGTTATATCGCCGCGCTCTATATCGCCACGCGTTATATCGCCGCGCTCTATATCGCCACGCTCTATATCGCCACGCGTTATATCGCCGCGTGTTATATTGCCATGAGTGGAATTGCAGCCCGAAGAGTTGCCACGCGCTATATCGCCATACAGAGTATCGTCACGATTGCAATTACAATGCGTGGAAATGCCACGCGTTTACCTCGCATTATATCGCCACGAGTGCAATTACCACGCGTTCTATCGCCACAAATCGTATCGTCACGAGTGGAATTGCGACGTGTAGAATTGCAACAGATGGAATTGTCACGCACGATATTACCACGCATTATATAGCCAGAGGTATGATTATCACGCTATATCACCATAAAGCGGTTCATCATGAAGGGAATTGCTACACGGGGAATTGTTACAAACTGCATCATCATGATTGGAATTGTCTCGTGCTACATCGCCATGCATTATATCACGCACTAAATCATTACACGTGAAATCGGTACGTGTTGTATCTCGAAAGTGATATTACAATTTGATACGATACATTTGTAGCCAGTGTAAATTAACGAATTAAGCCTATCATTAACTCCTATCATTGTACTAATTTATATTACAATAATTTACTTCAAAGTTTAACAGAGTTTTTTGTATTTTTTTGGTGGAGTTCAAACGTAAGTTTAGCATAATATTTTCGGGTAGGTATGTTGTGCGTTGAGTGCACGTTGTTCTCCACCTCCGCAGATCGTTCGTCAACGGTCGGACAGGTTTTCGGGCCCGTTGTAATTTGTATCAATTCAACTACAGTTAAGCCTCGACTAACGAGCGACTGTCCGACATGAAAAATTATCGGCGATCAATAAAAATCCGCGGAAATAAAGGCATTGTATATTCTGCAAAAATATATTTTGTATCGCTGTTCGCGCTCGCTGGCGGTGATAAATTGTTGTACCAGCAGGCAATCGTTACAGCTGCCAATAATATTAATTCTTTTGCACGGGAATCGTGCTTTTCGTTTTGATTATGTTTCATTTTTTCGTGTTTAATATACTCGGGATGAGAATTTTATTACAAGATGATTTTTAAGAGTTTTAATACGTTTTCATTTTTATAAAATATAAATGACTGATTAGTTCTCCTAAGACCATCTAAATTTTCATTAAATCATCACAAGTCTGAAAAATCCGAACTCAAACTGAAACATTTTTTACTACGTCCTGAAGAACAAGACGACTTATTCGATAACAACATGGGATTTCTAAGAAATTTTTAACTAAATGTTCCGAACAGAGAAAAACGGGGACGGATAAGAGAAGAGAGGATTTATCCCGTGAAGAAAGGAATAAAATCAAAACATTAGTTGCTAGGAGAAATACAGAATACGACCCGGTATCGGAGGGAGTTTCATAGAAACCATAAATCCGCATGACGGTGAAATATTGTGAAAAAGTAAGAGGACACAGCGGAAGTCTCGAAGGAACGGTAAGTGACGCTATTTCTACGTCGGAGTAAATGTGACTTTGGTTTTAAAAATATGTTCTCCGAAGAATAATATTAATGAAAAGAAAAAATGTAATAATAAAATTTATCGTAACAAACAATAAATGCAAATATTTCGTTCTCCTAAAATCTTTTTCTACTAGCTTTTCATTTTTCAAGATAAATTTGAAATATACAATAAAGTTTGGAAAAAATTATTCTTAGGTCCCTGTATCTTTAAGTTTTGTATACTCTTAGATCACTGTATCTGTAGATCTCTGTTTCCATATTCACATTTCTATGCATATCATCAAAACTCTTCATGCAAATAGAAAAGATTACTCACTCAAAGTACATCTGCCTAAAATTTCTTCATTAATGAAAATGTGCTAATAAAGAGCATAATTATGACAGATATCATTTGCTCTTCGCAACGATGAATATTAGCGAAAGTTGAAAAGCGGTTTGTAGCGAGTAAAATTTTCGTCTATTCCATCGCTGATGAAATGGATTTTAATACATCGTATGAAATTCAAATATTTGGACAGATCTTTTTGTAATAATTCATTAGAACGAACGGTCCGCGGTATGGAGGGGGAGAGGCCGAAGTAACGAGCCGGAAACTCGGGTGAAAATCGTCGGAAATCCTTCGAGGAAGTTCTCGATTCGGAAAAATGTTTTTCACCGGTTGCTGCCATCGCGTTTCAATTAAGCCCTCGTGAAATTCCTACTTTGCTGGATCGTTGGAGCATGTAATAAAAGTTCGATAAACGCGGCCCGATGATAATCAGCTTATCGATAATCGATTCGCGGTTCTTTCATTAGAAACCTCAAAATCGTCCACCAAACTCTAATTTCGTCGCCTGGTGTACTCGTATTGCGTAACGAGTTGTCGATCAAATTTTCAAATTAATAACAATTTCACAATCATACGGTGGATATACTATTATATTTGCTTCAAATCATCTTATTAGTGGGAAAAATAAATTGAATGAAAATTACTGCAATGAATGATTTTTTAATTTTGTTCGAAAGGTGGAAAATTTTGGCCAAACTTAAGATGTTCATAGGGATCTGGGGATGTAGGGATATGTAGGGATTTGGGGATTGAAGGAATCTGGGGATATGGGTACCTTAGAATTTGCAAATCTAGGGATATAGAAATCCAGAGATATAAAATGTAGATATGTGGACATATCTTGATATGTGGAGATGTGGGATTGAAGGAATCTGGGAATATAGGTACCTTAGAATTTACAAATGTAGGGATATAAAAACTCACAAATATAGATATATGGGGATATAGAAATCTGGACGTGTACAAATGTGAACACAAATCCCTAAGATCCCATATACCATCTTCAAATTCCAATATTCCTAAATCCCTATATTCACATCTCCTCACATATTGAAATTCCTATATTTTCAAATCTCTATATTCCCGAATTCCAATATTCCCAAATTACATCTCCATATAACAATATTCTTACATTCCCATATCCCTACATCCTCACACATTCAAATTCCTATACGTCCAAATCCACATATCCTCAAATTCCTAGAACCTAATTTAGATAAGATAGAACCTTCGAATTCCAAATTCTGCTAAATCCCTATATTTCCATATTATCATATAGGAATCCTACATCTTCAAATCCTCATATGCTCATATCCTTATATACTTATCTCCACATCCCTATATCCTCAAATTGTTACATCTCCACATCCCTATATCCTAATCCCTTCTTCTTAGATCCCTAGATTTTTACATCCCTCCATCTCTAAATCTCCAAATATATGTCTATACTCCTATTATTAAATACTCCTATTATTATATACTCCTATTAAAAGTGAACTAATGATAAAAACGATTCACGAAAGAAAATATGACGTGCAGGGTAGAAATAGGCCACGTAACATTTCTGTCGCAAAATTGAACGGTGCTGTAGAAAACAAACAGCCAGGGGGAAGATGTAATTTCCACGTAAGAATGAAACTCAGTTGCATTTACCGAGTATGCTTGGAAATAATGAAAATTGCAAAGGGTTTCGGAGTACGGGAATTTCGCGCTCACACGCGAACCAACCCCGGGACTGGCTAGTTCATTGCTACAATCTGCCGGTGCGGATGTATGCCGAGGAAAATTACAAATTATCCACCGTTTGAGCGTGACCGAATTCCTCCTCTTTTTTCCACCGAGAAAATTGCGAGCTCTGAATGAACAGATAAAACGAGGGGAGAAATTTTGAACGTCAGAGATTTTATACCGAATCGATCGAATGCTTTTCCGATAAATGTACATGTATTTTATTCAATTATCTTTCATTATATTTAAATATCGTGGAGACCACTGGCAAATTTAATATAATTAAATAATTGAAAGGGAAGATTTTGTAAATAATGACTGTCTATAAAATTACTTTTAAATGAATACATATATTGAAAGCACATATACAAGCACATAATGTTTAAATCGCAAAATATGTATTTGTACAGCTAATAAGTTTTAGTAATCAGAAATATGAGAGAAGACATATTTATTTAACTATTGACCTCCGCTGAAATCGATGTGGAGGATATTATTTTTGTAATTGAAGAAAGCCGGCTTGATAGAAACTTGCTCTTAATTGTGACAATTGTTTTAATTAAATATTTGAAAGTACTTTTGAATGTAATTCGAATATTACTGACTTTATCCATGGACACTGTGAGAACCAAGAGAAATGACGTCCATCTTTAAATAAATGTCTGCCTGCGTCATTGTTGAATCCGGCTACTAATTCACTCTCTATTGTCTGCTGCAGATCGCTGATATCAGCTGGAGTCCTGGCAAGGATCAAGGAAGTTGCGAAGCAGGATGAAATAATAGAAATATCTTTCCGTCGACGTAGAGACAATAGCGACTTCCAGGTATGTAACATCAAATTTATATTTTCGCGTAAAGCGTAGAGAAAGAACCGTGTATATTCCGTCGTAGCGTATAAAATGGACGATTTTGAAACATGGAAGGTCTGACAAGATTTGATCACGTGAAAGTAAAGTCACTTACGTCAATTTGGAGGTTAAAGTTCGAGAGTGACTACAGTTATTCAGAATTTTTCAGAGTTTTATTTTGAAAACAAAATGGCGTCGAATATTGCAAATTTTACAGTACAGAATTACTGAAAGTCAATTTTGAAAGAATTACTGAATTATTGCAGAAGTACTGAAAGAAATCAATTTTATGAAAATTATAGTGATGTAAAGAATTACATTGAATATCTATGTATATTTATTAATCACTGAGTAGTGAAAATGAAGCACTATGAATTGTAGAAATAATGAATGTACTGTCTCCAATTTAAAATACATTCAGTACAAATCAAACACTTCCAAAGAATCTTCTTTACCATAGGTATCTAGCTATGGCAGCCATTTTAATTGGGCCAAAGCAAACAGTACCATGAATCGTTCTACTAATTAAGCGATTACTATGATTTAAAACGATTCTACGAAGTTACATCAATTAGACTACATTAGCCGCGTCAGTATTTCAAATCTTGCTGATCATTGCTAACTGCTGCTTCATTATCATCGAGAGAAATACAAGCTTAAATTTTGAATTATTTAAATTTCAGCTTCAGAAATTTGTGCTGAATATAAAAAATCTGTGAAATACAACAAAAATATGAGTAAATTTTAATGAAATGTAGAAGGTTAACAGATACATGAAAATTGATATACAATAAACTTGAAAGCGTCCATGTTTTTTTCAAAAAGTAATGAAACAATTTTGAACGAAACAAGTCAATTATGTCAACAATAAAAATAGGGAAAACTTGAATATAACCAAGAAAAGTTTGAATAAGTCCAACGTTCAACGACACCGTGCGTAAAATGCGTAAGAAAATGATAAAACAGCGAAGTAAAATTGCGAAGAAAATGATAGAAGAGCAAGGAAAAATTGCGAAGAAAATGATGGAAGTAACGTAAAGAAAAACAAGGGGATAATTAAAAACACATCGACGGAAGTCATCCAATCACTTAACTGTAGTCGCATCTCTAAACTGCTCAAACATCCGAGGCCGCCTACTTGCAAAGTCATCGTTAATATTCCGGCCGGCGCACGGTATAATTAGTTGACGAGCGTACAAGATAATTAGCGAAATGATACCGGTTGAAAACGTACTCGTAATTGATCGATATCTCTCGAGCGGCGAAAACACAGCTTGTACAAGCAACCGACGACCCACAGTCATTAATCTACTTCCGTATCAAGATGACCCGGCAACCGAGCCGTTTCATCAATTCTAGTTAAATTAACATCTCCGTTCCTTTCGCGTGTTTCATCATACAGTTCGGTCGGGGCGCCATCATAAACGCGGACGAAAGTGCGAATTCGGGTCATAGATAACGATTCTGAACTATGTTGGTGCCCGGTCCAGTTGACTGTGCAGTTCGAGTCAGCTGTTACCAACTGCTATCGCTTATTTTCTCCCGATATTCTGGGCTACTTTCGCTGGGGACGTTGTGATTGGACGTTTAATTGTTTGGGAGATAGCAGGTTTCAAACTGTGCGGTATGTTATAATAATATGACGAGGGTGTTTTAATGAATGTGGCGATATGGAGACACCTATTGGCTCCATAAATTAATTCCATAATAAATTGTATTATAAAGTATATTATGATTTGTAAATAGCACTAGATGTAACTTGTATTTAATATAAGGAATAATTTAGTTTTGTTATCGAATTTGAACATTTTTTAATTTCTACATTTTCGAATTTGAAAATTTCCATGTTCGTGAATTGTCAAATTTTCAAATCCTGAAGTTCGAAGTTTAAAGGTTCAAGAACTACCTAATTTTCAAGTTCTGAAATTCTCAAATTATCAAATTGTTGAATGACCAATACTGAGTTATCAAATTACCAAGTTACGAAATTATCAAACTACCAAGTTACCAAGTTACTAGTAAGCTACTAAGATATCAAGTTACCACGTTACAACGTTATCAAGTTACTAACTTACCACGTTATCAAGTTACCACGTTACAACGTTATCAAGTTACTAAGTTACCAAGTTACCAGGTTATCAAGCTACTAAGTTACTAAGTTACCACGTTACAACGTTATCAAGTTACTAAGTTACCAAGTTACCAGGTTATCAAGCTACTAAGTTACTAAGTTACCACGTTACCACGTTACAATGTTATCAAGTTACTAACTTACCACGTTATCAAGTTACCACGTTACAACGTTATCAAGTTACTAAGTTACCAAGTTACCAGGTTATCAAGCTACTAAGTTACTAAGTTACCACGTTACCACGTTACAACATTATCAAGTTACTAAGTTACCAAGTTACCAGGTTATCAAGCTACTAAGTTACCAAGTTACCAAGTTACCAAATTATCAAATTGTCAAATTACGAAATTCTCAAATTACTAGATTAAAAAATTTCAAAATTTCACAAATTTCCAAATCAAGAAATTCTCAAATTCCAATTATCCCTAAATTTCCACCCCAAAATCCCCAAATCCCTAACTCCTCAAAAACCCAAATGTCCAATCACGAAATTAATTGAAATTTCCTAATCCCCAAATCCTCAAATATCCAAACCTCCTTACCAAAAATTCCCCAGATTTCCCTAGAAGTGTTAAGTACATCACAAATAAAAAATCCACATACTCCACTGGAAATATCCCTGAAAACCATCGAAAGAAACAAGAAATCGAGGTTACCTAATCTCCCAACAATGCTCGACGCAATCACGTCTCGTCGATGTTGAAAAACAGTCGGTTTGTCGTTCGATTTCCATTAATCCCCGTTGATCAGGGAGTCAGATCAATGGTGATAAGGGGGCAAGTCGGAAGTGACACTCGAGGACGGAAACTGGCGTCCTAAACCAATGCGGGCACACGGTGCGCACAATGTGTGGCATTGTTGGTCAATGGAGCTAATCTCTCGGATCTGCCGCTCGAAATGGAATACCTCTCCGCGGATGAACGGAGAAACGGGCGTGGAGCGAATGAATCCTGAGGGTTAGATGGGAGGAGAAGCGGAAGCAACACAACGGGCTTGGCCTTTGCCCGATATAATGCCGGCCACCGTAATCCTGTGGCAACGATCGACTGACAGTTCCCTTCTGGCCCCATAAACCCCTCTTTCCAAGGGGCTTCGACGAGGCTTACACGCGCAACATCATCCATTTACCCCACGCCGTGCTACGTTCGATGCTCCTGCGATGCCGTGTCGGTTTGTTCGATCCTTGATTCCGGATCGAGAACCGCACAGAAATAGAACGATTGATAGATAAAGGGACCAACAAACAGCTTCAACCTGATTCCGACCGTACCGCGTTCCTGGATACGATGCATGCTAATGCCTTTGTACCTCTACTCCTCGTCCTATTAAACGTATGTTGGGATAATCGTGTCAAACGCTGCGATAAAGGTCACCGACGAATTATGGTTAATATTTGCTTTCACGGAAATACTCAATGCCTGCGTAATACTGAATTTCTCCTTAGCACTGAATTTGACGGTGATACTGAAGTCGTGAATTATACTGAATTTGTGGATAATAATGACTTTATGGATGATACTGAATTTGTGAATGATAATCAATTTGCGGGCGATACTGAATTTGTGGATGATACTGAAATTGTAGATTATACTAAATTTATGAAGAACTAGCGTGATCGTTTCGAATGAGAACACATTAGTTGAGTACAGAAATTCCATTAGTTGAGTACCGATACTCTTCAAGAGTTAGGGTTTCATCACTTTAATTGGTTCAAAAAATACGTCATCCGTTAGAATTTATTTGCAAGCGACAAAAATATTTATTTGAAAAATATTTCCAAAGTGATTTAGGGACGTAGAAATTTTGATATGTACATTATACATGATGTATATACAAATGTAAATAACTGCAGCTACCTTCACCAATAAATGAAAAAGAACACAATATAAATACATCTTCAGGGTGATCTTTTGATCAATCGCCGATCAGAACCGTCCGATACCATCGATGACCTTCGGACAGGTAACAAAATGCTTGAAAGGTTTCAGTCGCGACTAAGAGAGGACTCTATCCTTCAGGCTGGCGATCCTTTTTGTCATTCGGGTTCAAGGGTCTCCTCGGGGAACGACCTTGCACGATGCCTTTAGCGACAGGAGCGAGGGTTAATTCGATTCGGAGGTCACAATGGCCAATCAGAGACGAAACGCCGAATTATCCGTGGCTTGTCGGCCTCGTCACAGAGTTCTGGATCCGTCTGGAGAACAGGATTATCCCGATGATCCTTTGACATGCCGCCACGGATGAAGAATTTACGTGGCGATCTGCCAGTCATCGAGTTTCCAGGCGACTTCGATCGCTCACGAATTAATCCTCCAATCGGAATTACTAGAAACTAGTGCAAATTTCTTCTTTACATTTTTGTCAAGAATATCAAATCGTTCATTCAATGACTTTTGGAAAGAATATTGGAAGAAATACAAGCTTTGGGTCCTAGGAATATAGAAATACAGGAGTACAGATGTTAGAAATACAGTAGGATATTATTGTTTATCGCATATTAGGGACCCGGAGATTATACTCGATATGTAATGTAGTCTATAGTTTGTTAAGTTCTTTATTTCTATATTTTATGCTGTTATCTTTTCATATAACATGGTACCATATGATATCGTATAGGATGGGTATGATATACGTGTAACATGTTATAACACAGTAATATGACATTATGTAACATGTTTAGTGGTTATTGAGCTACTACATAATAATCATATAATATGATATATCATACAGAATAATATTATATTTCATATCAGACATCATGATCTACTTTCACACTACCATACTCTAACTCCACAAACACTATTACCTTCACAAAATATTTATCTCTCCATACTCAACCTAGAAAACCTCCAAGAGTATCACTGATATTCTATGCACCAGAAGTCAGGCTTTCGCTTCTTTCAGTATCGTATAGTTTCTTTTAACCATAATTTAAAGTACTGTATGCTTACTCGCGAGCGAAACATATAATGCACCGCGTCTGAATGGAAAAACGAACGAGTGAGATAGAAATCTCGTAGAGCAGAAGCCGTACCGTAGTTCGTCAGGTTTCTCGAGATGCTAGAGAAGGACACCACAGCTCGGAGGGATTACGGTGTTCGTTTTTACGTTCCCATCAAATCAGCTGAGAAATTTCCATGACAATGCAACGTGCATCCGACTTTCAGTCTTCAACGCGGATGATTCATGCTATCGCGTTTGATCCCTTTGTACAAGGCGAGGCGTCGTTCGTGCACCCTCGATTTAGTTTCACTGGCATGGAATTATCTTTGTCCAACAAGCTGTTCAATGGCAAATCGGATGACACGCGGCTAACAAGAAAATCTGCTCTTCGAGCAGTCCTCTCTCTGTTCTCTGAAACCCTTTGATCCCGGTGATAGATTAGTATTATCAATAAAGCCGGACCGTTGTTCATACTTTCAAACATTTCGCTCGGAAAACACTTCCTCTACGTTTGTATTTTTATATTGTCAACTTTTATCGAAGCACTTGTAAGATTAAACCTCGTGACTGGTTCAAAAATTCATAAAGCTGTACATACATATCCTAAATCATCGTTCAAAAGTGAAATTTGTTAGATTTTTTTTATAATCTCTTTGTATATCATGTTTCTAAAGCTCCCCTTGCAGTTACGTATTTTAAAAGTGCTAAAAAAATATCTGATTAAAGCACAAGTCACAAATGTTGTAATAATGAACAAGAAGCGACAGCGTTGAACGGAGACGTCGAATCACCATGTAAAATAACAAGCTCCATGAAAGGTTTGTTACAAATATTTTCCAACACCATGGATCATGTTATCCGTCGTAAATCGCTACGAACGTGTTCGAAAGTGTTACACGTACGTCACTGCGTGGATATACAGCGATAAAAAGCTTCCAAAGGATACTATCATCAACGATATTAACGGAATCCTCGTAAAATCTAGCGCATAAAGGAAGCCAAATATAATGCGCTCCTTTATCGGAACTTGGTCACAGTTTCTTGATACTTGACAAAGGAGTACGATATCCTTTCAACCTCCTCCCCGGTGTTTAATTAATCGCGTTTAGTAAGCTAACACTGTGGTTAAAGGAGCTGTTAAAGAAAAGAATGAACCACATGAAAGTAACACGGAGAACGCTTTGTGGTGATTATTTTGATTAACGAGACACGGTGTTCGTGAGGGACATGACCCACTGTGAGGATCATAAAAATACACTGCAGAAACTTTTACGGAGATTTATTTTTATGGAACGAGATTTAGTTTTGAATATCTTTTGCGTGTCGATTACAATTTATTTTTTTAAATAATGCTTTAAAATTTGTGAGTGTTAGGATTCATATATATAGTGGTTTCTGAAGTAGTGATGGGTTGCGATTGATCTAATGTTCAAGTAATATTTATGTTCGATGACAATTTAGGATATGTTAGTATTATTTAGGTATTAAGACTGTTGGATATCTGTGGACTTTTACGTGGTTGCAGTATCGTGATATTTTGTATGTATCGATTGATTTATTAATTGATTGGGTCTATAGGTAGCGATACGTATGGACTTGTGTGTCACAGCCCACCAAACCCATCACTCAAAGAGCCGACTGATATTTCAAAGTCCTAAAATTAAAAAATTCCATAATAATAAATTCTCAAAGTACTGATGAAGTCCCAAAGTTCCAAGTAAACAAAGTACACAAATCGATAATAAACAACAAAGATATTAGTAGACTTACTACTGAAAGATAGTACTCAACAATATATATATTTCTCTGCGTCTTCTCTTTGAATTCCCTATTCATCCAAAGAATCAGACAATTCTTGTCAGACTATAGCTCTTCAGCAAATAGGGGTTTCGTGAAAACGTCGAGAAAAACGGGGTCAATTGCAGGCTGCAACAAATGTTCAACAATTTCAGCGTCGCGCGAGACAGCGAAGTTCGAGAAACGTTCGATTTTTCGCGAATTTCAATCACGGCACAGCCTCGTAGCTTTCGAGGAGTGTCCATAAAATCCAGTGCCGGTTCCTCGAGCAATTTCCTGAAGAAAAACCGCAAAACGGATATCCACACTGAACACAGTTTGTACAATAGAAAACTATTAGCTAACCTGGATAAAATTCAGAAATATATTGACGTGTCAAATAATCATACGTGTAAAAATAGTTACCTGCTAGATAATCATTTGTCAGATAGTTACCTGACAATCATTTGCCAGACAGTTACCTGTCACATAATCACATGTCCGATACTCTGACAAAAATTAAATTCCATCTGAATCTATAGATTATTTCAACCACAAGTTTAAGTTAATATTTAAGAATTATATTTAGAACTGATTACCATAAACTTTCAAAAAGATACAAAAATTTGTTGGGAAACCAAAATTGTATGTCTATAATAAATGTGGCTGCACGTCACAAAGCAAGGTGTTAATTAAGAGACCTTTTACTCCACAAACTCGATTACGACTGAATAATCAACAGGGATGAAAGCTACGAGGAATAAGAAGAAGGGTGATGTTGTAGGAGGAAACACAACGTCGTTAAGCATCGACGAAAAGTAGGTTAGCCCGAAGAAGCTGCCGCGATGGTACGAACGCGTGTTCATCCTTGGACCACCCACGCCATTAACCGAATCCCCATAAAATCTAAAGGGAAAAGAGAGGTCGAGGAGGAGAAGAGGGTGCAGCAGACTGTGCGACGGCCACTCGTGCAACGAGGAGCACTTCTCTGGTTCGTGAGGTCGGCAACCAAGGGTTGCTTTATTTACCGGAGTTTATTTACCGAGTCCTAACGCCAGACCGTGCAAGTTCACCGGGTCGAATATATATTGGACGACTGTTGACTCCCGGTGTTCCGGCTGGAACTTCGGTTTACCGAGTTGTCTCCGACGGTTCGTGTTCGTCAAGCGAAATTCTTCTCTCGTGCACCACCTTCCTATAGTAATGGCTCTTCCGGTGAAACAGAAAGCTCGTCAACGACAAAGAAAATTGACAACCGGAGGGATTTCTCGTGGTGTCGATCCTTCGATTCTTCACTTTTCTTAACTAATCGCAAAGGACGTTCTTTAACTTTACGAATGCGGAGGATGGATGTGGTCCAAATATATTTGTAACATAATTGTAGTCATGTTAGGTATTTTCCCTAGTAGTATGAAATGATTCAGGAAGAAACGAAGTCGAAGCACATAGATGCTTGTATATTATTAACAAATTATCCTGTAGTGCAATTTTACTTATTTCAACATCTCAAGAGATTTATCAATGTAAAAAATAGTTATATTATAGATATATTCATGTATCAAACACATCAGTTTATTTGATTTTTTAAAGATTATTCAACCAAGAGTTATTTATGATTATATAAAATATTGTTTCGTTATAAACTACGTTGTAAATATCATCGTGCTAAAAAATCAACTTCGTAAATGGGAATAAACACTGAAATTGTAAAAAATACAATGCAACTAAAAGAATACTGAATATTGCTCGAGTATTTCACAACCACAGCGGCACGATATTTCGTCTGACCACTCGTGAATCTCTCGTAGAATCCACTTAAACTTTTTAACTAGGATTTGAAGAACATGGTGGCTGATGGCGACTCCGTGGAGAACGCAAATGGCGACAGAAACAAGTTTTCGTACCATCACAACTGTTGACCGTTCTGTAAATTCTCCAACTTTCAGTGCAGACTCAAGGACTCAATAGTTAACACGAATCCTATTAATATTTTATTTTTGTTTACTTGTTATTTATCAGTGAATGCTAAAAAATGACAGAAACTACAAGCTTGTCAGTAAATAAAACTACACGTCAAAAACTGTATGAATTCATATGTTAATTATGAGTACCTGTTAATAAGAATTATTATGTACATCTGTTTCATGAAAATTAATTTCAAAATGGTGGTAGAAAACAATATTGTCAGGAAAAACTTTGTAAAGAACTTTTAATTTTTTTAATACAAGTATACTTCTGTAGAAATTGTTATATAAATTTTAAAACTGTTAATTGTTATACAGCATGAATAAAATTTAATACAAAACTTGATATACTAAATGAAAGTATGAATTTATTAAAAATATATTAAATATAAGTATGAATTACAAGAATTAATAATTGAATATTTGTATTCTAATTTATTTGTCCTCAAATGGCCAACAGTGCAGGATAATCACAAGATTAAATTGAGAGATAACAACGAATTAAAGTTCTAATTAATACGCTCGTTGCACTGTGTCGTGCTTTTCGTTGTACTTTTATTCGCCAGTTCTCTTCTTCTTCTCTTTTTTCCGTAGTTGAAGAGAAGCTGGCAGAACTTGAGGTTCTCGTTTCCTCGACTAAAGTTGTCGAGTTTTCGACGATGTTTCAGGGATTATTTTGCTCCTCGTGTTAGAACAGTGTTTTGCACCGTGTAGTTGCTAGTTCTTGCCTGAGATTACGCAGAAGCGTTATTAGCGCAGTTTTCGATCGTTGAAACCAGCTACGGTAATTTTGCTGCTTATAATTTAAAACGTAGAGAATCACGTGATTTCTTTGCGGTCGATAATTTGGGGAAGTGGAGGGCTTAGGAATTTGGAGGGGATAATTTGGGAATTTTAGGATTATGAAATATGGGAAGTTGAGAATTTAATTTAGAGAATTGGAAGTTTATGAATTTGAAAATTTAGGAATTTAAGGATTTGAACTGGGAATTTGAGAATTTGGAAATTTGTGAATTTAGAAATTCGAGAATTTGGAAATTTGTGAATTCGGAAACTTGTGAATTTGGAAATTTATGAATTTGGAAATTTGTGAATTTATAAATTTTTGAACTTGGAAATTTGAGAATTTGGAAATTAGTGAATTTAGAAATTTGAGAATTTGGAAATTAGTGAACTTGGAAATTTGAGAATTTGAAAATTTGTGAATTTCGAAATTTGGAAATTTGTGATCTTTAAAATTTGAAAATTTGAGAACTTGGAAATTTTTCAAATTTAAAATATGAAAATTAAAAAATTAAAAATGTGGAATATAGAAAAGATATATGTACCATAAATAAGCCATGAATAAATCTTGCTACCAAGCAACATACAAGAATCTTCAGGAAATAAAATAATAAGATAAAAGGGTGAATAAAGACAACATAGTAATTTCTGCAAACAAGGTAGAAATAAGATTACTTCTCTTCAGGGGATACTATTTCTTCATGAGGGAGGTAGAAAATATGGTATACGAAAACGGAAGCAAGTATAAACCGTGGTTATTTCATCTGGGACGAATAAACTCGATATACTTGATACGTGTGGTGTAGCTAACGGATTCCGTTTCGATTCGACGAAATTACCCATGCGTTACAAGTATGTATACATATATTTAGAAACAACAGAATGGTGTGAACAGAGCAACAAACGATTCTCAATTTACGAGTACACCAATAATTGAGTATTGATTGGTAATATGCTAGTGCTTCTAAAGATGTATTTCAGAATTTATTTCGAAGAAATGAAATTAAACTTAATTTAAAATATCTAAGTTATTTTACAAACTTCTTAATTTGCGAACAAATCAAAATCTAATATAAATTTACACAAAAATGTATGTAAGTGTACATTAAATAATGTGTATACTAAATTTGTAATGTGCAATTAGCTATGTATAAATAGCTACAATTAAATCTTCACACCACCCAGAAAAAAGTGGCATTCATAAAAGCAAGGAGAACAAAAATGTGCATAATCATTCAAACAGAAACTCATCGCATTACGCGGATAAAATATTTATCGCCCGAACTAATATTTCAACTTTAAACAATGCACCGCAAACGTGCACGAATTTTCAGCACGAGAATTTTCACAACAATCCTCAAAGGGAAAAACGATTATTACAGGATGTAATGAATATCTACAAAAGCGCAAACATACCGAGAGGAACACGAGATAAACCGAGACGCAGAAAATGTGGAACGCTATTTGCTCGTCTGTTATTTAATATTCATTTAACGTACATAAGCTCGTGGAATAATTTAAAGCGCAATGAAACATTTGGAGTCGGCATTTTCGTGCCGGAAAGAACCCATTAAACCAGAGAACAATTTCACACAGCGAAATGATCGTCTATTTTCGTCAACTCTCGTAACGAAACTTTTATCATCTTTGACCAAAAACAAATTTTAGGGGGTGAAAACAACCCTCGCGGGATGAATCGATCGCGAATAGGAAGCGTGAAGATTTACGATCATTTATACACAGAGAGAAAGGGGCGGGACAGATTTTGCGAGTCGGTTCAAGTTTTCAGCTAACTGAACACGAAAGCTCTTTACTGTGCCTCGTAAACCCGTTTTCTGGTTCCTTCTGGCGTCTCTGGGATTCCGTCAACAAACTGCAACTTTGCTTTCCTTTCCTCGAAACTGGAATTTTCGCCTTGATCCTCTCCTTCGAGCTTTCCGTTCGTCCTCGAACCGATTAATGTCGTGGTATCTAGAAGAGACTCGTGAAAATTAAATGGCTTGAGAAGTAGTGGCATAAAACCTCCATTTTTGAAAGATATATTTACTGCGATTTTGTTGCTGATATTACTAATTTACTGTTACAGGTCCGACAATAAGTTATTCATTCGCGATTTCAAAATATCCGAAAGTACTTTCAATAACAAAATTATTCGCTGTTGATCAATATCTGCATTTTAACTTCGTGTCTCAATATTTCATATAAGCCCCAGTAACAAGAGCCCTTCTCTTATATAAATTTTTTAAAAGAAGCCTACCTGTGACCAGGTAGCTTATGGAAATACACATATGCATGAAAAAATTTATTGGAATACCGGTAAATTGCAGTGACACCAACAATGATTAAAAAAGAAAATACCAAAATAAAGTTCTATCGAGCATAAGTGAAACGCAATAAAATCAAAGAACCAACAAAGCCACCCATTACGGTGAACAATTCACGAATTCTTGCGAGCGTTTCCGTCCGTGTCGTAGGAAATGGCCGCATCTGCGGTCACCACGCATTCGCGGTAATTAAATATCGGTCTTCATGGTGGTGTCGTCAGTGTGCGTTGCTCGTTACCCGTTACTGTTTGCCAGGAAATCCCGGTTGGCGATGACCTTTTGTCCCGTTCATCTGTTCCGCAGCGCGCACCGATTTACGTGCGAATCGACGATCCTCGATCGACGAACGTTTCCCTCGAGTCGATCCTCAGGGGACGCCATTGTTCTTCCTCCATCCCGGTTAGATCTTTTTTTGTGAACGCGGTTGCGCAACACGAATTTCGGTTCGCGTCGTTTTGTTTGAACGAGGATCAAATTTCGTTGTGGATGCACTTTTTAATTTATATAAAAATTCGGGTGATAAAATCATACTGTTGATGAATTTTATTACATGGAGCAAATTCCTGAATGAGACATTTAATTGTATACACAAATACAAGTTGTGGTAAAGTTAAGCAGAATTAATTGGAAGATTTTTAGGTTCTCGTTGCATTCTGCACAATAATGTGCCTACAGATAATTGTTTGAAATAGTTTCCTCAATTTTAACATTATAATTTACAAGATAATTCATATTTTCTTACAGTTATTTTCAATTGTAGTAGATGCTAAGTACATAATTGTTAAAATATTTTTCAAAAAGGAATAAAAGAATGTTTACTTGAATAAAGATACGTAATGCACGTGCGCCACGGCGCATGCGCAGTGGACTCTACGTACCATGCGCATGCGTAGTATCTCTATTTAAAAGAACACTCTTATTTTTTTATCGACAAATATTGTAACTTATGCAATGTTTGAAACTTCATTAAGTAATATAAATATATTAATTTATTTATACATTAACGTGGACAACTTCATCGCTTTTATAAAATAGTAATTATTTAAAAAGAAAACACACGGTAATTTAATGCATCAATTTCTACCTCGTCTCAAGAACAAAATTTAAATCAAATACCTCACCGAACACAGTTAAAACACGTCGTTTAATAGTCTGTTCGGTAAAGACTGAATTTTTAGAGTTCAGGGTGAGAGTTAGCGATCACAATCTCCATTAAAGCGATCGAGAACGGCACAAGAGACAGATCTTCCGGTCCGCAGTCTTCCGGCCCGCCAATTCTTCGATTCACGAGCTAGGTAATTACGATCGGGAACGTACGAACCGCGTAAATTGGCCGGAATCGAATTGGATCCAAAGGAACGTGTAACGTCAACTCCTTTCCGTCGCCGTTGCTCTCTTGGGATCGATCGTGTCGAGAAACGGAAGCTGGCTTGTAACCCCCGGGAAAAAGGCAAGAGGAATCGATCCACGCGTCGACGCTGTTGATTCACGTTCACGTTTCAGGAATGTGGGCCACGCTTCTCGTTCCCCGCCGATTTGATTGTTCATTCTGCTGGGAATTCGCGTCGTGGCTTTCGTTCGCGAATCAATTGATTCGTAATTGTTCCACGTCTGTTCCGACCACTTTCGCAATTTCCTCGGCCCTTTCTTGAGCACCCTTTGATCGCGGTTATGGCCAGGGAAACTGCGAATTCTTTCAAACACTGATTTCATTTCCCTTGCACTTTGTATCCTACGTTCAATTCGTACGTTTCAATGGTTGCTTTATACATTTAAATTTATTGCATTCTTTCAATTTTTAATTACGAGCTATTGACTCACGGTGTATATGTCATTTCCAGTAAGAAAAAGCACCTCGATCCCGTGGCTCTTGACGCGACGCTGAAGAAGGGGAAGTAACTTTCAAATTTTAATTACGAGTTTATAGATTCACAGTGCACGTCATTTGCAAGGGCTAAACAAGGTGTTACGAATTCTCCGTTCCGCACCTAACTGGAATCCATTTCCAATAAGGAAAAGCACCTGGATCCCATGGCCAAAAACCGTGGCTCCTGACGCGACGCTGAAAAAGGGGAAGTAACTCAGGAAGCAAGACAGTGGAACAAAAAAGCTCGCACGTCTTCCGAGATTCGACTCAATTAAGCAAGCTCCCAAGTCGCCTGACAAAGTACGACATCATTGTTCCTTTATGGTCGGCCCTAAATAAGCGGAGTCTGCCAGCATATTGAGCAGCGAGCCGGACGAAAGGATGAAGACAAGCTACGACGGTAAAAACAACCGAGTCGCGATTTCGTGATTCGACCGGTCGAACGGGTGAAAAAAGGAGACGAACGGAAGGAAGAACGATCGAACGAGACAACGACGTACGATCGACCAGAAACGAGATCGAGCTAAGGAAAGAAGAAAAGAAAGAAGACGGGGGAACATGTTGTCAGTCACTCAACAGGAGCGTCAGACTTTGCTCGACGACGTGGGTACTCGTTGTTTGCAAACTTCTCCTCGGGAGAAGTATCTTTCTCTTTTCTTCTCCTTTGTTTTTTCTCATTCTTTTTACCGCTTTATCGATCCAGGAAATTCCGGGTCGCGGTAAACCACGATCGGGATACCCGGCTTTGAGTAACGAGCGTTCGAGAGGGCGAAAAGTTTCAGGGACGCGATTGTCGTGGAATGATACTTGAGGTATGTGATTAATTAGATTTGTTTGATGGGGAGCAAGAAAGGGGTGAAGAAGAGATACAAGATTGGACGAGGCCGTTTGTGATTGATAGGTGGATATATTTCGTCTTTGAGTTATTAGGGATGTGGGCATTTGGGATGACCCTAATGTACTATCACTGTTCTGGTATTCCATTTTGTTCCACACTTTCACTGTATATACAACTATTATAGATGTATTATTATACTACTATATCACTATCATTTCTTACTCTTTACATCTGTAAACTTGGATATAATGCAGACATCCTCTAGAAAAGGATTTCTGTAAATTTGAAGATCTCTACCCTAAGAACCATCAATCCTCAAATCCTATGTCCTCAAATTTCTAAATCATCAAATCTCTATGTTCCCATAGTAGACTCTCAAACACCAACGTCCCGAAATTCTAAGATCTCCGAATTTCCAAATCTCCAAAAATTTCTAAAATTCATTTGGGACAGCGTTATCGTGTTTTCTCTAGGGAAATCAGGCTTGCTATAGAGAATACTACTCCACCTAAGACATCTGCAATACGTTTATTATTTTACTATCTTGCTACCCTATTATCCTACTATTTTACTACTTTATCATTTCACGAATCTCCACTGAAAATTTCAGCGAGCCGATCGACGATCGATAATCAGGCTCATTAATTCCAGCCTTCGATCGTCGCGAATTCGTCGACGATTTGATCGAGAAGAAAACGCGTTTCGTTCAATTGCATGTTCAAAGCTTACCAGCCGAGTCCGACGATTCGTCGAAGCGATCCAAAAAAGAGGAAAGAAAGAAAAAAGAAAAGCGTGAGCTTTGCTAGCTGAGACTTCAGAGGCGGGGCACGTTCCAGATTTTTAATTAACAGGAGGATCTTTGTTCGAAAGTCTGTGTACAGACTTTTTCATCGGTACGGAAATAACCGGAACCGGGGGAAAAAGGTTCCACGGGAACGCGAAAAAAAAGATCTCATTCAAAGCTCGCTCTTTGAGGAAGTATATTTGGTAAAATTAGAGAGGCAAGGAATCTGGGGGTAATTAAACGATTCATCTATTAATGATCGAGGAATTGAATAGTTTACCGATCGTATCCCGTTTCTGAATACTCTATCCTTTCCGTTATCGTTTTAGGCTATTTTAATCGAACTATCGTTTCAAGGTTACTGGTAGTTCGATTGTATTGGAGTACAAGATTTAATTAGAAAGAGAAAATTGTATTTTTATTTCAACTTCGTGAAATTGAAAGGAATTCATTGTGACGAAATTTAAGTAACGAATTTAAAAGTTCATTAATTAATTATCATTCAGTGTTCTTGAAGACGCGATCTCACACATGATCAATTATTAAAATATATATTTTCTGTGATAGATAAGTATAACGAGACATGTTAAAAATTTTGCTCCAAGTTTTAGATACATCGTGAAAATACAAATGTGATATATAATATGTAATAAAATATAATTTCGACACAAACCTAGCTTACTATGGTACTTCAACGTGAACGTCCATATTCCCACTTCGTGGCATCACCGGATTAAAATGGCGGACGCAACGAGCGTCGATTTAACAGAAGGATGATCGTGCAGTAGAAAGAAAAACGATGGCCAAAGAAACCGACCATCTCTGGTTAAAGTTTCCAGTGATACGTTGAAAATATTCCTTCTATATGTTTAACCCCATGACGTTTCACCGACGAAATATTGCCGCACTTACCGTAAAAGGGATCAACGCGTATTTCCACGCGAACCGTTGCTCGGAAAACTGCTACGCGGCTATGATTTATGTAAATACCGACACGTTGATATAGGAATATAACGTTAGTGGGTCGACGTGGAAACGAGAACGAATAGATCACCATTATCCGACGACAGGGACCGAGATCTTGAAGCATGCACCAGGTGAACGCGATCTCCCTCTGACCCGAACTCGACGAAATAAATATTTCCTCTGACATTACTGGAATGCGAACTAATTCGCGAACAACGGAAGAATTCTTCGCTTTGTTGCCATTTATTAAAATACTTCTCGTTCGTTGCATATTTTACGGGCAACTTGGACAAATGCGAATTTTAATGTTCAACGCGGAATATTTTGTTTGAGGGACGAAAGTATAATGAATTACGATTTGGAGATTAGAAATTGTTATAGCAATTGTAATTGTAAATTGTAACTGTAAACTGTAACTGTAAGCTGTAACTGTAAATTATAATTGTAAATTGTCATTGTAAGTGTAACTGTAAATTATAACTGTAGTTATAATAAATGTTCTACGAGTGTTTGGACGTTTTCAACCCCTTGCACTATGATTTACTTGTGAGGTGCGTCAGTCAGAACTACCTAACCACAGCTTCCAAATTAAAACACGCAAAGAAAGTTGAAATGTTATGTCAATTTGGTATTATGCAATCCATGACTATACAAAGTATAAGTAGACATGAACTCCAAATTGAAATCTATTAAAAATTAAAATAAAATTGATCACAGCGAAAGTACGAGTGCGTCAGACTCGTCGAAATGCAAGGGGTTGAATTAACTGAGGGAAATGAGTGAAATATATTTGTAAAGGAAAGGATATTCTCCTGATCATTAATTGTAAAATGTAGTACATTCATTTAACGACACGAGGTTCATAAATAATTTTAACGAGGTTAAAATTTCAGGTACCACGCGATACAAGTAACTACATGGTACAAATGATGTGTTATAACTACTCCTTACATTTTAACGCGTTCAAACTCGGAGCAGCTGTTTCAGTTAAACACGCGTAAACTAATAGTTCGGGTAGATTTATAGTCTGCTGAAATGCTTGTGCTTCGAACGTCAAATAAACTTCTGTAACGTTGTTTGAAAATTTGAGAAATTCGAGAAGTTGGGATTTAGGAATTTGAAGAGTGGGTAATTTGGAAATTTGAGAAAGAGGACTTGGAAAATTAGGAGTTGGGTTATTTAGAAATTTGGGAAATTTGAGGACTTGGAAATTTAGGAGTTGAATCATTTAGAAATTTGGGAAATTTGGGAAATTTGAGGACTTGGAAAATTAGGAGTTGGGTCATTTAGAAATTTGGGAAATTTGAGGACTTGGAAATTTAGGAGTTGGGTCATTTAGAAATTTGGGAAATTTAAGAATTTGGCAATTTAGGAATTTGGAGAGTGGGTAATTTGGGAAACTTGAGGATTTGGAAATGTAGGAATTTGTATAGTGGGTAATTTGCAAATTTGGAAATTTAGAAGATAAAAAATTTGAAAATTCTCAACTTTCAAAATTTTACGTTCTTAAAAATGACAAATTGCAGAATCCAGAAACTCCTGAATACAAAAACGTAAAAACCTTCAAGTACACACATAATATTCCAAAATTGATGTAAATGATCCCGCAAACATGATCCAGCAAACTACAATTGAAATCACTCTAGAAACCACCAATGAAACACTTTCAATATAATACGCCAAATCGATCGGCACGATCGAATGAGAAGTAAGAAAAGTCATCTCAAGACTTCCTTCGAGAAATTTAGCTGGTTTTTAAAGACAAATGGTAAAAGCGATTCAGGTGACGGTCCAAGCCGGTGAGGAGGAAAAATACGTGGCCATAAATTAAGCAGCTCACGTTCTTGATCTTCGTCAGACATTTGTCGCGGGGGTGGGCGTGTCGCGAGGCCACTTTCGATTTAGATTCCTCTCGACGATACGTCGTCAGGGTGGATCCACCCCTATGTACAGTCAAGGGCAAATCTGGTTTCCTTAGGTGAAAGATGGCAAATAACTGAGAAGACCATCTTTGTTGTTTTTTTAGGAATTTGAAGATTTGAGGATCTCAGAATTTGGAGGTCTAGGAATTTTAGAAATTTAAGAAATTTGGAGATATACGAATTTGGGGTTTTAGGAATTTGAGGAAGTAAGAACTTGAGGACGTAGATATTTGAGGAAATTTAGGAATTGGGTAATTTGATAATTTGGGAAATTTGAGGACTTGGAAATTTAGGAGTTGGGTAATTTGGAAATTTGGGAAATTTGAGAATTTGGAATTCGAAAATTAGAGGATGTAGGTTCTGGGGATCTTTGGGTTTGGAGAATTATGGAGATAGTAAATTAGGGAATTTGATGTTTGGAAATTTGGGGATATACGAATTTGGGATTTTAGGAATTTGAGGATTTAGGAACTTGGGGATGTAAAAATTTGAGGATGTAGGATCTGGGGATTTGGATGTTTGGAAATTTGGGACATTTGGAGATATAAGAATTTGAGGACCTACGAATTTGAGAATATTTAAATTTGAAACTTGAGAATTTGGAAAGTACAAAGTTGAACATTTGAAACAGATTTACAACATGAAAATTTGAAATCTACAGATTTGCAACACGAAAATTTGAAACTTACAGGTGTGAAACATAAAAATTTTGAAAGTCTAAAGATTGAAAAACATGAAAATTTGGGAATCTAAAATTTGTTAAATTCACATGTATGTCTTCATCCAAAGGAAAGTAGCATTGCACCCGAGTGTACCTAGACCGAGCTTAACCCCATGAATCGATGCACGAGCCAGATATGATAATCGAATTTCGGCTTGGCCGCTTTGTGACGTTATTGCCAATGAGAGATATCAGTTACGAGATCGGTGTTCCTTCGGAGATCACGAAGAAGCATTATACAAATATGAACTTCAAGATAAAATCGTCACTTAAGCCTTCAGTTAATACCTCAGTGTTCAAAAGATGATCATATAATAACAAATAAACATTATCATTTTTACTAAACCTGTATGTATAATACATAACACAAGAACAATAAACTTTCTTTAGACCTTTAATTGAAAAATGAAAGATTTTGTATCAGAAAGAAGTGCAAATTGTTCAGTACAAATAACTTGTAATTGAATACATATCTGAATAATTCACCTATCGCTCACGAAACAAAAGAAGAGAAAGAAAACCAAGCAAGAAGAAAATCAAACACGTAGCTATCTAGCCATTCAAAAGAGCAACTATAACGTCAGGTCGATAGATGTCTCAAACAAACAGAAGATGAGATAATGGACAAAGGTGAACTCGTCGTCAAGAATTCGAGTTAACCGAACAGGAAGTTGTAGGTCGGTCACGACAGCAATCAGGTCGACTTCCTGCAGCGTCAGAGGCCTCATAACCCTCGGTTCGTTTTGCCTGGATCCAGCTACGATCGAGTGGATATGGTGAACCCCATGGTAAGATTATCCCACGAGAGATTATCTCGTACGATCGAATCGGGACTCGGTCGTCATTAGCCTTGCATGCTGCACTTTGTCCGCTATGCCTTAACCTCCTGAGTCTCGTTCCAATCTCGATTTTATGCGTTCAACAGCCATCTCTGACATTCTGGATCTACTTCCATCAAATGTAACGTCACCCTGTTGGCGTGAACAAAATTTCTGATCAAACCTTTCATATAATATACCGCTCTCTTTACGTGTCACTAATGAAATTTAGTTTGACAGTTTTCTCTCGTTCGTGGAAGCTTCGTTATTTCGTGTAAGAGGTTGATGAATTTGGTAATTGATCTGACGAAGGTTTGGTCCAAATTTGAGTTTGTGGATTTTAAAAGAAAAAGACATTAGTATTTATTCAATAGTTAGGTGAAGGGGTAAAGGTAGTAAGTCAAGTTTTTTGATATAGTAACTCCCTAGGGTTCTTAATAAGACTGGAAATCTGTAAAGGTAGGTTCCTAGAGTCCACAGGGTTCTTAGGTTCATAGAATCTTAGGTTTTTGGATTTTTACGCCCTAGATCTCTACGTCTCTAGATTACTACGTTCTAGAATTTTACGTTTTTAGATTTCTACGTTTCTAGATCTCTATATCCCCAAATTCCTATGTTTCTAGATTCCTACGTTCCTAGATCTCTATATCCCCAAATTCCTACGTTTCTAGATTCCTACATTTCCAGATCTCTATATCCCCAAATTCCTATGTTTCTAGATTCCTACGTTCCTAGATCTCTAAATTCCCAAATTCCTACGTCTCTAGATTCCTACGTTTCTACATCTCTATATACTCAAATTTCTACGTTCTCAGATCCCTACGTCCCTAGATTCATATGTCCCTAGATTTCTACATCTATAGATTTCTACGTTTGTAGTATCCTACATCCCTGGATTTCTACATCTATAGATTTCTACGTTTCTAGTACCCTACGTCCCTGGATTTCTACATCTATAGATTTCTACGTTTCTAGTACCCTACGTCCCTGGATTTCTACGCTTCTAGTACCCTACGTCCCTAGATTTCTACGCTTCTAGTACCCTACGTCCCTAGATCTCTACATCTATAGATTTCTACGTTTCTAGTACCCTACGTCCCTAGATTTCTACGCTTCTAGTACCCTACATCCCTAGATCTCTACGTCCCAAAATCCCTACGTTCTTCGACCTTTACGTTTCTGAATCGCTATTCTCCAAGATGCTCACATCCCTAGATTCCTACACCTCTACATCCCTACGACCTAAAATCTCTAGATCCCTAGATTTGTACGTCTCTAAATTCATAGGATCCCTGGGTTTCTAGTTTCCTAGAATTCATATTATCAACTCCATATGCCCCTAGAATTCATAGGATCAACTCCATATGTCCCTAGAATTCATAGGATCAAGTCCATATGTCCCTAGAATTCATAGGATCAACTCCATATGTCCCTAGAATTCATAGGATCAACTCCATACGTCCCTAGAATTCATAGGATCAACTCCATATGTCCCTAGAATTCATAGGATGAAGTCCATATGTCCCTAGAATTCATAGAGTATAAAGGTCTTTAAAATTCGCAGACTCTAAAGGTCCCTAAAATGCACAAAGTCCATAAGACCCAAAAGTGTCTAGGATGTTAAATTTTCAAAAGAGCCTATGGTTCTCAGTTTGTAGAAGTCCCTAGGATCTCTAGAATATTCATAACTAGAGTTACTGAAGTTCATAAGACCCAAAAGTGTCTAGGATGTTAAATTTTCAAAAGAGCCTATGGTTCTCAGTTTGTAGAAGTCCCTAGGATCTCTAGAATATTCATAACTAGAGTTACTGAAGTTCATAAGACCCAAAAGTGTCTAGGATGTTAAATTTTCAAAAGAGCCTATGGTTCTCAGTTTGTAGAAGTCCCTAGGATCTCTAGAATATTCATAACTAGAGTTACTGAAGTTCGATGGATCTCTATGGTCTGTAAGAGATCTCCATGTCGTTAAAGCCACTATAGCTGTTCGTGTATGATAATGCAATTTGTTATTAATATCTGCACGCAGTCATGCGTTATCAGTTCAATTGAAATTGGAGAATATTGCGGATAGATACATTGATTTATCCAACAACTGAATAACTGAATTATTAAATTATTTCGGGTTTGTACAGTTATTTAATTACCGATAATACGCATAATGTAATATTAAACAATTTGTTTGTTGGTAGATCGTATTTTGTATTTCATAATTAATCAGCTGAAATAGTCGGTGTTTTAATAATGTATACCTTAACGATCGTGTAACCGATCAATTTTATAATCCATTAAGCAATTAATTCAATAACGTGATCCTGATTTTTCACACGTTTGAACTTCTTCATGCAAGTTTTATGATGAATGGGAACAATTACTTTTCCTGAAAGGATATTTATTAGATTGCATGATAAATCGTAGTATTATTAAATTTAGATTTGTAGATTTAATTAAGATTAAATGTTGGTGACTCGACTAGATTTTATGAAAAATTACCTTTCTAGATTAATCAATCTAGATTAGATTAATTAGATTAATTAATTCATATAATAGATTAGATTAATTAATATATACGTCCGTTGTGAGGAAATCTCCTTTTATTGTAAACGTTACTGGAATACCTGAGACTGCTTCCGGTGAAGCTCGATTCTAGGCATATTTCAATTATCTTCTAATTAACGAACGGAAATTGGAATCGATAATATACACCGGGGAATGTCTCCTCGAGGCTTTAGCCGCGATTTGAGCGTTAAAAATATGAAAATTGTACTTAAGTTAATCGGCGGTAGCTTATCCATTCTTATCTAAAGGATCTCTTACCATTACAACTTATTGAACTAGCCCATTTTTAAATTGCACGAACGAGATCTTTTATCTTAAAATTATTCAAATTTAGCAAAAATTAGCTGGACTAAATTTCTGATTTATAAAACTTTGCTAAATAATTTTTTAGAAGAAAATATAGTATAATAATATGAATCAAATATGGTACAGTAAGAATATATTCAATCTAATATTCCACTCGTATTATATTTGAAATAATTTTCATTTCATCTCCTAACTTGCAACACAATTTTTAACCAAACTTGACAACTTACAGAAAAATTCCAGTTAAAGATCAAAAAATGTCAAAAACCATTTATTCGACACATAAGCATTTCCGAATAACAAATTTATGATATTTTATCTGCAGAATATCATTCAATCCTTTACCATATACAGTGATATTGTAGAAGCGAGGTTAGTTCAAAAAAAGACGTGTTTCGGTAACCTTTTACGTTCAAAACCTAATCTCGTGCGAATTCTTGTTTTTCCGTTCGCCATTTAACTGCGGTTCCAGTCACGATCTAGCTTTCCTAGCAATGGCCGTCACTAGATCGAACGCAGACTCTGCACTCGTAGTTTTCGATCGCAACGTGATTTAAACTCTGTTGGCTGCTTAATAGGGTTTAGCCAATGTGCTGCGATTCGATCTTTCCCATTTAACAGTAGCCCTAACCGAGTTCAATATTCGCTTCGATTGTCCGTTCAAATGTTTTAGACCGGCTTTAACGCCTCCACATTCCTGCTTGGAGATTTCAATGCTAGATTATGTGGTATGCATAGTCATTTATTTGGTATTTTGCAAGATCTTGCAATCTTGATGTTTTGAGATTTTTAGGAACTCTGCTACTTTAGGCATTTTGGTATTCTGGGTATTTTGGGAATTTAGGGAATTTTAAGAATTCTGGGAACTTTTGGAATTTGGGGATTTGGGGAATTTTTAGAATTTGCGGTTTGTGGGGAATTTGGGGAATTGGGGGATTTTTTGTATATTGAGAATTTTTGGAATTTGGGCATTTGGGGAATTTTTAGAATCTGGGGATTGTAGGAATTTTTAGAATCTGGGGATTGTGGGAATTTTTGGAATTTTTGTATTTTAGGAATTGTAGGATTTCTGGAAATTATGGGACTTACAAGAATTTTGGGAACTTCAGGATTTTTGAAAATTTTGGGAATTTAGAAAATTTTTGTAATCTTGTGATTTTTTAAATTTTGGGAATTTTGGGAATTTTAGGAATTCTGGGAATTTCAGAAGTATTTGTTACTTAGAAATCTAAAAATTTACATATTCAGAAATTTGAGAAATTGCGAATTTCGATATTTGAAAACCAGAAGATCTGAAGGTTTACGAAAAATTAAAAACTACGAATCGTAACAAGAAATTCGTAAAATTCAGACACTCAAGAATTTACAAATTCACAAAATCGAAAAATGCTTCGAACGAAATGAAAACGAGACACTTGATCACACATTCCAGATCGAGGTCTGAAGAGTATCTCAGTCCGATCGGCCGGTTCGTCGAAACAGTGAACAGAACGGTCCGTAGTCGCGCAAATCCTTCGATATTTCCGTTGTGCACCAGGGACAGACTCGGTGAACACAACACGGAGCTAGATACACCGCAGCGTGAGATTATCTCGCGATCCCGAGTCTCTATTATGATTCAACTGACAAGCCATTTGTAGTCCCCGGGGGGAAGAGCCGTGCGGGTTCCCTCTTCGTCTACCTCTGGCATGGGAGGGCTAAACGTTACAAAGCAACTCGCGAACGGTCCGGTTCCTCTTTCTCTCTTTCTGGCCGTCTTTTGCTGTCAGGAGGAGAAGTCACGGCACGGGACAGCAGAACGGGGCCATTTTTACCGCGGCCACGAGGATCACGAGCACCGTCGTGAACGAGAAGAACAGATGCCGGTCCGATATCTTCTAACCGGGCCTCGGCACGAACGTCGGACGACGCGCGGTGCATTTCTGATTTGCGACCGACGCGTTCCGTTCTGAACCCCTTAACCAGTCACGGATTAAGACCTATGGGTGCCCCGACCGTTTCTTCTGGTTTTATCCACCTTTACGGATATTTGGGAACTTTGGAATTTGCGAATTTGGACATTTTGGGGATGGGAAGGTGGATGTTGAGAATTCTGGCATGTGGAAATTGGAGAATTTGGGGAATTTGGGTATTTGGATATTTGGGAAATTTTGGTATTTGGAAAATTATGGGATTTGGGGAATTTGGGTATCGGAGAGTTTGAGAATCTGGGGAATTTTGGTATTTGGAAAATTATGGGATTTGGGGAATTTAGGTATCGGCGAGTTTGAGAATCTGGGGAATTTTGGTATTTGGGGAATTTGGGTATCGGAGAGTTTGAGAATCTGGGGAATTTTGGTATTTGGGGAATTTGGGTATCGGAGAGTTTGAGAATCTGGGGAATTTGGGTATCGGAAAGTTTGAGAATTTGGGGAATTTAGGTATCAGAAAGATTCTAAATTTGGGGAATTCTGGAATTTGGAAAATGTCAGACTTGGAGAATTTGTGTACTTGAAAAGTGAGGAATTTGGGGAATTTAAGTACTTGGAAACTGAGAAATTTGGGAAATTCAGGTACTTGGGAATTGAGAAATTTGGGGAATTTGTGTTCATGAAAAATGCGGAATCTAGGGAATTTTGGTATTTGGAAATTTCGGGACACGAGGAATTTAGGGTATTTGAAAATTTCACAATTTAGTGATTTTGGGTACTTAAATGAGGAATTTGTAGGTTATGAATATTTGGAAACTATGGATTTTAGGACACTTGAAAAATTGGGAAATTTCAGTATTTGGAAATTCAGGAATTGAAGACTTTGGGTAATTGAGCATTTAAGTATCTAAAAATTGAGAAATTTGGGGGAATTTAGGTATTTCGAAATCGAGTAATTTAAACAATTAAACGAATCTGGAGAATATGGATATTTTCGGATTGAGAAATTCGGTGATTCGTAACAATCTGAATATCTGTAAGTTTTAGAATTTTGGTAATTGTTGAAATTTTTATAATTGAGGATTGGAAAATTTAGAAATTTAAAAACTTCAATACTGTGATACTTGAACTTTTCAAAATTTCAGAACATAAAATTTGAAGTCTTTCAATCTCCCAAAAAATTCTAAGATGTCAACCCTGTTGCCCTAATCGCTTGCTCATATTATTGGTTAATCCAGCACTGGTAGTGTTCTTTGTTCGTGAAATTTCGGCTGCGTGATTGCGAACAGACCCTCGGAACATCTTCGATCTTCTCATCGCGTGCGAGAACGGTTTTTAGCCGTATCGAGGATACGTGGATCGATTTGGTTTACGAGTTTCCTCGGGAATTACACGCAACGTGATTTGAACATCTTCGCTATACAACAGCTCGATTATTGGCGATAATTACGTACGGGATGACTGGATAATTGAATGGCTCATATTGTAACTATTGGGTTGTTACATTTTACTGTTGGGTATAACGAAAGTCATGTAAAATTTGATGGCATGAAAGTATATACCGAAAAAGTCAGATGTATCATGCCAGTTCGAAGTTTATCCCTTGACTATTACGGGTGGTCTGTGCGAATGCTATCAATTTTTCGAAAACGCACCAAATTCAGCGGAGTCTGAATGTTGCTAATTTATGATACAAGAGCAGGTTTTAGGGACTTTTGCCTGTGCATTACTTCATAAATTCCGAAAACGTGAACATTCAAATACGAACATCTGAAAATTTAAAAATCATCAAGTGGATGAAGGTATACATATCAAGTGTACATAGTACTGAGTATTTATAAAGTTTACATAAGTATGTTTGAGTCTATCAATGAATGGATGTGGAGCCAACACTCGACACAAGTGAAAGTGCTCGAAGGTTAATTATGCCGAGATGTTTAAAAATTACTTAAAACGCGAGGTGTTTCGAAAATCGAAGCGCAGAGTCGGTGTCCGAATAAGGCTCGGACAGGAACATTGGGAGGTCCTTGTGCTTGGGAACCGGCCTCGTCCTTGGCCAAATCGTCGTCGAGGTCGTCCCTCTCTCCTCCGCATGGTGGTGCATCGGTGTTTCGGACAAACCGGGTTCCTTTTCGTGGACCCAGCAGGCGTCTGGTCCCGAACGAGGGTCGAACGAGCACCGACGATACATCACGCGACGACCACAAATCCTATCCAGCCCGCTAAACAGACCAACCCGAGCAGCGGGACAACAAGCTGGCCGTAGCTGGATAAGAGGACTCACCGGGATGACGCAGTAGGTTTACCCGTGGCGGTTTTGAACACCCAGCGAGACCGCGGGGCCATTGTATCAAAAGGACCGTGAAAACATCACCGCGGGACTAACTGATATTTATGAGTCACTTCTGCGCGACAAGCTTCGGCTCCGTGATCGGTTTGGTCAAATTTGGTCCTCCTGTCCACTGGGTTGCTTTACGGGAACTCCAGGAAGGATCACGCGGTCTCGTCACTTACGAGGGATCGATTTCGGGGTTTGAAATGGGAGGGTGAGAAATTAGGGTTGATGAGAGATAAGACAATTGACTATGATTGAGTGATGGTAATCTTTTTAATTGTTGACTAGTGTGGGCTGGAAGGTTAATGTAATTGGAAAGTACACTATGCAATATTTATGTGAGCTGTACATGTGGTACTGTGTTTATGTGGGATGTAAATACGTTTGATACAATATTTGTATGCTATGTAGGAACACATGATGTTATACTTGTATGATACACATGTACATATGGTTCATATGGTACATGAGTACAATATTTACCTACATGGTATATAAGAATATATGACACTATATTTATACGTATAAATGGTACATGAGTACGATGTTCATATAGCACATGAGTGCAATATGCACATGATACAATGTGATATATGATACTGCATTTTTATGATGCATAGGTACAATCTTCATATGGTACGATGTTCACATAATACATGAGTATAGTATTTACATACTACATAAGAACATATGATACTGCATATGTGTGGTACATATAAACATATGACACTGCACCTGTCTGGATTACATATTTCATCGGAAATCATTGTCCTAAAAGCATACAATTTAGAATGAATTATCTCATAAAAAAGTATTAGGTATTAAACTTCAAAAAAGGTTTATTTCATAATTGTCATTATGAATAGATTTTTGTCGACCGAATTTGAATACAGATTGAATGTTAATTCCCCACTTAATATCTTCAACCCCGTAGTAATTATATTTTAATTTACATAACATCGTTAAAATGGTAATTACGAAATACCTCGATATACGATAAAATGTATGAAATTGTGACCATACAGGGTGCTTCACATCAAACGACCCAATTTTCACTGCTACCAAAGATCGGAAAAATTGATTGACGCAACTTTATACAATTTTCGAACATATTTAAATACATTTAAAAAATGTATTTCAAAATCATAAATATTAGTCATTGTCAAAGCATGAAAATTTAACTGCTCAGTATAAATTAATCTCCCTGTATAACTGTACAAATTGCATTAAAGTGAATAATAAAAAAGATTCCAAAAATAAACAGCATGCATTTTGAAGAATAAAATTGGTGAATTTACATAACAAAGAACCTTGAAGTATCTTCTTAATTCAGTTAGAGCAGCAATCACATTGTATTATCGTGTCGAATGCTAATTAATTGTCGGTATTCGTATGCGGTTAATTCAAAGGGATACCGACGACACTCGGGGGAAATAAAGAACGTCAGAAAAAACATTGAGAAAAGAATGGAAATGAGGAAATTCATTGACACGGGCTTGTTAAATGATTACACAAACAGTCGATCCCTTGGACCCACGTCATTTTGGAATTTACATAGGGAATACTGATCATTCTGTTCAAATAGTTTACGATTGCCTTTCCTGGAAGAAATAGGTACATTTACGAAACCAGTCGAATATTTCAATATGGATGATGTGAAACGTGTTCTTTCACTTACCGTTACCATACTCTAATTGGTGGTCACGCGTAAGGATACTGGTAGAATTTCTTACCTGCAACATACGGATAAAACATGCGTTAGACATATGGGATTTTTTGCAAATTTTTTTATATTTTTGGAGATTTTAGCATTTCCAGTGTTTTTGTATTTTTAATATTATTGGGTTATGTGATTTTGGAACTTTCAGCTAGTACAATTTTGGGAGTTTGGGGTTTCGAGATTTTGGAATTAAAAAATTTAAAAATATTGGAAGATCAGAATTCTGAGAATTTAAGATTTTGAGTCTCTGGAATTTTAGAATTTTTTGAACACTTGAATTTTAAAAGATTAGAATTTTGAGAGTTTGGGGTTACCTCTGAAATTGAATTATGTAACATTGAAATTTTGGAATTATGAAATACTAAAATCTCATGGCTCCAGGATTCTGTGCCTAAACTTCAGAATCTTGAATCCGTAGAACCTCCGAACTTTCGCACTGTGCACCCAAAACTTACAACTAAAAGTGAAACTTCAGAAGTTCGTAACTTGCAATTTTTAATTTCCAAGATCTTTAAAATTCACTTTTCATTTATGAAATTACCTTGAAAATAATTTATCTTCAAAATCAGTAGCCTCAAAATTTCAACATTTCAACTAGAAATAAAATTTCTGAATTGTCCCTGACCACCCAAAAATACACCTGGCAAATTAATCCATCACAGAAAAGACCATGCTAAAACTGGTCCTCGACCCATAAAACTCAGCAAATTCCCAACGAAAGATAACGAATGCCCCAAAAAAGTAAAGGTCAAATGATCGAGCAAAGAAAGCACGATGTTCTACAAAACGAGCTCATCGATTACCCCGTAGCTGGCGCATAATTTCTCTGGAAAGATGGTCCAGCAAGAGGATCTTCGGAAGATAGCTTCCGGCTTTGACTTTCATGGATCTCGATACACGGCCGAAGAGGAATCAGGATCGGGTCGAGACCGATTCCCTCCTTCTTATTTCCTTTTTACCTCTCCGTTTATCGGATAGGGAGTCTCGTAGCCAGGATCAGGGTTGCTCTTTATGTGCATCTTCTGGACCAACCTCGGTGTCCTTCGCGTAACGGCTTCATTATGCGACATCTGCGATCTTTCCGGGCGCATGACCCGGATACGTAGTCGGCCAAGAAGGCCAGCTTTTTCTTAATTTCGAACCTGGTGATGGAGGAACCCTGGGTCGATATCGTCCGGTCGAGAAAAGACTCCCCCAGGAGACAGAGTCCTTTGTAATCATTTCCTCTTCCTAACTTTTAGAGCTTTTGTATGGTCCGAGATCACTTGGGTCATCAAGAGCGAATGTTACACCCTCTCCATCTTGTGTACAGAGGATTTTTAGAGCGTTCGGGGTTGTTGAGGGTTAGAGTGATTTTGGGGGTGTAGTACAGTTTTTGGACAGCATTGTTATGGGAGGTACATATCAGTTTTTGGTTGTGAAATTTTGTTAAGGTAGTATATATTGTTACAGCTTCTGATTAGTGGGGTTTGTTCAAGGCAGGTACCTGTTAATACAGTTTTTGGTTATTGAGATTTTGTTAAAGTAGGTACAGGTTACAGTTTTTTATTAGCGATGTTTTGTCAAGGTAGATGGTACATACAAGATACTATATGAGCTAAGTGGTGTTAGCTCGAGATAAGTACTACAAGACTTTTCGGTTAGTGTTGTTTTATAAGGGTGAAGAATAGCTCTATTGATTTCTGAAGTTTTATGGCAGAAATTTGGGAAATGAGCGTAATTAAACTTTGAGTGCAGTTTCTCCAATATTAGGTTTCTAGGTTTGTAGGTTTCTAGGATTGTAGGTTGTCAAGTTCATAAGTTCATAAAATTCTAAATTTCCAAATTTCTTAAGTTTAAGAATTTAAAAATTTCTGTCTGTAAGTTTGACTATTTATAAATTTGAAAATTTAACAAACTTAAAAAACGTAAAGAACTTGAGAAACCTGAAAACTTAAAAATTGAAAACTTCGTCAACTTGAGACCTGAAAACTTAAAAATTGAAAACTTCGTCAACTTGAGACCTAAAAATGTAAAAAATTGAAGATACGTAACAACAAAAGACGGTAAATAATTTCTCGAGCAACAGAGCCCGAACCAGTAAATAATCGAGAATGCAGTGTACAAATGAAAATGCATAGTGTAACAAGCCAACATGATCGATCGAGAGGCACGTATGCATCCGTCAGACGAATGATCCTGCATCGAGGACGAAATCGCCAGACGAATGCCCGCGGTTGGCTTCGGTATGTAACGTGGACCCGATCAAATTTCCCCCCGTCGTTGCTGGAAAGGGGAAGTGCACGGAGGTGGCCGGCATCATTTCCGGTGTGCCAGCGTTTAGTTTCCGCCGCATCCGGCGGCTATCTGTATCACTGCGTCATCCCGGTGTACAACTGCGTTCGCTCGCTGCACCGATGCATTCGTCGTTGCAATGCTTCATCGATGACTAAAATGAATGCGTTCTCGACATTGTTGTTATTGTTGTTGTTGCCGTTGTTCGAGTCGTGTTCTGCGAACGCGAATGCATCAGTGACGGTAGAAGGACTAATATTCGGTGCTGCAGGAAATGGTAGATAGAGCAACTGACACGTTTGATCATGCGAAACTAGAATTTATTTACCCACCTAACATAATATTTCACCGATGCTATTATTTTACCATTATACAAAACATTGGTATTAAATATTTCACGTAACGTCGCATATATTTTTTAACGGGTCATTTGGTTACGTTAGGTTTCTTTCCTAAATTGTAAAATTTATGGAGGTGCTCTTCTTGAAATCTCTGTTCATCTTTTACGGATTATGAATTAATATTAATATACATTAATTTATGTTTGTCGTATTATGTGTATATTAATATATACGTATATCAATGTATGTGAATATTAATGCATGTGTATATTAACGTATGTGTACATTACTGCATGTGTATATTAATGCATATGTACATTGGTGCATGTGTATATTAATGTATGTGTGTATATCAGTGTAGGTGAATATTAATGCATGTGTACATTAATGTATATGTGTATATTAACGTATGTGTACATTACTGCATGTGTATATTAATGCATGTGTACATTGGTGCATGTATATATTAATGTATGTGTGTATATCAATGTATGTGTATATTAATGCATGTGTATATTAATGCATGTGAGTATTAATGTATATGTATATACTAATTTATGTTTATCATGTTACATTTTAATTTAAAGGAGATCAAAAATAACTCTGTACAATCGGCACAGAATAATCTCAAGAAATCCTGTAAATCTCGTAAATGAGGAATAGCAGTAACACCACGGGGATGAAGAGAAGCGTTAAAATGATGAATCAATCGTTCGATCCCTCGTTTATCATAGGAATCCCGAAGGCTAGGGTGAAACATGAATAATCGGGATCAGGACAATCCTTCGGGTTTGACAGTGGAGCATGGACGTTCTGAAAATTCTCGATCCCACAAAGCGAGGATCGCGGGCATCCTCGCGAGCCGAGCGTGGCCGTTGAATCACGGTTAATGAGCTCTCGAAATCCTGTTTCGCGGATATGAGGCCGAGGAGAGGACGTGCCTCCACTCGTCGTGATGAGCTCGGCTGCAAAGAGAGGGCTGATTATTCGAGCTTAATGGAGCGAAGGGGGTGGACCGGTGGAATGGGAGGGCGAAACGCAGACGGGGCGTTTAATAGCGGGCACGAAACGACGCCGGAACGTCGATCGATAAAAGTGGCCAGTTTATTTTCCAGGGGCAGACCCCTTTTCAGCGGAAAAAAAAGAGGTATCAAGAAAAAGTGGCGGACGAAGAGACGAAGAAGAGGGGAAGGAAAATAAGAAGAAGCGCACTCGACCCCTTCGTGGGCACCCACCGAAGAAATTGCTTGTGTTTTTTCGCTTAGTCGACTAATTTCGAGCCACGGATGCTCGAGCGTACTTCGCTAAAAGAACGTAAAAAGTACCGGTGCAGCTTCTCATAATTAGTTCCGATGAGCCATGGTGTTTTCCTGCTGGGGGTTCGAACCTGGGGACAGTGAGAAATCGTTCTTCCGGCTCTTAACAACTGATGAGTTTCAGGGAGGATGGCGTTAAATGGATCGGTACGATGTCGATATCGATCAGCTGGATTGCTGGAGACTTCACTTCTAATACATTGCATGCGAAGTTGTGAGATCTACAGGGACTTCACTTCATTTAATTTAGAAATTTTCAAATCTGAACCACTTGCTCTACTTCAACGAGTCTGTCTCGTGACTCACATAAATTTTTAACACTCTTCGACTTGAAGTTTAGATCCAATTGTAGCTAAGAATCTGAATATAAAATTTTTATTTTCTTTGTTTTAATATCATAGTCTTGATACATCTGGCAAATAAACTGGCAAGGGCCTATTTTCGAGGCAGTTGCGTTATTAGCTAATTATTGCTGCAACGTTAAGAAAAATACAGAAAATGAAAATACACACTTTGCAGAAATAACTTTGTACAAAAAATGAAAAGTTGTGCATATGTTCTTGTAGAACATTCTCACCACTATTTTGCAATTTTTAACTACAGCAATGAAATGTTGAAAATCGTTTTCTTGATATACCGTATAAATTCTGTACATTGTAACACTGTAAATCTCCCTAAAATACTGTTGCATAAGAACTGAAAAGCATTCTCATATCCCAGTATATTCCTCCTAATCAGATAATGTTCCACATAAGTCATAAAACGGAAGAACAAATCCAGGGATAAAATACAGAATCCACATATGATTTAAAGAAACGAGCAATGTTCGATCTCCTGGGAGGAGAAACGAGTTGCCGGTTATACGAGGGCAAATCGAATTAAATCAAAGATTGTAGGTCACGGTGGAATGTGGCCTCGGTACTGGCTACCGAAACGGGGATGTTTATCAGGAAAATAAACGATCGGAGTTCTCCCTAGAGTTTCATTGAATAAGAGCGCGAAATAAGATTTACCGGGGCAGAAGGTATTCTTTATGGACCCTTCGATCAGTCGTAAACGCTCGGCTTCGCCCACCAGCAGGATATCCCGTGGAATATTCCGGTTAAAGGCACGGATTCCTGGACGATCGTGCGCCTCCTAAACGCCTCCTCTATCGGGCTATTCATAGTGTCGAAACTCGGCCCGTATAAATCCGCGGAGGATGAAAATAAAATTCGATCGTGTGGAAGCAGGTGATGCTGGAACCGCGCCAGAAATAGTGGAAAAAAAAGAAACCGGGAATGTTTGTACGAAGGTGGTTGTTGTAAATTTTCCCTGCCTCCGAGACCGGTTTTCGATGACTGTACGCAAAACTCCACAACCGAACAGTAATTTGATTTATCGCTAATAACATAGAATTAGACATTCCTTGGTTTTTACATTTAATAAAATATAGGGATACCAAAGTGATTTGCTGCGGCGAAGAAAAACGCAAATAATTATAGGAAACAGAAGTGTATTTTGCGAAAGTAATTTTGCATAAATATATGCATCGAGGCAGAAAACGCAGGAAGACCAAGCAAAGGGAAGTATTTTATTTAAAACACCGGAAGGGAAAGTAGCTGGACAAAAGTTCGGTCGTGTTTTTGCTATCATATTTGCTCATATTGCATTTAATATCTTATATGACTTTTATTGTCAACCTGGGTTGTAGTCTCTTTGGGGTACTATTGTGGCCAGGTTCTCTAATCTACTCGAAGAGGTACTCTGAAAGGTCTCGTTATACTGATATAAAATGTTCATTACACAGGTTACTCATACATGTAAATGGCTATCTCAAACTTTCCTCTATCCACCTATCTATAAAATATTTGCATACTACATTACTTGACACTATAGGTATTGACACTACATTGACACATTGAAAATACAGACAAAGCATAATTTTCATGTAACCCAACCGTTTCATGTACCCATTCTGAACTCTGGGCTAAAACTAAAAATAGAAAGGGTAAAAGTAGCCATCAATGACCTCAGCGATAATTATAACTATCTAACTTCAGTACGCAGCAGCTGACATAAAAATGATTGAATATAATCGTCAAAAATGTAACAAGTATCGGAGCGTTTCGGTCGATTGAAAATTATGTTTTTTGGTGGTGCCTCCCATGGAGACGGCGTTTTCAAACGCGAGTCGAGAAGATCTATCGATAACGATACTGAAAAATGATCGTACGTGCGGTCGTGAATGCCACGCGTGTCTCTGGAGGGATTTCACGATGAGCGATGACGAGCGATGCTCGTCGATAAACGTCCAGTTAACGTACGATAAAGTTGACATAGTAGAGACACAGTCGAGTTATTGCGTAGACCACTCGTAATGTACATGTATTTCTGTGTAGCAATTCTGCCCTCTAGGGACCCCTTTGGGGGATTAGATGCGTTTAGACGGAGCGACTGAACGGTTACTTTTCTCAGATATTGATATTAAAGCTGAAGCATAAAATGAAAATATTCATTGTCGAAGTAATTTGAACTGGTTACAATTAAAGAGGTTCAATTCGAGGTAAGTCAATTGCACAAGTTTTAATTCGATGAAATTTTATTTTATTTTATTCCAACATTGCATGTTACTACTCCACATGATTGATGTAATTTAATTTCGACACAATTAAATACAAGTCGAAAAGCGTTAATAAGACTCTCACACCAAGAGGGTTAATTACGTAATCATTCACGCACTTTTTCGAACCTCTCCAAGTAGTATCTCCTCTCTCCTCTTCACCTCAAGTCGAATATATTTTTTCGTTCGAAATCTTCCCAGCCGCAGAACTTCTCTAGAGAAGTTTTCAACCCCCGTGACGGTTCGTGATACACGCGTGAGCGGAGGGGTGAGACGGCTGCTTAAACTTACCTCATGGAACGACACTTTTCTCAAAGTTCAGGTATAAATTCCGCTTTCGGCCAGTCGCCGCGGTAATCCGCGAAATATTTCTCGCTGGAGACCGCGATTTCTTGTCAAAGTTATTTGTTACCCCCCGCAGACCCACCTATGCTCTTTTATTATCTTTTAGCCACGATGGTAAGGATTGACGATTTCCCGTTTGTGACTTTCTTCAATTTTTATTTTTAGTACAATACTGTAATAATTATTTATCAATTGGTGAACTTAAGGAGGGGATAATTATTTCTTTCCATTTCTTATATGTATTTTTTTCTGAAATAAAGTTTATTTACTTACTGAACGTTTCAAGTAATTTATTTAATTACAAAACATTTCATAATTTATTTAATTTCCTCTATTTATTAATCACAGCTGAAGTCACGAGACCGTCAAAATGCAAGGGGTTAATATTTACAAAATAAATATAACGATTACCAAATATTAAACAGTGGACCTAAAATGATACGAAGTAGAATAAATTTCGACGATGTAAATTATTTTGAAAGTTGGAACTGATTATGGGAAGAAAGGGTTGAAGAAGGGGTTAAACAGATGGATGGAATGGAGTGATGCTCGAGAATGTTTTTGAGTCATCCGTTATCATTATCGGTGGATTCGCTAATTGATTTATTCGATTGAATGGGGATAGAGAGAGGCCGCGGGATTCACAGTCGACCGAGCTTATCGTTTATTTATCGCGGCGTATCCGAGCAGACCGGAAATATCCGTCGATATTGGAATCGAAAACGGAACGGTGGCAAGCTTGGTATTCATTATACCGGGGGAAACCGAGGTGGGTGCCGATTAAGTTCGTGGCTGATAATTGCCGATTGGATTTCGCGTGGATGGCATCGATCAGCTGGTTTATTTCGGACCGATACAGCTTCCGGCAGAAATGTATCCCGTTACCCGTCAAATAATCGGGTTCTCGTAAACAATCCACTTTTATGAACAGCGTGGTTATACATTATAATTATAATGCGGTTGTGTGGCTCATGCAATCTGTTTAATTTGAAGAACCTGGATTGTACGAAGAGAGTAAATCACAATTATAGAATTAGTTGTAGATGGAATTTGAAAAGAATGGTCAGGTTTATCAATTTTCAAGTTTTTCGAATTTTCACATTTGCAAATTCCTTGTAAATACTTGCAAATTTTTTAACTTAAATACTTGAACTCTAAGTTTAAAAATTCTGAAAATTCTATTGTACAAATTCTGATATTAAGTACTCTAAATTTCAATTTTTGAATGTACAAATTTTAAAATTGCAAAATTTGTGAATTTCCTAATTTTCCAATTTCGTTATCCCAAAACGTACAAACTCTTAAAATTGAGTGATCAAATTTCCTTAATTTCAGCACTGAAATTGCCAATTTTCCAATACAGAAATTTCCAAATTTTCTAAACATCCCAATACTGAAATTCCCAAATTTCCAAAATCTCCCCTTTCTAATTTGTAAAAATATTTCACAATTAATATTCCAACGAATCAAATAACCTTAATAACATCGTTTAAACGAAGAAAATCGTTCTATCAGAAAATATCGTACATATACCCGAATCATTATGTTTTACATAGAACGCAGAAAGTGCAGGCAATGAAGGCGATATCTGGGGAGGGTGAGAATAGTGGGTAGCTCGACGAAAAAGGAAAGTGGCACATAAAATGTTCCAGGATATAAAACTCTTTCGGTGCTGGAAGTTATACCCATTAAAGATTAATAAACCATCAAGGTGGAAAAGAGCCAAGATGGTGGATGTCTCTGATGGTGAGGGGCGAACAAGGGAGGGTGAGAATCGAGTAAAAAGAATTTTCGAGCCTTTTTATCTGTTTCGAGCATTATTCCCGGGTTTTCTTTCTTTTTATTACTTTTATAATTTACTTCAAATTTACCTGGTAAAATATTATTGATCAGATAGTTTTATTTCTGTCAGTGGAGATTGAATTTAAGTACAGAAAGTTATAAAAGTTGAACAGTTCAAAACTGTCATATGTTGTATTCGAGAAGTTTCTCTTTTTTTAACAAATGCATACATTAAGTTGAAATTTACATTTAAAGGTATTTTATTAAAAAGAAAAAAAATGGCAAGTATAATGGAGATTGAATGGTTAAAGATGGAAGATATACTGATTTTGGTAACATATTACACAATTTCTTATAAAGACGAGAACTAGAAAAATTGTCGAAACTAAAAAAAGATATATAATAATATAAAATAAGACTGCACTAAATTATTGCATATGTCAGAAGCTATATTTTAGAAAAATAAGTACAGTTACAGGTGATCAGTAAATGAAGAAACAACATGTGCAATAAAATTCTGATTACATATATAAGATCTGTAATATTTTCAAAAACAACGAAACTAAGTCAACCGAATGCACGTTACAATAATCGTAAACGATGAATTTCCTCCATGAAGTGGAAACGAATCGTTAGATTATTAGCTCACGGTCCAAGCGGCTGGAAATTAATTTTCGTCGAGCCATTAAACATTATAATAATTCATCGGTACGTATTGAAATTATACTTCGATTATTATCGCGAAATTTTCTGTTATTAATTCGAGCGAATTAATCGCGGTGCCGCTTGTAACGTGTACGCTGTAAAAGTGTCCCTCTTTAAACGGGAGGTATATTAATTATTGAAATCACGGATATTAATCCACGATGCATTAACGACGTTCTATTTACGTAATATACGATTCATGTCTTGTTACCGCGAGTTATATCATAGTGGAGACAAGATTCACCCGGGTAATGGACATTAATATATCAATTTATATCCTGAACGGTGCAAATTGAATTATGGGGAAACTAGGGGAGGACGTATGCGTCCGGTGAAAGCAACAAAGGAGGCAAAATGTAAGTTGGCTCGTGGCCAGATATCATGAATTACTTACTATTCCCATCTTTTTCATTCCTTTTCACGATAAATCTTCGTGTCGACGATTTCGACGGCTGTAGTTAGAGATTTTAGGGATGTAGATGGTAGATATTGGGTATTTAGAGATTTTAGGTACCTAGAAATGTTAAGAGACTGAAGATGTTAGGGATATTACAATATTAGAGACTTAGGAATATCAGAAGTATTAAGGATCTAAGGATGTCAAGGTCCTAGGGAAAATATGGATCTTTAGGTTTTGAAAAAACTTTGACATAGAGAAACACAAATTTGTATTAAAATCCAGATCCAGAGCTTAGATTAAAGTAAAAATCTACTTTCAGGAAAATTCTAGTAAAAATGTGAACCTAGAGCTAACTCAGACCTAGGGAATGAAGTTATACGGTAAATTTTAGACCAGAGACAATGCAGATCTAGAATGTGGACCTAGGCAAAATATAAACGTAGGAAAATGTTAAGCTACAGAAAACTTTGGCCTAAAAATAATGTAGACCTAGGAAAAGATGAACTTAGAATAACCTCGTATCTAAGAGAATGTAAACCTAGAACTAATTCTGAAAAGAAGGTAGACCTAGTTACAACCTAGATCTGGAAAAAATATGGACCTAGAGTACACTGCACCTAAGAAAAATATAAATCTGTAGAAAATGTGGACCCAGAAAAGAGTCTGCACTAAGGAAAAGTGTAAACATACGAATAACCTAGATCTTATTACCTTATTTCGTTCGTGAAGGACAAAATCGAAAGCATCTTTATTCTTACCCTGAGAAAGGCTATGTTGTATCTTAATATAGGTACATGTTGAGGAAAGTTCTGCAGCCTTAGAGGTGGAACCTCAGTTTATTATCTGACACGATGATAACTTCTGAGAGTAGGTGACAAAGTACAAGTTTATTTCCCTGTTGCATCTTGACGTCAACATAAATTTAAGGCTCTTAGTTTGTAAGTTTTATGTAGTGCGTGTTAGGGCATCGTAAAGTACACTTAGCGACACGTCTTCTGTCTTTCAAGAATATAGCACCGCATAGTTTTACACTTTTTACTTGCTTTCCTTCTAATTCCTTTTACGTCTCCGTAATTTCACGCGTTACCTTGCCTCTGAGTGCATTCCTCTATTCCTGCTGCTAATCATTTTTATCACTTTCTATTTTAACGAGTACCATAACACACGGGTACCTTCAACTATAACTTTCGTCTAATCAAATAATCATGTAAAATAATTAGGAATAATCACGAATAATTAAATAATTAAAGTAACGGGAATAAACGATTATTTTGTAGTTAACATCAACACGAGATAATTAAGAAAGTAAAATAAAAAAATTGGGTTGCAAAGTAAAATGACTGTCTTTTTAATAATTCAACCTGTTAAGCTTGCTACATATTTAAATTAAATAAATCATGTGTTTAAAAACGAGAAAAGAAAAAGTTAATGTGATTGCAAAGATTAAAATACATTGAAATTCATTTTTCTTCGACGTTATTGTATTCAGAAACTCATCACGCAACACATTCATTTCCGGTCTATAATAAAGTGCTGCATATTAATGAGCCGGCCGAAATATTGATCAAGCTGTGGAGGCTAAATCATTAATTATGTACGCGGTCGTCGATGGAAATTATTTATGTAATGCAATTTATGAGGATAATAAAACAAGGATTAATGAAATTCAGCCGATTAAACGATCTCGTACAAAGAAACGGGATCTATAGAAAATTCTGTTGCATTCATCCCCTTCTCATCTTTATTATTACTTTTCAAGTTTAAAATATAATTTAAATGTCAATTAAAATTATTATGATCATTTCTTAAAATATAATTGTACGGTATAATTTAGAGAAAGATAAAGTATTAAATTCTGGTCTTTTCATCCCCCTTACATTTTCTGAAACTTATTACATTGAAGCTTAAAATATAATCCAATTATCAATTACAATTATAATTATCATTATGATCATTTCTTAATATATAACTGTACAACATAATTTAGATAAATAAAATATAAAATTCTGCTCTTTTCATCCCCTTTACATTTTCTGAAACTTATCCTTCAAGCTTGAAATATAATTTAAATGTATTTCAATGATTACATTTGCCATAACTGTACCATATAATTTAATCGAATATCAAACACAAAATTCTGCTCCTTTCATCCCCGTTCCATCATCAGAATCCTTAATTGAGTTTAACACAAAACACAAAGTTCGACACATAATTTTAACCATATTTCAACACGATTTAAACACAAAACACAAAGTTCGAAATTTCAATAAAATTTTACATCGTTTCAACCACCCCTTTAGTGAACAAAGAAAATGAGTGAAATAAATGAATACGTTAAATAAAGAAAATAAATACCCGAATCCATAATTTTAAGAGTATAAAATAAATACTCGTCTCCATTTTCACGAAAAGTGTGCTATTAGAATTGAATTCATGGAATTGTACATTGACGAACCTAATAGCAGCGGACGTGTTAACACGATGCCTAGCGTGATGTTAACAGCTTAAAGACGGCTGAAACCGTATAATCTCGATAAACGAAGGTAAAAAAGAAAAATGCAAATAACTAACATCAGAGTAAGGTGTAGGTTTTGTAAAACCCCCGTTGGTCATAGAGAATATATTCCACGGAAGACGTAGTCGTTCATAGTCTATGATTCTTTTAATAGCTGCTTTACGACGCCAAGGGATGGGACAAGTAGGCTGTAACTGTTCAACGCTTTTACGTGCCATAAAATATTCGCATGATTTCCCGCGTCGCATTCTTTCTTGCTTCCAACGCGCCCACGGGGAACAATTTTCCAGGAAAACACAGTAAACACGCTGAAACATCCGCTGAATTACAGGACACGCAGTTTGCAACAGTCTACCTTCACGATTATGTTGCAATTTTTCGCGGTGGCACCAGCCTGTTTGCGGAATGTTCTATGTACGATACTTATTGCGCTAAAATATTATTCTTACTTACTAATTGTGTAGGTACAACTTTGAGGGAACATATCAAATTTCTCTGAGGGCTGGTTTCTTCGGGATATTTTTATTTTTAATTTGTCATTTCTTGGGAGGTCTGAAACGGATGTGTGGATGCAGAGAGACTCGAGTTTTTGAATTTGTACATTATTAAGTTATGATTTATTAACTATATTTGCAAATTTTTTAATTTCTAAATTTCCAATTACCCAAATTCCCGAAATTTTCCAATTCCCCAAATTCCCAATCCCCAAATTTCCAATTCCCCAAATTATCCAATTTTCCAATCCCCAAATTCCCAAAATTTCCAATTCCCCAAATTCCCCAAATCATCCAAATTTCCAATTCCCTAAATTCCCCAAATTCCCAAAATTTCCCAAATTCCCCAATTTCCCAATTCCCCAAATTCCCCAAATTTCCAATTCCTCAAATTTCCCAAATTCCCCAATTTCCCAATCCCCAAATTCCCCAAATTTCCAATTCCACAAATTCCCCAAATTCCCCAAATTTCCAATTCACTAAATTCCCCAATTTCCCAATGATGGAAGTTTGCCTTCCCACATTTATATATCGCGCGGTTTGTAGGGATTGAGCGTTCTTTCGTTTCTCCGATTGATTCGAACGATATTCATTGCGTTGCGAGAATCTTTTTCCCAGTGAGCGTGTGCAACATGCACGCAGTAAACATTATATCTGTATTTTCGTATATTAATAAATAAGCTACAATTCTAACACCCAATCCCCAAATTCCCCAAATTTCCAATTCCTCAAATTGCCCAAATTCTCCAAATTTCCCAATTCCCCAAATTCCCCAAATTCCCCAAATTCCCCAAATTTCCCAAATTCTCCAAATTTCCAATTCCCTAAATTCCCCAAATTTCCCAATCCCACAAATTCCCCAAATTCCCAAAATTTCCAATTCCCCAAATTTCCCAAATTCCCCAATTTCCCAATCCCCAAATTCCCCAAATTTCCAATTCCACAAATTCCCCAAATTCCCCAAATTTCCAATTTTCTAAATTTCCCAATTTCCCAATTCCCCAAATTCCCCAAATTCACAAAATTTCCAATTCCCCAAATTCTCCCAATTTCCAATTCCCCAAATTCCCCAAATTTCCAATTCGCAATCCCCAAATTCCCCAAATTTCCAATTCCCAATCCCCAAATTCCTCAAATTTCCAATTCCCCAAATTCCCCAAATTCTCCAAATTCCCCAAATTCCCCAACTTCTCCAAATTTTTAATTTCCAAGTTTCATGATTAAGTACTCCAAATGAAAAAATGTCCAAGTCCCCTAAATTAGTAGCTACATAAATTAACAAATGAAATGTTATCTAAATTACTAGCTGTATAAATTGAAAAAATGTCTAAATTTGAAAATGTGTCAATATGAAAATATTGTTATACATTTTCCGGTTGAAAATGAAGGTGTACCGTTATTACCGAAGTAATCCCGTCCAGATCTTTGCGTGTACATAAAAATCCTCAAACTTAATTTCGCACGTACACAGCCCGAATCGGCTAATCCCATGGCACAGCACCCGTGGGAAATTAAAGTGGATGATTGATACAGATAAAAAGAGGAATTAAGACATAGCCAGGCGAAGCTTTACGTCAGTAACCGTGAAATCTTGAGATCTTACCTTCTTCTTTCTCCTCGATTTTCCCCGGAACGATTCTTATCGCTCTCTTTGCTAAAATCGAACAAAGAGCATTCTCCTGCGTTTATTGAACAAAGCTTCTTTAACGTAACAAAGGATGCTCCCGAACAAAGGACGCTGAATCGAGATCGGAAAATGTAATTTAAAAACTTTCAGATTATCGAAGTTTGTTTATTACACTTGCAGTTATATCATTTTTCAGGTAAACGAGAATCTTCGCTACCCCGATTCCTTTCGCGAACAATTCAACCATTTTATAAATCGTACGAAATACGCGGAACGCATTAATTTATTTCAGTAACTACTCACTGAATTTTAGTTCCTTTGGTACAGAAAACTGTCGGCAAGTTTCGACTTCTGATAAGAGAAATGTGTTTATCAAATAAGATTTTCATTGTGTCATTTACTTGATACTTGTCATTTACTTAAATTGGTTCATCTTTCATAGAATTATTTCAATATATTAATGTTAACATAAAAGGGAAATTCGACCTCGTGTCAATTCGTAGGTTGATATCTATAAAAACGGTCAAGCAAATTCTCCGAAAGGAAGAATAAAATTCCAATGCGAACTCCACTTGGAATAAAATTACTTCCATCAGCCGAATAGTTCGAATTAGAGGAAGAGAAAGAGAAGAGGGTCTAAAAGCCCTTTCTTGAAAGTCGCTTTTATCTGAAGAGTCTGTTATTTCGCGGATTCGTTGAATCGAGCGAAGCACCGTGATTAAGGGATGATTTTCACCCGTTCGAATCGAGTGGGGTCACAGCGAAGGATTTACGCGGCTGCTAATAACTTACCTCGCTATAAATAGCCACGGAATTCCTATATGTCTGGCTGTCCCACCCACCTTTGTTAGCTGCCTTTTCACACGAACAACCCTCTATCCATCCCTCGGACTCGTCCCACGAGTCTCTCTACACGTTTCTTTCTTCGTCTTCGTTCTTTCTCGACTTCCTTCCTTCCTTTATCCATCTCCCTTTGGCCCATTCATTCTTCCCGGAGATAGAGGAGCGACTAGGTTAAGGGAAAAAGGCTCCGGATATAGCTACGAGGCTCTTGGGCGTATAATACGAAGAACACTTAGGTGATAGTGCCGGGGTGTTGCTTTTGATCGGCCCCCTGTAGATTCGATCAGTCGATAAACGTGACTATTTATTTGCAGTTGATTTTCGTGGAGCCTTCTGATTGTTCGGTACAGCCGAGTGCAAGGCGAGTTTTGGAGGAAAGGGGGATGACGGTGATATTGGTTCGTGTTTAGGTGTTTTAGGGAAAGTGTAGTTTGTGGTAATTTTGATATCTGGGATTTTTTAATTTGGGGATTTGAGAAATTGGGGATTTGGGAATTTGGGAACGTAAGAAATTGGGGATTTGAGAATTTGGGAATTTTTAAATTTGGGCATTTGGGTATTTGGAAATGTAAGAAATTGGGGATTTGGGAATTTGGAAATATAAGAAATTGGGGATTTGAGAATTTGGGAATTTTTAAATTTGGGGATTTGGGAATTTGGGAATTTGAGAATTTAGAAATTTAGGAATTTGGGAATTTAGAAATTTGGGGGATTACGAATTTGGAAATTTGGGAATAAGACTGGGGAATTAGGGAATGTGGGAAATAGAATACTTAATGACATGGAACCTTGGAAATCATTTTGGGGATGTGGGGTTCAGGAAATTGTGGATTAGGGAATTTGGGAATTGAGAAATTTGGGGAATTGAGAATTTGGGAATTTGAGGATTGAAACTTTGTAAATTTGGTAATAAGACTGGGGAAATAGGGAATTTCGAAATATGGAAAACTTCATGACTTGAAAATTCGGAAATGACATCGGGGAGATTTGGAAATTTAGAAATTTGAGAATTTGAAAATTAACCTCTTAAAAATATAGATACTTGCATTTGTGTATTGACCTATTAAAAATGATAAGAACCCGAGAACTTGAAAATTGTGGACTTTAAAAATTTGGAAACTGACCATTCAGAAATACACAAACGCTAAAACTTGAAAACCGTGAAATTCAGAAGTTGAAAAAATCTTCCAAAAATATAAACTAGTACAAAAATGGCGAATTTAAAAAAGAATGTTCAAATCTTTAATTCTGAAAATTGTCTACCTTTCACTTTGCATACTTCCATCACCGACTAATAAATTCGTTCCGCGGATCATGCAGGATCGCTAAAACTAATTCGCAAAAAGCCTTCGCGTCTTTATTATTCGCGCAAGTATCTCTTAGCGGAATTTCGTTGAATCGAAGCAGCAGAGGGTGTGTCCGTAGTTCTCGATTACGAAACGCCCTCGTGTTTGCAACGCTGACGTAAACAAATTAGCAGCGGCGCTCGTTTTCGCTCTCGTTCGAGCGAATATAAAGGAAATTACGGCCGCGATGGTTAAATGGAAGAGGTTGTTGCGTTCTTTTGTGCGTCTGTTGGCTGTTCGTTCCAGCGGGAATGCAAAATCATCAACACTCGAACGCCCCCCTCGTAGATCACTTATGTTTTACTCGACCGCGAGAGATTAAATTTCTTTCGCTGCCGGCTAAGCAGCCCTTTCCGTTCTTAATGAACCATCATCGTTTCACCAACACCCGTGAAATTTTCTTTTCATCGTTCGAAACGCATGGTCGTTAGTTCAAGTAAACGGTGTGTACAGAACATTTCTGTTCCGTTTCGGATGACTGATGATTATGATCGTTAACTTGCTCGATCTCATCTTCGGGAATTCGATGTGCAATTAAGCCGGGAACGAAGTTTGATCATTTCTTCGGAAATGTCGATCATGCTGTGAATATTAGTACCCGTGAGTATCCTTGGTAATTTCGAGTCTATCGTGTGACTGGGGTCTTAGTTTGCAGAGTTGATGATTTTAGTTGTCTGGAGCAAGTTTTGATGGTTTTGGACGTTTGGGAGTTTTATGATTTTAGGGTGTTAATTTTGGAGATTTTGGAAGTTAGTCTTTGGGATTTTAGTGGGGGATTTGGGTAGCTGGGAATTTGCACATTTGCAGATTTGACGATTTGTGGATTTAAGGATTTGGGAATTTGAGGATTTGGGGATTTGACGATTTGAGGGTTTGACGATTTGAGAATTTGTCGATTTGAGAGTTTGACGATTTGAGAATTTAAGAATTTGAGAATTGGTGGATTTGGAGATTTAAAGATTTGAGGGTTTGACGATTTGAGAATTTGTGGATTTGGAGATTTAAAGATTTGAAGGTTTGACGATTTGAGAATTTGTGGATTTGGAGATGTACAGATTTCAGGATTTGAGAATTTGAGGGTTTTGATGGTTTGACAATTTGACTATTTGACACTTTGACAATTTAACAGTTTGACATTTTGAGGATTGAAGATTTGACTATTTCAAGGTTTGAAATTTTACAAATATAAAAACACAGTAGTTTGAAAATATGTGTACATTTGAAAGTTCAGAAATTTCTACATTTGAAATTAGCAAAATATGAGAGTTCTACCTTGAAAATTAAAACCCTCAAAGACTTAGAAATTTAGAACATACCCAATTACCCAAAGTCCTTCGAATGTAATATTAATATAAAAAAATTAAACTTAATGTCTTTAACGATGACCTGACCTACTACAGAGATCTTCGAATATGCATCAGTCACCGTAAATCATATGTTAAATTGATTTCAGATAAAATATACCGAGAGAAATGGAAAAGCGATTGGAAACCACTCATGACTACTTGTGGTGTACTCAGCTACCCGATTAGGGGTTAAATTATGACGTGTTTCGGCACCACCTGTACGCCACGGATAATGGATACTGATGGCACGTGACCTGTCACGATGCTAATTTATGCGAATCTCCATGTGCACCTTATCCCTCGCACGATGAAATTACGTTCACTCTAATGTGAACATCACATTTTCCATTCCTCTTCATATATTTCACATTTAAAATTAACGAGTCACTGTCCTGAAAACCCGCTTTCATTCTATAATGTCTTTATATCTTTATAGAATCATACTATTTTACCTGTTAAATACGAATGATGTTACTTTAGGAAATTAATATTGATTAGTCTTAATTTAGTATTAAGATGTTTAAATTTGTTAAAATTTTTGTAATTTTTGTTTGTACTGTTTTACTGAATTTATGTGTTAAATGGAAATATCATAAGTCGATGTTCATTAGGGTACCTAATAAAAAAAATGTAATGTATTTTTTCATGGAGTATAGTGATAAAATGTTCATCCCTGCAATCGTGTATTATTAGGTATTGTGGTACTCGTTGACCTCTCAGATTTATCAAGAACCTGAAGTATGCATTCATCAATAAAAATTCTAATTTTAAAAAACCCTGTAAATATTACGAAATGAAATTTTAACCAAGACATCAGCATAGATAGCAAAATGTTAAGGTGCCCAATATTTTACAAGCACCACTTCAATGTTTAGTACGATACTTTTTCCCTGTAGAATCAGATCTCCCCAATGCTAGATTACATAGTGAACTGGAATGAAATATTCCTAAATCAAGCGAAATCTACCCTGAAACGATAGATACTACAATGGGTAGCCAGAAAGCACTCGATATCCTAACCGATTCCATCTGAACGTCCAACGAACCGGCGTTTACAGCATCCGTGTCGTTTCCAAGCCAAATCGAACAGAGAGGAAGCTTGAATCCACCTTGAAGTAAGCAGCGAAACATCGGACCATAAATATCGGATATCGAGTACCTCTGAACCGGAAATGCCATTTGATGGGAATCGTTCAAATAAACTGCATCCACCTTTCTCCGTGATCCTTCTAACAACGCATATCTCGAGTGCCTTCCAATTCAACATTTTATTCCCTGCTTTATGAAGAAAGGTACAGATACTTGTGTTTTAAACGAGGATAATTTTGCTTTGGCAAATTGCAAGATTACTAAATTGAGGGAAATAATTAGCTATAAGTGGCTGGTTTATATTTGTTACATTATGGGATGGTTGAATCGTACGTTAGGTTACTGCAGGTTATGTTGCACGCTGGATTATTGCATGTTAGATTACTACACGTTTGATAATGGTATCTCAGATTACTATATGGTGTATTATTATAGGTAGATTGTTACAAGCTTATTATACTGTAGATTACAATACGTTGGATTATTACACGTTAGATTACTACACGATAGATTATTGTACGTCAGATTACTACACGTTGGATAACGGTACGTCAGATTATTACACGGTGCATTCTTGTATGTTAGATTACTGCACGTTAGATTGCTATAAGTTGAATTATTATGCAACAGAATACTACGCATTCTATTTCCATATGTTAGGTCACAACGCATTCTATTTCCCCACGTTAGATCGCAACGCATTATATTTTCATGTGTTGATCGCCATTTATTTTTAGGGGTTACATAAATCCATATTCTATTTCTACGCGTTAATTCCTCAACCATTAAATTATCACGTGTCAGATTATTACGCGTTAAATTACCTCACGTCAGATTATCACACGTCAGATTATTACGCACTAGATTATCACGCGTGAGATTACTACATACTCTATTTCCACGCGTTAAATCACCATATATGTTATTATCTGCATGTATATCTCCACATATTCTACTTTCACGTGCTGTATTTGCACGTTCTACTTCCACGTGTTAAATTGCATTGTACCTTTACCATTTTACTATTATGCTATTTTACTATTTTGTTAAAATACTATTCTACTATTTCATTTTATTATTCTACCATTCTACTTCGCATATTTTATAAACGAAATTTCACGATCGAATTCCGAGCTCCTTCGACCTGAAACACGACGCTGTTGTGTCTGATCGCTGTTTTGGAGCATAACGGACTTTATGAGCAGCAGAGAGCAGGATGCTAGGGATTTTATGGGACGACATTCACGTTTCCACCGTGGGCGATTTTTTATCGAGAGCACTGCACGTATTAATGTCCCATGGCAGAATTATGCGATTCGCTTTATGATTTTAATTCATTTCAGAACATAAATTTTTGAAACTTTATCTCACTGCGAATTCAATTTGAAACAGTAATATACAGATATTTTTAAGCTGTCCCATGTATCTTTTTTTTATAAATCTTCTGATAAACATTTCTATAATTTGTGTTAACATAATTGCTGAATTTTGAACAATTTGCAGAAATTATTCACCACTTTTTCTGTAATTATGTACATTTTTAATTCATTTTATGCAGAATGTTGTAATATGGCAAATATTGAAATGTATGTTTAAATAGCAATATTATCATATGGCTGCGTAATATAAAATTATAAATAATAAACAAAAAATTATTTCACAATGCATATATCTAGATATTTAGAGCATAGAGATGAACAAAAGAAAACTATTTTTATCAACCACTAATAAAAAAAATATTTTTACCAACTAAAAATAAATGAGGTTGAAGAAGGTTAATTTTGTTCACTAAAGTACAATTATTAAACATGAAAATTACCACCTAACCCAACCACAAATAAAAAAAATATTTTTACCAACTAAAAATAAATGAGGCTGAAGAAGGTTAATTTTGCTCATTAAAGTACAGTTATTAAACATGAGAAATTATTTTAAACACGAAGAATAGATCGAGAACATGCTAAATCTGCATACTGCATTTCTGAACACCATAACTTGATAAAAATCGAAATAAGCGAATTTTCCATATAAATACAGTTTGAACAACAGAAGCGAAAAGAAATTAAGGAATAAGCGACAGCGGACGTCAAGTTAAAACGATAATTGCTTTGTTATGGAAATTATTCGTCTTGCATCTGTCAGGTGGATTAAGGATGGCGAGAAAAGTTCTGAGAAGATTTCTTTATCGCAATTAAAAGTCACAAAAGAAAGCTTTCGCTCCTTTAATATTCTTCGAGCATAATACTTCGTGGTTGTCAGTTACCTGAACTTTTTCATCGCGCCTCAATTGAACGAGATTTCCAACTTTACAATTAAACAATCGCAAACTTTTCATTCTTCGATCAAAATCACGAGCAATCTAATTTAATGCGTGGTTTTATAACGCACTTTTAACAAATTACTTTTTTTTATAACGAAACGAATTTTTGTTGCTCTCTAAAAATTTATATGGCGCAAAAAGATTCTTTCAAAGTTTGAACTTAAAAATTAAAATATTAGAGCTCGGAGCAATTTAAAAATTCACAAAATAAAATTGAGAGACAAATTGTTTAACCATCTTTTTTTAAAATTGTTTATTTATCAACAGTTTATCTTTTATATTAATCAATTATAGATCTAAGTTTATAATTTAAATATAATTTTACATGTTGCAAAGAACATGTATTTACACCAAGTCCATATTGAACCACATGTGAACATTGTAACCACATCATGGTTACAAATGTGTAATTTATAAAACAATCCTTATAAAATTTCAAGAATGTTCTATATTCATAAATTTAACACTCATCAATAAAACGTATAATTCTAAAATACAAAATTGTTTCGAACATTTGCAAAGTGAACGATATTGAGCAACAAGGAGGGTGGCGTAGAATTGGTGTCCAGGGGCAGAGATACCCACACATACGTTCGGCCCAACCGACACAGGAGCCAATCTATAGCTGACGGCGATAAATCAAGATTTATGATAACAGAAGTTCCATTGAAATGAAATAGAGGCGCAGTTTCACCGTTTGCTAGAAGATGCCGGCTCGCTACACTGCCGGAGGTGGCCTCAGGTTCACCGAGCAAACTAGTTTATGTGCCTCCATCCTGGCTGCCATTAGGCTTCCAAGTAGCTTGCGATCCTTGTGGTTAGGTTCAAAGTGTAATTTAACTGCTGATTGAATACATCGTTCGCGAATAAATGTCTCTTTAACTACATCGATGGCTATGGATCCTGTGATATATCGTACGTTCTCTATTTGAAAGTTGCGATGCTGTCTCACGGCGGTTTAAAGGGTTTTATAATGGCGCTGTGGACAGCTATTATTTCTTAATATCGTTACTGATATAACGAGGGTTACTGGACTAACGGGTTAGATTATGGGTTGTATTACGCGTTGTATTGCTACACGATATATTTACGTGCATTGCATTGAAACGTGTCACCACGTGAAGCATTAGTATGTGTGGAATTATCATATGTAACACGTTATACTTCTACCGTTGAGTTACCATGCGTTATACTTCTACACGTTTAATTATCAAGGGTTGTGTCATTACACGCTGAATTACCATGCGTGGAATTACCATGCGTTGAATTACTACGCGTGGAATTACGACACGTGAAATTATAATGCGTTGGACTATCATGCGCTGAAGTACTATGCGTTGAATTGCTACACGTGGAATAACCACTCGTTGAATTACCACGCGTGGAATTACGACGTGTGGAATTATAATGCATTGGACTACCATGCGTTGAAGTAATACGCATTGGACTACCATGTGTTGAAGTACCATGCGTTGAATTACTACGCGTGGAATTACGACACGTGAAATTATAATGCGTTGGACTACCATATGTTGAAGTACTACGCGTTGAATTACTATGCGTGGAATAACCACTCGTTGAATTACCACGCGTGGAATTACGACGCGTGGAATTATAATGCGTTGAACTACCATGCGTTAAAGTAATACGCGTTGGATTACCATGTGTTGAAGTACCATGCGTTGAATTACTACGCGTGGAATTACGACGCGTGAAATTATAATGCGTTGGACTGCCATGCGTTGAAGTACTATGCATTGAATTGCTACACGTGGAATCACCACGCGTAGAATTACAATGCGTTGAATTACCACGTGTGGAATTACAGTGCGTTGGACTACCATGCGTTGAAGTACTATGCGTGGAATTACCACGTGTGGAATTACGACGCGTTGAATTACCATGCGTGGAATTACCATGCATTGTATCGCCACATGTTAAATTACTACGCATGTTACTTCTACGTGTTAAATTACTACGTGTTAAATTACTAAGGGTTGTGTCATCACGTATTAAATTACCAAGGGTTGTGTCGCCTCGCGTTAAATTATCACACGCTATGTCACCACGTACTGTACCACCACACGTTGTATTACCATCATTAAATCTCAAGACGATCTCTATTACTTCGACTTGAAACTTCAAGGTTTCATAATTAACTATATTCTCACATTACTTTACCACTCAGCAAACGATCTAAAAATTCAAGATTTCATAATTAACCATATTCTCACGTAATTTTAACCTTCATATCCTTTATTGCCTAATAATCCTTAATTACAAACAAAATTTAAATATATCTAAGTAACAAAAATGACGCATACAAATGTACAACACATGTAAAATTAAAATAACTCCCTTGTTCAGCATAATAATAAATAAAACGAGTGAAATTATTTTAACACGTTCTTTCATATTTTTTCCACCGTTCCTTCATACTTCGAATATTTTACGAACAGAGCCAGCGTGTCGATTACAAAACGTCTTCCCGCGTGTTTTTTTTCTTCTCCGCCCCCCACCTGCACAAGTTCCGGCTGCCCGGTAAATTCTGAGATCCTATTATCCGTGTCTCATCCATAGTGATGCAGATTACAATAACAAATAGGCGGCAGGGTCGTAGCCCGGACGATATCGCGGGAAAAGAATCTCGGGACTCTCTTTTGCCGTACTTGAAGCCGAATCTACCTGGCAGCATAGCCTGGAGGACGTTCTCCATCGAGGAAGCGAGAAAAAGGTGCCGTTCGTGGCAGCTTGATGTACAGGATGCTTCAAAATTACTAGTTTACTATATCCGTGCTAAAATCATTCTGATAAACGATCTAACTAATGTTTGCTCTGTTACAGATCTTTTAACTTGATGCACTCTAGGTACACATGTGGACTGTTAGTTTTTAAATTCACCTATGGTCACATATGTGAACATTAGCGTTTCTTTTGTGTATTATTACGCTAGTTTATTATTTACTTGTTAAAATCATTCTGATAGACGATGTAACTACTGTTTATTCCCTGTTACACATCTTTCAATCCTTGATACACATGTGGACTGTTTGTTTTTAAATTCACCTATGGTCACATTTGTGGACATTAGTGTTGTTTTTGTATATTATAAATTCTTTTATCAGAGCAATGTATCTACTAGAATGTTGACATATAAATGTTGGTTTAAATTACATGTACGTTTTTCTTGATATTCAACTAATGAGCACATGTCTGTATATCATCATATTTCTGTTATATTCAGTTGTACCTTGATATTTTTCATTTTCTCCTCTAAACTAATAGCAGAAAAATCATGTAAAGATTGGATTAAAATTATTCCACTTGAAATCACACTTCATAACATTCTTGATTTTCTTTAAAAATTTGTACAGTACTCGAAATCTGTAATTTTCCAAAAATTCTAGTTCTTTGATGTTTAAGCTGAGTCGTGGACGTTGATGAAATGAATGTATGTCCTTGGGTGTAGATTTTATTTCAGAATCTAGGATTTCGTGTCATATGGAGAAGACTGTAGAATCGAAATCGTGACTCGGGACACGAGTCGATTCCCGAGGCCGATGTAAATGCTCCCGCAGGACAATGGGTAGCGACCGATGTCGTCCTTTATGGCGAACGCTGACCTCCTCCATCGACAAAAACAGAGCGAACGGAATCAAACCTGAAAGAGAAGCGTGCCAATGCGATCGACTTAATCGATTCTCGCTGGACAAAAGCGGCACTCGATGTCTCAATCGTCCTTTCGATACAACCGGTCGACTGATCAAAAATTGCTCAAAGTTTGGGTTTAATCTCTGCTAACCATGTCGCTTAAAATCTATGAAAAAGAGTAATACCATAGAGTATAATTACTAACTACAAAACATAAACCAAAACTGCACTTTTATTTGACAAACGCAATTTTTCTTATTTTGTTGTTAAATGAGGAAAATTGAAATATTGTTTTGATAAATTAAAATGAAATTTTGTTACTTGTAATATTTTGGATGTAAAATGAGTATTAATGTTTATAGTATAGAATTTATAGTACAAAATAAATATTAATATTTATTGTGTAGAATTTATACTATAAAAAAATATTAATATTTATCGTGTAAAATTTATAATATAAAATAAATATTAATATTTATAGTGCAAAAGTTGCAGTATAAAATACATATGAATAGTCACAATATGAATAATTTTATTTTATATTTATAAATAATTTTGTATATGTATGTTTGCTATAGAATATTGATGATAATCATATACAGTTTGATACATAAATATCAATTTCCGAGGGTGTTATTTAATGAACAAACGAAACGTGAATTTTCAAAGTATAAAAAAGGTTTGTACACATAAAATGTGAGAAATAAAAAGTTGGATTAAAAACATAACAACTTTGAACACTGTTACAATTCTGTACGATTTGTTCATACTTTTGTTTGTTATAAAAGATAAAAAAAATGAAATTATAAAATTATTTTCGTAGAACAATTTCAAATGAAATATTATTACAATATATCCACTAATATAATACAATATTAATATGTTAATTAAAAAAATCTTTTCTGAGAGACAAACATATTTAAAAATTTCAACATCACGAACAATCACGCAGAATCCTCGAATCAAATTGAAAGTTTCAACAAGAGGAAATGAAGAAAGATCTCCGTGCGTTTTCGTATATTCAAAAAAAAAAAGAGAAAGGAAAAAATTGTCAGTGAGTTTGCTTAGGGAAATTTCCTTCGGAATATGCATGGAGAGTGGACAATGCGAAAGCAATCGGGAATTCTATGAATAATAATGTTCCTGTTTGTTTAGCAGAGAATGAAACAAGTCTCCCTTTTTATTCGAGAACAATTAAAAGCGACGAAAAATTAAAAAGGACAAAAATGGATAACTTCACTCTTGTCTGGGGCATAGACATCGTTTGAAAACAGACTCCCAATTAAATTCCTCCTGTTTCTTTTCCTTCAACGGCATAATTGTTTCTGGTGTTTGAGAATAATGAACAGTTACCGACTACGGCTTTCGCGATAATAATGATCATGCTTTAACAAGACGCGGGAGATTGTGCCATCAGTGACCCGCGGTGTATTCGTCGCGAATGAAATTTTAATTAATTGGGAAACTGTTGGGTTCATTTTAAATAGGTTCGAATTATGGTTAAACTGAAATGGTGTTGATTTTTATAGTTGAGGAATTTAGTTTGATTGATTGTAGATTTATAGGTGAGGGAAATATATTTGGAATTCTTTCGTAGGTTCAAATTTTCAAGTTTCTAGGTTAACGTAATAAAAAATTACTAAATTTGTAGATTTCTAGATTTCTAAGATTCTAGGTTTCTAAGTTTCTTCTAATTTTTTCAACATTCGAATTTTCAAATTTCTATGCCCCAAATTGTAAAATTTGCAACTTGAGAAATATTCAAATTCCCAACTTATAATTTATGAATTTTATGAATTTCCAAATTTCCAAATTCTCAAATACCCAATTTCTAAATCCCAAATTCCCAAATTCCCAATTTCTTACATTTCCAAATTCACAAATCCCAAATTTCTCAAATCCCCAAATTTCAAAATTCCCAAATTCTCAAATCCCCAAATTTCAAAATTCCCAAATTCTCAAATCTCCAGATTTCTTACATTTCCAAATTCCCAAATCCCAAATTTCTCAAATCCCCAAATTTCCAAATACCTACAAGTTAAAATTCTAAATTCCCAAATTCTCAAATTTCCAAATATCAAAAATCCCAAAATCCCCAAATTACCTCATTTTTAATTTTCCAAAAATTCAAACCCCAAAATTCTCAATTTCTCGAAATACTAAATTTTCAAATCTCAACACTCCTTCCTCTTATTTAACCGCATCAAACTAACCCAGCAATCGTCGCAAGGATTAAGCGCAACGACAGAACTTCTGAAGTCAGCTACAAACATTAACCATAAACCTTAAATTTCTCATAGCACGAAACTTTAGTAAGAATGAAAGACTTTTGCTAACTACTGAAAATTATCCAACTACCATTAGGTGAGGGCTAAACAACAACTTCGCTATATACAGCGTGTCTAAAAAGATTGCAACCAAACAATGTATCTTTAACAATATCAAGAACGCATTTTGGGTCATGAATTTATATGAACTTTCATCCGTTTGATTTCAATTATATTTGATTTCAAATTTGGTTTGATTTCATTATTTTGTTGGGATCCGGATGAAAAACGTGAAGACCGATTTGTACACCTACAAATATATTTCAGACAATATACAACTCCGGATACAACGAACACTTGCAGAAACAAAATAAAAGATTGTCATTCAGAAAAATTGGCAAGAATTCTATTCTGAAGATTTTAGTTCACCTCTTAGGTGAAGAGAGGTTTTCTGTTACCTTTGGTACTTGATGAACTACTCAAAGACATTAGTGTCTCTGCAAACTTTCTATAGGATTTTAGAACTTTGAAATGTTAAAATGTGGCTGACTTATTACATCATGTTAGAAAAATAGAAATGGAGGAATAGTCAAGACAGACTATGTCTTTCATCAATACTTGTCCTTCCTAAGGGAAGTTTCTTCAGGCCCGAGTGCCCTAAACAACATGGTAGCAGTGGTGTCAAGATATATCTGATGATTGAAGAACTTCATGTAGTAGATATTGCAAAAATAAAATAAAGAAACCTAGTATCGATGTCAACTCACGAGTTGGTACGTACATATTTTAAGTGCCCACAAAATTCATTTGTATTCACACCTTCATTGAACTAAACTAGCTCGCTACTTAAATTAGCTCACAATCGGTCCTAACATGCTTATCTATACCGAATCATTAGTACATCGAATAATTTCTGGACACCCTGTACATATGCAAGCCATTTTCAGCTTCTTCAGAACGTGACTGTCGCGTTTTGGAGACAGACGAAGAATTCTCTGGCGAGAGACGACGACGTCCGGAAACCGCGCGAAACGGATATAACCGGGGTAAATATTTGTGGATAGCGAAGGCAACACCGTGTTTACCCCGTGGCTCGACGTTTGCTGCGAACAACAGTCTGTTTGTGAATTAGGGCGACTACGCAAACCGCGTCGAGGCATTGTGATACGCGGACAGCTAATTCGAGCGTACGATTTAGTGGTATGATTCTACCGACGTATGATGCGGGCTTCAAAATTAAAAGTGTTGACAAATATACGAGCTGTAAAAAATCACCTAGGCTATAATATTCATTGCGATATAAAATGACGTGGTATTCAAATTTTGAAGCTAATTATTATTTCTATAATTTTATGGGACCTCAAGGTTACTCTCGAATTTTGTTTTAGGACATCAAGTTTACTCTCGAATTTTGTTTTAGAACCTCAAGCTTACCCTCGAATTTTGTTTTAGGACCTCAAGTTTACCCTCGAGTTTTGTTTTAGGACCTCAAGCTTACTTTTGAGTATTGTTTTAGGACCTCAAGGTTACTCTCAAATTTTGTTTTAAGACCTCCAGCTTACTCTCGAATTTTGTTTTAGAACCTCAAGTTTACTCTCCAGTTTTTGTAATTATTATGCTTTTCAGACCAACTGATAGTTAACGACTTAATGTCATGACCAACTGATTAGGTATTTTCACATTCACTGAATTTTTCTGAATTTTTCATATCACTGAAATTTTTACTGTCTGACCATACATTAATTATTCAACTTGTTGAGGAATATAAATGTCAAGAAAAGTACCACAACAAATTCCCTAATTTATTACCTCATTTTAAATAACAGAATTTAGAATTATTTTGACAAAATAAGGTAAAGGTTGAATGACCATAAAACAGTCTATTTAACCAATTTGATAGTGTTGATCATAACTGATTAGGGTATTTGAACTAGAAAATTTAGAAAGATTTATGTGACTGATAAAAGTATGTGTACAGCCATTTAAAGATTAAAGTGAATCCAAAGTCGTGTCTCCAGGTTTTTCTCACATTTTACAGGGAACGTAGATTACGGTATAAAATATGAATTCAAGCGTGCAGGATGATGTTGTGTTGCTCGTAGAGTAAAGCAACGACAAATGATGCGAAACGTATCTAGAAGAATTGCATCCTGCTGCGAAATCGATCAATATTCATTCGCATTTCGCCACGTTATTTCAGCGAGCAACCCGGGAGCAGAGTTTGCACTCAAGGAACACGTACAGTCCACAGCAAATCTGACTTTCCTAGAGAAAATACTGCAACCGAGGGAGTAGAATTCTCATATTCGCTGATTTTTAGGGATTTTCTTTCTCAATATTTGAGGATGTATTAAGTAGTTGGCGACGTAGAAACTTTGAAATTTTGAAATGTGGGGACTTAAATGTGATTTGAAAGATTTACTTTTTGGCGATTTAAAAATCTATGGATGAGAGAAATAAAATATTTGACAATGCAAGAAATCGGAGATTTAGGAATTTGAGAGCATGGGTGTAGAAATTTAGGGATTTCAACGTTTGGGAGATTGAGGGTATAGAAATTTGTGGATCTAGGGATTTGGAGGTCTAGGGATTTAGGTATTTGGAAATTGAAGAATTTGGGGAGTTCAAATATTTGGAAATTGAGGAATTTGGGGAATTTAGGTTTTTGGAAATTCAAGAATTTGGGGACTTCAGATATTTGGAAATTGAAGGATTTGGGGAATTTCGGTACTTGGAAATTGAAGAATTGGGGAATTTGAGTATTTGAAAATGATGGAATTTAAGAAATGTGGGGAATTTAGATATTTGGAAATTAGGGAATATTTGGAGACGTAGAAATATGGGGACTTAGAAATCTGGGGATATGAGACTTTGGGGGCTCCGGAATTTGGGGATATAGAGATTTAGAAATCTAAGAATTGGAAGATAAAGAAATTTTTTTCGTTTAGGGATCTGGATAGCTTAGAATTTGGGGATATCAGTACTTGGAAATCTAGGAATTTTTGATCGTAGCAATTTGTGGATTTAGGGATTTGGGTTCTGAGAATTTGACGACATAGGTGTTTAGGAATCTAGGGAATTAGGGACAGAAATTTGTAGATTTAATGCTTTGAGGACTTGAGAATTTGGAGAGGTAGGAATTTGGACATCTTAAAATTTAGGAATCTAGGGAATTGGGAAACTATGAAAATTTTCAGATTTTAATCTTGGAAATTTGAAAATTCAGAAGACTTGAGGAATTTGGAAATTTGAAAATTCAAAAAATTGAAAAATTGAAAAATTGAAGAATTGAAGAATTGAAAAATTGAAAAATTGAAGAATTGAAAAATTGAAAAACTTGAAAACTTGCAAATCCAAAACGTTTAAATCTTAAAAATTTTAAAACTTGAATACCTAAAAACTCAAAAATTTAAAAATCGGAAAACTTGAATTAAAAAATTGTGAAATTTACATAAGTGTCCCCATCCGGAAAAAGCGTAGGTTGCACGAGAGTGTACAGCCGATTCTTTCGGCGTGCATCACGCTTCTAGCCTGTGCATCTTTTCGAATAAATCGCATGCAGATGAGAAGTCGACAATGGGCTCGACGTACAAAGAAACTGCTGCATTCACGGTGGCGTCGCGATGCATCGGGATCGCGTCCCCGTGAATCTAACATTCACGGTTTCTATGTTGGAGAAACGTTTGTAACGTACGATTTCCTTTCGTAGCTTTTCGTGAATATTTGATGCAGCTCATAGACTGCTGAAGGGTAGCTTATGTAAGAACATTTCGGAGATCAATTCTGCTCGAACATTTGACCAGGTCCATTAATATTAAACTTTTTATTTATTTACTTCTTTTATTATTAAGCATTTCAATCTCAATTGAGATTATTTATATACGTACAGAAATGGTTAGGTTAGGACACAATTTTATTATGAAGTGAAATATAATTGCAATTTAAAATTACTACTTTTTAGGAACGAATGTGTTTATTGTACATATTGTACTGTACTTGTACATAATATACATATTGTACGCATTGTACTGTACTTGTACATAATATACTTCTTATTTAAACATTATTTAAATATACAAATTTCATTTAAATATTAAAAATGAAAAAATCGAGGTCCAGAAAAATGTACGAATTGAGAACAGAAAAGTGTGCAAACTGCAAAATTAAAAAATAAGAAAATTGACAAATCAGAAAATTAGTAAATTCATAAACTAGCAAATGAAAGAGCAGAAAAATTGGAAGAAGAAATGAAAGTATTAAAACCATCCCAATGGTGCTCGAATCGAGTATTAATCGAGATCCTCAAGAATCGGTATCCGGTTCTTTTGTTTCCGTAGGTACGGACAAATAGTGTGGAGCATCATCGAAGATCGTTCGAGGGCGCAGAATCCTCGCAGCGGCGTCACTCGATTTAGGTGTCTCTCCCGTCTCGACATTCCTCGTCGCGGCTGGCTTGAAAAAGAGATTCCAATATCTGTCGTTTGGTCGTGGAATCGGAGGCGGAATAAGAAAAGAGCAACTCGTCGTCGGCATGGCGCACGAGCGAGCTTTCGTTTCGAGGGGAAAAAAAAAGTCGGCGGAATAGACGCGTAGGAATCCTGGCAGGGTGGAACGCAACCTCGTCGGATGTAAATCTCAAGGAACAACGCGGCTCTTTATCCCGATCGGGAGTATCGTCGGAGGATATCCGGTTTTCGCGGGCTGCTCGACGCTACGGAACGACGTAATAAAGTTTGATCGTTGTCTCGCTGCTTTATTGGAATCCGTTTCTTCGGCTGGAATGGCCTGTGACGGCCGCGTGACCCGACCACGATGCTCCGGGAATTTTTTAATTTCGCACACGAGGTATTCGTTCGACTACCGCTTCCTTCGACAACTATCGATTATCGATATCCTATCGATTGCTTACCGGTGCGACCATGTATCGATAACGGTAGTTAGCACCTGGGCAGACGAAGAATTTTGGTGAGGACATTTGTGGGTCTGGGAATTTGGGGATGTGAGAATTTGGCTATTTAGGAATTTGGAGACATAGGTATTTCAGTATCTCAGAATTTGGGGATGTAGGATCTTGTGGATTTAGGGATTCAGGGATCTGAGAATTTGGGGACGTAGGAATTTTGGAAGGTAGAGATTTGGGACCTGAGAATTTGGCAAATTAGGATTTTGAGGATGTGAGAATTTGGAGATATAGGTATTTGAGTATCTGGAAATTTGGGGATGTAGGACCTTGGGGATTTAGGGATTTGGGGATCTGAGAATTTGGGGATGTAGGAATTTGGGAATGTAGAGATTTGGGACCTGAGAATTTGGCAAATTAGGAATTTGAGAATATAAGAATTTGACTATTTAGGAATTTGGAGATATAGGTATTTGGGTATCTGAGAATTTAGAAATGTAGGACCCTGTGGATTTTAGGGATTTGAGAATCTGAGAATTTGGGGACGTAGGAATTTGGGAATGTAGAGATTTGGGACCTGAGAATTTGGCAAATTAGGAATTTGAGGATATAAGAATTTGACTATTTAGGAATTTGGAGATATAGGTATTTGGGTATCTGAGAATTTAGAAATGTAGGACCCTGTGGATTTTAGGGATTTGAGAATCTGAGAATTTGGGGACGTAGGAATTTGGGAATGTAGAGATTTGGGACCTGAGAATTTGGCAAATTAGGAATTTGGGGACGTGAGAATTTGGCTATTTGGGAAATTCGAGACATAGGTATTTGGGTATTTGAGAATTTGGGGATGTAGGACCTTGGGGATTTAGGGATTTGAGGATCTGGGAACTTGAAGACATAAGAAATTGTGAATGCAGAGATTTGGAGACCTGAGGATTTGTCAATTTAGGAATTTGCGAACCTATTTGGGAATCTAGGAATTTATAGATACAGAACCTTATGAATTTAAAGATTTGAGGATCTAAATTAGAGATGTAGGAATTTGATGTCGTGGGAATTTAAAGACATGAAATTGTAAATATAGAGATTCGGGGACCACAAAATGTAGCCATTTAGAAATTTAGGATAGTAGATATTTGAGAATATATGACTTTAGATTTGGTCATAAAATTACGAATGTATAAATTTAAATTTTTCGTGCAAACTCCAAGATATTGCATATCTACATTGAAATAAACGTAGAAGTACCTTCTTTATTAAATCATGTCAGATTTCGTGATCAACATTTCAAAGTCAGCCATCTAATAATGTTATAAATAGAAGAAGAAGGTCTGTAAAGTCAGAAAAGAAGCTTTCAAGCTTAATTTTATTACAAGAGAACGTATTCCTTCCCTGTCACTTCACGGAACGAAGTGACAAGTAGCACAGTAGAAGTGCATTACAGAAGCATAACAAGAAGAAAAGCATTACAGTAAGGAAAATTTTGCTGATCTCGAGAGTCGACGTTTTCCCGATAACACTCCCGTCTCACGGTTTAACCTACTTGTTTTATTAATCCGTGTTTCCTTACACCTCGAGTCGAGTTGAAATTGCATTGTTCCAGATTTCTGGGTCAGCGAGAAGTAAGCTTCAAACACAAAGCAGCTAATCCTTGGCGTTAAACGCAAGGTTCGGACCGTCTTTCGCATCGATGCAACTCTTAGCGACCTAACTCCAGCTGATCCGCAACCTTTCACTAAATCAAGACTTCTTTTTCACTGAAACACGAATTTTGAAGGAGATATACGACGGAAAATTGTGACGAATTTAACTTTCTACGATTTCTCTTTTTCTTTGTAAGAAACGTTTTTAGCGATTGTGGTCTTGTAGGTCCCTTAAACCTGGGTCAGCCACTATGCGCCAGGTTCAGGGTTGCGAAGAGTACCGATGTCAATCCACCGAGTTGGTGCGTGAGGATCACGTGTTTAGAAGACCTCCTATTGGCCAGAATAGAAAAATCTTTCAATTCCCAAATCCCTATATTTCTTAATTCTTACATACTCACATTGTTCAGCCGCAAATCGCTATATCCCTAAATTCCTGCATTCCCAAATTGGTACACCCCCAAATCGATACATTCGCAAATCGGTATATTTCCAAATTGCTACGTTCCCAAATCGCTACGTCCTCAAATCGGTACATTCCCAAATTGCTACGACCCCAAATCGCTACGTCCCTAAATCGGTACATTCCCAAATTGCTACGTTCCCAAATCGCTACGACCCCAAATCACTACGTCCCTAAATCGGTACATTCCCAAATTGCTACATTCCCAAATCGCTACGTCTCCAGATCGGTACATTCCCAAATCGCTACGACCCCAAATCGGTACATCCCCAAATCGCTACGTCCCCAAATCGCTACGACCCCAATTCGCTACGTCCCTAAATCGGTACATCCCGAAATCGCTACATCCCTAAATCGCTACATCCCCAAATCGGTACATCCCCAAATCGCTACGTCACCAAATAGCTGCGACTCCAATGGGTCAGAATAGAAAAATGGACTATATTGGCTCGAACGACCGCACACCAATTAGGCCAAAAACAATGACAGTCAAAGGTCTCGAGAGTGAAGTGTCCACTATAGGTATATCTTCTTTCACTTTGAGTCGACGCGCCAACTCTTAGGTTGCCATCTGTATTATTCCGATGAAGCATGACCGTTAAGGGTAAAGTAAAATTCGATAGAATTAAGCGATTTGTAATTTCACCGAAAGCATCTCGTCCGCGAATAAATCTGCCGGCCATTTCCAGGAAACGTGCAGCGAACGGCGAAACACGAAGAGGAAAATCTGCTTGAAAGGTTATCGCCGTCCCGGAGAAAGTACACGATGTGTCCTTTGACGCAGTGAAAATCCTGGTTGGTCCAGAAACTTCACGGTAGATTGAAATTCCTGTTCCGGTAAAGTGGCATCGGGGCGTCCTCTGCGTCCGCCTTCAAAGAGAAGTCCACTTTCACAATAATTTCTCGCAGGAATTCGGTGATTTTGCTGGCCAGCTGAATCGGGAAAATGTTGTCCGTCGTAGCTATCTTGTGTCCACTGTTTCTCCATTAGCAGGATAGATCTTGTTACGTTAAATTATACCTCATAGGAGACGTTACAAGCTGTAGAATGTACATGCTGTCGATAAACGTGGAATTCGAAGCGTCAAATATATTATTTCGTGTAGAAATGATGGGAAAAGGAGACTAAAAATATTGCGAGTTTTTTAGTGGACTTTTTGTGTATTGATATTTGGGAATTTAGATATTTTGCAATTAGAGAATTTGTGGATTTAGACATTTTGGAATTAGAGATTTTGAGGATTTCAGATATTTGGGAACGAGAGAATTTGGGGATTTAGATAGTTTGGAACTAGAGAATGTGGGGACTTAGACATTTTGGAATTAGGAATTGTGTGGATTTAAGAAATTTGGGGATTCGGATATTTGAGAATTAAGGAATACTCGTGTCTGAAACATTACAGTGATATAAAACACGTATCAGTTTACAAAGCAGATACATTAAAGTAAATTCAGAAAATATTTCGTTAATGACTGACATTAGGGTAACGCACGTTTTCGTAAGCTAACTTTACAGCAAGATGGATTTTGCCGAATAGCGTCTGATTATGACTCTACTCCATCGCGATCACTATAATTACATGACATCGGGGTGGCTATTAATCGCTATCTCATTGCAGCATCTAATTGCACCTGCTGATCGCTTCGAGCAAAAATCATCTCCAGGAAAAGAAAGGCGTAACGAGTCCCGGTTTTCGCACGTGAAACAACCACATAATACCTGCATGATCTTATGCTCTCATCTGTTGCGAAGCACTGTGCTTACTTTGTTTTTGAAGAAGATATGGCGTTCTTCACATCACTCATTGATCTGAGGTAGTTTACGGATTTTCGGATTTTTTACTACAGAGAAATTCAAAAATTTGAGAACTAGAAGATGTAGGAGTCTGGAACTTGAGTGTTTACAGATGTAAAAATTTGGAAGTTGTGGAATCAGAAATTTAGAGGAAGAGCTGGAGATTTGGAGGTTTGAGAATTTGAAAATTTGGAGATTTGGAAAGTTAGGAATTTGAAGATCTGAGAATGTGATAATTTAGAGACCTGTACATTTAGAAATTTGAAGATTTAAAAAGATGAAAATTTGTGAATTTGAAGATTTAAGATTTTTTAAAATTTGGAGGTTTAAAAATTTCGGAGAAATATAGGTAACGTTATCTACGCGTTTACCAATGCAAGAATTTATATGAAAATGAGATCTCTTCGCGAATTCCGAACGACACAGGATCTCTGCTAATTAATTTTCAGTTAATTAAAGGAACGCGACAGACGATTTGGTGGAACTTGCGATCGCAATCTCAGGAATGTTTAATAGCGAAGAACTGAAGCAAACGGAGGTGCGTACACGACGGATGCATTTTAGTGAATAACGCAGTCATGCCGAAGTCGACAAAGCGAACGAGAAGCCGAAGGCGAAATAGGAAGAGGTGAAGCTGCGACATGCAGCTGTAGAGTGAATTTCGCGTCAACAATAAATAAAGGAACGCCATACTAAAACACCCACAAGAATGGATGCATTGAAAAGCAGACGACATTGTACAAATTCCCAAATTTATACAAACATATTAGAAAAATAATATTTTAGAGAGCGATTTGGGGATGTAGGAATTTGGGGCTATAGCGATTTGGGGATATGTCGTTTTGGGAATGTAGGAATTTGGGGACGAAGCGATTTGGGAACATAGCGATTTGGAGACGTAGCGATTTAGGCACGTAGCGATTTGGGGATATGTCGATTTGGGGATGTAGGAATTTGGGGACGTAGCGATTTGGGAATGTAGCGATTTGGGGACGTAGCGATTTAGGGACGTAGCAATTTGGAGATATGTCGATTTGGGGATGTAGGAATTTGGGGACGTTGCGATTTGGGGATGTAGGAATTTGGGGTTATAGCGATTTGGGGACGTAGCGATTTGGGGATGTAGAAATTTGGGAATATAGCGATTTGGGGACGTAGCGATTTGGGGATGTAGGAATTTGGGGCTATAGCGATTTGGGAACATAGCGATTTGTGGACGTATTGATTTGAGGATATATTGATTTGGGGATATACGAATTTGGGACTATAGCAATTTGGGGTCGTAACTATTTGGCAACGTCCAGGTGTCCATTTTTATATTCTGACCAATTGGCTCTTCTAAACACGTCAGCCTCTACACGCGCCAACTCGTGGGTTGACATCAGTACTGTGATAACGCGAATTTCACGTTCAAGCCATTTTGGAATTTTTCTGGTTGGCGCGAAATTGAAACGTGTTACCGCGGCTCAAAACGGCGTCCTCCGTAAACGCTTCACGATTATCGCTCGAGTGCGACAGAATTTCCATGGAACATTCTACTTTCATAACAATTTTCGCACATAGCTGCCGTGGAAATAAAAAACAATGCCTACTGTGCCTTTGTGCGCCGGCTAATTTTTTTCTTCACAAAGGACACGAAATTCTGCCACAGTGCTTGTTACAATATTCGTGAAGTAAAATAATTTGTTTTTAAAAATCATTTTCTTTGACGTTTTCCAATTATTTTATTAAATACAACTATTATTCGGGAAATCTGATTTAGGTTAAATTGAAAAAACCCCCTTGGTTTCGGTTTTGTTCGATCACTTTTATGTTTTGAAGAAACAATTTTCATCCCTTTGTACATATTTTCAATTTTGTAGAATATATTTTTAAATTTCTTTGTGTGGTACCAAAAAATTGTAATGAATGTTCTCTGCAAAAAATTAGAATAAATTAACCGAAACATTATAATTATATTGACAAAATTATTACAATAAATGTACTAATTAAAAAATTGTCATAAATGTACTGAACAGAAATTTATAATAAATATACTGACCAAAAAATTATAATAAATACACTGACCAAAAAATTATAATAAATATACTAACCAACAAATTATGATAAAAATATAATCCAAAAAATTGTAATAAATATGCGAATAACAATAAATTACAATTAAAAAAATTTCTTCAAAAAGAAATCATGAATGCAATTATTCTATTGTGCAATAATACTATTACAATTTCACACCTTTAAATGCAGCAAACAAATTTTACCAAGGGTTAAATTTGCTCGAATAAAATTGTAAATTAATGAGGTTACAATTCAACCCCTTTTCAACCCGTACATTGTTCCACAGAAAATAATAAGACACGGAATTAAAAGATCGTTAAAAAAGTATGTACAGACACGAAGGTGAATTTCTTCGATGTCCGTCGAAGATTTTACGATACTCGAACCGCTGCTACCGCGATAAATCCCGAGGGACGTTGAAAAAAGAAAAGAGGGTAGAAGAGAGAAAAAAAAATGAAGAATACCGGGTCATCGCCGGAAAGAATAGCCAACCACGAAGCGAAGACTGCTTCCTGCACTTTCACGAAAAAGATAATGCTGCTTTAACCCCGGAAGGGGTGGACTACTGCGACCGAGGGTGTTTCATTACTCTTTTCCCAGCTCATTGTTCTCGAAGCGGTGCAGAAAACGAGACCAGGATACAGTTGTCATGCTTGCACCCCTGTGACCGATGTCACCGGTGTGCTCGTATTATAAATCAGAAGCAAACACAGGCTACCAGGGATAGAAACCCTTGCGACTATCCTTGTTTTGTTAACTCTGAAGATCGTTCTATTTTTCATCCTTCAAAATCCATTATATGGTTAGTTAACTGTTATATCATGATTTCACCCCAATTCTGGTGATTTATTACCTAGGTACTTGTATTTCGTATACGAGGATTATTTCATGAACGAAGAGAGAACTTAGTTGCAAAAATTATGTTGTAGAATTTATTTATCTGACAATTTTCTGAGTTCTTTAAAACTTGTTATTTTCTTAAAGTAAATTATTTTCAATCACTAAGTTTGTTCAATAACATTCTTACATTCTTTGAATAAATTATTTGAACTCTCTTTAACTCCCTTAAATAAATTATTATGCTTGGAATAAATTAGTTTCAATCTTTCTAAATTTGTTAAGTAAGCTTTCACATTCTTTGAATAAATTATTTGAAGTCTCTTCAACTCCGTTAAATAAGTTATTACATGCTTCGTATAAATTATTTCTGATCTTTCTAAATTCGCTGAATAAGCTATCTTCTTTGAATAAATTATTTGAAGTCTCTTACATTCCGTTTAATAAATTATTACATCCTTTGAATAAATTACTTTATGTCTCTTTAATTCCGGTTAACATATTATTAAGGTCTCTGAATAAATTATTTGAAAATTCTTGAATATTAAATACGGTGTTACGTTCTATAAATTGAGATTTATTGAGAGAACGTTCTGATATTTTTCAGTTATCAATAATAATTTACAAGTTTATCTACATCATATTTCAATATTTTTAATATGTATTTTGGGAAAAATAAATATTTTAATAAATATTTTTACAGGAGTTACAAATATCTTGTATAAATACTAACTCATGTTACTGTCAATAAAAATGTATATATCCTTATCATTTTTTAATCGAACCGAATGAATTATAATTATCGTTTCACAAGTTGTAAAAACATTTCAGTCATAAAAATTATTTTATCTCTCCGAACCGTGTACCTGTTTGCTGTAGTACTTCACGGAGGTTTTAAACACTATTCCGATAATAAGTTCGAGTCAATATTTATTAATATTTACCTTGCAAAATACATTGCAAACTTAAGCTGTAATGTATTGCAGGATAATCTTCGAAAATATATCCATACCATTCGGCCATTCGTTTATATAATTTCAGTTGCTCCTTTTCATGTTAAACAAAATTTATTTTTGGTGCGTTGTAAATAACGTTAATACGTTCAGTGACAACATGCACAAAATATTTTTAAACAACAGAGTAAAAGTTCTGAATAAATGGGTATAGAGAATTTATGGGTACATACAAATAATTTTATTAATATATTTATTAATATAACACTTGTAAGAAATCATAATAATATTTACAGATATTAATTTATAATGCGACAGACGGGTGAGTAAATTAGAAACGTAAAAATTAGAAAATTTAGAATTGTGAAAAATTTTGTTCTCAAAGGTTCAAATTCAGGAATTTTGATATTTCAAATCTTGGAGGTTCTAAATTTAAAAATTTAGTAATTTGGAAATGTGGAAATTTGCAAATTGGGGAAATAGACAGTTGGGAAATTAGAAAATCGAAAAATTGGAAAATTAGGAACTTAGGGAATTCACAAACTTGGACATTTGGAAACTTAGAAAATTGAAAAATTGGAAAATGGGGAAATTGAGGAATCGAAAAATTGAAAAATAGGAAAATTGAAAAATTGAAAAATTGAAAAACTGTGAATTTGAGCACTTTGAACTTCGGAAATTTGGTAACTAGGAAATTTGTGCACTTGCCAATCCAGGTACAAAAAATGTAATAACTAGAATATTAAAGAATATAGAAATTTATACATTGAAAAAATTCCTGAATTTGTAAATTTGTAAATTTTGTATTCAATAAAAAAACAACTCGAAAATAGAATTATAATCATGCATTGGTCAGCGCATTCTTTTTACGGAGCACATATCGATTCGGATTCCATGTAAGCACGTTGTAGAATTCGCAAAATAAATTTTGCCAGCAAGAGTGCTTGCATCTTCGCGTGGTTACAGTGTGTTTGCGGTGAGAGTGCTAGTTACTCGGGGAAAAGTTCTGGGTACAAAGGGCTCTCTCGGCCAGCGAGGGTGTTTCATGCGAATTCGAAAGTTTGGTAACGCGGTTAGCTAGGTGACCACTGACGGAAATTGGACCGGCTGGACCGTGTTTCCGGAATTTGCTCGAAAGGGTTGGCCGTACGGGAAACAGGCATTAAATTTTTATTTTCCTTCGAATTAAACGTTGCACAAATTGTATCAAACGTTAATCGATCTCCGATTAGCATTACATCAAAATTCAATTTGTAATTAATATTACTAACTAACATCTTAAATATTTGTCAGAGCTATCTTCAAATTTTCGTTAAAATTCAAAATGTAAAAATCACTTGAACAATGAAAAAAACGAAACTTGAACAAAATTGAAAACTTTCAAATGCAATTTGTATAATTCTGAATGTAACTATATTTATTTATAAAGAATTATTGTTGTTGAAATATCGAAGATAATATAATAAAGGAATTACAAGTAATAATGAAAATAATGTACTTAAAAAAATAATTCAAATAATTATTGATAATGGATTTAAAATTTGAAGAACAAATTCGAAGATAGAATTAAATCATAAAATTTGAATAATGAATACACGAACAAGTCCTGTCACATTTTACAAGTAACTGTAATGAAATGATTAAAAAATTGTCAATGAAAAAGATTTATGTACACAGTTCGGTGTTCAATCATCGATTTGTGTACTTTGAAACAAAGTACAGACATTATGCGGATATTACTGTATCGTCGGAGATTGAATATCCCCTATGCATCTTCCGGCGGGTTGTGCCTCGAAAATCCGTTCGGAAAATGATAGGATGCGAATAAATACGGAGAAGAAAATAACCGAGTCTGAGAAAAGAAGGGGAACACGTGAGCAATTTCTGAAATTGCTCGGTCCCTCGAGATCGCATATTTCTATTTCGACAGTTCTTTCAGATAGCTGGTAAGATTTCGGATCCTGCGGAACGAACATTGATCCCTTCAAAAAAAATTTCATATCATAAATTGTGAATTTATTTCGGGAAACGTCGCGATGAGATTGCTTGGCCCAACTGGTGGAACATCTTTCCAAGGATTTGCAGGAATTTGTGTCAAATCGCTGTTTCTTTAAATCACATGTTTTTTATCGATGTTTGAAATTTTCTCACTTTTAACATTTCAAGTTTAAAAATTTCAATTTTTGAACATTTTTAAGTTTCCAAGTTTTCAAATTTGCAAGTTTACAGGTTTCTATATTTTCAAGTTTTCAAGTTTTCAAATTTTCAAGTTTCCAAATTTCTAAATTTCCAAATTTCCAAATTTCCAAATTTCCTAATCCCCAAATTCTCAAGTTACCCACTTCCCTAGGTTCCAAATTACCATATCACCAATTCCCAATTTCCCCAATTCCCAATTTCCCCGATTCCCAATTTCCCCAATTCCCAATTTCCCCAATTACCAATTTCCCCAATTCTTAATTTCCCAATTCCCAATTTCCCCAATTCCCAATTTCCCCAATTCCCAATTTCCCCAATTCCCAATTTCCCCAATTCCGAATTTCCCCAATTTCGAATTTCCCCAATTTCCAATTTCCCCAGTTCCCAATTTCCCCAATTCTCAATTTCCCCAATTCCCAATTTCCCCAATTCTCAATTTCCCCAATTTCCAATTTCCCCAATTCCCAATTTCCCCAATTCCCAATTTCCCCAATTCCCAATTTCCCCAAATTCTCCCAATTTCCAATTCCCCAAATTCCCCAAATTTCCAATTCACAATCCCCAAATTCCCCAAATTTCCAATTCCCAATCCCCAAATTCCTCAAATTTCCAATTTCCCCAATTCCCAATTTCCCCAATTCCTAATTTCCCCAATTCCCAATTTCCCCAATTCTCAATTTCCCCAATTCCCAATTTCCCCAATTCTCAATTTCCCCAATTCCCAATTTCCCCAATTCTCAATTTCCCCAATTCCCAATTTCCCCAATTCCCAATTTCCCCAATTCCCAATTTCCCCAATTTCCAATTTCCCCAATTCCCAATTTCCCCAATTCCCAAATTTCCATATTTCCAAATTTTCAAACACCAATGTTTCTAATAAATGCCCCACCTTCATATAAAAAGAATTTACGTACAAATTAAAAAAAAATAGTAATATTAATATTACATACCATAAGGGAGTTTTTCACCCTCATTCAAAGTTTAAAATTAGTAACAAGCCGGTTAACATGTTAGAACATGTCTGTTGTATCATCCCTGTGGAATGGGGGATGACAGCACTGAAGAGGAGGAAGACACTAAAGTACTTTCATACAGCAACCCTGTCCGCGAATTTACCGCGAAAAGGATTTCAACCCTTGCACGAGAGCATATCCCGAGTCTCTATATCGCTGCGTATCGAAATTTTTCCGCGTAATCGGATTAACCGCCCACGAAAAGGGCGGGATATACACCCCATTTCGCTTTACCCGGCCCGAACGAGATCCCATTCAATCCCCCATGGAATCCAAGCCCCGTGCAATCTGAAATGCGATCGAACGTCGGGAGCTTAATATCTGGAACCACCCCCATGACTCGTTTTACCTTGCCACGTGCGGACGAAAGAGCGTTCTTTGCGAAAAATGGATACAATACGAGACGATAAGAAATCACCGCGTTGAATGAAATGTGAAATGTAATCGTACTGTCGATAATCTCATTTCTTTAAGAATAAGATGCTAAAGGAGGAATAATGACTGTCGCTTACTTTTGTGGATTTTTGGCATTTGACAATGAGCTGAGATTTTGAAATTAGAGAAATTTTTCAAATTAGAGATTTTGAAGATGCATTAGTGATTTATGGCAGTGGGGGAATTATTGGACATTTTTAACTTTGTATTTCTTCGATTCACTCGTGTTAGACATGTAAGTATACATGTATGTTACACTCATATACACGTGGGTACACATACATATTGTATTAACGTTGCACATGCAGGTACAGATGTATACCACATTCACATATGTAAGTACACATGTATGTTGTACTCATATTATGCATGTATGTATACATATGTGTAGCAGACATATTATACTTGTACATATGAATGTAGATTACACTTATATTATATACGTGTATACTACACATACCGCCATATCACACATGTATGTACAATATACACGCACATATTACACATGTAGGTATACACGTACGTTGCACTCATATCACACATGTGCATGTATACTGTGTATACTGTGTAATACACATGTGTGATATGAGTGCAACGTACGTGCATATCTACATATGTAATACCAGTGTGACGTACATGTATACCTACATGTATGAGTGTACATACTTCCGTACGTATATGTTCCATATAAGTGCAACGTACGTGTATACCGAAGTAAGTTACATTCGTGCATGTAGGTATACACGTACGTTACTCATACGTGTAAATGAACATCTACGCTCGTATATCATACACACGTGAAATGCATACTAGTAGAATCTGTAACAATAAAACGACATCTCAACAATATCGATGTATCAAGTATTAACGATTTATCGATAAGACCTTGATGACCGATAGTCCCATCTTTTTTACCAGCAATCTGAAATATCAGCAAGCTTCTTTCGATTTCTATCACGCGTTCACGGTGACTTACAGTCCGAGAAAGCGGCTGGCTGGCAGTGCATCGAGCATGGTCGATTGATTCGCACAATCGCATCGAATGCTCGATTCCAGGGCATCGGGAATCCTCGCAAAGGCATCCTTTGCGGATCCTCTGTATTCTGTACGCGCGTCAGCGGGACAGCGGCGTTATAACCGGCTTAAAATCATCCCGGGACTACAAAAGGGTGGAACGACAATGACGTCGGTCCGACCGACTGGCCGAATGCCGGACATCAAGCTTGCCCGACAATGCCCGGGATTATCTTCTACGCGACAAAGCCATCCCCCGTAAACTCGATTCTGCATACAAAATTACAAGCGGGTCAGCAACGGAGACGACATTGCGTCACGGTGGACACGTGGCCGTCAAGGTGGCATCAAGTCTCGATAGAAAGAGATATACATTATGTATACGAAAATCATCTACACTATTTAAGCGAATATGATGTATACCATATAAGCGAAAGTGATCTGCACTATATAAGTGCCAGTATTCTACCGTATATAAGCGGAAGTGATCTAGATTATATAAACGAAAATGATCACTATATGAGCGAAAAAATTCTCTTCGCTAGGGGAAAGACCTTGGGATACCAAATAAACTCGATCGTTAAGAAATGTAGATTGATCTGATTTTTTTGTCGTTAAACTTTTGTCGATAGATTTTTCACATTTTTCTGATTAAGATGAGATCAAACAGGGTATAATTTGGACTATAGTTATGGGTTTAATGAACGATAAGTTTCGAACGTAGGAATACGAATACTTTACATATGATATCGATATCAGATATCTTCGGATATCTTATGAGTGAAAATTTTGGATATTCCAAAGTCCGACAGAGAGTAAATTTCGAAATTGAAAAATTGTAGAATTGGAAAATTTGCGAAACTATAAAATTTCAAAACTGATAAATTACAAAGTTGGAAAATTGCAAAACTATACAATTTAGAAAATGCAAAATTGCAAAATTGTAAAATTTCAAAATTCAAAATTTGTGGAATTGGAAAATTGCAAAACTATAAAATTTAGAAATTGAAAAATTGTAGAATTGTAAAATAGTAAAACTACAAAATTTTGAAACTGAAAAATTGTAGAGTTGAAAAATTGCAAAATTATAAAATTACGAAATTGAAAAATTGCAAAACTGTAAAATCTCAAATTAGAAAATTTGTAGAATTGGAAAATTATAAAATTTTAGAATTACAATATCGTTACGTTACGTCTTTCAAGCATTATATCGCCACGTGTTATAAACCAAAACCGTAAATTAGTATCTCCAAGCCAAACATCGGTAATAAAGACATCAGTAAATTAATAACTGATAAAATCGCTGGTAATTTGTCTTCCACATAGTTTTCCGGGCTTAAAAAATGGTTCTGTATAGCTATCATGCGCAAATTCCATTTGTTAAATATCGTTAAGTACCACGAACACGAAATTGTCACGTTCTGTAAATTTATACCGCTCATAAATACGATAATAACACAGACGTTCGTTGCAGAAAGGTTATACATCACTAGCCGCCGTTAATACATTTACATTAACTGGCGAAATGGCGGAACACTTATCGGGGAAAAGGCACTAATGGAAAATTAACGATCTGGACTGCGTCCAAATACACGAAGGAATAAGCGACTGTCTTCATAAATTCGTCGTGATGGCGAATCAATATTACTGAAACTACAATGATCGACGTTGCATATTCTGTCATAAAAGTCGTTTACATCAATAATCTTTTTTATTATTACTGATATTAATTGTTATGTCTATCGATCGATACTAATTCCCATTTTTATTGATATTAATATTACTTATTATTCGATTTCATTAATTATTTTTTTTATTAAAGTTTATGTCAGCTAATACTCATTATCGTTGATATTTATATGTACTGATACTTCATTGTTACTGATGACGTTATTTCACTGTTTTATTAGTGATTCCTTTTTATTAAAATTTGCGTAAATCAATATTCATTTTTGTTAATATTTATATTTACTAAAATTTCATTGTTATTGATGATATTAATCATTATTGATTTTTATTAACGCTAACTATTCGTTCATATCGATATTAATTATTCTTCCTTTTCACCCCAATATTACACTAAACTAACAAACTCTTATAACAACCCAAAAATTTATTGTCAGCACTGTTATAATTTATTTAATAACGAATATTTATCCACGAATATTTAACCACGTATTATAAATTCCGTGTGTTTGTTAAGTGATAATCGCGCAATCGTCATTTGTAGTTCAACAAAATATTATAGCATTATACCTGGAACAATTGAAATGTTATTAAATGTATCCTCATCGATGATAAATTGCAATGTTCGATTAAACGTCGCAATAGAATCATACAATGTAGGAGTAAGATTATAAATAGCTGCTTCTTTCAATGGCTCGTAGGATTGTAGTCACAGCAATACCATAAACAACCAGGTGATTTCAATGCCAACACAGGCGACCCCCATAACGGCATGTCGCGGATTACTGACATTAGTAGATCGTCAATCAGTTTGATAAACTATTCGCACGTGTTCCGGACGAATCATTGCTCCATTATCATTTACTGATACCGCAAATGATTCAAGCATCAAACGTTCGACGCACATTCTTTGTTCGGTGTTTCATTCACCTTTCTACCTTGTTAAACTCAATTTGATGTGAATTCGTGTTGATTGTATCTTCGTATTTAGTGTAAATTCGCGTAAACTACATTTTTGAATTTAGTGTAAATTCACGTAAACTACATTTTTGAATTTAGTATAAATTCACGTAAACTACACTTTTGAATTCAGTGTAAACACATATAAGTTACATTTTGAAATTTAATATAATTTCATATAAATTATATTTTTGAATTCACTTTCATATGAATAACATTTTTGAATTAAGTGTCACTTGATATAAATTACGTTTTTAAATTTAGTGCACATACAAATAAATATTATTGAATTTACTATGAATTAGAATTTTGAAATTAATGTAAATTCATACAAACTAACTTTTTTAAAAACTGTTTATGTCAAAATTTTGTCGAAACTATTAATATTAATATTCATCCTTCTTAGTGTAAATAATAATTAATATTCGCTTGTGTTAATATTAATACTATTGTAAATTTCATTTCCATGTCCAAAATTGCTTATACATACCAATTATCAAAATTGGAGTATTTAATAAGGTACAAATTGAGAACAAGTTTTTAATAATTGAACACCACCGTACACGATAGAAGATAAATGTTACGCTAAAGGTCAATTGCTAATACTGCATGCAGGAAATTACGTAGAGGAACTTGATGTAGAAGTTTTCACGTGAGATTAAGTACGTGACTGAAAGTTTCTTATGTGGTATCGAGTAAACGACAGCCTTTACAACGTGTTTCGTGATAACTTCAATTTAGCGTCTACTTAAGAACATGAATAATTTAGTACGTGATATTCGAACATACAATCTTATATCCACAAATCATTTGTTTTTAGAATATTTTGTATACTCTTACTACTTTGGTAGTAATATGCCATTAAATATGATTTGGGGTTTGGGAACTTTGGAATTTCAGTGTTTAGGGAATTTGACGATGGGGAATTTAGGGATTCAGGGATTTGGGGTTTTGGAAATTTGGGAATTTTGGGAAATTTGGTAATTTGGAAATGTAATAAATTGGGGATTTGGAAATTTGGGGACTTGAGAAATTGGGGATTTGAGAAATTAGGGATTTGAGAACTTGGGGATTTTGAAATTTGGGGATTTGGAAATTTGGAAATATAAGAAATTGGGGATTTAGGAATTTGGAAATGTAAGAAATTGGGGATTCGAGAAGTTGGGAATTTTGAAATTTGGGGATTTGAGAAATTAGGGGTTTAGGAATTTGGAAATGTAAGAAATTGGGGACTTGAGAAGTTGGGAATTTAGAAATTTGGGGATTTGAGAAATTGGGGATTTAGGAATTTGGAAATGTAAGAAATTAGGGATTTGAGAATTTAGGAATTTTGAAATTTGGGGATTTGAGAATTTGGGAATTTGAGAAATTGGGGATTTGGGAATTTGGAAATGTAAGAATTTGAGCATTTGAGTATTTGAGCTTTTGAGAATTTGTGGCTTTAGCAAATGTGAGAAACTGGAAATCTACAGATAACTAAAATTGAAATTCTAAGTAATTTAAATTCCAAATAATCTGATTCAAATTTTCAAGTACCCAAATCCCAGAATTCTCCTATCTCCATTAAACTTCCCAGTTCCCAAATCCAAAACATCCATCCTCCACATTTCCCAACCTACCCAATTCTCCATTACATTCCAATTCCCCACCTTCCCAAATTGTTCAATTCCTAAATTCCCCATCTCCAAATCGAATAAACATGCACGAACAAAATCAAAATAACTTCATGTCCAACTAAGAACAACAACCCAATAAAAAGGTGGAATGAACGGAATAAAATCAGCAAGAGAAATCGTTAGAGTGATCGAAGGCCGAAGGGACACGTCCCATCGCATCGTGTAATTAACGATTCCTGTAAACCGATCGGATGCTTGTATCGAGCGTGGGTACAATGCTCGATCGCAAAAAATCAAGCCCCGTAGAACTCGTCTCGCTTCCATTTTCAATGAAGCCAGCCTACTGATAAAGGATGCGGCACGTGAACCCGACAATCCATTTCCGGCGAGTCTCGTTTCAACGCAGCAGGCCGTGTACAAGGAACGAGAACCAATCAGCGCGTCATAGCCAGCTGTGGACGTCGGTTTCGATTCTTCAAAGATTGCTGAAAGAAAAGAAGAGAAAAAAAAGCCTTCCTCTTTCCTTCTGCATTCAGATTCGGACTGAAAGGTATACGATGAGATCGTGAAAAGAATTTTCTCCTCGTACAGGAAACGTGTCCGACTGAAACGAACAGTATTTCTTCGATTCTTTTGTGGATTTCTCTTTTCTCGGTACGAAAACAGGTGCAAATTACGAGTGTTTTCGAGTATTTCGGGAGATGTGGACAAATTTGATGGAGGATGTGTTCTGTATGTGAAAGGGAGGGTATAAATCGTAAAATTTGTTCTGCCATTTTGCAGATTCTTGGATTTTAGGAGTTTTCAAGTTTTTAAATATTTGTTTTTCAAGAGTTCTCGAGATTTTGATATCTTTAAGTTGCATGAGTTTTCAAGATCTCTATCTTTGACAAGTTATCTAATTTCCAGAACTCTGAACTGCACAAGTACTCGAATTTATATATCTTTGAATTCCACGAGTTCTCAAATCCGTATATTCCCAAATCCCTATATCTCCAAACCCCTAAATTCTCTAATTTCTAAATTCCCAAATTAACAAATCCCTTAATTTTCAAATCCTCCAATTCCCAAATCCCCAAATCCCCAAATCCCCAAATTCCCAAATCCCTAAATCCCTAAATTACCAAATCCCCAAATTCTCAAATCCCCAAATCCCCAGATCCCTAAATCCCCAGATCCCTAAATCCCCAGATCCCTAAATCCCCAGATCCCTAAATCCCCAGATCCCTAAATCCCCAGATCCCTAAATCCCCAGATCCCTAAATCCCCAGATCTATAAATCCCCAGATCTATAAATCCCCAGATCTATAAATCCCCAGATCTATAAATCCCCAGATCTATAAATCCCCAGATCTATAAATCCCCAGATCTATAAATCCCCAGATCCCTAAATCCCCAGATCCCTAAATCCCCAGATCCCTAAATCCCCAGATCCCTAAATCCCCAGATACCTAAATCCCCAGATCCCTAAATCCCCAGATCCCTAAATCCCCAGATCCCTAAATCCCCAGATCCCTAAATCCCCAGATCTATAAATCCCCAGATCTATAAATCCCCAGATCTATAAATCCCCAGATCCCAAAATCCACAAATCCCTATATCCCCAAATCCCTATATCCCCAAATCCCTATATCCCCAAATCCCTATATCCCCAAATCCCTATATCCCCAAATCCCTATATCCCCAACTCCCTATATCCCCAAATCCCAAAAAATAAAAAAGTCCACAAATCCAAAAATATGTAAAAATTTGGAAATTCCAAAATCCCAAAGTCCCGAAAATCCTAAACTTCTCAAATCTAAAAATTCGAAAGTTCGGCGACTCGAATTCTCGATTACTCGCACGCATATTTTAGCAAAAGCGTACTTGAAAACTTTAATACAGAGCTCATCGCCGTCCGTCAAAAGATCTCGCACCCCTAAGCAATCTGCGAGCCGGGGATTACCGTTACGCCTAAACAATCGGCAGCGTAAAAGATTCCCGAGCAAAAGTTCATCAAGGCAAAAGAATGGAGGAGGAACGGTGGGAATTAACCCAGGGGACTCTCGGGTCGAACTCACGTTGCACAGGCTCTTTGTACGCCCTCGGTCTGCACGTTGCACGACTAACAATGAGGATCGGCCACGATTCCTCGTACGAATGCGTCCCGTGTAAGTGCAACTTTCCATGTACACGGAAACCACGGCTCCTTGTAACGCGCCACATGTTTCCGCGAACCGAACCGATTTACCGAGAGGAATTATCGAGACGATCCTCGATTCGAGTCGGATGCCTCGCCTTAATTCGCCCGTTGACTTTGATTCGACCTATCGGGGGCCGGCGTTGAATTCTGGATTAACGAGTGGACCGTGTTCGGAAATAATTTCTACGTGGCTTTTCACCTCCGTTATGCTGTTTCGTATTCAACGGGAGCGTCGAAATCGACCGATACTTCAGCGAGGACCATCTTTCGAATGATAATTCGAATTCTTGCCTGAAAAGGGACGCGGTGAAATACTGGGGGAGATCCTTTCGAGGACTCGTCGCTTCATAAATTCGAATCTTTTAACGGCTTCACGTAGGAACGTTATTTACGTTATGGCGGACATTTTCAGGCAAGATACTGCGAGAATAATTAAGAAGTTCGGAAATTCGATTTGGTATTGAGAGTGGCTTTTACAGAAATAAGTGCATAGGATTGTGTTGTTAATTAGAAATTATATTACGTTAGGTTATGTTATTAGTTGTGATACTCTGATGATAAGTAATGAGGTATACCACGTATGAAAACAAAATGGCGGCACTGGAACCATTTCACGCTTGTCATTTTCGGAATGATCTTTTCTATGGCTTGCAGAAGTACCATACATTTTAACGTAAGACAAAAAGACAAAATCTACATGATGTACCACAGAACTATAAACATGTCAAAATATTAATTTCGAAACAATCATATTCACAAAGAACTCTCAGTCCAAAACTTTTGTACTAAGTTTGAGAGGATCTTTTATAGAGCTTGCAGTAAAAGTCCTGCCATAAGATAAACAATTTATCTACATTTCCCATAGAAGTACATATAAATATATCAAAATAATTTCTGAAACAAGGATCACTTCAGTCCAAAAGTTTCATACAAAATTGAACACAAAAAAAGTCTTCGATTCGAAAAGTGCAAATATGCTTCCACAGATAATTCAAGAAAATACGAGAGGTTCAGATGCAAGAAACAGCAAATTTTAGAACGCGTTCAAAATTGTACTCGGCACTTTCATCTCGTTCGATTACCGTACAATTCCAAGGGAATACGCATTCTTCGGTTTCTGGCCATTTATTCGCAACAAGCAGAAGGAATCGCTTGGCAAGCCGTTGCTTCCGAGTAATCGACTGCTGAATCGTAAGTTTGGGTGAACGGACCTACGCCGGCGAAGGGCTGGAGGGGATGATGTTCAGACCATGGGAAATTACCGTGGCGTGCTCCTAGTTGAATATCAATGCCCCCGGAAGTATAGGAGAGCGGTTGCCTGGCAATTGCAGTAATCCCTGGGTAATCGACCTTCCAACTGCACCATCCAGATATCTTCGAGGAATAGCCGAATAGCATCCGAAACTTTGAACTTTCTTTCTTGCGTCGTGGACACACAAATTTCCATATTCATCTTTCAGCAAAAATTTATTCATTTTTCTAAAAACTGTTCTATCGCCTTGTACAATTTTTCTAATATTTCACTTAGACATCACTGTTTGGAATGTTTACTGTAAGGGATGTTTATTGGAATTTGAAGACTTGAAGATGTCGATGTAGTATTATGAGAGACATTGGATGTTAATTTAAGATTTCTGTTTATGGAGATCTAGAGATCTAGTGACATAGGAATGTAGAATTTTTAGAACAAATTCAGTTGATTTCAATTTTCTCCCTGTTCGTACAACCGATTTAAACTGCATTTCTCAAACATCAGTCATCTGCACCTCTTTGATTGGGGTTAACGTCTCGTCGCTGAGAATTATCGTGATTTACCCGTAAATAGGTGCTGGAAAAAGTTTGCGAACCAAACGGAGGGGAAACAAGAAAAGGGGCATAGAAGGGCTGTTATTCTTGCGGGCATGCAGATCAGGCACGTAGCGCGAGGCATCGTGCGCGGCTTTATCTCTCTTCGTCGAGGCCCTGGTCCTGAATATAAGATTCTGTAATACATTTTTATCGCTGATAAAACCGCGTCTTTACACGTACCACGGGTATCTGCGAGCACCATGCCGTCAGCTTTTAAGAAAAACGTCAACAACGTTCCGACGAGGTAACGCGATTTTTGCTTGCGTTCGTTACGACCGCGGTTCGAGCCTGATCCGGCATTAACCGCGAGGAATTATTATTGCAAACACCATTCTGATGTAGTCGGAGTAGCTCTGTTTATTTCTTACGGATAGTACCACTTGTAGAAATGGGGAGTTTAAGGATTTCTTTGGTTGTTGAGTCAAGTGTTGTGGTGTTTTATGTACTTAAATGTCAAGAATCCGGAGAGGCGACGGGATTTGGATGTTAGGGAGTTTAGGAGACACTGAAATACTTTTGTTCTACAGGTACTTTGGAATTTTTTAACTTTACAAGTTTGGGCATTTGGAATTTTAATAATTTAGCATTTGATAGTTTGAGACTTTGGGATTCTGCAATGTTGGGAAGAATATTTGAATTTTGAGATTTTATGACCCTGAGAGTTTAGAATTTATGAAGATAAATACCAAAATTAATACAGAATTAAATACTGTCATAAGATTGCAATGGAAAGAACATCTTCTTATATCCTCATATATCTTTTTTATTTAAGAGGTTATAATAGCTTCAAAATTATTCCTAGATCGCGTTTTACACGAGCGATTACATCTCGCAGCAACAAAAAGAGTTAACTGTGTAATACTTTTCTCTGCCGGAGTGAAAGTTAACGGTTGGCAATCTTTCGATCGAGGAAGAACATTAACGTGATAAAATATTCTCTGGAAGCTGCGTCTCGCTATCGCAAAGTTCCTGCCGTTCTTCCATTTCGTTGAATTAAAAATGCCCGTCCGGTAATCAATTTTCCATTAAAAGATTCACGCAACGAGCCATCGACGTTACGCCGAGCGGAAAGTTCGTTCCTTCGAACCGGGAACCTCTTAAAAACTTCCATCCTTGCTATCGATAAGGTTCCTCGATTCAGCGAGAAGCTCGAACGAAGTCGACGTTTATTCTCGTCGAACTAATTTCGTTTCGCTAACTGTTTCTCTTAAACGTATCTCTACTTCGGAACGTTCCCGTTAAATGATTAAAAAGAAGTTGAACTTTCATAAATTTATAACAACCGAGATAACTTATAGCTGCGCGTGAATCGGGGATTAAATTCATCTTAAAATGGCGGTTCGTATTTTCTGACAATTTCAGATTTTAGATTAATTTTGAATTTGTTCTATTCTCAGACCTTTCTGTTTTATTAAACGCACATAGTTTAATGTGGATCATAATTGATCTACTCACATGATTCTTACAAACAAATAAATACAAGACGAACCATAGTTTCATATGGAACACACTTGATCCACACACGTGACTTTTACAAAAAGAAATACAAGACGAACCATAATTCCATAGATAAATACAAGACGAGTCATACTTTAATGTGCGTCACACTTGATCCACACATGAATTTTCCAAAAAGATATAAATACAAGACAAATCATACTTTGATTCGCATGATTTTAACAAGAAAATACAAGACGAACGTTTTCTGATACAAGAAACATTTCAGTTAGGTCTTTCTATTTACTACCGTAAGTGTAAGTAGTAAGGTTGAACGTTCGTGATCTTGTAGCGTAAAAAAAGTTTCCGCCATAAATTCCGCGTAAAGCCCCGGATTAAAGCGATCGATATCAGCGTCGACCACGTAGGTATTTCAGGCTGATCCATAACCCTTTCGAATAAGCCGAGGAACCTCAGAAGACACGATCGCAAAGCCTGGAGGACACAGTGTGTACCGTGTGGATACGCGCGAGATCGTGGACGGTGAAGGCCTCGGCAGACAGTAGCAATGACACACGACCGCTCATAAAACACCGCGAGAAAATGTCTTCAGGTAAGCGAACGTAGGTACACGTAGCCGGTTTATACTTCGGGATCTTCAGCTACGAGCGTCTTAGCGAGCTCGTGAAAAGTCTTGCAGATCAACCGGTTTACGCAGAGTATCGTCACTTCGGTATCACATTGTCGCGAATTTCGAGAAATAAATTATAGTTCTCATTCTCCCACTATTTGAGTTGAAAGAAGAGTGAAAGATAATTATTTTGTATGATAATTTGACCTCTTCTGATGATCAAATTCTATTTTGTCAGGTTATCTAATTTATAACCTTACTATTTTACTGTGCCTAGGTGAGAAGGACTAGGTACTTTATTAGGTTACTTTGACTTGTTAGAGAATATTCAGTTTCTAGAAGCATATCAAGGGTTTTGAGTTATCAGGAACTGAAATAGTGGATACTGAAATAAAACGTACTATTTGAACAGTATACTCCATTGTTTATGTCAGAGTAGCAGCCATTTTGGCTAAGAAGTTTGCAGAGTCAGCCATTTTGATTGGCTGCAAAAACAGCCATTTTGATTAGCTGTAAAATCAGCCATTTTGATTAGCTGCAAATTCAACCATTTTGATTAGCTGCAAAATAAGCAATTTTAATGAGCTGTAGAATGAACCATTTTGATTAGCTGCAGAATCAGCCATTTTAGAAAAAAAATGTTAGTAAACTTCATGCAGTTATTTTTATTGAACCTTGATCTCTAAATTAATTTGATATAAGTATCTTCTGTTAAACTTTTATGTTATCTGGATTTTATAGCAGATTTGATATGTAACTATATACCCTACATCATATATTATTTGAACACATAAAAATTAATAAAAATATTTAAATAAAATAATACAGTATGTATATTAGAAGTGTACCAGAAAATTTTCCTGTAACCTTGAAGTCACGTTTGTCTTCATCGCCAAGAGAGTTCGGTAACGTTGGTTTATTCGAGGAATCATGAGTTTCTAACTGAAAATTTCGCTAGTGGAAAATTCGACGTTATCAGTCGCGTGATTTATGACGATAAGGACAATCTCGGTCCAATTTCCCACGCGGGACGTGCCCGAAATGCGCGTAACCTTCATGAATGCATAATGTTCTTGGCATGCACCACCCCTTCGATGGCCCGTTCGGGAAGCTCTCCCTTAATGGAGAGGAATAAGAACTGTTCCTTTCTGTTCGATGCTGACACATAGTTTCATCCCTTTATCTAAACGACGGAAATCGTCTTACCACCCTTGAAGATGATTCGTAGCGATCGAATCACTTGTAAAAATGGGGCGTTGCATTTGGAACAACTTTGAAGGTCTTCGAGATTGTTTAGGATACAGAAAAATGTTTTTAACACAAGTTAAATAATTAGTAAATAAAATGTAATATATAATTAGTAATATATACATATATACATAATATATACATATTTGATGCTAATGAGTTCTTTGTGGATGGGGACGTGAAGAACATATGAAGGTCAACCACATGTGGATCCACATATTTTTTAATACTGATGTAGTTATTGATTTGGGAGAATATTTAAAGTATAAGATACTTTATTGTGCACTAGGTATAATAATTTCCAATATTGTTTTCAAATATTATTTCTCTGATTGATGTTTGGATTGTACTGTGATTATTTTTTGTAATTAGGAATTCGCATGTATTTTGGTAAAACAGCCTATGGACAAGGACTTACAGCCTAATCCTGTCATTACCTCATCACAAGATACAACTTCGATTTTCACTACCAATTATCTGGGTAATTAGTGCCCAATTAACATTATCGAGGGGATGGAAATTTACTTGAAATTCGACAGGGAACGCGAACCCTTATCGAATTTCGGGGCCAGTTAATAATTAATTAGAGCAATTTGTTCATTCGATCGATGAGTTTTAACGTGACATTTTTGGCACAGAATTTGAGCTCCTCTGTTTATTCAATTTACTCGATAACATGTTATGTTACATACGTGTGCTTCGTTTGAACAAAGAACATCGATAAACCGATGAGAACTGTACAAGTATCTATTAATTGTACATTCGATCATTTCACATGTTTATTACCTTTCGTCAAATTATTAAATTTTTATATGTATTATTATAATTATTATACTACATCGTAACTGTTATTATCGTAATAATTATAATACTACATTGTTATTACTGTAACAATTATACTTGAACATTATTTTTAAAATTAATAACAAAATCTACATTATCACATATTAATTACACTTTTGTACTTATATTTTATAAAACAGAAAACACAAAGATTTCCCAAAAATATACATACATTTAAATTTGTATGATTTCAATGCAAGTTATAAAAAATTACTCAAGCAATCTATTTTATTAATTTCAATCAATATTCAGAAAAGTTTTTATTCTTATCTGACACTAGTTAAAAACAATTAATTTTTCTAATGATCGTATCACGATAAAATATTTTCTGACAGACCAAAATGTCTGTAGTTGACCAAACAATATTATGAGAAAACAACCCTCTATATTTTCATAGAAAATAACTTCCATCGCGTTTTATTTTCCTTCCCCCCGTTGTCACGATAATGAACAGGGATTTAGAAGTTCGCTGAGGGATTCATCTCAACAGGAAGCCGACAGGCTCGATTTAAGAGCAAATTTGTCCACGAAATGAAAATGTAACCTCATAACTTTGCCTGTTGTGCATTATGCCGTACATAACCGTGCCACAACCACCGGTTTTATACACTTCATAAACATTCCTACGGATTTCCTCGTCCGTTAACATCCCTCTACGCCTGGGAACGGAGGGTGACATCTTGTTCGATGCGTTTCAACCACGCGATAGTCGTATTCGTTTCTTTAATAACGACAGGGTGGACGTTCATTAATTTCTTCCTGCGATAATGACGCTTGTAAACCACGTCTTGTAACTTTAATCTGATACGCGGCTTATCGTTTCGAACGAATCTGGTAATTTGTAGATGCGAAAGTTTATGGAGAACAAAGTTAGAAATTAAGAACACTAGTTTTGTAATTTTTAGGTTTATAGATTATTACGTTGAGAAAATTGTACAATTTCTTATATAGGAGGTAATTTGGAAATTTGAACATTTGAGGATTATGAAGATTAGAAATGAGGAAATTTGAAGTTTTGTACATTTTTCGTAGTTATGCGTATGTTCGAGAAATTTGGATATTCAAATTTGGATATTTCTAGATTTCTAAATTTCTAAATTTTCAGATTTCTGAATCCTCAAATTTCCAAATTTCTAAATCCCCAAATATCCAAATTTCCAAATCCCTAGATCCCGAAATCTGTAGACCCACAAATTCCTAGATTCCCAAATCCCTAGATTACCAAATCCCTAGACTCTTAAATCCCTAGATTACCAAATCCTTAGGCCCCAAAAATCCCAAGATCACCAAATACCTAGATCGCGAAATCCCTAGATCGCCAAATCCCTAGATCGCCAAATCCCTAGATCGCGAAATCCCTAGATCGCGAAATCCCTAGATCGCGAAATCCCTAGATCGCCAAATCCCTACATCGCCAAATCCCTACATCGCCAAATCCCTACATCGCCAAATCCCTAGATCGTCAAATCCCTAGATCGCCAAATCCCTACATCGCCAAATCCCTAGATCGTCAAATCCCTAGATCGCAAAATCCCTAGATTGCGAAATCCCTAGATCGCAAAATCCCTAGATCGCGAAATCCCGAGATCACCAAATCCCTAGATCACCAAATTCTTAGAATCTCAAACCCTATATTTCCAAATTCCTACATCCCCAAATCCCTATATTCCTAAATACCTATAACTCCAAATCTCTATATCCCCAAATCCCTAAATTTCCAATTTTCTATATCCCCAAATTCTGATTTCTGCAAATCCTTAGATATTGAAATCCCGAAATTCCTAAATCTCCAAATCCCCAAATTCCCAAATCCCAAAATCCCTAAATTCTCAAATCTCCAAATTTCCAAATCCCCTAATCCTGAAATCCCCAATTCCTGCCATCCCCAAATTTCCAAATTCCCAAATTCCCAAATTCCCAAGTCCCCAAATCCCCAAATTCCCAAATTCATAAATTCCTAAATTCTCTAATCACCAAATCCCAAAATTCCCAAATCCTTAAACCCCAACCCCCTAAATTCCTAACGTCTCAAATTCCCAAATTCCCAAACGTGAAATCCCCATATACCTCCACTCCCATGCCCGTGGGCTGTCTTGTGGGCAACAGACCTGCCGTATTCCGACGAAAAGGGAACACATGTACCGGGATCTCTATCCATTAAGAGATTTATACACGGCGGAGACTGAGAACATTGATTAAATCTCGTTCGCCGTGGAGTTCAAAGTCTCTGACGAAATTGAAGAAAACGATCCACCGTGGTTGCGGACGATCGCGAAGGAAATCGAGAAGGAAAGAGGGAACTTTATCTTGACTCGCAGCGCCTGGACGATGGGAAAAAATGTAATAGAATGGTAACAGTTCACACCCGAAGAAGGATAAAGCCGGGGGACGGCTTACTTTCGAAACACGGCGAACGTTATCCTGCATCGAGATAAGACCTCTTTCTCCGACGGAATTGAATTAAATCTTCTCGTTCGGGCAAAGGAACGCTCCTTAATTTCATTCCCCATAGTATAATTGACGCAATCTGTGGCCCGTGAAATTTTTAGATTGACTCGAAATTACACGCCATTTGCCATCATTGAGTCATCGTGTTGGTTCCACACGCTGAATGCCATCTCTTCATTATTATTCATTGGTTTAGACATTCACATGCACAATATTACACATATTTTATTTGTTACATTTATAGTGTTTAAAATAATTCAAAATTACAAGATTTTTGTTATAAAACATTTGCAGAATTATTTCTGCAAACAAGTTTTAAATTGATATTTACCATTGAATGAAAATTGGCCAATTTTCACTGATACAAAATTAGATGATTTTTATTATGAATATTGATGAAATGTTTGCATAATTATTTTTGCAAAATCTGAAATTTTAAATTGATACAATCAGCTATAAATTGGTCAATTTTACTGTAACAAAAATTTTGACATTTTGTGCTAAAAAGACATTCTTAAAACATTTCCCTAAAACCTGCAATTTCAAACTGATACTACCTCATCAAAACATGTTAAAGTACTTTTAATTTACATAAGTATAAAGCTCATTTATATAGAGCTAAATATAATTTATATTAATTACATTTCGTGTTGAGTCGCTGAACTTTTATTTCAATACACTAAAAATTGATTTTCAATCACCTTTAAATTAAAATGCAAATAAGTGAATGTATCCGAGAAGCATTTTGAAGTTTCATTTACTAACAGCAATATCCGATCTTGTTCCCATACTTTCTTGAACAATTTTCTGCCCTCCCCAACAACTTGAGCATAGTAATTTAATTCTTCGACAGATTTCAAAGATAAGCAGAAATTAATAAAGTTAATCGCGTAGCGGGTGATTACAAGAGTGCATCCAATTTAAGGAAGGGAAATTTTTAATTAAAATAACTTAGACGGACGCGTGGGTTTCGAAGAGTCAGCATGAAACTCAATATTTTTCACCGTGGGAAAAAGAAGAAGCTCGTTCGATGGTGTCGAATCACGACAAACAACGGTAGGTTCATTAAAAGAGAAGAAAACAGGGATTCGGTGAGAATACTTTGAGAAAAGAAGGTACAGTTTCAGTGGTAATGACCATCTCGCGTGCTTTTGATAATGCATATACTTGAAACTCCTCCGGTGAAAAGCAAGGAAAACAGAGGAAAAGTTGATGCAACGCTGTTTAAACCAAAAAGAAATCCGCGGGGAAAATAAGGAAACTTTTGATCTCCGTTTTCTCCGGATCTCCTTCATACTTTAATATTAAAATTCGTTAGAAAATTATGAAAATTGCGGCTCGATACCAAACTTATTGTTAGATAGAAACAAGTTTCAAGGAAAATATTAAAATATTAAGGTCTTCTGTGCTTACCAGTTGTTTAACTCGTAGCACACAACTATCGACTTGGTCCATATTTATAATAGGATAAATATTAATAGGATAATTTATAGAATATTAATAAGATACATTAACCAAAGGTATGAAGTACATTAGTCTGCAAGTTTACACATTTACACATGTTCACAACTTTGACACCCTTACGCATCCTTCCTCCATTTTGAAATCAGAACCAAGTCATTTGAACAAGTTTCGAGGAAAATATTAAAACATTAACGAGCTTACCAGCTGTTTAATTGAACTCGTAATACACAATTATCGACTTGGACTATATTTATAATAGGATAAATATTAATAAGATAAATTATCAAAATGTATGAAGTACATTAGTCTGCAAGTTTACATATTTACACATGTTCACAACTTTGACACCCTCACGCATCCTTCCTCCATTTTGAAATCAGAAGTCTTTTGAACATAAAGCATCTCCTATCTAACCTCAAAAAGCAGAAATGACTGTATGAAACCTAGTGAGGTTAAAAGGGGAGGCAATAAAAGGAAACAAAGGTAAACGTTTCGATGAATTCGATCGAAAGAGGCGTCGTTTGCGAGGCTCAGAAGCCGCTTAAAATTCCCTGGGCCGCAATCGAGGAGCCAATAAAAATCAAGAAATCAGCTCGGTAAACAGGAAGCCCCGTCGGATTCCTCTCAATTCCATTACGGGTCTTCGAGGTCTTTGATGCACGGCAAATATGCCGTTGCCACTGGCTCCTTCTTTTCTCTCACAAGTCACTTCTTCTTCTTCTCTCTTTTCCCCTTTGTCTGTGTTCTTCTCGCGCACAGACGCCGTCTTTTAATACGGAAGACTCTCGAAAGTCTCGTTACCATGTGAGGCTCTCCTCGGCCGAGCGACAAAGAGGTCTTTTTAACAGTGTGTGCCTTTATGAGAGCTTACGAGGAGAATCACGAGAAGGCCTCGCTCTCCTGGGTGTGTTTCGACGTGCTTGAAAAGAGCAGGTCGGATAAAGTGCACCCGAGAAACTAGTTTCTTTCTCTCGCTTGCGAGCTTCTGCGAGAACACCTGAGAGAACGCGTTTCACCGATGAGGAATAACACGTTTGATGACGTACTGTAAATATGCAGCTGTTATCGCACCTGTATTGGAGTGCCGCGATTATTCGGACGTTTATTTTCTAAGCGGGACAACTCTATTTTTGGTCAAATTCAAGATAATAACGGTTGATAGAACTTGATGTGATATTTTTACCTGCAGTCAAAATAATTAAAATTCCATATGACGACACAAATTTGCACGGTGTTGGACAGACGTTTATTTTGAAAGTGGTGCAAGTCTGCCTGGGATTGAAATTATTTTTAGCCAAATATATCATGGTACAATTTACCTTCGGTTTTTAGACAGCAGTGAAAAACTAAAAATTGTATAATATTAGTATATCATTTTAGTTCAGTATCTGATATTCCACAAAATCAACATTTAACCCCTTTTTTGATCTCACGAAAACATGTTAGAACGTTTATGTGATTTAATCAAGTGCTTCTCATAGTTTCGACGAAACTGATAGACTCGGAATCTCGTTAATAACAATATCGCGTAACTCACTCGTTATCCCAAACTCTCAGCATTTTATTAACCCTCCTTAGGGAAAGGGGTACAACACGAACTTTTCTCGGGTCTTTTTCCACATCCCCCTGAAAACTGTGTATAGTAGCGTCTGTGAGGGGTACTTAAGCTCAGAAACTAGATGAAATCTTGCGGCACAGGGTAACGCGGGGTAACAGGAAGATTGATGTGGACGGAACGAAGGAAAAACAACCCGCGTGGGATGCGTTTGCTACAGTTTCCATGTTGGAAAATAAAGAATACGACCTGGAACAGAGAAAATTTCGCGGAAAATGGCGAACAGCGTAGAAAAAGGCATTGCACTGGGTGTTAAGAATATAATATTTCTCGGACGGTGAAATCTCTAAATCTCTATTGTGCTTTCAAATCTCGAAATTCACGAATTTTTAATATTCTGAAATTTTGTAATTTTGAAGTTTGAGGATATAAAAATTCGAAGTTCGGAAGTTTAGAAATTATAGAATTACAAAGTTACAAAATCCTGAAACCCCAAAATCTAAAACTCCAAAATCCTAAAATCCCAAAATCCCACAATTCCAAAATCTCAAAATCCTAAAATACTAAAATATCAAAATCCGAAAATCGCAAAAACCCTAAAATCCTAAAACGCCAAATTGTCAGAACCCCAAAGTCCTAAAACCCCACACCACAAAATCCGCAAAGTCCTGCCACCCCCACAGTCCAAGTCCAAAATCCACCACCCCAATTTCTCGAAAATTAATTAAAAAATTCCAAAGTCCCAACCATAAACTTGCCAAAACCCAAATTACCAGCAACCAAAATAGCGAGACCATAAAACCAAGTAAAACAGCGCCAGAATAAAAATATTACGAATCGAAGTCCAGGAAAGTAAATTCTGGAGAACCAATACAGTTTCGAAACCGTATCGTTCTTTCACAGTGACCGGCTACAATTTTTGTAGAACTTGGACGATTGCAGTTACGAGGTGGCCTTATTTCAGAGCAGTAACTATAGTACTACAGAAGCAAAAGGGCCAGGCAATAAAAGAGCAGCACCCACAAGAAACCATCCGCTGCAAGCATTGACCTAAAAAGAAGGAGAAGTTGTAGTTCGACTTCTAACATTCAAAGGATATCTATTTACTTTACATTCTTGTATACTGATATTACTGTTCGATTCAAGATCTTTAACTTCATTGAAGTTTTACATAACAAACTTTTACATCTCCCTTACAAATTTTTACCATATCTCTCACAACAAATTTTTGTCACATCTCCCTTAACAAATTTTTATCATATCTCCTTCAACAAATTTTTACCATATCTCTCACAACAAATTTTTGCCACATCCCTAACTAATTTCGCAGATTATAACTTTCATTTTACAGTAAAGGAGCCATTACCTTTTTAACATACTGTACAGATTCAGGGTGGGAAAAGTAATCTGCTGGTGGGTACGGAAACGCTTATATACAGAGAAATTTTCGTCTTGAAATTGCCGTGAAGTAGGGGTAGGTTGAGTTATTTTGTAAAGGTGGAATATAGGCAACAATAGTCGAGGGTGAAGGAGAGTTTGAAGTCGGCGGAATGTTTCCAGGCGAAGTGGAAGCTGCTGGAAATTTAACCGCGCTGGATTTCTACCCCTTATTGGCGCAGGAGATACTTAAATACACGCCGGAGTATGAATACACGGGGGATAATAATTTCGCCAGCAATTAACTGTTTATGGTGTATTTGTTCGGTTCGTTAAATTCAATTTTACTGCGAAATTTTATTTGGAAACGAAAATGGTGTAATAAAGATTTAGATATTTTCGAGAGAATACACCCCCTGCTGCCGTATCAAGGATTTTATACTCATTCTTTATATTTGGGTTTATGAGCAGTATTGTTTTATGCATTAGATATTTATTTTTTTTATTTAATTTTAGATACTTGTATAGTGACATTTTTGTGAATAATAATTGTGAAAAAAAATGTACTACTTTTAATGTGATTAGAAAAATATTTTCTTTACTTGTAATATTATTAAAGAAAATTATTGTATGTAGAATATTATGAACAAAAATTATTCTACTTACGAAGTTATTAAAAAAAATATATTCCATTTATCAAATTATTGAATAAAGTGCATTCTACTTATAATACTATGAAATATTTATTCAACTGGATTTCCACAAAATATTTGTTCACACTTGCAAGAAATTAATCTGGGAAATAAAGGTTAGATTAAATATTAAAAGTGATACAATACTTAAATTATTTCTGAAGAAACCAATTCTGTTATAGATAAAGCTGGTTTTATTGTGAAATATAAGATCGAGGTGCATAGAGGTGGAATATTATTTCTCAGTATAAATCAAATATTATTTCATGATTCGACTAAAAAGTGCCTGTACATTGAGGCACCGTGGAATGGAAAAGCTTTTCACACAGAACTCTGTGCTTTCCAACGATCGAACGCGATGCTTTTTGTCGCAGTAAGGTTATATCCCCGTGGAAACGGAGTGAAGCACCATGGGAAAGCATGGGTGGAAGACAGGAGCGTGTAAAATTGACGTATGGGACACGATGATCGATAGAGGTCTTCGGAATAAACTGTGCAAAGCTTTCGCATGTATAAAAGGAACGCAGAAATGTGTATACCTCGAGATTGATTTGTAATACGTTACCTTGCAAAATATTATCTCTTTTCAGGAAATAATCTTGAATACATTATTGTAATAACATCATTGTTATTGACATTGACTGTCGACAATTTTTCATATTTTTCAAATATAACTTACAGATTTAATTGCAAATTTATTTAAAAATTTTATCCAAGTCTACAGTATTGTGAAATTCTCTTTACTTATTGATGAGAGCTTCAATATAAAAATAATTAGCTGAAGAACAAATACATTACATCTGCAGATGTAAATTTCTTGTTAAACGACGGAATCGCAGAAATATTCTGAAACTTAAATCCAGCAGAAAAATTGTACAGAAAGCCACACAAGCTGCAATCAATATGTCGTAATTAAGGCCAGTGGTCGAGATTAGGTAGAGAGAAAATCGCGAGACGTAATTGAACGATTATCTGACCAACAGCTTGTCAGATAACCAATACGACGAATCCATATAATTTACATATCGTTTCAGAGATTCTGAATCCATCTGATTGCAAGTTGAAGACTAAATGCATGGACGTGTTTCACAATTGCAACTGATTTGAAAAATTTGTTAAGAATAGAAATAGAAATTTATATATTCAGGAATCACAATTTTTTGAACAATTGTGGAAATGTATATTTTTATATTGATATTTTCTTTTTGGTAAGAGAGTTTATAGTAAGAAAGAGTTTGAAGGCAATAATTTAGTAAACACACTTTTATTACCTTTACTTTTGATTAATTGTAAAAATCTTTCTGAAATAGGTCAAAGTGGAGGTACACTTAGCTCTTTCAGATTTCAAGCCGAATCCGCAATGATAGTAGAAAGAAAGAGAAAGTAAAGGGATCGATCTGATCTTTTTCTCGCGAATTCATAACGTACGTCCCCTTTCGTGGTAATATTACAAAGCTATTGCGAACACGCGGCCCGTACGAGTCGATGGGAAAACGATTGTTTTACGAGAGGTCGCTCACCGACGGCTACCATAAAATCGTAGGGCCAAGCTATGAGAAAAATATTTTCTCGCGATGCTCCGCGCCGCGACGTCGAAACGACGCCGACACGCGCTTACGATCGCCCGCGCGAAAACGAATATGCGTCTTTAATGACGTAATACCGCATGATATATCGGCCGCGCGATAAATCTGTAGAGAAATAGTTCTCTTCCGTTGCTGGATAGCATTCGAGTGATGTATGCGGAAAACGAGACGAGATTTTTAGGAAAAGACGCGGAAAAAGAGGTTCGAACGAAACAACGTTATTTTGTAAAATTTCACTTCACATTTTTAATTTCTAGCAACATGAGGAATTTTAAAACCGGTGAAAAAGACACGGGTGCATAAATATTTTTTGAAAAGTTTCTAGGGTGAATATTGAAATAAATTATTTATGTTCTTACATTTTATTTGATTCAAGAAATAATATTTATATTAATCATATTAGCCAGTGTAATTAAATAATAATTACCCTGTATAAATAACTAGAGTCATGCACAGAATTGTATCGATATTTTTTACACAAAGATTGATGCTACAGTTTTATGCAGAATAAAAAATGCTAAAACGATCCATAATTAGTGTATATTATCAAGAAATGTTTTAGGAGACTGTTCCGTTAAAATACACACTTTATCACATTATTAGATAAAATAAGAGGTCAAGTTCAAAATGTCCATGATCAATAACAATCAACTGTTCATGCTTTTACGTTTGATATTAATAACATCGTTATCATTTTACTATTAATATCATACTAATTATATTAATGATATTAACATCATACACGAAAATGAGGTTACATGATTGTTGCGTTTAGCATGAATATCATTAATATCATTGTTACGTTTAATATTAATACCACCAATACCATTGTTACGTTTAATATTAATACCACTAATACCATTGTTACGTTTAATACTATCACTAATATCATTATTAAAGATATTAATGTTCAAAGCGATATTTTATGACCACGTCGCGTATAACTCGCCAGTCGCGCAAAATGGCGTCAAATGTTACAGAAGTAAAGTAATATGATACGATAATGCGATGTATTTGATTTCGTTAAAAATACAGTGATCGTGAGTGGATTATTCATACATCCAATAAAGGATGTAAGTCTAATACGGATATCGTATTGTAGGAAAAGCTTCTCGTTTTTCGAGTCGACAGGTGAGCAAGCTGCTCGATAAAGCTTCATTAAAACGTAGTCGGTTGACCGTGCAATTTGTCAACCATGGATATCCGATAATTGTTCCGCTGCGTATCGCTCGGAACGAAGTACGTCCGGCGTCCTTTCCGCTCGGACGACAAGCCTTTTCCCGCGACGTCGATACGCTGGCCCATCGACATTTTCAGCGAAAAAAAAGAGAGAACAGAGAAATAAAAAGGAAACGCTAGAAAGAGTAAATAAATCAATTATTCGTTGCCAGAAACAATCGGCCAGTTAGCTCTGTCGATGACCGATACGACCCTCCGAGAATATAGCTGTTTTAAATCCGACGACATTTAAATCGTTGTTGCGGATTTACGGCGGACGAAATTTTACCGTGGTACAAAAACGGTGCACACGGAAATGTTGCTGAACAATTTTTTTTATAAATATTGTTCTACGAATTGTATCACTTTTTTGTTTATTCGTTTAAGGATGTTCGAAACTGTGAACTGGTTTGTTAGCTACTGTACGATATTGATTTATAATTTAGAGGAAGTAATTTATAATGTAATGGAGTTTAGTTGTAATTTATAATGCAATCAATGTAATTCATAATGCAATAAATGTAATTTAGTTATAATTTAGATATTTGATATTTTCTAAAATTTCAATCATTCTTGGACACATTTCTAAGGGTTACCTTGTACATATTAAAATTTTTTGTTTGTTGTGTAAGAGATGTCATTTTCATTAGAAATGTAGGAATATGATTAACTATACTTTAATATTTTGCTTCTTACAATTTTTTAATTTTATTTTCTACTATTTAACCGTGTTAGATTATTTGAAAACTATTATAATAGCTCTAGAGGCAAAAATAATTCGTCTTGAGAAACACTGTTAAGTGAATGGATTCACGGTCAGGACACCATGGGTCGATGGGCCTGTTGACTCTCGTCCCATGGGACAATACAATAATAAACACACTGAGCCTAACCAGACTTTTAAGCCCTCGAACATTTCTTTATTCAGTTTTTAAAAAGTGCAGATGTCTGTTCGACCCTTACAATAAAGTCTTTGTATATTTACAACAGGGTAGAAATGATTCAAAGTTAACAGTTCAGCACATGATATATCTGTGATTCTCATGTTTAATTTCTCAATAATTTCGATAATAAAAACAAATATTTTAACAATTAAGTTTCATGTTTATTAATTACTTGGTTTATAAACATAAATAAAAAAGATTAATAGTTTCTATAAATCCCGTTAAAAGTGGTATTTAGAGAGGGAACTTTCAATCCGGTATGGTCTAGTGGCTAGGATACCTGGCTTTCACCCAGGAGGCTCGGGTTCGATTCCCGGTACCGGAAATTATTTTTTTCATTTTTCTTTCTTACAATTTTATTTTTTCTTACATTGAATCAATAAATACCAACAATTATTTTACATTAACTTTTTAATTAACAAATACTTTCAATAACAAACAAACAGATTCCAAAAAGCTACAAGTTATACCGTAAGAAAAGAAGCGAAACTAATATTTCTACGAAAACGAAAGTTGCTAAATTTTTTCGGAGAGAAAAACTAAAAGAAGGAAGATTTTTCTTATTACGAAAACGGTGTCCCGCTGTTTCACGGCCCAACCGAAAATACTTCTATTACGTTTCTTCGCAAACAAGCGGCGTCGAACGAGAAAAAGTTACTCAATTAGAGGCCACGAACGTCATTGAAGAACTTTCTTTTGTACTTGACTGAAACTCAAATTCTTCCTTCCTTTTGCACCTTTGCGGTGAACGAGCACGTAGTCACCGTGAACTTTTCGTACAACGTTACTATGCCACGGAGCAAACTCTTTACCTGTAGTCTGTGCACGTAACGGTCGAAAAATGAAAAGAAAAAAATATATCGATGTTCCGAAATGGTATTGGAGTTCGTACAGTAAAGAAAAAATAACAAAAAAAATTTGGCCCATGAGGGGATCGAACCCGCGACCTTCGCGTTATTAGCACGACGCTCTAACCAACTGAGCTAATGGGCCGGTGTACCCAACGTTTCCTTATACTCTTACTTCAAGCCTACATACGTGTTTATATTGATTTATAAATAATTTAAAATAATTATTATTAGTTTTATTTTTATCACAGCTTGAAACACATATTTTATATGGAATTTAAATACAAAGCAGTTAAGTACGATCGACTTAGGTTTTCTACTCTCAAAAATACATTGGGGTTAAAATATAAATTTCACATTTCTAGCTAAAAATACCTTACTAAATATCAAATTTTGTAATCTTTAAATCTACAAGACTGAAAACTAAAAGTTTTAATAGTCTAAATTAAAAAATGTATAACCAAAAATACGTATTAATTATAGTCATGCTTGATAAAGATTAGTTCTAAAAATGCTGAACTCAGTATCCAGAAGGAGAAAGTTAAACCAACCTAAACGAATGGCACTATTAATATACCAACACGTTCAGAATCGCGCGGCAAACTTTCCCGAGTACACAAATAACCCGGTGACGCAACAAGAACACATTTCAAATGTCCCTATAAAAATCTGACAAATAGTTCAGAGTAACGGAGGCGAGAATCGTCGAAGTCCAGTAAGTCTTGGTAGAAAACTGTAGCGAAAAGTGCTTGGAGCGTGACGTTATACATCGCTAGTCGACCGATAAGAAACTTTAATAAAAATGTCCCCTCAAATAATTGCCCTGTTTCCCTTCTATCGCCTTACCGTGCTCTTTTTATTTCTCGCTTCTAACGAACTTGGACGCGACCTCTTCGAGAAACTCCCCTTTGTCGCGACCCACCCTTCATCCTCACGGAAAATACCGTCGACGAGTAAGTCTACGGGACGCCATAAACTATTAAGCTGTTGCAGGTGTCTTGTACGACCTTACACGACTCTGGCAAACTTTTCTTTCTGCCATAGCTACACCGGCAATCTGCTACCGGATCCTGGTGACTCTTAACGGGACCTCCGGAGCAATATGTATAGGGCTTAAGGCTTTAAGGTGGAAACGCAAGTCACAGGACAGAACAGCTATTTCACCAATTACCAACGCCATTTTCTAGGATCATGATACTTGCTTCCTTTCGTGGGATTTCAGTTTATCAGGGTTAACTTGATCGAGTTTCATATTTCACTTACTATTCGTGTCACGTTCGTGGATCGACGTTCCTTACCTGAAATAAGAAAATTATTTACGTTAATACCAACAACTGAAATTGGTAATTATGTATATACAAAATTACATAGGATTACAGGAGTGTTATTCTGATTATAAACCCTTGAGCACACTGCTGGTACAATTATACTCACATCATTAGCCTACTCTTATAATTTCTACCTGTGTATCAACACAAGATGTGATCGCATTAATCTATCTCAACTCAAGCTAATATTAGTAAACTTCATATCAGAACATTTAACCTTATCTACTATAAATCCTAACCTAGTCTACTAGCTAATGACCAAAGATCATATACCTTCGAGTTTGCAGAATTTTGTAAATCATCATCCTTGCATAGGAGTGTCAGTAGTCCTTGAAACTACCATTGGATTCAACTATTACCACAATTAATTAAACTGAATTTAATTTGAGAACAAATTAAAGTGTCTAACGAGATTTTCAGTGACACTACACCAATTTTCTGTAGAATCAACGGATTTTCACTTATTACCTTTCGAGACAGCGCGAATGAGGGTCAAATCCATGTGTAGTCCTCGACCTCCAGGTCCCTAATTGTTGCTCCCCAGTCAAGGACAGTCGTGAGCATTGTCACAGACCACATGGAAGGAGCAACGGTCAAGCGAAGGGAACCAGGAATGGGATAATTAACGAGCGTCCTCTCCTTCTTTCTCAGCCGTTACGATTCGCATATGGCCTGGTCGATCGAGAGAAAGACGCGGTGTATCGTGCAACCGAAGAGTACTCTGAACGGTCCAACAATCAACCATGGAAGTTTCAACTTGGGTGGCAACTCTTCACCTTTTCCTTGGCCGGCCACTTAGCTCGATGCGTGCAGCCGAGAATTAGCACCCAGACCGTGAGACAAATTTTTGGATCGCGACCACCATTCGCTAATGGCGCAGCTCGCTTTTTACTGACTAACGGCTAACTGCAATGCAAGAAGTAATTGAGGGATCGTGTTTCGAGGGAACGAATAAAATCTTGCGGGCACTGAAGATATCGTGAGTTTGATACGGTTGGATTTTTATGGGGTTTTTAATTGCTGTTACCGCTCAGCTGCTTATTAACTCGTTTGCGGGCGGTTGGCTGGATGCTAGAGAAAATATTCAATTATTTTGATATGACCGAAAGGGGTGCTTTTATTTCTTATTGTTTTAATAGTGGGTTGAGCGAAAAGTACAATGTTGATTTTTGCTGAGATGTAGCTGCATGAAGAATTTAATATATATCTGTATGATGGAAGGTTATTTTAATTAACATTGAAGCGTTGTATTAATTCAAGCAGGTAGAACTGCATTTTGTGTCATTTCCTTGTAAGAGCTTCATCCCGATATTTACAATTCAAATTTTAAATAATTTAGTAACTTTAGGTTGTTAATTTTATAAGTGCAGCGAGTAATTTTTTGTCGTAAAAATATGACATAGTTAAAATGATAAGAATGTAATTATTTGAGACTGACACTTTTTCAGAGCCTCAGTATTTGATTAGTTTTTACAAGGTTATTAACAATTTTTCATTTTATCAAAACGTAATTGTTTTTGCGAGAAACGAGTTGTCTTTTAGGTATTTCAATTTCCTCCGTACATATTCGATTATCTGCATTGAAATATTTATTTATAACAAATGAAACAAGCAGATGTAGCTGTTTGAAAATGGTTAGTTCCATTAAAAATCTCTCTTTTATAAACATATATGCAATAAAATTCCCTAGAGTAATTTATTCATGGAAAAATGCTAATTCGACTGGACTATTCCCCACGGTATCAACATTTCTGTAACCCTTTCAAGTCTCGTGCATGTTACAAGATAAGATTCATTTTAAATTTAAAAGGATCGTTTAACTAATTCCATTTAATTTGATTACTTTAATTACAGCATCTGTTTGATACATTTTATACAGTTTATTTGCAATGTATCATTTCTGTGCCAGGTTGTAATTAAACGTGTAATTGACTGTTACATATATGCACGATATTATTACACGTATGATTAATTGACGGTGCATATATAATGTTGCATATGTGTATGTATGTATATATACATGTGTGTATGTATGTATGCATGTGTGTATGTATGTTTGTACGTATGTATGTATGTATGTAGAATATATACGCATGTATTTATACGTATGAATATACATATGTATGTAGTGTGTATCTACATAAAAAATACCACATTATTCGCTCATATAATGAACCCATTGACAGGGAGTCCCACGAGAAAGCAAAAAAAAAAGCTTTTCGATCAACCAAGCATAACCCTCGCATACGTACGTGTATTTTGTACCTTTAATTATGGGGGAAAAATTGGATCAGAACAGGTTAATACGCCGGCATATTAGATCATAATCGCCGCGGGTATGCGCAAAAAGTCATCGAGCGAACGCGTGCAAACATCGCGTCCGGAACCAAATATCGTTAACTACCAATTACGAAGAACACGCTTCGAGGACCAACCCCCGTATTGATCGTTCAGAAGAAAGTTAAACAGTATTTTGCCAAGCGATTCCGTAGCCGATTCACGCGACGATCATCGTTGGCTCGTTAACAACTCGTGGGCCGCCGCATCGTTTTGTTCGGTTTCTTTGGATAATTGATCGGGAACGCGATCGTAAAACATCGCAATTATTCCCTTAATAAGGAGGCAATAACACTCGTTGGTCGGCCGTAATAGGACAACGAACGGAGGTAGGAGAAATGAAGGGCGCAAGAAATAATGGCGCGGAGGTCCTCCAAGATGGACGGATTCCTCGCGAGCTGGCAAACTGTCATTAAAAACCGTACGCGCGTCACTCAACTGGATCTTCATTCAGCCATCTTACGTATTAAGTGCGCGCAAGATGCACACTGGCCCCTTTTTATCCCCCGTGAAATTGAACACAAAATACCTGCGTATTTTCTTATTATTACTTGTACGTTAGCGCAGGAACTTTGAGCACCGGTTAAGTGCGCCGGAAATTATTTACACGACACCACGGACCGCGGTTTGTTTCCCCATTCGAGAGTACGGTTTTTCGAGACCGGTTAATTACTTGCTCGAGATCACCTCGATCGAGACGCGACGAGATTGTCCGGTTTACGCAAGAACGTCGTTAAACGTAACGACGAATAAATACGGCGTATCGTTTTATGCTTGTTGAGTATAAACGGTACGTTGACTTTTATGGCGTTGCGCGTGCTTGTTGGCACAGCAATTTATAACGAGATCTTTATTTATGTCGAGATTTTTCCAAGTTTTGGAGTTCGGCGATTTTTCAGGATTCTGAAATTTACGATTTGCCATTTTGGAACATTGAGATTTGAGGATTTGGGGATTTCGTGGGGTGGGTATATTCAGATATAAAAATTTGGGGATGTTGGGATATCTACAGAGATGGGAATCTTAGATTTGGGAGTCCAAACACTTTCTCAGAATTTAATAATTAATTTAGATGAATGATGTATTCTACATAGTACAATTTGGGAGAGTAAAAATTTAGACATGTAGATTTTTATCCGTAAAGTCCTGACTCTAAGAAGGTAAGTTCAATTAAAGCAGCGTGTTTCTTTCTTCGTACCGCATCGAACGACAAGTCCTCACGAAACGTTCGTTAACCGGTGCCCCCGTGTCCACGTGTACCGGTAAATTACAGTAATTACTCTTGCTCCTATTACAAATCACGGATGTATCAGCTTACAAGGTACAAGGCATCCTTGTAGGCCTCGTAGATAATAACGAGCATTAGGTTCCGGTGCGTGTTCAACGAAGACTCGTATCGGCCGGAACAAGACAAAGGGGGAGAGGAAGAACGCAATTAGCCGATGTAATTGCGGCCATAAGGATCTTTCGTGGAGGAACGGAACCGGAGGAGTTTCGAGACCCAACGAGACACCGTTTCTTCTTCGCTGCGAATCTCGATCGTGTTTACCCGTAATAAGACTTAATCGGGGATAGATTTAGTGGTACCCGTAGCCTTTTTTTGAATTACACCCTCGTTGCACGCAAACCGGCCGAGCAACGATCTACCGCGATGTTTACGCTTCCTTTTGAGAGCCGCGACGAGGGACACCTCGTGAATCCGCCTTAATTTCGGCTGCCTCCGGCGATCATTTCGCCCAATAAATCCCGAGAGTCTACCCGGGAGAGTCTTCGGTCGGGAACGAACAACGTGATCGCAATTTGCGGTATTGTCGGTTAACTGGCCGGGGAAATTGGCTTTTCGGCCTGCACCCGGAACGAGGTGTTGATCGTCCACGCGGTCTTTCAACCGGGCCAAGTGCTTTCGATCGTTTTATTTCGATGGAACGTTACGGTGAACGAACGCGATCGATATTTCAGACCTATCGATTCCCGAAGATCGATGCTACCCTTCAACGAATTTTCAATCGTGTAAGCGCACCGGTAGCCACAGCTGTAAGACACATCTCCAATTTTAATTATTGCCACGCTGTTCCTTTTCTGCTGCACAATTTATCTTTTTCCTTGATGATATCGTATTGAGCCTATTAGGATTGATAAATAATCTTATAAAGAGGCTTCATTTAAAATATCCGACAAACGGCATACGTAATCGATTCATCAAGCTTCTTAAAAATAGCTGTGAGATACACGAGTTGGTAATTAGGATCAAATGAAATATGATGTTCATTTCAGGAATATGACTTCGTCGGTAAGATATCATCCTTATTTTTAACCTTGACCTAAAAGTTTCATTTTTAACCCCGAGCACTATGATTTGGTGCGTCAGTCAGAAGTAACTAATCACAGCTACAATTTTAAAACAGACAAAGAAAGTTGAAATGTCCATTTGGTATCATGCAATCTATGCAAATAATTGGACTTGAACTCCGAAGCGTATTAAAAATTCCAGTAAATTTGATCACACTACTGGTGTGTCAGACTTGACACAATAGAGGTTAAAGAAAAAATAGGTTTACGTATTTTGACGAGTCATAGAGATAGGAATATGAGAAATGTCCATAAACCCAGTATACCTGATGTCCATTCGTTAGTGTGCCCATATCTCCCACACGAAATTAGCCAAAAATGCATCCAGCTATGCGCAATGTAAAACGCTTCCTCGATCGGGCTCGATAAGAATCGTATCGACGTTCATTTAACATTCGCGATACGTACGTTCCATAGACGTCGTGCGCGGCTTAGTTAATTGCGCGGGAATTTATCACGCGGAGGGGACGAATCGGAGAATGGAAGGGGGACAGCTGGCGGGGGATTACTACACGTACGATTACGCCTGTTTGATATGCCGCGACACTCAAAACTCGTACATCACACTTAATCGCTGAATATGGAACAGTCAGCCCCGACAGCCGCATCCAGCATGCATATTTAGACTGCAATTATGGCCCTTTCCTATTGTCGGCACGCACGCCTCTATGTGTTCTCTATTGAACCGCGCCCTTCCTTTTTTTTAATATTTGCAATGGACTAGCGATAACCCTGAATTACTATGTGGGTTGTAGCGGGTAATTCTTTTCATTTTGCAGGACATTTTGAATGAAGCAGGTGTGCATCTTTCTTTTATTCTTCTTATTATAATACAACCCCATACCGATCACTCGCGTGTACAAATGTACAGGCCAAACCGTACTAGATACGAGTTTTTATCAGAGAATCAAACTTTCTTCAAATGGAGCAAAACCCCCAGAAAAATTGTCAACAATGCTGAAAGGCTAATGGGGGTTGGAAGAAAGGGTGGAGGGCGGTCTCCCTCAGCGAATGAAAGCGACATTTCTGTAAGCGAAGTCTGCAAGCAACATTAATAATTATTTTCTGATGATACTTATTCAACTTCTATCTCGATTATAATTAATAAATTAATATTAATGTCATACAATGTATAATATTCTATTTACCAGTTAATTTTTTAATTGTTCAATACTGAATCCTAACCTCATTCGATATCTCGTTTCTTAACGCAATTGAAGATCTCGCAAGAGTAAAGAAAGAGTGGAAGAACGAAGGGGTTAGAGGTAAATAAAGAACGTAGTTCAAAGGCGACCCAAAAGCGCAAGTTTATGAAAAAGATAAGCCGCAGATCGAACGCGTGTGGAAAACTGGGTTAAGGAAGATATAATAAAATACAGCGATAAAAGTGTGTCAGAGAGGCGAATGGGAGCATTGTTGTGAGAATGCAACGAAGAAAGAAACGAAAGACATTTAGGTCGAGATTAATTGATAACGTTGTTAATGAGCTTTCAAAGCTGGCACCGTGTAAGATTAGTTAATGCACAGCACCGGTGCGCAAACAGCTAATCGATTGTGCAATTTATAAAACTGTTCGCGTTCGTTCTTATCTAACGTGTTTCTACGATTAGACAGCGTAATAATTTTTCATTTCAATCAGCTTCGAAGATTGTAATTAATGTACGGTTTTTTTTCCATCGTGATCTATTACGAATCGAGAGAAAAATAGTTCCCGTGCATAAACGCAACGCAATATGCAAACGCAATATGTGTAAATTATAGGACAACGTACGTATATTTTTCGCAAGTAAAAACAACGATTCCGTACAATGAGCGTCAAATGCTATTGAATTATTTTTAACTACCATAAAACGATGCATCGCGTGTTACACCGCATTCAAATTCCGGCGAGATCGAAATTGCTGCAATATTCCGACGGTAATTACCCCTGCCATTGTGATTCGGCTTTACAAATCGACGCAATTCGCGCGTTACAAACTATACAATTTCAATAATAACAGGTTTGATATTGTACTGTGCAAATCGTGCGCTTCAATCAAAAAGTCACACCACTGCAGTGTAATTTGTTATTCCACTAACATTATCCAAATTTCAAATTAAGTGTTGGACCCCATAGCAAACGCAGCATTATTTCTCGTTCAAAATTGTCTGTATTAATCAGTGACTGAGCAACAATTTAAATTTAATCTCCAATATTTCACGTTTTCACATTTTGGACTACAAACTGTTCCTACGGATATTATTTTTTAAGTACTACAAGTAATTCAAGTAATACAAAGATACGCTGATACAGGGTTATGGTGAGCACGGATATGGAGATATAACGATATAAAGATCTAGGGACTTAACGATGTAGAGATGTAGAACGATGTAGCAATATGGAGTTATAGTGATATAGAGATCTACGAATTCAGGGGTGTAGGAATTTTGGGATTCAGAGATTGTGGAATCTAGGGACTTTTGGAACTAACAATCTTGGAATCTAGGGATCCTAGTAACTTTAGAGTTTAGGAATTTTTGAATCTAGTAATTTTGGAATTTGAGGATCTTGGATCTAAGGATTTTGAGATTTAAGGATTTTGGGATCTAAGGATTTTGGGATCTAAGGATTTTGGGATTTAAGGATTTTAGGATCTAGGGATCTTGGGACCTAGGAATTTTTAAAACTAGGGGTCTTGGATTTACGGATATAGAAATTTAGGAATGTGGGAATCTAGGAACCTAGGAATTTAGGTGTCTCGAAGTCTAGAAATCTAGGGATTTAGGGATCTAGGGATTTAGGGATCTAGGGATCTAGGGATTTAAGGATTTAAGGATTTAGGGATCTAGGGATCTAGGGATCTAGGGATCTAGGGATCTAGGGATCTAGGGATCTAGGGATCTAGGGATTTAGGGATCTAGGGATTTAGGGATCTAGGGATCTAGGGATTTAGGGATCTAGGGATTTAGGGATCTAGGGATTTAGGGATCTAGGGATTTAGGGATCTAGGGATTTAGGGATCTAGGGATTTAGGGATCTAGGGATTTAGGGATCTAGGGATTTAGGGATCTAGGGATTTAGGGATCTACGGATCTAGGGATTTAGGGATTTAGGGATCTAGGGATTTGGGGATCTAGGGATCTAGGGATCTAGGGATCTAGGGATTTAGGGATCTAGGGATCTAGGGATTTAGGGATCTAGGGATCTAGGGATTTAGGGATCTAGGGATCCCAAATCTTCAACTTCCCACCTCCCAATTCCTAAATTCTCAGACAAAACCCTAAATTTTCAAGTTTTCAAATTTCCTATTTCTCGAATTTCCAATTTTTCAAATTACTAAATTAGTAAATTTTTAAATTCATAAATGTGTCCTCAAAAAATGAACAAATAATGGCCCCTCTACTTACAATATATCGCCATTTTCTTGCCAAACCCTATTTCATACTAGAGTCCTAAAAATAATTCAAAGAATATAAATTACTATCCAGCCTACTACCCCTACAACTACACAAAATCAACCCCTGCAAAACCGTTTCAACCCCAAGATAAAGACAGACACCTCCACAAAAACAAATCAACCAAAATGCTTTACTTTACCAACACCCCCAGTCGTCGACTATAAAATCAATCACTCGAAATTTCCATATAATCACGGAATCACCAGAAGACAGAAAGTTGTATTAGAACTTTCTCGGTTTCAATTAAGCGAGCGACGTTATCGGCCGGAGATCAAACGTTCGCCCCCGAGTTCCGTTTCCGAGTGGCGCTCGCAAATCCATCATCGGGACGGGGGCAATAAACGAAAAGTCTCAGGCTGGCTTCCCAGAGCGATCGCGCGCAAAAAGACAGAAAGGGTTGGAATAAAAAAAAAAGAGCCGACTGAACTGGATCGAACGAGGTCGATGCAGAAGGCGGCAGAGAATCGTCGAGGAGGGTTTTTAGACGGGGAGGGTCTGCCGAGGAAAGAATGTCTCGTCCCCGTGTCACCGCATCCAATAACACGCGGGTAATCACGATTTAATGGCTCAATAACGTCTGCCACAGCGCCCTGCCACGGAGACCCGAAACAATTTATCGGCCCCGCCAGTCAATAAATTCAGCTTTTGAGTTGTATACGGGCCTGCGCGAAGCCGCGAGCGGACCGCGCGCGGCACGCTTAAATCTCCGCGGCGGATTCGGAACAGGACGAATCCGAAAATGACGGGTATAAATTACGAGAAAGATAAATATCCGCTCGGTGTCGCCGATGGAGCTGCACCTGTCGCGATTGCGAGCCTTTCCACCGTAGTTTATTGTTAATTCCACTCTGGTAATATATGAAACTGGCAAATTAACCCTTTGTGTTGCATATCGCTTTAGGTTAATCTTGTGTGAGGAAACTCGAAATTCGGATATTGGAAAGTTGTGCATCGTTTGTCAATGGTCCTCGAACCGTGACAATAAACAGTTGGCGAAGGGAGACCTAAGGCTAGAAGTGTTTGCTCGAGTGGTTCTCTTTTGTCTATGAGCGGTTGACTTTTTGGGAGAGAAGGCTCGACCAGGGGGTTGAGGACAGATGAAATTTTAAAGCTTCGTTATTTATCCTAAATCTTCCTTAGACCGTAAGCTCTCCACTGAATTTTACGATATATTTTTAGTTGAATCTTACATGAATATCTTTATCCTAGTCAATATTATTGACTATATTCATGTAAGGGTTAAAATGACCGAAACGTCCCTTTTTAAAAATACAATATATTCATGTAAAGTTGCGTTCTCGAAGGCGAAGTTGTGAAGTGCTCTTTACAGAATGCCCTCTTCCTGTTCCGAGAGGTTTCCTTGTCCCTCGCAAAAACTCAGGGGCCTCGGGGTTGTTTTATGGCCCTGACGTCCCAGCGTCGGGCCTCGTCACCGTGGTCGTCCTTGGACAGCCATGTGCCCTTCGCCCTGCTTTATGAGGGTAGGTCATTGGGAATTTTCTAACATTCAATATTATTGAATATTATATGTGTTAGATTTATTTAACTGAAACTAAGTGTTTCCTTCTTTAAAAATTATCGGGTCATAAACTTTCTCTAACGTTGAAGGTTCGAGTCAAGAGGATGCTGCTGTGATCCTTTGCTGTTTATCTTAACAGCAGAATTTTTCTTCAACGACTTTCCTTATTCTTAAGGTTCTCCTTGAACAGTAAAGACGTACCTTTCTGTGTTACCAGTTTTATATTAAAGTTTCTATTTCTGAATTATATTGTGCATATTATTTTATTTCACCGCCTATTTCCTATAATATGTTTTCGATGAAGTGCAAACCCAGTCATCCTTCCTTGAATTCTTACCGACTCTGAATAATACTGGTTCCTTAACATCCAACAAAATTGCTCCTTTCCCTCATTACCACTGCCTCCAAAACCAAATTCGAATTAGCGGAATAATATGGTGCTATAGTAAAGTAATAGAACAGTGGTACCATAGCGCAGTGATATGGTAAGATACGTTGAGAATCACTGCAGTGACATTCTGATAAACGAGCCCATTAGCGTAGTAGTAGTACTCGCTGCGATGAATGGGCAGTGGCTATCATCATCCTAATGTTGAGACACGATATTTATAGCATCATATTATGTTGCAACTGCCTTACACACTGTACTATTTGTTTCCTCCTGCACTTTTTATGGTAAAGATTACTAATATCATTGAAATAACAGTCCATTATTAAGACATGGAAAACAAATATTGAAGAAAATAGGTTGCAAGATTCTTCGATAATGTAACTCATAAGGACAGATCTGTTGGTACTAAATTAAACAGAAATCATTGATCTCACGTGTATTAAATAATTTTTAATAGTCAAATATCTCTGTATATACGAATTCATTGTACTTTATGAATGAACGTTACGCATAAATAAATCATGGAACATTCGCCTTGGAAAGGTGAAATCCGAAACCAAATCTCATGTTAGAAATGTAGAGTTAGTATAGATGCGAACGGCGAGAGCAGGCCATGTGCGTTTTGTCAAGATGCTTTCCTGGTTGCAAGAGAAAGTTTTACGAGGCTAAGGAATATTGTATAGTCGTCAAGCGCCATCATAATGTTGGTGTCCTCACGGCGAATGGTTTGCCGAAGAGGCATTCTTGTGCTGACTGTGATCGTGGAAACACGTCACAGAATAAACAAGATAGTTATCAAGTAGAATCGTTGTATTAACTTTAGTAATCTACCTTTCGGTTATTCCTGATTTTCCTACACTCATGTAAAGAGTGCAAAGAACAGTCATGAAGAGCAACAGGAGAAAGATCACAGTCAAAAAATGCAGAAGAAACGAAGACCTGATAAAATGACCGCGAATTTAAACAAAATGATAGTAAAACAGTTGAAGGAGGAAAAAAGGCAAAAGAAATATGAAGTTTGAAAGTGTAGGTCCCTAACGGTATTGAAGCCCATTGTGCGAGCTTGGAAAGTAGACGACCACGTGTATGCATGATGGGTCATTTCGAAGCAGGCTACGTCATAAAAATTTTAGAGCACGTGACCCATCTATAAACGGTACCTTGAGTTTAGTGGGTCGCAGGCAGAAGGGTCAGTTTTCAGTTGCAACGCAGACTCAACAGTTGGAATCTTCCAACAAAAATAAATGAAGAACGAAGTTTGATGTCATATACATGCTCCGAGTGATTTAACATCAACCTATCGATATATGACAAAAATGACGATCGTTGAAATAATATAAGAAGGTATTAGTAAAATTGAATCGATTTAAGTAAATAATTATTTATATAAGAATAATATTGTATTTATACAATTGAAATACGGAACCAAAGAAAAGAGAGTTCCCAAATCCTCGATAGTATAGCGGTTAGTATCCCCGCCTGTCACGCGGGAGACCGGGGTTCGACTCCCCGTCGGGGAGTAATTTATTTTTCTTTTTTTTTTCTATATGTTATAAAAGTTCAGTTAAACTTTAAAAAACCACTATAATCTTTATCCATTAAGCCTATTCCAAATCCTAACTGTTCGTTATATTTGAAAATTATCTACGTTATTCAAAGCTGTCCAGTGTATTAAGCATCGCCGTATTGGGAGTTATAAACTTCATAGCACCATCAAAGATAATCATCGATTACTCCGGTTATTAACGAAATTAAACTCGTCAATGTAATTTCAATAAAACTGTGCTTATACGCCATGATATACGATCACGAGTTGCGTTCGTATTGTGCATTATTTTACGACGGTAATACTCCACTAAGCGTACACCGCGGTAGTTCGTTAAATCCACGAATATAAACCGGCGATATAATGGCAGTAGTTTCCCGAACGTGAAAGACGAAGCACACGGTCCATTGGCGGAGAAGTCATTAACAGCTGTCGCCAGTTTCGATATTGTCGGTGGGGAAAAAGCAATTCCACGGTTCTATTCTTCATTAGTTTCGGCTCGACTTAATACTGGGACCGTTAAAAATTGCCAACGACATGTTTATTGGCCCGTTAACGCAACTAAAGGCCAATACATGGAACAATGGCATCGTTATCAAGTTATATCGCCGCCTTCACGATATTGACGGCTCAAATGCGAATACTTTTGATTCTATGGCGTCGCAAAAAGAACGGACAGAAATACCTGTTAATTAAATTTAGTAGCTGCAATTAAAATTTATAGTTCTAATTACAATGTGAGAACACTTCTGCGATCAAAGATAATTAAATGAGACTATTTCAGAGTATAAATTAATTTCTCTATATCAACAGATATTATTATTAATCGGACTACAAATTGATCGTTAAAGTGACTGAAAATTAATCAGTAAATTAATTTGGACTGAACTAGAAATTAATTACAAAATTAAGTTGAATTACAAGTTAATAATTAAGTTAGAGACCACAAATTAATCACTAAATTAGTTTAACCTAAAAATTAATTATTAAATTAATTCAGTCCACAAGTTGATTGCTGATTCGGCTTACGATTAAATGAGATCTAAAACTTAAATGCAAAATTTCTGAAAACAATTTAAAAAATATTAATTCTTTAATTTTCTACCTGTCCATTCCAGTACCAGAAAACTTCCTCTCCAATGATTTGAACGCAAAATATTTTTGTAGAAGAACGAAATTGGCACCAATTTTTCAGGGATGAAAAGTTAATTTTTCACATAATTTTTGTCGATACACGACGCGATAAATCAGGGATTACACGGACAATTTCTTAATATTATACGGGTTAAGCGAGTGTACATGCGTCTTGAAGATCCAAGTGCTCGTTTCGCTTCAGATCGCGTTCTGCTAGCTCGAATGGGAAATTAACTCGGATTGCTTCGCGGCTACGGTGTGCAGTGCAATTCGTTCGGTGCAATTTATGGGCTGACAGTACCATAGGGCGACTTGTTCGGCTGACTGTCGCATGATTCTTCGATGGTAATTGGTTGACTGAGGCGTAAATTTTGACGAGCTTTTAACCAACTTCGACCTACTCGATTCTTCGTTTCTATACTGTAATTGCAACTATGGAGTTTAAGTAGCCATCTATGCTGATTTTAATTTAGCAACGAGTTCGTTTCATTACCTCTATGTCTCAAACGAGCAATTAAATCCTGCTCTTAATCATTTTATTACCACATATTTATTTCTTCTTGACGTTCTTTTTCTTTAATTATTTGGAAAAATATGTACTTGTTTGCAAAATAATATATATACGTTTAAATAGAATTATAATATTTAGATATTTAAGAGGAATTTAGATATTTTAGAATTATAGTATATACACATTTAAGTAGAATTATAATATACATATAAATTCAAAGTAGAAATTATTAGTTACACAAAATTAAATGATTGAGTTACACAAGATTAAATTGCAAGCTATAAGAGTTACACAAGATATAGAATCTAAATAATTGGTAGACTAAAATTCAATTCTGTACCAAAATTATCACATGTTCTTGTACTTTTTTACAGAAAAATCTTACAGATTGTTTCCATCAAGTTGAAACATGATCAATAGAAGCCTAATTATTTTCATTGCTATTAAAAAGCCTTTTACAGGAATTTAAACAATTTAATAATAAATCTCTCTGTTATTTTTTCCCAGCCAGCAGAGAAAATTCAGATGTTCAAAACCTTGTCTCTTCATAAAATAACCTCCGAGTATTTTATACCTAATTATTATATCTAAAAGTTGTAACCAAGTAAAAGAAAGCTGTTAAAAAGATTTAACATTGTTTTTGTAGTAAGAAAGGAGATATCGAACGACGGTAAAGAATCCTTGGTCTCAGTATAAAATACCGTCTCAGCAATAACATGGTAGCGCTTTAGCGATGGGTAATGGTGAGTTACGGGTCGTTTATGTCCCGTAAAGCTTCGTAGAACGCAGGTCCGGGCATTTGTCGCGTTGCTATGCCGGCATGTGGCGGCACGTTTCATTTGCCGCCGATAAAACTGCCCTTAGGCTCGCTAAGCGTTATCATGATCACCGTTTTCAGTAATTTACTGCGGTTTTACGCCGCGTCTACGCTCCAGCAAAAAACCTAAGCTCGTTCATAGCGACGCGAACGCTTCGTGTTTCGTTCCGATGCTTGCCCCGGAACGCTAAATTAATTTATAAGCTTCGAGAATTTGATCGAACGTTAGCGTGTAGGCAACTCTATAAATCTTTAGCGAAAGAAAACTGAAGCTGGGATCGTAGGAAACGCGAGGCAAGGTTTTATGTCTCTATTTTTTATTTATGGAAGTCGATATTGCTAGAATAACAAATTTAAGGTTGATCTTTTTTAAATTAGAATTTTTAAAGTACTGAATTTAAACTTGGAAGTTTCACCATTTTTAAATTAGAAAATTTGTAAATTCTATATTTTCAAGTTTTGTAATTTGTCAAGACTTATATTGCTAAAATACCGAATTTAAAAGGTTCACCATTTTGAAATTAGAAAATTTGTACTTCCATGTTTCCAAGTTCTTCGATTTTTCACAATAAATTTTATCGAAAAAAAATTAGTATATGAGTGTCTCACTAATATTTTCACTGAAACATTCCATATTTCAACTCCACATAACCTAACTTTTATGCAATTTTTTAGCTTTCTAGTGCTTATATCAAAAACTGAATATATCGGTTATAAAAACTAATATTCCTGAAACAAAGACCTTTTATTTGAGCCATAGTAACACTAGAATCGTAAAATAAATGTTTACTGTTCTCCAGTTACTGATGTTTGGTATCCATAAAAGTTCAAACATTTTATCTGAAAAATCGAAAGAGAAATTCTGTTCCTAACAAAAAATTGCATTATCGCCGTCGGGTACTAATAAAAACATACACGCAGAAAAAGTCTGTTGATTCTGTGACACAGTATTCGTTTACGCAACTTGAAGACGATAAATAATCGTACATCGACGCGTCTTAAGGGAATAAAGATCGATAGTTAGCAATTGAAATTTTACAGCTTGTTCATAAATCGCCCGAGCGATAATGTACGATTCATAAATAAGAAAATTTAATTCGCGTATCGAAGACAAATCTTGTTTCGTCAAGGAGTTGGCAAGAAGACAGCTGTCGTCCCATGGCGAATTTTATGCGGACATAAACGGGGTGGTCACATAGGCGTGGGTGTTCCCATGAAAAAGCGGCATCACGGATGTTCGTCGACGACACTGTTCAACGAACGAATCGAACAACGATGATTTACGACACGCGTGAATTTCGCCTCGCATGCCTTCACGTGGACGCTCGCATCTTGAATCGTCGGCCATTTCGGTTGTCGCATACCACACCCGAGATATGTAGATTTATTTGTGCATCGATGATGTTACATTATGAAACAGGTCCGAAAGGGTACAACGTATTTTTCATCTGCTTCGTCGTTTAATTAAAATTTCACAAAACATATGTCACACATACATATCTATTTGTTGCAGTCTTATAATGATATTGAAAAAGTATGACCATTTATTTGCAGTTTTATAACGATATTGAAAAACTGTGATCATTTATTTATTATAACAAGCACATTTTGTACGTTTATTATGTACGTCACATCTACATATGTGTTTGTAGGAGTCTTATAACGATATTGGAAAACTACAACAATTACAAAACTGTAACAATTTTCTTAATAATAAAAATACAATACTATAATATGATAATGTACCATCATTATTAATATATAATTCAGATTATTAATAAATATATGATAATTTGAATTAATAATAATTTAAAAATGTTTAATTTCCTCATACCATGAATACTAAAACCCTAAATAAATTATATTAAACAAAGTATACATCGTCCCAAAATTTCCCAATTTTATAAATAAAATACAGATGTTTAAGAAAATATCAACAAAGTTAATTCCGTAAATAAAATAAAGAATGACTGCTTTTTATAGCCTCCAGCTCTTGAATTACACGTCAATTCGAAATACACGGGGAATATCTCGTTTTATATACGAGGGGAAAAAAGCGAGAATTAACGACGCGACATATAATTATTCGAATAATCTGGAAATCGTACGAATAATTATGGAAACAATAACAGCGGACGAGACTGCGCGGCTGTGAAATTCAATTGAAATCAATAGAGCAAATTTAATTCACGGATTCTCGAGTAATTAAATGGTTGACAAACGCCAGTCGCGATTCCATTCGATAGAAATTTAAATTTCCCTTCCGTGTACGATTTATGAATCGTTAAATAACCCGAACGAGTTTTCCAATGCTACGCAATTATTGTTTGTTTGTTTTTGCGAACGTTAAGACCTTCGTTCATTCACCTTTCGCGAGCTTGCACAAACGGCCGGGGAGTGCGTCGTCTTTCACGATTATATTCCAGTTGAATTCGATTGAAATTGTAATTTTATTCCTGGCCGTGGTATTCCGTTCGCGATAATGCAAAATAATTTCAACGCCCCATTCAGAAATTTCTCGTGTTAATTACGACGACGTAAAAATCATTTATGAAAGTCTGCGGTTACTTTGCAGCTGAAATTCCTATTTAAATTATTTCGAACGAGATTTTACCGCGATAATTACTTTTCAGTCGGGTGCAGGAATTTTTAATATAGTTTCGGTTTTAACCATCATTCCGGATTTTAATTCCATCGTTCATTATGCTGATTACTCAACTTTTGTGTGTTTCAAGAAGACGAGAATAATTACATTTTCGGTTGGAATGATATCTGCTTTTTGATAAGGTCACTGTCACGGTGTAATTAGATAATTTTATCTGTGACGATTTCGTGGTAGGATGATACATCATATCTGAGGAATTCATATTTTGGCACAGAGTTTTACAATTTTAGGCCTTCAAGATTTTGAAATTTCAGGATTTTTAGGGTTTCAGAAATTTTTGAACGTTTTTAAATATTAAAATTTAGAAATTGTATAATTTTAAAACTTACAAATTTCATACTCCTCAGCCTCAGAAACTATTAAAGATTAACAAAGTTAATTTGTACAACAAAGTTAGTACTTAACAAAGTTTGATCACTCAAACATTGCAATGAACATATCACTACTATATTTCCCAATTTAGAAATCCTTCCAAGTGCACCCACCAAAAAAATATTCCCAACCGTGTTCTGCAAACCTGGAAACGTCAAAATATTGTCCACATTTGGTGCCACCCGATTAACCCAGCATCTGTCATTCGATACCGAAGCCATCGAAAATGCACAGTTCTCTAATTTCGCGATAGATGCACTTTCACAGCAATCGGATTTTACTTTCGATCAGTGACATTCACTGCGATAAATCAGCTAATTTGACAAAAGCCACGTTCGCTGGCACTAATGACCGATCGTTGTATCGCAATTTGAAATTCCCAACCCGGGCCAGGTTTACCTTTGATTATCGCGTTCGATCTCACGGCCAACATGCCGATATCGTGTACCTACACCATGAATCCTGTTCAACGTCAAAATTTCGAGCCGCTCGGACTAACAAGAACGTTTACATTTTATTTCGCTCGAAAACTGCACTTTGACCGCTTGCTTTTGAATCTTTCATTCGACGACACGCGACGGAGTTTACATTCGCTGGGAACAAACGTGTGTTACGCTGACCCTCTATGCTTGTAATTGAGTTGTAAATTTGTTATCCTAGTCGAAGCGTTTGAATCCTTTATGAGTGTTGTTTCCGACCATAAACTGGCTTCGTGTGTTTCTCAGGAACACACGGCAACACCCAAGTAGTTCAGCTAATTTCGTTACACTGCGTGTCCAAGTGTTTTATTAAGCGTATCGGAGTTGAACGCTTTGGACATGATTAGAAACAACTATATTACTCTTACTTCTTCGAGAATGTTTCGTTATTAAACGTATGTTCATAAATTTATGTACATTATTTATACCGTATAAAAATTGCGACCAAGTATAATACATTTAGCACAATTTTGGACAATTTTTAATAAAATGATTTCTGACTAATAGTATGTTTTATTTATTACGACATAAAAAATGTAATAGATAAACATTAGTTTTATAGAACTGTCACTGTTATTGTTGTTGATGCTGTTACTACTGTTGCTACCATAGTTGTTACTGTTGTTACGGTTGCTGTTACTGCTGTTCGTCTTGTTGCTGTTGTCATTGTTCTTACTGTTATTGCTATTATGGTTGCAAAAAATGTTCATGTCATTGTTATTGTTGTTATAGTTGTTCCCATAGTCGTACTTGTTATGGTTGTTCTCATAGTCGTCATAATTGCTGTTATTTAAATAGAATACATTGTCAGTTTTCCTTTGAAAACTTCTAAATGATTCAAAAATGACTACAGCTGTTTTATGTGTACAGTTTAGACAGGTTGAGTGTTAAGAAATAAGCTTATACAAATAATGTGCCAATAATATTTATGACACAAACATGTATGGATGAGAAATAATTTCAGAACGTGTTTGAACATTATAAAAAATGGCGTGGCTGCAGACTACGAAACATTCAGGTTTGAATTTAATGTGGTATCGTTGTTGCCGTTGAACGACGAATTTATTTAGTCCTTCCTGAAATTCACCATGGCCCTCCGATAGCCTCTAATGACCGATCCGTGTTCTGGCAGCACCGTGGCCTATCATAAGTGAAATATTGTCGCCAATAAAGGGCCACGGTTGTTATTTATGGCGATGGGACGAATTCGCGGGAACACAAGCTGCGCGACACCACGGCTAATGTCGTTCTCTGTGTTGCACGACAGAATTAAAATGGTCATGCACCGCGTGCATAATCGTTTCTTCACGTGCAGGTGATTCTCCACGGTCGTCGACTCCAGTTTACATTTTCGAGACGGCGTAGAACGAAATCCGAGGAGTGACTTCTGACGGGTGCACTTCGCTTTCGAGAACACGCGAGCCCTCGTTTCTAATTTCTTTCCTGCCAGCTGTTTTTCATCTCTTTTATAACTGGCTTTATATGGAAATACCCATTAACCCTTGCACACAATCTTTTTCAAGCAATCGACAATTACTAATTAATCTAACCTGTCGAAAATTTAATAAAATGCTTTAACATTTTATGAAACTTCACAATGGCTTAAATTGATAAATTATTTAAATATGTACTGTGGTATACATTTATTTCGATCTGTTTGGTTAACTGAAATGAAATTAAGGTTATATACAATATGTCTAAAGTTATAAACCTTGTAAACCTATAATGTTTACAACTTATTAACCGTTATTTTTAAACAATTAAATAACGAAGCTGCACAATGGTTTAAATCGACAAATTTTTAAATAAAATGTTAATATATGTACCGAGGTATGTACCTGTGTCAATATGTCTGGTTAAGTAAAATAAAATAAAGGTTTAGAACGTAAAGTTATAAGTCTGCATCTGTAATTTAATAATTATTTAGCTGAATGTAAGTGAAATTGGTAAATGGAGCTTGATAAAAAACGAGTACATAGAACCGAGCGAAAACACGAAAATTTGAAAAAAAAGATGGCAATTAACAAGAGATGTTTTTATGATTTGAAAACGAGTTTAATTGGCAGAAAATCGCGCTGTTTTATCTTGATTATCCTGAAAAATGGCTTTCCACCGAGCGATGGTTAACGACGGGATGGAGCGTCGAAACGACTTGTCGAACATTTCGCTGAAATTCACTGTGCGAATTAATTCGTCCTCGTTTACACGCTATTTCGGCGCGGAGATGGCACGCCGCGTTGAACATTTGTTCGCGACCGCTTCATTTTCTGTGCTTTTGAAATAACGTGATTTATCGCCACACACTGCGGTCCTTTCGATATTTATTGGTCCCGTGTACCCGTTATTATTGGCGCACGAAGGACGTGTATACCCGGGCAAATTTGTTTAACGCCGGGGACGAGTGTTAGCTTTTTCATCCGCGTTTTCACTCGTCGACGATCGTTATAGTTTTTTGAAATTTAATTCGATGATTTATGAGTCGAAACGGTCCAAAAATTTTATAGATTTCTATTGAATTCGAAATCAAATAACACATCTTTTTGTTGGTAGATCTGAGTTACATTTTATTTGAATGAAGCAAATTCTATTTGTGTTCGATTCAGAACTTTATTCGTTCATTCGATATTCAACTGGTTATTTTTTCATTAAGTTTGGGTACAGGTTAGGTATATTTACTAGTTTTATATTCCTAAATAGTACAAATCTAGTTATCAGATATAGACTTAGGTTACCTTTGCGATAGAATTAGGTTAGGACGTTCAGTTTATGTAAGAGTTGAAGTTAGTGTTAGGTTATTGAAGTCATGTTAAGTTATTGAAGTAATGTTAGGTTAGGTTTAATCAATTTAGATTAAATTATATTGGGTTAGATGAATTCTAATGATATGCTAGATTAAAATATGTTCAATCATTTTAAGTTACATTAGGTCATATTGGGTTTGATGAGGTCTAACGATCATGTTAGATCAAGTTACATTTATCATCAGATTAGGTTAATGTAGGTTATGTTTAAATTATAATAATCCAATTTGATCTAATTATATTAAGAAAATAACTTAGATCGAATTATGAGTGCAGTTGAAATGGAACATATACGAAGTTAGGTTAAGTCCAACCATTTGACGTTAGTGACTAATTACATCAAGCAAATTTCGCCTAATGGGTTACCTTAACCAGGTTATACTAAATTAATGTACGTTAAATTAATACTCCCAACCACATTTTGCATATCGTGCTCTCACAAGTAAATACCAATCAAATTTTCTATGGTACCCATAATTTCAAAAATTTCATAAATTCCAACGCGTACATAAAGACAGCGACGGTACAAAATGGCCGACGCCGGTGACGATTATTAATTCCCGATGGAATTCGTTTTCGTCATTTAGCGTCGGAGCACGACACCGAACGCGTGCATCCTCGGGCTGGAAACAAGGTTCGCGGTGTCGTGGGATCGTTTGAAAGGTCAACCGGTCGGTTCCATCGGTGCCATCGGCTCTCACTGGAAGCCAACCGGTCGCAAATTGCACCTCGAAAATGTACGATCCTGGCCGGTACGTATACACTCGGCCGACAACCGAAGCCACGCTCTCGCGACAACAAATAAGGAATGAAAAATACAACCCTTGGCGCCCGTACAATGCTGATATTTATAAATGCACTCTGAATCCTTCCATCCTCGATAACCTATCCTTTCCTTCCCCACGATCGTTTCTTCACCTTATTTTTCGCTCGCTCCGTTCTTGCTCGTCTTTTTTCTCCTCGTTTTCGTTCCTCCCTTGGCAGCATCGCCCCTCTTTTTTTTTTTTATTTATTTCCCGTTGCTCCCGCAGCTTCGATCGTCTCTGACAAATTCCCAGACGGAAGGCACACGCCTAAAAGACCGACTTCATAAATTCTCGGTCGTGGTAAACCACCGAACGGACCTCCTTCGTGGATTTATTCGAGCCTCTCTGCGGGACCTTCCGAGGTCGACAGAATCCTTCGAACCGCGATGCGTTCTCAAACGTCTTTTAGAGATGAGCACACGCCTTTTTACGACCTGTAAAATCGAACGCTTCGTTCTTCTGAACGCTATTGTATGCGTTCGATTCTGGGGACACGTCATGAAAGTTGCTTTGGACATCTTTTCGAATTAAAAGCTGCATTAATCACCAGTGTTCAAATTTGTGGATTTGACTTCTTATTTTTTCAGTTTTTGCAACTTGACATACTTAAAAGGTCACATTCTCAAACTGATATTCTTAAGTCGTCAAATTGAAATATTCTCAAATAAAATCTAGACCTCAAATATATAAGCTTCCAAATTTTTCAAACTTCTAAAATTCTCGACCTGAACAAGATCCTCATATTCCCAAATGAACTACGAAATTTTCAAGTACTCACAGTTCTCAGCGTCACATGAGTCTTATTACAATTGACCCCATAAACCCGATATAACGTCTGTCAATGACGTGCGCGATCAATCTTCTTGTTCGAACGTACGTACCAACCGAAAAAGAGACGATTAATAGACACCACAGTGGACTCGATTTAATTCGTCCTTGTTGGTCCAATTAGAGTAGCCGTAAAAAGAACGAGTTCACCGATGGTGGAAATCAAGGCGAGCCGAGGTCGGAGTATCGATTTCGATGCACGCGCGCCTCCAACTCGTAATCCCATTAAACTTTTACGATTTAAGTTTTCGCGAACGTTGGAACGGGCCGCAGGAGCTCTCCAGGAACATCCCGATACGTCGATGTTGGGTTGAATAAAAAGAAGCCGTGTCCGTCGGTGGTTGGACATCGGTGAACGATGAAGCTACCGTCACGTGTTGGACGTTATTCATGTTATGGATTTTAATCCTTACACGGCGGACTCGAAACTTTTCTCCTGCAATATGACGTTCAGTGGAGTTTAATTTTAAATTCGTTGGCATTCACGTTCTTTTACATTCTCTGTCGTTTATGTCGATATTATACTTTTGATCGATTTCTCTTGGGAAATTTCAGTTGGTATACAATATGAGCAGAAATTATTTTAATATTAATCTATTATATAATAATTCTAGTAGTACATATTATATAATAATTTTAATAATAGTATGGACAATATTGTATAATAATTTTATTAATAGTATATACAATATTATATGGTTTTAATAATATATTTTTTCATATTTCATATGTTAATTGTAACAATAATTGAGATTAATAAATTTTATAATAATAAATAATAATAGTCTTAGCATGAATAATAGGAGCTGCGAAATTGGGGGATTTAAAAATTTAAAATCACGAAAATTTGAAATTGCAGTAATTTGACAAAACAGTATCCTTCGACCACCATCACATGCTCTCAAGATTTTACGATCAGATAAAAATAGAACAAATTTCAAATAACGTTATAATTACACTATAACAACGCCAATCCTACAATTCTACATTTAAAACCTGAACGACAATCACAACACTTAAAATGTCTGACCATACAAGCCCATTTCTACTGAAGTCAACTCTAACCTCAAACCCTGTACCTACACGTTCGAAAAATATCCCCGTACACACAATTAACGAGTAACTCGGAAGAAAGGAAAGAAACAGCATACATCAGAGAAAAAAGAAACTTTTCTTCATCATTTTTATTCCGAACAAAAAGAAGAGCATCAGCTGCACTCAGCAAACGGGCTCGCGATTTTTTCGCCGAACTTCGACTTTAATTTCAGCCCGAAAGACTTTGGATGGAAAGTTTCGAGTACTCGAAACCCGGCGAAAAAGTACGAGAGTAAGCTGGAAGGAAATCGCGGAGAGGGGGTTTAAAGCGAGAAAATGGAGGGGGTTGAAGTTTCGTTTGAACATTCTCTCGGTCCGAGGCCGGAAGTTATTTGAGAGCCGTCCGAGACTTCTTCATTATTGCGCTTTTAATGAACCTTAAAATATTCCGAGCCGTCCGATCGCGGCGTCCATGGTCGCTGCGTGTCGGGGAAAGCTAAGAAAAAGGGCGGGAAGGGGGATGGAAAAGGCAAAGCGTGGCTCGTTTCGTCGACGACAACTTTTAAGCGTAATATTCGCACCGGTAGGTCTTGGGAATTCTGAGGCTCGTAAATACCCAATTACTCGTTTCGCTGTTCGAGAGGTTCTAGTTAATTGAGTAACTTGTAGAAAGGGGCAAGAGGGGGGTCAGGGGCTGCGTTAACGCCGACTAACTTTTCCAGCGATATTTACTATCGATAATCCCCCGAGTATTAATCATTTTCACGGTGCTTCTCTACTTGCTACGGAAACTTCGCCTGAGAATAACGTAGTGGAAATAATGTTTCGCTGTAAGGGTGTATCTATACAGAAATTAGGTGTTAATTGCTGTTGTTGGACGGATGCTTATCTGATGTAGGATGGATCTCCATTTTTATTAATTCAATTTTAATTGGACTGTCTAGATGGTCTTTTGAAATTATTATTAATTTAGAGGATGAGTTACTTGTTCTGATAATGAAGCGGTGGTTGAACCTTTATTAGAGTGAACAAATTTCATTTTGTGTATTGATTATATTGAATAAATTGAGTGTATCAAATAAATCGATGAATATATTGAATATATTGAAAACAATGAATATATTGAGTGTATTGAGTATATTGAATATATTGAATAAATTGAATAAATTGAATAAATTGAATAAATTGAATAAATTGGATATATTGAATATATTGAATAATTTTGACAGTTACTTCTATAGTAAATAAAATTGTATATACAAGTGTTCTAATTTTGTTATAGGAACTATTATGTAGAATATGAATGCATGTACACTAATCTGTTTGCTTATTAAAATAGCAGAGACAGTAAGAAAGCAAAATAATAGTACACTAAAATAGTAGAATAATAAAATAGCAAAACAGTAAACTAGTAAAATAGTGAAATGATGGAACAATGAAAGGACAACAAAATAATAGAGTAGTAAAATAGTAGAATAGATGAACAGAGGAATAGTGAATAGTGTGATAGTGATATAGCTGAATATTATGATAATATGATAATCCAATAGAAGAATAGTAGAATAGTAATATAGTGAAATGATAGAATAGTAGAAAAATGGAATAGCCAAATAGTAGTAAAATGAAATAGTGGAATAGTAGAATAAAGAATAGTAAAATAGTAGTATGGTGAAATAGTGGGATGATAGAATGAGGAATAGTAGAATAGTAGAAAAGTGAAATAGTAGAATAGTGAAATAGTAGAGTAGTGAAATAGTAGAATAGTGAAATAGTAGAATAGTGAAATAGTAGAATAGTGAAATAGTAGAATAGTGAAATAGTAGAATAGTGAAATAGTAGAGTAGTGAAATAGTAGAGTAGTGAAATAGTAGAATAGTGAAATAGTGAAATAGTAGAACAATAAAACAATAAAATAGTAAAAATAGTCTTTTACCCTAGTGAAATGACATAACAGGAAAAATATAAAGCTCTCATCAAAAGTTGAAGTGCAAATAATCGAAGAACAATTTAATTCGTATTCTACTGTATCGAGCCAGACGGTCCGATTAAAATATCGTTTCGAGAAATAAAAAAAAATAAGCGTTGTACAATTCCGCTGCAAATTCCTCGGGTCAACCTGGGCCAATCGTCTCTATTTCTCCATTATTCGCAACCGGCAATGAAAGCAACTGGCTGAACGAAGAAATTAAACGCAAACATCGAGCGAACTTTCGAAATTGGTACGTTCCTATTCATCCCAGATTGCTATTCGAATTTTTCATCGTGCAGCAAAGAAATGAATAGTGACAAATGAACGAAATAATAACGACAGCATCATGGAGCGTCGTTCATAAACGAGCTGCATTCAGAATTATCAAACTTTACGGTCTCGCGATGAATTTTCTTATAAAGGTGTTTACTCTGTTATGCTTGTCTCGTATTTTATCTAACCGTGTCCGAGATAGCCAGTTTAATATTACAGTAATCATTTGTATTTACTCATTGACTTTGATAAGTATACTTATTGACAACAATAGACTTGTAGGGTAATATTAAAAAATTGCGAAACTGTATCTTTACATTCATAACAATTTACCTTGCTAATATTTTGACGATTGTAAGTTCGTGAAGTTTATAACTTACACTTGAGAAGCTGTTAATCAGTGTGATAGGTAATGTATTGATCACGAATTTGTATTTTGCGAATTTAGCAGTTTCTAAAATAGTTCAGGGGAGACCAACAGGTCCTGTGGCGCAACGGATAACGCGTCTGACTACGGATCAGAAGATTCCAGGTTCGAATCCTGGCAGGATCGAATATTTTTTTCCACTTTTCAATCACTTTTTTGCAAATACAATAAATTATCAAATTACTGCCTTTCTTTTTTCTTCGAATAACAATATACAAGTTCTAATTTACTTGCAATTAACTAGCAAATAAAAATAAACTGATAAATCAATAAAGTTACTTTTTCCAATTAATTTTATACTCTGTTAAAAGTTATTTCATATAAATGAACGTATATTTCTTCAAACAGCGTATAAACTAAATGAAAGCCTTTTATATGACAGTATGTTCGGATGGTTTCGACAGAGTTTGTTACTGAATTTTCCGATAAAAGCAGACAAAAAAAGATTTATAATTGGAAAATGGGATTACAATATATTTTTCGAATATATAAAAAAATATTCGAAAGAAAAAAAAGAATTGGCCCATGGGGGGATCGAACCCACGACCTTCGCGTTATTAGCACGACGCTCTAACCAACTGAGCTAATGGGCCGCTGAAGGCCATGTTCAATTTTCATTATAAATCGTAGACGTACTTGAACATTATATTACAATATAATTTAAATTAATTTTTATATTTACCTCAAAAACAAAGCACCTTTGATTATCTTGCTGTTGCCATTGTAGTATTTACATCTTCATTGACACATTCAACCACTATACTATTGTTGAATAACGCACACAGAGCTTACACGAATATTTATTTAACAACAAAAAACTATTTTAGATAATACATATAAAATGACCGAACATTTCACGGAGACGAAGCGACGCGACACGCAACGAAACCCGCTCGCACAAGAATACAATTAAAAAACGGAAAAGGTCTTTTGTTTTCAATATGGCATCTACGCCACATTTCAGTCCTCTTTTGGAGCGCAGAATTCAAAAACATTGAAACACATTTTCAAAATACTGTCTATCCAACAACTATAATACAATTTTTTTTTAAGAATATATCTGACACACTATATTTTAATTTAATATTACGCAGTATCTCAGTACACTATATTTTACTGTAATATTAAACAATATCTCGGTACACTAATATTTTAATATAACATCTCAGTACACTATACTTTAATGCAACATTTTTTAGTATCTATTGAAAATGACTAGAAAAATAATACTGTCTATTACTATTTTGTAAGACTTTATCTCAAGGTTCGAAAGAACGTCTGCACTCTGCGAAAACTGAACGGAAAGTGAAAAAGGTTCGAGTGTTTAGTGAAAATCTGGCGTCCAGACTCAACGTGTTTATTATACTGCCCCATAGAACTAAACAGTCAAGAGGTTCATCGGCTTTATGGTGTCCTAGCCTGCATTCAATCACTCAAGTGTTTCTCAACGCGACTCTGCATCTACAGCTAATGCATTAGTTCTAAAATAATTGAACAGTATCACATATAGCACTAAACTATAGGTGACATAGTCAAATGAAAATGTTCATATGTTGAAACATATACTGGAGGATATTTGTATTAGATAAATGCTACGTGTATTGGATATATGTTAGATAAATACTGAAGTACATATGTTAGATTATATACTGGAGTACATATGTTAGATTATATATTGGAATACATATGTTAGATAAATATACACTGTAATATATTAAAGATTAAAAAGAAACAAATCAATCAGTGTATCAGGTACAGTAATCACATAGTAATAGCCTGTGCTATGCATATAATTTTAAACTCTTGCAGATATCTCAAAAACTAAGCTCAAAAGGTAACATACAAAAATAAAATTATTCAAAATGTGTGACCTTGGGAAAGTAGTTCAAGGTCATCGAAATCAGCAAACTGTGAGCCCCTCTGTATACATTGTAAATATGTTTGCAAATATCTCTGAACTTAAATCGGAGCAGCAGTCCTATGTCTACAAAATTGTTCTATATAAATTCCAGACAACATATATCAAGGTCATCGAGATCGATGAGGCGTCCCCATTCGTATATAATTACCCCCATATATTTTCACGGAATCCAAAGCTGAGCAAACACTTGTGGTCAGTATCGTATCACGAAGAATCAACAACGTGGATGCAGAAGATTGTGCGAATAGGTCCGTAATTTCTGAAGGGACCTCGCGCGTGAAACTTTCCTTCTGGAAGAAACGACAGGTAAGCGAAAAGCTCGGTTAGGTGCAAGCCGTAGATCAGAATTTTATGGCCGATCTCTGACTCGGTGGCTCGCGAGGCCCCGAAGGCGGTCTTGGCCACGTCGAAAAACATACATTCGGCCAGAACGGGTCGTGTCGCTGCCATAAATCTTTGGCTTTATGTTACGATCATGAAAATACACCGCGAGAAGCCTGGCGACACGCCAGAGGATGGACCAGAGGTGGCCACGTTTTCGTCTCGAGATCGATTTACTTAATCTTTCGTGTCTTCGACAGTCCGCCATTAATATAGCAAACGAACGGTGACACGGCTCGTGAGCCAGAGATTATTTAATCATCCCAACTGGGGATATACCTGCTCTAAAATAGGAAGTTCGTGATAAATGGTGAATTAAAACTGAAAGCGTCGTGCGAGAAGTTGGAATTGGGAATGACAAGTTGAAGATAACGTTATTGGCATAGTATCTGTTAATCGTTTGTGAAGAATAATTTTTATTTTCAACCATGTCTAAATCAAGGTTTTAAGTTAAATAGCTATTGTGATCGGCATTGATACCCACATATTTATGATAGAATGATACGATACTATCGATCTTGGAGTCAGTTAACAGGTCATCGCATACGAAAACAAGCAAAACACAGAAAGACACTCATCCAACACATTAAATTAGAAACATTTATCGACGACCTTTCGCAGTTTTATCAGGGAGGAGACGTTTATCTGGAAGAACTCGTATCCCCCTCGCCATTATTCGTCCGTTGGCTCTCTAACGAGCCAGATGATCCTCTCTTTCTTCCTTTCGGGACTCGAAAAATCCTTCGTGACGAGCTAAAGAGGAAGAAAAAATGAAGAAAGAGAGAGAGAGGCGGTATCTCTCGTCGCGTTGAAACGCTGAAACAAGAAAAGGGAGAAAGATCTCGCGAGAAGGCACTTTAGAGGCCGAAGCCTGATATTAGCATATAAACTAGAAAATGTTTTATCGCGCCTCAGTGATAGCCTCTTCAGGTCGATGTTTCGGCACGTTGCGAAATATTTATTGGCTCTTAACGATCATTAAGGTAGTTGGAGAACAAATGGACAGTCGTTCAACGAACGATCCCTTTCGATAGCGACTGGTTGCATCTCGAAATTTCACTCGCCGTTTCGTACGACATTTTTTTCTTTCGATAATCAACGTCGGTAGGACGGGGCAACCTGTGTGCGTGTTGTTCTACGGGCACGTCGTGCGGCCTTCGTTTGACAAAACGAATCGAGTTGATAAGTAAAACGCGGACTCGAACGATCGTAATTACGCTTCGAGCTTCTGGGAAGGGAACACGGGACAAGAGGATCGGTTAGTTACTTTTATTTCCATCGACGTCCTTTCCGACGTATATCCTCTGCGATGTGACAAACTGTCGCTCGAATTCGATGAAGATTGAAAACGATACGGCGATATAATTACGGTGTTTTCGTTTCCGTCGAGATTGGTTAATACCGCTTTTTTCAATCTCTGATATGGTAATCGGTTTTGGAATCGACGGCGTAAATGCGATCGAACGATGAAAGTGTTTCGTTTTACTTTCTGACGAGAATCAAGGTTATGGTTCATTAGTGGATAAGTGATTATTATACGGTGTTAATAGGATTTTATGATTGTGATTAGCAATCTTTTTGTAGGTCAGATTTTAAACAATGGATACTGTATTTTATTGAGGATATTGGCATATAGGGATATCGGGACGTGGAGATATGGAGGCGTGGAGATATCGGGACATGGAGATATCGGAACGTGGGTATATCGAAATTTAGGGATATCGAGACGTGGAGATATCGGGATCTAGGGATATCGGAATGTTGAGATATCGGGACATGGGGATATCGGTATGTAGGTATATCGGGATATGGGGATATCGGGATCTAGGGATATATCGGACGTGGGGATATCGGTATCTAGAGATATCGGGACGTGGAGATATCAGAACGTGGAGATATCGAGACGTGGGGATATCGGTATCTAGAGATATCGAGACGTGGAGATATCGAGACGTGGAGATATCGAGACGTGGGGATATCGGCACATGGGGGTATTAGGAACGTGGAGATATCGAGACGTGGAAATATCGGGACCTAGGGATATCGGGACGCTGGGATATTGGGACGTGGAGATATCGAAACGTGGGAATACCGGATAGTGGAGATATCAGGACGTGGGGATATCGAAACGTGCAGATATTGGAACGTGGAGATATCGGGACGTGGGAATATCGGGATCTAGGGAGATTGGTATGTAGAGATATCGCCATATGGGAATATAGTATTACAGAAGTATAATAATTTAGAATATTACAAACGTAATAATTAGGAAATTTGATAATTTGGGAAATTAAATATACGGAAACTTGACAACTCGAAAATTTAGAGAAAACTTGGAAATAAAAGAATTATGAAATTTGGGATTATACAATTAAAAAATCGTGATTAAACCAATGGACATTAAATTCTGAAATACGTCACCTGAAGCAAAAGATGTTCTTGCATTATAATATCCTAGAATACATTGACGAAACGCGGTAAGATTGTTATCGCAGTTCGATGTGATCGCGTTTTACCCGGTCGTAGTAAACATGAACCGACAACGTGAAATTATAAACTAAAACGAGGGTGGCAGAATCATAATTCACAAAGGAGCGGCGCATCGTGCAAAGAGCATCGCATGGTAAAGAAAAAAAGAAGTAGTTCTTTTGTGAGAAACGCGTATATCTGTTCGCATAAATCTGTCGCTTAAGTGGGAGTCTCTTATTTCAGTGTACACCGTTCGTACACCGGCGTGCTCGTGTCACGACTACGCGAATAAACTTTAAGCTGCTCCAGAGGGAATTATTTCGCGTATCCGTTGCCCGAGGGACGTTTAATCCGCGTATCGTCATTCGCGATAATTGAAGATTTGTATCTGCCACGAGCACGTTCCTCTCTCTCTCTCTTGTTTCTTTTTGGCACGGAATAACAAATGAAAGAGGAAGTTCGGTGACTTCGTAGCGCGAAAGAAAGCTAATCTCTTTCGGTGCAATTGAATTACGCGAAATTTAATTTCGCCAGAGGGTATTGGAAAATTGAACTTTACCCGACTGAAATTGAATTAATTTGTTTAATTGGTCGCGCGGCCAATTATAGAATGCTCGAAAGTGTTTCGAAGTAGATAAGACTTCGCCAAACGTGCGATATTCAAATTTGCTTATTTCAATATCTCCCTCGACGTCTCACTTTGTAATTCAGAAATTTGCAATATTCGTTCCTCGGCGAAAAGTCAAGTTCACAAATTTTATTAATGGGGGTGCATTTACGGTACGTGGAACTTTGTGTATATTTTGTTCTTTATAGGTTTTAATAAATGTTCTATTCTTTACATCTTTTAATAAATATTCAATCTCAGCTGATATAAAGTATCATACTTCTCGGTGAAGGTTAACAAACTTTTTTCAAAATATAATTTGTGTTATTATTTATTATTCATTATTTAATATTTAAAAAATATCATATGAGCAATGTTATATATAAAAACATTAATGTTGTGAGGCCTGACAAAAAGGTATTATTTAGATATTTCATTAAAACACTAAAATAGTAACATATATAGTATTACAACCAAAAAGGAATAGTAAAATAGGTGTGTAAATTTCTGAAATTAGATATTTCATTAAAACAGTAATATAGTAAAATTATAAAATAGTAGCAGCAAAATAGTAAAATATATAGTATTACAATCAAAATGAATAGTAGAATGAGTGTGTAAATTTCTGAAATTAAAAAAATCCTAAATTTTCAAATTTCTAAGATCCTAAACCCATAAACCCCGAAATTTAAAAATTCAAAAATCCAGAATTTCTAAATTTCCATATCTCTAACCTAGCAAATTTCTAAATTCCTAACCTAAAAAATTTGAAATTTCCATAAAAAAAATGACCCTTCCATCTGTTTCGCCACAGTCTCCATAACAAGTTCCGTAACTCAAATTAAACGAACCAACGCACTACAATCGTTGTAGTCCAATTAAATTAGAGTATCCATTTGCCCCGTTAACGCAGATGGTTAGAATCTCTAAAACAATGATACAATACGGCAATTAGAGAACAACGACTTGAAATGTTCGTCGGAAGTTGCCAACACCGATATACAAATATGATTTCAAACCAGCGTTTACATTTCGCTCAAATTCCATTATTGCGAATTGCGTTAATTCACCGCGTATAATAATTTCTTTATCCTGCCAGTAACGAGCTAGCGGTTCCTCCTTTATCCTGTTTTCGTTATGTTCCTCTGCTTCTTTTAATTTCCAATAATTAAAAGGACACCGTTACCGATTCAATTACCGTTATTTTCTCATCGCTTGCGGGTTGAATCTGCTTGCGAAAAAGCGGAGGTCGAAAAAATGTACTAAAATTCTAAAACCTGAAAAATGTGAAAATTCCGAAGCTTTGCAGTGTAATCCAAAGTGGCACTCGACCCTGTATTAACTTCTATACCCTATATTTTCAACGTATAAAAATTCCTATGGTATCATTAAACTGTTCAACCCCGTGGCAGCAAGAATTAACTCCAATTTATTTGTCAGGTGCGTCAGTCTAACTCAACACGTATTAAAACAGACAAAGAAAATTGAAATGCTATGTCAATCTAATATTATGTAATCGACTATGCAAGTTATAATTAGACTTGAACTCTAAGTATTAAAAATTCGAGTAAAATTGATCGTGAAGTGCGTCATGGGATTCGTGAGTGCAAGGGTTTAAAGGGTGAACACGAACCTGTCAGTTTCTTCAGCAGGAATTTTCAGGGAAAGTGGCACGAAACGCCACGAACCTTGCTGCCATTCGTATTCAGCTGCAAACGGCAAGTTTGTAAATTTTCTAGGAAACGACAGCTGCTTAAGCCCCGGGACCCTTGGTCGTTGCGTAAACGGCTGGCGGTAAACAGCGAATTCGCGAAGTCTAGCAGCCGGTATTCCATAAAATTATTATAACGAAGGGGTTCACGAGGTGCGAGCGTGCCTTCAGGATCGTTTAGGAACTACTTCGTTTTCATGGGCTGATAGCGAGCCCGGAATCTGAAGTTTCGCCCCCGCTGCGTCCCGGCATCGTTCCGCGGACCGGAATGGGTTAGGTTAGCCTTTACAGGATTACGTGTTCGTGATAATGGAACTGAAACTACTTCAACGCTTTGGTACAATATCAAAACATGCGTATAATAACCGGCAACGTTATCGTTCACACTCGAACCTTACCTCGAGCTTAACTCGTTACAGATGCTTTCGTAAGCAGACTATTGCGGATCTTGGAATGAGTTATGCACTTGTAAGTCAAGTTTCTTGTATCTTTGTGGGTGAATTTTTTAGTTAGATTTAATTGGAATTTGGGGAGTTAAGGATTGATGCAAGGTAAGATGTTTTTGGTCTTGAATAGTTAGGTATGATGAATCGTAGGGTGAGGGATTAATATCTTGTTTGCTGTAATTTGATTGTGTTGCGATTTTCTTGCAACGAATTTTGGGACTTGAAACGTTTCAAAATTCTAAAGTTGCAAAATTTCAAAATTCTAGTCAAGTTTTATAATTAAAAAATTTCCAGAGTTACAATATTCTGAAGTTACAAGGACCTAAAGTTCAAAAATTCTGAAGTTACACATTTCCAAAGTTCCAACATTCTAAAATTCCAAAATTCCAAAGTTCCAAACTGCCAACATTCTAAAATTCTAAAATTCCAAAGTTCACAAATTCCAAAAATTACAAAGTTTCAATATTCTAAAATTCCAAAATTCCAAAGTTCCAAAATTCCAGTTCCAAAATTCCAAAGTTCCAAACTGCCAACATTCTAAAATTCCAAAATTCCAAAGTTCACAAATTCCAAAAATTCCAAATTTCCAGTATTCTAAATTTCCAAGATTCCAAAGTTCACAAATTCCAAAATTTCAAAGTTCCAAAATTCCAGTTCCAAAATTCCAAAATTCCAAAGTTCCAAACTGCCAACATTCTAAAATTCCAAAATTCCAAAGTTCCAAAATACCAAATTTCCAGTATTCTAAATTTCCAAGAATCCAAAGTTCAAAACTTCCAAAATTCCAAAATTCCAAGATTCCAAAGTTCACAAATTCCAAAAATTCCAAAGTGCCAATATTCTAAAATTCCAAATTTCCAAACTTCCAACGTATAATAATTTAAAAAATTTCGCCAATTCCAAAAGTTCAAGAATTAAAAATCTCCCCAACTTTCCAAAAGTCCAAAATACCGCAAGTTCAAAAGTATAATTCCCAGAACTAAACAAGTTCGACAGTGCTAAAGCAGTGAACATCTGACTAATTTTCACGACGCACCAAGTGCGTCTCAGCGTATATCACGACAGAGCGTGTCCAAAAAGTATCCCCGGTTACGCGGTTAACAAAGTTGGACGCGGTGGCTCGTCGAAGTTCGATTAAATCGGGAATCGAGTCGAAATCGAGGCGAGACGGATCGAGAGACGAGCGTAATTGGCCCTCCTCGCTCCCTTGTGCCGTCGATCGTTGGCTACCGGCCCTTCACGTGGCCCGGCGAGTCGTTAATCTTTCCCCAGATATACTTGATCATTGCACGCCTCACTACGTCTTCGTTTACGTCGAAAGGGATCGAGTGCCGACAATTTCCCGTTTCCACTCTGCCATTTCTGCGTTCCGCGCCCCCTTAAGGGGCAAAGAATGCCCGACACGGTTCTCGAGGACCGTGAAACGAACGACACAGAAAGAAGACGCTCGCAAACTTCTTCTTCTACCCTGAAACTTCTCTTTTAACTGCTGTCGTCGACGGGAAAAGAGAACGTTGCAGTCAGATTTCAGGGACGAGTTTATTCACACATTTGTTAGGGCGCATAAATATGATGTCTACGTTTATGGTAATTTATTAGACTTTTCGCTGTAATTAGCGATGGTTGAATGGATCATTCAGGGTAGAGGTACTGTAACCATATAAATATAGCCTGGTTGTAAATCTTGTTAGGTGTGTCAATTTTCAATTACTCAATTATTCAATTATTTCATTTTTCAATTGTTCAATTGTTCAACTGTTCAATTACTCAGTAATCCATTCATTCCATCATCCAAAATTACAAATTTTGAAATGTTTGAATTTCTAACGTACTAAATCGCAAAATTTCCAAATTGCTAAATCTTCATACGCTTTGCAGATAACTTTATAGAGGAAATATTGACATGTACAATACTTGAGTGTAAGAGAAGGGTTAAAATCTACATACGATCGTCCAGAAGGGGAAAATCAATCGAATCCGTGATCGAAGAAGGAACATTTTATCAAAGGCAAATCGTATCATGGAGGAAATTTCAGTATCAAGCTCCATTTACTGCGGAAACGCTAGTTCAGTCGCATTAAAGACATCCATTATGCAAATTGCATGAAAACTGGGCGGTGCAAGGGCGGAAATGCAACAAGCTGGGTTTAATGCCTCCGCCTTCGTATTCGATGTTTATTCAAAAATAAATTATACCTTTTATCAATGTCCTGTGTTAATTTACGGTAACATATAATCATGCGTGACAACTTCAAAATTTATGCCACTCTTAACGTTTTATTGTATTTGTAAAATTATACACAAAGTAAATTGACTGCAAGTAAGTTATAAGATATGTAATTTTGTCAAACGACTTGTTTGTGACATTGAAATTTATTAAATAAAAAGAACGTTGAGAAATTAATAAGAGTATGAATATTAGGGTACTTATTTTTCATTGCTTATAAAAAGTGTTAAACGAGAAAATTTGAATATTTGTAAAATTGTAACATCGAAGGTCCAAAAACGGCAAAATATAAAAACACCTAAATACCTACATTCCTAAATACCTAAATAGCTAAATATTTAAATACCTAAATACCTAAATACCTAAATACCTTAATTTAGAAATCTAGAAAACAGAAACTTTAAAAAGTTGAAAAGTTGACACCCTAGAAATCCAGAAATCTCAAACTACCCCATTACAAAGTATCTGAACCCCATCTGCCCACCAGTGCCCGCGAGTGCACACTTGCCCGTCTCTCCACCGTTCAACCGCAATTGTTCGCCTTTGCTCTCCGACAATGAACCCAGTAAAGACTATAATTATCCGTTAACTATTACATTAATCAACGTACCACCTGATAAATCTATCGCAAATTGGCTCAACACCAGCTGTTCGAATCGATCTCCCGCCCAACCCGGTTGCCCGTCGATGCAATTGAAAGCGGAATAAAGATTCCCGCGCAGAAATATCTGGCCGCTTATAGGGCATGGTTAATTTGATCTTATCTAGCGGGCGAGGAAACGAAGAAACGAAACAAGGCGAACGAGCACGATGGTTAGGCAGCCATATAAATTACGTCCAAGACGTCGTTGGATGTAAATGCAATACAAATTGGACCGGGCTACTTATTATTATTCATTGGAGACATTTGTTAGCTTATCTGACGGCTCCTCCGGCATCTCTTCTCTGCTTCTCGTTCCGCTCGACTTTTTCCAGCTGCTTCTTCTCTTCTCGTCGCGTCACGTCCAGATTCGATCGTTGTATCTCCAAACTCGAGTTTTGTTGATTATTACCTGTTAAATGCCATCGCTAAAACAGGATCGGCCGAATTTAAATCGAGCTCATTTGCAAACTGCTCGCAGCGTACCAATGCAACATTGTACGAACGTTTCTTCTTTTTGATCGAACTTTTTGTGCAATCTTTATCGATTCAAAGAAACCGACGTGACAATTTCGAGCACGTATTTTACACGCTTGATTTAATTGCGGGAATTTTACCGTGTACGAAGATAATCAGAGAGCTTTCTCGGATGAGTTTATCTTTTGATAATCGAACATGTAACGTGGACGTTTACTTGGAGTCCGGTTGTACAGGTAATGCACTTAATTTCTTGCAACACGAGGAATGTTGAATATTATCTGATGCATTGATGTGTGATTTTTGCAAGACCGGTTCAGGCGAGTGTAAAAATCTCTTGAGCACAATTTTTTTGACACATGAAAAATATTCGCTTTTTAATACATGTTAAATAAATTAATAAAATATTTGGGGGTATATGAAAATTTATGAGAGCTGGGGAACCTTGGGTTAGCAGAATTTACCTACTAGTTACATGTTTTAATTTTGCACTGTTCACAAAGGGTCACAAAAATTATAAGAACTTCAAAGTCCCTTATTCTGAACAATTGTGTAGTTTTACAAAATTATTGCTTCCGGTGTTCTCTAAAATTGTGCAAAATTTGACCAAAATCGTATCAATGGTATAACAGAGAAAAAAATGCACCAAAGAGCATTTGGCCCGCAATCTTGCGTTTCTAAAATAACCAAGTATCGTCAGTAATAGTCCAGAAAGGTGACACGTATTTCCAACGAGAATCCGCAAAAATATGATGGTAGGCTATTTAATAAGGAAGAAGGGGCCGTGCAGCGCCGCTAAAACCGCTCGAGCCTGAAGAGTCCAGAATAGAGGGGTCGAACTCGTTAAAGACGGGGAAAACAGGTCACGATTACCGGTATTTAAAATTCCAGGACGTAGGCGGAAAATAATAGGTATTCAAACCGGCCGTGACAAAGAGGATACGGTTACTCGCATTTGAAATTCTAAGACGAGCGAGGAGCCTGAAAGATACGAAACACAAAGCCCCGGCTGGATTCACCTCCTCTACCCGGACGACAGATAAGTGTCGGCCAGAACGGGACAGAGATAGGATCTTCATGAATTTCAGCCGTCAGAGAATTTTCTCATTAACCGATGGAGACGCTTTCTATATTATCGTGGCTGAGTTTGAAGGCCGCTTTAATCTCGCCGAGTTAGAGGCCGGGTCATTGTGGTTGCATTGCGAACGACAAGTCGTCGCTTTGTGGAACCCGGATCGCGAGGTCATTAAATGAAGTTAATTACGCACTGTAGAATCCGTGAACGTTCGATTCAAGGACTATGCGACAATGCGCGGAACAAATTGTTCCGTCATTTCGATACAATGTCTTAATGAGTCTTAGTGAGCATAGCTGCATCAATTAGAGTCACTTAGTGGCTTTACAGAATTTTGTATGTACTGAAGTATCGATAATTATTAACGGGATTTTAGTTGACAATGACTTAACTCTTTTAACCTCTGAACCTATAATTTTCTGGAGAGTGAAATTATTTGGGGCGAATAAAGAGAATTAAAATGTTGGACACTAACATTTAGGGAACCTTAATTCTGCAGGTTACAATCAAAGTTGAGTCGAAAATTATGGTGAAAATATGATTATGGTTTGTCATTTGAAGTGCGTCACGAGTGCGTCACATATGGCGAGAGGTCATGTGTTGGTTATGATATATTCGTTTCCTTTCAAACTTAAAGACATATAATAATACTTATTTTTGCGTTACGATGTACATATGTATTACGTGAAATTATATGCCAGTGAATTACCAGAGATTACATGTCAGTGTATTACCATAAATTGCATGTCCGTAATAAGAAATTATGTTAGTATGCTTTAATAGAGTCTTCATTTGGAAATTCAGTATTATTAATTTACTCATCGTACGAATAATTCTATGTTCCTTTATTTTACTCCTTTAATTGCAGGAAGCAGTTGCGTCGGAAAAAAGTGAGGTTAGATTGACCACGTTAAGAGTAGAAATTTATTTAGAAATCTGTATACCTTGCAAAATATGATATAACATAGAAAGTTGTATTTCTTATATTCTCTGAAAAATATCAGAAATTTTCATTCATCCAAATTATTTGTGTCTAAACAGTTCTTGAACTATACTTGGTTTTCGATGTCTCAGAATTATCTATTAATCTGATCAATACTGTTTGACAATATTTTATACAGTTAATTTTTAAGCTACAACTTTCTCTCTGACAATATTTTCAAACCTCTAAAGGTTCTTTTTTTATTAAAGTACCTTCATATACGTGTAAACGATATTTTAGGGTGGAAACAGATTAAAGGTCAAAAATAATCTCGTGGAGGTAATAAATATGAAATTTCATACTCTTCGTTGTCCTAAAACGGGTGATTGGTTAAATAGCAAGGAACAGGGGATGGAAGACATCCGGGTAAAGGAAATTGAAAGTGGAAGTGACTCGTATGGTGGAGGAAGAGGAAGTGCGAAGTCGCTATAGATACCGGAAGTGGCACGGACCCAGGTAAATTTCCGAAATTGTGCAGGTAGGGCGTGCCCTATTGTGCGTTCGGGTTGTTAATTAATATTGCCGGGAAATTGGTGGGCAAGGGATCTAATGAAACTCCTAAATGAGTTTTGATCATGAATAAGCTACGCATCAGTGATCTTACAGTGTATAATAGAAACTGGAATGAATTTTGAGGGGATACCTTTCACAATTAACTGTACGACGAACTTTGCAGAAGTTTCTTTATACAGAAACTAGTAGCACAATATTTATTGGATTATGGATAATTTAGAAATATTTACTAGCTGACTTTGAAAATTCAGAAATGGGAGAACTAAGACATTTAGAAATGAAAAAATTGGGAAATATAAAAATGTAAAAATTAAGAAATTAGGAAATATAAAAATGTGAAAATTCAAAAATTAGAAGAAATAATAATTTGGAAATTCAAAAATTAGAAGATATTAAAATTTGGGAACTAGAAAATTAAGAAATATAAAAGTTTGCAAGATTAGCAAATTTGAAAACTCGAAAATTTCTGAATTTGTAGTATGAATTATGCAATAAGTCATTCCACGGGGGTAAAACCGTATTGCATGGGTTCCAACATAAGTCCCGACCCATATACGTCACTGAAGTCCAGCTCCGATATCGATTATGTTGTTCTCACAAAGGTAAAGCTAAATAATTGCCGGTCATAAAGTGATTTAACTTAGCATGAAATTTTATTATCCTCAACCCTCGTGAATTAACGATAATACCGAGACGGCCATTAAAACATCGGCGTTACCGCGTTCAAATTAAACCGTCCAAACGATCCTCAGTTCGTTTAATAGAACGTTATAAAAGACGATACAGAGGCAAATGATCCCATTGTTCGCACTGTAGAGCGCATAAAACACGTTCTAAGATCTCTGTTGCACCAAAGCTTGACGCTGTATCAACAAATTCCCCCGTTTTAGACAATATCATGGTACACGAAACGGTGATCTCTTTGGACTTTATAATGTGCTCCTCTATCCCTTTGTTTTACTTCCTTATTTTGCATGCACGAGCAAAGATTCGGAGCAGCAGAGCGGCGGAAATTATTCAGTTCGACTATGTATGGAAATTGCCGTTGGCCAAGAACGTCCGTACGCAAAACATGTGCCACGGCTTCTTCCTTTCATGAACTGTTTCACTTTGAATAAGCAACCATCATCAAATGAAATGTTACATTACCGCGAAATGTAATCAGGGCAACTATCGCGATGAACATCCGAGAAGTACCGTCGTTTCCGCTCAAATTTACCAAAACGAAGAATAAGGTACATAATTCGGATAACGTAGATTACGAATATTAATTTTTGTATAGCTAGGGATATCTGGGGGTTTCGAGATATATGGAGATGTAGTAACTTACTGGATATGAAGATTTAGAAATTTTAGAATCTAGGAATATGTCTCCAAATTTCACAATCCAAGCATTTAGGGAACTAGGGATATTTGAGAGTCTAAGGATTTTGAGGTTTAGGTATTTTATAATTTAGGGATTTTTGGGATCTAAGGATTTTGGGATCTAGGGATTTTGGAAACTAGGGATTTTGGGATCTAGGGATTTTGGGAACTATGGATTTTGTGATTTTGGGAACTATGGATTTTGCGATTTTGGGATCTAGGGATTTTTGGATATGGTGATTTTTTGTCTAGGGATTTTTGGACTAGGGATGTGAGACCTGGAGATTTTGGATCTAGGAAATTTCAGTCTAGGGATATTTTGATCCGGGGATTTTGGGAGCTAGGGGGTTTGCGGTCTAGAGATATCTGGATCTAGGAATTTTTGAAACTAAGAATTTTGGGTTATAGGGACTTTGGCTATAGGGATCTAGAGATATTGGAATATAAAGATTTTGGAATCTAAAGATCTTAGAATCTAGGGATTTTGGGATCTATGAATTATGAGATCTAAGGATTGTGGGATATAGGAATTTTTGAATCTATCAATTTTGGAATCCATCTTGCAATTTGAGAGTGCTAAAATTTGCGAAATTTGCAAATTATTATGTTTGCATATGAGAAAGTCTACATTGTACCTAAATGTACGTTCTACTGTAATCAACACTTAAACAATAAAATTCCCTAATCAGTCTACAAATACACATCCAAAAAATGTCACTATATCAAGTGACTCTCTCTATATTACATGTCCCACTTTCTTCCACAGCTAAATATACATGAAATCATATGTGAAACCATCGATAAAAGAATAATATAAAATTGATGTAAAACGATATATGCAATATGTTTTGATATAATGATACAATGATCGTTCAGAAATCACCAGTTTCGGATGCTACCAATCCCCCATATAGTCACACCCCGTTGAAATCTAGATACTCGGTCACGGATTACCAGCAGCGAAACGTAACATCGTGTACACGTTATCGCGAATAATACCAGCCCGTTTGTCATCGGGTTAAATCAATCTTCGTTAATTAATCGCCGACAGTTCGGACGGTGAATGATTACAAAACGTTGGCGAACTAGAGATGGGACACTGTACAGGTGACACGACAAAGACGAGATATTACGCTCGAAAATGTTGGTATTGTTTCAGAAACAGCTCGAAAACGAACGTAGAATGAAAACGTATTCAACGAGAACTGAGTTGCCAGATGGAAAGCATTAACACGTTCTCACGCTAACTAATCGTCAAAAATGATACTCGAATGCTGGGAAACGTTTCTGACGCTCTGTTACGGTATCCGGTTTGCGGAGACCATAAATTTGTTTGGCTACCTGCAACCTTTAATGAGGATTATATCATGCGACGGAGAAAGGAAATGCTTCTATCGTTATGGCCTGGTAAATAGTTTAATAGCAGATTATATTACGGTAAAATCTGTTATGCGAACGGTACAATAGCAAAACATAATACAACCGAATAAGTGGATTTGATTTTGTTGATTCAAATATTTTAAACAGGCACTTAGTTCAGCACCTAGAATTAAAAACTTCGCAAAGTACCGCTATAAAATTGAAAAATTGAAACACAGAATAATTTCTCAAACAAAAATTTTCTAACCAAAAGATTCCCCATCACTAGTTTCCAAATAACGTCCCCCATCCCAAATATCCCCATCAAACACACCCAATAAAAAATGTAGCCGCAGAAGTTCCCGCAGCTTTCTCAATTAAGAAAAATCAACACGTAAGTAAAAGAACGGCAATCTCGCGGTTGCGGCAACAAATTTGAACGCGGCGTTTCCCGCTGGAAATTGTTCGTAAAGAACGTTTGAAAACGAATGAATATCACTAGGTAAAGTTTCTTCCGCTCGAACGAGCGTTCAAAAGCGAAACCAGACGCTGCGTTTGGAATGGGGAAAACGCGGAAGAAGTCGGTGTTTTGATTACGGTGACAATTTCACGGCGGCATAAAAGTTTCAATGTTTAGCCGGGCTCCGTTGGTTTAATTTTAATAAAAGCGAACGAGCGAAACTGGAAGTTTTTACCGAGCCAACCTTTCGCGGTCGGGGGAGGGAAAAAAAGAAGCACGATTGCCGGAACTTTTCACTACGGGACCTTTTCCTGGCTGGATATTTATTCGAAGTTCGAGGAGAGGATGCAACGAGGCTGCTTGCAGACCTCGAGGAATCGGGAAATTGGCGAAAGCTTTGAACCCAAGAACTTCGCGTCAACAGGTTCATTTCATTCCGGGCACGTAAAAAATTCTTGGTACATGTATGGAAAAGAGCATTTCGACATTGAAAGATTGTTAGGGCTAACATTAGGATATGGGGTTGGTTCCACTTAAAATATAGAAAGTGACTGATATCTCCAAACATGACAAGAAAACAAAAATTTGTTGTAACATATGAGCTCTGAAACATTCAACCTTGAGACATTTGACACATCTTTAAAAACAATAAAAATACTTGAGGTGTGTTAGGTGGCCCTGTATACAACGTGGTATACTGAACTTGATGCTAAGAATTAAAGTAGAATGTAACTCTTGTAAACAACGATCATGAAACAAGTGCGAAACTGCATGAGAGACCAAACAGAAACGTAACAGGAGGCGTTGAATTACGCAAGAGAGAAACAGACTTCTCCGTCCACGATTAACCTTTAGTGTCGGTTCTCCCTTGAAAATCGATAATATATGTATAAATAACTAACTCCGATTAGAGTTGTCTATTGTCCTCTAAAAGGATCAAGCCAGAGGAGGATTAATGTCATAAATTGGACCAATATTCTGAGCAGTAGGTGACAATGTACACCTATAATGTGACCACTTCAAGTGACATCCTAAAGGTTTCAGAGTTAATTAAAAGATAGCAGTGCAAAAGGTAGCACATGCAGAAAGGTTCTTTGGTCTCGTTGGTGGTCAAAGAGGGGCACATGGTCGTTGCAAGAGGATCACGAGATGCCATTGGCCCGTCGAGACGACCGTTAAAAGATACGCTCGTATCCTTCTACGGCGGGATGTACACGCCAAGCGGACGATTTACGGGCAATAAAGTAGCAATAACGATGGCTACATTGGTGTCGCGAGAGGGTATGGTTGCTGCATTGTCCGCCCGCGACATCCAAACGGATCTTCTGCATGCCCACAGCGAGCACAGCTTCTTCCCCTTCGGGGACAATGCGTTTTATGCCGCGGGGGATGCCCGGGCTTTTCCGTACAGGTGTTTACGTCCGAGTTTATGGCTGGACGGCACGCCAACATCGGACGAGTTACACGTTTGTCGGGATAATTTTTATGGCGGACACCAGATGCCCCGGGGAATCTGCTGCGGACGAGATGGCCCGTTCGCGTCCGATTCACATGGGGGTGGAAACGTCGAGACGCTGCGTGTGCGTCTTGATATGGTGAAAATCCATTACATAGAAATTAAGTTGTATCGGAGATATATTTTAGTTCGAGTATACTCATTTTTTTACTCTTAGCTCTTCAAATTTTAGTCTTTTCAAGATTCAGGTTTTTCAGGCTGAGAATTTTCTAATATTTTTAATTTCGAGGTTTCAGGTTTTTCAATTTGACATTTTTTAAGATTGTGAATGTTTAGTTTTGGGAAGGTTAAGTCGTCCAATATTCAAGGTTGCAAATTTTTTAACATTTGGTTTACAAGTTTTCTAACATTCGGTTATTCAGTTGTCAATTTTGCGAAATATAGTGCAAGCTTGTAAATTTTCCAGTTTTCCAAATTTCTAATCTTTAGTTCTTCAAGGATGTACATTTTTGAGTATTTAAGTTTCAGAAGACTTTTGCAACATTCAATTTTCCAAGCTTCAAAGTTGTCGAACATTTAGTTATACAAAGTTGTTAATTTTGCAAAATATGGTACTCGAGATTTCAAATTTTTTAATATACGCATACAAATATACAAATTCGTATAATACGAAATCGTCAAACATTGAAAAGTAGAAATATAAAAGTGTAAAAATGAAAAATGTCTAAAGTTAGAAAAATTTGTCTTTCTACACCGTTGTTTTTCAGCAACACCGTCTAAAGAAATTTCCCGACGTTTTGTTCTCCTCAGGGATCAAAAGAGCAACATGTTTCACGACCGCAAGTACCGTCGGTTTATGATGCTGTGTCATAAAACAAGTCGCCAGACAACAGGTCCCTTTTGTGTGTTCAATAAATGCGACTGCATCAGATACAAACCATTGGGATCCTTGTACAAATGCTCGTATTTTCGGACTTTTACAACGACCATACTGTACCTCGTAAAAAATATAATACTTACATTTATTTAAACGTGATACCGCAAAAATTTACCAGCTTCCTGAATTAAACACTGAAATTTTATAAACAAAACTTTCGTTCACTATACATTTGATAAATATTCAGATGTTTTTATATTTTTATGGTACTGGTATATTTTGGAGTTGTAAAATGAAATATGACCAAATATGAAATAAGTGCAACAAGTGTATAACAAAATGTTTGTTATTACTATTGCATTATATTTATTACTAGTTGAAGAGTAATAATATTTTTCGAAGAACGTTTATTTAATTTCAAGAATAATTTTTACTATTTATTATAAGGAACATTTTACATGATACATAAAAGAGTACGTAAAGAATGAATTTGATACATATGAGTATAATATACATCATTTATAGTGCATTTTTAAACCATGATAGCAAAGAATGAAATTATTAAAAATATGAAATAAAACTGTTGAAAATATAAATACTCTGACTTTCTATAATTAATCCTTTCTTAGAATTAGATTAATTTTATTGAACATAGATGTACAAAGTACTACATAATTCAAAATCCCACTTTCAATTAAAATACAGTCTTTTCACTTTCAAGGACCACACTTCTAGATCTAAAATTTTTAAAAACTATATTTCGTACAAGAATAGCAAATAGCAACCATATTCAGGAAGAAAATAAACGTATGAAGAATGAACATATGGAGAATCTATATGTAGGACAAAGAACGTAACGAGAAATCACATACGATAATTACGCGACGAAAGTCTTCGTTAATGGTCCCGTTAGATGGTCCTTCGTAAACACTAATCTGGTGAAAAAGCCGAGTTTCGACCGTGCAACAATTCACGGAAGTTGGTATGAGGGAACAAACGAGGCAAGGATGCAGAGAACGGGTTAACTAGCGCGTATTTAAGAGCACAGAGAGGTTTCCCGTGGGACAGAAGTTGCATCGTATCGCAATGACGATAGTCGAAACACTGTTGAACCGTTTCTCCTTGTCCCGTGACGGTAATGGCCCCAGTCGGAATAGTTACAGAAAAATGGCCCCGCCGACTAAACTTAAACAAACGTTGCACCGCGGATAAAACGATTTATTATCGGCCCGCGACCGGATAACGTTATCCATTCGTTCCGATTATTCGCTCTTTTTGAGAGTCCTTGAACGAAAAAGGTGTCGTCGTTCGAGAGGAAAAGGTTGATGGTACGATTTTAATTTTACGAGGGACCATGGAAAGTTGGGACGCTTTATTATTATTTTACCGGATAAGAGTATTAAGGATCAGTCAGGCAAATGGGGTAGTTTCCTCAGACCCTGCGGTTATAGGGGTTCTCCAACTTTCAAATCTTCACAAGCTCTCCAATTTTTTTACTTGCAAAGTTTTTAATTTGTGAAGTTTTAGAATTATAGATTGTCAAGATATACATGCATAGATGTATAAAACAAATATATTTAAAATACAGACATAAAATGCATGTCTTTAAGTTGTAAAAAATTTTACTCGTGAAAGAATAAAGCATATGAGTAAAATTTTTTAATACATTCAAATAATTAAAACTGTAATTTTTGCAGGATAACATTAACAATAATTAATGTAAGCGACCATCTGCTTCTCCCAACATTATTTCTCCCTAAGTCTCATTTCATACTAATAGTTTCATACTATTTCCATTAGGGTGCACCCTTAACATATACCATACTAGCTTATATTTAGACACCGAGTGTTCCAATAATTTTTCACTATTTCTAAACTACTATTTCTAAAGGCATCGGCGATCTGGTAAAATCCTGGTGACGATCGAAGTTTATCCCTACGATTATTTTAACCTGGGCGGCAGTCAGGTTTAAAGCCACGCATTACGTCTTAATTACGTCCGTGTCGTCGGCTACGAATCCTGGAACTCGAAGTCTGCAGCTGGAGGAACCCGGTTGAAAAGAATGTGCGCGGATTAAGCGGGGTGAACGTGACTTAAATCCATTGTAACCCCTCGGAACGCTGGTATCGTTTGTAACAGTCGGTGGTGCAGTTATACGAGGGTCGAAATAGAGACAACGGTAGCATAGGTGAGAACCAAGGTAACAAAAGTGAGAGAGGAAGGAGATAGAGTGAAAGAAGGATATACAGAGGAGATAGAGAGAAGGAGATAGAGATAGTGAAAGAAGGATATAAGGGAGAGATACAGGAAGAGAAAGAGAAAGAGGGGGTAGAGAGAGAGTGAAGGAAGGATGTAGGGAGAAAGAGAGATACAGGAAGAGGAAAAGTAGGAGAGTAGAGAGAGAGTGAAAGGAAGATATAGAGAGGAGAGAGACAGAAGGAGACAGAAAGAGAAAAAGAATAATATATACAATAGAAAGAGAGGGTGAAAGAAGAATGTAGAGATAAAAAGAGAGGGAGAGAAAATGAAGAAAGGATACAGAGAGAGAGAAAGAGCATGAAAGGAGACAAAAAGAGAGAGAAGGTATTTGAAGAAGGAAGGATTTTAGAACAAAATAGAGAAGCGGAACAGAGCTTTGGTGAGATAAGAGACAAAATTTGACCTGGTAAGGAGAGACAGTGAAACCGTTTGGGGAAATAAAAGGGACAAGATGTAGCGGGAATAGGAGCGAATGAGGTGGAACGAAATAAAAAGATACAGTAAGAGAATTGTGAACTGAAGGGTAAATCATGTGTGGAGCTCATGTGGAAGGAAAAGAAGGAGAAAATGAAAGGTAATGTTATTAAGAGAGATAACGGGTATGTGTATAGGAGAGAGGATTCTGTGGAGAAAATGGCGATTTAGAGGAAGAGGTATCACTTGTTGATTTCTGATGGGTAGAGTTTCGAATTTGATAATTTGCTAATTTGGAAATTTGGAAATTTAGAATTGTGTGCTTTCAGAATTTGGTTATTTGATGGGGCGTTTAGAGATTTGGGAAATTGACAATATGGAAATTTAGAGAAATGGGAACTTGGGAAATTTGGGGAATTGGTAATTTGTGGTATGTGGAATTTGGAAAATTGGGAACTTGGAGAAATGGGAATGGGGGAAATAAGAATTTGGGGAATTGGAAATTTGGGGTATGTGGAATTTGGGGAATTGGAAATTTGGAGAAATGGAAATTGGGGAAATGGGAATTGGGGAAATGGGAATTGGAGAAATGGGAATTGGGGAAATGGGAATTGGGGAAATGGGAATTGGGGAAATGGGAATTGGGGAAATGGGAATTGGGGAAATGGGAATTGGGGAAATAGAAATTTGGGGAATTGGGAATTTGGAGAAATGGGAATTGTGGAAATGGGAATTGGGGAAATGGGAATTGGGGAAATGGGAATCGGGGAAATGGGAATTGGGGAAATGGGAATTAGGGAAATAGAAATTTGGGGTATGTGGAATTTGGGGAATTGGGAATTTGGAGAAATGGGAATTGGGGAAATGGGAATTGGGGAAATAGAAATTTGGGGTACGTGGAATTTGGAGAAATGGGAATTGGGGAAATGGGGAAATGGAAATTGGGGAAATTGAAAATTTAGGGTATGTGGAATTCGGGAAATTGGAAATTTGGAGAAATGGGAATTGGGGAATTAAGAATTTAGGAAACTGAGGATTTCGAAAATTCAGGATTTGGAAATTTGTGAATGTGTAAACTTGGAACTATTGAATCCAGTTTAAAAATGTGAAGATCTAACAATTTATGGATTAAGAAATTTGAGAGCATAAAAATCAACAAAATTGACAAATGTGACTAATGACTCAGCACCTAACCTCAAATTAATCTACCCGCCTGAACCAAATCTAATAACCCACTGTTCTACTACTCCTCTCATCCACATAAAATCCAAATTAACATACGTACTTAAACCTGTACCTATTAACTAAATTCAGATTACAATTGATATCAGTAAACTTGTACTGTAACTTCGTTGTTCACTAAGCACATACTTTCAAAGTTCGAGCGTAACATGTACACAAGCTCATTAGTATCGAATGTTATCTAATCTTAACTGGAGGTAACGTGCGCAACATATCCATTGTAGCATCATATTATCGTCTAAATCGGCTATTTTATCTGGCAAACGTCTTTCGCCACGTCTCATTTGCGTGTTGCCACGATCAAGCTATCAGCTTAACGCCTCGATGCATTTGAATCGCTCGATGAGAATGCTGGGCTCATCCTCGAGATGCTAATCCACGGGCGCTGTGTTTTAAAATGAAACGAGAATCCGTCGTCGGCTATCGAAACGCGAGAAAATCGAGCGGGGTTCCTTTAAATTCGACACAGGCGGATGGGAGGGATTCCTTGAATATTTAATAAGCGATACAGGTTCTACTTTTCGGTAGGAAAGGGAAGATAAAGGTGAAACGGGCTATGAAGAATGATAAGATATCTTTTATGCAATGAGAATATTTCTACCTTTTGGAGCATTCGTGTGAACAGATGTAATTGTGGAGTGGAAATATTTCTGGAATTCTCTACAATTTATCTGCTGAAAGTTCTTAAATTTTATCGGGTAATCTTGTCTGTAGGGTGCGATAGATGAGTATTATTTTTATTGTTGGTGGTATATGAATGGATCATTCAAGTAATCATTTTGACACGTAGAAAATCTATGTCTAGTAATTATATTGATGTAACTCTGACAATTAATTAATAATTAATACAAATTATAACAAATTCAAATACTCAATTTTTTATAATTAGTGCTGCACTATTTGAAAATTAGAGAAATGGGAACTTGGGAAATTGAAGAATTGGAAATTTGGGAAGTTCGGAATTCGGGGAATTGGGAATTTGGGAAATTGGAAATTTGGAGAAATGGGAATTGGGGAAACGAGAATTTGGGAAATTGGAAATTTGGGGAATTGGAAATTTGGAAAAATGGAAATTGGGGAAATCGGAATTCGGGAAATTGGAAATTTGGAGAAATGGAAATTGGGGAAATGGGAATGGGGGAAATGAGAATTTGGGAAATTGGAAATTTGGGGTATGTGGAATTTGGGGAATTGGAAATTTGGGGTATGTGGAATTTGGGGAATTGGAAATTTGGAAAAATGGAAATTGGGGAAATGGGAATTGGGGAAATAGGAATTGGGGAAATGGGAATTGGGGAAATGGGAATTGGGGAAATGGGAATTGGAAAAATGGAAATTGGGGAAATGGGAATTCGGGAAATTGGAAATTGGAGAAATGGGAATTGGGGAAATGGGAATTGGGGAAATAGAAATTGGGGAAATGGGAATTTGGGAAATTGGTAATTTCGGGTATGTGGAATTTGGGGAATTGGGAATTTGAAGAATTAGGAATTTGGAGAAATGGGAATTTGGGAATTTGGAAATTTGGGGTATGTGGAACTTGGGGAACTTGGAATTTGGATAAATGGGAATTGGGGAAGTGGGAATTTGAGAAATGGGAATTGAGGGTTGCACTAAATTACTACATTATAATCTTTCATAATATTAAAAATACTAAAATATTCCTTTCTTCTATTTATGATTCACGTGTTTAATTTTAATTATACTTGTAACACCAGCAACTACCATTACACTAAATTTAATTTCATTTTAATTTTGCGGTGTAATAAAAAATTCATGAATGCTATCAACCCCTGAAACTATATTAAAGTATAAAATATGAAGCTGAAGTGACACATACACAAGTAATTTAAAAAGTGAGTCTTTAAGATTTAACAAAATTTGTATTATCGTATACGTTTATCAAGTTGCAATATTTGTATCTCGAACAAAGTGTTTGATTTCGATTGGCTGTACGTGTAACATCGTTGATGCATTCTGTTTAACAGTTTGCTTGGATAAAACATCCCTTTCGCCCTCGTATATCGAGCGTGTTAATTAGCTGCTTTAGTTCGCTGTTTGGTGTATACGGAATAATTTTATTTTCACGGGGTTGATTGAAACCAGACGACTTTGTAACGCGAGTTACGTTTATCTTGACGACCTGTTTTCATTGATTACACAATTCTTTGGAATTGGACGATGATCAAGGTTCATTGTGATTAAAATACTATTATAAATATTGATTACCTTTTGAACATTACTTTTGATTATTTCAGTCTTTTACAGTAATAAACTTGCATTTTTTGTAATACTAAAATTTCATATTAGATATTCATATTAGTGTTAAGACTTCGTTCTACAGTGTTGTAAATGTGTTATGAAATTTTTGATTTTATTAAATACAAACGAGGTACACATATTTTTATTTGTAAATGTAATTTTTTTCACACAACGTTGCAAAGGACGTTACAAAATAATGTAACGAATCTAGTTAATTCCTCAAAAATAAATTACTGAATTCCCAACAACTAGTTTTAATTTAATTTGAAAAAATCATGTAACAAAAGAGGTTAGGTTGTCACAATAAAAATAATGTGTTGTAAGACACATAAAAATAAATATATAAAATATTTACTTAATTTCTTTTGCTATAAGTTTTAGATTCTTAAAATAATACCAACAGAAATTAAATGTTACGTTTCCTGTGTTAAAGTTACATTCTGAAGAGGTAATTTTTAAAATAGAGTCAACACAGGTAAATGTAAAGAAGTATTTATGCACGAATATACATGTATTCATATTTGGTGAACTACTTAGTAGTAGTTAGTAACAGCTATTATGAACTGTTAAGCAATTACCATAATTCAGTGAAATTGTACACTGCACTTGTATAGAAAACCAGAACTTTCAACAAGCAGTCGTGGCCGAGTGGTTAAGGCGTCTGACTAGAAATCAGATTCCCTCTGGGAGCGTAGGTTCGAGTCCTACCGACTGCGAAAATTGTGGATTCATTTTTTTTCTTTTATTTTTAACAAGAAACAATGTATACATCACCCATATTCATTACAATAATATCCACAAAAATTTTTTATTATAACTTTGTATCTATAACATACTTCTGCATCAAATATACACAGTCTTATAATAAATTGTTGAAAATCAATAATTGTTTAAGAAATTAATTTGTTACTTACAGAAATAATTAATATTAATATCTTATTTCTGAAAATTGTTTCGCGAATGTATACAACAATTCACGTTCAGTTCTAGGAACCTTATATTTAATTTTCAAACTTTATAATTTACAAATTTCATATTGAATTTACAAGCTTCTATTTAATTTATGAACTCTGTATTTAATTAACAAATTCATATTAAATTTACCAATTCATATTTAATTCTCAAACTTCGTAATTAATTTATAAACTGCATGTTAAATGTACAAACTTGAATTTATTTTTACCTATTCACAATTTTCCAACAAACAATTCAAATTAATTGTTTATAATAAATATTATTAAAAACAGTTGCTCATGGAAATGTATCGATTATGGTGTTGTATAAGTATTTCTTTAATCAGCGTTTTTTCTGCTCATTTACATATTCACTGCAAAAGAAGAGCTGCACCGATGCGCAGAAATGAAAATTTGAATTTTTAATTCAAAACAGGAACCAGCAGATTCCCCAGGAGGAGTGGAAAAGTAAATCAAGTTTTCACAAAAATTCGAGAAATGAAAGCTGCAAAATTGAAGCAAGAATTTGTTCTCTAAAGAAGATAAAATAAATAAATTATTATTCTACTTATAAGGAAACTAATTCTACTGTAAATATAAACCTGAAAAACTACACAAACAGCTCTACAAAATACTACCTACTTTAGCTTATACTAAAAACGAATTATATTAAAAAATAGAACAACGATATTATAAAAAAATCTCAAAACATTTGTTACAGACATAATATACTAAAATATTTAATAAAATTACACTGTATATAACAGTGTATAATAAAATACCGAAATGTTATAAAAATAACACAACACAATTTATTTTACAATCGTATATTATTTACAAATTTCTACATTTATAACTTTGAGTATTATTTATAAATAATAAATACTTATCTAATTGTTATATATTTAATTTTGAAATAATTTTTTGTAGTGGCCACTCAGAAAGCTCCACTCCCGTCTCTCCCATACTGAGTACAGGAGATGAACGATCATCGATGACTGAGAATCCGAACAAAGTCGGTTTCTCGAGTCTTCCTCACGCTCAGGGAATGTAGCTATGTCTCCTCATCGTGGTTGCTACAGGCTACTAGATAGAACCTAGAGAGAGACTAACTTACTACAGAAATGATCCTGTGAAGTATAGTCTTAAATTTCAAGCCATCGCGAGGTGGTATATATACCTAACGCCGCACGATATCTTCTGCGAGTACGTCTTTAAACTTGTAGCCACCTATGACTAGAAACTTAAACTACATCTTCGATACTGATGTGTTACGTATTACTGATGTCTACCCACGATCAAAGTAAAAGAATCTCCATCTTTAAATTTGTTGGTACGTAAATATATTTGAAAGACTGCTGTACTAAAATTGATATTAATATTGATAAGTTGATGAAATATTTCTATTTTATTTAATAAAAATACTGTTCATTATTTATGAGTCGTTAAAATATTAAAAATATTGTATAACATTTATAATATTAAAATATGATTTCATAATATATGGCAATTTTTACCAATTTAAATACTTATAGAAAATAAAATAAAATGAAATTGTAAAATGTCAGTGTACTATTTAAAACGAGTAATTTTTCATTAACGAATATCGATTTTTTACCTCCTTCCTAGAATTTAATTAAAAAACGTACAACAATTCGTGAAACTATAATTTCTTATTGTTAAAGCCGTTAAATTGAAACGTTTCAACGATAAACTTCATTCCGGACGAATATTGGTCTTTGAACGTAAAAAGATGAGAAACGAAACGCGGTTGAAAAGCGTTGCAGCGAAAAGTTGCATCGGTTTTTAATTAAAAGTACGAATCTGTACACTTACAGTTTAACAATTAATTAACTGTTCTCCCCTTCTATTACTGGCAGCTGCCTTGGCGGAAAAATTTATACGCAAACTTTCTGTTATCATTATCCACGTAACCTGTATCCGGAACAACGGAAGTTCAACGATCATGCGGTTAATTTTGTTGCATCCCACGCGTACAACTAAACTGAAGTAAACAATTCATCAGGAACACCGGCACGATGGAATTTATTGAAGCAGTTGCGGAGAATACACGGGGAATACGAAATTCAATTGGAATTTCTGAAATTATTTACCAAGAATTTTTACGGATATAATTCAGCGAATTGATGACAATGAATATGGGAGAAAAATTCAGTTTCAGGGAAATTTATTTCAGTGTCGTTTCATTGACGTATTTTTCCAGCATAAACATTCAATTTTTAAATTTTGGAGTATTTCTTTGAATCTCCGAATTGCAAATTTTTAAGTTTGTAGTTCTCTAAATTCCCATATTCTAAATCCCCGATTTCTAAATTTTTACTTTGTTAAATCAAGAAAACTCCAATTTTCAAATTTCTAAATTCCTAAATTCTAAATTGCTAAATTTCCTAGTTTCTACTTTTCTAGATCCCCAAATTCCAAATTACTAAATTTCCTAGTTCCTACTTTTCTAGATCTCCCAATTCCAAATTAATAAATTTCCAAATTTCTAATTCTCCAAATTTCCATATTCTCTAAATACCTAATTTCTGAATTTCTAATTCACTAAATCCCAAAATTTTTAAAACTCCAAATCCCTAAATCTCCAAACCTCTAAATTCCTAAATTCCTAAATTCCTAAATCCCTAAGTTCCTAAATTCCAAAATTCGTAAATTCGTAAATCCTTAAATTCCTAAATCTCTAAATCTCTTTATTCCAAAATCCCTAAATCCCTAAATTCCTAAATTCCTAAATTCCTAAATTCCTAAATTCCTAAATTCCTAAATTCCTAAATTCCTAAATTCCTAAATTCCTAAGTTCCTAAATGCCACATTCCGAAATTTGTAAATCCCCAAAACTCCAAATCCCCAAATCCCTAAATCCCTAAAACCCCAACTCCAAATTCTCACCTCTTAACCCCCAAAATTTCAAAATTTTCCCTTTCTAAATCTCCAACCCTCTAAATTCCTAAACTTCTAACTCTCTAAATCCCTAAATACCCGCATCACCAAATTTCTCAGAATTTAAATTTCTGAAATTTGCATGTTCCTAAATTTTCTAAATTTCTAAAGCAATCAGAATCACGGTAGGTTAAAAAGAAAGGAAGGTACAAAACGAGAAGAGAAGGAAGGAAGATTCGTGGACGATGGACAAAGGAGGAACAAGGGTGCGATACAATGGGCGAATGTAGGTGCTCGTATGTAATGTATGCTCACATTGTTTACCGCCACCTTGGCGTGTTACTGTGGGCCATTGCGCACGGCAAACAACGTGTCCTGCACACGTGTCCACCCACCGTGTGGGTCGTTCGTGGACACCCACGTGTTCATCCGCGTTTCGACGACTGAAACGCGCCAACGAACCGCAGTCCCTTCGCTAATTTGCTGTTCTGTCATGCAAATCACGCTGACGAAAGAAAAGGAACCAGACGAACGTACTGTAACATCGTTAGAATCACGACCAGTTTTTTCTCTAGAAATATTCTAATTCTACTATTTCGGAGCGGTGTTAATTGTAGCTGGATGTTTGACAATTTAGGAACTCTAGTAATTTTGGGAAGCTAACATTTTTAGAAATACAAAATTTTACAAATTCTGGAAATTTAACAATTTGGTGTTTTAGAAGCAGTGGAAGTTAGGTACTTAACAGAGCAAAGTTTGGGGATTTAAAAATGTAGAAATTTGAAAATTTATTAATTTTTAACATTTTCTGTAATTTAAGCTTTGAAGTTTCTGAAAATTTTGGAGCCAGAAATTTAGAATTTTAGTACTTAGGAATTTGGAAATTTAGAAACTTTAAGATTTAGAAATGAAGGAACATGGAAATTTGGAAATCTGCAAATCTGTAAATCCAAGAATTCAGCAATTTGCCGATACTAAAATTAGTGAAATTACGAAATAGAAAACGTCGAAATTAAAAAGTATTGAAATTTACAAATTTGAGATGCAAAAAATTTCAATTTGCAGATATACAATTATAAAAATTTGATTTAAATGATTGATTAATTAAATGTTTCTGTCAATTTGAATTCTCGAATTGTGTCCAGTCCGAAACGTCTGCTAATTATTATATCGTGTCGCAAATTAGATCGATTTAATTGGTCTGTAACAAACGGCGTACTACGTCCAGTGAATATAATTGGTGCGATCATCAATTTATCAATGACATGTCTATCGATGTAACATCGTATCACTTTGCCCCTACAAGGTATTGAAACGTTGTATTATCAACTGATGGTAACACGATCGTAATAATCAAACGATGAATTGGACCATAAATAACAAATTTATATTCGAGTCGATTTTTAGCAAAATAAATTATAATAAACATCCAGAAATATATTATCAACAAACTTATCAATAAAAATGAACACCTATAACAATCTCTATAAATCGCGTCAGCAATATTAAGTGACGATTAAACGACGCGCGGAATCATTAGACTTCCCAATAAATGACTGTATCTAAATGAATTTGACTTCGGACGACTAGAGTTTATTTTGCTATGTACTTGATGTCTGAGTGTCTCTTCGATGTTTCACGTTTCACAAAAGCTCGGAGTGGGTACAATTTTTGTGACATTGCTGAGGGAAAACAGTTTCTAATTTTCTATTGGTTTAGCTAAAATTCGAGTGGAGATGGAAATACAAATGACTTGTGAAGTGGGTCTGGGTTTTCGCCAAAGCCGTAGCAAGTAATAAAACCAAGACCTCGACATGTATAGAAAACTGCAAACAAAAGACTCTACTGTTAAGGTTAAGGGTTCACAGGTGTGACTAACAATAAAAAATACTCGCTAGAATGTAATCACTTGGGTCTTATTGCTGCTACGAGTAATTGATTTGAAACTACAAATGTGAAGGAACAAAGAGCTGTTAAACTATTGTATCGCTGAAAACTTGTACTGAGGTCCTCTCGCTGCATTCTTCGACTTAACAGAATCATTCGTAGAAAATAATAAATACAAAAACGAATATTTAATGATTAATCGTTCTCTTTCTGTCAAACTATGACGATGGATTTAATAACGACAGTGAAACTGAAATTGCATATAATTAATATTGTGGAAGATTGAATTTTTAAAAAGTATCAACTAATTATTTTACAAACACATTTTCATTTCACCACTTCCCAAATGAAATGTAAAGATCCGCTTTTACTAAATTTGTCGTTTCTTCCATTTTCACTTTACGTTTCGCAATAATTCGTATCCGCGAATCTGCTACTTTTTAATTAATCCAGGACTTACTTTTGTTCAAACACAATTAAACTTCAACAAAGAATCTCCCATTTTCCCCTTATTTATTTTACATCAGCCTTAGTTGTTTGTTTTCAGGCTCTGTTTGAACAAGCGTTGTTAACAGCAACGTTTGTCGAACCTTTCCTAGCGTTTGCTTATCCATCTCTGCGCCTCGATTCCTGATTTTTGCACTGCTTCGGTTGTTTTCGTACAATTTTGTGTTTCGTTAGTTTCGTGGCTCATTAAATCACTGTAATGACCATTATTGTTATCATTTATAATTACTGATTTATTAGTTCCAAATTTTTCGGTTTAGAAATTTTAGGAATTTGGGAAAGTGGAAATTGGGAGATTTAGAATTTGGAAAATTTGGAAATTTGGGATTTGAGGATTTAGAAATTTGGAAAAGTTGGTAATTGAGAATTTAAGGAATTGGGAAATTGGAGATCTGAGAATTTGGGGATTTGGGATATTGGGGTTTGAGAATTGGGGCATTTGGAAAATTGGAAATTTAATATTAGGCCTTCTGAAAATTAGGGAGTAGGGAAATTGGAAAGTTGGGAATTTGGGGACTTATGGAATTGGGGAATTGGAAAATTGCGAATTTGAGAATTTGGGAATTTGACAAATTGGGGAATAGGGAAATTGGGAATTTGAGAATTTGGGAATTTGACAAATTGGGGTATAGGGAAATTGGGAATTTGAGAATTTGGGAATTTGACAAATTGGGGTATAGGGAAATTGGGAATTTGAGGACTTGGGTATTTGACAAATTGGGGTATAGGGAAATTGGGAATTTGAGGACTTGGGTATTTGACAAATTGGGGTATAGGGAAATTGGGAATTTGGTGATTTGACAAATTGGGGACTTAGGAAATTAAGATTCGAGAATTTTAAGATTTAGAAAGTTAAGGTTTAAGAATTCTGAGATGTGGGGAATAAAATGTTTGAGAATTTGGACGTCTGAAAATTTTTCAGAAATGAAAAATTTGAAATTTGAAATTTGAGAGTATATTTCAGAAATTTGCCAATTTGGAGATTTGAGAATATGAGAAATTGGCAATCTAAAAATTTTAGAAATTCGAAAATCATCTTACAATCAAAGTGTATCATTCTATCACCCCACATCCACCTATTTCCTTATATTTTTTTTTTAAATCATACAGTATCCAAATATGTATTACCAAACATCCCTTTCATCAATTCTCGAACCTTCAGCACCCACCATTCTGCAAATACTCGATTCTCCTCGGATTCAACCGTCATTCACAAATTGCCCAGCAACTGTAATTAAAATTGAAGATAATTTCTAGCAGCGAAGAGTTCAGGAAGTTGGTGAAAAACATTTCTACAGAAAGAGAATCTCAAGACTGCCTTCCGTTTCGGTCTACACAGTTTAACGAAGTGTAGTTCTTCATTTCACTGTTTTCTCTAACTCGAGACTTCTGTCGGAAAGATGGTGTACCGAAGTTTGAACAGCGAAACTTTACCGTTTCAACGGCAAGAAATTGTCTTGGCATTAATTACGCCGCTGCTTGTCGAACTATCTTGTATCCCAAATGAATTGGCTGCTCGGGTATACTTCCTCTATTGCAGAACACGCTGCGAACCTTTTTGCTTCAGTTTCGAACATGCTTGGATCCTATTACACTAATTCGAAGCAATATTTTGTCTTTCATCGATAAAAACCGAAGAATGCAACGAATACGAAAGGCAGAGCGAAAAAATTTGACCACGTAACAAGTTTTTAGGCGAAATTTATCTTTCAAGATAATTAACTTAATTAGTTTTGTTGAAGAATGCAATATTTGGTGAACATTGAACTTTTTCCGAATTCGGTGACTTGTATTAATTTTAAGTTGATTTTGTGACGGAAAATATATTTTTAAGTAATTTTGAAATTATCATATTTGTTATTTGTAATTTTGTAGCAAAAATTATTATATCTGTTATATGTATATAATTTTACAATAAGAAGAATCATATTAGTTGTACATAATGTTATAGTGGAAAGTATCATTTATTATATATAATTTTATAATAAAAATATTGTATTTATTATACATAATTTTTTAATGTAAAATAGTATATTTGTTATACGTAATTTTATAATACAAAAATTCCCAATTATTTTGTAATATATAACATGTCCATTTAAACCAATATATTACAAGTAAGTATTTGATTGACAAGTAGAATTAAATATTAATTAGAAATCTTAGTAAGTGGAATTAAAACTCAATTAAACATATTGACCAATTGCATTAAAAATTAATTAGAAATTTTTACATGTGAAATTAAAGAATAATTAGAAATTTTGACAATTAGAATTAAAAATCAATTAAAAATATTGACAAGTAGAATGAAAAAATAATTAGAAATTTTTACAAATGAAATTAATAATGAATTAGAAATATTTGCAAGTAGAATGAAAAATTAATTAGATATTTTAACAAGTAAAATTAAAGATCAATTAAAAATGTTTACAAGTAAAGTTAAAAGTCAGAAATTTCAATCTTGTAAAACCTTGTAAAACAGTACTATCCAGACTTCTACTTGTTCTTCGTATGAAAACCATCGAACTGTACAGAATAATAAATTATTATAATATATAATAATATATCATTATCATAATAAAAATAATTACAAATTATAATATATACGTAGAGGGATATACATGGGACGCTGTACGTCCAACACAGTGCAGGGGTTAATTAAAAAAGCTCCACACAGAAGCATTCTATTGACGTTGTTTCGTTACCTAAATCCAGCAAAACGCTTCGGGCGTAGATTCTATCGCGAATGATTTACTAACAATTTCAGCTAAGATAATGACCCCAGGACGAAGGAATACGCCGATAGCCAATTTCTTGGATACCCGATACGACGATGTACACGCACCGTACCAAGCAACCGTGCACCCCGAGTAATCTCGTTTTTATCGGGTCTCACAAAATCCTCCAATTAGCGCGCATAACATTATCGTAATTACAGTACCTAACCGTGGTAACCGTGGCATCGTCGACGGGGGTTAATATACTCCTCTTCCCTGTTCGATCAAATTACCGAACGTGGACTTTGATGTAACGTGAATGCGCAATTAAAAACTAGCGAACGGCGAGCAAATTTTTATGCGAAATTGCAAAGTTAAACACTTTATCACCTGTAATGGCGCGTCTGCGTGGATCGCGTCGATTGCCCCCACGATATTCGGGGGATGTGGACAAGTCTTTGTAAATAAAATAATTCGAAGAATCAGGACTTTAATATTTGATAAGGGACATTTCGTTAATCGGACATTTCTAAACTTTTTAAATTATCAATTAATCATGTTCTTAGATTTGTACACTTTTAAATTTTCAGATTTCATTTTTCTAGGTTTCTAAATTTTTTAACCTTTAAATTTCAGAGTTTATAACATTTTCAAGTTTTCACATTTCCAAATCTTAAATTTTCTAAATTTACAAAATCCCCAAGTCTCACATTGTGAAATTTCTAAATTTACAAAATCGTAGATTCCCAAATCCCCAGATCCCCAAGATTTTACATCTCTAAATTCCTAACGTTGTAAATCCCTAGATTACCAAAACCCTAGACCCCCAAATCCCTAGATTATCAAATCTCTAACACCCAAATCCCTAGATTGACAAGTCCCTAGACCCCCAAATCCCTAGATTACCAAATTACTGGACCCCAAAATCCCTAGATTACCACATTTCTAGGCCCTTAAATCCCTAGATTGCCAAATCTTTAGACCCCCAAATCCCTAGATTACCAAGTCTCTGGACCCCCAAATCCTTAGATCCCTAAATTCCTAAATTCCTAGATTATCAAGTTTCTAGACCCCTAAATACCTAGATTACCAAGTCTCTACACCCCCGAAACCTACATCTCCAAATCCTTATACCTCTTAATGTTTAATTACCCAAATTTCTATATCCCCAAATTCCTATAGCCCCAAATTCAAATGAAAAAATCCAAATCTCTAAATTTTCAAAATTTCTAAATCCCAACCTGGGGTCTTTCCTTTCAGTCTTAAGCAATGAAACGAAAACGTTAATACAAAACAGATCTGAATGTTAAGTAGAGCCATACTCCACCTTCGCTACAATAACGTCAGATTCATCATAAAGTGTATTAAATTCCCTCCCCATTGTCTTTTCGTAAACCTCATTATTATTTTGTTACGAAACTCAATTAACAGATCCATTCGCGAACGTCTCCGTTCGTGAAAAATACGGCAAATAAACTGCGAACAGTCCCGTGGAAACTAAGATTTAGCTCCGCGGAGCACAAAGGAGTTTCAATTAAGTGCGACGACGCGTCAGCTATTGTTTTGAAGCTTTTGCGACGGTCTGCGTGCGTATCGCTGGAAGCAAAGGATTAATTCAGATTCTGCACACTGTATCCGTACGGGAATAACTGTAAAACCGTGTTGCCAAGTACGATCCTTCTATTCACCGTGCGACGCCTTGTTATCGTAGTCTTATTACACCTTAAGCTGCTTGTCACTCCAGAACGATACGGGTGCAAGCTGCAAGTTTCTCTATGGCGGGGCTTGTTACGGGGGAAACGTGTATTCTTACCAAGTTTGCTAATGCAGTTTAGATTTATCGCTGGTGGAATCTCTGAGTCCTCGAATTGTCTCCGGCATAATGCGTGTTTAATTTGTTTTATTAACGAGGACTAATTCAATCTCCTTTACCAGAGTTCCTCATCATTCGCTGCCTCAACTACCAACCCGCTTGAATAGTTCACGTTTTACTCTTTCTGTGTCGAATCGTGATACATTGTTAACTCTTGCGAAATATGGTTAGAAATTTATTAGTTACATTAGCATATATTAAACTAGCATTTTATTTTTTTCTCATTTCTTAACATTTTGTAAATATCCTAACTCTACTTTTTTGTGATTTCTGTCTCAGACTTGATTAAATTACCTTAACATACTATTCTTCGTTTAGATACCATTGTTGCTAACAACGATCATGGTCAAAATGTCCTACTGTAAACTTGATGAGAACTTCAAACAACATGTGGAGATATATGTTTATTCGAAAGCAATTTCTGAACCGTACAGAAAAGCTTTCCGTCGATGGTTGTTTAACTTAACCGATAAGTTGGTAAGGAAGGTTAGCGTGCAACCGTTGTCCACGTGCTTCGCCTCGATGTGTGGAAGCAACTCGGACATAAATTCAGCCAGGTCAGAGGCGCAGATGCGAGTCATCGTCGTAGCGGCTTGGCCCACGACCAAAGCTGATCGCATTACAAAGTGGCCTGGTTAGAGTTAGAAGACCACTTTCTCGAGGATTTCATTATTTTTGAAAAAATGCCGTCGTCAGGCGACGTCGAGCACGGCGTCTTGAGAGTTTTATCGACGGAATCCTGAAATTCTTTCACAAAAACATTTCCTTCCTTTTTAATCCCTCATTTAGTCTCCTGCGGAGCATCTTCAAACTATTCTGTTTATTAAAATTTTATCCTACCTTTGGAAAAAGAAGGCCACTCTTTAATACCTGCATGGAAATATGCTTGGAAAATTCTTAATGCAATTTAATTATACGCCGAGGCAAAGTATATCGCGTAATTTGTGTAGCTACATTTGTGTATTTAAATGTGTTGAGTTGTACGTACATATATGTAAAATCATTTAGTAGAGTAAAATCATTCAGTAGAACAGACTTGAAATTACAATCAAAAAGACATGTCATTTGTAAATAAATAAGTATACTATTTGGCTAACTCTCTCAGATGTATTATTTGACTCCTTCAATATTTGCCTAACACCATACATGTATATGTATATAAACACTTCTGATTATAATGTGATAATTCGTTCTGTTCAACGACTTCACATTAATCGAAATCACTCTAAAAATACTGAAAAAGTAAGAAGCATTCAAGCAGATGTTATCGATTTTCCGAAAACATGGATGTGTTACTTATCGACGACGTTGCCTAAAATATGACATCGGTACCTCTATCTTCAGGCCACTTTTCTACGCTCCTTTTCACTTAGCAAAACGCGGCCCTATCGACAGGAATAATCACGAGGGCATAAGTATTCTCGAAAGTTCAATTTCCTGTCAGGTCGATCGGTGATTTATCGCTTAACGCTTGTACACGCGTGGATATTATTTACCACCCTCTCGATACCGTGCCGCCATCGCCCTTTCCCTCGCCCTAACCGATCCAGGGGAAATTCGTGTTCGTGGAAACGCTCCACACCCTGAGAAATAACCACCGAAAGCATTTGTTATTCATGAGATCCCCTTCGAACGGATCTTCTCTTCGCCTCGTTCGAGCTTCTGTCCGAACCACTCGCCGCCACTTCTTGGCTTCGACGATTTGTAAATCGACCCAGGATCGATTCGTCATTGAACGATTTTCAGTCGCACTCTGTTACGTTCATTTGTCTGTTCTTTTACATTGCTACTTTGACTAACTATGACAATTAACCTCCTCGGTATATCTGTTAAAGCATTGGTAAATCATCTGCAAACTCAATTCGTTAAATTTATTAAATTTAGCTCGTATACTCAATTCATTCAATCTCTTAGTTTGTGTACTTTTATTAAATTTAGCTTGTATACTCAATTCATTCAATCTAGTTTGTGTGCTCAATTTAATACATCTGTTAGTTTATATATTCAGTTCATTCAATCCCTTCATTCCTGCACAAAATCGCTGTTTCGATTATGAATTTAATTGAATATTCGACAATTTTTCAAATTTGGAAAATTCAGCAAGCTTCCAAAGCTGTTCTCCCAAACAGATCAATGAAAGTGCGATCTTCTGTAGTGATCCCTGACCAATCAATTGGTCGGCGACCGTGTCTACAACAAAGGAAACATAGTTGCACTCGAATGTACACGATTCGAGCATTTCGTAGCCCTTGGTCTCCTACTGCCCGTTTCACTTGAAATCTGTTGAAGGATTTGAAATAGAAAGCACGTGTAAAGAAGTAATTGTATTCAAAGTCAGTGGAAGAAATACATTCATAAATATCTTAGTGATGATCTGGAGAATTTGCAGTCCCCAAACCCTAATCACTAAGTGTACCGGTTAATAATTCTAAATTTTTTTGCTGAGAAAATTTAAATTTAGGGAAAAGGAAAAAATGCTTTATTGAAAGTATGTGCCATGACTATACATTCTCCACCTGCTCTTCAAATAGTGGATGTCCTCAAAAAATAAGCACAGTTCAGACTGTGAATACACCTTCGTGCAATGCAGCACAGAATTGAAGTATTATTAATCCGTATGTCAATGTACCATAAAAAAGAAAAGTTTTTCTGATATGGGGATTTTCACGAAGTACAATATCGATGGTTTAACAGGACCGTTGTACGTTCGAACGAGGACACGAATCGGAGAGAAAGGGTTCCATCCCGGGTTTCGCATAATGCTATCAGAAGGTGGCCATCCGGTGGTAAGAAGACAAGCTCGAAAGCAACAAGAAGGCTGGCTGTTGTTGGTGGGTTGATGAACGTGGCCGTTTATATCTACCGGCTGAAAGCAACGAACGAACGAACGGGCAGCAGCCGGTCGACGCCGAATTCCGCCGGTTTCCAATAATTTTATTTTTGCTTTTAATGCACGGTCCGCGATGAAATCGCGTATGGGTTGGCTGGCGGCGGTCGATGGCGCTTCTTGATACTAGATAAAACCGTGGTACGACCGGTCGTACGCTTTCGGCTCTGTTACACCACCGCCCTCTTCTCTCTCTTCTTCACCTTCGCCATCTTCTCTTTGTTCGGTGGACGCGCGTAACCGCGAGTCTGTACGCGTCCAAGATGCCATCAGCTGTTCGAACCAGCAAGATTGCCTTTTCGACGAGCTACACCGAAAGCATCGCTCGCTCCCTCTGATCTGGGGATATTTATTGCTACGCCCCTGAGGCTCGTTCAACTTCTTCTTACACCCTTCGATTTTTTGCTCTCGTTCTTACTCTTCCCTCTGCACCGACTGATTGATCTGGATTTCTTCCCGGGGATTCGGCTAACTTGTACCGGATCGTGTTTTTCGAGATTTTGCTTCTTTTATCGATGTACTTCCGGTAATTACCGATGGGAATTATCGAACGAATCTTCGCCAGACGGATGCAGCTGTGAAGACTGCTGATTTATTAGCTGATAAGGACTTCGTGCTACAAATCTGACAAGACTCAAAATTTACCCGAATCTCGAGCACCAGCGGTGTTAACATTCGGTGGAGAAGCAATTTTTATTTTGAGAAGGGATATACTCTTTTGTAGTCCGTGGGGACTTTCAGTAACATCTAGATGGACAGGTGTCAATTCTATCAATATTTGATAACTGAGGTTATTTTCATGAAGGACAATATAGCCCTCAACTTTCGGAAACTCACAATTTTCAGATTCTAAATTATCTCCCAGTTCATTCAAATTTGTACAATTTCCCTTTCCTAAATTTCGTCAATTGCAAATTCGAAGGTCTTTGACCTTCCCTAGTTGCTCAAATACCAAGTCCACAAGTACCTATTCACAATGAAAACAATAGCTAATTCATAATGAATCGTGAAAAGTAGTCTGATTATCTTTGCGTTACACAGGAGTCTGTGTAAAGTTTTTCGAACGGTGTCGTTAAAAAAGATTTGGAGGAAACACGGAGCGCGAGGAGTCGATTAGCTCGGCAACCTTTCAGCAATGCGGTTTTATCTGCGTAACGATATCTCAGGGACAGGTGAGGAGAGGGAAGTTGCTTGAGGGGTATCTCCATGCTCGTTGAATTGCAATGACGGTGGGTAGGTGAGACTCCAGGCTGTTCTTACAACGGTGCTCGCCGCATTCCCGGCGTGAGTAAATAATTCCCAGCGCCACGGAGAAAACGTGGCTCCATTATGGTGAACCCGACGCTATGGGGGCATGCACGCTCCTCGACAAGATGTCTCTTTCTGAAATACTTTCCAACATTTCGCTGATCGATAAACACGTGCTCGTTGCGCCTTTTCAAATCAATTTTACTATCTCTTAATTATTAACGATGTATACGCACATATTTACGTATGTATATGTATACACCGTCACATATGTATGCATACATATGTACATGTTCTTGAAAGCACTTTTAATCCGTGAAGATTTAAAGCGATCGAAATTTAGTTTTAATTTAATTTAATTTAATTCCAGTCAAATTTGACTTTAATTTAATTCTAAACCAATTTTAATTTTAATTTAATTCTAGTGTAATTTTAAGTTTAATTTAATTTTAACCGAATTGAATTTGAATTTAATCGAATTTAACTTTAATTGAATAGAATTTTAATTTAATACAGGTCTAGTTGCAATTTAATTTTGATTGAATTTAATACTAATTAAATTTAACTGAATTTCTGTTTAATTTAATTTTAACGTAGTTTAATTTAATTTAATTTGAACATAAAGAAGGCCCTAGAGCTCTACAAATAATAGAAATAAAATTTTATATTGTTTTCGAATATTATAATACAATTAATTATGTATTAATGTAATGTTGTTAAAGAAGACCTTATATCGAAGAATAGTAAATAGTTCTCCGAATAACATTATCTGTTTTCGTTTCAAGCATACTGTTGTTATTGCATGTTGGAATATTTCACTGAAAGTTGCTGAAATATTTTCACAAAGTAGGATGACCTATAAAAGACAAGAAAATAAAGGATCTTTGTTATCTACTGAAGTACTTAAGTACCATCCTTGTTTGTTCAATTTTTCATGGAACTTCCCAAGTATTGAATATTTTATACAGAATAAAAGCAGTCATGTTAAAATCATGAGTTCCCTTTGAACTCCCGAAAGGAAGTTCATATTTCCCAAATGTAAAATACACAGAATAAATCAATAAAATTGTAAAATATCTTCATGCAGCAACCATAACTGCAACTTCGGATATAAGTATATGTACTCGAGCCATAAATCAACAAAAGAGAAACAATATATTACAAAACAATCATATTCAATCATATACAAAATGCTACAGAAACTAAAAGAAATAAAAGTTACGAATAAAAAATAAGTCTACCTACAAAATATAATTTTGTATATTTGATCATTTTTAAAGTGTAAAGTAAATAGTCTCCATGTCCACCCTCTTTGCCAAAGTTTAAAAGCGCAACGCATAAAGAGACCCCCTTTTCTCAAAGAATTAAAAGTGGGTGCTACAGAGAGCCCAAGACGCTTTCTTTACAAAACATCCAAAGTGCTATGGAAGCACAAAGCCAATCCCTTTCACGCTATAAAACCAGCTGCTCAAAGGGCTAATTGAAGTTGAACTTGAACGGATTGAAGTGGACCTAAAAGGTTTTGCAAGGAATCTATGAAACTACGATCCGGTCTACTGACACTCTTAGGATATTAAAATCGACACGCTTTTGATCGATCAGTTACTAAAGACTTGTGTAATTTGAGACACTTCAGCGAAATGAGAACCCTGCTGATGGAAATAAATTCCTAAATTCCCAGTTCACTTTCCAAAATTCTCAAATTTCCAAATTCTCAATTTCCCAAATTCTCAATTTCCCAAATTCTCAAATTTCCAAATTCTCAAATTACCAAATTCCCAAATTCCCAAATTTCCAAATTTCCAAATTCTCAAATTTCCAAATTCTCAAATTTCCAAATTCTCAAATCCCCAAATTCTCAAATTTCCAAATTCTCAAATTTCCAAATTCTCAAATTTCCAAATTCTCAATTTCCCAAATTCTCAAATTTCCAAATTCTCAATTTCCCAAATTCTCAAATTTCCAAATTCCCAAATCCCCAAATTCTCAAATTTCCAAAGTCCCAAATTTCCAAATTCTCAAATTTCCAAATTCTCAAATTTCCAAATTCTCACTTTCCCAAATTCTCAAATTTCCAAATTCTCAAATTTCCAAATTCCCAAATTTCCAAATTTCCAAATTCTCAATTTCCCAAATTCTCAAATTTCCAAATTCTCAAATTCTCAAATTTCCAAATTCCCAAATTTCCAAATTCTCAATTTCCCAAATTCTCAAATTTCCAAACTCTCAAATCTCCAAATTCTCAAATTACCAAATTCTCAAATTTCCCAATTCTCAAATTTCCAAATTCTCACATTTCCAAATTCTCAATTTCCCAAATTTTCAAATTTCCAAATTCTCAAATCTCCAAATTCTCAAATTTCCAAATTCTCACTTTCCCAAATTCTCAAATTTCCATATTCTCAAATTTCCAAATTCCCAAATTTCCAAATTTCCAAATTCTCAAATTTCCAAATTCCCAAATTTCCAAATTCTCAATTTCCCAAATTCTCAAATTTCCAAACTCTCAAATCTCCAAATTCTCAAATTACCAAATTCTCAAATTTCCCAATTCTCAAATTTCCAAATTCTCACATTTCCAAATTCTCAATTTGCCAAATTTTCAAATTTCCAAATTCTCAAATCTCCAAATTCTCAAATTACCAAATTCTCAAATTTCCCAATTCTCACATTTCCAAATACTCTAATTTCTAAATACTGAATTTTCCAAATTTCCAAATTTCCAAATTCCCAAATTCTCAAATACCTAAATTCCCAAATTCGTAAGTTCCTAAGCTCTAGAATGCCCAAATTCCTAAATTTTAAATCCCTATACCCCTAATTCTCGAGTGTCCAAAATTTCCAAATTCCCAAACTTCGAATCTCTATACTCTAAATTCACAAATTCCCTAAATTTCCAAACTCTGACATTACCAAATTTCCAATATTTTCCAAAACCCCAAAATCTCAAAATTTCCCAAATTTTTTAACTTCCCAAATTCCCCAAATTTTTCAACTTCCCAAACGTCCCAAATCCTCCCGAATCCCGGAACGCAAAAAGTGCTCTAATCGACTCTGAACAAACTTCAGTATTCAAAACCCCGGCGACAAGGTACTTTCCGCAGAAGTACGTTCGTCTACGTCTATTTTCATTCCTGTGCACGACGATAATCCAGCAACTTTTTTCGAGGAACACTTTTAAGGTGTGCACAACCCCTTAAGGCATCCACGTTCAGCAGTTATCTTTCGCGCTGGTATACGATAGCGCGTGTTGCCGCGAGTGCAGAAGAACGGAGGAGGGAACGAAAAGTACGACGAGTCCTTTTTAAGAAGGATCTTAACTCTGGCCAACTGAAAGGGTCATCGTCAGATAGTGCTCGTTGCTCTTTGTCACCTGAAGGCTTCGTGATCGCGGAATAGCCACGGAGAGTCACGATAATATTATTTCGTCGCGGGATTCATCGTTGTCAACAAAGTGGAATCTCTGGTCGCCTCGCAATGCTCGTCGTGTTATCTCGTCGACGCCGTGTAACACGTCGGACTCTCGTAATTAGTCCTGTAATCGGCGTATTTTCTCAACGTCGCTGATAACACTCACCGACGATTACCGGCGTTTTAATACTCTCGTATTTCGCTCGACTTCGCATAATCTGATTCCTTTTTTTACTTTCGAAAAGTTTGTCGATAAAAATCTCGAGTTCGAATCACCACTTATTATCGTTGCAGATACCAGTTATTTCAACTTTTAAGTTTGACATAATTTATTATAGCTCAACTTTTAAGTTTGACATTTCACTTATAGCAATGTACTTGATATGAGCATCAAAATAGTTAACCACTTTAGGAGTTGCTTTAGGATTACTGTAAGAAATGATTTAATATTTTGGTGTAATTATATTCATTTTGAATCTGTAATAATTATACACATGTATCATAAAAGATTTTCTAAACGTCAACATGGTTAACTTCTTCAAGAATGATTTTAATGATGGTATAAAAAAAATGATTAAGTCTATGATGAATTTTATTCATTTTAAATCTGTGATAATTATACACGTATATCATAAAAGATTTTCTAAACGTCAACATGGTTAACTTCTTCAAGAATGATTTTAATGAAGGTATAAAAAAACTGATTAAGTCTATGATGAATTTTATTCATTTTAAATCTGTAATAATTATACACATATATCATAAAAGATTTTCTAAACGTCAACATGGTTAACTTATTCAAGAATGATTTTAACAAGGGTACAAAAAAAATAATTTAAGTCTATGATGAATTTTATTAATTTCAAATCAGTAATGTACAAATAAATTTTAAAAGAATAATATACAAAGTGGCATGTAGCTTTATTGAATCGATCTCAAGCGCCAACTGGTGGGTTTCCATGAGTAGCTCTGAAGAGGTAAGGAAAGTTTCAGTAGAAACAGATCGAGGCGACCGGCCGTTAAATTTAAATATCGTTTTCCCGCCAGTTACGATGCAATTTATCATCTCGTAAACAGAGGCGGAAGGAATTAGAGAAACAGATACGTATCCTCCGGTTTTCGTTCCTCGTTCAACGACGTTCCTTTTATCCTACCTCGGAGAGATTAATATTTTAGCCGGTTGAGTATCAGCCACAGCAACGAGTTAAGTCTCATTTCCAATAAATCGAGCCGGTTATATGGAACGGCCCACGGCGACGCCGGCGGATCCTGCAGAAAATATACCGTGGAAAATACGATCGAGCAAGTTCAAGTTGAAAAACTCGAGACCACGTCGAGGAAGTTCTTGAACAGAAATTTCGACGTTATGTACGAACTTCAAAGGAGCTCTTGTTCCCTTATCCCTTCTCGTTCCACTTCTACCGCTAGCCTTCCCTCCTTACGTTAGACTTTGTTGATCGTGAAAAGTTTACGTATTATTTACCCAGCGCCGTTCAATTTAGAAATACAAATTTACACAGACTGGCGCGGCTCTGATTGAGCGAATGTGACTTTTACTACGGAATTTTTATCGAATTTTTGCAGGGAACGAAATCGTTATTGCTTCGATGTTGCGGGTAGATGATAGCGTTCATACGCTTCTGGGAAATTTGGGAAATTTTTTGTTGGAATTTTGGGATTCGAGAATTTGGAGATTGGGGTGGTTAGGGAGTTTGGTAATTTGGGGTTTGGAATTTTGGAAAATTGGTAAATTGCAAATTTGGATATTTGGGGGTTGGAAATTTAGGAACTTAAGAGCTAAGAATTTGGGATTTCGGAACTTGAGGACTTGGAATTTTAGGAACTTGAGAGTTTGGGGATTTAACAATTTAGAAATATGGAAATTTGGAAATTTGAGAAATTTAGAAAATCTGGGAATAGGAATATGTAATTTGGGGAATTTGGTGATTTGGGGTTTGAATATTTGGAAAATTGGTAAATTGTAGATTTAGGGATTTGAGAACTTGAAAATCTGCAAATTTAGATATTTGCGGAGTTGGAAATATAGGAACTTAAGAACTCAACAATTTGGTTTTTGGGGACTTCAGAATTTGAGTACTTGGAAATTAAAAAATTTTGAGAAAATCCTAAATTTAAGAATCCGTAAGCTCACTGCAAACTGAGAAAATTGACCAAATTTAAAAATGTGAGTATGTAACTCACCCGAAACCTGAAAATGAATGTTGAATGAAGCGGTTATCCAGCCAATAAATTCTGACATCCAAAAAAGTCCTCTCATCCGAATAATCTTTCTTTGAAAATCAAGATTTCAAAACGCATGTACCACCCGCGCGATTCGAGGCGATTTTTCAGCTTTCGACGAACAACGCGATAAAATATTAAGACAGATACTCGCGGCAACGTAAAATACTCGTTAAAATACCGACGAAACAATTCATATTTTTTTTCTTTCGGGATATTACCGCACCGCGTATAACTCATCGACTGCCACCATTAATTACATCGTTTATCATTCTCGTTAAGTAGTAGTCGATGTGCGCGCGCGATGATGAACCGTGCCTTTCCTTAAGAAATCAATCTGCACGTACACCGGAAGAAATTAATCATCTTTGTGCTACGTATTCGTATGCGACTGCACAATGACCGGCCCTTGATATATATACATATTTCACCCTTTAAACGAGCATTCGGTTGGATTTTTTAATTCATCAGGTGCATTACCGATTCATATTTCAACGAGTGCACACCTCGCACCAGGTGAACGCGTTCATACGTTATACCGACACATTATTCGCCTGTTAACGAGATAACGTTTCTCATGCTTTAAACTGCGCCCATAAATTAATGATCTTCAACGGCCTTTCTATAGAAATCATTGTATGGTAAAACGCTGAACTCTTTGATCCCTTCGAGAGGCAGCTGCTATAAGGACACTGCAGGCAAGAATTACTCCTTTTATACACAAGATTATTAATTATCTTAACAATACTGCTGTATATTTGACTATTAAAGTACTTTTGTAACGACGTATACGTTTAGTAACTTCTGGTGGTGCGGCGATGAAGACACGTTTATTTTTAAATTGAAAATAAAAATAGTGAAGCATCAATTAACGTGTACAACCATTTATTGGCTTGTCAAAGTGAAAATAAATAAAAATAGTAAAACGTTAATTATAGAGCCATTTATTGTCTTGTCAAATTGAAAATAAATAGCAAAGCTTCAATTAACATATACAGCCATTTACTGTCTTGTCAAGTTAAAAATAAATAAAAATAGTAAAGCATCAACTAACATATACAAATATTTACTGTCTCAATAAAATATAACAAATATTTTGAAAAAAGCACGATAACAAAATTTTGTAATATAAAAGGTGAAATTATAAGACTTCCTTACTGTATGATAGTTGTGTTAAAATTTGTCTAAAAATAAAAATTGAACATCGAGGTAATTTTCAATATGATCTACCCAGAAATATAATGTTATCACACAGTTCAGTTAACACTTACACAGTTCGTGTGAAAAGAACACCTACGAGACGTGACTCAAACCTAACAGATTAATTCACGAGCCACAAGAAATCGAAGAACAGCACGCAGAAGTGTGGTGTGACAAGCAAACCACGTTTCTCGATCAGATTTGTTCTCGGAAATCGATTCCATTACACGAAGGCGTGATCTAGAAAAAGGCGGGCAACTAGTTAAAACTTTACCGAGAATGTGAGATTAGGTTGAGGTGGCGAAACTTTCTAATTTGATTAGGTTAATAGTTCGATCATGACTGTGTAATTGTATCTGCACATTCCTGTAACAATTGCATAAAAGAGAATATAACGAGGGCGAAGCTTGAAACCAATATGGCGTCCGGAGTAGCGTAAGTGTACTGCGCATGTCACGTAAATTGGCGCGGAGTTTAAATCATTGAAACGTTCTTTGTAAGAAAGAGTACATTGTTTTGAGACAATACATACAAGAAGGTATACATTCTTATGAAAGTATACGTTCTTTCTTTTATAAGTACTTTATTATAGATATTCGAGAACTATAAATATTTACAATTTCTGAATAATGTATACATAATTTGATGTAGATATAATTACAAATACATACTTGCTTTACGACTTATAAATATTCATTAGCTCTCTCTCAATTTCCACATGAAAAATATGATTGTCTTCAAATAAACAGAATGCATCAACATGAAAATGAATGCAACAGAAAAGCACCGTTGTTCACAAGTGTCTAATTAACTCATAAAGCAAGCCAGATGTTAATTACTAGTCCCGTGTCATTCGTGGAGACTGATGAACAACGATTAGGGTGAAATATCCGTGAAGTTGGCAGAACTGCCGGTTCGCCGAATGAAATAGCGACCGCTTAGTGAACCGCTAATTGCTGTTTGATCGGTGAAGTCTTGGTCTAAAGAGGATGAACCGGGGCAGATCGCTGTTTCGTTACTTTATCGAGCAAACCTAGGGCAGCTCCAACATCAGGGGTCAGATTATTAGAAGGGTCTTAACGTTCCATAATCTGGGTCATGGGTAGATGAACTTTCGATGGATTTGCCTAAGTGGCTATCGTTTCGTTGAAGATTAAGCTTGCTGGTCATCGATTGACTTAACGCGCTTATGAACGTTAGTCGAAGGGAAAGTTTGAGCGATTGAAAATTTATGGAAAGCTTACCAGGAACAATTTGTGCCTTCAACGAGATTGAAACTTTAAATTGGAACTATTATTTCTACATTACCTTTAAACTTTTCTGAGATCATCACAGATATCATTCCTACTTGTCACATGTCAAGCATCACTTGTCACATCAGTGATACCCATTATGTTAATATTGCGAAAATAATTTCACCGTATTCACTGCAATGAACAAAGAGAATTTCCATTAACAAAGTGTTAAATATGTTTAATACAGATTGCAACATTAAGGATTAGTTTAACAACGACAATGTTGTTGCAACGTATTTAACCACACGTTGTCGGGCATTTTTCTCTGGTAAAAAGAGGATCGTGCAACAAACGTTCAGCTAATCGCGCCGTATATCACCGTCCTGAACGTTTAATCCGGCCGTTTCTAACAGTTTATCTCTGATTTCCTTGGAGCGAAAGAAACTCCTTCTCGATGCAGCGTGATTACCCCGGAAATCCCCGTCCCTTCTCAAACTTTAAGAGCCTTCGGGCAACAGGATCGTCGTGCCGGAGCAAACACCAGTCGACGCCAGCCAGCAAAGCTGGATCCCGGATTTGCGATCTGGCTGCTGTTTCACGATGTTTAGACTGCTTAAGTCACTCGGGCACTAACACATATTTGGCCGTTAAGTATGAAACTTGACACACGGCGATACGTAAACGTCTACTTTCATTATCTCCCGACGACGTGGATCTAAAAATACGTGGACGGAGATCACTATCGGTTATCGATATACTTCGTTAATATTTAAGGACATAAGGAAAGGTTGAGTGGTGATTTAAGGACTTTATTTGGGGATTTGGAAATTTAACAATTTAGGAAGTTACAAATTTTTGAACGATCGAAATTTGGAGATTAATAATGTGAGATTTGGAAGTTGGGATTTGGGTTGTGGATGTAGGACTTTGGGAATTTGGGGAATTAGGGGTTTAAGGATTTGGAAATTTGGGAATCGAGCTATTTAGAGATTTATTTAGCTAGGGATTTGGTGATCTTGGGATTTGGGGATATAGGAGTTTGAGGCTATAGGGATTTGGGAATATATTGAACTTTGGGGATATGGGGATTTGGGAATAGAGAGATTTGGAAAGATGAGAATTTGGGGATTTACAGATTTGGGAATATAGGAATTTGGAAATATAGAGATTTGGAGATACTGGGATTTGGGGATCTAGGTATTTGCAAATGCAGGGCTTTGGAAATATAACAATTTGGAGGTTTAGGCATTTGTGAACATAAGGAATTGGTAATATTGAGATTTGTGAATATAGTACATGTTTCAGTGATTTCATAATATATGTATATAGGAATCTATCTATTTCTGATCTCATGATCTTTGGATCTAGGAACTGATTTTACAACTTGTTAACCTAGGTGTTACCAAGTATGAAGTTCTATAAAATTGGAGATCCACATATTTGAAGACTTGACATATGAATGTTCAAATTGCCAAACCCCCAAAAATCGAAAAACTGGTAGAAATTCTGTACCCTCGATCGATTAGTTCGATCGAATACCGTTACCACCACCAGAATGAACACGTTCAATCGTCCGGATACAGAGTCCTGTACCGATGAGATTTACAATCGATCGAGGTAAACAGGTAAGCTGTTATAATGTATGCCGAGAAACCGGTTCCCCCTCGTGTTACGTTGCTCCACGTAGCAGAAGTTGGTGCAACGGGTGATAATGCCGGGTATAAACGTACCCCTAATAGCATTCAATTACCCGCGGAACCGTCCACTTTTCCTATGACTTACGGCCCTGTTTCTTTATCGTTAATGCCGGATTAAGGACTCCGTGCGCCGAGAGGTACCGGTCGTGTTGTTTATGTCGTTGTTACCGATTCGATCGCGGAGCTGTTCGAGTTCTTATGCTGATCGAGATACTCGGGATAAGTGTGCCCCTTGTAGAAAAGGCTTATCACCTTTTTACACCGATGCAACGCTGAAGCATGATGCAATTACAGTAATACACACGCAGACAACTCTCGAGGATAAGCACTTGCATTAGCTGCGCGTTTTTGTCCTTAGGAGATATAGCTAGGCTCTTCTGGTTTGCGATATTTGTACTGTTTAACACGTTTTTATATCGCTAGGTCTTTGGATTTTTGTATCATGAAATATGTTATTACTGGATTCATTTATGACTAGGTTATATGATCCCATATAGCAGGAATTCTATATGACCTTCATACTTGTAAATTCTTATTATATCCCACAGTAAAAGAATCTAGGGAGATCTTCAGATTCTTGTATTTTAGAATCTCTATAGCTCCAAATCCTTATATCTCTAGGTTAACTTGTAACTTCCTATATCCCTAGATATCTATACGCCCAAACTTCTATATCCCTAGATATCTGTATTCCAAAATTTCTATATCCCCGAATCCCTACATATCCAAATTTCTATTTTCCTAGATTTCTATAATTCTAACGCCACAAATTTCTAAATCGCTATATCCCTAAGTTCTTATATTCTCAAATTCCTATATACCCAAATCCCTATATCCCTGAATCCCCATGTCCCAAAATTTCCATATTCCCAAATCCCTATATTCCCGAATTCCTATATCCACAAACACCTATATCTCCTAGACCCCCAAATCCCTAGGCCCTCAAATACCAAGATCCCGAAATCCCTAGACCCCCAAATCCCTAGATTCTCAAATTCCTAGATACCCAAGTCTCTAGATCCTGAAATGCCTAAATCTCCGGATTCCTAAATTATTAAATCTCTTAATTATAAAATCCCTATAACCCCAAATTCCAATATATTCCCAAATCCCTATATCCCTAAATCCGTATATCACCGAATCCTTATATCCCAAAGTACCTAAATCCCTAAATCCCCAAATACCTAAATTTCTAAAAAAATTAGTGCAATTTGAGTTGAAACGAAGAAAGAGGTATGGAATACACGTTTGCGATCAGATTACTGCAACTCGAGGTGGTAAATATTTTTTTCTTACTTTGATTACCAGTTTATCTCAAATATATGTGTACGTTTATACACTCTGATGTAAAAAAATTATACATTCGTCCGTAAGATTTTATTTCGTTCCCATGGTTGATCATATCCGTTTAAAATAACTTCATCTATGTTTTATTAACGTACATAAAAATTTTGTTAGATCCAACGCATTGCTACTGGTTCGAATAATTTATACTTAGCTCAATACGGGATTTAATAGCCTGTTTATATTATAAAATTTATGGGCTCTGGATATCTGAAGTGCCTTCCTGTTCAATTTCCTTATAAGTTATGCACTTCTTAAGTGGGTCGTGAAACGGACTATGCTTTTACACGCTTTGAAATATTATTCTGACCATTCCTAGTTTTACTGTTCAAAACAAAAACGAAATTCAATTACGATCTCAAACCGGGACTGCTATTCCTCCCTTTGATTACAGACATTCTGAAGCTGTTTATTTCGAGGCTATCTCGCTATATGACCGGCGAGGATATAGAAACAGAAGAAGCTGTGGGAAAGATCATGTTACAGGAATGTTTAAAAATTTGTAGGTTATAAAACTGAATATCTGTAAGTTTGAAATTTATAAATTTATATATTTAAATTCCTGTAAGTTTGAAATTTATAAATTTATACATCTGAATATCTGTAAGTTTCAATTTTATAAATTTGTACATTTGAAACTATAGAGGGCCATACATTTTTTAATTTGAAAATTCGAGAATGTAAAATGTTACTCGATTTAAAAATTTGTAATCTACAAGTTCTTCAATTTAAAAATTTGAAATTATCAATTTCCTCAATTTGAAAATTTCTAATTTCTGAATTTGGGAAACAAAAATTTCTAAGTCTGTGAATTGGAAAATTTCTAATTTCTAAATCTCTTATTTGGAAAATTTGTAAGTTGGAAAATTTCAAACTTCTAAATCTCCAAATTGAAAAATTTCTAATTTCTAAATTTCCAAATTGGATATTTTCGAATTTCTAAATTTCTGAGTTAGAAAATTTCCAAATTGGATCTTTTCGAATTTCTAAATTTCTGAGTCGAAAAATTTCTAAATTGGAAAATTTGGATTTTCTAAATCTACGAATTGAAAAATTTGGAATTTCTAAATCTCTGAGTTGGAAAATTGAATCCTTAAATTCCTAAGCTAAGAAATTTCCAATTTCTAAATCCCCAAATTGGAAAATTTCTGAACTGGAAAATTTTCAATTTCTAAGTCCCCAAATTGAAAAATTCCAATCTCTTCAAATTGAAAAATTTTTAATTTCCAAACCTCCAAATTGAAAACTTTCTACCTTCTAATTCTCCAAATAAAAATTTCGAACTTCTAAATTTCTACCCAAAAACTTACAAATTCAGCAGTTCATAAATCTTCCCATGCACTATCACGAAACTTCCCCATAAAAATTACCTCCAACACATGAACAAATAATTCCGACAGCGACAGAAATTGGAGGAACATGGTCCGACTCAAAGGTGCAAGGTAAAATCTGGCGAAGGAGTATAAGAGAGACGGCGCATTGGCTCAGTAGCGTGGAATAATGAATAAAACGGGTGAATTACACGTGGTAACAGGATTTCATGGAGTGAATCGTCAACGTAACTGGGCTGACTTCAAGACAGCTGCTCGTATTTTCTAAAGGAGTATCGGCTTAGCACGGATAAACGGATTTCCTGCGTCAACGAGTTGCGATCAAGCTAACTCGTCGCTATTCGCAACCGTTCAATGGGCCTAAACCGGTTAAGTGAAACCAGGGGATAAAGTAACGTCGCCGGGAGACCAGTATCCTGTCTCAGGATACAATCATCGACCAATTATCACTGTTTCAGACTTTCTCCTGATGTTCGGCCAAAATATTCCAATGTGACGGATTTGTTCGAGGATTTAACTTGCCTTACAATACCGTGTTACACTCGTGACGCACATTACAATGAACGTGATAGAATAGACTCGTATTTTCACTGCAATTTTAGGTTCAATTCTAATTATAATCGAAGATCTGAAGCTAATAAACGTGATAGAATAGACTCGTATTTTCACTGCAATTTTAGGTTCAATTCTAATTATAATCGAAGATCTGAAGCTAAAATGTGCTTGAAACGTTTCTTCAGTCGCCTTAATGTAGCAATAATTAGCAATAATTATAAAATCTCAGAAAGGAGTACACTAATCATAGAAGACACCGCGATTTAAAATCAAATTTCTTAAATTATTATACTAAGTAGCTTAAATCCAAAAAGATGTGACAACGTCTATGACTTTGCTAAATACGAATATTAGTTACTACAATATTGAATAAAATGAGTCGTGCCATTAGACCGTAATCGTAAATTATCGTCAGAAGTCATTAAATAAAAATTGAAAGTGTAACATTTCCAATCGATCCTCAAGTTTGATCGCGAAGAAAGGAAGTCACGGCTTTCCATTTAGCCGAAGGTATATCCAGAGGTATCGGAACGTGAAGCTTGAAAGAAAAGCACGAGACTTGGAAATAACACGACGGTGTGTACGCGTGGATGTTGAAAATTAACAGCTTCTCGGAAAATTAATAGCTGTCAGAGTTCTCGAGACGTAGGTGCAAGAACCGTTCGGTAAACGTTTTAAGGGTTTCCGTGCCGATTTCATGGAATGCCGTGCAGCAATTTCAAGATAAATGAAATAACCGAACGAGTGAAATTAGAGTCCCGACGATTTCACGCGAAAATTACTTACGGCGGTTTCGCTGGCTGAGAACGAAGATCACAGAGCGAACAGTCGGAAGTGTAACGATGCGAAGACATGGAAAACGATCGTGATAATGGCTGTTCGGGAAATTAATGATAAGCTATGAAATGGGAGATTCGACGAAGAAACTTTAAATGTTCGGTACTTGTTACTGGCTTTGCATTCCAATTTAATATTTACGATGCTTATGCAACTTGTTATCATAGCGTGAGGATTCTTCACGATTTGGGGTTTTTAGATTTGTGGACTTAAGGATTTGAGGATTTTTAGGGGTTTGGAAGTGTTATGATTAGGGGATTGGGGATCTAGGGATACAGGGATTTTCAGTATTTTGGAATTTGGGGATTTAAGGATTTGACGATTTAGGGATTTGGCGATTTAGGGATTTAAGGAGATTTGGGCGATTTAGGGATTTGAGGATATAGGAATTTGGGGATTTAAGAATTTGGCGATTTAGAGATTTGGGGATTTAAGGATTTGGCGATTTAGAGATTTGGGGATATTGGAATTTGGGATATAAGGATTTGAGGATATAGGGACTTGAAGATTTAAGGATTTGGCGACTTAGGGATTTGGGGATTTAGGGACTTGGAGATTTAGGGATTTGGGGATTTTTTGTATTTACAAATATAGATATTTCGTGATTTAGGGATTAGGCAATTACGGATTTCAAAATTAAGGATTTGGGAATTTGAGATTTGGGAGGTAGGGATATGGGTTTTGGGATTTGAGGATTTGGGGATTCTCAGTATTCGAGGATTTAGACATTTGGGGTTTTCAACATTCGTGAATTTAGGGATTTGGCGATTTAGATATGTGAAAATGTAGAAATTTGACAATTTTAAAAATTTGGGAATTTAAGGATTAATGGATTTAGGAATTTGAGACGTTTTCAGTATTTGGAAATTTACGGATGTGAGGATCCAGAGATTTGGGGATTTAGAGATTTGAGAAATTAAGGATTCAGTAATTTAGAGATATAGAAATTTGTGAATTATGATCTTTGAGCATGTGGCGAATTTGAAGAATATGTAGAATTTGAAGATTTTGGGATTTAGAAATTTGGGAATTCAAAGACTTGAGAATCCAGCTAATCTGAAGAATTTGAAGAATTTGTTCACTTTAAGGTTTGAAGATTTGGGGATTTTGGAAATTTCGAAATTTATGAATATTGGGAATCTTGGATAAGTGAACATCATGTTAATGTCCAGTTTGTTGTTCACGTTGGATAAATTAAGTCTTTAATAAATGAAAATATATGTTGAAAACAGTTTTCATCTAGCTAAATGTATAGAGGATATGTATCGATTATAAAATGATCTAAGAAACACCATAAATATGAAACTATAATACTGCATAAATGACACCAGAGTAGCAGCTATACAAGTCATGTATGACAATTAAAGTCTTCAAGAAATGAGACTACACATTAAAAAAGATTGTAGAAATTTCAAAATTAAGATATATGATTTAGTGATGTGGTGATATAAATATTTGAGAATTTAGAGATGTCGATCACAATTAATCAGTATCCCACAATATGCAACGCGTCTCGAATGAATTTCGCCGACGAGCGTTAACAGCATACGTATTCCCATAGCGAATGTTTCTGGCGGGCTGAAAAAAGCCGGCAGAAAAACAGACGTTGACTGAGGGATGGTTGACGGTGGGTGTCGTACAAAAAGGAATCCAATCTCCTGCGTGGAGATGGGCAAACGAACGACAAGATGGAACAGTGTGGCCGTGTAACGCGTGTGAAAACAGCCTTCCACTGGTTGGTTTCGATGGATAAACATCGATCAGAGTGCGAGGAGGATGGTGTGGAGTCGCGCGGATCAACGCGCGGATTGGCAGGCTAGCAGGAAGAGGAACGCGAAGGATCAGGCAGGCCGAAAGGACGAAGAAGGAGGTGGTGGTTCGCGTATAAGCAAGCAAGTGAGTTGGCAAGTTCGTCGAGGCTCTCAGAAGCCGGTCTGTTTGTCTTCCTCGTGGTCCCGAAGAGCTGTTTGCATTGGCTCCGCACCTCGGTGACTGAGTGAAATGATTTCGTCGAGGCGAGCCTCGAGTGCACTCTCCTCGACGAGCTGCCGAGTGTTGCTCCACGTTCGATGCGCCTAACCCAGGGAAATGACTTTCGGTTTCGACACCTCGAGTTTCGTTATCGTGGCTTTTCCTGATACCGAACGACTTTCAACCTTCGTCAATCGGTGAATTCTTGAGTGGAATGAGAGTGGATTACAGATGTCGGTTATGGTATCGATATCCTTTGTTCACGCATCGAATTTGACCGATGTAAGTACTATATTTAACTACTATTTGCAAACCTGCAAATTGTGGTTCTTAATTTCTTTTTTAAGAAAACAATTTCAATTCGAGACAAATTCTATATTCAAAGTATGCACCGCTAGCTATACATTTCAGTATGCAAACGTAACAATTTGGAAACTTTTTCTTTGCAATTTCATTGGGATTGAATTTTGTAAACTTTTGGAATCTAGGGATATAGGGATTTGTTTAGCTAGGGATTTGGAGATCTAGAGATTTTGCAATGAAGGGATTCCAGAATTTAGGGATTTGGAGATATTGGGATTGGGGATATAGGGATTTGGGGATATAGGGCTTTGGGGATATAGGGATTTGGGGATATAAGGATTTCGGGATATAGGGATTTCGGGATATAGGGATTTCGGGATATAAGGATTTCGGGATATAAGGATTTCGGGATATAGGGATATAGAGATATAGGGATTTGGGGATATAGGGATTTCGGGATATAGGGATTTGGGGATATAGGGATTTGGGGATATAGGGATTTGGGGATATAGGGATTTGGGGATATAGGGATTTCGGGATATAGGGATTTGGGGATATAGGGATTTGGGGATATAGGGATTTGGGGATATAGGGATTTGGGGATATAGGGATTTGGGGATGTAGGGATTTGGGGATATAGGGATTTGGGAAAATAGGAATTTTGGAATATGGAAATTTAGGGATATGGGGATTCGGGATATAGGGATTCGGGATATAGGGATTCGGGATATAGGGATTCGGGATATAGGGATTCGGGATATAGGGATTCGGGATATAGGGATTCGGGATATAGGGATTCGGGATATAGGGATTCGGGATATAGGGATTCGGGATATAGGGATTCGGGATATAGGGATTCGGGATATAGGGATTCGGGATATAGGGATTCGGGATATAGGGATTCGGGATATAGGGATTCGGGATATAGGGATTCGGCATATAGGGATTTGGGAATATAGGGATTCGGCATATAGGGATTTGGGAATATAAGGATTTGGGGACATAGGGATTTGGGAATATAGGGGTTTGGGAAAATAGGAATTTGTGAATATGGAAATTTAGGGATATGGGGATTCGGGATATAGGGATTCGGCGTATAGGGATTTGGGAATATAGGGATTTGGTAATATGGGAATTTGGGAAAATAGGGATTTGGAAATATAGAAATTTAGGGATATAGGGATTTAAGGATGTAGGGATTTGGGGATATAGGGATCCCTATATCCATAGGGATTTGGGAAAATAGGAATTTGGGAATATGGAAATTTAGGGATATAGGGATTCGGCATATAGGGATTTGGAAATATAGGGATTTGGTAATATGGGAATTTGGGAAAATAGGGATTTGGGAATATGGAAATTGAAGAATATGGGAATTTGGGAAAATAGGGATTTGGGAATATGGAAATTGAAGAATATGGGAATTTGGGAAAATAGGGATTTGGGAATAGTCGACGCCGAAATTTGGAAATTTTTTCCTTAAAATTTCATTGCAATTGAATTCCGTAAACTTGAAGTTTCAGGATGCTAAACAATCTGAATAATAAACCTGAAATTTCCAAATTTCTAACCCAAATTACTAGTTTGAAAGTCAAATTTCAAATCTGAAAAATTTGCAAAATACAGTTGAACATAGTCCATAAGTTACCCCCTTTTAAATCTCCACTTTGAATCTCTACACGACGACTTTAAATCTATCAACTGTAGTAAAAAATATATCTGACGATAAAATCTGCCAAGTTCATTGATCCATCATTTTGAGACATGTTTCAATCGCATACCTAGATGCGCATTCCCGCTTTTGTAAACTTATTCATCGCGTATAAGATTGAATATTATTTTGCTGGATGCTTGGCACCGCAGGATGATGGATCGCCCAATAGCAATCTAGTATGCGTTCAACTTTTTTGTGACTTTTAAATAACGTTCATCGTAAGAAATATTACACCGAACGTTCGGAAAGCTTCCGGATACTTTAAACGTGCCTAGGTACATGTACTATATGTCTATGTACCCTTCGCGTGTTTCGGTGCTAGGATGAGATTCGGATTGTATAGCATCTGAAATGTCTGTTGCTGTACGTTTGCTTATCGATAAACGGATGATTGGAATTTTTTTGTCGATATCTGCGTATCGAGCTGTCAGATCGTTCAGCTGTGGTCCGTTCGGTTCTTGTTTTTATAGGATACCAAGAATATTCCGGCTGGAAGCTGAAAACTTTCATTTGCCTCCATTCAACTGGCGTTCTTTCATGCATCGTGATTGATGTAAAAATTCTCTGTCTGGCAAATTAAATTCTTTGACTTTCTGCAACCCGTGGATGTTATACAAACCCGTTTTTTGTTTGTACAAAACAGAATCCGACATAATTTCTCAGAATTTTATGTTCTATTTTATAGTTGATATTCCAGTTAACAGGTGTTTTTTGCAATACCTAACTCTGTCTGTCTGCAGAGGTAGACAATATCTGATGAATCTACATTTATGGTAGATATTCCACTTTATAGCAAATATTTTATTATAATAGATAATCTAATCCTGTCGCTCTATAAGGATTGAAAAATACCTAACTCTGTCTCTCTATAGAGGTAGAGTGTATCTGATGAATCCACATCTTCAATTTTGTGGTACATATTCCACTTCATAGCAGATATTCTTTATAATAGATAATCCAACCCTGTCTCTCTATAAGGGTTGAAAATATATTACCTAACTCTGCATGTCCATAGAGGTAGACAATATTTGATGAATCTACATTTTCAATTTTGTAGTACATATTCCACTTCATAGCAGATATTCTTTATAATAGATAATCCAACCCTGTCTCTCTATAAGGGTTGAAAATATATTACCTAACTCTGCATGTCCATAGAGGTAGACAATATTTGATGAATCTACATCTTCCATTTTGTTGTACATATTCCACTTCATAGCAAATATTCTTTATAATAGACAATCCAACCCTGGCTCTCTGTAAGGGTTGAAAATATATTACCTAACTCTGCATGTCCATAGAGGTAGACAATATTTGATGAATCTACATCTTCCATTTTGTGGTACATATTCCACTTCATAGCAGATATTCTTTATAATAGATAATCCAACCCTGTCTCTCTATAAGGGTTGAAAATATATTACCTAACTCTGCATGTCCATAGAGGTAGACAATATTTGATGAATCTACATCTTCCATTTTGTTGTACATATTCCACTTCATAGCAGATATTCTTTATAATAGATAATCCAACCCTGTCTCTCTATAAGGGTTGAAAATATATTACCTAACTCTGTCTCTGTATACGATTTGAAAATATTTGATCAAAATGTTAAATACGCACAATTTATTCGTCGTTTACTCGCAACAATATCTTCAATTTAAAATTGAATAAGGACTCGATTCGAGTTGTCAGTAGAAAAAAGATGAAATCAGTCATCAGGGTGCGTTTGTGCGGTGGCTGCGTCGTCTGATTTCTATTTACCCAGCAGAGGTGTGCGAAGACTGCAGTGTTGGGCAACGGGAAGGAAAAACAGGAACAGGGAAAGAGAAATAGGTCACGAATAAGAAAAATCGTCTTGCAACGTTCTTTTACTGGTGCTGTCTCGATTTATTGCGAGACGCTACGAAAACGGATTCGATATTGCCGTTGCAGAATCGGCACGTAACTCGCGACTTTTCCGCTTGGTAGATGTAATATTAGATATTAGGTTATATACTAACTTTCAGCGTTTTATTTTTACTGTCATTTCTGAAGGAAAATATACTGGCGAAATGTTTTATATCTACTACAGTTATATTAGTATTCGGACACTGTATTAGTTATGGAGAGGGACGAAAGAGATCACACTATTTATCTTACTAAAACATTTATTGTAGATTTAAAATAATGAACAATAAGAATAAACAATTTCCTCTTAACAAAATTTCGATATAATACATCTTGAACAGGATATTCATATATATTTATGGAAAATATTTCATACAGGTCATACATTTTATGAAAAATAATTTATATATAAAATGTAGAGGTGGGTACAATTTTAACATTTCGTTGCAAACTCTTTTTGTGTTACATCAATAATAATTTTGTTCAAATATTCTGAAGGAACAGAACTGTCTTTCAGTCACGTTTGTAATTCAATTTCTAAATTTTTTGGTATTTTTCAAATTCACCCACAGATTAATTGAAATGCTTCAAACTCTCGGTAACCAGTGGGATAAAAAACAAAAAGGCGTTTCGGAAAGCGATCCGCAACGAGGATTCTTCTGGTTCAGAACGGTGTCAAGAGCGAAGGTACACATTGTTTCTGCGGCTCGACGCGAGTTCCCTGCGAAAAGGGATCCCGAAGGGAACAAGAGAAAAACGAACGCAAAAGGGGAGAAGAAACAACGGCACGCAAGCGTACCGAGTCGCGAAGAAGAAGAGGAACAAAAAAAAAAAAGGTAGACACGGTTGTTTCGCGAACGTATTATGCGGTGTTAATGATGATGAGTGAAGCCGTCTTCGAACTCGAGATACTCCGTTGTTTGCTTAATCCTCGTACTCGTCGTGACCCGACCTTCTATTCGCTTCTCTAAATACCAGCTCCTTCTTTCCTGCTGCAAACGCGTCGCTCTTTCTTGAGATTCCACTTGCGAGAGAGAGAGAAAGAGAGAGAGGGCTTAATGCTGAAGCGTTTCTACCTGTACGAGCTGAAGAGAACTGTTTCGAGAGACCTCGGTGCTATTGTTGCGTGTGCATCAGCTCTCGCGATGTGCTTTCGAGGCTTGAAGACGCTTGAAATAATAGCGGGCGTAGGCTGCATGAAACCTTCTCGTCGAAAATGTTAAGGAGATTCATTCCGAACAACGATTCTACTAATATTTTTTAATCGATATACCCTGAGTTGTTTTGCTTACCAATTGGGGGAAAGTCATTTTATGAACGAAGGAAATAATATGTATGGTTGTTAGGGAGCGTCTAAATTACGTCAGTAACTGGTGCTAGTCTTGCCAGTAGGTAGGTAGTAGAGTTTTTACGTTTCTTGCTTTACCTGTACCAGGTCTGACGTTGGAAAAGTCAATTTCTTTTAAAAATCTACAAATTTCTTACAAACTCAACTCTCTACATGCCACAAATCTCTACATCTTCAAATCACTACATCCTCAAACCACTACATTTCCAAATCTGTAGACCCTCAATAGAAAAAGTCCCAAATACCTACATGTCCAAATCGCTATAGCTCAAAATGCCTACATCCTCAAATTGATATATCCCCAAATTGCTACATCCCCAAACTGCTACATCCCCAAATTTTTAGACCCCAAATTGCGACATTCCCGAATTCCCGGGTTCCAAAATTCCTACACCTTCAAATCTCTACATCTCCAAATCTCTAAACCCACAAATAGCAAAATTCCCATATCTCTATATGCCCAAATCTGTAGACCCCCAAATAGCTAAATTCCTAAATACCAAAGTTCTCAAATACCAAAGTTCCCAAATTGCTACGTCCCCATATCCCTACACCCCCAAATCTCTATTTTGCCAGATCCCTACATCCCCAAATTGCTATATTTCCAAATCCCTACGTCCCGAAAACCCTCCATTCCCAAATTGCTAAATTTCCAAATGCCCAGGTTCCCAAAACTCTACATCCCCATATCCCTACACCCCCAAATCTCTATTTTGCCAGATTCCTACATCCCCAAATTGCTATATTTCCAAATCCCTACGTCCCGAAAACCCTCCATTCCCAAATTGCTAAATTTCCAAATTCCCAGGTTCCCAAAACTCTACATCCCCATATCCCTACACCCCCAAATCTCTATTTTGCCAGATTCCTACATCCCCAAATTGCTATATTTCCAAATCCCTACGTCCCGAAAACCCTCCATTCCCAAATTGCTAAATTTCCAAATTCCCAGGTTCACAAATCTCTACATCCCCATATCCCTACTCCCCCCAATCTGTATTTTCCCAGATTCCTACATCCACAAATTGCTATATTTCCAAATCCCTACGTCCCGAAAACCCTCCATTCCCAAATTGCTAAATTTCCAAATTCCCAGGTTTCCAAATCTCTACATCCCCATATCCCTACACCCCCAAATCTCTATTTTGCCAGATTCCTACATCCCCAAATTGCTATATTTCCAAATCCCTACGTCCCGAAAACCCTCCATTCCCAAATTGCTAAATTTCCAAATTCCCAGGTTCCCAAATCTCTACATCCCCATATCCCTACATCTCCAAATTGCAATATCCCCAGATTCCTACATTCCCAGATCTCTACATCCTCAAATTGCTATATTTCCAAATCCCTACATCCCCTCATTCCTAAAAAGAAAGGTTTCATATTGTACACGTATATTACTTCACGCAGAAAATCAATTTTCCGTCAGTTTGAAAGTGGAAAGCGAAACGAAGAGAAAAAAAGGGGGGACGAATACAAAAGATAAATGATAACTCACTTTTCCGCGACGTAACGAGGCCTCATCAAGCTTCCGTTTCCGATTGAACAGATCGTTCGTCCATTTGTCATAGCAATTTTTAATTGATTCGAAATCCAATAATCGTCGTCACAGGACAGCTTTGAGCTGCGCACGCAAGGCGGACTTACCTGCGCAAGAATAAAAACGGAGAAATTAGTTTGATTAATGAATTCCGTAAACTGCACAGAGCTCGATTCGAACATGGTAAAAGCTTAAAATTATTTTTAATTGTTTTATATTAATGAGGACGGACGCAAAAGGATGCTTGTAACTTCGGTTAATTGGCTCCGATCATAATCAAGCTACTTATCTGGAAATTGTAATGAATGTATCCCGTCAATTATTATTAATTATTTCTTCCTTTCAAGTGGATACAATAATAATTTCATTAATATTTTACTCTGGGACTTCCGTTTCATTTTTAAATTCCACTAAATATTATGGGTTCCGTTGGTATCAAGATTTCTAGGATGTACGATTTCGTGATTCGCTCGAATTCCCTAGATTTCAAATTTCCTAGATATCGAATTTCCTAGATCTTGAATTTCGGAAGTTCTGAATTCCTCAAATCCCGAATTCCCTATATTCAAGTTTCCCAGATCACCAATTCCCTACACCCCGAATTCCCTAGATCTCGAATTCCTCAGACAGCCAATTCCCCAGATCTCGAATTCTTAAATTCCGAATTCCCTAAATCCTGAATTCCGTACACATTAAATTCTCTAGATCCCTAATTCCTCATATCAACAATTCCCTAGAATCCTAATCTACTAGAACCCCAAATTTCAAAGTTCTCAACTTACTACGTTCCCAAATATCCTAATTCAAATCGCCAACTCTCAAATTTCGAAATTTTCACATTTCGAATTTTTCTACATGTCCCTAGTTCCTAAATTTCCATAACAATTCACTGCAATTTAAAAAGTGATCTGACAACACATCCAATTCCAAGAGCAATGTAACAAAGCACGCCACCAAATTCACATATGCTTTCAACTGCTACACATGTATACGTATAACTTCAAATAAGTTACATTGTGAAACGTCGAAGGAAAAGAAAGAAAGAAAACGAAAATAAAAAGAATAAAAACGATTTCGTTTGAAGTCCCGTGATCGTCGACAGTTCAATCACACGGCTCGAAGGGATGATCCAGAGATGCGGTTTCTCCCGAAATAATCGTCCAACGTTCTGCTCGGACACCGCCGTTAATTTCGACCGGTTACCACGAAGATAACATTTCGGCTGGCTTTTTTCGAGGCCGAACTGCGACCGCATCGACATAATTTTCATGCGGTTTCGTGTTAACCTTCGTGGTAGGTCCTTTTCCGGTGGAGTCTAAACCAGCAGATTCAATTTTACTGCTTCGTGACTGGCCGATACTACTGCAGTCCGCTTCACGACCTCCGGAACGATCTCTTTCGAGTTTCTAGGAACTGAAAACTTCGGTCAGACGCGGACGCAGTCGATTCGACTTAATTGTGGACGGTTTTTTTTGTTCATTGCTGTGTTGATTATTGATGTTGAATTGTTTTTTGGCTGAGTCTTTAGGATTTTGGGATATTGGGATATGGGAATTTGGGATATTGGGATGTTGGAATTTTGGGATTCTGAGAGATTGATTTTGTGGGATATTGGGATTGTGGGATATTGGGATCGTGGGATATTGGGATCGTGGGATATTGGGATTGTGGGATATTGGGACTGTGGGATATTGGGATTGTGGGATATTGGGATTGTGGGATATTGAGATTGTGGGATATCGGGATTGTGGGATATTGGGAGTGTGGGAAATTGGGATCGTGGGACACTGGGATCGTGGGATACTGGGATTGTGGGATATTGGGATCGGTGGGATACTGGGATTGTGGGATATTGGGATCGTGTGATATTGGGATTGTGGGATATTAGGATCGTGGGACACTGGGATCGTGGGATATTGGGATCGTGGGATACTGGGATTGTGGAATATTGGGATTGTGGGATATTAAGATCGTGGGACACTGGGATCGTGGGATATTGGGATCGTGGGATATTGGGATCGTGGGATATTGAAATCGTGCGATATTGGGATTTTAAGACATTGGGATTGTGGGATATTGGGATTGTGAGACATTGGGATTGTGGTACATTGAGATTGTGGGATATTGGTATATTGGGATTGTGGTATATTGGGATTGTGGTACATTGAGATTGTGGGACATTGGGATTGTGGGATTGTGGGACTATAGGATATTGGGATTTTGTGTCTTTGGAATATGGGAAGATTGATATGTAAGAATTTTGAAATATTGAAAATGTGGGAATATGAGATACTGGTAAATTGGAGTTTTGCGATATTGGGAATGTGGGAGTATGAGGTATTAGTGTATGAGGATTTTTGGATATTGCGGCATTGTAAAATTGGTACATAGAGATTTAGGATATTGGGAGATTTGAAAATTGTTATATTGGGGTATTGGAAGATTGGTATGTAGAAATTTTGGGATATTGAGAATGTGGGAATATGAGATACTGGTAAATTGGAGTTTTGCGATATTGGGAATGTGGGAGTATGAGGTATTAGTGTGTGAGGATTTTTGGATATTGCGGCATTGTAAAATTGGTACATAGAGATTTAGGATATTGGGAGATTTGAAAATTGTTATATTGGGGTATTAGAAGATTGGTATGCAGAAATTTTGGGATATTGGAATTTCTGGAATATTGAGATTTTTGGATATTGGGAGATTGATATATGTGGATGTGGCCGTTCATTCTTACTCTCATTACCACAAAATGGCGCATAACATCGAGACCAGGTTTCTCTTTAATCCGCAAGTCCTCCGATTCATGGTAATAGTTCCTGTCCATCTCTATCATACATCCCCGCGACTAAGGTAGTCTGCTAGAATGCCTCACTGACGAGTCTATCAACAGCAGACGAAAACTGCTCTGTTTTCCAGGATGAAACACTCTCTCCTCCTTCATTTTCATAACCCTCACCATTTCTTCTAGCAATCCCTACAGAAATTTCGGGATATTGGGATATATTGGAATTTCGGGATGTATTCTATACAAGTTCTAAAGTTTAAAAATTCTCAGCTCCAAAAATTCCAAAATCTATAGAGTGTAAATGGTTTGTGTCCAATTGGGGTTGAATGTAATTCTTAAATAAAGACACGGGGTGTACAGTTCGGTTCGTGTGAAAATCGTTGAAAAGTTAACTAACAGAAAAGTTTACAAAAGAGCTGTCAATGTTTTTCAAGATCGGGCAACAGAAAATTCGAAGAATGACATTTAATTGTAAAATAAATTTTCTACAAATCCTCAAATTCAAAAAAATTGCGTAGTTATTAAAATAAAGTTAATTGATTTTCTACAAATCCTCAAATTAAAAAGTTCAAAAATTGCGAAGTGTCAAAATTCCACTTCCGAAAGCCATAATCCTCTTTCACTCACCCTCTTTCGGCTCAAGCCCCGTTTAATCGACCACCCTCCGCAAAAAGAAATTAATCTCCCTCAGCACCTCGCTGAACTAAAAAAATCAAGCTACAGAACGTGAACTAAATTTCCTTGAAACCTTAACCCCCTCGTTGCAGTCCCACCCCCTCTTCCATTTATATTCCATCCCCGTGGTTAGAACTTCTTCGCAGCGGCGAGAAGTGGCCGAAACTTTCTCCGCTGGAAAAAGCGTGCTGGGGAAAGCCGCGGAAAAAGTATCCTCGTGTGAAATCGAAGGGAGGACACGAAAAGGAGAACACGGGAGCACAAGAACGAGCTGTACCGTGGAATTTATTGAAACGCATTAAAGTTTGTTGCTTTTATGGTCCGGCTACGTATATGGCTGGCGGGAGGTTAAAGAAGGTCGTTGATTTATGCGTGTTGGAAAACTTTATTAACTTTCTGTCAAGAAACGTGTTGCCTCGAGTTCAGTTGGAATGCGTTCGAGAAAACGATTTCGAGAGCGTCGAAGGAAACCCAAGGGGTTGCTTCGCGGTAATTTTTACCGGGGGATCAGATACGAAGGGTTGGACCCGTAATTACTTATAGGGTCGGCTTTTTATGGGATGTTCCGCTATATTATCTGCACGAAACTGAATACCTTTTGTACCCAGCGTTTTTGTGGCTATTCTGGTTGGGTGTATGGTGGTGGCAAATATTGAAAACGATGGACGATTGTTTGCAGTAGTTTTTAGGGGTGAGTTCTTTGAACGATACAAAATTCTACAATATTTTCATAGTGATAGATTCAGTTCTACAAGATTGTACAATTTTTCTATTTTCAAAATTAATCAACTACAATTATTTGCAGTATGATTCTTTAAGGGTGAGTTTTTTGAAAGATACAAAATTGTAAAATTTTTCATAGTGTCAGAGTCGATCTATTTTCAAAATTAATTAACTACAATTATTTGCAGTATCATTCTGTGGAGGTGAGTTCTTCAAAAGATTTGTAATTCTACAATATTTTCACAGTGACAGAGTCGATCCATTTTCAAAATCAATCAATGATAATTATTCGTAGTACAATTCTTTGGGGGTTATTTTGTTATTTTTTGAAAGAACAAAAATTTTATAATTTTGTTCACAGTGACACAGTCGACCTACTTTAAAAATCAATCAATTACAATGATTTGCAGTATGATGCTTTAGGGGTGAATTTTTCGAACGTTCCAAAATTGTAAAAATTTTTAGTGACACAGTCGATTCCTTTCAAAATCAATCAACTACAATTTTTCATAATACGATTCTTCAACATTTTTCCGAAAGTTCGAAAATGGTAAAATTTCTCACATGTCCATTCTCAGTGATAGAATTTGATTTTCAGAATCAAACAACCGATGATCCGATTAATTAAAGATAAAGCTCCCTAATAATTTGTACAAAAGAAGGCGAAATCGGATACAATGCAATTTATCGAAGACCCACGAATTTCTTTTCACAGAAAGTTTCATTTTTCGAAGAAATCCCTGCGCCAAATTCTGTCATCGAATTTTGGATCCTGAAAGCTTTCCATTTATATCGGAACGCCGCACATATGAAAGCCAGTTCTTTTCACTCCCTGAAATTGCTCGAGCTGTGCACATTTTTTTAAATCAAAATTCCCTATGTAACACTGAATGGAATGCTATGTTTCACATTTTTTTTTGTGCGAAAATTTTAATCGAACTGCGAACGTCTCTATGAAAGTTCTATGTATTTAGAAAGAATAATGTGTCAAACGTTTATACGTACTAAACTCGTTATTAATTATGAAATATTCTTTAATGAATTTCATGGATTTTATAAAAGATAGTTCATTTTTATATGAAAGGTATTATGAAGGACAGTTAGTTTTTATGTAAAAGATAGATAGTAGGACAATTAATTTTTATGTAAAAAGTAGATATATTCTGAAAGACAGTCAATTGTATATAAAGGGTAGATATACATTAAAAGTCAACTTCGATATAAAACATATATGTATTATAAAAGAGTAAATTTTTATATAAAAAGTAGATAAACTATAAAGATAGATGTTACAAAGTTAATTTTGATGTAAAAGGTAGACGTGTTATAAAAGACAGTTTTAACTAGTTCTTAAACCTTTTATACTCTCGGTGGAGTATTTCTCGTTTAACACAGGCTCAAACAAAATGAAAGTCACACACGGTAAGACTCGTTATCCTCCATCGTCTTTTATTCGGACAGGACACTCTTAGGAAGGTTATCTTTCTTCGGTAACACCGACAATGATAAAGGAGATCCCACGTTGGCCCCTGTTGATCCTAATTTTTGCACTTGCCTCCCACGGGAGCTGACACTATGAGACAGTCACATTTGTGGCTTGTCCGGCGAAAAAATGCTGGACCAAACTCGCTAAACTTCTTCTCCTAAGCATTTTCACCTACCATTCTCATTTTATTTCTTCATTTATCTCTCTACAATCTTATAATTCTTTCGTATCATCGATTTTTTCACTAAGAACATCGATCATAGAGGTACAAAAGTATGACTTTTAGTTAGTGTTAAAATTAGGGTGCGTAAAATTGTTTTTTATTAATAAAATTAACTGGGAAAAATTATAAACGTATTATTCAAATGAATACTATATATTATGTGTTGTTATTACTGGGTTTTGTAATTCTAAATTTTATTGTGGAATTAATTTGAAAATAATAAAAGTATAAGTAGTCATGTACATTACAATGTACATTACAATGTATATATATATGTTAATAACATATTATATATAATATAATAACATATTATAATATATTATATATAATATAATATATAATATATAATATAATATTAATTATTAACTATTATTATTGTATAATATTCTTCATTATTATATAAAAAATAAATAATTATTAAATATTGTACATAATCATTTGAGTACATCTAAATAATTTTAGTAAAATAAATTTTAAATAAATTTTAATAAAAAAAGAACTGATCAGATCAATGAATTATTTGAAACATAAAATCCTGAAGAAATGTGCATAAAAAAGACCATCGCAGAAATCGGTATTCATAAAAGGGATGATTAATAAATCGTCAGAAACAGAGGTAAAGAATAAAAGAGATGCAAAAATCGATGAAGACTCGATCTACGTCGAGACAAACGATTTTAAAGTAGAAGGGGGTAGTTACCCCTTCACTACCCGTCGGTCGGTTAATATCGAGAACTATTACCAGCGATTAAGCTATCGATTATGCGCCGGAGAAAAGCGTTTCCCGCCGAGAAAAAGGATAGCCGGGAAATTAATTATTCCCCGAATGAAATTAGACGGGATAACAATTTATCGAGGGAAATCGAGTTTCCGTATTACCGCGGCGAAGAAAAGCACGGACGCGGAGATTGTTCGCGGGAAAGCTTTTGTAATCGAGTTACCGGCCTTTCTTATACCACTTCCGGCCTGTACGAGCGTTTAGTATAGTGCTTTTAGAGCGTATTGTCCGCCGGTGTCCGACGAATTTTGGGCTCGGCCGAGAAATTTGAAAACGACGTTGTTTCAGCGAAGGGATGAAACTTTCAGCGACTTCTTTCATTTTTTTATTTTCAGATTTTATATGTTTTCGTAAATTGATATTTTATAGTGTAGTTTGTTAAATTGACAAGTTGAGGCTTTTTATATAATTTCGTGTTTATTTTTTTACTTTTTTATTATTTATTAGGGTTCAGCAATGGAATATTTAAGAATTTAGGAATTTGGAAATTTGATATTAGAATCGCGATAATTTAATATTTTTTATATAATCCTATTCGATGCTGGATTTTTTAACTTTTTATGTATTTTTTCGAAATTAGCAAGTGAAGATTTTTGAAGTTGTGAAGTTGTAAATTTAGGGGTTGAGAAGTTTGGGAATTTTTGAAAATTTTGTGGAATGTGGAAATTTTTTGGAATTTAGGGATTTGGAAAATAAAAAGGTTTGGAAAATTGAAACTTGCGAACATGAGAATTTGAAAATCTGCACGTTTGAAACATACGAATACAAATATTTGAAAATCCAATAATTTAAAGCTTGCAAAATTTGTAAATTTGAGAACTGAAAAATTGTGAAATACCGAAACCTGAAAATTAAAAAACTACAAACGAAAATTTGCAATATATCTCTTGCTTTTCTGAAAGACTGTTCATCGTCGGCAAAGACAGTTATCCTCTCTAAAACGTAGCAGGTTCGAATCGAAGAAATTGAAAAACTGATCGGAAGCTCGTTAATTGTGCACCGTTTCAGACGAGAATTATTTCGCACTCGTGCACCGCTTCTATTAACTCGAAATCGGGTCACGGAAAACTGGGTTAGAAGTACTATTTCGCGAGTGTAGAGCATTTCACGAGAAACGTTTTTGAACAATGCTACAGGGGAAGTTTTGAAATCGATAATTGGCTCATGGCGAATCGTTGTAACGATTTTGCCGCTGAATTTCTTCTTCCTTTTCTCTCCGTTCCTGCCGTTCTTTTTCTTCCTCGTTTTTTTTTTTATAACTCGAAAATTTTCATGAATCGATCACCGATGCAAACTACAGGGAATAACAACGAAGGTGTTTTACATTCGAGGTCGTGTTGACGTTCGAAAAAATTGATTTACGTTTCTCTGTAGCTATTTCTTTATTCATCAAACTACGGTGTCCCTTTTTGATTGAAAAAGAAATACGTAGAACAATAGTTGCGAATTCTATTGTCCTTTTACCTTTGAATGCGAGCATTTTTCACGTGGAAATATAAATTCGTGTAAACTTTATTTTGTCAATCGTTCTTTGATATACATTGCAAGTTTTAAATATTTTAGCACACTTCAAGTACACAAACATCCCCCAAATTAGCATACACTGATACTCAATGCTCAATACTCCTAACCTAACAATTTCTTCATTTTGTGACTTGATCCATGATATAAGTCAACAGCTTTAATATTTCAATGCACCTCAAGTACATAAACACCCCTTAAATTACTATCTAATCACTGAAGATTGAAACCAGTACTCATAGACCTAAGAATTATTTCATTTTGTGACTCGATTCTTGACATACATCAACAGTTTTAATATTTCAGTACACTTCAGGTACATAAACAACCCTTAAATTACTATCTAATTACTGATCACTACACTCAATGCTCATAACCTAAAAATTTCTTCATTTTGTGACTTGATCCTTGATGTACATCAATAGTTTTAATATTTCAATGCACTTCAAGTACATAAACACCCCTTAAATTACTATCTAATCACTGAAGATTGAAACCAGTACTCATAGACCTAAGAATTATTTCATTTTGTGACTCGATTCTTGACATACATCAACAGTTTTAATATTTCAGTACACTTCAGGTACATAAACAACCCTTAAATTACTATCTAATTACTGATCACTACACTCAATGCTCATAACCTAAAAATTTCTTCATTTTGTGACTTGATCCTTGATGTACATCAATAGTTTTAATATTTCAATGCACTTCAAGTACATAAACACCCCTTAAATTACTATCTAATCACTGAAGATTGAAACCAGTACTCATAGACCTAAGAATTATTTCATTTTGTGACTCGATTCTTGACATACATCAACAGTTTTAATATTTCAGTACACTTCAGGTACATAAACAACCCTTAAATTACTATCTAATTACTGATCACTACACTCAATGCTCATAACCTAAAAATTTCTTCATTTTGTGACTTGATCCTTGATGTACATCAATAGTTTTAATATTTCAATGCACTTCAAGTACATAAACACCCCTTAAATTACTATCTAATCACTGAAGATTGAAACCAGTCCTCATAGACCTAAGAATTATTTCATTTTGTGACTCAATTCTTGATATACATGAACAGTTTTAATATTTCAGTACACTTCAAGTGCATAAACAACCCTTAAATTATTATCTAATCACTGATGACTAAAACCAGTACTCATAACCTAAAAATTACATAATTTTGTGACTTGATTTTTGATATACATGAACAGTTTTAATGTTTCAGTATAATTCAAGTACATAAACCTCTAAATTACTATCTGTACCAATTATATTTAAAAATTTCGTACAAAATTTCATCGAATTTCATTAATGGATATTTTACAAGTTCGATCACCCTCTCGATAAAACGAAGAACTGGGAGAAATGTCACGAGCTCCCCCGCATCACGAAATAACGATAAAACAAGAATTCCAGCGGAATAAAATTCCGAACGTACGTGAGAATTCGTCAGATGGATATTAAACGGAACGAATGGAGTTAAAAGAGCGTAATTAGCGACAAATAGCGTCGGTAGAATTCGATCTAGGACGATTGCAGTCTGATCCGAATCTGTTGGACAGCGGACAGAAATGGCTCGTGTATCTTGAAGAGTGAGCGTCGAGTCGTGCGACCAAATGAGTCTGACGTTGATTAAAAGCGTCCCGGGAGGAGGGCCTCGTCGAAGAAATTCGCGAACAGATTCCCGTCCGATAATAGATCGAACGTTTTTCCACGGGAATAATCTCTAACGTGTCCTTTTTGCTCGTTAAAGCTAACCCGCTTCGTTTTTTTTCCTTCCCTTAACTTTCACGGCTCCTTCGTTAAGATAAGGAAAGGTGGCTTTCCGGTCGAACGCTCCGAACTTCCGGTTGTTCAACGATTCTGTCCGTTTTGAACGGTTCCAATCGATCTCGAGGGAGAACGGATGAACGGTTGAGTGATGGCTTTTTGCATAATTTTTTAGAAGGTTGTGAAGAGCTCGATATAAGCAAAAGTTGTTGATTAGTTTAATTTATTAACTATTAAATTATTGTCAAAAGTGACAATCTTTTTGGGTACATACAACCTAAATATATTATATTTATACATTTTTTATATTTATACATAAATACTTATTTAATTTGAATAAGGTGTTTTAATCAAGTTTCATATATTATACCTACAAAAAATAACAATAAAAATGAGTGTATGTTAAAAAAATGTTCACACATACAATCAGTATCATTTAACCAGTATTCAAATAATAAAAACAACATAATAAAATAATGTTAAAATAATTCTATTGTAACAATTAATAATAAATATATGAAATAAGATTATAACCAATAATATATCTAATGTAGTATTAATAACTATAATACTATACAACAATATACTTAATATAATATTAACAATAATTCTAATAAATAATTTAAAAAACTCTTAATGCACATGACTCATTTCTATATAATTTTGTAACACCCACTTGTCGATTTTCCTCCAATCAAATTCTTCTAAAATACTTCCAATTCCCGTCACAAAGTTCGTTCGCAATTAAAAACAATCGCCCAGAAATGCAGTCCTTTGCATTCAAAGGGTTAAATGTGAAATGAATTTCAGTAACAGCCTCGACTAGCAACCTACTCGAGGAACAATAGGGTTGAAAAATATTAGTCTGGACGAAGGTCGTTAAATGCGCCCTGGACTAATTTCACTCGCTCGAATAGAGTTGCAGGACTAACAGGACGAAGGAATCGGTGAAGGTGCGAGCATACAACGATTAGAACCGTAAGACTTTACGGAGCGTGAACAAGAGCACAGAAACGTGACAATTGTTCCTATAAATACCCCGTTGAACGGGCCACCATTAGTTGTTACGAGTTCCGAGCTGGTGCTCCAAAGATTTCGCGCCTGGATATTCGAATTTGTAACCGGAAGTCCTGGAATGTGATTATATTGAGGTGCTACGGGTAAATAAATCCAGTTGAAGTGCTGAATTATACATCGATTAATTTTTATTATCATTTGGGGGTTGAGGACATTTTTTATTGTGGTGTATTGAAGGTTTTAGAAATTAGGGATTTGAGGATTTGGGGTTTTGAGATTTTTGGGATTAGAGGAGTTGGAAATTTGGAATATTACAAATTTTATTATAACATTTGGGAATTTGGAGATTTAGGGATTTGGGGATTTGGAGATTTGGGGGTTTGTGTATTTTAGGACTTGGGGATTAGAGAGGTTGAAAATTTGGGATATTAGAAATTTTAACATTTGAGTGTCTGGGAATTTAGGGATTTGGGTCTTTGGGAATTTGGGAATTTGGGAATTTGGGGATTTGGAAATTTGAGAAGTTGAGTATCTTGAAATTTGTAAATTTAGGAATTCTGGAATATAGGGGTTTGGAAATTTAGGAATTCAGGAATATAGGGATCTGGAATTTTAGGAATTCAGGAATATAGGGATTTGGAAACTTAGAAATATAGAACCCTGAGTATTTGATGTTATGAAAATTTGTAAGCTTGAGAATTTGGAGTTTGGAAAAATGGTAATTTCAGAAATTTAAAAACTTGTAATATTCAAAATTTGAGAACTTCGAAGCTTCTCAAACTCAGTAAAAATTTGAATTTTTGAGAATTTGCAGAATTGAAAATTTGAGAATTTAGAAATACCAAAATTTACATAATTTGCGAATCAGTAACATTCCTGCACAAAATTTACGATGTAACATGAAGTATTGTAAACATACAATAACTTGCAATAACTCCTAATTTACGACGTGATGTTTCACGATGATTATAACTTAATAATTAAAACGTTAAAAAATCTTATTATTAATACACACAATTTGCAGCATAATTTTCATACGAAAATTAGAGAGCATCAAACACAAACAAACTAATGACCATCGTTAATTTTATCTCTAAAGGCACGAAACACGCCAGCATCCCACGAGAATCACATATAAAATATATTGCGCTGCAGTATTACACACGAAAATTATAATTAACACCGCTATTCCACCATGTAGCGTCAAGTAGTATTTTGTAATCTAGTATTTTGTGTACTCGTATTTCTTGTTAATTCACTTGTTAAAGTTACAAATACATATGTGTGATAATCTATACTCTGATAAACAATAAGTAGTATATATCAACCACATATCAGACTTCACATTCTCAATTGAATATTTTCTTTCATTTTCTCATTACATTAAAAATTACATGTAACTTTATTTGAAGATACAAGATATTTTTTCAGTAACGTGCAGCAATAAAAAACATATGTACTTCAAACAAAAAATGATCTTAATCATTGTTGTGATGAAATGTAAATTTTGTGTAATTAATCAAGAAATTAATAGTAGTTAGATCTAATGAGATGTGCTCTGAAACTGTTTTCTTTGAATTAAGTAAAAGATTCTTTCTTCTGATTAAATAAAAACTATCATCAATGCATGTAATTACAAAATGATCTAGTTTAGCCTAATAAGTCAATTATAACCATGCTTGTAACAAATTAAAAAGTTCAGAGTTGATATGGTATAGTTAGCAATGGAAATATTTTGTATAAAAAAAAAAAATAGAAAAATTGAATGCATCTCTATTAAAAACTATGTATTTAGTTACAGTCGTTTATTGTACATTTTTGCGCTGTTAAATATTTTCAATACTGTATTTTTCACGAAGTTAACCCTTGAAATAGGATCCCCAATGTCCTCGTTTCAGAGGTACAATATCACATGCCTGTTAATACCAGCATATTCGTTATTCATCGAAAGTATCAGTAGATACTTGTTAACGAGCAAGCTAATAATGCTTCGAAACTACCTTCCATGGAACGAACAACAAATTCTCCGTACTCTATATATTCCTAACAAGTTCTCTATGTACATCATATTTCCAACAAATTCTCTACATAATACGCGTTTCGAGGAAATTTATTTTGCTACTAATATCCACAAATTTTATCTCTCTTCCGAGCTGACGGAGCACAGAGAATATTCTGAAATTTTCCAAATTACAAGTTACAAATATAATTTTACATTTACAGATTTACAAATTTAAGGGAAGTTTCAAAGTTTCAAATGTTTGAACATTCAAAGTTCCAAATGTTTATACTTTCAAACTTCCAAATGTTTAAACTTTCAAAGTTCTAGATGTTTGCGCATTCAAAATTCAAAAGTGACGATTAAACGACGCGTGGAATCATTAGACTTCCCAATAAGTGACTGTATCTAAATGAATTTGACTTCGGACGACTAGAGTTTATTTTGCTATGTACTTGATGTCTGAGTGTCTCTTCGATGTTTCACGTTTCACAAAAGCTCGGAGTGGGTACAATTTTTGTGACATTGCTGAGGGAAAACAGTTTCTAATTTTCTATTGGTTTAGCTAAAATTCGAGTGGAGATGGAAATACAAATGACTTGTGAAGTGGGTCTGGGTTTTCGCCAAAGCCGTAGCAAGTAATAAAACCAAGACCTCGGCATGTATAGAAAACTGCAAACAAAAGACTCTACTGCTAAGGTTAAGTGTTCACAGACGTGACTAACAATAAAAAATACTCGCTAGAATGTAATCACTTGGGTCTTATTGCTGCTACGGGTAATTGATTTGAAACTACAAATGTGAAGAAACGACAAGCTGTTAAATTATTGTATCGCTGAAAACTTGTACCGAGGTCTCTTGCTGCAATATGCATTCTTCTGACACAATTCATCATTCTGTTTTTAAGTATTTGTTAAACGTTGCGTAAACGCGGCGTCTTAAGGCGCATCCTTAGGCCGCGGCTTTGCCGAGAAGATCGAAATCGCGATGGCGCGCGTTCATCACGATGCATTACACGCATATAATGTTACAACTCAAGTACCTCGAGTGTAACTCCGACCCGATGCAAATTAGCACTGGATGCTGTGTTCAAGCATCATGTAACAACATACGGAGGATTATTTAGGATGTAACGCAACGCGATTAATGAACATATTTCTCCGTGGAATAATCCGCCGCTAATAAAATATAAATCAAGCCTGATTTTATAATTGGACGGATTCGTTCGATGCAGAATGTATCCGCAAATTGCGATTTTATTGAACGAAATACTAACATATTTCCACAATCAATAAATTACCGTAACAAAACATAGAATTGCAAGATGGTTCAAATTTGCAGGTAATAAATAATTAGTTTCCACAATAACTTCTATTTCCACAAATTTTCATGAGATAAAAAGTGGATAGAAAATGTTAAAAATCGACTACATTTATTCACTTTTGAAAACATAACTCTGTGTATTCAATAATAATTTCAAGAAACTCCAAACAAATTTTGTATCAAAGTAATTGGAATGAAAATAACTTGAAAAGAAAATTCGTGATTTATGAAATAACTTGAAGAATGTTTGTTCGATGAAAAATTTGATGATGCATCTACGTTTAACGTGAAAAATATTGCACGAAGAAGCGCAGTGACCTGAAGTGGTAGAAACGAGTAAAAGCTCCGGCATGGTCCAAAGAATTCGTTCTCTTTAAACGTCTTGATTAATCGAGCAACCATGATGGAAATTCGACGCCAAAATTCGCTCCTTCCTTCCACTAAAACAAATGTTTCGATCGTGAAATCCCCGAGCGCTCGTCGTGCATGAATAGGGACGAATTGAGCCTAATGGGATCTTTGAGGAGGCAGCCCGAGCATTTAATTAAAATCCTCTCGAACCAAGAGCACTCGCAATCGAGTGACGAGTGGCTTTCGAGGAGTTCGCCGATGTAGAATCAAAATAGCTTGAAGAACGAATAGAGACAAACGGCGCTGCTTCAAACGGTGTTCGTGCAACTAATGTAGTGCACTTAAAACGAATACCGTTCGTATAATTCACTTATATTCTTGTGCTTTCCACAAATTTTATAGCTGATTCGAAAAAGGGGGTGAAATCTAAAAATTTAGGGATCTAGGTATTTGCTGATATAATATTTGGAAATATAGGAATTGGGGAGCATAGAGATTTGGGAGGTGTAGGAAATTGGGAATGTGGAGATTGAGGGGTGTAGGGATTTGGAAATATAGAAATTTGGGAATATAGGGATGGGGTGTCATAGATTTTGATATATAGGAATTTCGAAATATGTAAATTTGAGGGTATAGGGATTTGGGAACGTAGAGATTGAGGGGTATAGGGATTTGAAAATATAGAAATTTGGGGATGTAGAGATGGGGTGTCATAGATATTGGTATATATAAATTTTGAGATATGTGAATTTGAGGGTATAGGGATTTGGAAATGTAGAAATACACCCTAATCCATACACCTATTAATGCTACAAATAAATTAAATATCACAGTCCCTATCCCAGCAAAAACTAATTAAATATCCTACTTAACGCGCAGAAATAGCATCTCATTCACGTGAGAAAACAGCAAGAACGCCAAATCAGATAAAAGATAAGCCATCCAGCAAATAAGACAATCTGTCGTCAAAGGGAAACTAATTAGCAAATGGACGACGAAAGAGAAATCAAATTCAACAGAAATCTGACAAGATTATCCAAGAATAAGTTTCACGAGTCCCGAGAAAGAGCGAAGGCAGAGATTTCTGATTTCGTGGTACATCAAGATAATTTCGTGTGCGGGTATCAAAGCGGAGACGGTCCATGTCGCTCAGCGACGTATAACGTTTGGTTAAGTAACTCGGAGCTAGTTAATTACTTGTAATTACTCGTTAACGTGATTTGTAATCAAACGGAACGCGATGCACGATTCGTCAAGCAAGAAACGCGACGTGGATGCTCTATTGACAGCATCGTTAAAGCGGGATGCGTCTGCATTTCGCGGAATCGATGGGATATCAAACATGGCGGGTTCGAAATCATGGTTAACTCAACGATGGTTACACTGCGATGTAAAACGAAGCCGCCATTGAACGCGATGCACGGGGCAATTAGGGAATTACGCTTTTGGTGATTTTAGAGACGCTTCGGTGAATGGAAATGGATGAACCATGATGTGTCCGGCGAAGCTTTGATTTTTGTGAAATGATTATTTACTCAGTCGGTACAAGTCATGTACTGATCATAAATGAATCATTTTTGTTACCGTACAATGAAACTTTACATAAGTCAGTTATAGGTTCTTAATCCCATTGGAGTTAATTAAAGATATCACAGAAATTTTCTACTGATAGCTATCTTTTATCGCTCTCCAAAGGATGTTCAGAAGAGAATAATTAGGTTTTTTATGTATGTCCTATACTATTCTTTATTATTTTATACAATCATGACAGTTTTAGCGGACGAATTAACATTAAACTTTAAAATATCACATTTTTATAAAGTTGTTTAAAGTGTATGGAGTTCGCGCGTATTATCTGCGCATGCGCTCAGCAATCTGGACACACGCTCAGCTATCTGCGCATGCGCTCTATGATCTGCGCCCAAATTCAAAATGACTTCAGATGCGTTTATCTATACAAGCCTCATAAATAAATAAATCTCATTGAACAAAGTACTAGTTATTTTGTACATCTTTGACTAATTTTATTCTGTATATCTGCAAGAATAACAAGATATACAGTTCAAAATTGCAATATTAATCCTATAAAATCTGAAAAATGATATTCAACAGAAAACGTGAGAGTTTGATAAGAGTCTTCTTGCAAAATCTGCGACCGAGAATTTCACCTGTAATCACCTGTCAAACGGGGAATCAATCTATCGTTTCTCTTGTTTTTGTTCGTCGCACTCGAGCAGCGTATGTCGGAGGAAAATTGAGCGAAGAAGAATAGGAAAGAAGCTACGATCTGCAATGGTATGGCTCTCTGTAGCTAAGGAAATTACGAATATCCATCTTCTTCCGGACGTTTTGGAGAACCGGCTGCCCTATCTTCGGCTGGGTCAGTTCAAGAAAGATGGCATTAGCCGAAAACCTGACTAACCATCAATCTCGAGTCGTAAAATATGTATAGGACGGTATTCTACAAATCTTTTCCGTCTATCTAAATCTAATGTGTTGCGGAATGTATCTTGTACAAAGATACAAAATTATATTATGTACCAAAGAGGTACATTATACTATGTACCTTTTTCAGACGAAGAAGAAATTCAAATACGAAAGAACATCTATAAAACTTTCAAATTTCTAGGTACATAAGTAAATTTGAAAATCTATGAATCTCTCAAATTATATAGACATATGAACACCTATGTTTCTAGATTTATAAATTAAAACATTTGAAGATACGAACTGAAGATGAATTATCTGTAAATTGCAAAATTTCTAAATTTGAAGTTGTACAACTAAAATTCTATTGCACCTAAAAAAACAGCAGTACAAAAAGAAAAATATTTCCATCACCAATGCTCACAAAACAATTCACAGTAACTCATCCACCCGCATGCCATAAACATTAAAAATTGAGGAAAAAGAATACAACAGGATGATCAGCATATACAATAGCTATCCACAAGAAGAGTCCATCTGTTGCACAGAACAGAAACATCGATCAAGCATCGTTTGTTGCGAAACGATCTCACCGAGTCTCTCCGAAGGAACGTCACCATACATCAGACAGCATCGACGGTCTTTCGCCAACGAAAAATCGGAAGCACGATTCGAAAGCTACCTCTTCAGGGGTGGTTCGTCGAAGACATTCCACGTACCATGTACCAGATCGCGAGTATTTACTCGAAGAACACAGGAACGAATGAAACCGAAGGTATTCCTTTAGGGCGAGCACTGCGTACGGTCGTCCGCTGATAAATTAAGTGCCTCGGACGCGGACGATAAATTCGCTAAGGCAGAACGGCGGCCGATGATTTATATCGCGGACTACTCCAGGAAGCTCGTGATCTATGACCCCGCGAGGGTCAGCTAAGGTAAGACAATGCACCACGAGTTAACCCTCCTGGAGGTTTAAACGCACGTGCGTTTGCGTGTACACTTTAATGCATCTCACGGGAAGAGCATGAGCGATGACCAACCGGTGGAAACTCGTACGCGACTAAACGCGACGTTTGCGGTGAAAAATTGTTCTTGGATGATGATGGTTGAAGAACTTTAACCCTCTCGAATGTAAGTGGAGTTGTCAGTGGTCTTCTGTAGAGGTGTTCTCTTTATATTTTATGCAGAAACTTTGTGGGGGCTTTTGGTTGATTTTGGTGCATTTCAGGAGTAACGATTTAGAAGTTTGGGGTGGTAAACTTTTGAATTTTAGATTCATTCATTTTTAGCTTCTGGAAGGTATAGGTTGACTTTTGAGCTTTATGATTTGGAAATTTCTAACATTTGAGGAGTTACGAATATCTGAATTTTTGAAGTATTGTGTTGTTTTTCTGAAGTTTTTAATTTGAAAAAAACTGGATCTAGGGTCTTCTGAATCTGTAAATCGTCAAAGTTTTCAAATTCTCAAATTACCCAGTTCTCTAAATCTTCAAATGTCCAAATTGTCAAGATACTGAATAGTGAAATTCCTAAATTTCCAAATCCCCAAGCTCTCAAATCCCAAATCAAACCTTCAAAGTTGCAAACCTTCAAATCTCCAAACCTTCAAACTTCTCATCCCTCAAATTCTCCAAATTCTCCATGTTTTCCAATTCCTAACTTCTTAAATCCCTAAATCCCTAAGTACCACAATTATCAAATTTGCAAATCTCCAAATCCTCAAGTCTCCAAATCCCTAAATCCCCAAATTCTAGAATTCCCAAACATCCAAATATTCAAAAATGCAATTTCTCCAATTCCTATATTCCTAAATCCCTAGATCCTACAACTCCTAAGTCCTAAAATTCCCAAAATTCCAAATTTCCAAATTCCCAAATCCCCAAATTCTAGAATTCCCAAATATCCAAATATTCAAAAATGCAATTTCTCCAATTCCTATATTCCTAAATCCCAAAATCCCTAGATCCTACAATTCCTAAGTCCCAAAATTCCCAAAATTCCCAAAATTCCCAAAGTTCCAAATTTCCAAATTCCCAAATCCTCAAATCCCTAAATCCCCAAATTACCTAATACTCAAATATCAAAATATCCAAATATTTAAATTCAATTCCTAAATCCCTAAATCTCCAAATCCCTAGATCTCTAAATCCCTAGATCCCTAGATCGCTAGATCCCTAGATCCTTAGATCCTAAGATCCCTAGACCCCTACATCCCCAAATCTTCAAATACCTAAATTCCCAAACTCCTAAATTGCTAAAAATCCGTAAATTTCCAAATTTTCACCCAGATCACACCCCAAAGCATGCAACAGTAATTGAAGCTGTCATAAGAGCAATTAAGTTCTCATGACGGAAATTGGAGAATAATGTCCAATAATATTCAATAGCGATGAAGCTGTTGCTGTTGTCCATTGTTACGGGAAACCGGTGTTAGGTTATACCCTGCACGATTCAATTGAACAAGCGACCAGTAGAAAGTACTGGCTCAGAACGGGCCACTATGAATATGGCGTGATAAGCCATGAACGCGACCGTAGTTGATTTATCACGGATCCGGTGCTTATGGATCGCATGGTCATCATATCCTTCGCTATTATCGCGAGGATTCACCATAGCAAAGGAACTGTATGTTCATGCTCTGCCGACTACCGTCAGCTGCATTTACTCGACACTTTGTATCTTCGATGGCACACTGTTGCAAATCTCAGTTGAATCGTAGTTGAAATTAAATTGAGAAATGGATTAAACAATTTGGTGATGGGGTTAATGAAAGATTTTACATTTTTAAGCATTACGTAATCCCAAATTCTATCAATAGTTTGCAGAATCTAACATTGTGTGATTCTTCAGAAGGAAAATTTCAGATAAGAACATTCGAAGAAATTACAGAGAAAAGTATTAGTTTGTTTTACTGACAGGTAGCAACTCCAAAACTTTCTAGTTGAAAAGTTTGATAAACTTTCATGGAATTATTAATTTTTTATTTTTAAGTGTTGTTTGTTCCACTAGGTCACATACTACAGACTCGATAAAAGAATATTTATTTTAAGTTATTAGACCAAATGTAGAGCAGAAAGTATTAATTTCACAATCACTACATCACCTAGTCCATATTTAGCCCCGTAGCCAAGTACATAGTCCACATTCTACCGTTTTTTGAACAGACTAACATGCTACCTCTAATAATTGAATTGATACAGTTACGGAAGCGTAAGCGGCCAAATAATGGGTATCAAGCGAAGATAATCGTCGAATAACCCTTAAGAGCCACCACTTTCATCCCCCTAATCCCAGCATCAATTTTCCAGCAATCTCAACGTGCAATCCCTCTCGAATCGAGATTAAAACAGAATCCCTGGTAAATCATCCGACGAGAAGAGGGTGCAGACTTGGCCGGAGCCAAGCAGACGATCGGCAACCGAACGACAAACTGTTGCCCGGATCGAAATCATGTTTCGCGTACGGGGTACCTTCATGGCGATCCCGTCTGAACGAAATCGTTTGTTCGATTATTCCGGTTGGATACGCGACCGATACGTGTGCTGGATTTCTACGAGAGACCGACGGAGAAACGTGAAATTGCTGGATCGCTGGAGTCCGACTGTCGACCGTTTTCATCGGGACTATTGTGCGAGAAGCAATTGGAAGAAAAATGGCAATAAAACGAATAGGGGGTAAAAAAGAATTGAGCATGGTGCGGCAATTAAGGGGATCATAGGGAGGTAGCTGCGATTGATTTTCAGGAAATAATGACCCTGCTGGAAATTAATATACCTTCGGTGGTGAGAAACGTTCCTTTTCTTTCTCATTCTTTTTTTTTCTTCGTTCTGAAAAGTGCCACCATTACGCTTCGTGCACGATCGGAACGTGTCATGCATGGGATAGGGAAATTCATCAGTGTGGTCGATTGTAATGAGTTCAAACGAAATGGGTCTAGGGGGATGTATTAAAGGGAGGTGGATTTCTATTTTATTGTATTCTATTGTATATGATATTCACCTAGATTTCTATATCGCTTATTCTGCATGTTTCCATTCATTTAAATCCCTATAGCCCTGTATTGTTTAATTCACGTTTCAATACTTCTAAACACATGTAGCCCTACATCCCTATATCACTATGTATACACATGTGATATATACACATCACATATACATATATACACATCACGTATACATATATACATATCACATATACATATACATATACAATATATATCATGTATGCACATATACAATACATATCACATGTACATTCATATGTTTCATATACATTTACATATTCCCACATCCCTAAGTGCCTATATCCATATACAGCTTAATTTACATACTCCACACCCCTAAATACCTATATGCCTAAAGATCTATAACTCCAAACGTCTGTATCCCTATATTCCTACATCCCTGTAACCTACATCCCTATAACCTACATCCTAAAATTTCTACACCCCTATATCCATACATCCGTGTATCTTTACATATGTGTACCCCTACATCCCAAAATTTCTACATTCCTATATCCCTAAATCCCTGTATCTCTAGATCTCTGTACCCTACATCCCTATATCCCTATATCCCAAAATTAATACATCCCTGTATCCCTACGTCCCCATATGCTTACATACCTATATCCACACATTCCAATATCCCTACACCCCTATAGTACTACATCCCTGTATTCCTACATGCCTATATCTCTACATTCCTATACCCTTACATCCCTATATCCCTATATCCCTATATCCCCATATCCCTATATCCCTACACCCCTATATTCCTACATATCTATATCCCCATATCCCTACATCCCTATATTCCTATATCCCTACATTCCCATATTCCTATATGTCTACATTACAATATCCCCATATCCCCAAATCCCTATATCCCTATATTCCCATATCCCTAACGTGTTTAACAGAGTTTTCACAAATCGTGTCAGAATAAATTGCGCATGATAATCCATTAAATGTGTCCGAAAGAAATGACTTCAATTATCAGAACAATAATTGCACGGAAACGTATATCCACGTATTTCGTCGTTTGTCGTGGTGCATAAACAAAAAAAAAAAAGGAAATGTAATTGCATCGGAAGAACGTACGGCGAAAAAATACGTAAACGTAATGAGGAACAGAATGAACGGTTAACGAACGTGAAATTAAAGCGGCCAGCGTGCAATTCCAATCACCACGTCATTATTTTTGCGCGATGCCCGTTACCTATACGTACAATTTACAAGCTAACGAGAACGACACCGTGCGATTGATTTATCGACGGGGAAATTAATATCCCTCCGTAGGGAACCGGTTTTCACCTGGGCGTCGCTTTGTTGACTTGGACCGCACCCTAGAAATTGTTGGGTCGCGGGTAAAACAACGTTGCACGGGAACACCCTCCTTTCAATCACCCTTAACTCATGCTCGAAAAACATTAACCAATGCTCGACGGCTGAACGCGAGCTTTTATACTAATTAATCGTGTCAACCACTCGTTTGCTTTTTCATTAGCCCACGAGTGTACCGCACGATTCCTACTTTTAGTGCTGTTAAGGATTTAACACGAATCTTTTAACGAATGAAACTATTGTTGGACTATCGGGTTTTATTCAAAATAGTTCGAATGAAAGTTGCTGACATAATTGAATGAGAATTATTAATTAGTTCACGTGGTTAATCGTTAATTTAGAGGGCTGATAATTATTTATTGATTTAGAAGGTTGATAATTATTTATTGATTTACAATGTTGATAATTATTCATTAATTCAGAGAGTTGACAATTAAATATTTTTTATTTTAGTTAGTTATTAATTGGGAGGTAATCGAACTGGTTTTGAGTGAAAATGAAAGATACAAAATATGAAAAACCTGAAATTTCTAAATTTACAAATTTTTAGACTGTGAAATTTCAAGAATTTAAATGTCCAAAATTTTTTAATTTTAAATTCCCCAAATCCCTAAATTCAAAAATTTCAAATCTCCAAATTTCCCGAATCCCAAATTTAAGAAATTCTCAGATCCCCAAATCCCTAGATCCATAAATCTGTAAATCCCAAAATCCCTAGATCCCCAAATCCCTAGATCTCCAAATCCCTAGATCCCAAAATCCCTAGATCCCAGAATCTCTAGATCCCAGAATCCCTAGATCCCAAAATCCCTATATCTCCAAATCCCTAGATCCCAAATCCCTAGATCCCAAATCCCTAGATCCCAAATCCCTAGACCCCAAATCTCTAGACCCCAAAATCCCTAGATCCAAAAATCCCTAGATCCCAAAAAGCCCTAGATCTCAAAATCCCTAGATTTCCAAATCCCTAGATTCCTAATTCCCTAGATCCCCAAATCTATAAATCCCATAATTCTCATCTTTCGAAATTTCTCTATTACCAAATCCCTAGATCCCTAAATCCCTAGATCCTGAAATCTATAAATCCCAAAATTTTCATCTCTCCAAATCTCTCTATTACCAAATCCCTAGATGCCCAAATCCCCAAATCTCCAAAATCCTCAAATCCCCAAAATCCCCAAATTTCAAAATTCCCAAATATTAAAATCCCCAAGTCCGAATGAAATTGAATTATGTATCACACATAACCCAATACCGAAATATAACAAAAATGATAAAAATATTCTAAAACTGCGAACTTGAATAAAAACACTGAAACTTCGAATATCAAGAAAGTCCACGATTGCAAAACCGTACGGAAAAACGAACGCTTCCGTAAACGAATACAATTCGGACAAACTGCGATGCATTAAAAATGTAGCGCGTTTCCGAAAGAAATTGAAAAAAGTTTCGACGAATTATTCCGTCCGTCTGCATAGATTGAAACATTTGCATGCATATCGATCGCGCGGCCGGGTAAAAGTATTCGCGGGATTCTGGAGTTTTTCGATTTCATCTTTGCAGCGAATTGATGAGTTTTGCACAGAGCCGAATGCGTCCGTTTTAAAACGGATCAATTTCGTTTCACTGTCGATATAACCGTCTCGCATCGTAATACCGCATTTGCATCCCATTATATTCCTGATAGTTTTCCGAATCCGTTGTACGGGGGAATGGAACCAATGAATCTTCAAAAACTACCTATCGGATATTTGTCATTTATCTTCGTTGCTGACGGTTTATGTTTCGACAGCCTCCGCTAAGATTGATGCCTTCATTGTGATAGAAATTTATGCGTCGTTATTTGTTCATTCGATGTTCAAACTTTCTTCGTAAAATCTCGACAAAATATTTCCAAGATAGTACACGCGTTTTGAAGATGAAACTTTTTTTTAAATAAAGCGTTTTTATTATAAATATATTTTGTACACTTTTACACTTCGATATCCCCAGATTTCTATATTTCTGAAATTCTATATCCCTAGATATCTACAGCCCGAAATACCTATATCCCTAGATTTCTATATTTCTGAAATTATATATCCCTAGATACTTGCATCCCGAAATACCTATATCCCTAGATTTCTATATTTCTAGAATTCTGTATCCCTAGACACCATCATTCCGAAATACCTATATCCCTAGATACCTGCATCCCGAAATACTTATATCCCCAGATTTCTATATTTCTGAAATTCTATATCCCTACATATCTACAGCCCGAAATACCTATATCCCTAGATTTCTACATTTCTAAAATTATATATCCCTAGATACTTGCATCCCGAAATACCTATATTCCTAGATTTCTACATTTCTAGAATTCTGTATCCCTAGATACCATCATCCCGAAATACCTATATCCCTAGATACCTACATTCCCAAATATCTATATCCCTAAATCTTAATATCTCTAGAATTCTATATCTTCAGATTTTTGGATCCATAGATCCCTAGATCCCTAGATTTCTAGATTCATAGATTCCTAGATCCCTAGATTCCTAGATCTCTAGATCCCTAGATGCCTAGATCCCAAGATTCTAAGATCTCTATATCCATAGATGTAGATTTTATGTCCCTAGATTCCTACACCTCTAAAATTTTATATCCTTAAAATTCTACATCCTTGAAACCCAATATTCCTAGATTTCAGCATCTCCAAAAGTCTATATTACCAGATCTCCATATGATTAACCAAGTGTCAATGAACCTATGTCTATACAACTATCTCAGTACCCCATACATATCTCTGTATCCGAAATATCCATATTTCCCAAATATCCATATAAAATTCCTATATCCCCAATATTCAGTTTCTCATATGCTCCTACCACTATGTCCTTACCACCCTACGTCTCCACATCCCCAGTCGTATATCTCGCTCCTCACTAAACTCGACAGAAAACAAATTAACATGCATCCGTACACTAGCAGTCCACGACAGATAAGAATCAGGTGAAATTAATTTCATTGGCGTCGCATAAATCGCGATCGATCCAGCCGAATCGAACGAATCGACAGGTAGACCCTATGTAAACGTTCAGCAGCTCCCATCGCGGCACATCCATCTCCATAAATACTGTCCAAGTGCTAGCGAAGACACACCGGCGAATATACGCAAGAGAATTCCTTGGGATCAGAGCCACGTGATGCGTCATTCCCCTACATAATGGTTTAAAAGCTCTCGATGGCGGAGGACGATGGTGTACGAGCAAGGGTGAACGGGGGGTGGGCCTAGGTTCAAGGATAAGTGCCGTATTGGCATTTGACTGCCGGCTAGGGGCACGTCTGGGAAATGTACAGCACCGTTCCCGAGGAATGGGAAATGGCTTGGCTGGGATGCTGATGGTATGAGATGCCGACGAACGGATGGTTGTCTGAGCCCATCCGTACGGCAGACCTTCGTGTGTCTCGATCGGAAACGGACCAGACGTTCGATTCCATCCAACCGAATTCCTTGCCGACGAATTCCCCGGTTACGATGTGTCTCGCGAACACGGGATTATGCTTATGGGGACGTCTTGTGCACATCTATGGGAATGGTTTTTCCAATTACTATCGCGGTTAACCCTTGTGTTGCTGGAATTTTTCTTGCAATTTTGAACAATTTGAATGAAGGACTGATGTAAAGTTATGGGGAGATCATATGGTCATTCTATCTTTGCTGGCACTATTCAATTTATGTGGATATTATATAAGGTCATTCAATGACATTCTGATTGTATTAGAATTTTTCTTGCAACTCTGTCTGATTTAGTTGAGGGGTTGATACAAGGTTATGGGAGGTCGTAAGGTCATTCTATCTTTGCTGAGACTATTCAATTCATGTGGCTTTTATATAAGGTCATTCAATGACATTCTGATTGTATTAGAATTTTTCTTGCAACTCTGTCTGATTTAGTTGAGGGGTTGATACAAGGTTATGGGAGATCGTATGGTCATTCTATCTTTGATGTGACTATTCAATTCATGTGACTCTCATTTAAGGTCATTCAATGACATGTGATCATATTGGAATTTTTCTTGCAACACTGTCTGATTTAGTTGAGGGGTTGATACAAGGTTATGGGAGATCGTAAGGTCATTCTATCTTTGATGTGGCTATTTTATGTGGCTCTCATTTAAGGTCATTCAGTGACATGTGATTGTATTGGAATTTTTCTTGCAACTCTGTCTAATTTAGGTGAGGGGTTGATACAAGGTTATGGGAGATCGTAAGGTCATTCTATCTTTGATGTGGCTATTTTATGTGGCTCTCATTTAAGGTCATTCAATGCCATTCTGATTGCTTTAACCCCTTGCACAAGGATTTATTTGTAAGGTGCGTCAGTCAGAACTAACCAATCGCAGCTACAATATTGAAACAGACAAAGAAAGAAATGTTACGTCAGTCCTGTATTCTTGATATGCAAATTATAACTGAACTTGGACACCAGATTGAAGTGTATTCAAAATTCGAGTAAGATTTGTCACAATTGCAGTGCGAGTGCGTCACGAGTCAGACTCGTCAAAATAGTGCACGGGGTTAACTTAAAATAGAGATTCGAAGTATCATTAATTCAATCGAAACGAAACTACCAAAAAAAAGCATAAAAAACTGAAGGATACGTTAGCTAAATCAGTTTCAACAAAATTCCAGAAATAAAGCCAGTTCCTGTTCATTAATCATTTAAATCGCTTTAAATTAAGCTGATAATATCAATCTACCTTGAATACCCGAGTATAAATCAATCTAATTCCCTCGATTTCTCCAGGAGCCGTTGAAACGTCCCATAAGTCCCATCGACACCTGCGGACTTGGCCGTCTAAGAGGAAAATCCGATTCTTCCTGGCAACTTCTTAATCAACCGTCACGTCGAATCGACGATGTTGTGATAGCCGCTAAATCGATTATCTCCTCTCGTCGAGTGTTCTTCTAGCGCGGCTGTTAGCGTCACTCCGTCGTGACGTTAATGACGTTAAAACGGATCCGTCTGATCGATGGATCGGATCGTTAAGCCTTCGATTCGGCGGCATGTTGGCCAGCCTAATTAAAGAATAACGATGTCGGTAGCCCGGGCACCGGGGCCGATCGTTCCTTCAAATACGACCAGCTCGAAATGATGCATCAGCGGTTCTTTTCGCCGATTTTCTCTCTTCTTATTTCGCTCCACGGGTGCGCATTCCGTCCGCTCGTTAGTTCCGGCTAATTTGAATTCAGTCGCTTCTGATCCTCGCATTATTCGTCCACGAATCCATTGCTCTCGAACCGTCTTATTTTCGACTGCTTTCTGGACGTTCGTACACACAAATATTTTTAGTATTGGAGTTAATCCAGGTTAGACGTGAGTCACCAGCTGATTCAACGCATCGGTACTGATGTATCCAAAATAGTCTTGTTTTATCTTATCTAAGTTGACAGGTTCTAGCGAAAGCTTGATCTTTGCAGAGAGTCTCATCTATGACTAGTTTGGTCATCAAGTACCAAATCACCAAGGGTCACTTAGGGCTATTATTATAAGAACTGTGATCAGAAGGTGGCAGAGAATTCTTTCGCGATGTGGTCATTCCACAAGTGTTAATTATATCCGGACTTGTACATCGTTCATATATTTCTAACTATACAAATCGGCCTTCTCACTCAGGTCTCAACACTAGATTAATATAGATCATTCCATCTAAAACCAGTCACCTACTTTCACTATGATTCATATCGGACTTTCCAAGTCACAATCTAAAGTTTACTTTTTGAGATCTACAAATTTTCTTGCCCCCCAAAATCACTGTCAGTGAAATCAGTAAAAATTCGAATAAAATCAGTGATTGATAAAATAAAGATTTCTATTTTTTTTTTTACGTAACGTCTATGTTTATAGAGGTGGTACCCGAAATCCATGCAAGTTCTGAGGAATTTATACAAACAGGGTATTATACGATCGCCGATTTGCACAACGATTTACATCGGTTTTGGATCGGGGAAAGTCTGAGGCTCGTGTTCGGTTCGAGTCACTGAAATATTCATGACTATTCGTTCTTATGGGGCGCCAAGGGACGCGCGATTCTGGCAGGACAGATTCGTAAATGGGAGATCGAAGCATGGTTTATAAGGATATCGTGGATGACAATGGATTGGGGAATTTGGTGACGTGATTTTAGGTAAAAGGGTTGACATGTTCGATATGGCAGTGTTAGGAAGCTGAGAATTTAGGGATTTTGAAGAAACTGGTCATTTGAGGACTGAGAAAATGGATTTGGTGTTTTGTAGAGTTAGAGGTGTTGAAGTGTGTGAATTTGGAAGTCTGAAAATTGAAGGATTTGGGAATTTGAAAAAGGTGGAAGTTTGGAAATTTTTGAAATTAGTAAAATTAGGGGAATTAGAAAAATTTGACGAATTTGATGATTTTTATGAATTTGATAAATTTGATAAATTTTATGAATTCGAGAAATTTGAAAATGTAGAAATTTAAGACCTGAAAACTTTGAACAGCTGGAGATCTTGAAATTTATTTTAACATGTATAATATTTATTATACATTCATTATAATAATAATGTAATATAATATACATTTCTTATAATATAATATAAATTTCTCAAAATAATATAACGAACATATAAAAATGAATCATATATTATAACCACATAACCTATATACCAAAACCACCAAATTTCATTAATAAAAGAAAAAATTATCCGAAGAATTACAAGTTGGTAAAAAAAAAGTATCACGTAAAATAGTATCGTACGTGTCTGTTTTCGTACGAACGATGTACACGCAAATTGGTTGTACAGAAATTTCGAAAAGATCGTAGGTTTATCGATTGCGCCTGATATAAATGCAAAATGTCCGGAGGGGTTAAAACAGTTGCGTGGTCATGAATTCTGATCGGCTTTTATTTCCGTCAGAATGCGAAAGCGATTTAAAAAATCGTGTGTGTGCGTACTGGAACGAAAATGGTTTGATAATAGTTTATGAGCAAAAGATACGAAATCGTTTGGAAACAATAACTGCATTTTTTATTTTATTTGATATCTCTTTGTGTCCTAATAATTCATTATTATTATTCAATTTTATTTCACGTTCGCCTACTTTCATATATTTCCTCGATTTCATTCAAATATTTTGTTAAGACTATATTCACTAAAGCGTAGCATATTTAGAGATATAGTGATTTAGGGACTTAGGGATTTGGAGATATAGAAATTTAGGAATTTAAAGATTTAGAGGTGTATGAATTTATGTAATATTAAGAACTCTCTATAGGGATCTAAGAAAATGTGGATTTGGGTGTGTAGAAATGTGGGAAGATCGAGATATAGGAATCTAGGGATAGTATATGGAGGTATAAGGATCTAGGGGTATCTAGGGAGATAAAAGTATAGGGGTATAGGTATCTAAGAGTGTAGGAATCTAGAAAAATAAGAATATAGGGGTATAGCAATCTAGGGACGTAAGAATGTAGAGATATAAGGACCCAGGAGTGTAGGAATCTAGGGATATAAGAATATAGAACTATAGGAACCTAGGGATATAGAAATCTAGGGAGATAAGAATTTAGATACATAAGAATCTAGTAGTATAGGTATCTAGATATGTAAGAATATTGGAATATAGGAATCTAGGGGTGTAGTACTCTAGGGATATAGGAAGAGCATACAAATTTAGTGATATAAGACCCTAGGAGTATAGGAATATAGTGGTATAAGAATCTAGGGGTATAGAAATTTAGGGATCAAAATATCCAGAAGTATAAATTAACGATACTATGATTTAGAAGTACACAACTCTAGGGACGTAAGAATCTAGTGTTACACAGATCTAAGAGTACAGTCATCTAGGTATACAATAAATATATACACAAATATGCAACAGTATAGAGATATAGTGATATAAGGATCTAGAAGTAAATAGATTCACGTATCTAGGCATCTAGGAATATAAAGATCTAAGAATATTCAATGGTAGACCTGCAAGTCGTGCATGCTTCTGATATATAGCAGTTCTTCATATCGTATCAAGAATAAATAATATTCTCATCAATCAATTAGCCAATCACGTCCGATCAGACCGATTGTATAGCAAGGCGGCACAATCGCGGTGAACAAAGTGCAGGATCCTCCTGATTGGTCTGATCATCGTTCTCTAATCTCTAAACCGTGTACGCACGGATAACATCTGTATTCGGTTGCATCGTCCATTCAGCCGCAAGATTAACATGCTACGCACACTTGTTATCGCGTTATCAGCTACGAGACGATCAGATAAAACCATCAAGACCCGGCTGATACAACCTGCACCCGGAACCTTGGCTAACAGTCCGGTTTACCCTTTTCCCGGTGCCTCGCGTTTAGCCGCCATTGTGATCTATCGGTCAAATTTAATCTTGCGCTTGGTGCTCGATCGAAATGGTTAATCATTGATCGGCAATCGGAAAGGGAACTTTGTCTTGCGGATTGTGTGCTTCAGAAATAATTGATCTTCGCATTTTCAAATTTTTATATGTGTGAATTCATGTTTAGCTATATAGGTACACATGTGGATCAGATCCTTAGATTCTTATGGTCGCTGTACTCTTAGGTCCGTTCATCTTTAGATCTCTATACTTTCAGATTCAGATATAGATCACTATATCTCCAGATTCTAGACCTAGTTCACATCTCTACATTAAAAATGTGGACATCAACATATTTGGACATCTTCATATACCTAAGTTTCCATATATGCAGATCACTATATTGTGATCTGAATTCCATACTGTGGCTAATTTAGTATCACTAAGTCCTCAGATCCCTGTATTCCTAGGTCCCTACATTTCTAAATCTCTATAGTTCCAGATTTGAATATACCCAGGTCATGCCCATATTTCTATATCCACACTCTCCTATATCACTATATCCCAGTATCTCTATATCCAAACTTATCCTAAAACACTACATCTCCACTTGCATGATCCAAGGACCCCTTCATCCTCATATAGCCATATCACCAGTTCTCTTACGTCTGTACGATCACTACATCCCCATATTTCTATATCCACAAATCCAACTACCCTAGCATCTCTATATCTAAACTTACACTACATCTCCACATATCCAATTCCATGATCCAATGATCCCTTCATCCTCACACCCCTATGTCACCAGTTATCTTCCGTCTTCGAATATATCAATACTCTTGATATATATATTGGAGTCTCTACGACTCCAAACATATCCCTATATCTCTATGTCTCTGAATCCCTTGATCTCTACACCTCCGAATACATCTCAACGTCTCCAATTTGTATCAAACAGTACAAAATGAGCATCGCATTAAAAACACACTCTAATCGAGAAAGGAAAAACATCCTGTGATAAGAACCGATTGTCTCGGGCCGCGTTCCGTCCGTTTAATATCCATCGAGTCCGACAGCAAGGATTCCGGCAGGCGTTTCCGGTCCGATAGGTAGCGGATCTGCAGCTGGACGCCAGCCAACACCGAATGCAAGACAGACAATGCGTCTGCTCTTACGTGGCCGAGACTATGAGATGTTTAAACAACGATCTCTGGGGTCGTACGAACGATCGAGTGGCCCGTCGAGCCAATTGCTAAATGGCTGTTGTCCGACGCGCCTGCAGCATCGACGGATCCCTCGAATACCTAAGCGAGACGTTGACGAGAAAAATGGCCCAATTAGTTTCCAACGGTCTCGAGGAGCCACGGGATGTTGACGAATCACGGGTCAGATGATACAGCCAGATGTACTGTGCTCACGAAACGACCGACGATCAGAACATCATTGGTATATGCCACATTTTGGCTCCAACTAGGACTCCACGTGAACAGTCAACTATACAGGGCGTTTCAAAAATTTCTCATACTGCGTTTACAGGGTATTTACAAAATTTCTCGAACTATATACGAGGTGGTTCACGAATTCTAAAACTACATATACAGGGTTGTTCACAAATTACTGGGATATCACAGGGTGGTCCAAGAACTATACACAGGCTGATTCACGAATTACTAGAACTACGTGTACACGGTGTTTTCCAAATTTCCTAACGTACGATATATATGCTTCCCAAATTTTCTATATTGTATACAAGATGTTTTCCACATTCAAAAATTATGATATACCGGGTGTTTATTGAATTTCCTAAACTATATGTACAAGGTGTTTCGCAAGTCTCCAAACTATGTATACAGGCTGTTTCAAAAGTTTCTGGAATTGTATATACAGAATGATTCCCACATTCGAACATTGTTATATACAGGGTGTTTATCGAATTTCCTAAACTATATGTACAAGGTGTTTCACAAGTACCCAAACTGTGTATACAGGCTGTTTCAAAAGTTTCCTAAATTGTATATACAGAATGTTACACATATTCCAACATTATTATATACAGGGTGTTTATCAAATTTCCTAAACTATATGTACAAGGTGTTTCATAAGATCTCCAGACTATACAGGCTATTTCACAAATTTTTCAAGCTGTGACAAGGTCTCCAAATTTTTCAAAATGTGATATACAGGGTGCTTCTCAAATTTCCCAAAGTGTACATACAGGGTGTTTTTATTATCAAATATGTGTAATTGATTGATTAGTTAACTGCTTCAAGCTATGGGTGTTGACAGTGGTCACTAGCCCAGTATGTGTAATAAACTTTGTAATGGATACTGATTTTAAGAATATTTGTGTAGCAGTACTTGTAACATGTGGCTTAATTATAAATTAACATTGATCTACGCTGACATATAGTACCTTAAAAGTTCCGTAACAGGATAGCAGCTTTATCGGGATACGAAAAAGGAATGAAACGAAGGTGAAGAAGGCATGTGAAATTCCCCGAGCCAAGAAAGTCGGTATCAGCAATAGGAAATTACGAAAAAGTAACTCGCGAGAGAAATATAGTGAAGAAGAGAGGGGCAACGGAAGAAGAAGAAAAACGAGGAGTCGTGACACGAGGAACGACCGAAGGGAAATAAAGCGGGCAAACATTAACGAAGATAAATGAAGAGGACGGAAAATAGAACAGCGACTGAGCGAGAGAGAGTTCGAACAAGTGGAAACAGAAGAAAAACGTCGTAGTGGCGCGAAAAGCAACGATACGGAATCGGAGAATTATATGGCCTTATAATGAGAAAAGAACACGAGTAACTGCCGATTAAAAAGAGGTGAGAAAACGGTGAGGTTATAGATGTTGAAGCGTGAAGGGATTGATGACGTGAATTTCATGCATGGTTTCGCTGATTCGAGATTAAATTTCAGATGATAGATTACGGAGGAAAAATGGTGACTGGGTTATTTGTGAGGCGTATTTAAATTTCATGCGATAAAGAGGTTCGATCATGTTCTAGTGATATATGGGGAAATAAGTTCACAACATTTGTGTGATGTATGAGAGGATTTAGAAATTGTTGGAACCTTGTGGCGCGTTTGGGAAGTTGCAGATTTATAAATTTTGGGATTCGAGTATAATTTTTGGCAGTTGTTTGGGAATTTGGGGATGTAGAAAATTGGGGATTCATTGTTTGGAAATTTACTAGTCTGGGGATTTAGGTAGTTGGGAGTTTGAAGAATTGAAAATTTCGGAATTTGGGAGTTTGAGAGTTATTTGTAAAGTTGGGAATTTGGAAATTTGGGGTATGCAAATTTTGGGATTTGACAATATGTAAGTTTGAGAATTTGGGAATTTTTGAAATTTTGAAATTTTGGAAGTTGGGAATTTGAGAATTTAGGAATTTGGAAATTTGGAAATTTGGGAATTTGGGAATTTGGGAATTTGGGAAATTGGGAATTTGTGAATTTAGGAATTTGGAAATTTGGGAATTTGGGAATTTGGGAATTTAGGAATTTGGAAATTTGGGAATTTGGGAAATTGGGAATTTGGGAATTTGGGAAATTGGGAATTTGGGAATTTGGGAATTTGGGAATTTGGGAATTTTGGAATTTGGGAATTTGGGAATTTGGGAAATTGGGAATTTGGGAATTTATCTATTTGGAGAACTGAGAATTTAGAAATTAGGAAATTAGGGAATTAGAAACTTAGAAAATTAAAAAATTAGAAAATTAGAAAATTAGGAAATTAGGGAATTAGAAACTTAGAAAATTAAAAAATTAGAAAATTAGAAAATTAGGAAATCTAAAAATCTAAAAATCGGTCATTCAAAACCTAGTAAATACATAAATTTAGTAAGAGATTACATAGTTTCCGAATTTCGAGTTTGAGAATTCTCCTCATACAGGCAATAACCAAAACGTTTTAAGAATTTCTTAGAATTGCTATTTTATTTCGGAATAAATTTCACGATCATCGTCCGGCACATAAAATTCAGAAAGCACTTTTACCGTTCGCCCATATCTTTACGGCGAAAATACAGCTTTGCTCCGTTAAGAATAAAAGAAACGAGACGACAGTTTAATAGAATAGAAAGAATAGTGCGATATCGGGTGAAGATTAAGATGAATAATGTCAAGCATCGTAGTCGCTATTATCTCATTTGTCATCCATGACGGTCGCGACAGTGAAACATGGAAATATCAAGATGGCAGCTGCCGTTATCTGATGTTCTACTGGATCGATAAAAGGATCTTAAATAGGTTACGTTTGCACAAGTATACTTTTACGTTCACATAAAAATGTTTACTTCAACGAACATCAAACTCAAAAGAAAACTGTTATTTTGAAAATAAAATTATTTTTAATAAACAATTAAAATAACCCGATTTGAAGTTTACAAGAAAACAGCTAGAAAAATTCTCTCTTTGAATAAAAGTTTACAAAATATTGCAGGTAAAAAATACAGGAGACATATACAGTTACAAATATTTAAATTTATCCTTCAAAATATAACTATAACAAAATACGACCCTTGACTATAAAACACAATGATTCTTCAACAGAGGGTGATTTTGACCCACGAATACTCAATATTCTGTCTCATATCCTTAGCATAACAGCACTTTAATTCTACAGTAATTAAAAAAGTTTGCAACTGTTTTATTGCATCGGGTCGCATTAGACCCGAATGATAGTATACGATAAATATTAATCGTGTCGGTAAGAAACATAAATTTCCGAAGGGCAAACGCAAAAAACCTCGTCCCTTTGCGGGCTAACAAAAAGTGGCTACTTAAGATGTTCCAAGAAGCAAAAATTCAGCTCGATCTGATAGTCAATTAAACACAATCAATTCCGTTGTCTTAATTAATTAAACCTCGTCACTTTTTGCCTGCCACGAGGCTGGTTCCTTTCAGCGCGTCCGATTGACGCTACTGTTTTAAGGGGGTCCCGACAGCTTAATTAACTCTTTCGTTCCGACGAAATTTCGGGCCAAAATGTGCTTACGCTGCACACCGCTCGTTTTACATCTTTTATTCCATACAATCTCTGACGAAATTTAGTATGGTAACTTTGTAATTTATTTTTTAGAAGGGCGGAGTTCGTTTTAACAATTTGTGAAATTAGTTCACACGACCTTTGTGCGTTACTTTTTAATTTGGTAGATCTTTTATTTTATTTATGAATTTTTATACGTGTATAGAAGTGTCTATATACGTCTGTATGTGTAGATAAATATATTTGCAAATTTTTATAAAGATAAATTTCCATATTTCTATATTTCTACGTCCTCAAGCTTCTATGTCCCTAGATGAATATATTTGCAAATTTTTATCTAGATAAATACTTAGTTAGATTTCTATAGTTTAGAACGCCGATATCCCTAGATAATTATATTTATAAATTGCAATGTAGGTCCCTAGATCGTTAGATCTCTATACCTTCAAACTTCTATGTCCCTAGATAACTATATTTACAAATTGCTACGTACATAGTTCCGGAAATCTCTAAATTTCTACGTCTTCAAGCTTCTATGTTCCTAGATAACTATATTTGCAAGTTGTTACGTGGATAGGTCCCTACATCTTCAAATTTCCACGTCTTCAAACTTCTATATCCCTAGATAACTATATTTGCAAATTTATACGTGGATAGATACCTAAATTTCCAAATTTCTATGTATTCAAACTTCTATATCCCTAGATAACTATATTTGCAAATTTATACGTGGATAGATACCTAAATTTCCAAATTTCTATGTATTCAAACTTCTATGTCCCTAGATAACTATATTTACAAATTTCTACGCACATACACTCCTAGAACTTTAGATCTCTACATCTTCAAACTTCTGTGTCCCTAGATAACTATATTTACAAACTGCTACGTACATAGTACTGTAAATCTCCAAATTTCTACGTCTTCAAACTTCTATGTCCCTAGATAATTACATTTGCAAACTGCTATTTAGATAGATGCCTAAATCTCAAAATCTCTATGTCTTCAAGCTTCTATATCTCTAGATGACTATATTTACAAATTGCTACGTACATAATTCCCTAGATCTCCAAATCTCTACGTCTTCAAACCTCTGTGTCCCTAGGTAGTTACATTTGCAAATTTTTACATAGATAAATTCCTAAATCGCCAAAATTTATGTCTCCACATATCAATATTCCTCGATTCCTACATTTTCAAATTATATCCCTAGATTCCTTTATTATAACATCATCTCAGCTACAACCCCTTTACGCGAAATACACCCTGTGTATCTACATACATGATATATAATATACATTATATTATACAATACATATATTACACACAATATACATTGTATTATACAATATGTATATACATTATACACAATATACATTATATTATACAATATGTATATACATTATATGCAATATATATCATTTACGAGACACCCTATATATTTATATTACACATTTTATAATTTATCTATACTATATATGTTTAGATATTTCTATATTTGTAGAGATTTGTGCATTTCTCAGGAAATGAAATTTGCTATTGACTGTACCAACGAAACTGTACGACAAAACGTTCGAATATTGTTGCTGATATAACGAAAGTTTAATGACGTCGGTTCGACAATGCCACGTTCCGCTAAGTGTCGAAAATTACCTTCGATATTCGTGCAGTTCTCCATGGAATATCCTGCATCAACACGGTGCGTTTCCAATATTAATATTCCACGAAAAGTTAAGGGCGGATTATGCTGTGGATTTTGCAGGCGGAGCTGTGATCGCTGGAAATTGTTTGAAACTTTGTTGGGTAAATTTCTACCTACCGTTGCATCCTGTGTACTCCATTTTATACATGAACACTAGTTTTCTTTTCATACATTCATATTTAAAATTGTTTAACCCAAAGTGAATTTTCCTTTTATTATCCCTTTTTGAATTGCTTTAATCGTAGATAAAGAATGTTATATTCTCGTGTGTAACAATTCATTTTTAATTTTATCAGTAGGGTAATTATTTTTCTTTCAATTTACAATTTTAGAGTCGAAACTAATTTTCCATTTTTCGTATCATTTTATATTTCTCAAGTTGTAGAAAAAGGGGTATCACATGATACATATGTATAAATATTAATTTTGAATGATCTTTTCAATTCACCCCTATGGAAATTATTTTTCTTCGAATACATCAGTATTTGTAATTTTTCAATCGAAATAAATTTTCCATTTTACATGTCATTTTAAAAGGGACTATTATATGGTACATAATATAACAATTTATTTTTCAATCTTTCAATTTCACCCCTATGAAAATTTTTCATTATTTTTCTTCCAACACCATTATTTTTTGACCAAAATAAATTTTCCCGTTTTCATTCAATCTTCTAATCATAAAAAAGATTCCCTTCTAAATTTCGAAAATTAAATTTGTCCTCAACAACCCTTATCGCAATTAAAGCTTCAATCGCGTGACTAGCGATATTAATTAATCTTGGTTCGCTTGATCGATGCATCGGTTTACATAATACGATAATCGTTGATATCGTAGCCTGGTTCCCGAGAAGATGGATAGTGAATGGCAGTTGCGACTCGGAAGTGACATCTCGTTTAGGGCAATTCCAGACCCGGGTCACGCACTTGCCTCGTTGCTTTGTACCAGCAATATCGTACGTCTCGGCTGCTGGTCAGCAAGACTGACATTAATGTCGAGCTGCTCGTGGTAAATATGAAAAGGATGAAACAAGGCACGCTGGATTTACAGCTGGCACATGACGCGGCCAGGAGTCTAACGTTTGCTTCATTTTCCTAGCTTTTGTAATGGCTTCTCGGATGAAACCCTTCCTTTTGTTTAGGAAACTTGACAACTCTTTGGTCCCGACATTCTCATATTTCCGGTACTCTAAGTTCTCAGGCTTTATCATTATTCTGACACTTTCGAATCTCTGAAGTCTCAAATTTTGTCATCAAAGTCTCAAAGTTTTACTTTTTAAGGTTTTATGTTTTTCATTGTCAAGTTTTATTTTTTGACGTTTCATATTTTTCACTTGATTTTCATTGTCAAGTTTTATTTTTTGACGTTTCATATTTTTCACTTGATTTTCATTGTCAAGTTTTATTTTTTGACTATTCATATTTTTCAGTTGATTTTCATTGTCAAGTTTTATTTTTTAACGACGTTTCTTATTTTTCAGTTAATAAATTTCGTTGTCAAGTTTCATTTTTTAACGATGTTTCTTATTTTTCAGTTAATAAACTTCATTGTCAAGTTTTATTTTTTAACGACGTTTCTTATTTTTGAGTTAATAAATTTCATTGTCAAGTTTTATTTTTTAACGACGTTTCTTATTTTTGAGTTAATAAATTTCATTGTCAAGTTTTATTTTTTAACGACGTTTCTTATTTTTTAGTTAATAAATTTCATTGTCAAGGTTTACTTTTGGACGATGTTTCTTATTTTTCAGTTGACAAATTTCATTGTCAAGTTTTATTTTTTAACGACGTTTCTTATTTTTGAGTTAATACTTCATTCTCCAGTTTTATTTTTTAACGACGTTTCTTATTTTTGAGTTAATAAATTTCATTGTCAAGTTTTATTTTTTAACGACGTTTCTTATTTTTTAGTTAATAAATTTCATTGTCAAGGTTTACTTTTGGACGATGTTTCTTATTTTTCAGTTGACAAATTTCATTGTCAAGTTTTATTTTTGGACGACGTTTCTTATTTTTCAGTTAATAAATTTCATGTCAAATAACAATTTCTGTTATGCATTTAAAAAATTTTATAACATTATATCACTATTATATCACATGCAGTACTATGTCACTTTAGTTTAAATAAACTTCTTGAACATAAACAATTGTACTCAAAAGCCAGACTAACGAATCCATTTTTCCTTTCCTATCTTTATTTATTCATCTATAATTCAAAGTCGATGTATTCAATCGATTATCATGTGTGAAACATATGTGTTCTATTCGTACATAAGTCCTCTTCGTCCAGAAACTAAAAATGTCCTTACTTTATCCTTTTAGTACTAAAAAAATTTAGAAATTCAAAAATCAGAGAAACCACAATTGACATCAAAATCGAACGTTCACTATCCAGTTTCAGTAGGAAGTAAAAATGATCGCGCCATCAAATCTTTCCGTTAGCCATTTTGTAAATCCAGCGGCAACACCGGCGCGGATGAAAACAGTTTTCGAGAAAGTACGGAAGGACGAAGGCAACGAGCGTGGAGGAAGAGCAAACGAGACGGAAGAGGATGAAGGGAAGTCTGTTTCTTTGTACGGCAGACTGCAGTTTCATTTCGTTCGCGATACTACTCCCTTATCGTGTGTTTATCTTACGGTGCATTGTTATTTCGTCCCTACTCGAGCCACGAAAGAAAGGAACGAGGATAATTGAACCGTATCCTATCATGGATTCCAGTTATTTCTTTGCCGCCCTGGACTTCAAGATCTCACCGGGGAACATTGCACAATTCTGACCAGAATCGACCCGTTCGACGCATCTCGTTCAACCCCTTTTCGATCTTACATGCTGATTCGTGACATTCGGCGGTTTCAGCACACGATTCTGTAATTTGATTACTGACTATTTAGGATGACTACTTTATTACTGACATCTAGGTTTGATTATTGACTCTTTGCTTATAGTGCAGTCAAGGCTTCTCGAGGGAAATAATGCTAACCACGAAGGAAGAGATCTTCCATTTACTGATTTGTAGTGGCAAATTCAAGAACAAGAAAATCTGAAAATTCAAGAATTCATAAACTAGAGTACAAACAGTTGAAAATCTAAAAATTCGAAAACCTGCAAAAAATAAAAAAAATGTAGAATTCTCAGATTCATACGTTCATATTAAATTTATGTCCACATCTACAGATAGTCTAAGATGCAAATCATACAGGATGATTAAAAATGATCTGCCCGAACTACATGATACCCCTGTGATGCAATACCACAAAATTGTCTGTTTCCTTCCAGATATCACCCTAACATTATTCATTTACTGTACAATCATGTGTTATATTTGCTATAAGTCCTATAAGAACTTTTCCTCGAGGAATGACAAAATAACGAAATCTGTCGAAAGAATTTCGAGCAACAAAATCTGTTGGTTAAAACATGGAGTTGGAACGCAACAAAATCCGGCAAAGGTGAGGAGCGAAGAATAAAATCGCGGAGATAAATCAAGGTGGTAGACGGTTGTACATAGTCGACCGAAAATTCAACGGCGACGCGCGTCACGACGCTCCATTTGCCGGCGAAATTGCGGAATCTCTGGGAAAAGCTGGCTAACGCAGAGACGACATGATGCATCGTTCCGGTGATTTAAGGCGTTACGTCGTTTGCACTTGCACCAGCGTTGTTGTATGTATTTATTATCGTCTCTCGAAACGGCGGACATGTTTATTGTGATTGGCCGTCCGAGCTGAAGGGCCTTCGCGCTCCTTTGAGCTTTTAATTTAAAACGTTGCTCGCCAGTTACGCGTAGACTAGCGTTAATGGGATACGATCCTTGACGGGAGATTTAAACGCCTTCGATCAGCGGATCTTAATGGCACAGCTGTTAATAGGTGCGATATTTCCTCGCTGAGAAACCGAGAGGAGTTTGTCTCTGTCCGTGCGCTGCCGGTAAAAGATGCAGAAATGCAATCGAGGAGAAAATGGCCGCCGAGTAATCGTGGTTGCTGAAGGTGCGAAACATTTGGTACGAGAATTAAACAAAACTTTCGTGACAGCAATATGTGACGATTCAACGACAAGTGATTACTTCATATATTCCTAACAAGTTTACTATGTACATATTTCCAACAAATTCTCTATACGCGTTTCCAGGAAATTTTGCTACTAATATCCACAAATTTTATCTCTTTTCCGAGCTGACGGAGCACAGAGAATATTCTGAAATTTTCCAAATTACAAGTTACAAATATAATTTTACATTTACAGATTTACAAATTTAAGGGAAGTTTCAAAGTTTCAAATGTTTGAACTTTCAAAGTTCCACATGTTTATACTTTCAAACTTCCAGATGTTTAAACTTTCAAAGTTCTAGATGTTTGCGCTTTCAAAATTCAAAAGTGACGATTAAACGACGCGTGGAATCATTAGACTTCCCAATAAGTGACTGTATCTAAATGAATTTGACTTCGGACGACTAGAGTTTATTTTGCTATGTACTTGATGTCTGAGTGTCTCTTCGATGTTTCACGTTTCACAAAAGTTCGGAGTGGGTACAATTTTTGTGACATTGCTGAGGGAAAACAGTTTCTAATTTTCTATTGGTTTAGCTAAAATTCGAGTGAAGATGGAAATACAAATGACTTGTGAAGTGGGTGTGGGTTTTCGCCAAAGCCGTAGCAAGTAATAAAACCAAGACCTCGATATGTATAGAAAACTGCAAACAAAAGACTCTACTGTTAAGGTTAAGTGTTCACAGACGTGACTAACAATAAAAAATACTCGCTAGAATGTAATCACTTGGGTCTTATTGCTGCTACGGGTAATTGATTTGAAGCTACAAATGTGAAGGAACGAAAAACTGTTAAACTATTGTATCGCTGAAAACTTGAACTGAGATCCTCTCGCTGCAATATGCATTCTATGCCCTAACAACTGATCGCAGATTTTGCAATAATGTAGATACATTTCCTAAATTTTAAGTTGTTAGCAGGAGTTTTGTATCAAATATTCAATGAAAGAAGTTTATACTAATAAAATTCGAGATTAATATAAGTGTAGTAAATATAACTCATACGTGTCTGTATACACACAGAGTTGAAAGATAAACGTCCGAGTAGAAAGTATCTAATTATAATACAGAATAAACGGGATGATCTCGTCTGTTTCACCCTGAAAGCATGTTTGTCTATGCCCGACATCCACCAAAAGTTCGCTAATTTTCGTTGCTTTAATGTTAACGAGATTCAACGTAATTTCTGTACTAACCACCTGTAGAAAATTTGATACGCGATATCATAATGAATGTCTACTACATATTATAGTAGTGAAAATTAATGTTTATGACAGGAGTTAGGGATAATAACGCGCTCAAGGGGTTGGCGGAGGTGGTTAAAGCACGCGAGCAAACACTTTGTTTTGTAATATATACCACTTTTGAAAGTTTCGAAACTTGGTAATTCAAGGATTTGAGAAGATGGAGATTTAGAAAGGGCTGAGAATTCGGGGATTTGGAGATTCGAAATTTAAGAAATTTGGGGGTTGTGAAATTGGAGATTTAGAAATTTGGGAATTTGGAAGTTTGAGACATTTGGAAAGGGAAGTTTAGAAATTTAGGAATGTAGGAATGTAGGAATGTAGGAATGTAGGAATGTAGGAATATAAGAACTTGGGAATTTGTAAATTTCGAAAGTTTCAAATATGTTGATTTGAAAATCTGAAAATTTCTTACCTCTTATAATTAAAAATTTGAAATTTCTGAATTCTCATATGTGTAAATTCGAAATTTCTGAATTCCCATGTATGTAAATTCGAAATTTCCAAATTCCTACATATGAAAATTTGAAATTCCCGAATTCCCATACGCAAAAATCTCAAATTTCCCAGATCCAGTAACTACAATCTCTAAACTGTCGAACGTCGCTAAAATATCTTAGAGCAAGTTCAGATCTATCGCGTGACGAACAAGAGCTATAAGCGCTAATCCGTTAAAAATTGATCGCAAACCGCTTTCCAGTACTCCATCCAGGAACCACATCAACATCCATTACCCGGAATATCTCTGTTGATCGATTCCTCGGGCTAAAACACTTGCTCTCTCATAATTCACGACTGTCAGTCGAAATGTCAGGAGGTCGGTCATCATCGACGCGGTTAACTTTCTAATCCCTGCCCGGATTATGGCTAACTCTCCCGCGAGAGTGGCCGGAAGTCAGGCGTTTTAGTAATGGTCCCTGGTGTTGGCTAATTAATTAGCATAACGCCGAGTTCTAACAACGCGATAGCGAGGCTCGAAGTCACGCTAGGCGATTTTCGTGTCGCCCGTCACGAGCCGTCATCCCGTCACGGAACGGCATTCGTTAAGGCGAGCCACGCTGGACACGTTCGACTTGAACGATACATCGATCATGAAACGCGAAAATAGCCGCTGTCATGAACGAGCACCCGTCATTATCGCTGGCCTCTCATTGACCCTGCGACTGTCAGTAACGTATGCATATAAGTTTCCCCCTGAGATTCGGGAGACGAAAACTATGGCCGACAGATTATTCGCGTACCGATGTCAACCCACGAGTTGGCGCGTGAGGTTGGCACTGTATTTTTAGTAGCAGTCCAAAATTATTTTACAACTATTTTACAAGTCCTTTTAGAATTGTCTTAAATTTGCAGTAAATTACCGGAGCCGGAACAGGAACAGGATCCTCCTAAAATGCTTGACACGATCTCGTTTAAACGTTTTCCACGAAATAGAAACGCGTGTTCTAACGAGAAAACTTATTATTACATGTCCCCGGAAATTCGTGGGCGAAAAGCGCGAATAGGTAAATCGTCGATAATCCTCGCTCCAGCGGATTATCGGTGACTAACCGACAACTATATCGGGTTCATGAATTTATTGCGAGTTAAATTTAACCTCGTGTCGCGGTGACGTACCATTATGAATTAATCCAGCTGGAGCCGGATTTTAGAAAGCTTCGCGTTGATTACAGCTAAGCGGTCTGTACTGTTTTCATATAATTAAAACTTCTGCACACTCCAGACGAATGCAAATCCTTCGGTTGTCGTGATAACGACAATGGATAGCTTTTGTCGATCGTTAATTGGCGCTAAATCTTTCGCCAACTCGTTTACTAATTCTCATAATTGACAGACCTATTTTTAACTATTAACAACTTTGTGTCGAGAACTATAACAAAATGTGGTGGTTGGAAAAAAATTTGATTGAAACACCCTCTAAAAATTTAGTGGTGTAAAAGATACTGCAGAAGTTTGAGCTGAAAAATTTTAATTAGAGGTTGCTCAAAATAATTTTCTTTCGACATCATTTTTTGTCATATCGACTACAATTTAAGTGTTTACGAATGTTACAAAATTAGATGTTACTATTAGGTCTCACAGCTATGTCGATCAGCTGATTTAGCCATATTTACATCGTTGATGAATCAATAAATAAGTATTTGAATTTACAGAACATGAGGACATTACAGAAACTGAATTTACAGAACTCGAATTTATAGAATACAAAGACAGAATTTACAGTAATTAAAAAATTGTTCAAAGTTCCTGCTAAAATTCTCTATTCTCTGATAAAATAATTTGTGAGCGTGGAATAAAATTTGTATATATGGGAGGTAAAATGGCGATGGGAATCGAAAATATTCGGTTGCCCTCCAGGGACGAAGATCGTTCGGGATAATTGAAACGTGTCTCCTCGGTATTATTTATTGCCGGCCATAAATCGAATTTACTTGCCTGTATAACTTGTATCGAGGTCCGATTTATTGCACTCGTAAAAACGCTTCCGTTTCCTCTTTGACCCTGTTTCCAGTACGATGTCTCGTTAGACGAAACGTTTCTCCACCTGACGTTTTTCTGTTTCTTTTTATCGCGATCTCAAGATGCTGTTGACGATCATTCGGTTGTGAACACTTCTTCTGACTACCAGCAGTTACAGTTGCACGAGGTGCAAGGAAGAAAAATTCGAACGTTGAATTGTGTCTCGCGTGAAATTTTTAAATTGAGGAGTGCCGTAGTATTTTATTTTAGACTATATTTAAATAAACTATATTTATTTATTTTCTTACTGTTATTTTCGGACTATTCATTTATTTTCGGCTTATATTTATTTATTTCCAGACTATCCATATTCGAAATTAACATTTTAAGTTAAATGCAAACTCTGTTATTCCGTTTCCGGTAATCCAGTTCCACGAGGTTAAAATTATAATTCCAAATTGAATTCCAAATATATACCACAATTCACATCCGAATTTCTATTAAAATCTTAATTTAAATTCCAGTTTAAATTCAGACTGTAATTTTGTGGTTCTAAAACCACTGTAATTTAATAAATTTCATTAAAATTTTAACATATATGCTTTTCAATTAGTTTCAGTAAAGGAAATGCGAAAAATTTAGACAAATTTCTTCAACGAATTATAATTGAATTCTCGAACACATGGAGACAGCGTCTTAAAAGAAAAATTAAGAATTCTTAACCGGTACATCTGGTATGTAATATTTCTCTCTTTAATTTCGAACGGCTGGCCGTTCGCTGATTCATTCTACTTATTCGCGGTTCTTAAAGTTTCCCGAACGCGGGAAATTTCGTTTTTCTCCTTCGCTACGTCGTAAATTGCACTTCGTTTCTCCTCCTTTTATTTTCCCTTCGGACTCGGCCACATTTTTATTTTCCACCTATATTTTTTTCGTTTCCCTTTTACTCCCGTTTCTCGCCCCGAATTCTTCGCCTCGTGCCTCCGCCATTTTCTTTTTGCCTTCCACCGCAACGATCGGTCAGCGCTTAAATTGCACAATTCGAACCTTTTCTTTTCGAACATTTCCCATCCGGAAATTCGCTCACGTCCTGTTGGACTCGTTGCATACACTGCGCCGAACTTCGACTACTTTTTTTCAGGGAAAAGTCTTTTCCTCGGATTGGCGTATATCTGTCGCACGACACTTTTATTCTTCTCGAGAAATCTCGACGATCGTGGAACGTCGAAAATTCTCGTGAGGCGATCGTGAAGGTGCTTTGAAAGTTCTAACTGTGCAATTTTGGGACTTTGGAAGTTTGGAAAGGTGGAATTTTAAAGGTTTGGAAATTTGGGACGATGGGATTTTGAAAATGAAATTTGGGAGAATCGAAGTTTTGAATTCTGGAATTTCAGAATTTTAGAAATTTGGGAATATTGGAAGTTGAAACTGTGGAATTTTCGAATTTTGAAAATTTCGGGACTTTGAGAATTTTTGAGCTTTGGGAATTTGGCATTTTAGGAATTTTGAGATTTTGGAATTTAAAATTGTAGAATTTCAGAATTATAAAAATTTGGGAATAGTGGAATTTTGGAATTTTGAAAATTTGGGGTAATGGGATTTCGGGACTTTGAGAATTTTGGAGCTTTGGGAATTTGGCATTTTAGGAATTTTGAGACTTTGGAATTTGAAATTGTGGAATTTCAGAATTATAGAAATTTGGGACATTGAAATTTGGGAATAGTGGAATTTTGGAATTTTCAAAATTTGGAACTTTGGAAATTTGGGGTAATGGGATTTCGGGACTTTGGGAATTTTAGAGCTTTGGGAATTTGGCATTTTAGGAATTTTGAGACTTTGGAATTTGAAATTGTAGAATTTCAGAATTTTAGAAATTTGAGAATTTTTGAATTTTTAAAATTTGGAAATTTGGCATTTTAGGAATCTTGAGACTTTGCAATTTGAAATAGTAGAATTTCAGAATTATAGAAATTTAAGACAGTGGAATTTTAGAATTTCGGAAATTAGTGGCGATGGCAATTTGGGTCCTTAAGAATTTGCAATATTTGTATTATAAAATTTTAGAAATTTGAGCCCTTGAAATTTAAGAACAGTAGAATTTGAAACTGTGGAATGTTGGGACTTCAGAAATTTGGGATGTGATGATTCAGTTTCCCACATTATTGTCAATTTGAACGCAAACGTACATTTAAAGTCTCCTAGCGTCGTATAAAACTACAAGAGATTATAAACTACACATGCGCTACATTGTTTTCAATTCAAAAGTAAACGTACATTTAATACATTTAATGTCTTCTGTTCTAGCGTCAATAAGCTACAAGAGACGGACACTGTCTCTGTTTGATGGGTTCGGTTAATAGCCGCGGTTTTAATGAATTCGCTTCAATTACGGGTAATTGCACAAGCGGATCATTAACGCCGTTAGTTGCCCGTTAACCTCGCGAAACTTATCCGCAAACGATGAAGTTTCCGCCCGTTATTTCTGTTGGCCCCCGCTTCGAAAGCTGGCTCGTTTGCACTTAACTTCGCGATTTCGATTTCCAACATTTCCGCCATTCCTCGATCGTTACGCCGGATATCCTACGTCAGCTATCGAGACCGGAAGCTTCGATTACGTGCACGGCAAATGAAACTTGTTGTTTGTCGACAATAAACTTTAAGGATGTTTGATACATATTGGTTTATGCTCGACGCTGGGATACGATCGCGGTTACAAACTGTATGTGCTGCGGAGATTTTTCTTATCCAGCAAGAAGTTTCCTGGAAATTGAATCTTCTTCCGTTTCGTTTGTCCAGACATCATTCGCTTGATACCATGTGCTCTTACGTTTTCATCGTTCCTTATTTTGTTATCGTTTCTTCGGTTATGGGAAATACAGTATGGGATCGATAGGCAGGGCTTTAAATCTTAAGTCACCTTTAGCACTTTTGATAAAATGTCTATCTAGTACCAAATTAATCAGAACGAATGTATTATTCTGATAGATGGTATGTAAACATTTAAATGTATCGATAGCGATTTGAGGGTGTAAGAATTTGGGGCTATAGCAATTTGGGAATGTAGCGATTTGGGGACATAGCTATCTGGGCAGGTAGCAATTTGGGGATATATTGATTTGGGGATGTAGGAATTTGGGGCTATAGCGATTTGGGAATGTAGTGATTTGGGGACCTAACGATTCAGGGACGTAGCTATTTGGGGAGGTAGTAATTTGGAGATATATCGACTTGGACATGTAGGAATTTGGGGCTATATTGATTTGGACATGTAGCGATTTGGAGACGTAGCGATTTGGGGATACATCGATGTGGGGTTGCAGGAATGTGGATCTATAGCGATTTGGGGACGTAGCTATCTAGGTAGGTAACGATTTAGAGATATATCGATTTGGGGATGTAGGAATTTTGGGCTATAGTGATTTGGGAATATATCTATTCGGAAACGACGTCCATTTTTCTACTCCGACCAATTGTACCGTAGCTCTTCTCAGCACACCGTCCTCCTCACGCGCCAACGTTGACATCGGTACAGCTCAGAAATTCCCACGAAACCCGTAATATTTCACGATTATCCAGTTTCCCTTTCGCGGTAGTTCCGCGAAATTACACGTCGAAGTAATGCTCGAAGTTCTCTTTTTTGGAAGTAAGTACGTGTTCGAAAGGGATACTCTAAAATGGCCGCAGCACGAGTTACGTTTGCTTTCGACGCTAAAGAGATCGGCCCCGTGAGAAATTCGAAAAGTCTCAAGGTATGCGAAATTGTACGATATTGATTTCCCTCGGGAGTATCGCGTTAAAAACTGTCGAAAAACTGGACAGACGGGAGACAAACGAAGAGACAGGAATATTTTGCGGTATCGGCGAACTAGTTTCCTGAATGAATATTTAAAAAAAAACGGAGGAGGAAGAAGTTGCGTAAGCAAGTTGCAACGTGAAACGGATTTTCTCGTGGCTGAAATTCGCTCAGACAGAATTACTATCCTCGTTCCACGGTAATTTCAAACTTTTTAATGAGTTTAATATATTCCTGTCGGAGGGATGGCGGGAAAATTAAATAATTTTACCTTTTCGGCGGGAACAATGGGGTCTCTTCTTTTGCTACAACGTATCTCGCTTCTATTTTCACTTTTTAGGTTGCATTATTACTCTTACATGAAACACCGGACTTCTTTCCGGTTTTTTCTTTTTATTTGTTGTATTAGTTTCAAGTATGAAAGAGGTCGGCACTCGTGTGTATCCGAATGCGGGAAAATAGGGTTTCTGGAAATTTGAAAACTTGAGAATTTGAGGATTTGAAAATTTGCGAATGCAAAGGTAGGATTTGTGAAGATGGAATTTCAGAATTTGGCGATCTACCTATTCGGAAATCGAGAAATTTAGGAATTTGAGAATTGGGTAATTGGGAAATTGAGGAATTTGAGAATTTGGAAATTGGGGAATTTAGAAATTGGGAAATTGGGAAATTTAGAAATTTGGAGATTAAGGAATTTTGAAATTTAAGTATTTGGAAATTTGAGAATTTAGAGATTGTGAAATGTAGTAACTTGAAAATGAAAAAATTTGAAGAAAGCACCAAAATAGTGAAATCAATGAAGTCTAAAAATTTGAAAACTGACAAACACGTGGGAGAGTAAAGATCCAAGAAATTCCTGCAGCCTGCGAAGAGCACCCAGCTAAGTGTAAAGATCCACGTTTACTATACTCGCAGGTTCAGCGACGTAATCGTATAATAACTAATTTCGTTCTCGAATTAAAGGATAGCAAGTTTCCGAAGTATCTCAAGAAAGTTACAGCTTCGTAGTTGAAATTCAAGTTGAACGAAGCGAGGCAGTAGCAAGGAGCACTCGGATCTCGTTTTTCCACTCAAAAGCAGCGATCCAATTATTCGAGGCACGTTTCGCCCGCGTTTCGACAATGCTGTCGCTTCCGTCTTTGAGAAGTTCGATAGTGGAAGATCACGGACGAGATACATAAGTACATATCAGGACACTAGGCGGCTTAGAACGTGACCATCCTCGGCCGTGATAAGGAAAAGGGTGTCCGAGTTACTCCACCTTTTGCATAATTCGCCGTTCAGAGAGTAGCGTGGCTAATGAACTGTTAAACGAGCTCGCGCTTTCAAACGCGCTGGCAGAAGCGGAAATTAACGCTGCGTGCGGCAAACTCTCTTACTTTGCTTCAACTCGATCGCATACAACTTTTCGCTAACGCTGCTTCAAGATACCAACATCGATTTAATCGTTCCGCTATATTCGTTTATTAAAACTGACTGAAAAATGCACGAGTGTTCTTCATTCTCTGACTTTCGATGACAAGTTTAATATTAGGAGGTTGAAATCAGGTTTCATATTTTAAAGGAGATTTTAGAATTTTTTTAAGTTACTTCTGCAGAGATTCATATTGACTCCTATGAAGATTAATAATTGTATATGATACGTTTCACTTTCTATTCTAATTTTGCTATTTTATTTTTGACTTAAAAGCATCGGTAGCTCTACTCTTAACCATAGCTAACTGAAATTACAGTGTCTGACCACATAAACTAGAATATATATAAGACATATGTGAGTTAAAAATTGTTTGACACCTGACGAGAACGATTTTCAATATTTTACTTCACATTCCTTCTAAACAAAGAACAATGTTCAAGAAATTTGAATTAATAGCTAAAGATTATTCTGAGTTATTATTTAAGTAAATTTTTACGTAAGTACTTCCTATTTAACAATTACACTGTCCTAGCGCAAAGGCGCTTGTTCACGACCGCGGCAGAGTTCCGCTCGAACCCATCACTACCTGACTGTTCGGTGTTTTTCGTTAATAATTCAGAAACGAAGCTTCAAACTTCATTTTCGTAAAGGAAGAAGTTGTTCAGAATCATCTCAGCTACAACCCCTTTCTTGGAGTTAATTGTAAAACGCCCTGTATAAGATATATCACCCACAATGTTATTTTTATTATTTCATTTGAAGGTTTGGTTAGAAACTTATAGGAACATTCAATAAAATGTAAATGAGTTACTTAACGATCCAGCATGATCATTTACTATGATGATAGAAATATTGGAAGTTATACATTTTAAAGCTCATAGTGTTTTTTTATTAGTGTAAATCTACTATATCTGCAACTAAATATTATTTTGTGAAAATCTGTTTTGCTTAAAATAAAATATGTAAACGCTGTAAATTTGACTAGCAATGAATGAATTAAAGCAGTATGAATTGTACTCTTGTTTTCTATTCGTTTGTTAAGTGTAAACAACGTTAAGCATTTCAACACGAAATACACAAGTTGCACGGTATGATTTCACCGACGTCGAAAGTCTTGCCACGTAATAATTTCGTTTCAAGACTAATCTTGGCCAAGTTTCGAACAACTTCTGACTCGTTCACGAAGATAACGCTAAACTTCCCGAATTATTTATTCCACAAGAGTTGCGTGCTGCAAGCATCACGCGCGAAACACTTTGTTGCTCTGCTTCCATGCTTCGCCACTCGAGAACTGCCATAACTGCGAGCCGTTCGCCAAACTTTTCGACTTATCAAACGAACGAAAAACTAGATTAAGCAAATTCCTATTACCCCGCCACGGGAAAACACGACGGTAAGTTGACCGCCGCGAAAAATTCTATCCGCGAAACTCTTGGAGATTCGCTGGAGGATCAGCAATTTTCATAAACTTTTTTGCTGTTTTTCTTTTTTATTGAATGTTATGAAATCTTGTATCTTCACGGTGGAGTTTTATGAATGTATTTATGAACGAAAAATTAGCATTTTTTGATATTTTTATTGGGGATGTTGGATAAGTCTCAAGGGATGATTATAGGCTTTCAAACTTGCATTTAGGAATTTGGTATTTTGATATTTGGAGATTCTGTCACAAATATTTAAGTTTATACATTTGTAATTTTCCTAATTTGATAACTTGGCGATGTGAAATGTCTGAAGTTGAAAATTCGACGATTGGAAATTTTTTACATTTCTAAATTCGACCATTTCAAATTTCTACATCTGAAAATTCGACAATTAGAAATTTCTCAACTTGAAAATTCAACAATTCGAAATTTCTAAATATGAAAATTCGACAAGTAGAAATTTCTCAACTTGAAAATTCAACAATTCGAAATTTGTAAACTTGAAAATTCGACAAACAGAAGTTTCTAAACTTGAAAATTCGACGATTAGAAATTTCTGAACTTGAAAATTCAACAATAGAAATTCCTAAACATAAAAATTCCATACTTATAACTAATAAATCTTGACCCACCCTAATTACCCTAATGTCGAAGTTCTACCAAAGCGCACCACTTCGTTTGCCAACAGCCGCTTAATTTAACACCGAAGCACCTCCCTCTCCCTATAACGCATGCACCCAACTGTCGTCGATACAGCTGCTCCTGCGTAGCAGTCCCAAAAGCGTTTTCACGCGGAATTGAGCAGCAACGAGGGTTGCATCGCTCGACTGCATTTCTTCTTTCCTGCTGGCCAAACAGCCTCTACTCGTTCCTCCATTTTTCTGGCTGCTTCTCGTCAGCCGTTGTCCCCGTACGCCCGTTTCCCGTTTCTCTCGGCTAGGCACGTCTGAATTGTCGTAGATTTTCTATGGGTGCTGCGAGGGCCAGTAGGGAAAACTCACTCGGGAGCACCTGTTTATATTCACGCTCGTAGCAGCCCCAACCGGAGGAAAAATCGCGAAAGTTTATCTCGTTTGTAGCGACCGCGACAACTATACTGTCGTACCAGTTCCTCTTCGAAAGCTTCCTTCTTATTCTTTGCACCATCTTTCCTAACGCGACATACGCTCACCTGACAGATTTTAAATTTCTCGATTTTTCAGTTCATGAATGACGAAATTTCAGGATTTAAACATTTCTGAATTCTGAGGTTATCCAAATTTCTGACTACTCAAGTTTCCACGCTACTAAACTTCTAAGTTTGTAACTTTTTAGATATGGAGATTGGTGTATTTGTAAATGGGTAGATTTGTAGGGGGTAGGTTTGTAGATGGGGAGACTTGTATGAGGGTAGATTTGTAGATGGGTAGATTGGTAGATTTTAAGATTTGTAAATTAATCAATTTGTAGATTTGTAGATAGGTAGATAGGTAGATAGGTAGATTTGTAGATTTGCAGATTTGCAGATTTGCAGATTTGTAGATTTGTAGACTTGAAGTTTTGTAAATCTGTAGAATTGTAGAATTGTAGAATTGTAGAATTGTAGATTGACACAATTGTAGATTGGCAGAATTGTAAAATTGTAGAATTGTATATTGGTACAATTGTAGATTCGTGCAATTGTAGAATTGTAGGTTGGTAGAATTGTTAATTGGTAGAATTGTAGATTACTAGAATTATAGATTTATAGGTTTGTAGATTGGTAGATTTGTACATTTATAATTTTGTAAAATCATAAATTTTGAATTCGTAGACCCACTTTGTAAATGTGAATTTTTAGAACATTTCTTACATGAATATTTCATGATTTAATAATTTAGAACTCTTGCTACTTAAAAATTTTCAAATTTGTTCAGTAAAAAATCTAAAAATCTTCGAAATCTCTCCAGTATATCCTAATGAAACTAAAAAGCGATAATAATGTAAAGAAAACAATATTGCTACTGAACATATCAACAACCCTTTAGAACATCGATCATCCCTTATTCATGAACGAACGTCCATGCAAAAGAAATCATGTGACCTTAGCCATCCTAATTCATCAACGTTCAAACTTATCATATTAACAACTTTTTCTGAAACTTTTTTTTTATTCCCTTCCATTTCGTTTACGGGGATAGCGGCGGGTAACGAGAAAAAGTCCTTAACCGCGTTACGGTCCTCCAGTTTCACGACAAATCGCCGCAGACGTTCCCGTGGGATCCGGCACGAAGGATTGCTCGATTCAAAGAGATTAATCCCAACGCGAGTACAGACACAGAGATCGCGAAGATGCGACATTTTCACTTTGATTCCATCCGACTTGGACCATTTCTTTCATTGTGGAGGCCTCCTTTCGGTCTAACGAGGCTACATTAAACTTGCAGCCTCTCTGCCTCGTTGATTCTTTTACCTCCGTTTAATTTCGCGTTTTCTCTTCGGATGCTTGAAACTGGTTGACCTTTCGTAATCGCCATCTATTATACGTTATGAAATTTTAACGACTCAGGACACTTGTCTGATCAATGAAACAATTATTATTTATCTGGTTGCGGTATGGTCAAGATTGGTTCACTTAACCTTGAATTTATGAATTTATATTTAAATTGAAAGTAAAAATAACTAAATAGACAGTAAGTTTATACAGTTATGTTTGATCTGGATGAAGGTTAACATACATTTGGAGTAAATGGCCAGTAAGTTTATACAGTGATGTTTGATCTGGATGAAGGTTAACATACATTTGGACTAAATGGACAGTAAGTTAGGTTATACAGTGATGTCTGATCTGGATGAAGGTTAACATACATTTGGACTAAATGGACAGTAAGTTAGGTTATACAGTGATGTTTGATCTGGATGAAGGTTAACATACATTTGGACTAAATGGACAGTAAGTAAGGTTATACAGTGATGTTTGATCTGGATGAAGGTTAACATACATTTGGACTAAATAGACAGTAAATAAGGTTATACAGTGATGTTTGATCTGGATGAAGGTTAACATACATTTGGACTAAATGGACAGTAAGTAAGGTTATACAGTGATGTTTGATCTGGATGAAGGTTAACATACATTTGGACTAAATGGACAGTAAGTAAGGTTATACAGTAATGTTTGATCTGGATGAAGGTTAACATACATTTGGACTAAATGGACAGTAAATAAGGTTATACAGTGATGTATGATCTAGATGAAGGTTAGCATACATTTGGACTAAATGGACAGTAAGTTAGGTTATACAGTGATGTTTGATCTGGATGAAGGTTAACATACATTTGGACAACAGCTTCTGAATTATGTTCGTAACTGAAAACAAGGAACTTAACGTCCGCCATTTTGACAGGTCCGTAAACCTAGCACCAAGGTTGAGCATGTAAATTATTTCTCAACATTAATGAAATAATGTGATCCTTCAAATGGTCTATCAAATATGATATGAATAACAGATGTTATTCTTCAGATCTTCAGATGATCTGCTTCACATGATGACAGAACGGGATAGACATTTCTGACGTCACTACATGTAGGATCAACAGCAAATCTGACTTTTATAGAAAGCTGGAGAGTCTGAAATTTGGAGAATTAGGAATGAACGAATTTAAGAAATTTCAAAACGTCATAATTCCTCAAGGAACTTTACAATTCATGAATTCGGTGATTAAAAGATTTACGAGCTTACAAATCTGAAAATTTGAAGATATGAACATTTGATGATTGAAAACCTTGAAACTTCAAAAATGCATACTCTGAACTTTACATCCCGAAACCATGTAAGCTTCCTAATTTTTTTAAAGATTGCCAAAAATGATTTAACAGCTCATTTGAAGCACCCTTTGACACAACAGCGAAATTCCTGAACAGTCTACCAATCGCGCATTACAAACACGTTTCCACGAAAGAGGCTGCGCATCGTCAGAAGTCAGAAACGTTATCAAGTTCCAAGAACAGCGTTCCTACATCGTGAAAATTAATTTCATGCCCCGAACGCTTCCCTTTGAAGGCGTGCTCGAATCAGGAACGGCAGGAAGCACCCGAAAGACATCTAGCAACTCCTTCAACAAACTGCCTAACGACATGTTCCATCGCAGCGGGGATCCTTCCAAAAAGTTCTCGTAATAACGAAAGACTAGTTCCACGGATCGTGAAGAGGGTTTCTACTTGTAAAAAAGTAAAGGGTGCCATTGACGGGACGACGTCGATAAGTCGACGGTGCTTTTCGGATGGATTTCCGGTGGAAAGAGGCGCATGACCGGTCGGATCATCCCAGAAGAGACAGTCTCGTAATTCGGCAAAACCTCAAGGATAATCCGGTATACGGTCTGACTGAGGGCTGATCGAACCCTTTTATCCGTTTCACCGGTACCCGACCGCCATTTATGTGCCCGGCAGTTTCGTCTTATCTCGTCCTCGTGACCTCTCGCTTAAACGTCGATCCGACGTCGTGTTATCGGCCAGCCCGAGGGGCTTCGAGACCGGCTTTATCGACTGCGACAGGGATCGCTCGCGGAAATCCACGATATGTCTCGCTGGAAATCGATTATACCATCCGCGATACGAACCACAGAGCGCTGAGAAGTTAATAAAAATTTATGCTTCCGGATCGCTTAGAGACCTTTCTTCCGCAGACGGCACTCTGGACCCACGGGGTGGATTTATTAACGTTGTCGCGTGTTTCCTGAGGCATAATGTATGTCGCGCACGGAAAATGCACGGAAGTTTTCGATAAAAATTTGATCGTTTCGGGTTGTGATAACTTGATTTTGTTACTTTTGAATTATTGAGAGACGGGGTAGAAAGAGTGTAACTACATGTCGGGGAATTTGTATTTACTTGCGTTACATGGGGGAATGGGATTTTTGATGAATAGTTTGATAGTATTTGTGATATATTAGGGTTATTGAGGGTTGTAACTGGGAATTTAAATATTCTCAAACGATAGGAATTTAGAATTTCAGAATTCTCATGTACTTGAATTCTGTAATTACAAGGATTTTTAATTAGAAAGTTCTCAAATTCCAAATTCCGGAATTCCAAAATTTCCAAATTACAGAATTTAAAAATTAATAAATTTCAAGATTGTCAAGCTTCATAATTCTCAAACTACAGAATTTCTAGATTCCAGAATTGCAGAATTCCAGAATTCAAAAAATTCCAAATTCCAAAATTACCAAATTTTAAGATTGTTAAGCTCCATAATTCCCAAATTTCAGAATTGTCAAACTCCAGAATTCCTGAATTCTGGAATTCCATAGTTCCAAAATTGCAGAATTCCAAAATTCCCAAATTCCACAATTACAGAATTTCAAAGTTTAAAATTCCCAAATTCCAGAATTCTCAAGCTTCAGCATTCCCAAATTCCCAAATTTCAGAATTCCCGAATTCCACAATTCCAAAGTTCCAAAGTTCTAAATTCCCAAATTCCAGAATTCACAAACTCCAGATTTCTCAAATTCCCAACTTCCAGAATTCCAAGGTACCAAAATTTCGGAATTCCAAAATTCTAAAGTTCCAAAGTTCAAATTTTCCAAATTCCAGAATTCGCAAACTCCAGAACTCCCTAATTCCCAAATTCCAGAATTCCAAAATTCCAAAATTCCACAATTCCGGATTACCAAAGTTCAAAATTCCCAAATTCCAGAATTCACAGACTCCAGAATTCCTAAATTCCAAAATTCCTGACTTCCACTGTTCCAAAGTTCCAAAATTCCAGAATTCCCAAATTCTCAAATTCCCAAATATTCAAATTCCAGAATTCCCTAATCCCAGAATTCCAAAATTCCAGAATTCCAAAATTCCCAAATTCCAGAATTCACAGACTCTACAATTCCCAAATTCCAAAATTCCCGACTTCCAAAGTTCCAAAGTTCCAAAATTCCCAAATTCTCAAATTCCAGAATTCCCAAATTCCAGAATTCCCAAATTCCAGAATTCCCAAATTCCAGAATTCCAAAATTCCAAAATTCCAAAATTCCAGAATTCCAAAATTCCAGAATTCCAAAATTCCAGAATTCCAAAATTCTATAATTCCAGAATTCCAAAATTTCAGAATTCCAGAATTCCAAAATTCCAGAACTCTCAAACACCAAAACCCCGAAACTCTAAATCCTAAAATCCCAAAATTCCAAATGTTAAAATTGCAAAAATTCAACAGCTTAACTAAAGCTTACCACGGACGATACACGTACAGCAAAGGAGGTCCTCGTTCAAAAACTGGACCACCCGAAGCTGCTAACAGGTTCAAGCAGAGGCGTTCCCGAACTATCTTCAAAACATTTACGGCATCCTCCGAGTGTTCCTTTTCTGTCGTGAGTCCACGCTCATCTTAAGCCTCCGAAAGAAGCTTACACAGATTGACGTGGAAGTTAGCAGAAGTGCCGGATTGACGGTTTACACGGCCGTTCTCGCGTATCAGCCCCTCGAAATTTTTCCTTTTATGCGTCCTCTTGTCTACCCATCGGTTGTCCAGCTGGACATGCGTTCAGAACTACGTCCACGAGTTCCTGTACCGAGATGTTCGTCGGTAAGCCAACGTCTATTCGGGATTTAGAAAACGATCTCCCCACCTGCCTCGCTTGTCACGGCCATTGACGTTCACATTCGAAAACGGTAAATCCGATCGATCCTGATTTCATAAGACGATACATGGATTTCGAGATTATTTACGACGTCGCTGGAATTATGCGGACAGAAAGGATGGAAATTCTGAACGAGCTTGATGTCATCTGCAGTCTGTTTCGTGGGGGATGGTATAGTTTCGTATATTGGGAGTTTGGTGGGTTTTTAGGACTGTGGAGTTTGCAATTTTGGGATTTGAGGGTGTGAGAATTGCAGGGGGTGTGAATTTGAAGGTTTGAAAATTTGGGGGAGAATTTGAGAATGTGATGGTTTGACAATTGGAGGATTTGAAGGTTTAGAAATTTGAGGGTATGAGAATTTGTGAGTGTGGAAATTTGAGGGTTTAAAAATTTAAGGGTGTAAGAATACGAGGGTTTGGGAACTTGAGGATGTAAGAATTTGAGAATGTGGGAATTCGAGGGGGTTAAAATTTACCAAATTAACAATTTGACAAATTGGAAATTTGCCTACCTGAAAATTTGTCAATTTGAAAATTTGCCAACCTGAAAATTTGTCAATTTGAAAATTTGCCAACCTGAAAATTTGTCAATCTGAAAATGTGAGAATGTAAAAATTTGCCAACCTGAACCTTTGAGAATTTGAAAATTTACCAATTAAAAAATTTTCCACTGCAAAAATATAACAATGCGAAACCTAGGTCTCCAAACTATGAAAACTCGACAAATCATCACTTCTGAAGTATAACTACCTAGATAAAACTGCAGAAATTGAAACCTGACCAAAATGAGATCTCACGAACGCCAAAAATATGAACATTCGGAACCGTGAAAAATGTTTAAAAAGAGCAAAAAATGGAATGGTCACCAAATTACATTCGCGCCATCGCATTCAGGGGCAGCATCCCATTAAGGTGTTTTTACCCAGGGCAACAAGGTGTTCCAAGAGCTACACGAAAAACGCGAAGCTTCAAATTACTTTTCAGCCATAGTCGGGCAAACGGATTGCATTACGTGCTAATTGCTATTCAACAAGAAAAGCCACTCAACCGGGAGCATCCGAAAAACCATGGCAGAAATAAGCACAGGTATAAAGACGGTTGAACGCGTCCCAGCGTGATCCGGCTAAATAAAGTGGAAGGATTTAATTACAGTGGGCCAAGATTACGGATGCTGAAGCTTAGCCGGGCAACGAGTAAGAGGGATCATCATCGTCGCTAAAAACCGAAATGAAATTTCAAGGGGAACGCGGAACAGTTGCTCCCTTTTGCTCGCATTTATCTCCGGGCGAAAGGGGGAACGGGAGCAGAAACGAGGAGAGGACAAAACGAAGAGAAGCCACCGGCTGGATCCCGATGTAAGACTCAGATTTCCCGGAGACTACGGAGACGAACCACCTGCGACAAATTATAGCGGAACCATCCGAGAAACGACCATATTGCGCCCGGGATTCTCGCCTTACCCTGAAAATCTATCGGGATTATTCGACACGTCCTTCTGCCAAAGATACTTTCTGGGCTGTAATGTTCGAATTTATTCAAATCTTGCGGAAGGGAGAGATATGCGTTTTCGTGGCTTTTTGTATTCTGGATACGGATTATTTGGGATGTATGGAAGTCCTGGGTTGTGTATGTTTGTTGGAAAAACATTTTTATATGATAACCTCGAGTATTCAAATTTAGATCCTTGGATAGCTAAATATTTTGAAATTTTTAAATCAAATTTTTATTTTTAATAAGGTCGTACATTTCGGAATTTTTTTTAATTACATGTTCTGAATTCTGAAATATTTTGAGTTTGTAAATTAAAAACTTTCCAAATATCTTGAGATTCAGAAATTTCCTTACCAAAAGTTCTCAAATTCATTTCACAGGACAATTGCTCCAAATTTCTAGGTCTCTGAATGGCTAAATTCCTGAAATCTCCAAATATCCAGAACACACAAGAACTTTAAAAAATACAAACTTCTAAATTGTTAAATCTTTAAATCTCTAAATCCTAAAAATACTTAAATTGCCAAATCCCCAAAATACTAAATCTCCAAATTCTCAAGTCTCTAAATTCTTAAATTTTCAAATACTAAAATCCTCAAATTTTCAAATTCTCATACCGTCAAATTTTTAAACCTTCAAATTCTCAAACTCTCGAATTCTTACACCCTTAAATTTGTAAATCCTCAAATTCCCACACTCTCAAATTCTCATACCGTCAAATTTTTAAACCTTCAAATTCTCAAGTCCTCCAATTGCCAAACCATCACATTCTCAAATTCTCCCCCAAATTTTCAAATCTTCAAATTCTCACACCCTCAAAATTCCAAAACCCAAAGACCTAAAATCCCACCAAACTCCCAATATACTAAACTATACCATCCCGCATGAAACGGACTGCAGATGACATCAAGCTCGTTCAGAATTTCCATCCTTTCTGTCCGCATAATTCCAGCGACGTCGTAAATAATCTCGAATTCCATGTATCGTCTTATGAATAATACTTAAAACATAAACGCCTACATTTACAGGTTCCATTTGAAGAACTATGCTGAAAAGAGTTATTCCCCAACAGCTGTATGACACTGTCTGTATATTTTTAGAATATATACTTCATCCCGTGCAATTAGAGTCGAAAGAAACGGAGGAAATCAAGACGAGACAAAGTTAATCCCGTTCGGGTACCCAAGGCAGAAGAAAGCCGACAGAAGGGTCAGGAAGGGTGGTCTACTTGCGTAAAATAAGAAATCCTTTAACCGAAAAGGACAATTACGAGGTTCCCGTAATCAGTTCGGTCGGACAGGCTCGTTAACGTCGAGCTGGTTCGTCGAGGCAATTTCGAGCGAGCAATATCGATCCGTCTTGGGACGACGGTTACCAACGTTCCAGGATCAGCTGGTCGCGAATTAACGACAGACCGGAATAATAACAGTTCAGATCGAAGATCACCGTTAATTGCAAGGAAAACGTCAGCTGGCGGGGGTTTACGTTTCATCCATCAGTCGAGAATGTTTGTCTTCCACGGTGAAACATCTTTGCGAACAAGAAAACGACCGAAACTTTCTCGACGATCGTTCGACCAACTTCGGCTAAAGTTGGTAATTAGGGAAAATGATTTTCCACGATTTCACGAAGGAGAGACGGACGTAAGTTGGAACCGTGAATTTGAATAGGGAAAAACGACCAGATGCTTGCACGTGACGTTCGAGGTAGTTATTTTGAAGACGTAAAGGGCCAGATTTTCGGAACCCTTTGGACTCTAATGTTTGCAATATCATTTCGAGTAATTTCATTGCTGTGAAACTCGGGTATAATTTGGGAGAGATTTATTGAAATTCAGGGATTTATAGGACTAGGAAGTTTGCATATTTCGGGATTTGGGGGCTTGAGGGTTTTAGGGGTTTTGGAATTTTAGGGATTTGGGAGTTTAAAGATTTTGAAGATTTGTGGATTTGGGAATTTCAGAATTTTGGAGATTTGATGATTTGGGTATTTGGATATGTTTGGAAATGTGGAGGTTTAGGAATTTGGGGATTTGGGAATTTTAAGATTTCAGAACTTGAGGGTGTGAAAATTTGTGAGTTTGAGAACTTGAGTGTGTGGGAATTCGAGGGGGTGAGAATTTACCAAATAAATAATTTGACAATTCGAAAATTTGCCAACCTGAAAATTTGCCAATCTGAAAATTTGAGAGGAAAATGACGAAGTATTTGTCAGCCATGAGCGACAAGTTACAACCTTTTAAAAAATGTTCTAAAATCGACGAGTAGCCTAACGTAGAGTAATGGCTAGAGCTCGTATACGGCCATTTACCATGCAGAAGACCAACATCCTCGTTCACGCTAATTCGCGTGAGCAAAGTTTGCGGACGCATGCGAGTCGCGTAACCGCAGTTTCAATCGTTAGAGAGTCCCACGCAACCGTGCAGACTTATAATAATTGCATAACACGCCGTGAAAGTTTGCGGCCACGAAGGAGAGAGGTTGTAGCATTGTTGTTCTAATTACAAGCCGCAAGTTAGCATTAGAGTCCCGGTAAGAGAAGGGTGGTTCTCCCCGTTTTGAGACAATGGGGCTGAAACGAGAGCCACTCGCTTTGCGAGTGAGTCGAAGTTCAAATCCTCTCCGACGTAAACGCTCGTTATCTCTGATCTCGTATCAACCACGTAGACGAGATTCGCGCGATACCATTCGCGACCAACGAAAGTTATCGTCGAGCTGCACGATGAAACGCTTATACTTTACAAGATAACCGGGCCAGATTCCGCGGCTTTGCCGTGGGAGACCCGGGAAATCTGCTAGCAACGAATGAGAACCGTTAATTAAAACGTTCTTGCCAGGACCACCGTCTTCTTACTCGAGAACCTTGAATCCTGATGACACTCGTGTCTCGAGGATTCTTATTTCCTGTTTGTACTATTGTTGGCTATTTTGCGGGAATTAATGAGAGGATTTGAGTGTCCAATTTTCGAGGATTGTTCTGACACTGATTCTTGAGAGTGATATCGAGAGGGAAATGAATGAGGAAGAAGACTGTGCCACTCGTAAATAATTGATAATTGTGATACTTGTAAATGTATTAATATTAGTAAGGAATTTGTTTATTTTATTTGATTGAAAATGATAAATAAAGTGGTCTACTGGTCCTTTACTTGAGACAGTAAAATTAAACATATTTGATTAGCACACTTTATTTTAAAGATCATGTAAAGTATAACAAATTAACAGATAATGGTTTACTTCCCAGAATATTATACAGAATTGTACAAATTTTTCTGTTAGAATTGAATACATTTACAAGTAATTAAGGATGAATAAATTAATCGTGGGAATTTGTAATAAAAATGTAATAATTTAAAAGTAATGAAAGTTTTAATTAAATGATTACGAGCTGAGTAGCCGATAATAAATTGGATAGCCAAAATACGTGAATAGAAACGAGTCACGTAATCTCTACCTGACTGAAATAGTATCGGTCTGTAATTAGCTAAAATTGTATCAGTTATTAATGGTATAGAATTATAATTTGCATTTCAAACAAATAAAGTGCCTCATACACGTCCTGCATGGATCATTATGCTACTAATTGTAATACGTGTATGTACTGCATTCTATTCTGCCTTGTTTGTGTATCATGCTTTGTTACTACATGTTTTGTAATTTGAATCATGTCATTTAAGAATGAAATATGGAGTAATATAAACGATGGGTTGTTTGAACATAACCTGTTTAATATGAACAATATTTAATATAAATATGAACATTCTATTGTAATATAAGGTAATTGTAATAAATAAATATGATGTTAATATAGTATGAATAATATAGTTTATTCAAAATAATAAAAACAGAAAAATATAAATTGATTGTTATTCAAATTAGTCAATTTTTGTATTATAATAACCAAATGCAGTTTCAGTATTATAATGAAAGCAATATTAAGTATAAGCTTTAATATAGTTTTCTACGTATTTTTCATGAAAATAAATATAAATTTAAGGTGAATGAGTAATTTTAGAGATCTGAAGATGGGAATGATAGAAAGTTGTATTCGAAGCATCGGTGGTTCAGTGGTAGAATGCTCGCCTGCCACGCGGGCGGCCCGGGTTCGATTCCCGGCCGATGCAAATTTCCTTTTTGTAATTTTTTATACTCAACAAATATTCATACATAACCTATTTCAATTATTTTCAATTTTATAAAAAACAAAAATCACATAAACCAAAACTAAATACAAGTAATAATCATGTAATAGTAATTTTATTTTTCCACACATCATATTTTTAATTATTTATATTTTCATAATTATTATTTTACATTTTGTGATTCCCAAATAAAAATTTATTACACAAACTGACTTTCCGTATAGTTTATTGCTCAGTTGTTAATGAAGAGACTATACAAAAATTAGAAATTTAGATAAATAATTTGGAAAAGTAATTAATTATTTATGGAGCAATATAGAAATCAATAATGGAGAAAGTTTATAAAAATTGATAAATTGATGAATGAAAGAGTAAGGTGGCCACATCTGGCGAAAACCAGAGGAAAATCGTATTTACCTTCGAGATGCTCTTATGATAAACATGCAAAAAATGAATATATTTCGCACATTAATTTTTATATCAATTTTTCGTTGATTGTTGATCAGCTTATTTTTATTTTACTAAACAATCTTGTATTGAAAACAAGAAATTATTTTCTGTAAATTAAGCTTAACCATTTAAATGTATACAAGTATAATTACAAAATAAAATTGTTGAAATAGGTACAAAATTAAGTCCTTAAAATAAGTACCAAAGTTCTTGAAATAAGTACTAAATTAAGTTCTTAGAATAAGTACAAAATGAAATTGTTGGAATAAGTACAAAATTATATTCTTGAAATAAGTACAAAATTGAACTCCTTAAATAAATACAAAATTAAGTTCTTGATATAAATACTAAATTAAGTTCCTTAAATAAATACAAAATTCCTAAAATAAGTACGAAAGTCAAATTCCTTAAATTAATACAAAATTAAATTCAGCAAATATATAAAAAATCCAAACACAATCCATAATTACAAAACTAAAAATAAAAGGTCACGCTCCACTTAATCGTTTTCCATTTTACATTCAGAACAAAATTGCTTTGCGCCACTTTCCGCCTCTCGAAACAACAAAACTCTATCGACATAGGAAGACTAATCCATGAATGGAATTCAGATGAAACCTTTTAAATTTCTGGGTCATCTCAGTTCGCTGTTCATCTTTATACATTAACTGCCAGCTGCTAACCATAAGTCATCAAACTACTTTCACATCATCTGCAACGTAACATATAACCTAGTTGCTTCGAACAGATCTCGAAACCTAACTACTCCAGTTCACTGTACTCTATGTTCTCTACATTCACTATAATGATATACAATATACTACATCATTAACTCAATCCTCTCTTCATATCTTAATCACCTCAAATTATCTTCAATTCAAATTTTGAATACTTCAATTTGAAGTACAAGTCCAACTATAATTTGCATAGTTCGCGCTCAGCCGCTACGCTCGAAGCTGTCGCTACCGCGGCTGGGCGCCTCGCGCTCTGATTGGTCAGTGTTTTTCCTTAATAACTCAAAAACGAAGCTTCAAACCCAATTTTTGCAAAGGAAAATCTTGTTCAGAATGATGACCCCGACCACCCCATTTAGGGAATTACACTAGTTGTGAGACACTCTGTATACTATTGCTGGAGATGGAGGTGGTCAAGAAACAGTGATGGGTGCAAGGTCCAGATGAGTAAGGATTAGGAATCATGATTAGTTTGTATGGTTATGAGTCTGTAACGCGATATAATTTGGTCGAGTTGGTCATCCAACGGATACATCTCGAAGATCGAGGACAAACAACCGGTCGTAACCAACAATCTCGTGCAACAAAACGTGGCAACGGGTCGCCAGCGTCCCGGAATTTCAATTCTGGCCGACAATCGCGGGCTATTCACCGGGCGCTAAGTACGTTAAAGCCATTTGTTCGAGCAACCAAAACACGAAGCACTTTCTAGCTTCACTATTTACACGAACGATCGTAACGGAAATGCAATTCCACGGACAAGACCCCTGCAAATATTTGCGCATTTGCGCAGACCGGAGATTAGCGTGGCTCGCGCTTTGCTACGCGAGAGAGCGTCGCTCCTCGCCGGGGAGGAAAAGAGGAACGATTGCATTGTCGCCAGGTAGAAGGCGGCATTTTAGCGTGACACAATTTGTCACGCTGTAATCGACCGTAGAACCGGCTTGGACGCACGCGAGGCGTATATACTCGCACAGGAACGCGACCTCCTTCTTCTTCGCGATTATTTTTTCGCGCCTCCACCCTCTTGCGTGCCTTTTCATCGCGCGACGCGTGTCACTGCCGATCGCTTCCCTAGGCACGATGGCCTTACACGGACAAATGATACGTCGAGAGGTTCTCTTTGATTCGCTTCTTTTAACTGTGGACTTCTAAGAGTTGATAATGGTCGTACGCATTTTTGAAGCTGAGAACGGGATCTGACGAGTTGGTATTTAGAAATTTAGGATATTTGGAGAATTTTGGGGTGTTGGAAATTTTGGAATTTACAGGATTAGAGATTTGAAGAATTTCAGCTCATAGAAATTTAGGAATATAAGGATTTGGATCTCTTGGAACTTGGGAAATGTGGGATTTAATTTGCAAACTCGGAAATTTTGAAAATTGAGTTGTGGAATTTCCAGTCTTAGAAATTTAGAAATTTGTATAACTTGCAATTTTGGAAATGTGGAATTTTGCATTTGGATTTTTGGAACATACAAAAATTTGTCCAATTTGAGAATTTGAAAATGCAGCAAAAATCTATCCATTTATAAATTTTGAAATTTGAAACTATATTTAATCGAAACTTTACAAATTTGAAAATTTGATGCACTGAAAATCTAAAATTTAGAAAATTTGCAAAACAAATATGCAAACAAAATGTTCAAATCTACATATTCAACCTCCATTTTTAACATCCACGTGTATTACTATGAAATTCCCAAAAGTGCTTAATCGTCCCAAGATTCTTGAAACACCCCGTAGATCTCGAAAAAATCGCAAAATTATTAATTCAACCGTGATCCAATTACTCGTTTCGAGTGAAAACTAGTTTCGTTGAAGTTAAACGGCTTCTCGAAAGCGTACATGCATGTACTTCCTTAGATATACATATGTACATATATATTTGTTGCACGCTCGGCTGTTTATTATACTTCGATAAGTTCGAGAGCAAGTATCTAAAGTGTCCGTTTAAAGAGAATTACGAAATGTAGGTCATCGACCATCTCTCAGGGCCAGTAACGAGATCGATTTAATCTCGAAAGGCTATTCTTGCCGAACAGCGAATTAATCTTATCGAGCGTTGGTTCGTTCGCGTTCTCGTTATCGCCTGATCGTCGATTTAAGTGTTTCGCCTTGGCTCCGTAATTTGCGGAAGAAACTCGATGAATTTTCACACGATTCTTTTTTTCTTTCCTACCGGTTACAATGAACGATCAAGATTACAGATAAACGATTTAAGATACGGCCACATAACTTTGCCATGCTAACAGCGTTGCACATTTCTTCCAAATAGCTAATTAACTACGGCTTTCAATGTATAATGTTATTTGAACTTTGTACGTATCGTAGATACAATGTTATATTGTTGAGATGACTCAACAAAAATTGTTCTTTTTGTGGAAGTGTAAAAAAATTCGCTCAAACTTGATATGATGAAAAACAATATACTGATTGACAATTTAAGCTAGCTCTTAAATTTTTGGGCTCAAATATTTAAAGAATTTTTGTTATGCCATACACTAAATTGTTGGAGGGTGAGAGCGAACAAAAAATGTTGTTCAACATTTTTCTTAAGATACCTTAATCGTTATGTACCATTTTGTACAGTGCAAATAATATGACACAATTACAAATATAGTAAAAAAAATATAGAAATAAATTATTATAATAATAACAATAGAGACATCTTCTGAATAGCTCATGGTTTTGAATTTATAATATTATTTTAACTTTACTCATGTCATAAATACAATGTTGCATCCTTATGTACCATTTTGTACATTGCAAATATGACACAGTTACAGTTATATTAAAAGATAGAGATATTATTATAATAAAAATGAATATATAAGCATATTCATAAAGAAAAATGAAGAAAAGAAAATATAAAAAAAAATAATTCAGCATGAGAGGATTTGAACTCGCGACAATTCAGTTCACAAGTCCATCACTTAACCACCTTCGCCAACGTAACTATTTTAACATAAGTAAATAATACAATATTTCAGTTATTAAAAAACTACAAATTAAATGTACCCTCCTAAATAATAAATATTAACAAATACTACAAAAAATATTATCTGAGTATCAGTATTATCTCATTTTTACCGTAAATTCGTAAAGAGAGAAGTTGATTAAAAAATCAATGGTGATTAGGATATCTGTTCGTTTAGGAATTTGAAGGCACAGGAAATTTGTTTTACTTTTTCTAGCAATTTAATGGAAAGTACCCTTAACGTTCACAAAGCCGGCCACTCGTTTACCGGCCACCGCAGAATCTTGTTAAACGCTCGGGACTTACGCAACGCTTTTCCACGGCTCACCGCTTTCCGTTCCCCTTTCGTCGTCGATTAATCGGACGGCCAAGCCACCGTTCTGTCCACGAGTTTACGCGGTCAGTGATTTATTTTGCGCCCATCGACGATCGAAAACCCGATCGAGCCTTGCCACCAACGTTCGTTCCCGATTTCGACCGTGAAACGCCGACTGGTACCGCCTCTGTACACTCGAGTGCAACGTAGGCTTCCTTTACACATATGACACACATGTGGATTTCACAATTTTACGTTATAAATTGTTGTCAAACTTTTGTGTACACAAGTTCTTAAATTTTCCAGATCCCAAATTACCATAAATATGTTAACAAATTTCTTCGTACTAAAATTTTCAAATTTTCAAATTATTACAGTCTCCAATTTTCAAGTTCGCAAATCATTATATTTACAAATTTTTACATTTTCAAATTTGTAAGTTTTCAAATTACTACATTTACAAATTTCCAAGTATGTCAATTTTGACATTTTGAATTTTTTTAAATTTGCAAATTTTCAAATCCCAAAGTCTTACATCCCCAAATCCCCAGACCCACAAATTTTTAAGTTTCCAAATTCCTAGATCGCCAAACCTTTGAATCAAAATTTCTAGGTTACCAATTCGATAGGTTTCGAAATATCTATAACCCCAAATTCCTAGATTCCTCGGAAATTCCAAGGTTCACAAATTCCTAGATTCCCATACTCGTAGATCCCTAAATCTCCAAATTACCATACTTGCAGGTTCCACTATTCGTATATCCCTAAATCCCTAGATCCCCATATTTGTATATCCCCATATCCCTAGATTCTTGTACTGGTAAATCCCTAAATCCCTAGATATCTCTATCCGTAGATCTCAAAGTCCCTAGATTTCCATATTCGTATCTTCTTCACATGCTAAGTCCCTAAATCTCAAAGTCTTTAAATCTCAAAATCCCAAAATTTCACAATTCCTAACTTCCAAAATCCCTAAATTCCCAAATCCCTAAACTCCCAAATCTCTAAATTCATAAAACCCTGAATTCCTAAATTCCCAAATCCCCAAATCCCAAATTCCCAAAATCCGAAAATTTAAAAATTCCAAAAATCCCTAAATTCCAAAGTCCACAAATCCCAAGATCCTCAAATTTCTACGCTCCGAAATGTTCAAAATTCTAAAAATTTGTAAAAATCGGAAAGAGGAAGACTTCTTTCCTCTCCTTCGCCATATTTTTATTCGAAAAGCTAATTTTGCAGTTGACTGTACCGGTTTCTCTCGGCCTCTGTCCCTGATACACTTCGGTAATCCGATTTTCAGAGACTGTTGTTTTCTTTTTTATTTTTAATGCGTTCCGTGAGAGACAGTGCTGAAAGAATTTGGGACTGCGCGAACGATTTCAGACGATTTCGTTATGGATTAAACTCTGATTTATCGTTCGAATGGAAAGGTTGCACCGATTGTGAGAAATTAATGGAACGATATATTTTAACTTTCTGTAAATCGATATTTCTGTATTTGTGTTAATAGGTGAATTATATTCCACGTCGAGGCAAAATACATTGGAGTGATGCAATTTAATTCAATATAATGAACCATAACCTAACCTCACCTGGTAATTTAACCTGAGCTGACCTAACTATCTAACCTAACCTAACAATCTGTCCTAACCTAAGATATGATAAACTGAACACAACTGAATTTATTTAATTTCATAAACTAACTAATAAAATTTAATAATTGATTTTGAATTGGGTACACAATATAACGAAACGTAACCTAAACTGACCTGGTAATTTAACTTCAGCTAACGATCTAACCTAACCTAACAACCTGTCCTCACCTAAGATATGATAAACTGAACACAACTGAATTTATTTAATCTCATAAACTAACTAATAAAGTTTTCACAAACAATTTTCACCGAAATTAGGTTAGATCACGTTTAAAATTTGAATAAAAATAAACAGATCTGGATGACAAAATTATATATTCTACCTCAGTCATTTTCATCATTATAACATAGGGAATAATAAAAAAGAATTTCAAATTAACTTCAACAAAATTATGTTCCAGTTAATAGAAGAGATGTAAATCGACTGATACGAAATTCGTATGATATTATAGAATTGACAATGATTATGTTCCAGTAAGAATTCGGGTAATGAAATGTCAAAGGAGTGACTCAACAATCATGAATGTTCAGAGCGAGGAAATTCGGAAACACAGTTTGCAGCGTGGAAAACGGCGTCCCCTTGTTATCAGTAGAGAAAGCTCGAGCTAAGCCAATTTGTAGCGAAACTCGGAGAAAAAGTTCCCTCTAGGTGGGAATCTTGGAGAACAATGGTCCCAATGTCCCAGGGGCATGTCTAACTTACGAACGATAACAATGCAACGCGCCGGATGCGCGGGAATCGCAATGTCCTCTTGGGCCGACCACTCCTGGACCCTGTAACTGTAACTCTGTAATCCAGTTCGAGAGTTGTGTCTCTTCGCGGTAGATATCGTTTGACTGCTTCAAATTTTTTACATTTTCGACCTATATAGTTCATACATTTACAATTAAATTGATTTATAATTATAACGTACTGAAATTCGTGAACTAGAGGGACACAATATTCAGAAAATTCTCAAATTGTCAAATTATGCAATTTACATTAATAATGTAACAAGATTTAGATTACAAACTAGAGGGTCACAATATTCAGAAAATTCTCAAGTTGTCAAATTATACAATTTTCATTAATAATGTAACAAAATTCATAAACTAGAGAGTTACAATATTCAGAAAATTTGCAAATTCTCAAATTATACAATTTTCATTAATAACGTAACAAGACTCATAAACTAGAAGGTCACAATATTCAGAAAATTCTCAAGTTGTCATATTATACAATTTTCATTAATAATGTAACAAAATTCATAAACTAGAGAGTTACAATATTCAGAAAATTTGCAAATTCTCAAATCATACAATTTTCATTAATAATATAACAAAATTCATAAATTAGAGGGTTATAATATTAAAGAAATTTCCAAATTCTCATATTATGCAATTTTTAAACCACAATATTAAAAATTTCATGAATTATCAAGTTACAAAATTATCAAATTCCGAAATACTTAAATTTTCAAAGTACCAATCTTCAAATTTTTAAATTTCCATTTTATCAAATTCTGTAATTACCAAATATCAGCAATTCTCACATTTGCAAATTGGCAACTTTTTAAAGTTGTATATTTCGACATTTTTTAATTAGAAAATTGCAAAATTGCCATTTTACAAAATCTCCCAATTTCCGAGTTCCTCAATTTCCAAATCACAAAATTTTCAGATTGTAAAATATCTAGTTTTTCATGTTTTCAATTCTCAAATTGCAAAATTTCCAAATTCCCCAATTTCCTAATTACAAAATTTGTATGTTACCAAATTCCCTAGTAACTTAATTTCCTATCGCCTCGTTCGCAAAATTACCAAATTTCTATTTCACAAAATCCCAAGATTAGTAAATTTCACAAATTTCCAAGTTGCAAAATTACCAATTCTACAATTTGCAAAATTACTAAATTTCCATATTGTCAAAATTCCACTTCACAAAATCCCCAGATTTCCAAATTTCTCAAATTTCCAAATTGCAAAATAACCAATTTCCCATATTATTCTCCAATTCCCAAAATTACTAAATTTCCATATTGCCAAATTCCCCAAATTACAAAATTTGTATGTTACCAAATTCCCTAGTACTTAATTTCCTACCACCTCCTTTCCACAATTTCCAAATTTCCACTACACAAAATCCCTAGATTTCCAAATTTCTTAAATTTCCAAATTGCAAAATAACCAATTTCCCATATTATTCTCCAATTCCCAAAATTACTAAATTTCCATATTGCCAAATTCCCCAAATTACAAAATTTGTATATTATTAAATTCCCTAGTACCTTTATTTCCTACCACCTCGTTTCCACAATTTCCAAAATTCCACTACACAAAATCCCTAGATTTCCAAATTTCTCAAATTTCCAAATTGCAAAATAACCAATTTCCCATATTATTCTCCAATTCCCAAAATTACTAAATTTCCATATTGCCAAATTCCCCAAATTACAAAATTTGTATGTTACCAAATTCCCTAGTACCTTAATTTCCTACCACCTCGTTTCCACAATTTCCAAATTTCCACTACACAAAATCCCTAGATTTCCAAATTTCTCAAATTTCCAAATTGCAAAATAACCAATTTCCCATATTATTCTCCAATTCCCAAAATTACTAAATTTCCATATCACCAAATTCCCCAAATCACAAATTTCCTAACTCCTCAATCCCCAAATTACCAAATATCCCAAATTCTCAAATTTCCAAATTGCAAAATAACCAATTTCCCATATTATTCTCCAATTCCCAAAATTACTAAATTTCCATATTGCCAAATTCCCCAAATTACAAAATTTGTATATTATTAAATTCCCTAGTACCTTTATTTCCTACCACCTCGTTTCCACAATTTTCAAATTTCCACTACACAAAATCCCTAGATTTCCAAATTTCTCAAATTTCCAAATTGCAAAATAACCAATTTCCCATATTATTCTCCAATTCCCAAAATTACTAAATTTCCATATCACCAAATTCCCCAAATCACAAATTTCCTAACTCCTCAATCCCCAAATTACCAAATATCCCAAATTCTCAAATTTTCAAACTCTAAATATCTCTACATTTCCCATTTGTCAAATCGCCCATCGCACAAATTAAATAATTTCCAGAATCTAAATATTCCCCTACTTTCCATTTCCCACATCTGCCATCACACAAATTTAAAAATCGCCAAATCCCCAAATTTCAAAGAACCTTCCACTCAACCTCCCAAATTTAAAAAAATACTGTCAAAAAGTATACACATGTAAATTACCAAAAATTACGTGTCAATTAACGAGTTACGTGTCAATCAAAAACGTGCAAATTAACGAGTGAATCTTGCGGAAATTATCAAGCGAAAGAAGTAAAAGAAGATAAAAAAAATAATTGATATAGGTTGAAGTCTAGCAGCGACTTCCTCGTGCGCTGAATTTCCCCGTTAATGAAATTGTCAGGTAATTAGAAAATTCAATTACCCATCGGGCGATTTCTAGCGAGGTATCGACGTTTACAAAAGACAGGAAACAACGAGTGACCCGTGCGCAGATCAAAGGAAAGCGAAATGTGTTAGTTTATGAGCCGTCCATGGGATGCACCCGCAAGAGATGTAACACAGAGCTTGTGTGTCGCTTTGCATACGGGTTGCAACGCCGTATGCATTTGCATCTTTACCATTGTATCATTTGCAAACACCAGCTGCGTTTCACTGATGCCGATGTTTCATGACTTGTTGACAAAGAGACACCGTGTCACAGTCACTCCAACAGTTACGTATTGCTCCATTCACTATTTTTCGTTATTTTTACTTCTTCTGTATCTTTTATAACCAAATAATAGATACGTTTGCTTTTAATCATGTAAGATTTGCATATACACAGGATTTATACATGTTTCGTTAATAGAAGTAATTTTTTGACTTGTATTTAAAATATATGCATCAAAAATATTAATTTTGTTTTAATGAAATGTGAATATTATTTGAAGTACATAAAGGTTCTATTCGTATTCGTGTGGTGAATATCAATATCACTGTTATTTGTACCGGTACTTTTGTAAATGAAATTAATTAATATTAATTAATTTGGAGAAGTTTTCATGGAAAGCAGAATATGGACATTGAAATGAGGTTTCATTCAGCAGATTACTTGTGAGAGATAATATATTATATTTTATATTTTACAGAATTAAAATTGATATTATATTGGGTACAAATATTGAATATAAACATTCGATACAATTATTGAACATACATATTGAATATAAACATTGGATATAAATTCCGAATATAAATATTAAATATAGATATTAAACATACATATCAAACATGAAAATTAAACATCAAGTTTAAATATAACATAAAAGTTAAGTATAAAAATTGAGGGTAAATATTAAATATAAATATTGAACGTAGACACTAAACATAAAAATTAAACATAAAAATCAAATATAAATATTGAACATAGACACTAAACATAAAAATTAAGTATAAATATTAAATATAAATATTGAACATAAAAATTAACTAAAAAAATGAAATAAAGATATTTAATATAAATTGGAAGTACAAATAATGAATACGACATATCAATACACGTGTGATCAAAAAACAAAGTATACAAGAAATAGTTTAATTACCTTCACATGTTGAATATACGTTTAAAAGAAAAAGCATGTACTATGAAAGGACGTGTATATTCATAAGCAGCAGGGTAGTTGCACGTCTCTTTCGATTAGACAATTCTAAAAGGAAACAAGCAACGATACTTAGCCCGGTATTTTCATGCGCTGGGAACGTACTTTACGTTGTAACAAGCACCTCTCGAGACAACCCATGACCTAAGTGCCAGCCCTTTACGTTACACAGTCACTTTTAAAGTCCCTGAAAACCGTCAGTCACGACAAAAATGTCACGAGATCACGGATGCAGTGTCCCGAGATATTCGCTATGAACGAATATAAACGGTGATACTAAAAAAAAACAACTATATTTTAACCTATTCTGCAGATGATTAAATTATCATAGCAAAATGAGAATGTTCTTAAAAAATCAGTGATCATCCTGTATTTACAACGTGAAGTATTTAATAACAAAAATTACTTTTGTCATTTTTACATCTGCATTAATTTATTTTAAGTTAAATTTCAAATTTCATTTTGTCTGGTACATAAATTAAGAATTTTAATTTTTGGTAAGTTAGGGTTCGTTAGGTTACGTTTAGGTTAGGTTTAGTTAGGTTGGATTTTATTTCATTTAGCTGAGAGGTTAGGCTAATTTTGAATAGGTTTGATTAAGTTAGGTTACGTTTGGATATGTTTGATAAGGTTAGGTTAGATTTGGATATGTTTGAGCAGGTTAGGTTAGATTTAGATATATTTCAACAGGTTAGGTTATATTTAGATATGTTTGATTAGGTCAGATGAGATTTGGATATATTTGATCGTGTTAGGTTAGATTTAGATATGTTTGAACAGGTTAGGTTAGATTTAGATATGTTTGAACAGGTTAGGTTAGATTTAGATATGTTTAATTAGGTTAGGTTAGATTTAGATATGTTTAATTAGGTTAGGTTAGATTTGGATATGTTTGAGCACGTTAAGTTAGATTTAGATATGTTTGATTAGGTTAGGTTAGATTTATATATGTTTGAACAGGTTAGGTTAGATTTAGATATGTTTGATTAGGTTAGGTTAGATTTAGATATGTTTGAACAGGTTAGGTTAGATTTAGATATGTTTGATTAGGTTAGGTTAGATTTAGATATATTTGAGCATGTTAGGTTAGATTTAGATATGTTTGAACAAGTTAGGTTAAATTTAGATATGTTTAATTAGGTTAGGTTAGATTTAGATATATTTGATATAGATTATATCTGTACATGTTTGATTAGGTTAGGTTACGTTTAGCTATATTAAGGTATGTCTATCTAATGTTAGTTCAATTTAATTATAGCTTCGGTTTAATTTAAACTTTGAGCAAAAATAAAAGTGTGCAATGACAAATCTCTATCTGTACAAAAAGCACCAGAGCTTTAAAAACTGCGTCAATTAAGACCAATTAGCCTTTCCGTAAATTGCAACCGGCATAATAAATCTGGTACGACAAGTACCGCACATGCTGTTCAACAATCGTAACTCCGACCGCCATTTTGATACGAGTTCTCCGTAACGCCACGTCCTTAATTACGATCACCGAGAAAGCGTCGCAGATCTATTGAAATTCGAAGAAACAGCATGATTGCGGCGGCACCGTAATTTCCCAAGAACGAAGACAAAAAGGGACGGTCAAAAGAAGGATAATCGAAGGACGCGAAGGGACAGAAACAAGCCGAAGAAAAAATCGTAAGACGAGGACGGTCCATCTCACGCTCCTTCGTCTCGGTCGATCCGTTTTATCGAGCTCGTTCGCGTCACGACGATGAAGACTTTTCCCTTATTTGTTTTCATCCAATAAGCGAGAAACGCGAGTGGCTTCCTCTGTCCTGTCGTTTAACGAAACAGATCCTTGGGGACGTATCGTGTAGCGTTGGGTTAGAAGACGAATTCGCTTTTACGAGCGTCGAGAAATTCGAAGTTCGATCGGGTCGTGAACATTTTCTGCGAAAATGTCGCGAAAGAAAGAACAATTTTGCATGCTCGAACAATGGATACTTGATAATTTTGTGATGATGGACTCCGGATGATTTTTATGGAATTCTATTCAAAAATAGGTAACATTTTGTGCTCCTTAAAATTTTACGAATTTTTGTTTGGATGAAATTTTTTAGTCCCAGTCACAAATATTAGTATCTTTTATTAAGATGGGAATCTATGGAATTTTTCAGCTGTGAAATTTCGGAACTTAAAAATTTTAGAAGTTGTACATTTTTTAACTTTCATAATAAATTCTTTTTTTCGACTTTCATAAATTCTGTAATTTGGGAATTTGGAAACTTCACAATTCGCAAATAATTCTATATTCTGTTATAATTATAACATGTTACAACATGTTATATTATAAAAGTTCTATTCTGAAGTAATCACGGCAATATAACGAGAGTCGCCAATGTCTCAAAGCAATTAATCTATATTTGTGCACAATTAAGGCTATATCCTCGATAATTAAAGTGGAATCTGTATAAAAAATGAAAATAGCTCGAGCAAACAGGAAAAGTTAATTACACTATTAATTAAGATAAAGTTAATTGGTTCGAGAGAGCGTCACGCGAAAGTGGAAACTATTCTGATCGGTTTATTCGAGAAACTCGTTCACCTTGTTTATACAAGAATCAGTCGATCGGTATTCGTCGAACATGGCAACGAGAAAACTGCGGATGTTCGTGACTAAATATAAAATACAGGAACGGAGTTGTTGCACGAATCACGGTCGTCGAGTTCGAATATGTGACGAGAATAATATAAAACATGCACGAATATGCGTTCAAAATCCTGAGAAATCCGTTCACCAATCAGAAAAACCTCCTCGCTAAAGGAATTAAAAAAAATATTTCTTTTTCAGATAAATTTGTTCGTGCTTAAAATTCAACGAACCTAATAATTGTAACTAAGGCATTATACTTACAAAAAATAACTATATCCTCAATAAAAATGAATAATAATATTCGATTATATGTAATATTTTATTTCCATAAGTTAGTACAAATTTTATAATTTGGTAATTGAATTATAAAAATGTTTATTAAATTAAAAAATAAAATATTGAAGTTGAAGAACATTTCTATGAAATCTATGAATTAAATTTATAAAATGTAGTGAAATTTTGTAGAAATATTTGTATGAAATGCAAAATTATTAAGGGGAAATTAAAATGAAGGAACATTGATAGAAGATAAAATATTTCCACAATTGCGACAACGAAATTCCACCATTAATGTTAAGTTTCAGTCGACGTATGAATGCAGATTATGCAATGATGCTACAGCAAGCATAATTATTCGTCAACTCGGTCCATGAGTAAACTTTGAACTTTGCAACCACTCATGTAACAATGTTATATGAGAGACAAACTGTTGCAATTTTCGAGTAATCTTGTTACGCAGAAATTATGATTTCTGAATATTATACATAGGAATATTATTACCATATTTATTGTAGGACATAAATATGCATTAAGTTCTACATATTACGTGTTTATTTAAATTTAAGTGGAATTTGACTGTAATTAAATATTTGTTTAATTTTATATTATACTTTAATAATATATTATGATTTGTAGGTTGTGACATTGTTCATTCATGTCATTATCGCTCGCAGATTAGGTCACTGTAACATATGATTTTATAGTTCAATGGTTGTAAGTGGTAAAAACCATATGTAGATAGTTATATGAATACAAGTATGCCAAAATTCAAATGATAGAATTTCAAAATTCCCAAATTCTAGAAATCTAGAATCTTAGAATTCTGTAATTTTGAACTCCAGAATTCTAAATTGTAGAATTCCCAAATTCCGGAATTCCAAAATTTCATAAATTTAGAATCCTAAAATTCCAGAATTCCAGAAATCTAGAATACCAAAATTCCAGAATTCTCAAACTCCAGAATTCCAAATTATGGAATTCTCAAATTCCAGAATTCTCAAACACCAAAATTGCAAATTGTGGAATTCTCAAACACCAAAATTCTAAATTGTGGAATTCTCAAACTCCAGAATTCCAAATTATGGAATTCTTAAATTCCAGAATTCCATAAATTCAGAATTAAAAAATTCCAAAATCCAGAATTCCAGTATCCCAGTATCTCAGAATCCCATAATCCCTGAATTCCAAAATTCCAGAATTCCAGAACTCAAGAATTCCAAAATTCCAGAATTCCCCAATTTTAATATTCCAAAATTTCAGAATTCCAAAATTCCAAAATTCCAAAATTCCAAAATTTCATAAATTTAGATTTCCACAATTTCATAATTTCATAAATCTAGAATATCAAAATTCCAGAATTCTCAAACACCAAAATTCCAAATTGTGGAATTCTCAAAATCCAGAATTCCAAATTATGGAATTCTCAAACTCCAGAATTCCAAATTATGGAATTCTTAAATTTCAGAATTCCATAAATTCAGAATTCCAAAATCCCCAATTTTAATATTGCAAAATTTCAGAATTCCAAAATTCCAGAATTTCAGAATTCCAGAATTCCCAAATTTCAGAACTCCAAAATTTCAAAATTCCAGAATCCCAGAATTCCACAATTCCAAAATTCCAGAATTCCCCAATTCTAATTTTCCAGTATTCCAATATTCCAGAGTTCCAAACATCCGGAATTCCAAAGTATGGAATTCCCGAATTCCTCAATTCCAAACTCCACATTCCAAAAATCCCAAATTTCAAAAAGCTCCAAAATATAAACTCCAAATCACCAAACCCACGAGACCATACTAAAACATCTAAAAGGCACAAAGAAACATATCAAAGCACATTTTCAGTTGCAACGAATATCTCCAAATGATTTATCGTCGCATCCGAAGTTAAATTCACGAAATCCCCGCTGACAAGGTGTCAAAACTCGGTTCACCCTTTCTTGAAGATAGACTGCACGCGCGTTCAGCCATCTGTCCCATTGCTATGCAAATACAGAGAGAATCAGCGAGGCGTGAACAGAGAAAAGAGAAAAAGAGCCAGACTGTCCGTGACATTGCAACGAAACCATCAAACAGGGATACCAATCTCATGTGCATCGTGGTAATCCGTTTTGCCTTTCCACCGCAGTCGAGACGATCACCGATGCATAAAATTAGACTTCGTTCGTTGCGAACTCTCCACGTAAGATCCCGACATTTCCCACCTGACATTGCGGTTATGGTTGATCTTTCGCATTATGGTACCTTTATTCCTTGCGCGATCGTCCAATCGTAACTTTTGTCGGTCACATGTGGCGGCCAAACTTTTCGGACAAATAGTCGAGATTTCTGCTTGTGCACGTTCGTTTCAGATGTCTTTAGCAAAGTTATTGCTCGCGAACGTGTTCGGTGACGCTGATTAAGACTTGGAGGAGAGCATTTTTATTTAAGTGTCTTTGAAATTTTCACCCTGCTATAATCGTAAGTTTTTTAATTTGGACGTTTGTACGAGTGCGGGAATTTAGGAGAGTGGGAATTCGGCGATTTGAAATGGCGAGAGTGGGAATTTGGGTATTTGGGGAGGATAATTTAGAACTTTGGAAAGGTGAAGATTTAAGGACTTGAGAACCTGAGAATTTAGAACTTTGGGAATTGAAAATTTGAGTAACTGAGAACTTGAGAATTTAGAACTTTGGGAATTGAAAATTTGAGTAACTGAGAACTTGAGAATTTAGAACTTTGCGAATTGAAAATTTGAGTAACTGAGAACCTGAGAATTTAGAACTTTAGGAATATGAAAATTAAAGTAATTGAGAACCTGAGAATTTAGAACATTGAGAATTGAAAATTTGAGTAATTGAGAACTTAGAACTTTGGAAATGTGAAAATTGGGATAATTGGTAATTGTAGTAATTGAAATAACTTGAAATCCCAAAACTTGGAAATTTTTTAATTCTAGAACTTGAGAACTTTTTAATCCTATAACTTGAACACCGAAAAATTCTATAATTTTCCAAACTTCAAAAATTTCCAAATCTTGCAAATTTCCAAAAGAACTCTAGTTATTATTCTATCAACTTACAAGTTAATCAACAACGTTTATCAACATTAAAATTACACAAACCTTTCACTTACAAATTGAAGAAAAAATGGTACCTGAAATAATTGAAACAGTTCAGAAGGTTCCTGATGTAATTAATTTTTCAGCCTTATTAGTCACAAGAGTAACTAGGACAAGAACAACTCTCCACGTGTAAGAGTCTCGTAGTTCATCGTCGCGAATTTACGTTTCGAATTAGTGTTTCCTATTTCACGAAATGAACGTGGCCAACTCGACCCGGGTGTATCGCTTTAATTAAGGCTCTCGTATCAGCCCGTCCATTTGCGTGCAATTTTCTTGAAGATAAGATAAGCGAATGAATTTCGGTGGCTCCAAGAACTTTCACGATTCGCGTCGTTGCTTCTAGCAATTACAAATGTAGACACTTTAAAGATCGAATCTTGACTTACGATGAAAAGACTTGAATTACGAACTATTCGCCCTGACGGCGAACGCGACGAGAGTTTAATGAAAACTGACACGGTAATTGAGTTCATTTTTCTGTGAGGAACATTGTATTTTACTATTAAATTTAGAAATACCCATTTTTCACTTTCATCCATTTTTATTAGGGGAAATTTAGAAATTATCGTATTGAAAGATTAAAAAATTGAAAAATTGAAAAATTGAAAAGTTGAAATATTGAAAAATTGAATAATTGAAGAATTGAATAATTGAATAATTGAAAAATTGAAACATTTGAGAATTGAAAAATTGAAAAGTTTGGATAATTGTAAATCTGAGAAATAAAAAAACTGAAAAGTGGAAAAATTGAGAAAGTCTAAAATTCAGAAATTTCCAAATTTTCAAATTGAATAATTGAGAAACCGAAAAATTGAAAAACGGAAAAATTGCGAAATTTAAAGAAATGAAAAATTGAAGAACTAGAGGAGTGAAAGATGGAAGGATCGAAAGATTGAAAGATAGAAAAATTGAAAAGTAATGGATAGACATTTCAGCGAGTATACGGAGAAACAATTTTCGCGAATCAAGTTGTCCTGAAATTTCCAAGAAACGATCTTTTTCCCCACAATTTCTTCCTGTCTCCCTATCTTCAATTTAATACTCAAGCACTTAAATTGGAACCAGTCGTCGATTAGTATATCTCGACGATTTCTGCACGCATGGGACATAAGCGTCCCTAATCGGTAAACGCGAGTCAAGATTTTCTTGCGACAGCGATGCTGAAGGGGAACGATCTTGTGTTTCTTTGTGCATTTACAACCCACTGATTTACTCGAAGACTGAGCATCGTGCGCACAATTATTATCGACTGCTTTTATTTTACGTCCACGAGTGAACAACTCTGCAACATGTTGCTAACGTCTTCTCATTTCTGTTGCTATGCAATCACCGTGCAAAATCAAAATCGAACTCCTTTAATTCTTACTTACCTTCGCGTCTTTTACGATGTAACCACGTATATCGATAATAAGATACATTTATTCCAACGTTTATAATTTCATCTTTGTTATCGACGAAATTTTACGTACCACTTTGTGAAGATTTCTGCTCACGTTATCATTCTAATTACTGTCATTCGCGAACGATTTCAAGACACGAATAAATTGTTTTATTATTTTTATTTTTGTTGCTGTTGTCGTTGCTATTGATATTACAATATTATTGTACATTATAATTGTTATTAGTGCTATTGTTATTCCTGTTGTTATTGTCTCTGTCATTGTCATTGTCATTGTCATTGTCATATTGTCATTGTCACTGTCATTGTTTATTGTTATTGCTATTATTACTGCTGTTGTTATTGGCATTGTTAATGCTATCACTTTTTGCTACTGTTATTATTATTTGCTATTCTTGCTGCTATTGTTACTGCAACTGTTATTGTTATTGCTATTGCTATTGCTATTGCTATTGCTATTGCTATTGCTATTGCTGTTGCTGTTGCTGTTGCTATTGCTATTGCTATTGCTATTCTTGTTACCACTGCTGTTGCTATTGCTATAGCCATTGCTGTTGCCATTTGTATTATCATTACTATTGCTATTGCTATTGCTATTGCTATTGCTATTGCTATTCTTGTTACCACTGCTGTTGCTATTGGTGTTACTATTACTATTGATATTGCTATTGCTGTTGCTGTTAGTGTTACCACTACTGTTGCTATTACTATTGCTATTGCTATTGTTACTGCTATTGTCACTGCTGTTGTTACTGCTGTTGTTATTGTTATTGTTACTGCTATTCCTATTATTATCAGTGCTGCTATTATTACTGCTATTCCTATTGTTATTGCTATTGCTATTGCTATTGCTATTGCTATTGCTATTGCTATTGTCACTATCACTGTCATTGCCATTGTCATTGTCATTGTCGCTATCCTTGTGACTGTCTTTGTCATTGTCTTTGTCACTGTTCTTGTCATTGTCCATGTCACTGTCCTTGTCACTGTCCATGTCACAGTCCTTGTTACTGTCACTGTCGTTATTGCCACTATTGTTATTGCTTTTGCTGATGCTGATGTTGATGTTGATGCTGACGTTGATGCTGACGCTGTTACTGAGACTGATGCTGATGCTATTACTGAGGTTGATGCTGATGCTAATGCTAATGGTGATGCTGAAGCTGATGCTGAAGCTGATGCTGAAGCTGATGCTGAAGCTGATGCTGAAGCTGATGCTGATGTTAATGCTGTTGCTGATGTTACTGCTATTGTTGTTGCTCCTGATATTACAATCACTATTTTCACTGTTATTATTGTGTCCAGTCTACTCTAACGCACTAAATTATATTATTGGACACAAATGGTATATCAAAGTACGACAGACAATAAATAAAACTGAACGATTCTGGTCATTTCACTCCGCCTTAGCTAAGTACATACGTAATTTATCAGCTAAGCGAACGTACAACTTCGGGTTTGCAGTTTTCCAATAAATTCGGATAAGTACCAAGAGCCATTTAATTAAGGGAATTGAAGAAAGTACACAGTTGAACCGTAGAAGTGGTGCAATTCACCAGTACGAGCCCCGGTAACGACACGGTTTGCAGGTAGAAGAAGGTACGCTGTCTCGGTTCAGGAATTTCGTGAAAATGTTCCTCGTGCAGGCTTTTATGTAACACGTTGTAGTCGGACGCGTTTCGCAGATGGTCCCCGAAAGAGGCTCCATCGGAATCCCGTCACAGCTGTACACGCACGTTCGGGACGAGGGAATGGCAGCGAAAAGGGACGAAGGAGGAGGATGAATAAGAAACGCTAAACTACGTTTTTAGTCGGGCGTTACATTTGTCGGATACCGACGACCCGACGGCCGAATCCGTGCTCCCTCGTCGCGGGAATGTTTCGAGAATGTCGCGAACTTTTATAATGTGCCGTTGGAATCGGCTATCTTGTATCGTCCGCTACGACCGTTCGGTCGATGACGTACGTAGATCTGGGGAAAAAGCATGGGTTCCCATGAGAACCATTCCGCTCGTAGGATTTGGTCTATGAGCTGATTATTTGCCCTCTTTTGTAACACGAGGTAATCAGAGCCGTTTCAACTAATTTTTTCTGTAATCATACTTGTGAAGTCGAAGTGCATATTCCTGGAATTTTCAGTCTTCGTTACTGACGTATTTTTTAATTTTTGAAAGACCAACAGCAGTTAGAAGCGATAATAGTAATGACGAGGTCATAATAATTCGCAACGACTGTGATAACGATTGCGACAAGTAATAAGGACAGTTGTAATAACCATGAGTTGTCTTACGTAACGATTCATATGTATTTTAAATTCACACTTCACAATTCGTTTCGCAGTTGCTTCAATGTAACTTTACAGTGTCACAAAATTATATTAATCTTTTGCCTTACGATTTATCAGGTGTATCAGAACTAATCAAAGCTACAATATTAAAACGAATAATGAAAGTTGTTATCTCAATTTTGTACTCAGCGGACTATACAAAATATAGTTGGACCTCCAAGTTGTAGCATGTTAAAAATTTACTTGATTGAAATTTATTTGATTGAGCGAACTAATGTAATTTGAGAGTTGATTGAGAAATTAAGGAATAAATTATTTCTGCAGAAATAATAGTAATGAAACTGGAAGCTAAGGTTGTTGACAGAATTAGAACTCAGAAATTGTAATTTTAACGAATGCTGTTTAAATATCGAAGAACCGTGTCTCAGTTATTTCAGCATTGCATTCCAGTACACAGAACACGTATCCATTAGCTAATGAGTTTGAATATTTAATAAGAGCCCAATGTCGGCGAAGAGAGAGTCAAAATTAATCTTTATTTATTATTAAACACTGCTGCCATAATTTCACGTCATTTTATGTTCTCACAATCACGGTTCCTCGAAACTTGAATTCGAGCTAAGTAAGATTAATCAAATGTTCATAACGTATTAACACATGGACTGCCACGCTGAAACAGCTGAAAAGTGTATTACGTAGTACTTTCATTTTTACCAAATATTTTTGCAATATCTTCTTATATTTATTTTCCATAATTATAAGCAGTTAATACGAGTATTTTCAATGAAGTAAAAGGACAAATTTTGAATAACATAGATGGTAGATCTGTATGATAATTGATAATGTAGATCTTGTATGATCACCCACATATGGGTGACATAGCAAAGTATTGACTAACCGCACCATAATGTACTCTTAGAAATAAAAAATACAGTAGAAAATGAAGAAAAGATAACACATAATTGAATACACACGTCTTTCTATAAGGATCACAGATTAAAAAGTACCTTGACAAACGTAAGAAAGAAACGTGTGAACCGGTTGGTCAGTGTTAATGTACCAATATCTCTGAGCCAGCGTAAGTCATTGCATACATCAAACTGGACGGTATTACAAGAAAGGGGACAGGACAAGGCTCCCAACACGAAGATCCGAGGGAAACGAAGAGGAAGCCAGCGAGAGTGGACAGGGTCGGCAGATCTGAAATGGCATGAGCGAAGTATCCTCTTGGAGGAGGCAAGAAGCCGAACAATGCAGCTGAGGGGAAGGCACGACAGGCACAGTACAGGTAATTATCTTAGTTCCAGGTTTAATAGACGCCCGGTATTTCGGATTGGCCCTAATGACGGCGTTTACTGAATTTATATCGTCGTGCCGCCGCCGAGCCCTCAAATTGCCCTCGCTGAATTATCCGTCTTCCTCTGTTATCCCTTTGTTCCGTGCTATCCCTGTCTGGTCCTTTACGTCCTCGTCTCGAGACGAAAACGTGGCCGACCGGCTATCCTTCTTGCCGGTGTCGTTCGCGGCATCAGCAGCCCTCTTTTCGCCTTGATGTATGTCCGGTCATCTGTCCACGTGGTCGTGGACGGCGCTGAGAAGCTACACGGACGGCCATGGCAGACGGGAAGAGAAAGACATTTGTTATCCCGGACCAGCGAGACGGTCTGTCTCCGCTTCAGGAATCTCAAAAAGGATTAATCCAGGCTCCGATGATATGCGTCGGGAGCTGCGTCGCCGTATGGCATGCGAGCGCGGAAAAACGCGCGATGCCAACAAAGAGGATCGCGTGCATATAAGAAGATGTCCGAGCGTGGATGGAACCAGATCGAAGAAGCCGGGATCGCGAGCAGACGTTTGTTATTGGAATTTTAACAGCATCGAGGTACCACGAGGCTTCTTGCTTCAGGATCAGCTGGTGCATGCCTGATCTCACGGACGGCGAGAGAGAAAGGTTCAAGTATCTTTTAACACATTTTTCATCGGCAATTTTACGCACAACCTCACCTCATTCTGTGCTTGAACAACTATAAACTTTAAATTAGTTTAGGTACTTTAATTTATTCCTCTTCAAAGGACAGAAGGTAGATCATTTTGCACAAATCTTGATATACTTTATACATAATTAGTTCAGATGAAACCTAGTACAGTACGGTAAACCAGACAGGGCATCTATTTTTGATTGTGGTGCATCCAAACAATTCTTCCTTATAATTCGTTAAGAATGTCTCGTGATAACTGTTACGAAAATCCAACAATCAAGAAGAATATTTCATAACAAAACGAACGGAAGCTTTTAATATCCCGCATTTCTGAGTTTTAAAAACTTCAAATTGAACATGATTAGAAGTAACATTTGCACCTCACTCCACTGCATCAAACGTTCTCACTAATTGCAACGAAATTAACGTCGCATCAGACACCGTTTTATACCGAACAGCATTGCTCTGGGGCATAAAAAAACCATCACAATATAAGAAAATGCAAGGAGCTTTTTCGCGAGCAATTTTCTTCCCCCTTTATCGACGCGTTAAACCCTCCCGAACATCAGAGTTGCCAGATGTGAAAACAAAGTAGTATTAGACACCAGTACGATTCATACCGTGTTGTAAACTGTGGTACTAATATCGGCATATAAAATTAAATTACGTTTTGTAAATGTTCCTTGTAGATCCCTGACCATCCGGCAACTTTAAAACCTTGTTGAGAAGTTTGATGAATTCTTTCAAAGTTATTACTTCTCCATTATTAATTACCACATTGTTTAGCTATGTTTATACTTCAAATAACAGTATAAATTTAGTCAAAAAATAGTGACTGAAAATTGTTATGTTAAATCATGTGCAGAGGATTAAAAGAAATAATGTGATATAAGAAGAAACTTACAAGGATGCACACGTGATAAAGTTCATGAGAAAATACCACAAAAATTTTGTTAATCAAATTAGAATTACCATAACGTGACGTCAACTGGCTTTACGGTAAGGAATTTTTCTGGCAGCGCTATTCAACATTCTATAGAATCGAAGTTTATGTTACCGATAAACAGAAATGTCGTCAAGACACATACACAGTACAGAGAAAACCGAAGGAAACTCGGCGAATCCGTTTGCCTCGTAGAATTGCAAAAATCGCGAGGATACCTGGTGCAGCCGTCGAGGACGATAAAGAACAATGCTCTCCTAACGTCCGCACAATAAAACACGCGAAGCTGCGGCAATCTTGCGGGCGAAGAAAGAAAAGCAAGAGCAATGGCCCATTCGAGAGACGATATTGCCGTCACCGTGAACCCGAATGGATACGCATAAATTTCTCAGTCAACAATACAATCAGACGAATTGCCGTGGAACAGCGAGCTCTCAAAGTGGATTCGATGGTTCGCCGTAAAATGCAGCCCGCTGAAGCACCGGGGAAACAAAATTATAAAACCGACGGGTGATCGTGAACTATCGATCTTTCGATTTAACTTTTGAGCACGTGCGCGACTGTGATGAGTAACAAACTTTGATTTGATGCGGGACGTTTTATGAATATGCGAAAGGTGTGGGTGAACGGTTCGCGATTTAACGATTTCGCTGATTTACCAGTGTGAAATTCAGAGCTAGATTACGGTGAGTTAGAATTTCCATACTCTCGATTTTAGGAATAGGGAAGAGAAAACCTAGGAAGACCATGAAGACATAGGTAGGGAAGATATAGGAAGATCTCAAAATCTAGGAAACACTAAAGGAGATGGAACCTAGGGAACTTAAGGAGAACCTAGGTGGAGTATATGAAGAACTCAGGCAGAACCTACGAAAAACTAAAGACGTCACATGGAAGATCAAAGAAGAACCTGGACAACACTTAGGAAGAAGCTAAAAAGAATATAGAGAATCCATAATATGGAGAATTTGGGGGAAAAGCTAGAGACGTCCCATGGAAGATCAAAGGAGGGCGTGGACAACACTTAGAAAGAAGCTAAAAAGAATATAGAGAATTTGGATAAAACCTAAGTTTAGGGAGAATACAGAGAGGATCTAGGAATATAAACAGTACCAAGGAAGGGTCTACTCTAGGAGATCTTAGGAATACAAAGAGAACCTAGAACAGTAAAATTGTCTCCACGCGAAAGGTTCGAGTGCATGAATGAACGGCTACGGAACAGTTGTTCTCGTGGTCTGATTAGGGCACTTTTCCCGGGCAAAACACGGACGAAAATATCAAGCAACCGGACGCAACATCGGCCACACGATCGGTACCATTAGCGATGCTCGACGATCAGATAAATCAAAGTGGTCGTCGCGACGACCTGGCTCGAATCATCGGTAATCCAGCTGCGGCATCGGAATGTTAATACACCCTCTCTCTGGAAGACATTATCCCGAGCTGAAAGAAAAACTGGCTAGCACGAGTGGCCGTATCCGAGCGGGGATCGCGGGACAAAGGAAGACCGAAGGATCTCTGTGAACCATGCTGGAATCCTGTGAATGGGAGGCACCGTGTCAAGGGTGAGAGAACCAGTGGACCACGACACCGCGAACCCCATGGTCAGGAAGTTGGCACCCGTACTCGCCTATCGTGATCCCCACAGGAAATTCTTATTTCAAATTTGAATTGCCATTTTAATGTAACATTTCAGTTCATTACTCTTGATGCTGTTTGAAAATAAATTTAATCAGTATGGAAATGCAAGTCCTAAATTTCTGAATATGAAAGTTTGAATATGAAAGATTTCCTTAGAGAACCGTCTTCAGTGCCTAACGTAATTTTAGAGAGCCAACTGCTAACGTGTGAAGCCTTTCAGAACCCTCCCAGGTAACTTGGGAACCTTGACGATATCCATCAAGGTCAAGCACTCCCCTAACGTAAGTATACATATACCGTCATTTGCAATAACCTTCAATGTTCGAATCCTCAATGTTGGTGTTCGGGTCTTGCGTGAATCCTGGTCCAGCTAATGGCGGGCGAACGGACGTTCTTCAGTGCCGGAGGAAGCAGGATCTAGTAATTAACGAAGCTGTTGTGATCGCAATCTGGCGCACGAGCCGCCTCGGGCGGAAGCCGCGGAGAACGAAGAGGAAAGAGAGAAAAAAGCGCAAGAGAGAAGATGCGGCTTGGCGCCGCATACCACGAATATTAATGTGGCGTCCCCTCATTGTCTCCGGGTTCCCGCTGCTCCATATCCTTTTCTGCGATCATCCTGCCGCTACACCCATCTTCGCCACACTTTCGCGCACAATAACGATCCGGCGTGTTTGAATCCGCCGGTGAGCCGCTTATTAACGCGGCTACGATTCTTCTGGGCCCGAAAGTAGCATCGGAATTTAGCGGCGCGGCTGCAAATTCACGCTGACACATTGTGCTCGCGATCGAGAGGAAGATCATTCAAGAACGATGACCTATTTTCGACGTTCAACCCTGATGTATCGAATCGGACACCTTTCTGGAGCTGAGAACACTGAGTGCTCCATTTTGGTTGACGGAACACGGTGATGGATAGGTAGGACCGTTTTCAAAGTATCGAAAAGGTATTAAGAATAGAGACAGAGGTAGTAAATTCCCAAATTCTAAAATTCTCATACTTAATGTTAAGCCTAGAAATCGCTAGGTTCTGAAGATTTATAATTAATTTCCAAGTTCGCAGATTTTCTAGATTAAAAATCCCGAAAGTATCCTCGAAGTAAAAATTTCAGCAGGATGTCGGAACTGTTACCTACCGCATCGTGTGCAGATGTCGGGCAAACCGATCGAACAGGTGTCGTTTCGACGTGGAAAAAACTCGCGAACGATGGGTACACCGTAGCAAAAACTGGATGCAGAGAGTAGCGGGCTCGTCGTGGGTCCTTTCGACGAAAAAGAACGAAGCTGTCTGAAGCGTAGAGGAAGAGGAACACGTATGTCGTTAGCCGCTAATGGACGCCCTTTAGAATCATCACGATCCTTAGGAGAATGCGTCGAGACACGCTCGCTCCTCGAGCATGGAGACACTTCTGACCCGGGCCACTCGTCGGATTAACGAGTTCCACGGACTATTCTGACCCCTTGAATCCTTCTTTCGTTTACCGGCTACACAAACATAACGACGTGCCTTTGACTGTTGATTTCGAGCACCGCCCCATGAAAAATATCTTACATGCTCCGTAATAAAGTGATGTCGCTATATGCTGGTGTTTCGAGCAGACTTTACAAAATGTTTCGTCGCTCTATGGAGCTTCAGAGGCATCGTTAGCTATGCTAGGTTAGGTATACTCGAGTGTGTATGGTGCAACGAAGAAGATGCAAAAAGAGGTGACTTTTCAAGGTATTACCGAGGTGTCGATAAAGTTTTCGATAACGTTAAATACATAAATTGTTTATTTATGTAACGTGTATGTTCCTGTATGGATATGATGCTGTTCGTGGTAGTGGTCTAAGAGCATTTGTACATAATTGATTTTGAAGTATACTCAAGCTGTAGGCTCCTTGTGGATTCCTTTAGATCTTGCTTTTTACATACATCATTACATACTCATACATTATTTTATACGTTAACTTATATATTGTATATTATCTTGTATTTACATTATACGTTTATAACAAATGTTCTTAAAGTGTCCTACACTAAATTTTCATGTGTCCCACAAATTTTGTTAATGTGAGTCAATAAACGCGTGAACATGTTCACAAACATGTAGCTAAAAATGTAATTAAAGGAAAAATGTTTGTTTCGAAGTCAGGGAAATTGAGGGGGATGCAGGGTGGTGGTTTGGGCAATATTCTGGTTAGATAGACGGAGGAATGCAAAGGACTAGCATGTCGAGTGTAGACCGTCAGAGTCAGGGAAGTAGGTGAGAGGACTTCTGGGATTAAGCCATTTTTCCGGTACGTGACTCCGTGGCCGGATCGGGGAAAGAAGTTTCGAGGAGAGTAGTTTCCGCGGGACATTCAACGTATTTCCTCGACGATGTCCTCGCCTCCTTACACGATTACAATAAATTTCACGGCGGCGCTATTTCCTTCTTAATAACACCGGCTCTCCAGACGACTCTGCGGAGCAATTTTAACGATTATCCGCTGATGTTGGGCGCGTAAAAGGAGCAATATGATGCGTCGTTAAATTTTTGATTATATTTAGAATACATTACAAATTTCGAACGAAACGTATATATAATTAGATTTTGAGCGAAATATTAATAAATCAGATAAGAATAACTTCATAACGCTTGAGAGAACTTGAAATTTTTTAACAGAAAAATTAACCTTTTGTTTCCGGTAAAATTGAGATAAATTTTCAGTGAAATTATCGGAGGTGAAAATATTTGACGTGAATTTAATCCTTTTGAGAATGAACAGAATGAATAAAATTAAGATGTGAACATGGGAGAATAGATGAATGAATGTGACTGTATAAATGAACATAAATCAAGTTTTCTTCTTTTTCCGCTTGTTTTTAAATTTGTAAATTTATACCATGATAATGAGATGTATCAGCGGGTACGCAGACAAATCACGAGATGAATGAATGAAACATTTTAATATTAACATATTACACAAGTATATAATCACATGAATTAATGAAACAATTAACATAGGTGAATTGATAAATGAATGAGACTGAACGGATAAATGAATATATTACATTCTTTTTAATTTGTCACATACAATCAACATATCAACACAATTTGCACCGTGGGCATACGAATACTGATAAGCTGAGATGATGAATGGTAGATCAGCTTTCTGAATGTTTCAAAAGGAACTCTTCAAGATTCTGAATTCGGATTGTTCCTTGCTGTAGAAATACTCGAAACAGTCTTGTTTTGAACTTGATTCGTGTCACGTTTTCCCTTAGCACCCTATAAAAGGAATTCTCCCAAGTGTTCATAACCGGCACTTCGGATGATCATAATATTCCAATGGATTAACTAAACGAGACTTCAGTACGTGTGTATGGGTTACACTTTGCAACAGAATGACAAAAACCGTTTTCGTTTACAGAATGTTTCGCGCTCCGTTTATTGTCCATAGGGTACTGGGAACAATAAAATAGCGGGAAAGCTGGTACATTTCTTTCGTCTCACGTACATAAGTACATATTCTGTACATGACACGTTTGCAGAACTGTTCTTCATATACTATTTTCCAGTTACTGTATGTATAATTCAATTTTGAACAGAAATATATTTTATGTAACGTGTTGAATACGCGGTGATAGCCAGACGTTACATTATCGTTCGTTACATCATCACGGATATTATCACGGGTTATATCGCCACGTGTTAAATTACCACGCATTAGATTATCATGCATTGTATGGTCACGTGTTACATTGCTATGCATTAAATTACAATTCGCTGTATTGTCACGTATTAAATTATCGTGCGTTGTACTGCCACGCGTTATATTGTCACACGTTAGATTAATATGCGTTGTACTGCCACGCATTAAATTACAACGCGTTGAATTTATTATACTACGTATTACCACGCGCTATATCGCCATGTGTTGCATTACCGCGTGTTAGGAGACAACATGCTACATCGCCACACGTTACATCACCACGCGTTAGAATACCACGTGCTCTATCGCCACTTCTTATATCGACTCGCGTTATATTGCCACTTGTTATATCGCCTCGCGTTATATCGCCACGTGCTGCATCACGACGTGTTGCATCACTACGCGTTAGGAGGCCACGTGCTATATCACCACGCGATATATTGCCACTTGTTATATCGCCTCGCGTTATATCGCCACATGCTGCATCGCAACGTATTGCATCACCACGCGTTAGAAGACCACTGCTATATCACCACGCGTTATATCGCCACGCGTTATATCACCATGCATTGCTTTACCACATATTAAATTACAACCCGTTATATCGCCACGCGTTATATTATCACGAATTGTAATACTAAGCGGTAAATTTCCACGTGTTATATCGCCACACGTTGCATTACTATATATTGTATCACCACGCGTTAAATTGCTATGCGTCGATTTTCTACACACTATATCACCACACGATAAATTGCCGTACGTTGTATTATCACGTGTTAATTTGCTAATTCAATTCTACATAGCAAACACTCCATATATATTGCAATTTTTAAGAATGTTGTGTTACGACACTGTTCGTGGCAATATAGCAGTACACCGGTTGTGGTAACATAATTGAAGTAAATTATATATTCACGATGTACGACAAATGATGAACTATTTACAAACCGTATCTAAAACGCCATAATATCGACGTAAAAAGACGTCGATTAAAGGAACAAATAAACTTATAATTAAAGGTCTGTAATGGTTGAAATCACGTTCTCATGAAACAGGATAAGTAGGTACAATATTCCTGGCGTAATGCTCGCGCGTCTTTAAGCAGAAAAAGTCGTAAATCAAAGGAAAAAACTGGCTCATTTTCCCGGTTGTACAAGAAGAAGAAGAATCCTGAACGCTGCGTCCGCGTTTCTTTTACGACGGAGGAAGAGAGACAAGTAACTGGTAATAACACCGAGATAGTATAATAATTCTTGCAGTAGTCAACGACAGTAGCAAGTGAAAAAGAATCACGAACAGACGTGGCTGAGACGGTGGAAAAGGAAAGAGGTTTAGCTCGCGAGAAAAAGATGAAACGTTCAAGACTGCGATGCAAACAATGACTCTTCGAGGTTTTTCCTCTTCGCCTTGCGTCACAAAACCGATAGCACTTTTCCTTCTCTTCTTTTTTTAATCAAATGTAAATTTCCATAACGGTAAGATACATTTTTACTCGACAATTCATGCATCATTTTCAAGTACACATACTTTGTCAAATTTTTCAGTACGACAGGTAATTCGAAGAAAATGGACTTTAATGTATTTTATTGAACATAAAATACAGCGAGAGTCGTAAAACATCATAGAAATGTTCAAAAGTGTGCATCATTTAGAAACGTACAAAATAAAAATAAAATATTGTAGATTATACTTACTTTTTTATCCAAAAGCTAGTTTAATTAAATGTAAACGAAAATAAAGTATCTTGTTGATTATATAATAAAATTCAAGAAAATTAATTCACAAATTTCCGTTTGTAGTAAAAAGTGAATATAATAATAAAAGTGCATGTATAATAAACTGTGACAATAAACACGAAACAATTTAACTTCCTATCTACGTCCAGATAATAATTTATATCAGTTCCGTGACCAGAACTATCTTTATTCCCTTTGAACACGTATAGCTCGTAAAATTTGTCTGATAAATACAAACAAATAGCCATGGACCGTTGTTTCTATTTTATGGTTGAAATCATTCTTCGGTGTCTACCTAAGAAAATAGCTAGGTCCAAAGGAATACCTTTTTTCCGAATTACGAGTGCGGATTAATCTGTTCGCAAACGATTCTGCTGTCTAGTTTAATTAAACCTCGAGCAGAATTACACGCGATAATACAGAAACCCCAAACGATATTTGCCTCTGAGACCGCCTCAGGTAAAGCTGGTTCTCGTATTTCGCGGATATGATAGTCTGCTAGTTGATGGATTCAAATTTAGTCTACGCAAACAGAACGAAAATCAAACTACCGCTAAAGCAACTATTGCACGATACACGACACGCAATTCGCTGCGAAAAAAATTTCTACGCAATGTAGATATTCATTAATAAATACCGTTTCATTACCGAGACATGTAGAATTTTACTAATGAAACATTTGTAAAACATTTTATTCATTACTAAAATTTTGATTAAAAATTGTAACTGTACTTTGACTACAATTAAAAACTGTATTATAATTGTATTCGAATTGCAATTATTCCATTGCAATTTAATTAAACAGAAGACCTGAATTATACGATAAAATTAAATCCAACATAATTGAATCTTTCAATTGTAATAATTCGTAGAATAATTAAATTATAATTCCGAACAATTATACCAGTACGATGGAGAAAAAAGCCAATTTAATCATTTTACATGATTAAAACATTTTGTTTCTGAGCCAACATGACACAAGAACATGTTTTCATCTACGATAAAAATTTCTGTCCAACAATATTCTCTATTCATGATATTCAGCAACATACCGACTCCGAAGTATGACAACCACGACTAGCAAAAAGAAAAATCCAGTGAAACCTCATCCAGCTCTAAATTCAAACGTTACTTCGTACACCGTTATCATAATTGCAAAAAGTGAGCGAAAGAACACGCATTCCACGGTATTTCTAGCGGGCTAGTTCTGTTATCGAAAGCACGCCACGGTAAACGTAGAAAAACAGAAGCTGCATGGAAAATTCGTGTCTGAATATAACGCGATAGGCGAGATGCGGTCAAATAAAACTCGTGCGAGTTTCGGAAGTCGGACGAGCTGGCTGGGTGAATCCGCAACCCGGCCAAAAATGTTCTCTTGTGTGTATATATATATATATATATATATATATATATATATATATCTCGTGGCAATTCAGCGGAGCGGAGTAATTTCTCCGGCGCGTCTCGAGAGAGATTTTCCCGCGTCGAATTTCTTTCGACGGAGACGAGTTTCAAGCTAGCCTCGTAATTGCATTTCCACGGAATCACCGGCACACCGTGGGACTCCCGAGTTATTATCACCGGGAGGAATTTCGACGAACCGGCTCCGCTCGGCTCCGAGACGTGGCCGGTAATCGGCGCGAGGAAAATGCTCGATTCAGCCTTCGAGTTTACCGAAATTAAGCCAATTGTCGAACACGGTTTCTGCGAGAATCACGCTTTTTCCACGGAAAGTGTCGCCGGAAGGACCAAATGCTCGCGATAATTCTCTTCCCGTCCGAGTATCGCCGTGAATGGCGTGAATAATTAGGAACGATGAAGCGAAAATCATCTCGGAATTAAAAGTATCTACTTCGAATAGTAACTCAACGACGCTTTCTTAGATATCCAACACTTTAATATCTTGAGGAATTTTTATGATATTATATTTTGTAATATATCAAAATATAATTGAGAAAGAAATAATTTTTAAGTCGAAGACATTGAGGTAATTTCAGGAGAGATTGGTAAACTTTAGCATATCATATCGTAATCCTTAGCTAATCCAAACATAACCTTATCTAGCTGTAACATAACCCTATATCTCCAGATTATTACGGTAACCTTGATGACATATTGAAAAGTTGTCGACTTATCCTAGCCATAGTCCAAGCTAATCTAATTTACCCCAACAATCTCCCAAACCTTCACAACACCGTTCAAGTAACTTTGAAACAGACCTCGATAATACTAAACAAGCCAAACCTATAGTCTACAGTCTGGACCTATCTAACTTATACCTAGATCTATACACACATCTAACAAACACTAAAAGTCATTTCACAAAGTGAAATATGGTAAAAATGATACATAAACAAGAACCGGTTCTACCTAACATTGAACACCATATCGAATTAACTAAATGAAACTGTTCTCCAGGTAACACAAAATCGCAATCCTCAAACTTATCCTACCCGGATGGTCTACATATGAGCACGAACACATCGAGAATTACCGCACGCGAAACAACGGCAAAGTTGTTCTCAACTCCGTCAACTCCAACTTATTCAGCCAGTCTTCAAGTCGTGCGATACATTTCCCGGACATAGCGATTTTGCACGGTGAAGAAATAATTTTTAACGAAGAAAAAGAGCGTCAACGACACAAGAGACGTAGAAAACGTCACGACATAGCTGAAGGAATCCCTCGAATGCTTTCTGGAGAGGTTACCGGGGATCACGTCGTCTTGCTCGTCCGCTTTTGGTCGCCATTTGTCACGCTGACGTTTGCAAGCGCACTGTGATCACGCTACGTGCTAGGTAATCGCGCGAGAAGATGTAAAACGCATTCGTCAAGCTCCACGGACTTCCGTGTGAAATCCTTCGATAGATATTGCGACTGCTATCGACGCTACCCAGCGCTAAAAATGACCACCGGTTCCTGTCACAAACTGACTGATAAATAGGATACGCATCGAACGTCCGAGGGCATGGAGGACTGTTCGATACTTTGATGAGATTAGGAAAAGATACTGGGGTTATGACGACTGGTCGAGAGTCGAAGGTTAATCTTGATTTATTGCGGAAAAATTAAGCTCGTTTTAAGGGGGTCACGACGACAGTCGAACTGGCGCTAATCCATCAATGTACGTAGAGATTTACAACTTTATGGACCTTCGAAGTTTCAGGACATTTACAAAGCGATTTAGAGATTTATAAAGCTTCAGATTTGAAAACTCCAAATCTTCAAATTTAAGACTGAAGAGTTATTAATTCCTAGGTCTCTCAAATTCTACAATCCCCAGATTCTCAAATTCCCGTACTCTAAATTTAATTCTCAAATCTCCACGTTCCCAGATATCCAAACTTCTAGTAGCACAAGTTCCCAAGTTCCCACCTCTGCAAATTTCTAAATCAGCAAATTTAAATCCGAAATATATGCATGTCTCCAACACTTCATGATCCAAACCTGTATTTATGATCTACCCAGCACTGTTTTAAACATCACTCTCTGCCCATCACGTCAGAACCCCAAATATACCTAAAAAAATCCTCCATATATCTTCAATAACACCCAGAATTTACTATACATCTCTAGCAGTGGAAAGAAGTTTGAACAGGTAGTGTACACGTTTAGTGTTAGAAACAGATGTCTATCCTTCCCGTCCGATGGAAGATGAACGCTTTTTCCAACATCGCGGTGTATCGTGTTCGTACATTAGAACCAGCACGAAATGTCGTGTCTCGAAAGGGGCAGAAGAACACCGGGAACCTTGTTGAAGTCGTTCTTCAATGTCCGATTGGTACGTGGCGAAGGGGCTACGATCGGCTGTTTGGGAATACAAGAAATTACAAGATGCCTATCCGACGGTATAAGGCTAATGGCAGCGACTGAAAGGGCAATAAGAGCGGGCTAAGTGCTGGTCTTGAATCACCGACCGATGGACTGATGTACAGACAGTCGGTGCTTGTGACAAGGTAGCAGAGACATTCCTGCACGTATTTTGCTTGTCTCTTTCACCGAAATCGCCGGTCCTCCCGATCGAAAACCCTCGTCGAATAAATGTCCTCGGGAACGGATCCACGGTCCCAGAATATACGGGACATCTGCTGGGGCTCTGTATTTTTCTTGATCGCTCAATCTCTGATTCTGTTCGATCGCTACCGTCAAATATTTCAGTCGCTAATTGGGAATTTTATCCGAATTTGGGAGAAGCAAGATCTTCGACGGGCAAGACGTTGACTAATTAAATTATTTGGGGAGTTGGGCTTGGGAAGATATTCGAAAAATTTGAGAACTTGCAGATTTAATTTGATTCCCTGGAAATTTTGAAGTCTAAACCTACAAATCCTTGCAACACTCTCCGTTCCAAAATTTTGCAATCCAAAAATGTGAATTCCCAAACCTTCATCGGTCTCGCTACCAATTACCTGATGAATTAATCACGTTAACAGGAATCCCAATGGATACTAACCAGTTGCAGGACCTAAACCCGAATTACCCTCGGCGTATTATGGCAATATCTCACCGGTTACGTTCATTCCTAATTATTTTGACGCAAACGAGCAGCCTCTATTAACTCGATTTTACAAACACAGCCCGGACCATTTACCAACAGATTGAGATTACCCGTGTCTCTAAATATGCTCTATGAATAGGGTTCAAAGGGCAAAGGGAGACGGGCATGATATTCCGGAGGAAGGAAAAGCTAGGTGAAATTCGTAAACGTGTTTCGGGCTGCAAATGGGGCCGGTGTGCAGGGGTTGGAAACGGCGGACCTTCGCAGAGATGAACCTCGAGGGTGAATGAAAGGGTAAAGGGCGGTCAGCACGCCCCTGTAATGCGGTAACCCTTACGGTTGCTGCAGGATTACGTGGTGAAATGTGCCAGAGCCACCGTAATCCAATAATAGTCATCCCCCTTTCCCTTATGGGGCGTACAGGCTCTCTGCTGATTCGAGAACTTGAACGCTTACTTTGCTACGTCTCCCGACTCCTATTCGGTCAAATGCTTTCATTTTTGTTTCCTTGCACTCCATCGGACACGAGCTTTTTGACCGTCCGCTTTGATCGCGATAGCCGTTCGATCTTTTTCGAGAATTTTCGCCACTTCCAATCGGAACGTCTTTGATTTCGGCGCCAGGATTGTTGCCTGCTTCTACTTTTTGTGGGATTTGAGTGCTTCTCGGAAGCTGGGTATAGGATTGGTACATGCTTGTAATGTTGGTAAAATTTTCAGAGCGAAGATTTTAAAGTGCAAAGTTGGAAGTCCACATTTGACTGATCAGTGTAATGAATACTGTATTTTCTTGAAATTTAATTTTAAGTCCTTGAAGACTATGTACATACATAGAATATTGAAGTACAAATGTAAGTTGGAAGTCCACATTTGACTGATCAGTGTAATGGATACTGTATATTCTTGAAATTTAATTTTAAGACCTTGAAGACTATGTATAGAATATTGAAGTCCAAATATATAAAGTTGGAAGTCCACATTTGACTAATGTGGTGATCAGTGCAATGAATACTGTATATTCTTGTAATTTAACTTTAAGTCTTTGAATACTATGTGCATTTATAAAATATTCATAAGAAAAGACCTGGATTATGTTACATCTAAACTCTCGATTCGATGTGATGTCTGCAAAACATTTGGACAAACAAGCACCATAAAGCAGTGTTAAATTTCGAGCGTGGGAGCGGAAATTGGTGGGACTCGTTAGCTCGCGTGTAAAATGGAATCGAGGCGATAGGTCATAAAGTATGATTACGAATAGCCACTTAATCACAGGTTATCGAACTCGGAAGTACTGGAGCAAATCCACCACTTGGTCTGGACCAGTTGCCGTGCTTCTGTGTCGGTCATTAGATTTGCTCATTGCAGCTCCAAACTCGATAGTCCATGATTAGCTTCTCTTAATAGTGTCTCGCTGTCTGTAATTTACAATGGCAAAATGTCCTTTGCGCTGCGAAAGACGAAACCATTTTCTCCAGAAGCATTCGACTATTCTCGTTAACGCCTCGTCTGGCGTTGATCATGTGACATACACTCATTAATATCAGTGTCATGTTACGGTATTAAGTAGTATTACCAGGTCGTATTTAAAGTTGTAATTCAATGGTACTTGAGACAGTGCTAGTAAATAACTAATTAATGTATATTGAACAATCACTAGATGATAATAGGTCAAAAAATGAACGACTACATCAATACTTCTGGGTGAGGGATGAACTGATACATAGGTCTATTAATTATTTTAGTGGCAACCATTTAACATTATGAATTATAAATTATTTTGGTAAATACATGAAAGCTTGTCTAATAAAAGAAGGTTAATTTTTTACTGAATTCATTGTGATAATAAAATTGTGAAAAATGATATATTAAAAGACAACAAGAAAATTGTACACAAAATTGAATTCATAGAATCTGATTAATTATTGCATATACATAAATACTCTAAATACTGATGTCTAAAACGACGAATTAACTCATCTCTAATTTAACAAACAGAAGCTGTATGGATACGTTCCGATGCAAAAGGTACAGAGAAACGCCATAGCAGACAAATGATTAATGCAATAATTAATCCGTAATATCCACGTTGGATGAGAACACTCTGCCACCAGTGATTAGATTGCAATCCCGGATTAAATTTATCCGCTTACGTAATTAACACCTATTTCGAGTGATTTAGGTACACACACGAGCCGGTATCGCGAGTACCGGGTTTACTTTTAATGTAAACGCGACAGATCAATTGCCTTGCGTAACAAGCTAACACAACACATCCCGTTTTAAGCAAACTAATTAAAATCGCGTCACCTCGCTGACCCGTCCTTTAACCATCGAACGACACGGCGGGTCAATGCTGATTCAAAGCTATGAAACGTATTTGGCTCTATTTTAACTCGGATTGTATAGATGTACAAATATTTGAACGAAAGAGGTTTTCTGTATTGAGAAAATATTAGGTCGTTCGAAAGGAGGAATTTTTTAAATATATTTAACAGAATTGTCGAATGTTTATAAGAATAGAGTTTGAGGAAGCATTTGTACGAAGCATGTGGAGAACAGAAGAATGAAGCAATATAGAGCAAGGATATGTAAGTTGTTATAAAGGGGAACCCTTTTTCGAAAACGATGTTCTCATATTTCTCGACGAATACGTTTCTCATGCGTTCTTTTTTAGAATTGAAAATTCAGTGACCCAAAAATCTATAATACTCGACTTCAGAAATTCAACATTTCAAATCTCTAGATTCCCAAATTTCTAGATTCTGAAACCCTAAGTTATCAAGTCCCTAAATTTCCGAATCCCAAAATTCCCAAATTTCTGAATTTCCAAATACCTAAATTCCCAAATCCCTAAATCCCAAAATTCCTCAATTTCCCAATTCCCTAGATCCCGAAACCATAAATTCTTAATTCCCTAGATTCCCAAATACTTACATTCCCAATTCCCTAGATTCTGAAGCCATAAATTCCTAATTCCCTAGATTCCCAAATACCTAAATTTCCAACTCCCTAGATTCCGAAACCATAAATTCTTAATTCCCTAGATTCTCAAATACCAAAATTCCCAATTCCCTAGATTCCGAAACTATACATTCTTAATTTCCTAGATTCACAAATGTTTAAATCCCCAATTCCCTAGATTCCGAAGCCATAATTTCCTAATTCCCTAGATTCCCAAATACCTAAATTTCCAACTCCCTAGATTCCCAAATACCAAAATTCCCAAATCCCTAGATTCCGAAACTATAAATTCTTAATTCCCTAAATTTCCAATTCCCTAGAGTCCAAAACCATAAATTCCCAATTCCCTAGATTCCGAAACCATAAATTTCCAATTCTCCAGATTTGCAAACCCTTAAATTTCCAATTCCCTAGATTCTATCACCACAAATTCCCAATTTCTAGATTTGCAAATTCCTAAATTCCCAATTCACTAGATTCGTAAAGTCCCAATCTCCAAGAACTGCCACACGCAGATTACGAAATTAAATTGAAATTGTTATAGCAACCTCAAGAACCGCGGTTTAATCGAAACACGTGATCTCCTCCTCGTTTTATAAACAGTTTCCCAACTGCAAAGAGATTGATCGAATCGTTTGCGAAACCAAGGATAACGGAGAACGTTAATTTCGTGAATTAATCGCGAGACAACGTGTAATCGCAGGAAACCGTTCTCCAGGGTTCTTAACTCTGTCTTCGACAACGAAATGAAATGCAAATTTAAACACGTTCCCGCGCGATTCTATCGACCCTATGTCGACTGGAAGCTGAATGTAATAGAGACCTCGAGACACCGAATACACTTTTACGATCATAAATTACGATTAGAGATTGTTTCAAACGATAACGTGTACAATCTGCACTTATCAATCGACAAGAAGTCGACTGACAATATGAAACTTTAAAAATGAGACAAATTTTATGCCCATAAAATGATGGATTATGACGATGCATCGTGAACGAGTAACATTACCTGGCGTCAATTATTGATTTTATCGTGTTGTTGTTCATAAAAATAGCTGCGTGTTTTAATATCCATGTAAACATAGGGTCTGACATGTTTTCTCGAGCTCCTTTAAAAGTTCAAGGTTCTATAAATCACTCGGTTCAGAATTTGATTAATTTTTCAGGTTAATCAGACTGTTAAAAATTAATCCATCTTTTAGTACGGACAGTTAACTTCATTACAGTATAATACATCATAAAATGAAGGCAAATTTGATGTATACACATGTTGATTAGCGATCTGGTATATTAAATACGCAGTAAATACAAATATTATGAATACAAGTAATATATAGCTTAATAAATCAATTATCTGAACAAATAGATCATGTAATAAAGGACCTAACACAATTTCTAGTTAATAAACAGTCTATTGCATACAATACGCGATAAATTCAAATATGTTTATGAATGCTTGCAATATAGCTTCATAAATCAATTGACCGAACAAATAAATCATAAAAATATGACATTGCAAAACATCTACAGCAAAATTAATTAACAACAAATAAACCAAATGGATCTGATCGATGATATGCAAACATTCAAATGCATCATCTAAATGTTCAAGCAAACTGTAGAAGCTATATTATAAAGTTTCTTGGAATGTTCGCTGAATCTATCATCGAACATCCCTTCATGTAGTACGTAATACAACAATATCGGAATTCATATAGAGATGTCAACCCACGAGTTGGCACGTGAGGCAACTGTTTAGAAGAGTTACGGCTCCAATTGGTTACAATAGAAAAATGGACGCCTAGACGTTCTCAAATCGCTATAAACCAAAATTACTACATCCACAAATCGCTAGATCCCCAAATCGCTAAGTCCCCAAATTGCTACATTCCCAAATCGTAACATTCCCAAATCGCTATAGCCCCAAATTCCTACATCCCCAAATCGCTACATTCCCAAATCGCTACGTCCCCAAATCGCTACGTCCCCAAATCGCTACGTCCCCAAATCGCTACATTCCCAAATTCCTACATCCCCAAATCGCTACATTACCAAATAGCTATAGTCCCAAATTCCTACATCCCCAAATCGCTACATTCCCAAATCGCTACGTCCCCAAATCGTTACATTCCCAAATTCCTACATCCCCAAATCGCTACATTACCAAATCGCTATAGTCCCAAATTCCTACATCCCCAAATCGCTACATTCCCAAATCGCTACGTCCCCAAATCGCAACGTTCCCAAATCGCTACATTCCCAAATTCCTACATTCCCAAATCGCTACATTGCCAAATCGCTATAGTCCCAAATTCCTACATCTCCAAATTGCTATAGCCCCAAATTCCTACATCTCCAAATTGCTATAACCCCAAATTCCTACATCCCCAAATCGCTACATTCCCAAATCGCTACGTCCCCAAACCGCTACGTCCCCAAATCGCTACATTCCCAAATTCCTACATCCCCAAATCGCTATAACCCAAAATTCCTACACCCCTAAATCGCTAGATCCCCAAATCGCCACGTCCCCAAATTGCTACATTCCCAAATCGCTACGTCCCCAAATCGGAACATTCCCAAATCGCTATAGCCCCAATTTCTTACATCCCCAAATCGCTATAGCCCCAAATTCCTACATCCCCAAATCGCTATAACCCAAAATTCCTACACCCCCAAATCGCTAGATCCCTAAATCGCCACGTCCCCAAATTGCTACATTCCCAAATCGCTACGTCCCCAAATCGGAACATTCCCAAATCGCTATAGCCCCAATTTCTTACATCCCCAAATCGCTATAGCTCCAAATTCCTACATCCCCAAATCGCTACGTCACAGGTTTATTTTATCTTCCGTGAATCATACACCTTAGAGATTTGATCAACTCCCTATTTTCACCATATCGCTGCAACGTATATACCAAAGTTTACGGGACCTATGATCTCGACTAATTGTCGTTCAATTACGATCGAGCCGATAAAACGTGCAGGTGAATTTCTCGCGGACCGCAGCGACGCGTGTGTTTGATGCGAGCACAGAACGCAGGTTAGTTTTGCCGAGTTGTCCCTGTGCTCTCGTTCTATGCGTCCCCTTAGACCGTTTGCAGCCAGAGGATATTAATATTCCAGTCAAAGAGGGAAGCTCGCGTGCCATCGGGTCACTATGGACTTCCACAGTCACGGTGGCCAGCTGCCATCTTTGGAATATCCGGTGTCCCCGTGGAACGAACAACCGTCGAATAACGGATGCACACACGTCCTGCCATCGCTGTCCAGAGATCGAAACTCTCGCAAGATTCAAAGCGTTGCGAGCATAAATCGAAGCTTTGAATCTATTCCCGATTTGCTTAGGCCTCGATGCGAACGAGTCCTGCAACATTTAACACCTTTGGGAACGAACGTGTTACGCGCTCGTGTGAACACACGTTTTTGTTGCGCTACTGTGAACGTTGCTTTATGCTCGTAGATTATGTTATATTGCGTTACGGTGTATTAAATCGATAATTTTTAGATAAAATATTTGATGCGGCTTTATGATATAAAAGCGTTGCAGCGAACTCATAATATATAAATTTTTAGAAGAGAAATTTATTTAGAGTCTGATAAAGGTTATTCGGATTTACTGCTCGATTTAATCGCGTCGTTATCGTGTATCATACTGAATTTTTTCGGTATAAAAGCGAATCATTTTTATTTAGTACGTACTTGGTCGATATTAAACACATGGCGTGGATTCGTTTGAATTTATTTTGTTTAAAATTGTACGCTTTATTCCTCTGGCTACGATATTACCTTTTTGTTTAGTATTAGTTTCATTGTTATTTATGCTGCGATATATTTTTTGCATATGTTATCTTTTATATATTTGTAGCATATGTTGTTATATTTTTTGCACATTAATTACAAAGTTACATTAACCCGTTTACAGAAAACAGCTTTTACAAAATATTAAAATAAGTATAAGTGAATAAAGCAGAATAAATACACCATAAAGAAATACATTAATAAATTACTTGAGAAAATTGTATTTAAGAAAGTGAAGAATATTTAAGGACCAAGATAGCAGTATGATATTACTGTACAGAAGGATAATTTCATTTTAAAGTTATTTTAAAATAAGTTCCATTGAAATTGAATGAAAAGTAGGTATTATGGAGACGATGTGCCATCTCTGAAACATTGAGTGTCACAGTGAAAGAAGCTATTTCCAACGAATGGAGAATACGAGTTTCGCAACGAACCTCGCGGAAAAGCTGATCAGAACCGACAGTCGGTAAGATCTCTCCAGGACGAGTTCTGAAAGCTCCAGCGATACGAATTTCACGAACAGGATACGCAAGAAAGTGAAAGTTCGAATTAACTATACGCCATACATCGACAACGAGCGCCACCTTCGAGAATCGATTTTACGAAAGCAGACCTTTAAAACTGAGTTTATCCCCGGTAGCGAAAGTGTTTCGTTAAACGTTCAAGGGTTCAGAAATTTAAAAGGGTGGTAAGTTTCTAATTTTCTGAAATTTTTACAATTCCTAAAATTTTCAGAATTATTAAACTTACGGATGTTACTAAATTTTTGTATTTTGAAATTCTTAAATTTCTAATTAAATTTGTAAATAAGATTCCCAATTTCTAAATTATTAAATTCGATATTTTCTATCATTTTCAAGTCCATAAATTTCCAAATTCCTATTTTAGAATTCTATTTGAGATTCTATTAGATTCTTGGGAATCTATTTTCCCAAATTTCCTCCAATTCTTATTTCCCCCAATTCCCAAAGTCCCTAATTTCTATTTTTCCAAATTTCCAACGTCTCCAATTCCTATTTTCCCCAATTTCCAACGTCTCCAATTCTTATTTCCCCCAATTCCCAAAGTCCCTAATTTCTATTTTTCCAAATTTCCAACGTCTCCAATTTCTATTTTTCCAAATTTCCAACGTCTCCAATTCTTATTTCCCCCAATTCCCAAAGTCCCTAATTTCTATTTTTCCAAATTTCCAACGTCTCCAATTTCTATTTTTCCAAATTTCCAACGTCTCCAATTCTTATTTCCCCCAATTCCCAAAGTCCCTAATTTCTATTTTTCCAAATTTCCAACGTCTCCAATTCCTATTTTCCCCAATTTCCAACGTCTCCAATTCTTATTTCCCCCAATTTCCAACGTCTCCAATTCTTATTTCCCCCAATTTCCAAAGTCCCTAATTCCTATTTTCCCAAATTTCCAACGTCTCCAATACTTATTTCCCCCAATTTCCAACGTCCCCAATTCCTATATCCCCCAAATTCCAAAGTCTCCATTTCCTACATACGCAAATATCTAAATTCCTACATTCCTAAATTTCTAATTTCTCCAATTTCAAAATTTCCAATCCCCCATATTCCAAAATCCCTATATACTCAAATCCCTAAACAAAGATACTAGTTTCCATTTAATTATCTATTTAATTTAATAAACTACCGCATATCCCACCCGTTGTTTCGTTTGTTAAAGCAAGTAACGAAGATTCAAATCATCCACTGAATTGTAGCATATTCTAGTCGCTGCAGAGTGTACAGCAATCACCGGGACCACGAAAATTATACACAGATTAACTGTCGTTAAATCATATTACCAGGGATAATTAGAGTGAACCGCAACACGATCTGAATCCATGCCGAGCGGTTACCGCGAAAATAACTGTCCGAATCCGCAGAGTCCATTCAGCCCTGGATTATTATGTTGCTGTCAGCTATGAATATGTTGGAAACCGAAATCTGCACCGCACAATTATGCCGATGTCATTCATTTATTTCCCGAGGTTAGCGCATCGAACATCACTCGCTAAAACACGTTCGAACCGATACGAGACACTTTGATAGATTCGAGTGCGACGATTATACTTCAACATTTTTTTCTTCGTTTATTTCAACGCTGGGATTGTTGGCCTGAACATCGAGAGCTTGCGGATGAAAGTGAGTACTTGTATGCTTGATAGGTCTAATGGGCAGTGGTGACACGATAGGTTTTAATTTCGAGCGAAAATTTGGAGGTTTGGAAATTTGGGAATTTAGAGAGGAAAGTTTTCAGGTATTTAGATTTGGAGATTTGGAAATTTAGAGATGCAGAGTGGCAATTTTGGGAATTTTTGAGATATAAGAATTTTGGGATTTGGAAATTTAGGGATGCAGAGAGGAAATTTGGGGAATTTTTGAGATATAAGAATTTTGGAACCTAGAAATTTGGGAATGTAGAGAGGGAAGTTTAGGAACTTTGATATATAAGAATTTTGGGACCTAGAAATTTAGGGAGGTAGATAGGAAATTTTAGGAATTTATATATACATTTGTTACTATTTACGATAGTTATTCTAGCTTCATTTTAACATTGTTTAGGTGCTGTATTATTACATAACAAATTTAAACAATAATCTATATAATAAATTAGTAAACGAAATTAAATATAATACCGTACTAGTACAACTAACAAGTGACATTAATACTTTATTCCCTGAATATGCCACAATTTCTTGATAACATATGAATATGCATGACAGTAGACAAAGTAGCAACGGAGATACTCATACCACAAATGAAACATTAAAACGGTATGAATTAGATATAAAGGTACTTGGTAAAAGATGAATATTTCCTAAGATCAATGCAGATTAAAAATGAAGAAGGAAGCATATTTGATTCGAAATCGATGCATTTCGCCCGTAACTTTCAGTCGCACATGATCACGAGCTCACCATAAACCACAAACTTTGTCACTGGGGTGCAGAAGACCGACTACACTTCTACATTGATAAACTACACCCTGGAGAGAAATGGCGACAAATTAGAAAATTAATCGCTACACTCGATCAATGTGCTCTAGTCGAAGTTCAATAAAATCGTATCATGTAACCTATTAACTTCCCACGTACCATTTATTATGTACCACACGTGTGGAATGAATATACTTTAGTCGTCCATTAAGATTTAGGGTAATTCGTTAGAATACGCGATAGTGATCTATGAAGTTGCATGGAAATTCCAAAAATTTTCTTACTTTTCAGTGATGGTAAAAAGTGTGTTTTAAAAGAAATTTAGAGATTTTTTTAATTAGTTTGAATATTTGGGGACTAGGGGATTTTGAAGACTTTGGAGAAGTTCGAAAATTTTTAGGATTTGAGGAGTTGAGTTAATAATGAAAACTTAAGATTTGGAATTTGGGAATTTGCAAATTTGAAATTTTGGAAAATTGAAAGAGTGGGAATATAGAAGATTGATTGAAATTTCCAAATTTCTAACTTTCAAATTCCTGACTTCCCAAATCCCTAAATTTCCAAATCCTTCAATTCCTAAATTCCTAAATTTAAAGATTCCTACATTCCCAAGTCCCTAAATCTCCAAATTCTTAAATTTCCACATCTCTACATACTGAAATCCCTAAATCCCAAAAACCGCTAAATTCGCAAATCCCTAAATCCCCAAACACTTAAATTTCCAAATCTCTGCATTTTCAAATCCCTAAATTCCCAAATCCCTAAATCCCCAAAATCCTTAAATTCCCAAATCTCCAAATCCGCAAAATCCCTAAATCCCTACATCCCTAAATTTCCAAATTCCCAAATCTCCAAATCTCCAAATTAAAATTTATAACTAGAAAGTATACAACAACAAAGATATGCAAATTTGACTTAAAAAGTTGTGAAAACACTTTCTTGAAGTTCTAAAGTCTCCAAGTTTACCGCTCGGTAAAGAAACAATAAGAAAAGGGGTTCTAATTTCAGGGTAAACAATTTCTGATCCCGTTTCGTTCGCGTTCGCCACGATTCCACTTACACCGCGATCTCCACGCAAACGTAATCTTCGGGCGTAATGTTCTTAACCACAAATCTGCCAGAGATAAATATTATCCTCGCGAGTCGGGGCTTCCGTGAAAAATGAGGGCTTTCTCTATATAACAATATTCCAGTCGCGGAATACCAGACGCGATAAAGAAGATTCCGTGGTAACCGGCCTCTCCGGTAGTGAAACCAAAAAAATGCGAAATTCCTCGAGCAGACATCGGCCAAGAAAGCGTACACGGAGGAGGATCTGCCTATTAGTAGGTGGTCACCGGTATCGAGCAGGTTTATTTGCGTGGCTCAACGCTGCGAACGTTGCGAATAATGAACGACGACGTGCAGCTCGCTTTTGCCTTTGCTGCACAGAAAGATAGCCTCATATTTTTGGAATTCCATGTGCTCGTTCTGTTCGAATACCTACTTTGATCTCGCTGCTGCGGCTTTAGCTTCGATCGCATTAATTATTCGCTGAATTCGCATTCGATTTGCTTCGTTTTATTCGAGATAACACCACAGAGTTTTTTAGTCTGGTATCTAGTGGAATAGAGTACTTCAGTGCCTCATATTCGAAAACTTCCACATTTTCAAATTTTCAAATTTCCGAATGTTCGATACACCAAATTATAAAATTTCTTCAAGGATTTTCAAATCCTTAGATTTTCAAACTTTTTAATTCAGAAAATCCCTAGATTTCCAAATTTCCAAATTTAGAAAATCCCTAGATTCCAAATTTAGAAAATCCCTAGATTTTCAAATTTAGAAAATCCCTAGATTTCGAAGTGTAGAAAATCCCTAGATATCCGAATTTAGAAAATCCCTAGATATTCAAATGTAGAAAATCCCTAGATATCCATATTCTTAAATTTCAAAAACTCCTACAAAATTTTCAAATTTCAAAAATCCCTAGATTTTTCAACGTCTCCGCTAAAAGATCCCTAGATTTCAGAGTGTCCCCGTTTCAAAAATCCCTAGATTTTCAAGTTTTCAAATCCCTAGATTTCAAAATTCACAAATGAGGAAATCCCTAGAATTTCAAATTTACGAATTTCGAAACTCCTAGAATTCAAATTGGCGAAATTGGAAATCCCTAGAATTCAAATTTGCAAATTTGAAAGTCCCTAGAATTTCGCACTCACACATTTCGAAATCCCTAGAATTTCAAATTTACGAATTTGGAAATCCCTAGATTGTCAAAATTATTGGTTTCAAAATTCCCTAGATTTTCAAATATTCATATCCATAGATTCTCAAATTTCCAAATGTTCGCTATATTTTCAAAATTTCAAATCCCTATCAATGGCTAATGATAAGGGTAAATAAATTGACATCGTCACAGGATTTATCTTGTATCAAATCCTCTATCAAAATAATTCACACGCGGATGATTAAAACGCGCCTCGTTAATAGAAAAATCCATCGAAATGTTGGTGCATTTCCCACTCCGACTGCTTCAGTTGTTTATTCGTCGCCTTCCAACCGGCAAAACGGCGATCGTAGCCGGAATATTAAAAAGGGAAAATAAAGAAGGGGGCAGACGTTTACACGGAGCTTCTGTCGGTGATGGTAGCAGCGTTGAAAAGAAACGAACGCGGTGGATGTGGACGTAATAACTCGTCCGGTCGATATTCAAATTTGCTCGATACGGTTCGAATGCACAGAAGCAATCGGCACTACGTGCACGCCGGCCAGAGGATGAAAGGTGTGTGTCCGTGCGAAACAGTCATAATCCACTTTTGTTTGCGGATTTATCGGTTCTCATGCGCGTTATAGGACGACGATCGCGACAATGCGAACGGCCAACGAAAGGGGATAAGCTGTGACGATTTTTGCGCAGCTTTCGCTGCGGAGAATAACTGATGTCGATTGCTTTATTCCCTCTACTCTAGGATATTCGATGTCTGATGGTGATTGCTTGGCGATTCTTGTTGGAAACTATATACGCGATTGCTGGTGAACAGATTGTGTTTCGCTACGTTTCAGTCTTTTTTTTTGTGTGTGGAATTTTAGTGCACGGAGAATGTCTGGTATTAGTGGATGAAGTTGTAACGATCCGGACGTAGAAAATAGCTTTTATGAGGGAAGATTAATGCTTTATTGACTGAGCCGTTGTGGGAATGAGTTTTATGATGATTATGTAGGGTAGATGATGGGCACATATGGTGGTCGTACGGGCATTGATGTTTCGTGTTGATTTTAAATTTTCTTGTTTACAAGATTGAATATTTACGTCCTTACAGATGTTACTTTCTAAAAATTTAAGGATTTATAAACTGTTCCAAAAACAATTTTACCATATTTTCGGAAAATTTAAAAGTTTCAAAAGAAAATTATTTCCTCATATGCAAACGTTCTGCTCCACATCCCGTAATTGCACATTTCCCAAAAGCATTATTCCGAATTTCGTTTCCTCGAAGATCAATAGAGCTCGGGGATTTTAATTGCATGTTATGCAATCGAAATGAACGACCAGCGAACAGAAAAGAAAATGAGTGAATTAAACAACAGGTGAATGAATTTGTACGAACACGTAGGTTGGAAACAGTTTTTCGTTAATGAGCGCATAATTGTTTTCGCAAACGTTTACGATACGAATCGACCAATTCTGTTCTCACGTCCTTATGCAAAAAAGTTCATTAGCGACGACGAAGTAATTGAATAACAGCGCTGAATACGGGATACAGGTTTTCGAGCGGAGAACAAATATCGTTAACTATAATTCGCACATCGAATTTCCATGGCTGTCACGTTCGCGTGAAGTGTCGATAATAGTCGACATTAAATGTTGGAGGTAGGAGAAACATGGAAAGGGTGGAACAAGAAAGCAACACTTGCTATTAAATGCAAAAATATTTTATATGCAATCTTTCATAAATTTAATACTTTATATTTTTCAAAATGTTTCAACATATTCATACGTGTTGCATTGATAAGATGAGTTTGAATACATTTAGTTCCTTAAATTTCTGAATCACTTAATCTATAGTTACCAACATCCCTAGATGTCTTAATCTCTAGATCCCAAAGTTTCTGAACTCGAACTCAAATTCCTTATACATCTGAAAATTCCCAAAAATCAAAAATATCCCCAAATTTGTCTAAATCCCTAAATATTCCTAAATAAACCCAAATATCCCTACATCCCTAGATATTCCAATATCCCTAGACGTCACTTTATCCGTAGATATCCCTATTTTCCTGGATATCCCTATATCCCCAGATATCCTTATGTCCCTAGATATCCCTATGTCCCTGGATATCCCTATATCCCTAGATATCTCTATTTTCCTAAATATCCCTATATCCCTAATTATCCATATATCCCTAGTTATTCCTATATCCCTATATCCCTAGATATCCCTATATCCCTAGACATCCCTATATCCCTAGATATCCCTAGACATCCCTATATCCCTAGATATCCCTAGACATCCCGATATCCCTAGATATCCCTATATCCCTAGATATTCCTATATCCCTAGATATCCCTAAATATCCCTTTATCCCCAAATCCCTATAAGAAGAAATTCCTATATCTGAAATCTGCAGTTCAAAAAACCCTTAGTTTATAAGTACTTTTGGAATCTTCATAAATTTCCCTAGAGACCTAGTAGAGATTGGTATTATCACCACGGCAATCAATGAATAATGTCTTCGAAAAAGATGTCAGTTCGCGAGTTAAATAGGGAAATTGTTAAATTTGCAGATATTACTTCCAATCGGTCGATTCATTCGCGTTAATGTTTTTAGTGGTGGCAAAAGATATCGATAGTTGCGTAAATGCATATTGCAGCGTTCGATCGGACGAATCAATTTGCCTTTTCACCTTGCCTGTGGAGTGTTTATTTTCAGTGGAAAACGAAACCGTAAAAAGCGTGACTGAAACGTTTGCTCGTTGATCCTTTTAAATTGGTTTACGTATTTTTCCAGCGTATTTATACACGCCTCGATTATGCTTTTTTATACTGTACACCAAACGATTCCGGCTGAAAATTTTCATCGCTTGATACTTTCAGCAGTTAGAAACGAGCTCTGCCGCTGTCGGTTTTATCGCTTTTTCGTAAATATATTATTCGTACTCCATATTTGTTGAATTTCACGTTCAATTTGCGTATTTTTTATTGCAACGATACACAAACATACAATGTTCAAAAGTTGTCCGAATTTTAAAACGTTAACAGTTGTCAAATTGGTATTAATGGTAATTGAATAATTTTCATAAAATGTATTTAAATTATCAGAATACTTATGAATGATAAATATAGGAATCATTAAACGTTGTGAGTTCTCTAGCTAGTCAACCTGATTCTACTTATTTTTATTTTATCTTGCCCGTCTTGCACTTTGTAATGCTTCTAGGCATTAAGAAACCCTTCATTTCTTTCGAACCATAAGAAAATTAGTAGGTGTAAACTTGTGATCACGTCACAGGCATATTTGGAGCAAAATATTACGTATAACCTAGATTTCGAAGCATATTTGAGCCAAGAATGTGATAACATCGTTCAAATACGTACATTTTTAAACAGAGCTTCCGTTCATAAATAACTTCATTCTTTTAAAATTGTATGCAGTATTCATCAGATTCTATTCGCAAGTAAATTTAAAGAAATCCGAAGAAAAGTTTAAAATAGTAAAATCGTTTACTGCCATCACTAATTGGTTTCAGAAAATTTTTTAATTCGAAAACTTAGAATTTCGGTATTTTGAAAGATTGAGAATCTACAAATTCGTGTACATTGCAATAAAAGTTCAGAAAAAAAGGATAAAATAAACTTGCAGATTTCCAAATATAGAATAGCAAACACAGGTGTGAAATACAATACGTCACACATTCCGCACGCCTCTGGTCGTTGTAAACGTATCCCAATTACATTGTTACATACGCCGCGTTCGGAACGTTGAAAATGCGAGCGATTTGGCGATCGAATCGAACGCGTGTAAGAGTCGCGTGTCCGAATGGGCCAACATCGAAACGAGGCCGAGTAACTCTAAAGAGAGAAAAGAAGGATACTCGCGATGCGTGGCACGCAAACTCGATTCGACATCGACGAGAGCATGTGCCACGTATGGCTGACCTAGCCGGGAACACGACGGAACCGTTAACCGCACGGTGCCGTGAACTTTTGCCGCGAGTAACGTGAGTGCAATCTAATTTCGACCGAGAAGGCGAGGAGCCGTTCACCGACTGCACGCTTGCATGCACTAAAAGCGCCATGTTACGACCGCCGACCTATGTATTTCGACTCAAGTACTTGCACAGAACTTCCCTTCGTACTACCATTTGTTTGTGCCCAATAATATCGTGGAATAATACACATTTTGTATAGTATTTATTATTCTTCAGGATAATTTTATATATTTTTATTGGTATGATTGTTGAGATCATATCTGTGCACTTACTAAAACTATGAAATCATTCAGTGTCAGATTTAGGGCTCTCTTCCCTGGGCGCCATGATTTTATTTTAAGGAAAACATAGATTTTCAGAAAATAAATATAGTTACAAATAAATGTGGGTTTACAGTAATAAAAACATTAGAGACATCTCGTGGCAGGGTAAATCTCTAAATTAAAGATCACAAAATTTCAAAGCTCCAATTCCAAATCCTCAAATTAACAAATTTGTAATTAGAAGTTCTCAGAGCCCTAAACTTCAAGTTTCCACATCTCTAAAATTTCAAATCTTTAGTTCCGACTTCTCAAATTAACAAATCTGCAATTATAAGTTCGCAAGTCCCTAAATTCCAAGTTTCCAAATGACCAAAATTTCAAACCTCCAGTTCCAACTTCCCAAATTACCACATCTCCAATTCCAAATCACTACATGCTCCAAGTTTCCAAGTACTCAAAACTTTAAATCCCAAATTCCCAAATTTCCAAATTGTCAAATTACCAAGTTAGCAAATCTCTAATTCCGAACTTCTAAATTGCCAAATCTCCAATTCCAAATACCTAAATTCCAAGTTTCTAAGCACCCAAAAGTTCAAATCCCAAATTCCCAAATTACCAAGTTAGCAAATCCCCGATTCCAAATCCCTAAATCCCTAAATTGCAAGTCTCCAAGTACCCAAGATTCTAAATCCCAAATTATCAAGTTAGCAAATCCCTAATTCTAAACTCCCATATTACCAAACCTCCAATTCCAAACCTCTAAATCCTTAAATTCCACGTGTCCAAGTACCCAAAATCCCAGAATCCCAAATTCCCAAATCACCAAATCTCCAATCCCAAATCCTCAAATTCCCTGAACCGAACCACTCCATTCAAATTGCAGCCTACCTCTACAGACAACCCTATTTCAACGCGAAAGAAAGATGAAACAGTAAACTAAAGAAAGAACGTCGAAAGAAAATATCAGTACAATTCATTCCGACCGCGAAAATTTGAATAGAGTGCACGTCGTTGATCCCACGGTATATACACTATATCGTTGCCAGTTCTCTGCGTTCTTTTCTCGCGAAACCCGTCCACGGTGTTCCATCTTTCAAGTCCACACGGTACAGCGGTCGATCCCGCGGAATGATTACAAACGACCTAGGATAACGTCCAATAAAATGTCTACATCCAACGTTCAGTACACGTAGAAACGATACCCTGTGGAAAGCGGGTCGACATCGATGAACGCGTATGCTTGCGTGTGTTTTATGATCTATACGATTCACACGCGTAGTTTCAACGGGGAAAGTATTAAAATCGTTATTCTTGCATCGACGTTCAATTCGTATATGACGAGCTAGATTCTACCAAATTTATTAGATAGATACGGAACTTATCAAATGTCGAAACGTAAAGTTTCATATGAAATGTTTCTTGCTTTACGCAAGATTTCAGTGATAGTTTGAAAGATACATATTTTATTTACCACATTTGTTGCACGTTCATTAGTTTTCTAATATAACTAATATTACATTGTTTAATTTATAACTAAGTATATAGATGGTTGATAGGCTTAACCACTTTATGTCAGGTGTGTCAGTCAGAATTAATCATGACTACAATATTAAAACAGAGAAAAAAGTACAAATGTTATGTCAATTCTATTATTCATAGTATTCAGCAATCCTTGACTATGCAAATTGGACTTAAACTCCAAATTGAAGAGGATTAGAAATTCGAGTAAGATATTCACAGTTGAAGTATGGGTCACGTGTGGAAGATGACTTAGCAAAGCAAGGAGTTCGTTTGATATTCCATCTAATTATACTTGGATTGAAGGTATAATTTGTATCTACTACTCGAGCAGCTGGAATGTGAAATATACAATTTAACTAGCTTAAATTTCATATTCGATCTAATTATACTTGAAAATATAATTTGTATCTGTTAGTCGAGTCAGCTAATATGTGAGCTGAACAATTGAATGAACTTAAATTTGATATTAGATCAATTGCACTTGAGCTGATACTCGAAATTGTATTGGTCGAAGTAGCTAAAATGTGAGATGAACAATTGAATGAACTTAAATTTGATATTCAATCCAATTGCACTTGAACTAAAAATAAAAAATCAGTTAATCAATGCAGCTAAAATGTGAGATGAACAACGGAATGAACTTAAATTTAATATTCAATCCAATTGCACTTGAACTAAAAATAAAAAATCAGTTAATCAATGCAGCTAAAATGTGAGATGAACAATTGAATGAACTTAAATTTGATATTCGAACCAATTACACTTGAGCTAAAAACAAAAGTAAATAGTTAACGTGCTAAAACATGGGTGTAGATATGAGTCAGTTCGTTCGACGAGCAAAAGCTGCAACTGCAATTGCAATTGTAAAACCATACTGGTTTCCAATTGGACACAGGGTTGAAACATCAGCGGAATCCTCCGTAGAAACGTATCCGGTTTTCAGGTCAGTCGAGCCCCATACTCGACGCAGCTTAATCGGTTACATGTAAACTGCGGAATCGAATCCATCGCTGCGTGCACCGTTTTCGATTCCCTGTTTCCGCTCGTTGGAATTAAACGTGCCCCGTGAAAACTTTATGACGCTAATCATGCACGCATTCTAATCGTTGCAACACCGTTCGAAACGCACGTTCGGTTGCGTTTTACGCGTCGATGGGGCGAATTACCAGCAGGGGTAATTGAAAATGGGAGATTGATGGGTTGTCTGATTCTGCTGGAAAATAACGATGCGGAAAATCGGCTTGTAAAGAACCGTTTATTCTAAATACTTAAATACGATTGTTTTTATTCTGACAATCAATGTGTTAATCACGTAATTAAATAAATGTGATTTTTAAGGTTAACGTAGGATTTTTCTTTGTAAGTGCGTCAGACGCAACAAATTACTTATTAAGACAGTAATGTTAATTTGATAATTATAATTAATTTCAAGATTCAATCGCGAAGAAAATATGACTTATAAGAAATTTAATTAAATTTACATTTTTAATTAAGATTACATTCTTCCACATAAATTATCCAGAACAGTATTTTAAATACTTAAATAAATTAAAAGTATTTATTATCGAAATAAATATTTTCAAAAGACTTTAAACATGAATTAAAATAAACCAAATATCGAAAACGAATAAAAATGTTCCGAAAGTAGAAATACGATATTAAATTTGAAAATTGAGATAGAAAATTGATGATTGTTTTAACGAAGATATACTCGGGTACTTATGCGTTGAACTAGAAGTCTTGTTTCGATTCAACGAGTAGATTACTATAGTTGCTTTAGGCGAACCATCTTTCTTGAAGACGTAACAATATATTACCGCAATAGTTTGTAGCGATATCAGAAAGTGCAACAGAGTTCGAACGTTTAATCAAACTGACGAATTAATCGACTTGGCTTGAACTAACTGCTACTGACGCTAGCCGAGTATTCTAACTCTATAGGTTTTGTACGCGCATAATATAGTGTTTAAATAGAGAGAAATTGACCTCAGGCCACGGTTGCTATATGACTGAATCAAACGCCACACCAGATTGAACTTTCAAACAGAAAGTTGAACGTATTCGCTGATTCGAAAAACAGGACACTGCGAGATAATAAATCTAGAAACTTTATACTCTGCACGAGTTTAAATATGAGTGGATGAATATTTTATTTTTTTTAATGACATTTTTAATTAATGAGAGTCTATTTCTGCAGCTGATTCTTGTTATGTTGTCATAAAGTTATACATTTGATTATTTGTAATTTTGACTGATTGTAAATTTAACATTTGAGATTATGGACAATTATGAATTTCAACATTTATTATTTTGAACAACAATGAATCTGAACATTTACTATTTTAAACAATAATGAATCTGAACACTTATTATTTTGAACAATTATGAAACTGAACATTTTTTATTTTGAACAATTATAAATTTGAACATATGCGATTTTGAACATCTGTAAATTTTGTACAATTAAAAATTTCTAAGTTTCAATGTTTTTATTAAAGGACTCCTAATCATGAAGATTACAGTCTTCAAGCTTCTAAATTTGGAACTTTGTAATTTGATAAATTGGTGTAAATTTATAAAGCTGTAAATAGGAGAATACATGATATTCAATATTTATAAATCTGAAAATTTCTAAACTTCAGAATTTGTAAATTTAAGAATTTATGATCTACAAAATGAAAATTTGATACCTTGCAAAATTCGTAAACTGAAAATCTGTAAATACGAAAATTTGATACCTCGCAAAATTCATAAACTGAAAATCTGTAAATATGAAAATTTGATACCTTACAAAATTTATAAACTAAAAACTTGTAAATATGAAAATTTGATACCTTGCAAAACGTTCAAACTAAAAATGATAAATTTGAAAATAGGGAAACCACTAAACTAAAAGCTCCGAAATCCCAAACAACAAAACATTAAAAAATGTTCATATTCGCAATAAATTTCTAAATTTAAAAGAACAAAGTTTGTAACTTAATACCTTGCTTTGATGAAGTCCCAACCCGTGATTGCAATATAACTAAAGTCTATTATTGCGAACTTGACTCGTGGCTGTGCCACAGTTTAGACGTAAGATATTAGAGACGTAGCATCGTAACGTTCTCAAAACTATCGTTAATTAAGTACGAAACGTTTCATCAACTATTACAGAGACGCCAGGGGAATTTCTGGCCGATTACGAACGCGCTGGTACGTACAGACATTCGTGTATTACCGCGAATAGAACAATTCCGACAAGCGATGAACAAGCGTCCGCAATCAGAGATAGAAGGAACAAAGCTAAACGCGGCCGTGGTTTCGCATTAGCGAACACAGAGCCGATTAAATTTCATTGCCGACGAGAAAACTTTCAGATTGAAATCACGCGAACGAACCAGCATCTGATTAAAGGCCGAAGAATATTATTCACGCGATCAACTTGATTCCAGTGGAAGCGCTATTGTTTGGAAACAAACATTTCTCGTCCATGAACTTTAAATCACGTTTTTATACGAACGTGCAAATTGGAAATTCAATTAATTGCAAATACATGCACGACTCAAGGACAGATTGAAGATTCTGTTGAATAATAAATGAAGGAATAATCATGGCGTTGAATTTTGTAGTAAAATTTATAACATTCGGTACGTAACATAAAAATTATCGTGCATGCCCGATGAAAATGAAATGGCTCTTGTATAATGGAAGTTTACATAGTGTATATTAAATAAAAAATTTTAATAAAAGAATTTTAATGACTACCTTCAAATTCCAGAAGACATGATTTGAAAAATGTAAAAAAAAAAAATTGGTGCGAATTAAAAAAGCGTAAGATTCCAATGATTGTTTCGAACAAGGCGTCGGCAAATATTTACACTTTTTTCGTGTATAAAAATCAACTTGCCATGACACGCAGAATCGTATAATAGTTTTAAAAGGTAAAAAAAATAAAAAAATAAAAAACACCTTTCCTGTTCCCACTACCGACACACCGATTGAATTGGACGAATTGGAAACGCGCCATCAATTTCGCCAAGCGAATACAAACGTTCGGCCGTGCAGGACCGGAAAGGAGAGAAAAAAAAAAAGGGAAGAAAAATTCGGCGAGTGACCGACCGCGATGCACATTCCACGCATCAATGATCAACGGTATTCCGTGATACGCGAATATTAAAAACTGACGGAAAAGCCGTGGAACCTCTTCTCGTTGGTGCACGGTTTTGAAACATTTAATAAACCGATAAATAGATAATGACACGACGAACCGTACGCGAGCCTCGAAAATGAGCATACGCTTGGAAATTCGATGAATACGTTGATCGATGAACAGCAATATCGCGATTGGAAATCGTCGACGAAAATTTGCTCGTTAACCCCTTCGACCAGATGCTTCTCACGGTCGACTGGAATTTCAATGCATATCAAACCGTCGTAACTTTCAAAGTATCCGGGTTTTTATATCGCATGGAGATTTTTATCAAACGCATTGGAAATACGGCGAACTCGAGTTATATTGCCATATCGACGTAGTCGGATCATTAACCGAAGAGAAGAGACAGAATTCATGCTACGAAACCATAATGTGTTTTATATTGCACATATCTTTAATACAGAAATCTCTATGCATATTTACACACCTATCTAGATTCAACTGTCACTGAATACTAATATCTTTGAGTCTCAATATCTCTAGACCCAAATATTTCTAAATTCGAATTTCTCCAGATCCAAATATTCCTAGATATCATTATCCTTATAATATCTATAAATCCAAATAATCCTTCATCTTCTTACTTCTAGATTCGAATATCTCTAGATCCCAATACCCATGGATTCGGATATCTCTAGATCTCAATTCTCATGTATCCGAATATCCCTAGATCCCAATATTCCGGATACCAATATCCCCAAATCCCAACATTCCGAATATTAACATCCCTAGATCATAATATTCCTAATGCAAAGTACTCCTATATTCCACTATCACTAGATGCAAAATATCACTAGATCACAATATCGCTAGATGCAAAATATATCTAGAACCCACAATTGCCAGATGTAAAATATCCCTAGATCCCAATATTGCAAGGCGCGAAATATCACTAGATGCAAAATATCCCCAGATTCCACTATCCCTAGGTGCAAAATATCCCTAGACCACAATATATACCGGCACAAAATATCCCTAGACCTCACTATCACTAGATGTAAATATCCCTAGATACAAAATATCTCTAGGACCCACTATCACTAGACGGAAAATATTCCTAGATCCGGCTATTCCTGAATGCAAGATATCCCTAGATCGCACTATTCTCGCATGCAAAATGTCCCTAGATTTCACTATTCCTAAATGCAAAATATCCCTAGATTTCACTATTCTTACATGCAAAATGTCCCTAGATTTCACTATTCTTGCATGCAAAATGTCCCTAGATTTCACTATTCCTAAATGCAAAATATCCCTAGATTTCAATATTCTTGCATGCAAAATATCCCTAGATCTCACTATTCCTAGATGAAAAATATCCCTAGATCTCAATATCTCTAGGCCGCAATATACCCATAGCTTGCAATATCCCTAGATTCTCAGAATATAATATTTCTAAAATCAAATTTCCATAGATCCTAATATTACAAGGCTGCGATATCCCTAGATGTCTAATACCCTTACAACCTCATATCTGCAGATATCCCTAGATTCTCATATTCGTACATTTCTAAATTTTTAACCCAGCTTCGGCACTTTCGATTTGCAGAAATCCCCAAAAATCAACGAATGAAAGTTGTGTTCTTCCTTGATTATGTTCACTAGGGAAGCTAGATTTGTTTTCGATTGCGCGAACTCTCTGGTTCAGATCCGCTATTCCAGAGGATTTCAAAAATCGTCTTCAAAGCTTTCTCGTTAACCAGGAATCGAGGATAACTCGAGGCCAGGCTACGCTTTCCATTTTCCAAGTAAATTTCAACAGTTCCCTCACCCACGAACGGCTCTGTCCTATCCCTGCTGTTGCTGCAGTTACATTTGCGTATAAATGAGAATACAGTATGTACATCCGCGGATATTCCGATTAATAGCGTTCCCTATGGCGCGTGCGAGTGAATCAGCGACCGAACCAAGCGTAATTTCGATTTGCACCCAATAAAAATGAAATTGTTGGAAAATCGAAAGATAAAATTAGCTCGACGATGAATCAAACGGTAAGCGAAAACGTTGTCGCGGCTGAAACGGTCCGCGATAAACTTTTCATCGTCGGTACAGAGCCAACAAATTGCGCCGTTCTACCTGCGTAATTATTAATCGCTCTCGAATATTTTGAAACGCGAAAACGTTTCGGCGCTTCGCTGTTTCTATTATTTAGGAGATTCCGCCGATACGAAACTTCGAAACGTATAACCTTGTACGATGAACTTCCGTTCGATATCGGAATTAGCCGTATCGCTATTTACACCGATAACGAGATCTTCGATAACGTTTTATAAATCAATCTACAGGAGTATCAAAACGATTTGTAGTAAGATTAAATAACGCATCGAACAATTTATATGAGAACTTTGTACTTGCAGTATGGATGCATCGATATACTGGTATTTATCATTATGATCGAACGATAAATATTTTGCATACATTATTCCGATGAAAAAAAAATACAGATCTAAATAGGTATAGGTTTGTCGCTAAAAATTTACTTTAAATATATTTATATTAAATACAATTCATAAATATATATAGAATTAAGATATATATGTTTATATATAATTAATATTAATTAGATTTTATTTATAATACGAAATTTTAGAATGTTGATATGATAGAAAAGAGTGGGTCAATAATTAAACTTTGGCGTGATGAGTACGCAAAGCGAGATCGTTAGCATAGAATTAAAGCCAAACAATCGCTGATTAACCCTTTCACTGCAGTATCTGTTGCGTAATAATTGCAAATCGATCGCAATTCGATGCGTAACTTGTTTATTACTTATTTTAATTATCTATTGTGCTGCCGTTCCTAATTAAGCCTCTCAATTATTCGAACACTTTTTATCATTAACTCTCAATTTTCAACCCATATATTATACACATGCCTTCAGAGAAACGGTAAAATCTAAATTTAACGAAAAAAACTGAAAAATCTGAATTTAGTGGAAAAATTTAGAAATCCTATTTTAATGGAAAAAACATGAAAAATCGAAAAAATCTAGATTTTATTGGAAAAACTTATAAATCTAAATTTGACGAAAGATCTGAAAAATCTAGGTTTCATCAGAAAACCTCATAAACCCAAATTAATACAAAAACTTAGGAACCTAAATTTAACTTTGGGAGTTTAAAAAAGGTTAACATAAACTGATATGAATCTCATTTTCGGCGGGAGTGTACATACTATGCAGCGAAATAGTGGAAGCATAAAATTTGAAGTAAAATGTAGGGGAAAAAAACTCACCTCTTTCACCTTATCCCTTCGTTCCCTGGCGACGGAGTCCTTGTCCTCTCCCCCGACCGTTAAAGGCAGCTTATCCGCTGGCGCTGGTGGCACTGTCTCCAAAACTTCGTCCTTCCGGTGAAGGACCAACGAGGACGAACTACTCGCACGCACACGCGAATCACCAACGTTCACTTCCGGTTTTTCCAGCGTCTTCTGTTGCTGGTATTCCTCGTCGATTTTCGCCTGAAACCCGGTCAGATGAAGTCGCGGCTCGACATTGTCAGATGCCGATGTTATTCCTCCGAATTCATCGAATAATTACAATTCGAACAAATTTCGGTTCGCATTAACTAGTTGTTGGTCTCTCGAGGGACTGTGCGTTAGATCACTCCAGAAACAGTGTCATCACTCATTTAAAGCCGCGTCTAGACTCGGAGACATTGTCTGGAAGTTTGGACGTGCATTTGAATAATCTAAATGGGTGGATTTATTTGAAATTCATGTTCTACTTTTAACCTTCTTATTCTTGGCATCAAACGTCAGGACATCGCTGAATATATCATGAGAAATAGGAGTGACATTTTAACCCTGGTGGTCTATTTGGGTCCGTGTGGTCCAAAATGGAAATATCTTTTCTATAAGTAATATATTTTCATATCCTTAATGTAGTTTCACCTTCTAGGATTCTAGGATTCCTACCATCAGATGCTAGGACATCTTTGGAAATATACGACAGATTGTTTAAAAATATGGACGTTGACTAATGTGGTCGTTAGCTCTAAATGTTATGGGAGCAACAGAAGAATGTGCAGTTTTATCAACCCCTACTGTTGTATTTGGCTCTATGTGGTCCAAAATGAAAATAACTTTTCTACAAGTAATATATTTTGAAATCCTTCTACCTAATGTGGTTTAACCTTCTTAAACCTGGCATCAAACATCAGGTCATCTTTAAAAATATTATGAGAGCGACAGAAGAATGTGAAGTTTTACCAACCCTGCTGTTTCATTTAGGTCTATGTGGTCCAAAATGAAAATAACTTTTCTACAAGCACTATATTTTTAAATCTTGTTACTTAATGTGGTTTATCCTTAATTCTAGCATCAGACGTCAGGTCATCGTTAAAAATATTATAAGAGAAGCAAAAGAACCTAAACTTTTATCAACCTTACTCTTATACATGGGTCTAAGCTGCTGTTCATGGACCAAAATGCAAATGGCTTTTCTTCAACTAATTTTTATATATCTCTACTTAATGTGGATTGTGAGGATCAATTTCAGAATGATATTAAATAGAATTACAAATTATCGAGAATGCTCGAAGCTGAAAGTTTCAGTGACACGATTGAATCACGAAACATTCTCGTTTAAACGGTTCCATTCAATTCGGAACATTCGCATGCTTGCAATACGATTTTTCAAAGATACAACCGATTCCGTCAGATATCCATTTTCCACTCCATTTCCGTTCGACCTCTGTTACACGCGGTTTTATACAAAATCCCCGTCGTGTCCAACGAGATCCCTACTACTAGGTCCTGGCTTCTTCGAGGAAATCAAATTTTCCGCTGGTCCACTCGAGAGACCCCACAGCAACGTATTTATCCGAACACCGACATCTGAATGCAATCTCGACTCGACAAAAATGCGCTCCTTTCGCTTTGTCCGCTCGAACCAGCGACACTCTCGACTTTCGATCATCCGTCTGTTACAAATTTTGAAATGACAAGTTTTATTTTTTAGAGTCATTCAAAGGGGGATTCTGATAGGGTATTCTATGTGGAAGTTTTGGTGAATAATTTAGGGTCTAGTTTCAATTACTGCTGATTTTATTTCTGATTAGGAATTTAGAAATTTCAAGTTTATATGTTTCGAAATTTGCAGTCTGAAATATTGTAATTTGAGAATTTAGAAATTTTAAGCTGGAAGATTTGCAGTTTTTTAAATTCTTAAATCGGTGAATTTAGGAATTTCAAATTTCTAATTTTAGGGACTTAGATATTTCTAAATTACATATTTGTACAATTAGAAATTTCTCATTTACAAATTTATGTAATGAGAAATATCAGATTTACAAATTTATATAATTAGAAATTTGATATGTACAAATTTATATAATTAAAACTTTCCATTTTTCAAATTTGCAAAATTAAAAATATTAAATTTAAAAATTCGAATTTTAGAAATTTTCAAGTTTAAAAATCCCGAATGTTTAAATCATCAAATTTGGAAACTTAGAAAATTTCAAATATGCATATTTACAAATTCAGAAATTTAAAAACGTAACATTTACAAATGATCAATCACGAAAGTTACAAATTCTCAAATATTTAACAGCAGACAATAAAGTGTCTAATCCTATTAATTATAATATCCGACATAATTATTCATTCCTCCTGCTAATTAAACATGTGCAACAAATTTATTTCGACCCTAATTAAACGCGTTCATCCGCAACTTTTATACTCGCACCTAATTACCCTTCGTAATTAATAACATAACGATTAAGTAACCCGTACTTAACTTAAACTCAGCCATGTATACTTTAGTTAATAATAGGTGTTCTTAATTCGATCAATTACCCTTGCAAAAATGTTCGTTTAAAAAGTTTCCCATACCATCTTTTTCCTCGTGCGATCAATAATGCAGCACGCGAAATCATTTTTATTTCTTGTATATTAATTAAACGTTATCTCACTGCGGTGACTAACCAGATTGGATTGTACACTGGCTGCAATACCATGACCATGTTATAATAAAATTCAGATTCGATATCTCGTTTGATAAGGGCTGCTCGACAGAAGCGTTGTATCGAATTCGAATAAAACTATTTCACAGCTCGTTTTATCTCGACTTATTATGCTATGTCTGGCAACAGAAGCATAACAATATTCCGATAATATCCATCCAATTAATTATTTCACATTTTTCCGTTTCGCTTATCCAATTCGTGCAACTTCCATAAATTTAATAATGGGAGATGCAAATTCTTGAGAACTTGAAAATGTTATGAAAACGTGTAATTTGAACTGTGCTGAGTGCTGAAAATAATTAAAGCAACTCGTTTAAATTATTAAGTAGTTCAGAAATTATTAACTTCAAATGAATGCAAAACTCAAAATTTTGTGATGCTGTAACAAATTAAATTAAGTTGAACTAGTAGCATTTTGCTGAGAAATTAAATTGAACTAATAATATTTTACTACTAAATGATAATAAATATTGTACCATGTAATTTAGTGCTAGCACAAGAAAAATAAATTTGAAAGTAATTTATTTAGATAAATTCTATGTTACAACTGCACATGCCATATAAATGAAGGAATACATTATCCGTGTCCTCATTCCATTGATACAATTACTTCCAATTAAATGACCCGTACGAAAACATCTTGCGTCTCGTTACAACTCTTTCAACTGCGCGCCAGTTGGCCCACATTTGATTCGATTAATCCAGCCCGCTAAATCATGATTGATTATTGCACACGGGAACAGATTATGCAAACCGTGTCCAACAATCGACGTGTATTAATCGTAACACGTATGATCGTGGATCGATATGATTGAAGTACACACGTCAGTGAGATAATTTTGGCAAGTGTTAACCTCATGTCTTTATCATTATGCTTGAAACATCTGGAAACATTTTTTTTTTGATATACTGAATATACTTCAAATACTGTCGTATTGATACACTCATATTTCAGCTGAGATCAATTTTATTCGAATTTTTAATACACTTTGGAGTTCAATTATAATTTGCATAATCAACGACTGCATACGAGATTGACATCAAATTTGAACTTTCTTTGAATATTGTAGATTAGTTCTGACAATGCAAGGTTAATATACAACATTAAATATTTTTGAAACAAAGAATTCAAGGAGAACCTAACATTTGAAGTTTGTAATAATACTTGATCTGAATAGTGTCTCATAAATGTGAACAAGTCAAACGATTCTCATTTGCAATTAAAATTACAAGGATCATGCTTTGCAGCTGGCAAACTATGAATGAATCACTAAACATTTATATCAAAACGCAAACGCTAGAAATCATTGAGAAGTTTTCTTTTGATACTACAAACTTTTCCACCGATTGTACGCGAACTTTATAAATATTGGTGTTGCAAATTAAGTGGACGAAAACGATGCAAATTAAGTTTACGTTGCAACGTTAAACATTCGAGCGATGCAATTGAATATGAATTGGCGATAAATTCTATTATTTCGCGGGAACAAGGGGCGTCGACGAATAAACGCGAAAACGGTTTGATTCACGAGCGTTTCATATCGGTCCATAAATCGAACTGCAATCTCAGGCTCGTCATCGTTAATTAGAATCGCCATTGCAACTGTACAGATTCTGTACTTTGTCCATTCATCATCTTTAGAAAACCGCTTTCGTCACGATCTCCATCGAACACTTTCGCAAACCAAATTAAAAACACAAAACATCCTTGTATCTTCCATCTTTCATTTAATGAAATTAAACCGATCGAAGTACAAGGTAGCTAATGTACGCAAAACAATTTTTAAAGAATATCTATTTCTTTACGTTTGTATTAATATTAAGCTCCTTGAATATATATAGTAATACATATAGTAATATATATAGTAATATATATAGTAATATATAGTAATATATTTTATACATAAAAATGAAATATATTTTATACTATAAAAATGAGACAAAAATGATATAACTTCAAGTAGCGTAGCAAACTTAAAAAATAAAATTAAAAAGTGTCTATAAAATCATATACAAAGTACATTATTTCTTTTATTCAGAAATAGTGAAATTTTGTAAAAAAATTTCAGAAGTTTACAAAGTAGCACATATGCACTCTCGTTTGCTTAAAAAGAATTAACACGTCAACTGCCACCTCGTAAATCTACAAACTTACATAACAAACATTGAATGAATGACAATATTTAAGAACCGTCCAGTACTTCAAACACTACTATCGTCAATGCAATACATTCTTATCTTATACAAAGCGAAAGTACAAAAGCAAAGTATAACTTTACTTTTCCTTATCTAATATGTACTTTCACAACACCCTATAAATGAGCCGGTCAAAGCAAAGTGTCTGAACGAGGGTCGATGCGTCGGAAATTGTGCTGTGAAATTTTAGGCCGAGAGTCTATTAGCGTTGATAAAACTCGTTCTCGCGAGCGGGACACTGGCTGCAATGCCGACGAAAAATGAGATAATTCGATCCCGTTCAACGAAGTTCACACAGTTACGTTTCACGAGTCTGTAATTCGCTCGCTATTCCATCCGCACTCGTAACGATAACCATTTACGGCGACGAGAAATCGCACGATGTAACCCGATCGATTCAAACGACTCCAAGTTTTGGTGACCGCTGAAAATGTTACGACCACGCGATATGTGGGCTGAACATACAGTGTGTTTTGCGTGTCTCGCGCTATTTACGACGCGAATGAATAAAAAGGTGTACGAAACAACGAAATCATGAGACAACGATCGAATTCCACTGCTGCGATTGAAAATAGTAATCGGAGCACGACGATGGATGACCGTAGGATGATATAGGATGGGTCAAATTCAGTGGTATGTAGGTTTACATACAGTATGACATGGGTGAAGTGTAGACTTCTTTTGAGAATTTTTAGATAACTTTCTAATTTCTAAATTCTCAAGTTTTCCAATTTCCAAATTATCAAATGCAACTTTTTCTAATCGCCATTATAAATTTTGGAAGTTTCCAAATTATCGTATTTCCATATTTCAAAATTATCATATTTCCATATTTCAAAATTGTGTTTCCATATTTACAAATTATCCATAATTTCAAATTATATTTCTATATTTCTAAATTTCCAAATTCCCCAATACTGTAAATCCCTATATGTACAAATGTCCAAACCCTCAATTTGCAAACTGTCAAACTAGACTTAAGTCTGAAAAGTTTGAAATTTTTAAAAATATTTATATAGATATAACGATAGTGCTAGTAAAATTGTGAAAAGATTAATCAAGAAGGCTAACAACAATTAAAATTCCTAACAGAATTATTTTATTTGTCAAATTAACTGATGTTCTATCTTTTAAACTTGATTCCCGCGACACAACCACTTTAAGCTCCATTTACACTCAACGTCAACGCCGACGTAACGTAAACATAGCTACCCCCTCTACGCGTTCGTTTCCCTCAATACATACAGGGTGTCCTAATGAAACGTATAAAAGTTTCATAAAGAAATTCAACATTGGTGTTTAACATGTTTTGTTAAATATCTATTTAAAGTGTGTATATATTTAAACATTCTACATTTGTAACTCGAATATATTATACTTGCAATACATCAAGGTTAACGTGACATTATCCAATTTAAATTGACCTTTAACTAAAAACAGTCAACAGGAAAGTCTAGCAAAGGAGTCTGAATCACAAAACCGTGAGAACTTTCTATCCGTTACATGAACACGTATACAGGAAAGCTCACGTGTGCCCGTGATACGTCACGATGGCCGCGTGTAAACAAACAGGTCACACGAATCGCGTGTAACAGCTGAAAGAACGTGGCCCCAGAACAAGAACACGTTCTTGGTAAGTTACACTTCGGATCAATGTCAAAACCAGTGAGCAACATACCGTTCGAACGGGAGTTGAAAAAAATCGTGAACAGGTTGAGCGCGGTTTCGAAGTTGGCTAGAGAAATCGAGAGTCGATGTATCGAGGAGTCGAAGGAAGCGCAACGTCGAGAGAACGTAACGACACTTCGCGCGAACCTGCAATTTTTGTTTGTCCTCAATCAGATGGACATCCTGATGATCGATGCCCTCGTGTCCAGGTGGCACAGCATTCGGATGACCCATGGACCCCTTCGGGCCCCCTTGCAGACGTGGTGGCGCCGGTATAAGCAACTCCGGTCCCGCTTTCTGCATGTGCTGGTAAACACGGTAAACACTGTTCACTGCCACGCCACCGGTGCCAGCGCGGAAATCCGGCAAAAAGAAGAACGTACCGAAACACACGACACCGAACGTCAAAAACACCAGTAGGATCAGATACTTTTCACGCGGACGGAACGACCGTCTCGAGAACAGGGGCACCGGCACACCGTTCACGAACCGCTGATACGACGGCAGGATACTCGACGTCGCTGTCATTTTCGCGATACTGTCACGACACCCGCTCACCAACGCACTTTTCCGTTTTTACAACCAACGAAAAACCCGAGCACTCGTGCGCGTTGTTGCCCTTTTCCTAGCCGTCGCACGCCATTACAAATGCGGTGAGACGCGAGCACCACCTGCTCGAAGAGATTGACACTTGGTCGCGGACGACGCGCCAATCAGCTGGCGCGTCACGTGCGCCACCTGACGTGCGTACTCGTCACGTTATGAAACGAAGCTCGGGATTGGTCGGTATGATACTGGTAGCGTTCGCAATGTCGGTAACGAATATTACGAATGAAATGCAAAATTAATCGTAATTTTGTATCTTTATAGACAAGATCATATCTCGAATAGATTATAAGATAGACTACATGCAATGCCTCTTTTTGTCACAAAGTACATGGAAATATAAGATCTCATTTACCATTTTTGTGTCGCATTCTACTGTATCAAGTGTGACTGGTTTTATATTACAACGCCCTTTGTGGTTGAAATAAAAAGTTGTTAGAGGTCTCAAATTGAACTGAAAACACGCTTCAAAATTTAAATAAAATTGGAAAACTGAATTGGAATAAAATTGTAAAAGTAAGAGGAAATATAGGGCTGTTCATATCATACAATATAAAATTGCCGGTATCTTTATTTTTCATAGCTGTTTTATTACGCACTTTTCTACTTTTCACCGCTAGGTAGCTATAGTGTTTTATAATCCGCGAAATGCGCTTTTATCAATTTTCAAATATGAAGCTTTACACTCATTGTAACACAATTCTTCTAATTCTATTGTGATCGTAGAACAATGTGCATATATTAACAGCACATAAAATACATTATTTTACAAAAAAACGTAACTTTTTGTTTTCGAAGAGCGTACGTAGATATAAGTTGTAAAAAACATGTAACAATGAAGCGTTGAACTTTTTACATTAATCATTCTGTGACAAACGATAGTCTTTTATATCTCTTTTACAAATTAAAGAGCTGTAATATTACAATTAAAAATGTACATTTGAATGTAAAAATAAATTATAAATAAATAAACATTGTTTACACAAATTGAATGTATAATTATTCGATTCCTTAATATCACATAAAAATGTAATAATTAAACAGAATTAACTACGTACACAAATATAAATGTTATTAAAAATATAAATTACAACAGATACGATAATAATTTTATTAACAATTACTACAAAATTAAAAAAAGTGTGTAATTTAAAATTATTTAGCTTGTCATATAAGAATGTAGTAACTAAACAAACTTATTCACGCGTAAAAATGAATAAAAACAATAAATTTCAACATTTACAACAATAAACTAATTAAAAAATAATCATATAACGAAAAATTCGAATGAAATTAATTCGAACAATTCTCCGCCAATGGCAGTAGCATATAGCTCCGCTGATTGGTCCATGAAAAATTCGCGTGTTAATTGGACACCGCAAATTGCCTATCATCGTTAACACCTCGCACTTGAGGAAGGTCGATGTGATCAGTCTTATCGGAGCTGTCAAGGGGTTCGGGTCAATCACGTCAACGTTTACCGGTACGAGTCAAGGATTTAATTAATCGATTGTGTGCACATCTCAGTGTTACCTAAAGTGTTAGTGCTTGTGCCTAGTGTGTTTTATCGTGTTTTTTACATACGTACGGGGGTGTATTAACACGTTTTATGGTGTGGTGCCACATGTGTTAAAGTGATTACTAGTGTGTTACTACATGTGATAGTGCATGCTATTACGGATATTTTATAGTGTTTTATGGTGCGGTTACTTATGTATTTTGGCATATTTTTAAAAAATTTTAACGTGTTTTATGGTGTGGTGCTACATGTGCCAAAGTGATTGCTAGTGTGTTACTACATGTGATAGTGCATGCTATTACGGATATTTTATAGTGTTTTATGGTGCGGTTATTTATGTATTTTGGCATATTTTTTAAAAATTTTAACGTGTTTTATGGTGTGGTGCCACATGTGTCACAGTGATAGCTAGTGTGTTACTACATGTGATAGTGCATGCTATTACGGATATTTTATAGTGTTTTATGGTGCAGTTATTTATGTATTTTGACATACTATTGCAAATGTTTTAGTACGTTTTATAGAGTTTTACCTATACGTGTTAGAATACTTTTACAAACTTTTTAATACCGTTTGATGGTATAGTTACCTACGCGATTTAGTGCACGTTTGCAAATGTTTTACCATGTTTTATAAAGTAGTTACCTACAAATTCCGATATACTTTTTCAAATGTTTTGTGGTGTGGTTGTTTGTGATTGTTATGATCTGTTTGTACGTTGCAAATTTGAAAATGCATGTTTGAACAAGTAAAGTTGAATAATAACAAATACTGTTCGAAATTCAAATTGATAAATAGAAGTACTTTAACCGTTGTGATTTTTGTGTGCTTTCAGGTCATTTTGGGGACCTACAGGACTAACTGCCTAACCCTGGAAATCAATCAATCTGCAATCGAAAGCCAAGCTGAATTGGAGAGCCAAGCTGTACTCGTGGATCAATTGTGAGGTGCTTAACGATCGCAGTGATGCAAATCAGCGATCGGTGAGTCGCATGCTTTACGGTTCCTCCGGTTCCCATCATGTCGTAGGACGAATGGTCCGAAACGGCACGGGAACTGGTTGTATTTTTATTATTTGATGCGAGCATAGTGACCACGACTGTACGATCGTGCAAAATTCGTACAAACTGTTTATATATGTATTTTATTTATTAGATCAGGTTAGGGTTTTCTTGTACATCGCGTTAAATTCACTTAAGAATCAATATATTAAAGTTAAATAGAAGTCGGACGACCATCCGATTTCGTAGTAGTTCAATTATAGATTCACTTTCAATTTTTCCGTATCGCGAATTCTTTTTAAACTTATATGTACAAGAAAGTTTCGCGGAAAACAGATTTTGATATCAAAGTTATCATGAATGCTTTTGGCTATTTAGTGAATTTACTTTGATATTAAAAATCTGTGAAGAATGAAACAATCGATATACTTAGATTTTTGCAAAGTGTTCCTCCACTTTTCATTTTAAAATTTAAAGTAAATTTTATTTTGGAGAGAACGCTTTATTAGCATGTTACTAATCATGTTTCTTAGCTCAGGATTTTCAGCACACATGAAGAAAACTGGTAGGTCAAAATACAGTTGGCCGTGTTCATTTTTATGCTCGAAACTCATACGCGTGCTTAGATGCTACTCGCATGAGTTCGGGCAGGTGGACACGGTTTAGTTTTAAGTTTTTTTGGCGACTGACAATTCGGCAGTGAATTATCGACACAAGTTACACGTGTGTGTGTGTGGTTAGGTCGTGGACCTTGTGTCGATTAAAAACCACATCAATTTTTTATAAAAACAATTTTGCAAAATTTTATTGAAAGCTACAAAATGAATAAGATTGAATTACAAAAGTTGAGTTAAAATCAGTTACAAAATGACATGCACATATTACATTGAATATTCGAAAGAATTAGAAAATGAAATATGTAAATGTTCAATGTTCACTGTCGATTGTCGGTCGATTTCAGCAAAAAAGGTATGAACTTAGAGTGTGAATGTTGTATTGAACTCGGGTGACGGAGACGTCCCGGGACGTACTCCCTAGGAGTAGGCTTTTTTGCACCCGGGTGGCGTGTGTGAGAATCGTGGAGTGTGTTTTTGTGAGAATGGACTTTGCATTTTTTAAATATAGCGATAGGCAGGCAGGTAGCTTACTTCTGGTATGATTGAGTTAGTTTTAAGTAGGTAGGGCCAGAGCAAGCTTTCATGTTTCTCTGTCCTCCGGTAAAACACACGTGAGATGCTTGCATCTGGGGGGTTAACGAAAAATCGAGAAGAGAAAATCTAAATCTGAATTTATTCTATTTAATATTCTCCTGAACTCGATTTTTCGTAAGGCCAGGCCTTTTAGTTTGTAAGTCGCAGTCGTGGTTCTAGACCCGATTGCAAAAATGAAGTATACAGTGCAGTGAAGTGAAGTGCAGTGAAATTAAATAAAAATTCTGCTCGGATGTTCTTGTACGAACAGCGCATTCTGAGAATCGCTGGTCGTACACCTTTTGATTTTCAGTAATTCTTTTTCTTTCTTACTAAAGTAATTTTATATCTTATACAAAATTTCGATTTTGTTATCGATCGAAGTAAATGGATAGCGGTGCAATTTTATTTCTATAAAATTGTCTGTTATCTGTTTGTGGAGATTGATAATAAAATTGAAAGTAAATGTAATTGATATAAGAGCTAAGAATGTCCGAGCAATCGTAAAATTTCGCGAGTGATTTTTGTGAGGCTATGCCGAAGAAAGAAGAGGCTATATGCCGAAGAGCCCCGGCAAAAGTTGCCAAAGAAGAGGGGAACTATTAATGGCTGTCCATCTTCGGATGGAGAGTCATTTTGTCACTATGCTCGCAATTATTTTTTTGTATTTTATATGTGTTTTTTACACGGTACGAAGTATCGTCGAACGCGTTTTGCTCGAATTTTGACGAGCACACGATAATCGATTCGCGATTTTATTTCGGGATTTCAGATTTTTATGTTCGCGATTTTATTTTCACTGCAAGTCCCCTTTTTCGGTAATTCTGTTCGAAATAAAAAAGAATCTATTCCCCCAATTTTCTATGTTAATTACATTTTTCTGTTTCAGGGTTTAATTTTTCATAAATTGTGTATTGTTCTTTGCTCTTAAATTCGTAATTTTCATCGTGTTGTCTATTTTTCGAGAGTTTTGTTTCGAGGAAAGTAAAATTTCACTCTTCTTCCCATAATTTCATGTTAATAATGTTTTGTGTGTTTCAGTTTTTGATTTTGGTAAGTTATTATATCGTTCACTCTTCTGAAATCCGCAATTTTCATTGCGTTTTCTGTATCTTAAAAATTTTGTGTCAAATAAAGAAAAATTTCACTCCTCCCATAATTTCGTATGTTAATAATGTTTTGTGTGTTTCAGTTTTTGATTTTTGGTAAGTTCTAACATTGCCCTCTTTTCTCAAATCCGCAATTGTCATTGCGTTTTCTATGTTTCGAAAATTTTGTATCAAATAAAATAAAATTTCACTCCTCTTACAATATCATATGTTAATAATGCTTGATATGTTTTAGCTTCTGATTTTTGGTAAGTTCTAACATTGCCCTCTTTTCTCAAATCCGCAATTGTCATTGCGTTTTCTATGTTTCGAAAATTTTGTATCAAATAAAATAAAATTTCACCCCTCTTACAATATCATATGTTAATAATGCTTGATATGTTTTAGCTTCTGATTTTTGGTAAGTTCTAACATTGCCCTCTTTTCTCAAATCCGCAATTGTCATTGCGTTTTCTATGTTTCAAAAATTTTGTATCAAATAAAATAAAATTTCACTCCTCTCCCACAATTTCCTATGTTAATAATAATTTGTATGTTTCAGCTTTTGATTTTTGGTAAGTTATCATATTTAGTGCATTAGTTTAACGTTGATTCCGAGCTTGTGGGAGGAAGGGTGGGCTCGGGCGTAAGTTTTTCGTCACGTAACGTGGCGAAAAGCTTACGCAAATTGTAAGTGCCTTTTGTTCTAACTTGCACTCATATTCGTGACAATGTTTTAATTTCTCACATATTCTTGACAATTTTTTAACTTCTCACATATTCTTGACAATTTTTTAACTTCTCACATATTCTTGATAATTTTTTAACTTCTCACATATTAGACTTTAGCAGTAGCCTATCATTTTTTTATCAATTGCTCTAAACTTAAAAGAAAGTTCTTCCAACTTTCTTTCCTATTCCCTTTTTTTCTTTACAAAGTTTTAGATTATACGAGTGCAATTTTAGAACAAAAGGTACATGTAGAGTTTTTAGTATTGTTTTGTAGTATGTGTGAGTGTGTGAATGGAATGTGAGTACAGGATACAGGATTCATGTCATCGTGGGATAAAGTTTGTATGTCTCTAACGATTTTTATTTCTAGCTCCGAAATTTTCAAGCATCTTCGCTATTTTATTTCTTTTTCTGCATTATTTTATTCTTTGATTGATACTCTATACAGGCTCTTACTTTCATTTTATGCGTGAATTTTATTTCGAGTTTCAAGGTTGATCTCCTCGTAATTTTAATTTGTTTTTGAGATGTTTTAGATCTGCAGGATTTTATTTCGGACTTGAGGTTTGCAAACCTCATCGTGATTTTATTTCCAATTTCGAGGGTTCTGAATCCCTTTGTGATTTTTTACGGATTTGAGTTTTTCAAAATCTCATCGTGATTTTATTTCCAGTTGCGAGGTTTCTGAATCTCTTTATGATTCTTTTTCGGATTTTGTGGTTCTCAAACTCAGCGATTTTGATTTTCTAAGAGTTTTGTTTGGAAGAAAGAAAATTTCATTCCTTCTCCCTCAACTTTCTATGTTAATTATATTTCTCCGTTTCAGGTTTTTATTTCAAGCAAGTAATTCAATGATTCATTTTTGTCTTAATTAAATTTGTATGTTTCAGCTTTTTATTTGACGTAAGTAATTTAATAGTTCATACTTGTCTTAATTGCATTTGTATCTTTCAGGTTTTTATTTCAAGTAAGTAATTCAATGATTCCTTTTTGTCTTAATTACATTTGTATGTTTCAGGTTTTTATTTTAAGTAAGTAATTCAATGTTTCATACTTGTCTTAATTGCAATTTGTATCTTTCAGGTTTTTATTTCAAGTAAGTAATTCAATGATTCATTTTTGTCTTAATTGCATTTGTATCTTTCAGGTTTTTATTTCAAGTAAGTAATTCAATGATTCATATTTGTCTTAATTACATTTATATATTTCAGCTTTTTATTTGAAGTAAGTAATTCAATGTTTCATATTTGTCTTAATTGCATTTGTATCTTTCAGGTTTTTATTTCAAGTAAGTAATTCAATGATTCCTTTTTGTCTTAATTACATTTGTATGTTTCAGGTTTTTATTTTAAGTAAGTAATTCAATGTTTCATACTTGTCTTAATTGCAATTTGTATCTTTCAGGTTTTTATTTCAAGTAAGTAATTCAATGATTCATTTTTGTCTTAATTGCATTTGTATCTTTCAGGTTTTTATTTCAAGTAAGTAATTCAATGATTCATATTTGTCTTAATTACATTTATATATTTCAGCTTTTTATTTGAAGTAAGTAATTCAATGTTTCATATTTGTCTTAATTGCATTTGTATCTTTCAAGTTTTTATTTCAAGTAAGTAATTCAATGATTCATTTTTGTCTTAATTAAATTTGTATGTTTCAGCTTTTTATGTTAAGTAAGTAGTTCAATGTTTCATATTTGTCTTAATTACATTTATATATTTCAGCTTTTTATTTGAAGTAAGTAATTCAATGTTTCATATTTGTCTTAATTGCATTTGTATCTTTCAGCTTTTTATTTTAAGTAAGTAATTCAATGATTCATTTTTGTCTTAATTAAATTTGTATGTTTCAGCTTTTTATTTTAAGTAAGTAATTCAATGATTCATTTTTGTCTGAATTAAATTTGTGTGTTTCAGCTTTTTATTTCTTGTAACTAATTAAATAATTTACATTTGTCTTAATTACATTTGTATGTTTCAGCTTTTTATTTGAAGTAAGTAATTGAATATTTCACTTTTCTATTTTTCAAATGTTTTATCAAATAATATTACTAATTTTGCATCTATTTTCTTTCTTTGCATATTGTTTTTGATTGTTGCAGCATAGGTAATAATCCAGAACTATCACATAGAGATTTCACCGATGGATCCGCTAATTTTAAGTTAATTTTAAGTTGCGTACAAAATATTGTAATACGCTGTAGTATGGATGAGTGCATATGTGAGATGCGTATATACGAAACTTGAAGATATCGAAGAATCATCGAGGGATCATCGAGGGATGCGTGCGTTAGTTTTAAGTTAATTGTAATCTCGTGGGAGGGTGGGTGGGTCAATGTAAGTGCCTCTAATTCTAACTTGCACTTATCTTCACAATTGGTGAACTTTTTACGCGTTAGTTTGTAGTATACCCAGTTATTTTTTGTCAATTGGTCTGAACCCAAGTGGATCATTGGGGGTACATAATGCAGTGAACACGCGGCAGGGTTGAGCTGCAAGTGCTGGTGTAGCGCCAGGGACACATCTCTGCGAGGCATTTTGATTGATGGTCCATCTCGATCTGCCGCTTCACGGCGTGGGTTTCCTCTCTGCTGTTAGACTCCCTTTCAACGGGAGCGGGGAGAAATGGGAAACCCTTCGCGGATGTGTCACTCGTTCTTACCAGTATTTTCGGTTCAATTCGGTCTCGTGGTTCACGTAAGTCACGATGCGACTACCCTTTGACCCATGAAGGCGAAGTTCACTTGATAGAGAATGCTGGTCCACCTTTTTGCGAAAGTTCTTCTAACTTTCTTTATTTCTAGCAGAAAGTTCTTCTAACTTTCTTTATTTCTAGCAGAAAGTTCTTCTAACTTTCTTTATTTCTAGTAGAAAGTTCTTCTAACTTTCTTTCCTTCCCTTGCTTTTTTACTTCGTTATACATCATACGAGTGCAAGCTTAGAATGAGAGGTACATATGCGGCGTTTAGAATAAGTATGTTAAGTGTGTGTGCATGCGATTGCTGTTTAAAATTGCACTCATTTTAATTATCGAACTTTTTCGCGTTAGATCATAGTGTTCCCTTCCTCTCTCGTTTAGCGTTTCATTTTACATAATTCGAGTGCAATTTTATAACAGAGTATGTGGGATCCCACGAAACTAGTATTAAGTTTATAAGTGAGTTGAGCGCTTACAATTCTAACTTGCACCCATTTTCACAATACGTGAAATTTTTTGCGCGTTAGAGTGTAGTATTAGTCAGTAATTCTCTGTCGATTGTTCCGAACCTGAGTGGATCATTTGGGGTTGGTAGTGCTGTGAACACGCGGCAGTACTGAGCTGCAAATGCTGGTGTAGCGCCAGGGACACATCTCTGCGAGGCATTTTGATTGATGGTCCATCTCGATCTGCCGCTTCACGGCGTGGGTTTCCTCTCTGCTGTCAGACTCCCTTTCAACGGGAGCGGGGAGAAATGGGAAACCCTTCGCGGATGTGTCACTCGTTCTTACCAGTCATTTTTGGTTCAATGCGGTCTCGTGGTTCACGTAAGCCACTATTCGACTACCATTTGACCCATGAAGGCGAAGTTCACTCGATAGAGAATGCTGGTCCACCTTTTTGCGAAAGTTCTTCTAACTTTCTTTATTTTTAGTAGAAAGTTCTTCTAACTTTCTTTATTTTTAGTAGAAAGTTCTTCTAACTTTCTTCCCTTCTCCCTTTGCTTTTTACACCGTTTTAGATAACACGGGTGCAATCTTAGAATGCAAGCGTTAAGTTTGGAATTGTATGGTGTGCTATAAGTTAGTTTTAAGAAACTTGCGTGCGATACAAGTTCTTTGCTATAATATAGTAAAGGACTTGTATATTTAAGCGAGCTTACGAGCTAAGTAGAGTCAGAACTCATTTATCCTTCCGATAAATGAGGTAGTTGCAATTGGAGGGTGGTTGGGATTTGGAGTTAGGGTGGGTCACATTCGTAGCCACCTCCACGTGGTGTGACCTGGTAATCAATGTCGATCTCTACAGATTTTTCGAAAGATAGTCTTTAGAGAACGATATTGAGCTAAGTGCTACGATTCTGTCTTTTCTTTTGTAAAAAAACACAATAATTGAAACATGGAAGATTTTAGGTAAGTAAACTACGTAAGTAGTTTCATTTATTATAGAAGATTTCAGGTAAGTAATGACATAGATAAATAAAAAAATTCTTACATTGTTCGTTGAATCAAATGCTAATATTCAGTTGCAATGATACAAAAATATAAGAAAACTTCAACGAATCGCAGAAAATTCATCCTGAGTAAAAACTCGGTAATAATTTTGGCCAATTTTTCACTTAAATTAAATTATTCATACTTTATAACAAAAGTCTGGTCCAAATAATAAGATATTTTCTAAGTAACAGTGTACTGCATTACTTACACTCGAAATACGAATAGAAAAATAAAATTTGAAACACTTTATATTTGTCAAAATTAATAAAACATACATGAGAACAAGAAATAATTTACGAACGAAATTAAATAAAACAAGAAAGAAATAAAATATATATAAGTCCAGCTGATATAAAAAGAATAATCTCTATCAAATATTCTGATCTTATACTAATTAACAGTTGTTACGAATAATATTAAAATATCGTTAAAAATAATATAATCAGGAAAAAGTATTGCATTAATGCAAGGAACTTAAGATCTTTGGTAACTGAATTGCATTTAAGTCAATATTTAAGGAAAAACGAAAATGAAAGTTCTTTGATAAAATAATAATACGACGATAATACTGAATTTACGCTATCATCGATTTGAAAACGATAGCAACGATATAATACTTACACTAAACGTCTACCCCTCTTTCCTTCTCGTAAATCATCAGAATAATTTAACAATTTATCAGACGTGTTCTGATGCTTTTTAATGTGATTTTCAAAAGCTCCAAATTTACTGTAAACTTTACTACAGACGCTACAAGTGAATTTGGTTTTATGATGACGAGCATAATGAACGTGATGCGTTTCCCTTAAATGATGAACCAAAGTCGACTTGTGCCTGAAAAGATATTCCACCAATATTACTTCAGAAATTTTAGGACGCTGAAGATGTAAGCTGATCCTGAGGACGCTTGTCCAGTTCTTTACCTGTATACTTTTATGCACATGTCGCATCTGTACGGTTCTTTGAAACGACCGCAATGAATAAAATGCCTATTGAAATGATATTTTCGATTGAAAAGCCTACCGCAACTTTCGCAAAGTATTACGTATGTACCTGAAAAGCAAATTCGATAAAAAAACACTCCGAATGAAGTTTAACTTTCGTGACTTTTCTTTTAACATTTACCTCCATGTGCAGCCGCTTCGTGCATTGCCAATGTGCGAGCATTCGAAAATGTTAGTGAACATAATGAACACTGAAATCTACAAGTGCATTTCATGCTTTTAGAAAAATTATAGAAGCAGAATTTTACAAAAATATTAATTTGATTTAATTAAAGAAAGGTTTTAATCATATGTGACTTAAGAGATATAAAAAAGCTGAGTATACAAAGATCTTCAGAACTTAAGGACACTAGGATTTAGAAATTCTGAATGCTAAAGAAGCGAAACTATCTTATAACAATTTATAAAAGATTGTTTCCAAACTGCATAAACATATGCAATTCACTTACTTTTCATTACTTAAGTTATATTCGAAGTCTTCTACAGCTTGCAGTATATCTGTTGAATATTTATTTGTTCCTTCGTTTTCAGATTCAAGTAAAGATGCATCAAAATCAGACTCAAACAGAACATCATTAAAGTCAGTCAAAATATCACACTTTTGTCTTTGGTCAAAATTTATAGTTTCTTTAAATATTTCCTCTCTGACATTATATTCATTGTTATAATTTATTAATTCTGTTAATGGTTGGTCAATATTATCAAGGTAATTTATTAATGAAGTAGTTCTTTCGCTGTTATTTTCTCTTAAAGTTTCATCCATCAAATATGTATTTTGTATGTCTATATTTAAGTTGCAATTATTAGTTGAATAAATTTTATTTTGATTATATGTTGCTGTTAACAATCTATCTTTTTGAAATGCATTATTATTTGTCTCACGAGCTACTATCCAACTGGAAACGCAATTGTCAAGACAATAGTTGCAACAAGAATCACATGACTGGTTCAATTGTCCATCATCCAAAAGTGATGTATCATTGTTTAAGTGTTCAGATGACATTAAAGATTCATTTATTGAAGATAAGGAATCATAGTTCTCTGTTAAGTCATTTGAACTACTTTCACCGTAAAATTCATAATTAAACTGACTGAATATTTCATTGCTTGAAAAATCAATTGAATTGTGTGGATCTACAGATTCTACTTCTTGCAAACAAGATGAAGCACAGTCAGACATAAAATTTATTGATACATTGTAAGATTCTGGAAATTGATTCTCATTTTGTTCAATTTTATGAACAGACACCTCATCTTGTTTGTCTTGTTTTATAGTGTAATTTTTTAATTTTCTCTGATTCTTATTTGACTTTTCCTTTTTGTCATCAACAATAGAGCAAATATTCCAATTAGGAAGTTCATGCCAAACATTAATTAAGCCAAGTCCTTGTTTCCTTCTACTCGTTAGACGTTTATGTTTAATTTCTTTCTTCAAACATTTATTTTCTTGAAAGAAATTTTCAGATATACTAGAGGAAATGAACAAATTTTGTGCATTATTCTCATCAGCAAAAGCTGAGTTCCTATCTGCTTCATTTAGATGAGAACAAACTTTTCTATTGAATTTTGAATTTCTTTTTAATATGTTGGGAACCATCCTAGCAGTTGTTTCGTTCCACATTATGTTTTCGCAATTTAAAATTCTTATGATGTATGTAACCAGTTTCAAAATTATTTATCTGTAGAAGATTTCTTTTTTCCTTAATGTGTTAACTCTTTCAAAGCTACATTGGTTTTCATGTTCTTTTATATTCAATAAAATACTTTTCAAACTCCAAGGATCATTCTGATAATTGAGTATAAAAAATATTTTCTTAGAGTGTTTAATATGTACTTTGTGCATTACACTATTTTCTCATTAATTTTCATTTAAATTTGCATTACTCATTGTAGCTACAAAAGTACAATTATGTTATAGTAAAACAAATTAGCAAGTACAATAAAAAAAATGATTGAAAAAGTTGTTATAAATTAGTTATTTAATTAATATAATTATAAAAATACATTTTCTGTCAATAAACAAGTAGTTTCGAAATTCAAATATTATCGCATGCGTACTTACCTAACTTTACTGATGACACTTCACTGGCACTTAATGTATTATTTGCGAACACGAATGCTTTTAATACTTTTATAGCAATTATTGCAGCGAAATCGCGCAAATAATATAACAGATGTAAAGAAACTTTGTGTATATGGCTTACGTGAATGTACTTTCTGTTAAAACAAATCGTGTTAGTGTAAATTTAAAAACTTTTATTTCGATATATTCTTCGATATATGTCTACGCACGAGTCGAAAATCGAACTGTGCAGCCGCACGAAGGGACAAACTATGATTTATACTCGAGATAAAGAGAGCCGAAACTTGAGAAGTCCTTGAGAAATACAAACGTAAACAATTCTAAGAAACATCATCTCGAGATCGGAAATATTTAAGTAACTTTTGTTATGCTGAAATTAGCTCTATTGTTAAAAAACCAACAGCTTCTATCTTTTTACTAGAAAAACCTTCGTCCCGTTTATTTACGTTCATCAACGGGTGTCATAAAAACAAAATGAAGGATATAAAGTGAAGAACGGAAGAAAATTTTGCTGATAATTTGTGTTCTTTGCATTTCTGCAAATTAAATTGTACTTGTTATTTTTTTTAATATAAACTTTTTGATAATTGAGATTAGAACTGAGAATTTTATGTAATTCTTTTAAAATACTTAAATTTTATTTAGAATAATTTAAGTACATATTTGATATCAATGGTTTCATAACAGGATGTGAAAGTATATCAAAATCAATTTAGAAATCAGTAATATAATAAAATATTTTATTGTAATAATAAAATGATTAGAGGTAGTAATAAAATTTTAAAAATAACAAAATCATTTGTATGCATGTGTGCATTTGTGTGTACATGTGACAATCATGATAAAATAAATAAAATGCTCTGTGCATTGTGATATTTAAATATTGATTTGGTTTTTTGAAGTGCCTAACATAAATGAAATTACCAATCATTACTGTCTTCCAAGTCATCTTTTTGAGGCCTTAAAGTAGAAAACAATACGTCTCTAACTTTTGGTTTTGGGTCTTCAGTAATTTTTGTTGGTACAGCCTCCACCTGACCTAACATCCACTCTAATTCTGTAATAAAATAGCAATCAGTATTCATTTCAATATACATATGAAAAATTTGGTTTTAGATAAAATTAATTTCTTAATAATATCATGACAATATGTACCTGCTTCTGTTAGCTTCATGCCTCTTAATTCTATGGGCCCAATAAACTGTTTTACCATATTTCCACCATGGTAAATGAAAATTGTAGGAACATTACTATCTGGCCAGTTGGGAATACATGTAGTAGATATGCTTTTCAAGAATTTTGTCATAGGAAATTTTCTTGCTAAGGTGTTTAAATACTGATTTATTAATGTGCAAAGTGGGATGCTGAAACACAAATTGTAATATTAATTTTTCTATACAATTCTTCGCAAGCATATATTAAAATCATACCCAGTTTTATACAAGTGAAGTACGACCCAAATATCATCTCCAGCATTATTCACTTCTTGGACATAATCTTCTGCAGAAATTTCCTTCACTTCTCCATATTTAGCTTTGTTAGCTAGTTCCTTTAATTCTGCTATCCTTTTCTGTCGATACTCCCACAAAATCTTTTCATCTTCTTCATCTTCCAACTCATCCAGTTCATCCAATGTCTTCGATTCCAAATCATTAACAGCTATACGTATACAAAAATTTATTTATTAACCCTAAAAGGCTAATTACTAAAAAATATAAAAGTTAATACAAAATGTATTATGATTGGAAATAAATAAAACAAATGTTCAAGTACCACGCCCAGTCTTTTCATTTATAGTATTTTCCACAATATCCACTAGCTGGTCTTCCGTAACTTCTTTCTCTTTCGGTGGTATAATTCCTTTGCTCCTAAGAATGTCATTCCACTGTGTATCTTCATTTGGATCTTGCTGTTTCAAAAACGTATAGGTTATATAAATTGATATAGTAAAACTTGCATTCAAATTTCATTTTATTGTTGTTTTCTTTGTTATTTGTAAAATACTTAAATTATTACATATACATTTTCATTTGTTTCATATCGATTTTCTTGCATAACTTAGCATTCCTTATTTGGAATCGCTGACGTTGAAATGAATATAACCTCAATAAACCAAAGTCTATTTTACTTACCATTTTGTAGTAGTTTTAATAAAAATATGAATCTGATATAAAGAATCTTTAATTTGACCAATTGAATGACGTATCGAATACTTTTAAGTACCAAAGATTATGTACAATAATTCAACAATTATAGCAGACAGCTGATCACGTTTCACGATACTTCACTACAATGAAATACGCTACACAGCTGTATTCTCACATACGTGCATTTATGGTATCATCAATGACGCATTCATCCTTGTATCCCATTCTATTTAAAAACCATATTATTAGTCAGTGGCGCCTCCACTGTGTCTATATAAACACTTAAATTGATCATACTTTCTGAAGACGAAAGGAACGTACATTTTCATTTAGTATGACCATCATTAGCGTAATTAGAATTTTTATTGCGGACATAAATTTCATGTGAAATAAACGTAAAAGTACTCTTGTATTTGAATTGAAACATTGTATAAAATAAAATAGTACGATATGTTATGAGGCTAGAAAATTTGATTATTTTATTGCGATATCAAAGTTTATTTATTATTATTCAACAGTGAAAAAAGAAAAATAAATTTATTGACAAACTGACCCTATTTTATGACCCTAATCTTTAAAAAAATATATTTGGTAAGCATTCTATGTTTGTACACTTTTATTATTAAATATAGAAATTGCTTAATATTTAAACAATGATTGTAGACATGTATTCGAAAAAAATTGTTGTTAATAACAGTTTATTATTTTTAACAATACTGAGCTTAATTTGTATGTTGTAACCATTGATTGTACACCCAGTTGTCTGTAATCACAGAGAACCGGTTAATCGTGGCGTTGTGTTGGACCACGGCCATGTTTTGTGTCCCACACTGAATACCTTTCAAACCAGTTTGGAGCATCACCTCGATAATATTTATAGGCTTATGGAATGATAATTTCTGTCCATAACGGTACTACGTTAAATATCGACAGTACTACGTACTGATTTGTGTAAATTAGATACGTGTTTGCTTCAGGTTCTCTTTTATTTTTTGTCAAACATATAGACGCGTATTTACGTTTCGTAGGAGACTTTAAATGCAGCGTAGTTCTCGATGACAGTGGGCATTCGATTTATATTCAAATTTGGTTGTGAGGACATTTATTGGGATATTTAGAAGTTTGAAAATTTTTATATTTTTAGATTTATATATTTTTGAATACTTATGTTTCCAAATTTCTACATTTTCTAATTGTTATGTTTACAGAAACCTATGTTCCCAAATTCCTATAGTTTTAAATTTTTACATTTCTAAATTTTTATATTTCCAAACTTCTATATTTCTAAATGTCTATATTTCCAAATTTCTATATTTTTAAATCTCTACGTTTCTAAATTTCTACATACCCAAATTCCTATATTTCCAAATTCCTATATTTCTAAATTTCTACATTTTCAAATTCTTACATTTCCAAATTTCTACATTTCCAAATCTCTATATTTACAAATTCCTATATTTACAAATCTCCACGTTTCTAAATTTCTAATTTCCTATACTTCCAAATCCCCATATTCTTCTACCCCTATATTTCAATGCTGCTAACCCCTTTTATATTTCCCTATATCCCCAGACTTCTCTACTCCCAGCGTTAACATTCAGAATAAACCGAATGCAATCACTGATAGAAAACAAGTATCTATTAAGAAAAGCAAGGATTAATTTCTGTTTGAGTGCACCAGATGTATAAAATCAGATCTTAAGCCACACACACATGCACAAACACATGTGTACTATACTCGTACATACTCAAATCGTTTTCACCCTGCTTTCACGTCGCGTGTACCATTGTATGAAACAGCCTTTGTCGTTGGACCACATAAAAGAGCCGTGTTTCTTCAATGGTGGCAGACAAATTGCAGAAAATACGCGGTCTTGACCGGCGGGGACACGTGTGTCTTTACTTTATTCGGTTACGAGTTGATACTATTCGAGGCAAAATTCTATAGTACAGTATTTAGTATAATAAATTCTATTGACGTCTCTAAACACTTTCTAGTAATTTTTATGGCGAATGAGCTTTGCACTTATTTTCAGCTAATTTTTTCAGTAACCCATTATATGAAAGTCTCAGATCAATGTTTCGAATTTTATTAGATAAATATACTTATTATCGATTAAGAAGAAAGATTTAATACTCTTTAAAGAAAATTGTGTTTCGTGGAGTTTATGAAAATGATATGAAAATATTTTCTGAAAATAATACGCAAGGGTGAAAGTTATAAAGCAATGTGAAAATGCAGTCATCGTTAAAATTGATGCATTGGAAGATGTAATATGAAAACACTGACCAAAGCTTCCTTTGCGTGAATGTATATTGCACACACCGCCTGTTATTATTGTTTTCTATTGTTGCGTTCTTTTTTTTGTCGAAAGCATTGTTCGATGAAACACTCGTGTTTCCGGTTGCGTGTAGATTGGAACTTAACCCTACATTTAGGCGTGTGTAACTCGGTTCAGTGGAATTTCTGTCGGCTTGTATGCTTACATGCTATTTGCGGATCACGGTGATATTTATCGAGAAAAATTTGAAAAATTATACCAAAGAATTACAAAATTTCTATTTAAAAAGCTACAGAATTGTTAGATATAAGGGATAATAGTGTGACAAGACTTAAAAATTACAATTTTAAATCTCATAGTTCTAAAATTGCCCCAGTGTATCAGTGTTAAAAAATGCCAATTATTCAAATTCTAAAACTCTAACTTTTCAAAATTCCAAAAAATCTCTAAAAATTTCAAATTTCTATACTTCCAAACCCCCAACATTCCAAAAGTCCCATCAATTAAAAAATTATTTAAATAATTTTTCAGAATCCCAAAGTTCCAAGTTTCTGTCCTACAAAAGATTCAAAATCTCCAAATCTTAAACCTTGCAAATTGCAACCCCCAAAATTTGTAAGTCCCTAGTGAATGTAGACGTATCTAATTTTCTTCTTAAACAAAAATTTCAATAACCCCGTACGTAGTATTATCCTGCAGCAGTGTCGTGTCAGTAATTGCAATAAATACGGAGACTCTATTGTCTGGCTTTGGTTCATCCGTCCATTTACCACAATTCCGTGGTCAGCTCCTCGTGTCGATCCTTCTTCGTGGTCAGATGTATCGCTGCTTCTCTGACCTTCTTTCCTCGGATTACGTGGATTGTGCCTGCCAATTCTGGTTCGGGGCGTGTCGAAAATGGCAATCAGTTACTCGCAGTCAAATCCGTGCTGGATAGACGTAGACAGCAATTTATGCTTCGTTCGGTCGCTGTTATCGAGAGTACCTAGGTGTTACCAGGAAATTAAATTGTATTCCGGTACAACGAGAGGGAGAATCGACAGTGCGAGAAATCGAAGAAACCGAATAAAATTGTTACCTCGCATCTTAGTGTTAATTTGAACGTGGCTAACGTTTCTTGTTAAAGAAACCGAACGATATAATAAATCAAACCGGTAGTAGGCATTAGCGGGCCAATTTCCGTTACGAAGTATCCACGGAAACTGCGATTAATTTGCCACTTGAACTCGAACACCTCGAGTCGATGTTACGATCAATTAAATCGTACACATTGAATTGGCTTTCATATCTTGTACAGTCGTCGACAAATCTTGCTCCCTTATTTTTAGACGATTTTTTAGACTTCGGGTACTTGAGAGTTCGTTGAGAGTTTGGGGATATGGGAATTTGGAGATCTAGGGATTTGGGGATTTGATGGGTTAGAAATTACGGGATTCTAGGAATTCTAGGGATTCGACGTGATAGAAATTCGAGGATTTAAGGATTCGATGAAATAGAGGTTTCAGGATTTAGGGATTTTGCGATTTAGAAATTAGAGGATCTAGGGATTTGACGATTTAGAAATTTCGGGATATAGGGATTTGAGAGGTTAGAAATTAGAGGATCTAGGGATTTGGCAAATTAGAAATTTGAGGATTTAGGGATTTGACGATTTAGAAGTTTGAGGATCTAGGGATTTGGCGATTCAGAAATTTCAGGATCTAGGGATTTCACGGGTTAAGCATTCAAGGATCTAGGGATTTAGTGACTTAGAAATTCTAAGATCTAGGGATTTTGCGATTTAGAAATTCGAAGATTTAGGGATTTGACGATTTACAAATTTTAAGATCTAGAAATTTAGCGGTTTAGAAATTTCAAGATCTAGTGATTTTACGGGTTAGGCATTCGAGGATCTAGGGATTTGGTGAATTACAAATATGAGGAGCTAGGGATTTTACGGTTTAAAAATTCAAGGATCTAGGGATTCTGGGACCAGGGAATTCAAAAATCTACATATCTGATAATTTTGAGATTTGGGGATTTCGGGATGTGAAAATGTGAGAATTCGAAAATTTGGGGATATGAGGACCTAGTAGTTTAGAGACATATTTTGAGACTTTGAGAAATCTAGGGATTTAGGAACCTAGAAATTAGGAACATAAATATTTAGGGAATTTATGATTTGGCGATCTAAGAATACAGAAATCTAGAAATGTAGGAGGCTAAAAATTTTATTTGTACAGAGACCTAAATTCTATGTAAATCTAGGGAATTTTAGAAAAATCTAGGCAATTCCAAGAAAGTTGATAAATTTTTTAGATTCTAGAGTTTGAGAATTTAGATACTTATATTTTCATACAAATCTAAAAATGAAAAACTGAAAACTGGGAACTTGAGAATTTCAAAATGTGAAAATCTGGAACTGAAAATCGTGAAATCTACGTAGATTCCATGTGTCGACATCGAAAGGAAGTCTACGTTGTATCCGAGTGTACGTATCACTTCTGGATATGGAAGCTGTTGCAACGAATACATGAAAGGCATACCTCTCCGCGACGTTTATCGATAACGAGTGATATATTTCCAGCCTCCATGTTGTGTCCGCTCGAAGGTAGGTAAGACGAACGTGGAACACGTGAACTAGTATATTATAAACGCAGGATGTGCTTGTATTTACAAATCGCGGTATGTAGCGTGCAGGTAAACCCATTCTTAAACTCGCATATCCTTTGCTCTTGCTTTTTTTTACGATCTGTTTAATGATTCTCGCATAACTCGCGCGGAAAACCACGCGCTAACGAATGCAACGAAGAATTTCTCTCGCATTACCGGGAAAAATTATTCGCATCCTCGTCAAGACGTGGCAACTAACATTTGCAAAGTTTCTCACTGAGCGTTACCCTTTGTCGGTCGTTATCGAATTATTATTTTACTCGTTGAAACGCCGTGTTTCGCTGCGGACGTGTGTCTTTCACGTGTGCACGTGTGTACTCGTTATTGCCGACACGTAACCTTCGAACGTTGGACATCGCGTTTCTGAAAAATTACTCGAACCCTTTCTCTTTCGAGTTTTCGTTAGTTTCAGCACTTCTATTGGGGATTTTTGGTCTATTTGGTTTTATTGTGGACTGATTTTTGGCACAAGGTTGTGAAATTTTAGAATTTTTTAATTTAAGAGATCTTGCATTTGTACATTAAACTTTTGGCTATTTGGCAAATTAGAGGGTGGGGGTTTTAGTAATATTCAATTTATAGAATTTTAGAGCTTTGGAAATTCACAAGGAGCAAGTTTAAATATACTGATCAACCCTATGCACTCGGAGGCATTTTTGCTGTTGGCAGAGGAACTTCAAACCTTTCATTTCAAAATTTGGATAAATTCTTTTGAAGTTATTATTACTCTACAATTAATTACTGCTGTTCTTCGTTTCACTATGTTTATACATCACATGTATAACACTCTAGATAAATTGTAAACTCCTCAAGTGTTAACTCTTAGTCAAATCTCTACCAAATTGTATTTGAACAGTGAGTATTACCTTTCGAAAACAAAAAATTAGTCAAACCACCAAATTAATAATTTACCTAAATTCCCACTATCAATTCCTAGATATCACAATACTCAACATATCTAAAATAATATATTTCACATACAGCTTTTCAAAAGGTAATAAAAGAGTGTTCAAAGCATGAAATGATAAAAGAAAAACAACAAGATACAAAGATGTAATATTGTATTAGAAACACGTGTCCACAGGCATTTCCTCGTTCACTCATTTGGCTAGGTAAATTTGCATAATCGTGTGTATGGAATCGCAATAGGACGGAAGGGAAAGGAAGGGACACGACGACCTTGCAGATGCGATGCGTATGCGACAGGACTCTCGGAAAAGGCGTAAACGAGGAGAAGCAGAAAGAATGGGAAACGAGGAGCTGTTGGACCGTGTCCGAACCTCTGTATGTCCATTTCACCTGGAATATAACCTGCCGGAAATTTGCAATTAGTTGGCATTCCTTCCAGGGTCGAGTACTGTAGGGATACCTTCATTCGCGTGATCGTTAATTGCCCCTGTCCCCCCATGTCACGCTGATGATGTAATTTTCAGGCTGTCGTTCATTTGATGGCTTCGATTTGACGACAGAAGCTATTTTAATTGGGCTTTGATCGGTGTAGAAGAACGCGGTATGTTACATATTTGACGTGTGGTTAAGCATTCTGCGTTGTGAAAGAAGAAATTTTACTTTTAATGTTTTTTTAAGTTCAATAGTCGATATATGGCGATTCGAAGGTTCCTCTTTTGTGGTTATACTATTTTCGAATTCATTCAGTTCTAAATTTCCCAAATTCCCAATTTCCCAATTTTTCAATTTCTCAATTTCTCAATTTCTGAATTTACTAAATTCCCAATTTCCCAATTTTCCAAATTCCTAATTTCCCAAATGACTAATTTCCCAATTTCCCAATTTCCCAATTTCTCAATTTCCCAAATTCCAAATTTCCTAATTCCCCAAATTCCCAATTTCCTAATTCCCCAACTTCCTTATTCCCCGTATTCCTAATTCCCCAACTTCTTAATTTCCCAATTTCCTAATTCCCCAACTTCCTAATTCCCCAATTTCCTAATTCCCCATCTTCCTAATTCCCCAATTTCCTAATTCCCCATATTCCTAATTCCCCATTTTTTAAATTCCCCAACTTCTTAATTGCCCAATTTCCCAATTTCTCAATTTCTCAATTTCTCAATTTCCGAATTTACTAAATTCCCAATTTCCCAATTTCCCAATTTCCTAATTCCCCAATTTCCTAATTTCCCAATTTCTTAATTTCCCAATTTCCTAATTTCCCAATTTCCTAATTCCCCAACTTCCTAATTCCTCAATTTCCTAATTCCCCATCTTCCTAATTCCCCAATTTCCTAATTCCCCATATTCCTAATTCCCCATTTTCTAAATTCCCCAACTTCTTAATTTCCCAATTTCCCAATTTCTCAATTTCTCAATTTCTCAAATTCCCAATTTCCTAATTCCCCAACTTCCTTATTCCCCAACTTCTTAATTTCCCAATTTCTTAATTTCCCAGTTTCCTAATTCCCCAACTTCCTAATTCCCCAATTTCCTAATTCCCCATCTTCCTAATTCCCTATTTTCTCAATTCCTCAACTTCGTAATTTCCCAAATTCCCAATTTCCTAATTTCCCAATTTCTTAATTCCCCAATTTTCCAATTTCCCAATTTCCCAATTTTGTACATTCCCAAACTTCGCAGATTTTCAAGTTTCCAAATTTCCAATTGTCAAAATTCCACAGTTCCAAAATCTGCAAATTCTAAAATTTCACAATCCCAAAGTTTCAAATCTCAAAATCCAATCCAATCTCCCAAAATTAAATAATTCCACCATCTCAAATTTCGTGAAGCATGAAAATAAGTCTCCTGTAAAAGTCCCACTGCACAGCGGATACAAATCATTTTTCATCGCCGCAAAGATTGATCGTCTAACGAAATAGATTGATGCTTCCGATAAGCTGATGATCGTCTGATGCAGCTTGCTAATATTTGGTTGTCAAGTATGCAATATGCTAATTGTAGACGTTTCTTAGCGCGGACGAAGATGTTCGTTTAATCTAATATGCAAAGATGTTGCAATCAAACGGGTCATTTCTGACCAGTTGTTTAGTGACTGGTATTTATTAATCGGTTCTGATCATATAATTTTACGGTCGACTTTAATTTTGTCCTAGGTACATCGCAATTACACGATTTATTGTGAAACGTTGAATTATAACCGCGTTCACGTGCCATCAAACGAAATTAATTATTGAACTTTGATATTTTGACGGTTTGCTCACTGATTATCCGTCATTTGGAAAGCTGATTTTTATTATTAACCGAAATGGATTAATGAAAACGTAACCGGTATTCGATTACTGGATCCAGTTTACACACATGCGATATCCGCTCTAGTTTGGAAAGCTGCATATCAAAGTAGCACACTTGTACCTGTTCAATAATGTTATCAATCATTTAATGAAATGCTAATTGATTGCCAATGATCTGTAAAAAGTGACATTCCATTTCGGTATCATATTTGGAAGTATCTGTAAAACCGATCGGAAAACATTATCCATGGAAGGTCTAATTATCGAGTATTAAATGAAATGAAGGTGTCGTAAAATATTCTACAAGGCTCACCGTTATTGGCCAATTAAAATCTGCTTCTCTGACTTATCAGTTTAATCTTAAATAAACTTAAATGCTGATGGTCTATTTATAATATCTTATAGGCCGACATTGCTGTGCATTTTATTATGCTATTAGCAATTCTGTTTGTCACAGTTTTCCGTTTATATTTATTTGCTTGGTGAGGATGGTTTATTCGGAGTTTTGTTTTGTTTTGTCGAGTTTGGTGATTTGGGGATTTTGGAGTTTGACAATTAGAAAATTTGGAAGTTTGAATTGGAAATTTGGGCATTTGGAGATTTGGGAAATTGGGAAATTGGGAAATTGGGAAATTGGGAAATTGAGAAATTGGGAAATCGGGAAATGAGGAAATTGGGAAATTGAGAAATTGGGAAATGGGGAAATTGGGAAATTGGGAAATTTGAGAGTTTGGGAATTTGGAGATTTGAAAATTTGGTCATTTGGTCATTTGGAAATTTGGAAATTTGGAGATTTGGTAATTTCGTCATTGATTTAGAAATTTAGAGCTTTGTAGATTTTGAGATTTGGTCATTTGTTCATTTGATCATTTGGTTATTTGAAATATTGGAGATCTGATCATTTGATCAATTGAAAGTTTTGAAAGTTTGGAAATTTCAGAATAAAATACGGTAAAATAGAGTGAAATGTTCTCTACAACCTCACATTTGATGCTTTCATCTGATAACTTTCATTTGGACCATCTTCTCTAGTTCTAGAGTTCATGAGTCAGCAGCACCATAATGATACCTCACATGTTCTACATGACGTCACATTCGAAACCTTCATTTGATAATTCCAACATCACTTTCTCCACTTTTGGAATGTATCATAAAGTGAATCCTAAAGTTCCAAGTCACGTAGTCATAAAATTCTGACAGTCCAAAGTTCCAAACTTCCAAAGTCCTAAGTTCAAACGTATAACTTTCAGGGTCCTATAGTCACAAATTTTACAAGATAGGTCCAAACATCCAAAGTCCCAAAGTTCCAAACTTCTATGTTCCCAAAATTCTACTGTTTCAAAGTTCCTAAAATCCCAAAGTTCTAAAATACCAAAGTCTCAAAATCCCAAAGATCCATAATCCCGAAATTGCAATGTCTCAACATTGGAACGTATTCTAACTTCCAGTGTCCCAACATTCTACTGTTTCAAAATACCAAAGTTCTTAAAATCCCAAACTTCTAAAATACCAAAGTCTCAAAATTCCAAAGATCCAAAATCCCAAAATTGCAATGTCTCAATACTGGAACGTATTCTAACTTCCAGTGTCCCAACATTCTACTGTCTCAAAATACCAAAGTTCCTAAAATCCCAAAATTCTAAAATACCGAAGTCTCAAAATCCCAAAGACCCAAAATCCCAAAATTGCAATGTCTCGATACTGGAACGTATTCTAACTTCCAGCGTCCTAAAATTCTATCCTATTAATTTCCAGAGTCCATAAGTTCTAACGTATTCTAACTTGCAGAGTGCCAAAGACTGAATGTGTCCTAACTTCCAAAGTCCCAAACTGGTAACACAACCTTCCGAAATCCGAATGGTCCCAAAATAAGACCTCGAAAAGTGGCAATGTCCCAAATAGCGATTCGGTGAAAAGCCCCCAGCCCGCAGTGGCGTTTTATCGTCGGTGCGTTACAATCAGCGTCCTCGGGAGCGGGTTTCGTCGGCGATAAGAGTCGTCGGCGCATATACCTGAGGACGGTGAGCAGCCAATGAAAGAGCCGGTTCGGCGTCGACCATCTTGCGCGGCTCCGCTTTCGAGTGTCGGAGTCGCGTGGCGGCGAGGTTCGGCTTCGGCTTGCAGTGTACGCCGACTGGCGAGCCGTGACTGACTCTGTTCTGTGCCTCGTGTGTCTCGTGCCTTTTCATTCCCGACCGCATCGTCCGTGCCTTTTCTTTCCTCGCCGTTGAAAAAACAACGTCGGGAACGGTGACCGTTCAATTCCACCGGGACAGTGTTTCGATCCCGTTCGATGTGACTCGTCTTCGCGACTGTCAACGGTTCTACCTCTTCCCAGCCACATCTCGCATGTTTCTTTTGGACATCGCTCGAAATCGGTGCACGAACGCGTTTTTTCGTACCCGGGTACTTTTCGCGTTTGGCGCGAACGATTTGAAAGCCTGAGGGATTTATTTTTACCGAGCAACTGGTGTCGATCGTGATCGAGGTGTGATCGTGCACCACGAGGAGTGACGTTCCAGACTGTGCGAGCAGACTTTTTGGAGATACTTTTGGCGGATTTTGAAGATCGAAGGTATGTGAATTCAGTTGGTGGTCAAGTTTGGGTCATTAGGTATATTTGGCGATGTCTGTATTGTCATACAACTGAGATTCTTCATTGGAGCCAGTGATGGGAACTTAGGGATGGGACATTGATACTTTGCCATTTTAATAGTTATGCATTTTTAGGACTTTCATGGGACCTTGATACTTTGGGATTTTGGGACTTTGGTAGTTATGGATTTTAGGACTTTGATGGGACCTTGATACCTTAGAATTTGTAAAGTTTCGAATTTTAAGCAACTGAAAGTTTATCATTTTGGGACTTTGAGACCTCGGAATTTTAGAATTTTGGAACTTTGTAACTTCAATACTTTGTAATCTTAGACTGTTAGAATTTTGGGACATAATCATAGAATTTTGGGATCTTGGAACATTGGAACTTTGAGCCTTAGAGATATTTGAAACCTAGATATTTCAAGATTTTTTAATTTTTATACCTTTGGGACTTTCCTAAACTTTGAACCCACGAATTTTAGAACTTGAAGACTTTGGACTTTAAAACTTACTTCCAAAATTTCTAAACTTTAAGATCCTAATTAAGATTGAACTTTAAGACTCTGAATCTATAGAATTTTTAAATTTTACAAATTTGTAGCCTTCAAATTTAAAAATTGTTAAGCTTTCTAACATTATATTATAATCGACTTATTAAAATAAAACCACAATATTTATAATTAGTTCTTTGTCCATAAAGTTTGAAGAATCCTCTCTATTATTATCAGCTTTGTTTCAATCTCTTCAAAATACAATACCATTATATTTATATAATATTGCCAGTGGAATGTACAAGTGTTTTAACAATTTTCCCCCATCGACTGTACTCCAATAAGTTTTAAAATTTACTGGGCGTACATTAACACCTCCCACATTTATTAATAGACACCGAAGAGCGTGCACATACGCCTTTCTCGGTCAAAGGGTTAAAGAGAATAAACGTCCTGTAAAGCGTGCGTATCTTTGCGCAAGCATCTGCAATCATAAATGTCATTAATATCATTTAATATTAATATTCAAACTCGTGTCATCTACGGAGGACGACATTGTCGATTAATGTTATTTAACTGCACAAAACTGAGTACATACAGGGTGTCGAATTTAAATCTATATTTTATTTCCGTCACTATTAAAAGTAGGAAACCATAAATGTTGAAGGTTCATATGGTTTCAGAATTCTTTTACTGTCATGTACATAAAACATATTAGCTTCAGACATTTTTTCTATTTTTAATGGCAATGAAAGTAATTTAGGTTAGTAAATACTTTAAATGTGGACTATTTTAAAAACAAATGAATAATTGCATTTATTGAATATTTCAATTATATAAAATGCAGAATAATAGTCAAATCGTTTGAATTCCTAAAAAAATTCAATTTTTACATTTTGATTGGCATGTTCTGCTACCATCATTATATTATCGATGTACTCATTATGACATCGTTTCCTTTCTTTAAAGAATATTCTTGGTGCAGTTTATTTTAATGCGCCATATTCTACTATGATACATTCACTACGCCATAAGTGATGTGATCAAATGAGATGGCCGATATGTTAAAATAAGTACACCTGAGTATATTATACTAATAAAAACAGTCCGATTACATATATGTAAAATTAGGTAAAAGTACATGTATGTAAAATTATTTAGAATATTAATCTTGGTAACGTTTTTCAAGGACATCGAAATTGGTAAGGTGTGCTCTTATATACATATAATTACTACAATTATCAGTCAAAATGTATTATACATAATTACTAAAATTTTTCCCGGAAATCTATCTTCATATAATTACCAAAATTATTACTTGAAACGTATTCTACATAATTTGCAAAATTTGTTCTGCATAATTACCAAAATTTATTTCTAATGTCGAAGTCCGTTTGAAACTTTTTCCGGGAACGCCGTATGTATTAAAAAATGTTGCGTCGTTAAAACGTATTCATTGTCGTTGATTAGCGATGAACGAAGCGCGAAAAAAAGAATTACATTAGGCGGAGTATTTCACGTTGACAAACGTCCTTCGTTACGCTACGTGGCACTGACATCTTTGCCATAAAGAAACCGTGTCGCACAAACGACGCGCAATTGCGACTAGTATTTGGTACAGGAGGACGATTTTATTCGATTTAACCTTGCACCTTCGCCAAGGTACCCTGGATCGTTGCTTTATTGCGTCTCTTGTATACTCTGTGTTTCACATTTATTTTTCACTGGATACTATTCGATAACGATCTTATGACACTGTACTATCAGCTTTGTTTCAACATGGATTCGGTCATCGCCCTTTGTGTGTCATTGTTTCCGCCATTATCTTTACTGTAATTTGATGTTCGTTTTACACTTGTTAGCCTTGTTGGTTTTTGACACTAGTTTGACATTGTTTTGACGTGTAGTGCAATCGGACTCGTAAGACACGTGGAATTTTCGTGTACTATATTTTTCATTATTATTTATTTGGGTTTTGATCGACATTGAAGATCAAGGATGCCATGTGCTTCATTATATTATTATACTACTGTTTCACTAAATCGTTATACTAATATTTTACTGTTTCATTAGTTGTATCATAAAATATTAGTATAGTAAAATAGTAAATTTAGTATATGATAGTATATGAGTTTAATATTTTATATCGTATGTTTATGTTACATTTTATATTGCATATTTATGTTACACTTTATATTGGATATTTATGTTACATTTTATATTTCCTATTACATGTCCACATTACATTTTATATTTTGTTGCATATATTTATGTTATATTTTATATTTGAGTGCGAGTTGAACTGTTCATATAAATTAGTTAACATAGCAACGCATAAGCGTGATTATTTCCTTCGCATATCAACGCATGTCATAGAGAGAGAGAATTATTTCTGAAAAAGAAAATAATTGTCGACAATGGTGTCTCAAAGCGGCTGCGTTTTTAACTTTTTCTCTTTTTGCTCCATTGTTAAGCGACGAATTTCGTCAGCAAAGGGATTCGAAAGACCCACACGTCATTGTCTCTCGACGGGAACAATGAACCATTTACCATGTTCGACACTGCATCTTTTTTTCATTTTATGTCGTGTGTGAATACGAAACGCGAAAGGCGAAAACTTCCAAAGGCTTCTACGAGCGCCTCTATCTGCATATGATGCATCTGTTTATACATAAGTCCGCATAACCGCGAGTCTATGAATCATGTGTGATAATAACACGCGTAACTTATCCTTATGCAAATAAGCGTTCAACAATTTAACACGATAATCGCGAAATATACTACTCGTCAGAAGAACTATTTTATTCTATACAGCGTGACGGAGGCACGGTACGATTCTCTAGGCAAAACGAGCAACAGATGTGAGATTGCAGGACTTTCGAATTTAGGGATTTAGAATTTTTTCAAATTTTATATTTTAGAAATTTTTAGATTTTCACATTCAGCGAGCTTCAAATTCAACAATTTTTCCAATTTTCCAATTTCTCAATTTCCCAATTTCCCAATTTTCCAATTTCCTAATTCCCCAATTTTCTAATTGCCCAACTTCCTAATTCCCCATTTTCTCAATTCCCTAACTTCTTAATTTCCCAATTTCCTAATTTCCCAATTTTCCAATTTCCCTATTTCCTAATTCCCCAATTTCCTAATTCCGCAGCTTCCTAATTCCCCATCTTCCTAATTCCCCATCTTTCTACTTCCCCAATATCCCAATTTCCCTATTTTCTAATTCCCCAATTTCCTAATTGCCCAGCTTCCTAATTCCCCATCTTCCTAATTCCCCATCTTCCTAATTTCCCAACTTCTCAATTCCCCGAATTCCTAATTTCTAAATTTTTATATTCAGAAATTTCCTTACGTAACTATAGTTCCCTCATAAATATAGCAACTATCGAAAAAAATAGGTAATAATTAAACAAAGTAACTTTCAAGATCATTAGTCCCATTAAAGTAAACGATAATATCCAGGTGCTTTCTGTCCCCAAAAAGATAAGACCAACTACAAAACATGTTTGAACCAACGAAAAAGAAGGACGAAAATTTTGCTCAACAATTTGTATTCGTTTTGTAAAATTGCCTTAAGCAATGTTTTAACTACACAGCAAGAATTCCACAGGAAGAAATATTCAAACATAAAATGAAAATTGTATGAATCATTTATTGCGAAAGTTTAAATGATACTCGATGCTATAATACGCTTCACGTGGACGCTGCTGTTGTGAAAGAAATTTTAAAAATCGCTTATTTACGATCTATACGTTGACTTTTCATGGTCGCGCGTTAAATAACGTTCGGCATCAGGTTCAGCTAATTTATTCGGTTATCTAGTTTTCATCAGTGACAGGAAGCGTGTAGATACGACTCGTACGTTGGAATTTAATCACGTGTATACTTTCTGTTACTTTACAAGTGTTTACTACTATTCCTGATGTTTACTTTTTATCATAAACTAGAGATTTAAGTGGCTTATAAGCAATACTTTGAACTAGATTGGATCACTATCAATTATAATATTTAATATGCATGAAGATACTGTGGTTATAGATTTTCATACTTTGTGAAAGTTTTAGTAATCTAGAGAAGGTATTAATATTAGTAGTTTTATTATTGTGCTAGTTTTAACTTGGGTTAGATTTTAATAACATGTAAATATGTAGTTTATATTATATAACATATTAAATATTTTCGGAAGGTGACTATTTTGGTACAATTTGAAATGAGTTTATTTATAATAAACAGTGAATATTGTGTTATACATGTGATAAATATACTGAAACATAGTGGCAATTGATGACAGAGAATTAATAATTTCAACAGAATTCATCCAAGTTTTCAATCAGAGCTATCAACAGCAAAAATTAAGAGGGTACATTTATGTTCCACTATTATATCATATTATGTACTATTATATTATATTATATATATGGTATTATCATACACACTCTCAAATTATATTACACAAAATAATGAACCTGATAATATCCAGCTTATTTAGAGTTAAATTTGCAAGTACATGCAGTTCACAAGTGCACAAGTTGTAAAAAGCGATAAAATTGTTGCACAGTATCGCGTACATTTACGGCAAATTTGATCTACATTAATCATTTGAACATTTCCATCTCTGTCGCATCATTTTCACCGCCATTACCCTCTATTTGCTCCCTTGCTCCGGTTTCAATTTCGTCGTTCTGCTGACTCGGTCCGCGCCCATCCTTGGCTTCCTCTCTCGTGTTTCTTCGTCTTTGCATGCCCTCTCTGCAACACGGCCATAAATATTTATGCATCCGTTACCTTTTCGTCCTTTTAACACCGCGGGCCATAGTTTCATCTTCTTCATTACCCTGTCGTAAGTTTTTTCTTATTCATATCCGCCTCTCGCGACCGTTTTCCTTTACGTACTCACAGTTTCATACGCTTTCAGCCGTTGCCTCCTTTGGCTCGCCATTTTTTCTAACGTGAATATTCACGCGACCCATATTCTCTCTTTCCCTTTATCTTCCTTTTCGCCTGTCCCTACGTTCGTCTTTCATGTTTCTCGCTGCGTTTGCAACTTTGCGTTTCGTACGAGCTGCAAAAGCTTCCCTTCACTCGGGAAAGCGTTGCTCCGCCATCTTTGAAGCCTTCTTAAATTATGCTCGTATGGACGCTGCTTTTATCGCTTTTATGGAGATTCCTATGGCTGTTGACGTGATTTGTGGGTCGGGTTTAACTAGGGATTTCAGAAGTGGCATTTTACTCGTTTTATGATTTTGGGATTTTTGAATTTTTAGGTTTTAGACTTTGGGACTTGGGATTGTGGAAGTTTGAGGTTTTTGGAGATTTTGGGACTTCGAGGTTTTAGGGGATTTAGGGACTTGGGATTGAGGAAGTTTAAAGTTTTTGGAGATTTTGGGACTTCGAGGTTTTAGGAGACTTTAGGACTTTGGAATTGTGGAACTTTGAAATTCTTGTTAGTTTTGACATTTTGAGATTTTAATATTTTAGGACTACGACGTTTCAAGAAATTCTGAGATTTGACATTTGGAACTTTCAAGATTTTTGAAATTTTAGAGGATCTTGCGACTTTAGGATTTTGGAGTTTTGTGGTTCTAAGGGATTTCACAATTTTGTATCTTATAATTTTGAATCATTAGGGTTATAGGACTTGTACTTTAAAATCTGAGGATTTCATCTCCAACGTCTTTTACCGTAAGAGTCCATTTGGACAGTGGTGGTCAACCACGTCGCGTGAAGTACATACATACACATGTGTGTATGTACACACCTTTGTCCGTTCTATTTTTCAAACAGGGCCGTGACTCAACACACCGTGACTTACGAGATTGTTTTTGGGCAAAGAATCTCGTGCGAAGCCCTCTATTCTGTACTTTGTCGAGGTCCCTCGTTGTGAGATGCCCACCCACGCATCGCCCCGGGCTGTCACTGTGTATACAGGGTGTTAAGAAAGTGCATCGATCGTTGTATGTTCAGACACGTAAAGACGACCACAGACTGCGTGGGGTAGGTCCAGGGTGATTTTAATCCGCGATATTATTCAGCCGCTTCGAGCGTAGTCGAGCGTTCATATTGTGCGAAGATGACAAAAGATGACTTGACTGGTAACAAAAATGAATTGATTGGTAACAACAAATGTTGAAGATTGATTGCTTAATTGAAACAGAAGAAGTCGCCACTACTTCGTTAAATATTACTTAATTGATCGTTCAATACTCACAAGCTACCATATTTTCATTTCATCAAAAATCTACAAATTTCGTAAATTCCAAGATTTTAGAAATTCTCAAATTTGTAAGTTTCAAGGTTATTAGAAATCCTCGCATTTGTAAATTCCATGATTATCAGAAAGGTCCAAATTTAGGTTTCAAATCCCCAAAGGGGATAATAGAACTGAATTTCACCCATTACCAAATGTACATATTTCTAAATTCCCAAATTATCAAAGATCCTCAAATTTCTAGATTATTAAAAATTCATAAATTCCTAAGTTATCAAGGTACCTCAAATTTTCAAGTCATCAAAAATCTATAAAGTGCCAAGTTATCAAAGATCCCCCAATCTCCATATCACCAAAGTCCATAAGTCCCTAAGTTATCAAAGATCCCCTCAAACTTCCAAATTACCAAAAGTCCATAAATTCCCAAGTCACAAAGATCCTCAAATTTCCAAATCATCAAAAATCCCTAAATTACCAAATTAAGAAAAGTCCTCTTTCATCCCCGCGCAAACTATGCACGGTCTCATACTAATTTCAAACGAATATCGCAACACGAAAATCTTTACGACGAAATTTCGTGTTGCACGAACGTTTCGCGATTCAATTCAGACCAGCTGCGTGTTCCACAACTTCGTCGTTGTTCAAACTGCGTGCGTATATATACGCATGACCGACTGCCGAGATTTATGATCCTTCGTGCTTAGGAAAGGAATTAACGTTTCGATCCGATACGTTCACCTCCTTTTTCATCCTAGCCATGTGACATTTCGGACAGATTATCGAAACCGTGAATTTCAATCCCGACGTCGCTGTCCTTTGATCGCGGATCGTGAACGAGGAGATAATCGAACCTTCAGGCGATGATTTTTCATTTTCCACAAAGTGATCGCGATTGAAACGCAGGTGAGAGTCGAGACATGAACTGTTCCAGATTCGATGAAAGTTCTTTCATCGATGAATTGTTACGAATTTCTGCATCGTGTAAGTGAGACGAATGTACCGTGAAACGTTGATTATGCGGATAGAGTGAAATAATAGAAAATTGCTGGTAAATTGCTCCTGGAGAACTTTTACTGGATGTTAGATAAACTTTTTATGAAGAGATTGTAAAAAATGTATTTACTGAAGAAATTAGGTATTAGGTAGTTCTTATAAAACCTGTAGTTTGTATAAAAAGATTAAATATTAAATAGTTCTTATAAAATTATCTACAAAAAGAAATTAGATAATATATAGTTTTTGTAGAAACATGTGAAGAGATTAAATATTAAATATTTCTTACAAAACTATTTAAAGAGTTAAATATTACATTGCTCTTATAAAATTATTTTAAAAATATTGAACGTTAAATAGTTTTTACAAAATAATTAAATATTAAAATTATAAACAATGACAAAAATTTGAGGTAACAGAGATATTTTTTATTCGTTCATTTAAAGCTCAAATCTGTATCGAGTTTATGAACAAAGTTTGCGAATTTACGATATCATCGCAACACGTACGTTTCACAATTTTATGAATGAGGACAGCCATAAAATATTTTCCGAATTTACGTCACGTTTACAGACCGGGTTTTATAAAGTATTCACACTTGACAAAATATTTTCCGAGGCATCCTTACTTAGTTATGCCAGCATCAAAATAGAGGGTAGGTTATATTATGGTACGAGGATACGTATGGGGGATTTATGTTCCACATAAGTATGCACTTGATACTTCGCCATGATATGTACATACTTTACGAAAGGGGTCGTGTGATATATATTAAAACTTTTCATATCACTTCAGTGCCATAAAACGTGCTGATGTTGTGCTGTCTTTAAAGTATACGAACAAGTTATTATTCTAATATCTTTTTTTATTTCCATATTCTTTTATCTTCTGTTATATTAAATTGAATTTTACTTACTTTGTACACAACAGAAAATTGAATAATTTTTTTTTAATGAAGATAATATTCTTTACACAGCAAAATAAAAATTGCAAATAAAGGGATGAACAAGATCCCTCGAAAAAAGTCTACAAAATGGTTGAATTATCAAGAAGAAACGAAACATGGTACAACAAAATAATTTTGCTAATTGGCAAAGAAACAGGAACTGATTTTCTGTCGTGTAACTTTCTCGCGGTGCAAAAACACCGACAAAGACCCAAGTGTTTCAATCCACTCGACTCTCTCTCTCTCTCTTTCACTCGCTCTCGCGATTTTAATCGACGCGATGTCGATGCTTTTTTCGTCGAAGGCCATGAATGAAGTTTCTATGGGTTTCACTGGCTCGCTCGTTTCATTCACACGTTAACGTAATGCATTTAACTTGCGTATCGATACGCCATTTGTTTCCTGCTACCGTGTCGTTGAATACTCCGTTTCCTGTTGCTCTTATATAAAGTTCTTTCTATCAAACGCGATTGCTTTTAAATCGTCGAATCACCTCTAATTCCCGTTTTATCATTTACTCTAATTTCCAACGCCAAAACAACATACTTAGTGAAAATGACAAATAGTAAATTTCTTATACAAATGTTACTACTATTTTCCTAATTCATTTTAAAGCTTGAAATATCTTTTAGATCCCACTATATTTAGATCTAAAAAAACTTCTGAATCTCATACATCTCGATATTTCTCGATTCTAATATCTCTAGATTTCTATATCTCTAGAGACTGATATCTTTAGATCACGATATTCCTAGGTTTCCAATATCCCTACATTCCAGTATCCCTATATCTTTACATTCTTAGATCCCGAAATTCCAAGATCCCGAATTCTCTAGATCCCAAAATCTATAGGTCCCGAAATCCCTAGATCCCCAATTGTCTAAATCCCAAAATCCCAAGATTCCAATTTCTCTAGATGCAGAAATCCCTATATCCAAAAATCCCTAGATCCTTAGATCACAAAATCCCTAGATCTCAAAATCCCTAGATCCCTATATCCCAAAATCCCTATATCCAAAAATCCCTAGATCCTTAGATCACAAAATCCCTAGATCTCAAAATCCCTAGATCCCTATATCCCAAAATCCCTATATCCCGAAATCCCTAGATTCCGAAATCCCTAGATCTAGAAAATCCCTAGATTCTTTAGATGCATAAATACCTATGTAGATCCCCAATTCCCTAGATTCCGATATCTCTACATTCCAATATCCCTAGATACCAACATTTGTACGTTCCCATATCCCTAGATACCGATATCTGTAGAATCTAATATTCCTATATACCGATACCTGTAGTTTAAGTAATCGATCAGGTATTACCAGACGTTTGCTTTTTTCCTATTGCAAAACTTTCGTCATGAATGTCCTGTCGTTGAAAGCAAAGCAATTCGATCTAATAGGTACAGTTAGATTCTAGGGATAATTAAGCTCATTAGCCACGCGAATTCGCCTTGAAATATTGAACCAACAAGTGAGGAAAATTCCTGCGGGGAAAGTTAAACACCGTGGCCTATATCGCCGAACAGAACTTTCTTTGTGTCTTATTGTCTCACGTTATAGAAAACTCTTTTCCCCTTGTCTTCCCTTGTTACGCGCTTTGTTTGGTCTCCGTATCATCCGTGAGATTCTACAATAGCCAGAGAAATTAGCCACTAATGTAACTCCTTAACAATATACGCGTCTTTCCACGAACACGTCGGAAAGACATGACACGGTGATCTTGAACATAACGCGCTCTTCGTGACACTTTATGTTCGCTGCTCGCGAATATGTACCTATGCATTCTCAACAATCGACTCGGAACGTCGATACGACCTATTCATAAGCAAATTCGACGTGTTTTTTGGGATTGCATTCTTTTGGGACACGGTTTGTTATTATTGAACGTAAAGGGTGGCTTTGTTCGATGCTGTTCTTTTGACACATGTGGGCTTTTGAAGGTTCGAGTGTGCGTGAATCGTTCTTTTGTTATGCTTGCTGCTGGCGACGGAAATTCAGAAACGAGTGATCGATTTCATTTTTGGGATTTTGGGATTTTTTAATTTTAGAATTTTAGAATTTTGAGATTTTGGAACTTTGGAATTTTAGGATAATGAAATTTTCGAATTCTGGAACATTAACTCTTTAAGACATCGTGCTTTTGAGACCTTGCAACATTCGAACTTTTGAACTTTGAGTTATTAAACTTTTTAAATGTTTTAACTTCACAATTTAAAAAATTTGAAATTTCGAAACTATCGAAAGAAATTAAAATGAGTTAAACCCAAAATTTACATACTTGTCTACCAAAATGTCATCATATGTTATCATATGCAAATACATCACATCAACCAAAATGTTAAATAATAAAAAATATTTGTATGTTGCAATAATATCAATGATCGTATAATGATTTAATTAATCAAGTGCAAACAAAAAGAACAGCCTGATCGATACGTCGATCAATGAAGGACATCAAGTTAACCGAAAGACCGTACAGGAAGTGCCGTCTGGTACGGTGGCTTTTCGCTTCACTGATTTCCTGTTTCTTCCATCGAGGTCTTCTTTTTCTTTTGCGGCAACGACACGTACTCTTCTACTCGCCGCATCTTCCTTCCAGCGTTTTCTCTTACGGACGATAATCATGTCCTTTTGCACACACGTGTAACACCGGCAGGCAGAAACGACGCGAATTATGTGGAATGTATGGAGTATTCCGCACTTCTGACTTCATGCGTGAAAAAGTATTTGGGAACTTCAAATCATTTCAGCTGTTTTTATTCTTAAAATTATGAATCTGCAGGATTCCATATTTTTGGATAGTTAAAATTTTTATTTCTACATTTCTACATTTTTTAATTTGCAAAATTTGGATATCTAAATTTTCAAATTTTTACAATCATAAGTGTACAAATTTGCAAATTTTTAAATATGTAAATTGTAGAATTTTTGCATTCACAAGTATGCAAAATTTGAAAATTTTTTGACTCTTAAATTTCCAAACTTCCAAATTATTAATTCCCTAAATTCTCAAACTCCCACATTTCTCAAACCGTTGAAATTTTCCAAATTAATAACAAATTTTCAAATTACTGTAAAAATTACAAGAGACTAAAATTAACATTCTTCATAATTACACAAAAAGTAGAAGTGCAAAAATAGCAAGAAACAAGATTAGTATACATTTTCTCCATAAATTGTACACGAAACAGTTTTACTAACATCGAAAAACCAAACCCAGAGCTATTTACTCGTTCGTACAAGAAATCGAGCGATGCAAAGAGCCTTAAACCTTAAACCATTGGCTTCTTATTTGTTGCGTGTACCGCTCGTAACATCTCGATGGAAGAAAGAAAAGGGAATTCTTCGATGAAGTAGCTACGAGATTAAAAGACCGTATCCTCAAATTCAATTAACCGGAACGACGCGGATAGCCTTCGTGAAAACAGGATGTCGTTTGTCAAATTGAAAATGAATCTGATTTCATAGCCTGTGCTTCTGTGCGATTACGAATTCCTTTCACGATGCGTTTTCTATATTCTAAGCTTTAACGATTCATGGATGAAAGGACCTGTCAACAGGAATGACCAAGGAAATTATTGCTGAACAGGAGATTTAGAGTTTTTAAGCTTGAACATTTGAAAATTTGGAGATTTTTAATATTTAGTTAGATTGTTAGATTCTTTAGTTAGATTAATTTTATGTCGCCATTTTTGTTTAGATATGAAATAATTCTCTGGATATTAAGACTTCATAATTTTTTATATATTCCCTTTCTACTTCTTTGTTTTCTCTTTTGAAATTTATCTAATCCATTATCAACCCTAGTTACATGTACTTCTCCAAAAGTGCACATGTAGTTAAAAATATTGATATGTAATTTGTAGTATATTCTACTCTCTCATGGTAATTTCAAGTCTCCGCCATTTTGTCTACGTGACACCACTTCTACGTGCGACTACAATAATTCCTTCAGTAGTAAGACTTCATAATTCCTGAGATATTCTCTTTCTACATCTTCATTTTCTCTTTTGAAATCTATCTAATCTATCATCAACAATAACCCTAGTACTCATATGTATTCCTTCAAACGTACATATAATTAAAGATATTATACTTAATTTCTAGTATACACTCTCGAGATAATTTCAAGTCTCCGCCATTTTGTCTACGTGAGACTACAATAATTCTCAAAATTGTAAGACTATAATTCCTTAGATTTTATCCTACGTCTCCATGTTATATATTGAAATCTACCTAACCCTCCCTCAAGGACAACCCTAATTACACCCACATGCACCCCCTCCCCCTCCCAAAAGTGTATATACTTCAAAATATTGATACCTAATTTCTAGTATACTCTTTCCCGACAATTTCCATTTCTCCCAAAATTTCAAATCAGGTATAAAGTTTTCAAAATTGAATTTTGATCGTCTTTTGCATGGAAACTGCATACTTACCCCGTGCACCGGTAATGCGCTAACAATCGAAGCTTTGGAAGGAATCTGCGCGGTATGCCGAGCAAGAAGATTATGGTTGAAGCTCTTTTTTACTCGGTTTTTTCTCAGCCAGTCTGGCAGATACAAAGTGCACGTAGTTATTCGGTCGAGCACACGCGTGCTCGCACGTAAGCACGACCCTCCATCGACTTATGCACTCGGCGGACGTGGCCGAATTTGCATACAGAGAGTGCAATGAATTTGCAACTTTGCGACTCTGACACCCAGCTTCTCTTCTCTGCCTTACAAATGTGTTGTAAATTGCCAGTGTTGCTTTTTCGAATCCACGGCAGCGACGTATTTTTGATATCGGTAGAGTATCGGTAGAACTGTCCATTATTTTATCGTTTCTGCCCTTCGTGTGTTGCAATACAGGATTTTAATAACTGAGTGTAAATTATATCGTGTAATTTACTGTGTATTTTATTATGTAATTGTGTCATCTTTATACTGTAATTTTGGTAAAAGTATTCTTTTTAGAAATGTTATGAAATATATGTAAAATTTGTTCGTTGAGTTGGACGTTTTTGTTCGTGTACATTACACATTGACATCAGCGAGGGTTTTATTAGGAAAGTGACACCGACATCTGACAATCTCCTGCAATTAAAAAGAGTGTCAAGTTTGTACAATTGATGAATGTAGTGAGTTGCAAACGAACCTGGAAATTTTTACGAAATTCGGTGGAGAACGAGATGTAAACGATTGCGAAAATAATTGGAAACGTCTTCGCCATAAAATAGAGCACTTCTCGTCTGTTGTCCGTGCAACATAACGCTTTGGGCTCTATGAAATTGATCGCCCTGGCGACTCGATATGGTGCTCGAATCAGGAAAAAAAGGATTGCTATGATCACTGTGGGAAAGATCTTTCTAAATCTGTTGTTATCTTTTCTTCAAATAATATAAATTTAATCCAATCAATAACATTTGTAATTCAATATTATTCTAATGTAACATTGTAGTGCCGTATGAAATATGTATCGTGAAATGGAAAAGTGTGTAAGGAAAATCTGAAGTCTGAATAAAAAATTTATACTTGAAATTATTTAAGTAATTTGAATGCTCGAAATATTTGATGTGTTTGGAAATTTGAATATATTGAATAGTTCGATTTCAATTTTTCAATTCTTCAATTTTTCAATTTTTCAATTCTTCAAATTTTTAATTCTTCAATTCTTCAATTCTTCAATTCTTCAATTCTTCAATTCTTCAATTTTTCAATTTTTCAATTTTTCAATTTTTCAATTTTTCAATTTCTCAATTCTTCAATTTCTCAATTCTTCAATTTCTCAATTCTTCAATTTTTCAATTTTTCAATTCTTCAATTTTTCAATTCTCTAATTTTTCAATTTTTCACTTCTTCAATTCTTCAGTTCTTTAATATTTCAACTTTCTAATTGTTCAGCTTGCAATTTTTCAATTTCTAAATCTTCAAGTCCCAAATTTCCAAGTCACATTTTCAAATTTTCCAATTATCATTATCAGTATTCTTAAATGGTCTTTCCCAATACTTAAATTATACAATTTCTATCTTTGCAACTATCAAAATATTCAAATCTCCAAATTTCAATATTATCTAAATTATACTACTCCAACTATTGAAAGTTCTGCAGTCCAAATGTCTCCCATAACATGTTCCTCGTGTTATACGAGGGTCTCACTTTTCCATCCACGATATCAAAACTACCCCCAAAACTTCACTCACCCAAGAAATAGAAGTATCTCAGCTCCTTCGATCGCCACGATCCTTCGATATACTTCAATATTATCAATTCATAAATGATCAAATAATCAAGAACGATAAAAATGGTGAAGGGCAAAACAATGAACATAAAGGTTTCCCAAACATACATATCGGCCATGTCTCCTTCAAAAAAATCGTATATATGTAATCCTAAAGCGATGGATATAGTGCACGCAACCCACACCAAAAAGATCGCTTTGATGGTAGTGTAGCGCCTCAGGAGTACATGTCCAAACGGTGTGTGTTGCTCGAAGATGTTAACATACTGCATGAACTTCAAGATCGCGATCGTAATCACCGATACGTCGAAGTTTACCAAGCATACGTAGTCCATATTTAGCATCATGTTTATGTCGAAGAACCAACGAAGTATTTCTTCGAGTGGTTCCATCAGGATGAGCAAGTTAGAGCAAGCCATGCTGACGATATACAGATTCGAGGACGTTCTCATGGACGATCTCGAGACGATCACTATAATAATCAAGAGATTCAGACTGCTTCCAAGTGACAGAAATATCAGATTCATGATTCGAGCGTGGGCTATGGGAATATTTGAAACGATGACGTTAATTTTCGTGGGACTGGTTGGCTTCGGACTGCTCGTGGAAATGGTCGGAAAAGGATGGTCCAAAGCGTCCATGTGCTCGAAGGCATAGTGCACGATGTGCGATTGCACTGTTGGTTCCATTTTTGATTTTCTATGGCGTTAAATTCGTGACACACACATATTTGACTTTTTCGAGCTTCAGTTTCACTTTGAAGGTGTCGTTCACTGTTTGTTAAAATTTTATTTGGAGATTTTTAAGGTTATGTCACTCGAAATTTGATTATTTGTGGACGATTTTAGCTCGACGTGTTGTATTCACAAACGGAAACGAATAACTGCAGATAGTGGACAACTGGAAGGCACTGTTGGAACTTTTTCTATCACACCCCATCCCATTTGGGGATTTAATGTTCTGATATGTGGATGTGACATTGACACGCACGCAATTTTTTCATTTCAGTAAGTGCTTGTACATTGATGTGCATAGTAGGCTTTTCCGGGGAAAATGACTGGGCTGGTTCTGTTGCTTATTTATATGGTTAGCTTTCAAATTGGAGTTTGGAATTTGACATTTTAGGGATTTTCGAATTTAGGGATTTTGGGATGAGGAAGATTGAGAATTTGGGGATTTACAAATTTATAAATGTGAGTTTTTGGGATTTGGAAGTTATGGAGATTTGGACATTTTGGGGATTTGGGGAGTTGGTAGTTTTGTAATTTGGATTTTGAGGATTTAGGGATTGGGGATTTAAGAATTTAGAAACTCGAGAAATTTGGCAATTTGAGATTTTGGGGTATTGAGAATTTGGGGATATGAAGATTTGGATATTTGAGGATTTGGGGATTTGGGAATTTGGGAATTGAAGGATTTGGAAATTTTGCAATTTGGATTTTGAGGATTTGGTACTTAAGGAATTTGGTAATATAAGGATTTGGAAACTTAGAAATTTGGTAATTTGAGGTTAGGGGGTATTGAGAATTTGGAGATTTGTGGATTTGGGGATGTGTGGATGTGGAGTTTCGTGGATTTAGAGATTTGGGGATTTGTGGATTTAGGGATTTGAGGATTTAAAATTTTAGGGGTTTAGAAATTTCAAATTTTGACAACTTGGTGAGTTTGAGGTTATGTGTATTTGGAAATTTTTAAATTTGGTATCTTACCAAACTGATGATTTAGTAATTTTGTATTTGTGGATTTGAAAATGTGAATAATAAATACGTACATATTTGAATCCTCGAATTTGAATATACAGAAAATTCACAACTTGAGGATCTGAAAATTTAGAATTTTAAAAAGTCCGGAGATTTGAAAATACATAAAAAGATTCCTACAATCTGCAATAACTCATATCTACATTAGAAGTAGCGCAAGAAAATGTCAGCGATTCGATTCTTTCAATCCAGCATATCCTTTGTTCAGCAAAGCAACCGAGTTTATCATTGCATAAAATCTGTTTAAAGGTTTCTAGGTGCATAATGGACGAAACAGTCGACAAGAAAGAAACGATTACTCGCAGCGTGGTTTCTTGAGCGTATAAATTTAACGATAAATCTATCAGGGCCAAACACTGACCGATATTGCACTCATGGCCATTTGCCAGCCTCTTCTCCTGCATCTCCCGTTGCATTATGCAGCTGAACGTGAGGCTGCATTACTCTGTCCCTTTCTTTCATGATTTATTCGTGCTACAACTATTTTCGTCATTGGTAGTCGGCTCTTTGCTCAGATCTCAGAACGAAATCGTCCGTCCGTGATGTCATGGTCAAGGGTTTCTTCGTTATTATGTTCCTTGTGGTGAAAGGGAACGGCTATCTCTCATCTGTTGTTTCATTAAAATAATGATGCTAACGTTGATCGGGGAGATAATGAGTTATTTGAATTTTAGCTTCATTTAATTTAGCTTGTAGGAAATTTTTAGATTACTAGTTTGATAGATTTTAGAGTTTTCTAGTTCTCATATTTTTAACTTGTGTAGCTCTGAATTTGTGAATTTGGAAATTTAGGAATTTACGAATGGCTGTTCTCTAATTTCTATAATTCTAAATCCACATTTTCCGAATTTTGAAATTTCCAAATTCTCAATCTTCCAAATCTTGAAATTTTCAAATTTCCAAGTCCCCAAATTTTCAAATCTCCAAATTCTCAATTTCCTAAATCTTAAAATTTCCAAATTCTCAATCTTACAAACCTTGAAACTTCCAAATCTTCAAGTTCCCAAATTTTTAAATTTCTAGATCCTCACACACTCTCAATCTCCCAATATCTAATTTCCCAAATTTCCACGTGTAAACCTCCAAATTCCCAACTTCCAAACCTTCAATCTCAAAATTTCCCATATCCCCAAATGTCTTCGTTCCATCCCATCATTTTCCATTTTCCTCGCAGATGCATCTAAAACGGTAATTCCCCAAACAATCCTCCATAAATGAATCGCACACACGCACCTATAAGATGAAAGATAAATTAAATAACCGTAAAGAATCCCACAAAGAATTTATATTCTTCATATTATCCGAAGGTTCAAACGTTACCCGTTACCCGTCAATTTTCGCACACTCTTCTCACCTTTCCGCTAGAAAAAAGAACCTACTCCATATTATTGCCGATAATCACAGAAGCAATCTTCTTTCTGAAAATTACAAAGTTCGCGTTTCTGTTCCGTGCGTTTCGACGATGCCTCTTGAGTTCGCACTTTCATCCTTGGGCCAGGTGTGTGGTTCAGTTTTGTGGGTTCACCTATGCTTTTTTTCTTCTGGTTCTCGTTCGTCGAGATCGGGTTAGTCGTGGAGGAGGGTGCAAGGGCCAAATAAGTGCAGTGGCAGGGCCAGGGTCAGGGCCACAACCGGTTTAATGGTTAGCCATCATTACAACGTAACTCATAGTGACCCTGAGGCTTTGGACAGCAGGGTAATCAAGCGATTGTATTATCATCCCCAACACCACATTCCTTAACGCTTCCCATTTACACTTGTTCAATAAATTAGTGTTTCAAATTATTTATCAGACAGCTAATATGGAGGCATTCGTACAGAAGCAATTTTCTTACAAAAAATTCGTGGGTTCCAAGTTGATGCTGAATATTTTTTGTAGGTCTCAGAATATATGATGATATTTTTTAGATCAAGTGATAAGTGATATTGTCTAGTAATATCATGGTTGTTTGGAAAGTCTAGAAACAAGACAAAGTAGAGAAAACATAGTCCTGGTGAAATTCATGCACGTTTGAAATATGCATATTAACATGGGTAGTATATTGATATTTATACAGTATATTAATGTTCGTATTGACATGTTCATATACACTTAATATATCAATGTTTATATATCAATGTTCACATATGAATATTCACATATGAATGTTTATATATCAATGTTCATATATCACACATATCAGACATACCACATATATCACTTAATATGTCACATGTGAAAATTCATATGATATGTTAATGTTCATATTCATGTGTTAATGTTCACATCGACGTGCATAATGACATGTGAGCAGCCGTATAATACATATATCAAAGTTCATATTAGTATGTTAATATTCGTATAATATATTAATGTTCATAATAAGATGTTCATACAATATATGATACATATTCAATTTGCACATGTATATACATGTAATACTTGGACATAAAATACAAACAAACATAACTTGTGCATATATATTATACACATATACACTGTACATATACATCATACGTAAATATTATACATGTGTGTTGCACATATACATGTACATGTAATAATTGAACATAATATATTGTATTATATTGTGCATATGCATACTGTACACATACATTGTACGTCCATATTATACATGTGTTGCAAATATGCATATACATGTAACAATTTGACATAATATATTGTATCATATTGTGCATATGTATACTGTACATATACATTGTACGTACATATTGCACATGTGTGTTGCACATATACATATACATATAATAATTTGACATAATATATTGTATTATATTGTGCATATATATGCTGTACGTATATATTGCACATTTATATCGCACATATATACATATATGTATTATACAAATTGGCAAAATTGATTTTATGCAAACGCGATAATGGATCGAAAAGATGAGGATATCGTTTGTCCTTGGAATGAAATTGTCGGCGAATTTCGAAGAAGGCGACACGCGTCGTACAAGACGGCATCTAAGTAGAAGTACGCGATACTGCAAAAGAAAGATTTATCGCGAGTGGACCGCGTTACCGCAACCTCGTGCTCCTGCGGCCATTTTACTCTTGCTTGGTCCTCTTGTCAAGGGGCCCCATGATATTTTACGCATGACCGGTTCGACGAGTTTTTCCCGAAGACCGCAATCGCGATGCGCGACCGGCCAACATTTGATACTTGGCAGCGCAGGTGCATCGTGCAATGAAAAAGAAAGAGAAAAAAAAAGAAGAAAAATCAAAAGTTCGCGAGTGCAACCCCTCGAAAACGCTGCTGCAATCTCGAGAGGGATCCGGCGAGAACACGCGATGCTTGTACGAAATTGGCACTTTTGCCCTCGTTTATTTCGACTAATTTCAGCAGAACCATATAATAATTTATGAGATAATGATTAGATTGTTTTTGTAGAAAATTTTATTTTTGGGGAAGATTTTGTGGGATGTATTTTACTTTTTGGAAGAGTTGATTTTATTATATGTTTGTGAATTGAGAAATTTTTATAGTTTTAAGTATCCAAGATGGTTGACTCTGTCAAGGAAATTGCGTGGATTTGTAAAAATGTCAAAATGGGACACGAATTTTTTTATCGGTGATAGTTAAATTTGAAAGTAAAATCATCTTCTAAAAAGTTTGCATTCCTCAGGTTTATTATGGATTAAACGTGATCGATTTAATGTTAATGGTTGAATATCAAGATATGACAGTTCAACAAATATCCTGTATTTTAAATGTTTTATTCTTGACAAAACATATTAATCATAAGAATGCTCGTAATATTTATAAAATATTAACATATTAACATATTTTCTACACGTTCTATGCTGTGAACAAATAAACATCATCAGTAGAATAATAATATTAGACTGGTTAAACATTAAAATTCCAGTGGAATTTTCTCGGTAATAGATAAGATTAAACAGAGGTATTTATTTAATCTCTGCTTTTAGCGGTATCACCGATACGAAATCGAAACGTGACAAATTCTCCCAAAAGTTTTTAACTTAAAAACCACTCGATGCGTTATCGGCACGTAAACTTCCAGTGGTGTGCCCATGTAAGTGGAAAATCCTTAAATCCCCGAGGGCGAAAAATGGTTCGGCCAAAGCTGGAATTACCACGTCGATCACTTGTCTTGAATGTGGTGTTCAGATCCCATTTGATATATTTAAGTTCTTCTTCGGTAATCTACATATATATTTTAATCAGTAAATTTCATATATTTCATATGTACATGAGTTCATATATTTTATATTGTTTCATTTCTTATACTGTTGTGTTAAAACAAAGGCAAAAATATTCGAGGTAAAATATTATAATAATCAGCAGCTGATAAGATACGAATTAATCATATATCAACTAAAATTCAATTTATACATTGAAGTACAGAAATAAGATTCATGTAGAATACTTTATAATTATCAAGATATAACGTTATATTAATAACTTGTATTGACCTATTTTGCTTTGATTACATCCCACATTTTTCTATCTCCATTACATTTTCCTATTTTATCAGATATCTAACATTTTTACTTTTAAATCGAGTACTACGATGATCTGTATTAAAGTAAACAGTAATTCACGTAATCAGTAACCACTGATCATCCGATTCCTCTTGGCCATAATTTTCAATCACTAGACCTGGCCAACTCCGAATTACAGATATTCTATCGCTCTCGCAATAATAAATCAATAAACCGATAGTACTAAATAGTAAGGTATCACACCAGTAAATCAGCCACCACTCGTACACCATGAACCTATGTTTATTACCGTAATAATTTTCCAGGACAATTTACCATTGATTGCATAGTATTACGAAAGTGTTGCACACTCACAGTAATCTTTACACCGTACAAAGAAGTTTGTGTCGCAAAGTAACCATGGTTAGGTTAGGTTATCATGGTGTGCGCATGTTTGACGTTTCGTCAAATCTCGTCTGAAAAGAAGTCACTGTTTCAATCTTGAAGTAGAAGGCTCTCGTCCAAGGAACGTTTATTCCGTTGGCGTCGAACGAGACAGTCGTTCAATTTTTTCCCGCTCGTCAACGAGCCTTTCAGTCGTTCATTTTTTCCCTCTTTTTGCGAACAACCATTGCCAACTTTCTTCTGCGTCTTCGCGTAATTGTTTACCCTCGCGTCAAGCGGCTGCGGTCGCGGATTGCGAACCAAGAAGTTCCATCCGATGCTGCGGCCGCGAAACTCTGCATTGCGGCTGAAACGCCATCGTGCTGACGCGTGTAAAATCCATCTGGATTGTACATTGTCCGACAATGAATATAACTTTTCGAATTAATATCGTCTTTTCTTCTTTTTGCACGAGAATAGCTTAACACTTGGATGACCGCATGTTTCTCGGGATCAACGATCCATTTAATTTCACCCTTGCTCTTTGTGTTTAACTCGGTAATTGTTTTATGGGATTTCTTGGGATTTGGACACGTGACAATATTGGGCATTTGGAAATTTACATTTTGGAAGTGGGGAATTTGGGAAATTTTAGGAATTGAGATGTTTGAAGTTGGAGATTTGGAAATTTGAAAATATAGAAATTTAATTTAGGTCGTTGGGGATCTAGGGATTCGGGGATTTAGGAATTTAGGGGTCTAGGGAATTAGGGATTTAGGAATTTAGGGGTCTAGGGAATGGGAACTTGGGAAATTAAGATATGGAGAATTGAGGGTTAATGGAATGGAGATTTAGGGAATTGGGGGTCGATGGAATTGGGGATTTAGAGAATAAGGGTCTATGGAATTGGATATTTAGGGAATTTGACATCTAGGGAATTGGGAAGTTAGGAAATAAGAAAATATAGAAATTTAGTAATTCAATTATTTGGGGATCTAGGGATTTTGGGATTTAGGAGTTGAGGGTCGATGGAATTGGGGATTTGGGGAATTAAGGGTCGATGGAATTGGAAATTTAGGGAATTTGGCATCTAGGGAATTTGGGATTTAGGAAATAAGGAAATATAGAAATTTATTAATTCAGGTATTTGGGGATCTAGGGATTTTGGGGTTTAGGAGTTGAGGATCGATGGAATTGGGGATTTAGGGAATTAAGGGTCGATGGAATTGGAGATTTAGGGAATTAGGGGGCTAGGGAATTCTGGATTTAGGAGATTAAGATATAGGGAATTGATGGCCGATAGAATGGGCGTTTAGGGAATTGAGGGTGCAAGGAACTAGCGACTAAAATAATTATAAATTTATTTAATTTGGATCTAGGGATTTAGATATGGAAAACTTAGAAATCCTGGTTTGGATATTTCCAAATTTTTAAATTCAGAAATTTGGAAATTTGTGAAATTGCAAGAACCTCTAAAGATTTGGGAAATTAGGAATATGTGAAATTACGATTTAGGGACTTAAAAGTTTAGGAATCCATGGAACTGGGGATATAGGAATTTGGGTATATAAGAATTTAAAATTCGTGTTTGATATTTAAAAATGTTTAAATACAGAAATTTAGGAATTTTAAAATACAGAAATTTGAGGAATTTAACTAATTTAAAGAATTTAGAATTGATTGAAAATAGAGTGTGATATTTCAAAATTTTAGAATACAGAAATTTGGAGTGATGTTAAAGTAACTAAACCTTGCTCCCAACTTGCATCTTGAAACACAAAGCAAAACACAAGCAGTTAAACAAACACCAACTAATCTACCTATTGTTGAAAACTGTACTCTCAACATACTTCAACCAGTTACACAAAGAGTGTTTGCGAGTAATCCACGACAACGTATCGGAATCTCCTTTGATATCGCCGAAACTGTTAATTTTCATAGGAAACATAGATAAATCTCTGTAGGTCGACGATCAAAGCTGTTGGTAATTGGCAGACCAACCGCACTCCGTTGTTTTCTTTTCCACGAGTTAGGCGTCGCGGCGCCTCCCACAGCTAACTCTTCGCGGCTACTCGTGCGTCGAAACGGAAATAACCTCGCGATACCAGCAGACCCCGAGTTTATGCCATAATACACGATCCTCTCCCCTCTTTCTCGTTTCCGTTTTTCGCTCGGGTCCCCTTTCGTTTCTTTCTTTCGGCCATTACGACGCCGAACGAATCCCGCGAGAAAATACGGTAATCATTGTTGCACTTATATCCCGTGGACTCTCTCCTGATATTTATCCTTTTTCTTCTTTTCCTGGTAGCTTGATTTTTTTCTGCAAACCGGGTACAATTACTTGGGACACGAGCGTTTATTCCACGCTTTTTGCCTTTTACTGTCATTATTTTAATTTTTATTTCTGTACCGAGAATTATTGTACATCGGTACTAATGATCATCCATTAGTATTAATTTTGAGACTACGAGTTTTAGTAACGAGACTTCAAAAGGTAATCAATATTTGATTAGTTCTTAAAAAGTTTATTTTTTCTATAATCTCGTTAAACACGTTCTAGTTTTTGCTGCATTTATTTGTAGCATTCATATTTGAAATTCTGTAAATGTACATGCATTAACATTCTTAGTATTTTTATATGTACTCACATTTTCATATGTAGGATAGTAGATTTAGATTGGCATAGTACAATATAGCACAATAATTAAATACCTGCAATAAGAAATAACTTGTCAAAATGTCACTGACGTGTACAGTATTTAGAATACATCAATGTTGCAAATGTAAGTCTATTTGTACCATAATTTTACCATGATACAATTATCTTTCGTTGCAGTTCTAAAATAAAAATCCGTAAAGTCGTCAGAGGCAACAATGTTCGTCGTCAGGGAGGAATAGTAAAGATTCATGGATGCAATCATGTTAGTGATGTGTTCACGTGTATCGCAAAAACTTACCCATTATACCGTTAGCGTAGTCGCAAGTCCCGTAGAAATCTCGAAGAAAACGGATAGCAAAGGAACCGAAAGAAAGTCTCGTGTGTAGATGGTGGTCGTCTATAAATACGCTGGTGTACATTGTCATTCAGAACAACGAAGGCTTGTTATGTCGACATGCATAACACGTAGGGGATACTCTTGGAAGGAAAATAACGTTGCGTGTAGAAAACGCTAAACTTTTCAGTTCTTGAAAGGCGCCATCGTATTCGACGAAGGAATTGAACGTTCCTAGAGAATATAAAGTACAAACGGTACTTTCAAAATATTGTAAATTACTGTGTATGTATAATTAATTAAGTTCGTTATTTACCAGACATTTATTGTTGTTATAAATTAGTTGAAATTCAAACCTTGAGATATCAAACTTTATATCTCCTTCATTTTTTAATTTTTACTTCAGCGAATTCAAAATATTGTGAAGTAAAAATTTTTTTAAATAAAACTGTGTTGTAACAATAAGATAATAGTAATATTCGTCAAAGAGTAACTTATAAGTATAAAATAATTAGTATATTTATTACTTTTTTCAATATTCAGTTTATATTTGTTTTGTGATATCTTATGATCCATAGTATTGGTATTTTTGTTGGTATTTTTATACAGTATGTACTATAATGTACCTCTCAATATCTCTATTATTAAGATAGTAATATTTAACAAGAAAGAATAATGAACTATTGTAAAACATTTGTTAGTCTTAAAGAAATTAAAGAACCAAGTTTTCCAAGTCCGGTATGGTCTAGTGGCTAGGATACCTGGCTCTCACCCAGGAGGCTCGGGTTCGATTCCCGGTACCGGAATAATTTCTTTTTCCATTTTTTTTTTTAATATTCAATTTTTAACTTAATTACATAAATACACAACATTGAAACGACTCAAAACCGAATTTTTATAATAAATTTTATACAATAAGATTTCAAAATTTATGAAGTAATTTGAAAATAAATTTGATAATGCCTTCAGAAATGTATCGATAATATTTCTTCAAGGAAACCTTAGAGTTAAACAAGACACTGGTTATTTGAGCATTAATTGAAACAAGAATCTTTCACGCGTATTCACGAGTATATGACGCGATATTTCTCACTGATAATGCAATCAGAAATTGAATCTGTTTATTACAATGGCTTCTTCGAGAACGAACAATTGTTCAGTGCGAGTTTCAGAACGTTATTTCTGTTCGTGATTGATTGACGGAAACGAGAAAGTTTTCTGTAAGAGATACAATTGTTGGATCTCAAGAATAATTCTGCAAAATGTATTATTTGTTAGTTAGTGAAGGCGTAATAATATCTTTGGGAAATTTGGGAAATTTTCACATTTGAACTTTTGCAAATTTAAGAAGTTTGAAAGTTTGTACTTTTCAAAATTTTTATACGTGAAAATTGTTTATATTTAGAAATTTGAATTTCTGAGAATTCGGACATGTCAGAATTATGGTAATTTGAAAATTAAAACTTTCAATCTGGACATCTGAGAATTTGATCATTTGAAAATTTAGACTTTTAAAAATTTCGACATCTGAGAATTTAGAAATGTTGAAGTTTAAGCTTGTAGAAGTTTAAACTTCTCAAAATTCGAAATTGAAAGAAATTATAAGTTTAGAATTAATTTTTCAAGAGTTCAGAAATTTGCGAATTCAGGAACTTGGGAAAAAAATTTGGAAAGCCTCGCAAAACACAAAAGTTCCAATTCATGCATTCGTGCCACCCCATCCGTCACCTAGTTACGACTGCGTGACAACTCATCGCCCCACATACGCGTACTTGATTACCGTAACGACGCGTGTATTTCGGGGTTAACAAAATAAAAAGGGCCTTCGCAAGTTGGCGTAACAAGAAGGAATTTACGTGTTCCAAAACGTAACACGTATCAAGTTGCCTACGTTAGTCGATGTCGCAGCGTCTCCTTGACGAGCGAAAAATTCCGCGGTTGCATTGTTACCGAACCCTAAAAGCGAACACGAAGACACCGAGGCCAACTTACCTCTCGAGCACGTACTCGCTCCAACCACTTCTTGGACCCTCGAAATTAACGCCAACCACTCAGCCGTACCATTTAGTGTGTCGAGCAATGCCAGTCCGACCGCTCTTTCATCCCCCTATACTCGCACCCTCTTCTTCGCCGATAAATATCATCTTTCCTCAGCATACTCCGCCTCTGTCCCTTTTTAATTTCCCCATCAGCCGCGTTTCTTATTCCCTTTCGTTCGATTCAGAGGGTGCAAACATTTCCTACCCTCGGAGGGTTCACATACGCCCTTAGATTTAATTTTAGATCATTTCATTAAATATTATTTTTTAATTTTTTAAATTAAAGTTATAACACAAGCTTTTCATATAGTCAGTGATTTAGAGATTCTCAAATTTTTGTACTCTTACATTTATACAACTTTCAAATTGTTTAACTTGGAAACTTAGAAATTGCCAAGTTTTTTAACTTTTAGAAATTGTCAAATTTTTGTACTCTTACATTTATACAACTTTTGAATTTTTACACTTGTAGAAGATTTAGAAATTGTCAAATTTTTTAACTTTTAGAAATTGTCAAATTTTTGTAGTGTTACATTTATACAACTTTTGAATTTTTACACTTGTAGAAGATTTAGAAATTGTCAAATTTTTTAACTTTTAGAAATTGTCAAATTTTTGTACCGTTGCATTTATAAAACTTTCAAATTCTTTAACTTGTAGGAAATTTAGAAATTGTCAAATTTTTTAACTTTCAGAAATTGTCAAATTTGTATCCTGTCACATAAAATTTCAAATTTTAAAACTTGTAGGTTATCAAATTTTCTAAAATAGAAATTTACAAAATTCAAGCTTATAAATGTAAAAATCTCTTACTATATTGCCAATTCAAAGAATTCTTCGTTTCTACAATATTTATAATCACCCACAACTATTATAAAATAAGGATTGTAATTTTAACTCGATGGAATCTTTCAAAGTTTATTTTCTTCCCAAAAATAACATTTAACAAAATTTTTGCTCCGCACGTGTAAAAGAAGTCTATTTTCGATAATCGAAGATGCTTCATCACCGTGCAACGCAGAATTCCGCGAGATATTTTTGTTCTGTTTTTACAGTAAAAAGAAGGTTGAACAGAGAAAATATTTGCAACGCTCCTAAACGAAAGAAAATATTGTCAATGATTTAATTCATGTTATTTTACATTTTACACGATATTTTACTATTATTATTTCTTGAAGAGTATGTTGTTACTGGAATGCAATTTGCAGTCGTAATATGTCATAAGTCACAGTTACATAGCAAAGTATGAATGAAGAAAGTAAATGTGCACAAGAGTAAATTATATACTGACATCGAGAGACAGATGTACTCATATCAAGAAACGGAACAGACTCATATGAGGAAACAGGGTAAATGCGCTCGCACGGAGAGACAGAATAAACTCATATGAAGAAATGGAGGAAATTATATACTCGTATCCAGAAACAGAGCAAACTATGTTCTCGCATTAAAAAGATAGAAGAAATTATCTACTCATTCGAAAAAACAGAGCAAACTATGTACTGACATAAAGAAAAAGAATAAATTAACTATTCATTCAAAAAAACAGAGCAAACTATATACATCAGGAAAAAGAATAAATTAACTATTCATTTAAAAAAACAGAGCAAACTATGTACCGACAAAAAAAAAGAAATAAATTGGAAAAGAGTAAATTATTTACTGATTTCACGAAACAGTAAAATATATATTGGAGAAACAAAATAAACTGCATACCCACATGTAAAAATAAAATAAATTACATAAACACATCAGCACTTGAGAGGAGCAGTAAACTCTGATAAAGAGTAAAATACGGATTCACACGAAGAGTGAAATACGTACAGGTTTTAGTCTAACGATTGAATCACGATCGTTTCGATTTCTTATTTCGATTGCATGTCTGAGGAAAGTATACGTTCAACATCCTGCATCCTGTTTCTTGCAAAGCAAATGAGCGGTAACGCATCCACATCTCTCTATTTCAAATTCATATAAGATAACGGTGTTAACACGCCGCCAAGCTAATATTGTTCGTTCGCGGACAAAAAGAGGACGGATAGAGAAGAGTGCGAAGCTAAGAAATTGCGCCAGAGTCAATACGTATATGTACATATGTGTTGTTTACCGTTACCGTGATTCCGTGTGACTTTGCGTCTGCCAAAAGTGGGATTCGGTTTTTTCACGATCCAGACTTTTGCTATTAACTTTTTTCGTGGAAATTTCCGTTTTTGTTCGTGACGAAACTTTTAAGAAAATTAGACTTCTAGCATAGTAATTAAAAATGTGGAAATGTTTGGTTGAATTAAGTTGCGCCACATAAGTAGAGTACCGTTAAGTGGAGCATCGTTATTTGGGGATCTAGATATTCGAGCTCTGGTAATTTAGATTTCTGGAGCAGTATAGAAATTTGCAAATGTAGGAATTTTGAAATGTGAGAATTTGGGAAAGTTATTTAGATATCTAGTTTACATTTCGAAATCCAATTGCAACGTTTCAAAATTTAACAACTTTGAAAGCGTCAAATGGAAAAATTAAGGAATTTGGAAATGTGGAAAGTAGAAAATCGAACAATGAAAAATTCACTATTTTTCTAAAAAGATATGAATTTTATTCAAATTCAAAATGTCACTCATTTTCCATAAATAATTATATCAAATATTACAAAACCATGATTGTCTTACTAAATGGAACAAATTATAATATGTGACTGTATAACATGTCATGTTAACCATATGAACGTTTTTTGGTAAAAATGACCCAATCAACATAATGCTACATTAATGCGACACTACATGTGACACTAACCACATGAACGTTTTCTAACAAAAATGACCCAATCAACATAATGCTATATTAATGTGACACTACATGTGACACTAACCACATGTACGTTTTCTAACAAAAATGACCCAATCAACATAATGCTATATTAATGTGACACTACATGTGACACTAACCACATGAACGTTTTCTAACAAAAATGACCCAATCAACATAATGCTACATTAATGTGACACTACATATGACACTAATCATATGAACGTTTTCTAACAAAAATGATCCAATCAACATAAAATTAATGTGACACTACATGTGACACTAACCACATGTACGTTTTCTAACAAAAATGACCCAATCAACATAATGCTACATTAATGTGATACTACATATGACACTAATCATATGAACGTTTTCTAACAAAAATGATCCAATCAACATAACATTAATGTGACACTACATGTGACACTAACCACATGAACATTTTCTAACAAAAATGACCCAATCAACATTAATGTGACACTACATGTGATATTAACCACATGAACGTTTCATAATAAAAATGACCCCATCAGTAATAAAAATGACCCCATCAATACTACATTAAAGACTACATAATTAATGTTTCACCATCAGAGTTAAAAAAGATTGAAATGTCACATATGTGACGCATATGTAGGCGTTTAACAAGCAATTTAACGAGATGTGATCTTTCTGAAATTATACATTTATTTACAAGTAATTAGTCACACATTCGCGCAATGTCGTTTTCCTTGAGAATCCCCGATCGAGGTCACATTTCACCTCGAGCAGAACATTGTGGATCGAAAGAAATGGCTGGTGAATATCGATTCGATGTTCATTGATTCGTTGAACAGGATTTCTCGGTATTGTTACGCTCACTTGATTCGTGTCGCGTTACGTACGCGAATGTTACTATACGCAGCGTACGATCACGTTCCACGTATGGTGGACAAAACGCGTATGAAACTCAATTCGTATCAACAGTGACACGGACATTGATAATTCTTTGCTTATTGCACTTAATTAGATATCATATACTGTCTTCTGTTATCTTCTTTTTTAAATCGGTTATCGTGCTGCGTTGACTCTTTGAGAAAAGAGTTTAGAGAAAGATTTAAAAAAAAATCGCAAGTTGCACAGAATTTTTGGTAACCTTTTAACTGAGGGTGTGGTTTATAAACCACGTGCTAAAATTGTAGCCAGAGGCGGATGGTATATAAACAAGCTAAGTTTTGGTAATATCAAATGGCGGCTGTGGTTTATACAGCTAAAAATAAAATAACAAAAGGAAAATCTTTTAAAATAGAATATCAATTTAGTAATGAGATTAGGTTAAAGTTAGATTGAGATTAAACTTATTTTCATTTTACAAAAATCACCAATAGTTAAAGGGTTAATGAAGAAAAAAGGGGAGAGATGCTCATTTTAATTAAATAACTTAAAAACATCTTTTCGAGGTGGGTTTATATTCATGTATAAAAAGTTGTGGAAATTAGGGACAGTTAACCCACCTAACCCTAAAGAGCTAAATGGTGTTTTAGTGGTGGACGTTATTAATTTTATTTTATTTACCATGCATTATATTGTCACGTGTCGTATTCACGTGTTGTGTCACTGCATATTCCAGTTTAGAAATTTAGAATTTGCAAACTTTGAGAGAAATTTGAGAAATGCGAGAAACATGAAATTAGAAAATTAAAAATTAGAAATGAGTAATTTGAGAAATGTGAAAAAATTGAGGGACTTGACATATTTAAGAATTTTGACAAATTTGAGAAACTTGGAAAACTTGAAAAACTTAAGAAACTTGAGAGACTAGAGAAATTTGAAAAACTTGCAAAACTTGAGAAAATTACAAATTTTGACAAGTGTACAAACTTTCATATTTGCAAACCTTCAAAATGTTGTATAGAAAACCCTCTTCGTATATTATCAATTTTACATTATCCATGTTTCACTGTTACGTTAATTACTATGTTAAGTCATCTCGCAATGCTTTTAACAAAGATTAGTGATTTTAACAGAGCATTTGTTATCTTGTTTCATGTAGATGACACTGACGTAGCTGATCGAGGATGGCTTCTATCATGGGGTTACAACAGCCAGTTGCATCCCAGGATACCGTGGATTACACCGGATATTTGCAGTCGACACAGTGCCATCAGTTACATGGAAATCAGGCTAATGGACAAATACAGCCTGCTCAGAAGTCGTCATCCAATGATCATAACACCAGTTTCACTAGTACCAAAGGATTACTCAATGGACCTGGTCAAAACAACTGCTTCCTCAACAGCGCTGTTCAGGTAGGACATTTTTATCATATATAAAATACAAATGTTAGCGATTTTTTATTTAAGTTAGGTCAAGTTAATTAAAGCTATTACCCTTCATTTTTTTCTAAAATATACTAAGGATAATTAAAATTTCTGAAATTTCGTGATCACAGAATTTGCTGAGGCATGCAACTTCCATTTTGAAAATAGTTTCGATTATTAATTATTTATTATTGATAGAATAATTGAAGGTAAAAATTGAATATCTAAGAGTCTATGATTTAAAGTATATACAATCAAGAAATTATTGGGAAATTGACATGGTATGCATAATAGTGGTAATCAGTATTAGACAGTTAATTAATTCAGTTCATTTGTGATACTGTATTCTCTGGCGAGTATTAAAATTTTTTTAAGACAGTTACTGAAAGAAGACGCAAAAAATATTAAACCATAGTTAAGTAAATTATATAGTATTACAAGTAGCAAATTTCTAAGTTAATACTATATTACTTTATTATCATATAACATGTTCCTTATTGCATCACTTATAAGTATAATGAAACAAATTCTAAATGTACGTTAAAATAAGTAGTGAAACTTTCATCCAAATTAAAAATATAGTTATAATTTGGTCCAGAAATTTTTGCATACAATTTCAAATTCCTCAACTGGTTAAACTGGGTCACATCGATTTGCAAAATCTAAAAAAGCTCCGTATTGATCAAACTCTTACCATCAGACATTCGTCACACACGTTTCAATATTTTTATAACAAAAACACTTTGACACAACAAAATGAGATTACCCACGAAGGGTTAAAGGTTCAAATTTGCTTCAAATTTGGGATTCGAGGTACACGATGAAGTCTCTCGGAACATAACTCCACTTGAAAAGCAGTAGCCGAACTGCGAAGCTAAATAGAACCTACAAATTTATTTTATTTACGAAAATTGAACGCGACCAAAAGCCAGCGAGCAAAAGCTGCTCTTTATTAATGGAAATAATTGTCGGTGAAAAGAAGCCTTCCCACGGACCGTTAGAATTTATTATGTCGATCAGAAGCGTTTTTCCCAGCTTTTGTGCAGCACGCTGTCCGATATGTAGCGGTAATTGTAACATCCGCAGGAAGCAATTACACTCGACTGGGCTCGATTAAAACAATCGATCAGAATCGCATGGAAAACGAGCAGAGGTAGCCGGTAGAGAGTCGATCGTACTTTTTTTTTGCTCGAGAGCGTTGCGTAACGTTAATCATACTAAACGATCGGTTTGGAAAGCATACCCTGTTTTCGGATAATTCGAGTAATGCGGGTTTGCGTTAACGCGTGCTCCATATCTGCCACGGTTTCATTATTTCGTTATTCCATAATTGTAATCGATGGTGAAACTGAAGGTTGATGTTATTTTTGAATGTTAATCGATGTTTACTTTAGGAGTGATATTTTTTAATTATAATCGGTGTTTATAATGACATTATTTTTTGATTGATGCTTGAAATGGAAATCATTCACACTGTTTTTTAATGTTGGGTAAAATTATTACTAGTTTTTAATCGAAATTAATATCTGAATTGGGGACAAATTATTTTTTAATTATAAATGAAATGGGGAATCATTGATACTATTTTTTATCATTATATAACACATAATGTAACATACAATATAATTATTATTGTAATTAATGTTTGAACTGAGAATGACATTATTTTTTAATTGCAATTACTGTTCAAACTGCTTTATGATGTAGCTTGAAATAATTGATACTATTGATACTATTGATCAATGTTCGAAATGCTACATGGAATAACAAAATGTAATTTGTAAATAAAAAGACTTTGACAAAGAATTTTGATAATTATCTCATGAATCTTATGTTAATTTTTAAATATTTTTAATAATAAAAATTACTATTTAGAAACTATTTTAGAAACTATTTTTAAAACAGTATATTTTGTATTTTAATAATTCATCAAACAAGAAAATATTTGTATACAAGATCAGTAGTGAAAAAACTAATTATCCATAATTTATTTATAATTTTGTTACTCTGCACCTAACATTGTGTACCTTAGCGCGCCTTTCAGTATGCAACCGGTTAGTCGAGCATGCATCTGGACGTCTTCGGAACAGCCTCCATAAACTGTCCTTTTATTGTACCTCCCACATTTTTTGAATTATATTAGTAAGAACAAGTAATTATATCAACACATTTTTACACCTTACAAATATAAAAAGTTTCTACATTTATTCAACAAAACGAACACCACAAATGAATTCCAAATCAGACGTTTAAATAAACATTATTTTTAACTAGATCAAAGAACATTGAAAGTGTACTTGTAAAGTCCATTCACTCGTAGAGTACATAAATTATCGAATTAAAGCTGTGTACACAGCTATTTTCGATCCTATAAGGTTTTACGTAATGTCTCGTTAATAAGAAACACGAAGAAAAGGAGTACTGCATAATCCTCGACAGCAGCGGACGGAAATAGCAAGCCTCTAAATCTTTTTAACGCGAATTCGTGATTTTTTCCTTTCGGGCAGTTTTATGACGATGCTTGTGACCCACGTCCGTAGTTTACGGCCACAAGTGGCCACCAAATCTTTTAAGGCCGCTATCTTCGAGAGCCTTCGAGGCAAACGTAAATATTCATGCCTGCTAAGTGACAGGACACGTGGAGAATCTTCTTAAGTCTCCGATCATCGTTTTCCTCTTCTTCTAAATCTCTCCTTCCTTTCGAAACTTCGTCCGGGTCTAATAAGCAGTTTCAAAATATACCTCGACATTTTCTACAGAACCAGATTCGAAGGTCTTTGTTCTTGGGTTAAGTCCACTCTCTTGATTGTTATCTATTTTAAGATAACATATAATCTTTGTGTGATTACTATCTTTGCGACACTTGGCGTGTAATTATATTATTCAAATCTGTTTATTCTTGTATGAACAATATTTTTAGAGTTAAATTAGATCTGTTCAAATGAGGTCTTTCTTAAATTAGTCTAATCTGATGAAGTTGACATTTTACCTACAGCGCAATTTTATTATTCAAACATATTTAATTTGAATTGAACTGCAAGCTAAATCTAACCTAACACGGCAATTTGACCATTCTTTATTTACTTTTGTTCAAACATAATCTAACCTAACGTAGTATAACTCAGACAATTTTTATAGATTTTGCAGATATACGATTTTTATTTAGACTCAGCATGTATCCAAGTCTAAGTGTATTTAGTTTGGATTAAACTGCAAGCTAAATCTAACCTAACTTGATATATAAGTTTATCGCTCCTTTGTTTCAACTTCAAACATGACCTACACATAACCTAACTTAACATGACACGATTCAGTCATTCAAATCTATTTTTCTACCAACTGAACCTTTGCACACCAACCTTGATAATTTCATTATACAAGCGTATTTATTGCAATCTAGAAATGATCTTGAAATCGAATGTAACTTCTTCCATTTTGTGTCGACGTCATACGCCATCTCGTGAGTTGACATCGGCACATCAGCAGCTCGTGCCAGCATTCGAAAGAAATAGTCAATCGATCAACTCGAACGAAGCTGTTAACAAGAAACAGATTAATTTTCAAGGCGTACGATCAGTGCCAGACAAATACGTTATGAAGAAAGAGCCGTTCTAATCTAATAAAACGATCGTGCCATTAGCTATCGACGACTGTTCGTACGTTACGAAGCTGGCGTACCAATATCACCACTTACGTGACACGAGCGTGATACAAGCGTATTTAAGCGTAAACCGTGCACGCAGCCAGGGTGTGGTAACTGCTTTGTCCCCGTGTCACGAATAAAAAGTGAACGTCACAGGAGAAGTTAGCGTGTCGTTGCAACTTGAAACAATCGCCCTATTCAGCCGTGGCGTTTCCCATTTCACGTGGACGTTGCACACGATTTTGTTCACTTCCCGTCGCGATTGGTTAATCTCTATATTTCAATGGTTAATTTCTATAATTTTCAAGGTTTTTGTTGTTGGATGTGAACATTTATTGCGATTGTGTGTTTTTCTGCAGCGGAGAGAGGAGACAGTTAAATTAGTAGACACCAGTGGAGACATTAGGGTGGGTCGGGAAAGTTGGTTTTGATAATAAGTTTGGGGTTTTGGGTTTGGGGCGTTTTGAGATTTTGGTGTTTTGGTATTTTTGAGGTTTTAGGATCTTTGATACTTGAAATTTTTGAATTTTGTAAGTTTTGACCTTTGATACTTTGCAGTGCTATGGAATTTTAGAAATTTGGGACTTCCTGAATTTGGAAATATGAAATTTAGGAAATTGAGAATTTGGAACGCTGGGATTTAGGAATTTTGAGAATTTGGAACCCTGGAATTTGGGAATTTCAGAAATTTGGCAATTTGGAATTTTGGAATTTAAAAATTTGGGAATTTGGAATTCTGGAATTTTAGAAATTTGGGACTTTCAGACTTTGGGACTGTGAAATTTCGGAATTTTGAGAATTTGGAACGCTGGAATTTGGGAATTTCAGAAATTTGGCAATTTGGAATTTTGGAATTTAAAAATTTGGGAATTTCGAATTCTGGAATTTTAGTAATTGGGGACTTTCCGACTTTGGGACTGTGAAATTTCGGAATTTTGAGAATTTGGAACGCTGGAATTTGGGAATTTCAGAAATTTGGCAATTTGGAATTTTTAAATTTTAGAATTTGGGCATTTCAGTAATTTGGCAATTTGGAATTTTTAAATTTTAGAATTTGGGAATTTCAGAAATTTGACAATTAGGAATTCTGGAATTTTAGAAATTTGGGACTTTTCGACTTTGAAACTATAAAATTTTGGAATTTTAGAAATTTAGAGCTTCCCGACTTCGGGACTGAAATTTTGGTGTTTTATAAATTTTGAACTCTCCGTTTTTAGAACTTTGAAATTCCAAAATTACTATGAACTTACTATGAAATTAAGACTTTGTAACTTTGCTATTTTTTAATTCTTTAACTTTGAAAAATTCAAACCTTGTAATTTTCAGAACTCGAAAATTTTGAATTTTGAACCTAAAAATCTTCATAAATTCATCGAAACTCTGAAATCTTGAAACATCCTAAATTCTGATCTAAATAGTTATTCTTTTTATAGACTTCAAGTAAATAAATATTAGATTATCTCCTTAATCTCCTTTTAAAATCAGTATTTACCAATTTCCAGCAAACGACCTGTTGTTCAAGGCTTTCTTACATTATTAGTGGCTTCCAATTTTATTCACCAGTGAACGGTGAAATTGAACAATCGCTGGCTGTATTTGTCGGGGCGGCGGCCGATAAATGGTAATTTTTATCGATGCGATTTAATCGGTTCATAAATTAGCAGCGCGCTTTAATGAATGCCAGGAACGTACTGGAAGGTTCGTTCGTCGAAAGTGTTTCATTAGTAGGATCGAACTAACTAACGTGTTAATGATGTCGGACTTGTTTTCGGCTTGCTATAATGACACCTCGAGGTCAACGGTCAAACGAATATTTTTTCTATCGATCCTAATCTATGTTTACCATTCTCGTTATTTTTCGTATATTATTTAACCGAATAATATTAAAAATGTTGCCTAAGGTGTAGTTAACCATTGACAATATTAAGTAAGGTCTGTTTAATTATTAAACATGTTAGTTCAGTTCTCTTTTAATTATTAAGCTTGTTGATTAAGACGTAATTAATTATTCAAAATTTTAGTTGAGGTCTATTTAATTGTTAAACATGTTAGTTCAGTTCTCTTTTAATTATTAAGCTTGTTGATTAAGAGGTAATTAATTATTCAAAATTTTAGTTGAGGTCTATTTAATTGTTAAACATGTTAGTTCAGTTCTCTTTTAATTATTAAGCTTGTTGATTAAGACGTAATTAATTATTCAAAATTTTAGTTGTCTACTTAATTATTAAATGTATAGTTAAGGTGTAATTAATTATTAAAAATGTTAGTTCAGGTTTAGTTAATTATTGAACATGTTAGTCAAGACATAATTAATTATTAAAAATGTTAGTTAAGGTTCTACGTAATTATTGAACATGTCAGTTACGATGTAATTAATTATTAAAAATGTTAGTTAAGGTCTACTTCGTTATTAAAAATGTTAGTTACCATATAATTAATAAGTACAACTTAGTTTGTAATAAAAACAATTTAATCATGAATTAGAGTTAATTGGTGATGACTGCTGAATTTAATTAAGAACTTAATTATTTGAAGTCTCAAATTACGATGATTTATTTTCAACAATAAATCAGCTATAACTCTCTGAAAACTTCTGTTTTACTAATAAAGCAAACCGAATAAAGAAACCGACCTAGTTTTTGGATAGTTACGAAATAACGGTTAATTGTTTTTTAACCGTTCTCCTCGTAGCTCCATTTTATTGCCTTTTTCGTTAATTACAGACACTCTCTGTTGGTTGATTGGTTCGTTCTCGGGAAAGGGTGTTGTTAACGAAGAATTCGAAAGGACACGAATTCATGCAAGTTAAAAGTCTAGAAATAATTGAAGTTGCTCCTGTTACGATAATTGCCAAAGTTCCAATCGATATTGAACCTTGAATCGATGATTCCTTTCGATATCGTTCCCCATAGAATTGCGTGCCGAAACTTCAAGTTTATTATTGTTGAAAGTTGTTAATTTAAATATTAATTTTAAATTGATAATTTGTGTTACATTCCTGGACAGATATGCTTATTAATGGTGTCACATATGCTCTTTCATGATTTAATGATCGATTGGCGTTGTCTGGATAGCTGGAAGTCAATGACACTTCAAACCAGAATCATTGGAGCAATGATGTTACTCATCAATCTCGATAATTAAAGAGATTTTATTGAAACAGGCAGTGTTTGTCGCGCTCGTTTCATACATGCGCTTTTACAACCCAGTTTAACCCGTTGATTCACTGGGGTTAATATGAATATGCTATTTTTAACATACCAGTTAATATCGTAAACAAATTGCAAATTATAGTAAATAGCACTTTATAATGTAAATTACAAGTTAAATTAAATAGCACTTTATAATATAAATTACAAATTGAATTAAATAGTGCATTACATTATAGGACAAAATTAGTACAAATAATTAATAAAGTAACAGGTTGATCCAATAAAAAATTGAGTTTGAATTTTTATGTGTAAGAAGCATTTTTATACTTCCAACTTTAATATCAAGATTAATACACATGCTTCGAATTTTAATATCAAACATAAAATTGATAGTGAATAGATAATATTTCGATAATTTCTAATTTTAAGATAGATATATAAATTCGATTATTATTCACGCGTTACATTACATGATACACGTATGTGACATATGTGTACATTTTGTTAAAACACACTGTATGTATGTAACTCATATATTGTCACATTTCTTCAAAATTTGGTATCACGGAGACTATCGTTTGATCAAACCTTTTCACACTGTTCAATTATCAATGATAATTTGCTACAATACCCTTATCCGCGACAATACAACAATCTAATGTATGAAAATTATACTATACTATATTATAGTATAACTTGCATGAATACTCGATCAAATGTAACTTAAAAAATGTCTAAAAATGTCACATCATAAAAATTTCTCCAAAATAAATACGTAATAAAATATGTAACAACAAAATGAAATACTTAGTCCATAAAAAAGTACAGTAAAATAATACTTTTTGTTATACTACTACTATGAAAGTATTTTGTTAACACTTTCTATTGCAATTTTACTGTCATCAAAGTTTACGCAATAATTGCTTATCCATAATGCAGTACATTTAAAATTGCAAGTTAGGATTATGTTGCGGTCGATAAATGTCAGGAAGCGGTTTCACGAAACAAAGAACGATCTAGCCGTCCATCTGGTGGCACGTGGTCGATCCGCACCTGACCCGATCTTCCTTCAGGATTTACCTGTGCGATTGGTGAAACATCGGTGGAGAATAGCACGTGTCTTGCTCTACGAAACATCTGCCTTGTTAGATGCAGATGCACGTGCCAGATCTTAGAGATTCGGAGATCCGATGGCATTTTCGGATGGGCCCTTGCCATATGTGAGCCATCCTTACACTATTGTTACGTAAAATAGATCAATTTCATATTTGTGATGGGTAAATTCAATTACTGCAGCTAAATTTATTCATGACAAATTATTTTTGCTTTTAACTTCTTCATAAATAATCGATCTGTTAGTATTGATATATTAATTGTTAGTTTGGAAATCAGAATCAGGGGGATGTTTAAATTCGATGTTGGAATTTTAGGACGAGACGTTTTCAAGGGACATGAATTAATTTATACAATTATTCTTCATCTCAACAGTTAATTTCGACAGAAGCATCTTAATAAGTTCTGTACTTTAAAATAAGAAATTCCGCCATTTTGAAGCGTTCCGTAAAGTGTCAAAATGGCTGAACAAATACATATAAAATGCGTACCAACTACTCCAATATACAATCTCTATAACAAAATCGAAAATTTAGATATTTAACAACAAAATAAAAATATTTGCAATATGATCTGTCTCATACATATATCTCCAGTACGTCTCCACTATAAGTATACCCAAAGCTCAATTTACTATTTCCAAAAATGCCCAACTATTCCCAAAGAATAATTGATAAAAATCTGGATTTGAAATGTGTAGTAGAAATGTTCTGGATTTGAAAGCTTCTGTCTGAAACGCGTACGTAGCTCGAATCCTGTTACTCGATTACAAAGATTGATCAAGCTGGCGACACATTGTCGCAAAAAGAAAAGAAAGGAAGATAAGTGGCTCGATACTCATGCGAATCGCGTGGGTGTACGAGCAGAACACACACGCACACGCACACATGGAAACGTACGCACGTGCAAATTCACGATCGAACGCACGCGTTTCTCAGTCTCGCATCGCAGAGTTTTCCCACACGTGGCTTCGCTCTTATTCTTCTGCTTCTAGTTTCGTTTTAACCTCTTCCGACCGTTCGCTTATTCCTCTTTCAGCTCTTCCGCCTCCTCTTCTTCTGCTCTATTCTTCCTTTTTCCTTCTTGCTGCCAGAGCGGACAACATCCTCCCCTTCCAATTTATTCTTCCACCTATCAAACCGATCCGAAAACATGCGATGATTTATGATGATTTGACCGTTTGCAACTTTAGAAAGTTATTTCGGAGCATACTTTAGAAGCAACTTTAGAAAATTATATCAAGCATCTATTGTATGTTTTGTTATGGTTCTTTGATGATTTAGTTTAGTTTTTATTCATAGATGGCGTTGGAATCAGATTTGTTAGAGTATTATGATATTAGGATATGATTAAAAATATTGGCAGTTTTTGAAATATTTGAAATTCAATGTTGACGATGTAGTTTAAAGTAAGTACTTATATTAATGTACAAATAAGTGTACACTTATTTTGAAATAAGTATGATGTTACATTCATAAACAACTTCATGCACAATAAATTTTTTGTTCTATGATTTTTGAAATAATTAAGATGGCAGTAGCTGATGGTTTACCATGTATGTATTCTGAATGTATGTATTCATATGTGTGAATTCTACATGTACGTATTTTTATGTGCATTTATATGTGAGTGCCCTATGTATGTATGTATTCATATGTGTCTATTTTAAACGTATATCTTCATATGTATGTATTGACATGTGTATATTCCAGATATGTCTTCATACGTGTACATTGACATGTGTATATTCTAAACGTATATCTCCATATGTTCATATTCACATATGTGTATTTCAAATGTATATCTTCATACGTACATATTCACATGTGTACATTCTAAATGTACATCTTTATGCGTATCCACATGTGTGTATTCTGCACCTATGTCTTCATATGTACCCTAATATATTCATTCATATACGTCTATTCTAAATGTACACATATTCTGCAAACACTGACGAATTAAATGATGACATTGAATGCTGATGACAATTTCAATGAATAAAAAAGTCTGCAACCACAAAGAGAGTTAAATTCATCAAACTAAAAAGTAGATAAAAAATTCTGCAATCTATAAACAACCGAGAAGGAACAGGGAATTACCCAGGCAAAATGAACGAGATCTAAATAAAATCGAAAGGTATAAATCAAAGAGGGATCGTCAGTGCATCGTCTGAAACAAACGGTTTGCCTTCTGTGCAAGGGCTTCCGGTTCCTTACTTGCATCAAGCAGACATCACCTGGCGATGAGTCAGAGAAGTAATTCCCTTCCCAGACACCTGCTGGCCTCAGCCCGAATCGTATAGCAGGTTCCATCCGCCATTAACGATGCATGTATTTTTTTCCTTGGGGTCGTCAGCGACTAACGTGTACAGAAACGTTGCTATAGTTTATTCGTCTATTGTCCCCGAAACGAGACCCGGATTCATGGGCCAGCGAGTTGCGACGTCAACGGGACCTTTGGGACCTCGACATTTACCGATTCATCCTCGTCAAAAGGTCTCATTTTCTTGATATGATACTCTGAAATGTTACTAGCTTCGTTTTCTGTGGTTTTTATTATTTAGTGGAGGTTTATGTGGAGGTTCATTTTGGGGTTGAGATAGGTGGAGTAAGTGGAGAGCGATAGTTTGATCATCTTGTGAGGATCTGAAGTTGTATTTCTGTTGTGTATTTGGTGTGTGCTAGTTTGACTTAGGTAGACTAGGGGTTTAGAAATATATAGGGGTTTAGTTGGGAAATCGGGGGTTGCAGAATTTGCAGATGGAGGAGTTTGCGAATTTGAGGGATTTGGGACTTGGAAAGTTTGGAAATTGAAGAATTTGGGAATTGAGGAGTGGGGGAATTGAGGAGTTTGGGAATTGAGGAATTTGGGAATTTGAGGGATTTGGGACTTGAGAAGTTTGGAAATTGAGGAGTTTGGAACCTGAGGGATTTTGGACTTGAGAAGTTTGGGAATTAAGGAGTTTAGGACCTGAGAAGTTTGGAAATTGAGGAGTTTGGGAATTAAGGAGTTTGGGACCTGAGAAGTTTGGAAATTGAGGAGTTTGGGAATTAAGTAGTTTGGGACCTGAGAAATTTGGAAATTGAGGAGTTTGGGAATTTGAGGGATTTGGGACTTGAGAAGTTTGGAAATTGAGAAGTTTGGGACCTGAGAAGTTTGGGAATTTGAGGGATTTGGGACTTGAGAAGTTTGGAAATTGAGGAGTTTGGGACCTGAGATGTTTGGAAATTGAAAAGTTTCGGAATTTAAGGGATTTGGGACTTGAGAAGTTTGGAAATTGAGGAGTTTAAAAATGTAGGGATTCGGAAATTGAGGAATTTGGGAATTAACCAATTTGAGAATTGAAGAACTTAGAAATAAACCAACTTGGGATTCTGTCAATCTGGAAATGGATAAATTTGATGCTTGACCAATTCATAGACTTAGAAAATTAACATTCACAATTTTTTCGCTATCAAATTTTGTAGGTCGTCAATTCACGCAACGATTGCCGCGTTAATTCGAATGTCTCCTTACGGAATCTGCCTTCCTATCTTTTTGCTCGAGCGAGTTTTCTTGCGCGGATCAGCCTGTGAAATCTAACGCTCTCGACGCTTCGACGACTCCTGGAACCTTTCCCGTGAGTCTTCGCACCCTGATCCCTCGTCTTAGTGGACCAGAACCGTCTCACTGATCTCAGGTTCTGGGAACAGGACTTGGTGATCTCGCATCTTGACGAGTATCGGATAGTTCACATGTCTAGACACTGTAAACGGGAGATATTAACACGTTTCACTTCGATGACGCACCGCGTGCGTCTGTCTTCACGTATGACATGTTCATGTCGCTCATCACTCCTTGACAATTTATGAGACATTCTTGAACTTGGTACGCTCTTTCGGGTCTCTGATGACCCATTACAGTTCTATTTTTTTTAGAAACTTTTGTTATTATTATAAAAATGTAGTGAAATTATATTTGGAATATAATCGTGTTTGAAATATAAGGAAATTTTTTTATGTATTTATATATTATTGATATGATCGTTTATGTTATTTTGATGTTGCTTTAGAAGACAGAGAAACTTATATATTATATTATTTTAATAAAATGTTAGTGAAACAAAAATGATTATATTAATGATAATTTCATGATGTCTTTTAAAGACAGCAAAAGTTTCTAAGGGTATAAAATCGTAATGGGTCCAAAAAGACCCGAAGATCTGTATCAGATTTGAGGATGTTTCATAAATCTTTAATTTCGAACACTTAAGATATAGTAAACATACTAATCGCACAATTTCTTAAATATGATAGGACGCATATGGTGCGTCATGAAACGTCGAATACATGACTATTATATTTGACGTATAAAAATAAAAAATGACTAGAAATACTACTATTTTAAACTTGTTTAAATCAAAGTGGAGACCGTAGCAAGATTTATTTCAGTTTACTTTATTTTTACTTCTTCGAAGAACTTCGAATAGTCTTTTACAACTCGCACGTTCTATTTCCGTAGTTCGATTGAAATCGTAGTGTGCGAGGTTTTATCGATATTCTATTTCTAGTAAATATTCAAGAATGCTCGATAATCCAGGTCACAGGAACGTGACTATGACGAATTGTTACATTTGTCAATAAAATCATACTCAGCTATTCAATTCTACCTCCATTTTAGAAAACAATGGAAACAAAAATATATGGAACGTTTCATTTTTATTTTACGTTGTCAGCATATTCTATTGTTGAAAAGCAGAAAATTGTTATATAAACTTTATTACAAAGTTATAACAAAAACATACAAATTATAAATGACTAATTTTTTTTTTTATTTTTTGTTGAGTGAAAAATATGAAAATTAGTATGAAATTCAGATGGTACTTTGATTTAAAGACATGAACTTTGTATTCACAAAAATGGACAACTATGTAACAAGAATTTTAGTAAATATGAAATATAAAAATATAATAAATATGATACCTCATTTAGCAAATAAGAATTCAGTCCTTTCTAATGTTGACATTTTAATAATAACAAATTTTATTTTTGCTACATTTGTATAACATTACTTCCTTATTTTTCATCATAAAATACGCTGACATCGTTCGACAAAATAAAAATGAAAAATTGCATACATTTTATAGTATACACAACAATGTGATAAATAATCGATTTTTCCGTGGTATAAAATTCGCATAAAGGGTAGAAGGAACAAAGCAGTTCGTAGTTCATACAAGATCTCATTATCGGGTGGCACACGAAGCAAAAGGGTGTAGCGGAACGAATCGAAAGGTTAACGTGCTCAAAACCCGTTTCGTTCGGCCTAGTTTCAAACGTATGTATGTATAATATGTATGTAACTAAAGTACACACGTTTCTTGTTTCCATTGTGCGACCGATCGTGTGTCGGTCTAACGAGAAATCACGGTGAAACGTGTCGAGGTCAGAGCGCACGTTTTCATCCGTATGTATCTGCTGCTACCGTAAATTGCTCGAGTTTTCATCGATATCTCGAATTGCTTCCGAATTCGTCCATTCGGGTAGGGGGAAATTTCGAGTTGGAAGATTTACGAGTTTGGAAATTTCGCCGGGGGGAAGTTTTGAAATTTAGAGGTTTAGGAATTTACGAATTGTAGAATTTGTAGAAATTGTAGAAATTGTAGAAATTATAGAAATTATAGAAATCGTAGCCATTTTTAAAATTATAGAAATTGTGGAAATTCTGGAAATTTTTAGAATTGTAGAAATTTTGGAAAATCTGGAAATTATGTGACACAGAAATTTCCCTAATTAGGGTTCCCTAATTTGGAACATCTAGAGATTTGGAAATTTAGGAACTGGGAGATTAGAAAATTTGGGAATTAAGGAACTTGGAAATTTGAAAATTTTTAATCTCTAAAACGTGAAAACTTGAACTCGAAAATTGGAAAACTAGAAAATTTATAAATTAAAAATCTGGTCCCTGATCCTGAAACTTCCATAATCTCGAATCACATCACAGAATGGAAATTATGGCAGTCAATATTCCATAAATTGTAATTCAATATCAGTATTTAACAACAATATTTAACAAGTTTTCTACACAAAACGATTGGCGCTACCAGTGACGTCATAGGGAGCGCATAATCTCACGGTTAGCTCGATTAGTAGAAGTCATTAGCGGTTTCTGGTTCCTTTGGAGAGACACGACCGCGTACTTATAATATAAAAGTATAATGTGTATATATGTACTTAATCCGAGTAATGTTTTACGAGTATTGCATCTCAGTCTGGCGAAACTGGATCATCCGGCTTCACTCAGGGTATTAAATCATTAATTACGTTTGAGAAACTTGGTTTTCAACTTTTTTCATCTTGTTATGTGTTCGAAGTGTTAACTGAGATAGACTTTTATAATATTCATTCGAATGGATGAAGATGTTGGGTCGGATTTATAACCGTGGGAAGTTTTAACGTTGAATTCTTGTTTTGGAAAAAGGTGCGATTCGACGGATATCTCGTTGATTAAAATCGAAGATTATATGGTTTTAATTTATTCAGTTCGCGGTTGATGGTGTTACTGATTTAGTTAAGGGATGAAAATCTCGGATATGTATTTCAGTTTGCTGTTGGTTTATGTACACTTGAATTTATAAGTTTGCAAGTTTACAAGTTTACAAATTTACAGATTTGTAGGTTCAAAAATTTACTAATTTATTAATTTACTGATTTATAATTTTACAATTTTTCAATTTTACTAATTTACTAATTTACTAATTCATAAATCTACAAATTTACTAATTTACAATTTTACAATTTACTAATTTACTAATTCACATATGTACATATGCACATATTCACATATCCACATATCCACATATTCACATATTCACATATTCACAAATTAACATATGCACATATTCACATATGCACATATTCACATATTCACATATGCACATATTCACATATCCACATATCCACATATCCACATATTCACAAATTCACATATGCACATATTCACATATGCACATATTCACAAATTCACAATACAAGTTTACAATCATTCAGATCTTCAAATTTATAAACTTTGCAATCTTGAAATTAAAATTTATGGAAGTTTAACAATTTTCAAATACTGAAATCTGAGGAGCAGTCTATATTTCTTCCTCCGACATCGATCAAAAAATATTACAAAAATTCATAACTCCGCTTATTATATACATACAAAAAAGCGACGCCAAAGAAACTAAATATCGATTATCTCAAAAGAAATATGTTCACAATCACCGCAATATATCTAGAACCATGTAATAACAACACTTTCAAATTAAAGTCATTCGAATTCCTTTCTCCATGATTACATCTTCTCTTCCTTCTTTTGCAGCAATTAATCTCCATTCACGTCGAACGATTTTTGCGTTCGAAGAATTGGCTCGCAGGGTGCCATCAGGTGTTCCATAACAGTAAATTATTCCCGCGGAATTTTCAATGGCGACCGGCTGCGCCGTGGGTGCGGTCGTAACATTCGCGAGCAGAGTAAAAGCGGGAAAAAATCGAATAGTATAACCGGTAGTTAGTTGCTGGCTTCTCTTGCGGTTCTTATTTCACGGTCGTTCGATGCATTCCTGTAGGATTCGAGAGCAATACTATGTTCCTCTCGATGCGTTTCGCTTCTTGTTTTTCTGCGAACGCACCATCAGAGCTGAGTTTTCTTCGACCGGAAATTTCTCGACGTGAGACCGCCAGTATCCGATTCGTTCGTGCAACTCGTTTGCTCTTAATGAAGTTCTTTATATGTAATATGTGCAGTCGGACTGGATTAGGGTAAACGGGTCTTGTGTGTGGCCTGTGTGAAACTTTTGACAGGAAATTCTAGAGAAGTCGACTGTAACATAACCTTGTTCACGTGGCTTTTACAAAATTATTTACTCTTTTAAAATTATGAGGGGTACTGAAAAAAAAACTTTGGTAAGAAATTTTGTGACAAAATTTTGGAGTGCAATTTTTATTACATGTCGGAGAATTTTTATTATACATTTATTTATTTATATATTTTTATTTAATATTTTCATTTATATATTTATTATAAATAGTTGTACCATTATATTTTACTATAATTCATGTGTTATTATGTATAAATGCATACATTAGTGTCTTATAGCAAATTTGCCATTATGTTTTTTTAAATAAATTTATGATACAGAATTTATTTGTTTCCTGTTACTTATTATTATCATTTCTACAAGGTGAACAACTATTTTCTTACAAAACTCGGAATGACCAATTTTTTATATGAATATAAAAGAGTCTGTGTTTTGCATATCATTATATGTCATTCGTCCAGCGATAAGAACGTTGATAAATGTTCAGTCAACTCGTGAGAAGATTTTTCATGAAGCGCATAATGGCTTACTTAGGGACATCATTAACTTTATCTTATTTTACCAAGGGTTCTGGAAAAATCCTATAACAATGGTGCTCTTTATTATCAAGGAAAATCCAGCCTCATAATGTGAATACGTTCACTTCCACTGTGGACAAAGACTTTAATTATTTATGCATAATTATAACGATGCATGTGATTTAACGATGCTTCATGAAATTGGCCAATTTAATTCATCACTGACATTTACTAGTTTCTTTAAATATGTGTTACACAATTTTGGAGTTTGCTTAAATATTTTCTTTTATTGAGAGAAGTTAGATAGTCAATGTATGCATATGTGTATGTGCACGTTTATATGTATGTTTATGTTTATGTTCATGTGTATGTTTATGTGTATGTTTATATGTATGTTTATATGGATGTTCATATGTATATTTATATGTATGCTGATATGTATGTTCATATGTATGTTTATATGTATGTTTATATGAATGTTCATATGTATATTTATATGTATGCTGATATGTATGTTTATATGTATGTTTACATGTATGTTCATATGTATGTTTATATGTATGTTTATATGGATGTTCATATGTATATTTATATGTATGCTGATATGTATGTTTATATGTATGTTTACATGTATGTTCATATGTATGTTTATATGTATGTTTATATGTATGTTTATATGTATGTTTATATGCATGTTCATATGGATGTTCATATGGATGTTCATATGGATATTCATATGTATGTTTATATGTATGTTTACATGTATGTTTATATGTATGTTTATATGTATGTTTATATGTATGTTCATATGTATGTTTATATGGATGTTCATACGTATGTTTATGTGTATGTTTATGAGTATTTGTGTATAGGAATTTTTCCCCACAGTTTTCCCCACTTTAAGACAAATCCAACGCTTTACCAGGACGAAGAAACGACCTTGAGCAAAAAAATCCTAACACTCACAGTGATCATAAAACTGTACAAAAGTAAGGAAGACCAAACCAGCAGCTAGTTCGTCTAGTTCTCCGTACAAGAGCGTGCAATTACAATTACTGAAAACATTCGTAGAAGATCGGCAATGAAAGATTTGCCCGATGAAAAAAGGAACATTCCCTGGCTTCCAGTCGGTGCAGAACGATTTTGCAAGGAATTACAAATGTCTCCAGAATGTTTTCAAGCCGGAGAACGAACATCGGTGTGCTAACGACAACGGTTCCGAATGTTCTTCTGGTTGTTAGCTCGTGCCAGCTATCTTTCGTTCGCAATTTCTGACCGAGAGATGCTGATTTTTTACGAGCCACTCGCGGAACATCTTGCTCGTAAACCGCGAAGGTAATGTTACCGGTGTCCAGCTATTTTCTTCTCTTCGTGGATCTTTTCGAAGGTCTTTCTTCGTCGTTTTTCTTCCACGTTTCCATTTCGGAGTCATTGTTACGGATCTGGTCTATGCTGCAGAGCATTGTGTGTATTGTTGCGAAAGAATAAAGGGATGTTGGAAATCTTGATTTTAATCCTGAGCTTTTACTGTTCTTTGGGTCTCCTTTGTGATTTTATACTGATTTTTAAATTATCAAGATTTGGAGTTATCAATATGGATATTTTCTTTTAATATTGTATTGAAGGCTTTTTTTTAGCAACTGTTAATATATGTATACTAAAAAAGAAGTAACGTAGAAGTTGAAAAATGTTTAAAACAAATGTTTATTGTAATTGTAATATTCTTATGATTTATTATGATCAATTTGTATATGTTATATTAGATAGCATATTATTTATATACATTTCGTAATCATATATAAATCTATTTATAATAAAAAATTGTTATTAAAAAGCAATAGATGTATGTATACGTATACATACATACATGTATATTATAAAAAATTCCCAGATCTCAAATCCCCATCGATTCTCCAATTAAACGTACCAAGAAATTAAACAGCGGGTAATTAAATGAATATGGGTTACAGTCAAAACTGATTCTTCCCTCCATAATCATCATCCGAATTACCCTTGCAGCACACAAACACAATTCCCCAATTATCACAATCCATTTAATTTGTTCTTCATACTTCCACATGCAATTATACTCGTGCAAACGTAGCGGAACGTACATTGAAACGAGCCAAAAAAATCAGAGATATACTTTGCTTTCTCACGCGGTAAAACTTCAACTATACCGAATAACTTCCTTCGGATCCGCGAACCTTCATACACCGATTCCAGAGCGAATTACGGTGAGAATAAGCGTTAATGGCGTTCAGAAGACGAGAAACGATTTCTCGAAATCGTTAAAAACTACCCTTAAGTGTGCTTTGCATACACTCGCGTGTCTTATTATCATTAGATAAAGAAAATAAAAGGTTGCCGGTGAACGGAAGGACGGAATCTCGCGCTTCGTTGTTGCGATCTATCGCGCAGGCGCACAATCGCACGAGACACACTCCCGTGGGAATCCCTAGGCGGTTGAATCAGCGCCTTCTGTAATCGTCGCTGCAATTTTCTCGGCTCCTCGTTTTTTTTTTCGTTACAAGTCGACGGCTTTTCACCGTCAGCGCCGGCAGCGACGCTTTGCGAGCTCATGCGCCACAATCGCGATCTTATCGTCGCTAACGAGCGCTAGATCGCTGTCCTGGCGCTAATGTACGGACGAACAAAATGCCTAATTGCGATAAATTTATGACTGAGGTATTACTGGCTTTTTGCTGTTTTTGGAGGTATCAGACTTTTTTGATAAGGAGTGTTATATCATTTTTGATTATGTAGGATTGATTATTGGTACGACTGCTGTAGGTATTAGGTTCGGTTAGTTCGGGACTGTTCTAGGTATTCAGAAGAATGCTTAAAGTGATAAAACACTTAATTAGATTTAATCTATGACAGAAAAATTGCAGTCTGTTTCCATGTTTTTGAAGATATTACGCATATTTTCAAGATGGAGTGTTAAATCGTGTTTAGCTATTCATGATTGATTGATTATTGGTACAATTACTATAGATATTCAGAGAAATGTACAGCGTAACAAAATATTCTATTAAGTTACATTTATAACAGAGAAATTGTAGTCTGTTTTAGTGTTTTTAGAGATATTGCAACTGTGGAGTGTTAAATTTCAGAGTTCGAATAAAATTTCAAATAATTCCAAGTTTCTAAATATTCTTAACAATAGCATTACCCAGTAACGTACTATAAATGCAGTTTGTATTATTCTATCTAGTTACCTAGTTAATTACCACTTAATCTAGTTACCAGTCAGTTACCATTTAATCTCTCAGCACAACTTCAATCTTGCATCAAAAAGAACTCCGTCGAAGAAAAAAATATGACATCAAATATGTATCAAGATTAAACATTTGAAAATATCCTTGCCTCCAAGTCCACGACCAGAATAAACCCAACATTTTCTCAAGATAAACAAATTAAGTATTAAATCTAACCACCCATCAGCATTTCAACATTTCTTACATTTTTTTCACATAAAAATATGAATTATTTGACTCGCTTAAGAATATCTTGAACTCGACCCAGAATGTTCATTTTTCTGCAGATTTAATATGAAACGCGTAATCTTACGATGTATGCGTTATACAGAAAAAGGCAGATTAAGTTATATGTTTTAATGAACACGATAACGTTCGAATAGTCAAAGATCGACCTAAAGGCGCCAGACTTCTTCGAGACGACGACTCCCACGTGAAGCAGACACCGTGTCCGCGGCAGGGCTTGTTATTCTTGGGCTCGATTAATTTATAATCACGTATTTCCACACGTGAAGGGCTGCTATGAGAAACAACATCGCACCGGTCGTCAAACTTTCCTACTAACTTTGTTGCGTTTTTTATAATCGCTGCTAATCACCTTTAATCACGTTCGAAGAAAAGCTGAAGAGAATCAAACTTTCGAACTAGATCTCGTTGAACTCGTGAGGATATATTTAGCAACAGTCTTATTTTATTGTCACATACAGATTTTTTAAAATAACAATCATACGATGACCCTCTGGGTTTTTAACTACTTTTAGGTGTAACAATATTTACCAAAAAATTGCTTTCTGACTCTTTGAGTATAGTCTAACTTATTAATTTTAGCTAACGAAGACATTAACTTTGAGAGGGTAGGGTATTTAAAAAATCGTAATATAAACTGATATTGATTCATGCAGAAATATTTGTTCACATTCGATTTCATTTAACTAGTATTTAAACTTAATAATATCTAAACGTTAAATACTATAACAGTTAAATAGTAAAATAGTAACTGTACACCCTCAAAAAGTTAGACTTAAGCTCCTCACACCTCTTGTAATCAATATCGCAAAATCTGAAGTAATCGACAAGCCATTAACACCGGTGTACACGTTATTATTACAATGGGTATAATAAAACTAGACAGGGTTATTGTTCTACAGATTATGCTAAATAAGTCGAAGAGAAAGAAGGGTGAACGTAGAGAAGGGATATTAAAAAGACACACGTGAACCAACAGGTCCCACGTGGTTCAACGAGCGTGACCACGTGGCGGCAATAGTATAGTAAAATGGCCGCGAGATAGAAACGATGTCGGCTGAATGGGAAGGCGAAGAAGGGTATAGGTTAAACCGGAAGCCGTCACCGGAACAACCGTCTACTTCGTAGGTTCACATGGTCGTCGTACAACGCGGAGGTCAAGATAATTTCACCGTGTCAGTGCAGGTGCTCGCATCAGATAAAAAAGAAAAACACTGTATAACATCGACCGTATACTTCCCTTTTCAATCCCCGTCTTTCACTCTTCGATTTTGACTCGATGACTCACAGTCGTCACTTGATAATTGTAACAAAATTTTATTCGAAACCATTTTCAATTAATAAAACTGTCGGTCCTTAAATTTGACTAAAATTGTATCCTTCGAAACTATCCAAATATCAAAACATTGTACAAATATCAAAAGTAAAAATTATGTACAAGTATGAAAAATATAAAAACTATGTATGATTGTAACAATATTAAATTTGTAAAAATTGCTCCTAAAATACCCTTGTTTTTTAATTTCTTTTATATGTGTACAACAGACATGTGTGATTTCTGAAGATCAGTAGAAATGTATCATGTCAAGATTCGTTGTGGATAACAAGGTTAATAAATTAGTTAATTAGTACCATTGTTCTTTGTCGTAGAATTTTGCTACATTTTCTTGCTGGTAACTAGAAGCATTAGGTAATAGAGAAGAAGACCTTGAACGTCGAAGAGAAGCTACACGAACAATTGGTCGTCATGCTTGAAGAACGAAAGTCTTTGTTTCCATCTTGACGTAGACAATAAAGGATTTCCGATCGTACCGGGCGAACTGTCGATTTTTAACGCCTGCGTTTTCCGGTGAACGAGTGCATCACCCCGTGAGAACACACCCTTTTGAAATCAAAGATTCTGCCGGGAGATTAATGGCCTGTGAAGTTTCGTACCTATCGAGTTACTTTTGAATTCATTTGGTTAGGTTTCGTTGAGCGTTGAGAAGGTAGATTTTGAAATTTAAGGATTTGGGGCTGTAGAGAATTGGAGATTTGGGGAATTAGGGATTTGGAGATTTGTGGTTTTGGGGTTTTGGGGATTTGGATTCTGGGAATTTGGGAATTTGTGAATTTGGGGATGGAGGGATTTGGAGATTTGTGAAATTAGGGATTTAGGAATTTGGGGATTTGGAAATTTAAGGGTATAGAGATTACGGGATGTAGGGTCTGTTGGAGATTTAAGGAACTGTAGAATTAGGGATTTAGGGATTTGGAGATTTGGGGATTTCGAGATTTCGAGATTTAGGAATTCAGTTATTTGAGAATTTGTGAATTTGTGAATTTGGAGATGAAGGAGTTTGGGGATTTGTGGAACTAGGGATTTAGGAATTTGGGAATTTGGAAATTCAAGAGTATAGAAATTTGGGGATTTAGGGAATTGTGGAATTACAGATTTGGAGATTTGACATTTTAGAATTTGGAATTTTGAGAATTTGGGAACTTAGAAGCTTAGGAATGTAGGAACTTGGAAAATTAAAAATTTGTGATTTTAGGGATTTGAAAATTTGGTATTTGAGAATTTGGATGCTTAAGAATTTGCAACTCGAGATTTCGGGAATTTCAAAGAATTGCAAATTTAAAAATCTGAATATTGACAAAGTAAAAATTTTGAAATTTCTAAAATCCACCAAGATCGTTTGGTGATCTTAAATTTACCTCAAGTACCTTTTCTTATATCGCCATTTTTCACAGATCCCTACCAAGCTCTATATTACAACTCTACCTCACAAAAAACACTATTACACTTGTTTCTCATTGAATCATTATATTTGAATGAATATTTATGCAATTATTGATGCAATTTCTGTTACATTAACGTCGTGTATGATCGACAGACGGAAAAACCATGTTTATTTCGCATAAATTGTGTCTAACAGTTGCATGAATTGAATAAACAGGTTAACTCTGGTAATATTAAAAGATTCTGAGGAAGCTGTGATTCAAACGCTCGATGTTGTTGCGACAGGTGTTGAATGTGTGGTTTTGCAACCGTTTCTCGTTCAATTCCATCCGATGTAAAGATTTCTCTCATTCATGTGCTTTTGAATGGCGAACTAGTCTTAATGACGGGGTATTTGAGATTTTTATGATGATTTGAATCACTCGTCTTTCGTACTCAAAATGATTTAACGGTGTTAAGTAAAGTAACCTAACCTAAACCATTTTTAATTTACTATTTATTATTTATTATTTGCAAATTAAACGGCGAAGATGTACATTTTCATTTGATTTTAAATTATTAAGAATTTTAATTTTGCAGAAATAAATATTCTTCTCTTTTAATGTAATTAATTATTTTAATTAAATCGTATTTAATCATATTTAATCACATTGTATAAAAGGACATTGCAGTTAGTTCCAACTACATTGTAATTACTTTAAATTAATTATTTAATTCAATTGAATTCGTAACGGTCTTCATTGCATTCAACGTTTCAGTAATTAAAACTTCAGTCATGTCTGACTATGCACATCCGTTTTCACTGCAGTGATCAACACGTGCAGAAAATATACATTTAGTGAACGTTCTGTGGATACATTGAATAATTAAAATTACTTTTTGCAGAAGAATAACAAACAGATTGAAAGGTAAACAATTGCTGCGTTGTATGCGGTTGCAGCGAATGCACTTGCGCCTGAAGTACTGCAAAGTGCATGCACGTGCGAATTGCAATTTCAGGCGCCTTTCTCTACACAGCAACTACAGTTTCAACTTCCATTAATTATAATTCAAGTTTATGAACAAATGATAACAATAAAATTCGTATTGAAAGGTTTCATTTTTTTATTGAAGGAATGGAAATTAGAATTAATTTTAATTTTTTTGTTGGAAGAATAATAATTAAAATCAATTCTACTTTTTTATTGAAAGAATAAGAATTAGAATTAATTTCAATTTTTTATTGGCAAAATAGGAATTAACGTTTATTTCATTTTTCCATTGAAAAAATAGCAATTAAAATTGATTTCAATTCTTTGTCGAGAGTTCAAAATCAAAAATTCAATTGTTAAAATTTTAATTTCATCATCAAAATTCTAATTGTAATACAAAATCGGACTTAAATTCACACATTCATTCAACAATACATAATTAAAATATTCATATATTAACGAAAGTATGTATTATAAAATATTAATAAACAAAGGTACAAATAGTCGTACAACAGAACATCACACAAAATGTGAACAAAACACGAAGTTATTTAGTGCATGAATTTAATAATAATCCAAGGTTCCCCATTTTTATCAATTATCGATTCATACGCAATTACTGTTTCCTCTCGTTATTGTTCAGCTAGGAAAGTTAGATTTTTCCCGATCGAAAAACAGTATGGCAGAGATTCATCAGCAAGGATATTCTCTATTGTGGTCGTCAGGGTACGACACGTGATCCGTGCACGATAGAATAATGAACAGAGAATGCCGATGGTGATTTACGCCCACGCATAGTACGAGTCCACACCCCGTACGTGTAAACAATGCCAAATGATCATAAATCATAGCGATGTACGGGCCGATTGTATTTTTCAGTGGCTGCTTTAATATTCCTTTGTTTTTGTACCTACACGTCGTTCGTACGTGATGCACATTCATTTTGCAATGGAAGTACTGACAAATCATATGGGACGTGTTAATTGTTTATCACATACTGGAAGAAAACTTCTAAAAATTAATTTAGCAAATATTTTATCATATTTTTTATTGCAAAATGTACATTGTGGAGTGTGCTTGGAAGAAATCTTTTAGTTTTATAACTTTTATTTTTCTCCATTTAAATTTTTCAAGTTTTACATTTCTTCATTTGTAAATTTAAACATCTCTGTATTTCTTCATTTGAATTTCTAAATTTGTAAATATCTAAACTTGAGAACTCATGATACCAAAAACTTACATTTATAAATTTAAACATTTCTGTATCTTCAAATTTCTAAGTTTGAAAACTTAGAGCTCCTAAATTTACGAACTTGTGATTTTCTTAACTTGAGTACTGATGTCATCACACCCACCAGTTAAATATTAAAAATACATCTTTTCTCTTTGAAAAGTCTTACTTTATCAACCACCTTGAACTTCCTTCAAGGAATTTAAAGAAAAACGAATGACTGGTTCATTGAGAAACTCAACGATGAAATTTCAAGAAACACAAGATTCAGTTTCGAAGTCAACAATCCTCAAAACAACTCTCCGTTTACCAATTTGCGACAACTTTCTTGCCGAAAGTTTACCAAAGTAGGTTTCCCCGCAATAAGGAGAGAGTAGATTTACGATGAATCAGAGCCGAGAGTTAATAGGTTCACGCTCGAAACCGATACATGTTTCGAAAGCAATCAGGAGTGTGCCGAGCACGAGGGATATGTAGGTGCCAGCTGTGAGTAGTACTACGATCACGTAAACCGTGATCCAAGATGGCATCGGTGGGTCAATATCCTGTAGAATGGCGTCGGTGATCCTGCGGCAGCCTCGGGGAAACTCCACGTGAAGGCGCCACCGAAAGTCTTTTTAATGGAAACTGGTTTGAACGTCGACCATGGACCGCACGCTTGCGTTTCGCTTGACCTCGGCTTCAGCGTCTTCGGAAGAACAAAGAGCCACGTCTGCTACTGGTTTCTCCCCCTATTTCCTCGCTATTTCTTCAACGTATTTCACGTTTCAAATGTTTTGCGATAGGTCGTTGCTTCTCTATACTTTCGTTGCCGAAGAGACGCGCTCGCATCCCAACTTTCGCGTCAGCTGATTTCACGATCTGCTGTTTGGGAACATATGGTACTTGATAATGTGGAGAAATATATCTGTACCATGATTTTACAGTTCATTTTACAGTTTAAATCTTTCTGTTTATTTCGTATTTTTCTATGAACGAGACATTTTTTGTGAAAATGGGTTGCAAATAAGGGACTGGATATTTGTTTAGTAATTATGTGTTTGACTGATGTGTCTAAATTTTATATTTAAAAATTGACATATGTAAAGTATAATGAATTTAGAAAATAGAGATATTTCTATATTGTTACATTAAATATGTTTAATTGCTGAATAGCGTGTGCAAATTTCAAGATTAATATAGACTTCCAAGACTAATTTCAACAACATTCACTCCTATCGATCATTTGAACTATTACATTTAAATTGAAATTGATTCTGTAAAATTATCCTGCATAAAATACATAAATATACACGTACTTCAACATACACGTATTGTCAAAACATCTTTATTTTTTAAAAAACGATTGAGATCTCAACAAATTTTTCTTGCGAGAAAAGAACACCTTTAAGAGTCACTGTAATACCTACAAGTACATTTACTATCACTTTTATGATCCGATGTAGCAATCAAGAGTTTTTTAGTAGATTCTAAGTGTCACCAGTCACTTTACCGTTGAGAATGTTCCAAGAAATTTTTCGAAAGAGAATCCGCGCGTCGAAGTATCCAAGATGGCGTCCCTTCCCGCCATAATTCGCGGCATTGAAATTACCGTGGTACCTTTCGAGAAATCGCTGCAACACTGGACCAATGGAAACGTTTCCCGCGTTGACTCTTCGCCCTTGAACGATGTATTTTTCTGTTGTTTTTTTGCAAAAAAAGCTGCAGTGCATGCCACTCAAGTCACCGAGTCTCTTGTTTTGCTCGTAAACGTTTCTTGCAAGATACTTTAAGGAATTGCGCGGCTTCGCGTAGGCGTGAGATCATTTTCTTTGCTCGATTATTTGCTTTGCACAATACCGAGGAATCTTTGGTAATTAACTGTTATCGGTGGGCAGTTGAAAGTTAACGTGGGACTTTTGGAATTTGGAAGTTTTGAACTTTGGAGGGTTTGGACTTTGGAACTTTGGGCTTTGGAAGTTTGGGACATTAGAATTTTCATATATTGGGATTTTGGGACATTACAATTTTGGAATATTCGGATTTTGGGATATTGAAATGTCAGAGTATGAGATTTTGAGTCATTGGTATATTGAGACATTATTTTGATATATTGGGATTTTGAGACATTGAAATTTTAGAATATGGGGTTTTAAGACATTGAAACAGTGGGATATTGGTATTTTGAAATGTTGAAATCTTGGGACATTAAAATTTTGGAATATGGCATTTTGGAACACTACAATTTTGGAATATTGTTTGGAACGTTGAAATATTAGAATATGGCATTTTGTGACATTGGAATTTTAGAATATGGCATTTTGTGACATTGGAATTTTGGAATATAGGAATTGTGAGACACTGAAATGTCAGAGTATGGGATTGTGAATCATTAGAATATTGTGACATTGGTATTTTGAAATATTGGGACCTTGAGACATTAAAATTTTAGAATAAGGGATTTGGGACATTACAATTGCAGAATATAGGAGTTTGAGGGGTGGAATATTGGAATTTTGCAAGTTTGGGACTTCGGATTTTGAACTATGGAATACTAGAATTAAATTTGTGTACCTTGAAACTTTAAAAAGAATGCGATTGAATTACAGAAAATTACCATATTTGAAAGTAGTCTAATCTCCGTGGATTTAGAACCAAATATACTTGACGAACACTTCCTTGTCCTACGCCAAAATGACCAGGACAATTTCTTGTTCAAAACGTTCCATTACCAGACCAAAACACAGTCACATAGCTACGCGTATCAACCTAAACATGCTAAAAAGCTGACATGTACAATAACACATACGTGTTACTAATTGCGTGAAACCTCTATTAATTCCACTGGAAAGCAATAAACCCCGTATTAAACTCAGAAGATTCTTTTTTTACAGAATCCGATTTCCCAGTTGATCCGATCATCAACATTTGTAATCATAAACATGGAAGCACGCGGTACGATTCGGCTTGTATACAACACACTTTTACTCCAGTTTGTATAGTAAAACCGGTTTGCTCTCTCGTAACAGGCCACGCTAGCCTCCTTTAGCGTTGGTACACCGTTCCCCTTCAGCGTGGTCAGCGTGCTCCTTGAAGAACCGGTTCCCGTTCGATCCTCGTCGAACCTTCTCCATGTTTCTCCTCTCTCTGTTTCTCTTCCTCTTCTTCCTATTTTTCTCGGGTTCCACGGCCTCCTGCAGGCTACGAAAACAACCGCGACAACGGGTTCTCTGGATCCGGCCTGCAACACTGTCCGCTGCTACCAAACGCATGACAGCTACATTAACCCCTTTTTCCGCCATCATTCTCCCGTTGTCCCCGTTTTCCATGGCGTTACGTGGCGTAATCGTCATCCTGGAGTACCATCGCAATAGATGACCATGATGCGGCAATTGGATGACCCATTGGGTGTCTTCTGTTTGAATGCCTGGTGGGGGCAGCTGGACTTCGGGAGGGGATGTGATTTTTTTGGAGGGGGTTTCTTGATGATATAACGCTATAATTTACCGCTATGGCCACCGGTAAACGAGGTGGGCTCAATTTGTTTTGCAAAAATTCACCAACCTCTATTTGTGAGATTATTCATGTTTATTCAGTAACCTCCTTTTTGAAGATTGGATAAATTGGGATGAGTAAGTTGGTATAGTTAATAGGATGAGTAAGTTATTAACCCTATGTCGTATGGAGTCACACTTATGACTTGTCTGTGAAGTACTATGCAAATATTTTTATGAAGTATTTTTTGTCTCTGAACCTTTTCACAAACAGCACCTTTTGCATGATATAATATATCCAGTACATGTAAGTTCATGAAGTTCAACAAGGATGATACAGCACATATGACAATATGTACATGACAATAAATTTTAAGTTTCATTGTAAATGTATGGCTAAATGCTATTTATACAAGACATCCCAGTCAGCGCTGATTATGTGTAACATTTCAATTTCCTTTATTTGTACAAGTGTTTTGAGTGACATCACTACTTAGTGAGTCATGTATTGTTGTTTTACAAATTTATCTTCAGACATACAGTTCCATCATAATTGAAGGGTGGAAATAAAAGACACTGGATAGCAAAAATAAAAGTATTGCTTTGCACTTATAAAAAGAGACTATACTCCAGTGTCAGAAATGCGTAAAAATATTACCACAATTTTTGCAATAAACAAATGTTACAAAAGATTTTGTCTATAAATTGAGAAAATTTTGATAAATAACATTTTGTCTACAAGTAGCATTTTGACAAAATCTCCCCAATTCTCTAACAACGATATTTCTACCCCCTCCTCAATTTGTGTCACATTTGCCCGAAAGATCAAGCCGTATAGCACCCCGTTCGTCGTTTCAAAGCGAACCAAATGGAACCAAACAACCTAGAAGCTTCGAACACGTTCTTCCTCCTTCTCCAAAGCGAATCACCGAGCATCTCGCCACATCTTTCCCTTTCTTATCCCTCCGTGGAGCTGCTAGCTCGGTTCACCGAGGTGCTGCTCGCACGTGCGCCACTGGTTCAGGCAAAACGACGAAAAACGAGATGCAGCCGAAGAAGAGGAGGCTAAACGCGCCGAGAAACTGGTTTCCCTCTGCACGCGATCGAGCTGAAGCTGAGTACTCGCGGTGGATCAGACTCGAAGAAGCTGAAATATCGTGGCTTTTGCCTCACCTATTGGATCGGTAGACGCTATTGGAACGTAGACGAATCGATTTTTCAAATTTTCCTATTCATTGAGTCGATGAGGAAACGTTTATCTATGATGAATTTTCACAGATGCATGAAGTATGAGCATTTGGCGGGGTGGTCAAATTTTTGAAAGGGTAGATGTTTGTATATGTAAATAGGCTGCTTCAAAACGAATTGAATATTGTATGTTTGTTATGGTATGTTAAAATTGGTATTTGGGGTGTTTGTAATAGGGCTGGTTTTATGGTTGTTAAATGTTTTGTTGATTTATATGATATTAGGGATGTGGAATATAGGGGTATGAGGGTGGATGCAGGAATTCAGAGATTTGGAGGTGCATATGAGATTTGTAGATGCATATGGAGATTTGGGTGTATAGAGATAAGGACATGTGGAGATTTGAGTCTACAGAGAAAAAGACATGTGGTGATTTGGGTGTATAGAGAAAATGACATGTGAAGGTTTGGGTGTATAGAGATTTGGAAATGTAGAGATTTCGGGATATATGGATTTGGAAATATAAAAATTTCAGGATGTATGAATTTTGAAATACAGGGATGTGGGGTTATAAGTATCTGGGGATGTAGAGACTTCAAATATAGGAATTTAGGAAAATACAACACTTGGAGATATAGCAATCTGACAATATAGGGATTAAAGAATATGAGAAAGTGGAAACATAGAAATTCGGAACTGTAGAAATTTGGATATGTATAGAAATTTCAAAGTGTAAATTTGGAGATATGTAGAAATTTGGAAATATAGGAATTTGAGGTTATGTAGAGATTTGGAAATATGGGAATTTAAAAATATAGTAATCCGGACATCATTGTATGTTGAGATACAGCAATTTAGAGATGTGAGAATCTCTAAGTTTACATATCTAGCAATATATGTGAACCTGATGATTTTCTTGTGCTCCGCCATTTTATTATTCCCACTTCAAAATTCAATAGTAATATCTGATCACATCATTCTGAAACATTCTATACTCACATATTCTTCATATCTTCCTCTCTAAAAATATATTACAATACAATTTTGGTGAATTTCGATTCACACCATGTACACATGTACAGCACACTACAGAATCTTATAGTGAACTACAAGCGATATAACTAAATATAAAACTTATTATAAAACTTGCAATGAATGTACAAGTATAAAAATTTTTTAAACGATTCTCTACATTAACCCGAATCGTATTTGCGATTCACGAGAAGGAAAAGGGGGTTAGATATTTTTACTCTGGTTCTCGTTGCGAATAAATAAATGGCGAAATAATTGATGATCCCTTTTCGTGGGTAGAAAAAGTATCGCAATATGTATCGCAGAGAGGTTTGTTCTATTTATAGCGAATCTTATCCCCTGGAAAGATGATCATTTATCTCCTCGTAGCGTTTCTGAGTCGTGTTTCGAGGTTCTTTTGCTTCTTCTGTTCTGCTGACGGTGAACGGCGCACGTGCGGAGGTAAATAGAGATTCAGCGAGAACGTAGCTAAAAGATGCGATTAGAAAATGGTCGTTCGTGTCTCTGGTGAAAGGATACTGATCTCGCGGAGATTGTGCAATCCTAGTCTCTAATGATATGAATTAACGTGAAACGATGTGACAACGAATTTAACGAAGAATCTTCCAATCACCTTTTTCGTACTTCTGTCTGCGTATCGCTTTTAATTAGGTACTTAAATTCACAAGTGAATTTGCAATATTACTTGACATATTGACTACTATGAGGAAATCGTTAGTGGTCCATACTGTAAAATAGTTTAAGACAAAATTTTAATTGGCATTAGTATTTTTAGATTTTTAGATTTTCAGAATTTTAGATTTTTAGATTTTTAGATTTTTAGATTTCCAGATTTCTAAATTTTTTAATTATGAAGTTTCTAAATTTGCAAATTTGGAAATTAAAGTTTTTATAGCTCCAAGTTTCTAAATGGACAAATTACCAATTTTCTACATTTTCAATTTCTAAATTTCTAAATTTCCAATTCCCAACTTCTGAATTGCTAAATCTACAATTACACAGTTTCAAAATATCCAGATTTCAAATTGAAAATTTTTAAGTCTGCACTTATCCAGTTCCTAAGTAACCCATTTCTAAATTTCCAGCTACTCATTTTCAATTTTCTAAATTTCCAATCACCCAACTTCCAAATTCCCAAATACCAAAATTTGATAAAAAAATATAATTATCCCCAATACGATGTCATCACAGGAAGACATAAAACCCCACGTGTCTCAAAAGTAAACTAATAATTCCTCCACACACGCCATTAACAAGTCACTCTGCCGCAACCACCATTTTTCCAGAATTTATGCTCGATTATACAAGAACGCATTACTCACGTAACCATTTTGTGTCATCGAACGAAACGCACATTCGTTCAACTACCTTCGTCATTAAAGTTAATGAACTGTTTCTAATGCACCTCATTCTGCATGTTTTTCTCGATACACGTTTTCCACGGTTATTTCATGAAGCGTTTTGCATCGCAGTAGTCGATAAATCTGGACCGAATGGTTCACCGTAATCGGTTCGACGTCTGTATTTTTTTTTCTCGATACGATCGTTACGATTTAACAGACGTTGACCGTTCGCGAATTCGTCTATTAAATCTTCGTAAGCAGCGATTCAGGTGCAGGTGCACGCAGATGTAACGATTGCACTTTCCTTTACCCGTTAGCTGCACTTATATCGATGCACGGACGCTTCTTCCTGCTCGTAATTGCACGAGAGCACGTGCCGAGTTCGAAATGTCACTGCCCTCCAATTCGTCGCCATTTATTTCATTTTTTTACTAGAATACTTTGATAAATTCATTCTTCTATTATACATGGTACATGTGCTGTATGAAAAATAAATTCATTGGTAAATTAGAAGTGTGATACATAGTCATAAAATATTTTAATTTATCAGTCGTTTAAGATAAATAATTAAAGTTTCTTTAACCCGTTGCATTTGGTGAAAATACTATACAAAATAATATTATATAAAATAACAATATTATATGAAATAGTGATATTTAATATTAACACCAATGTAACATAACACTATTACAAAATATTAAATAAAAAAATTCTTCGGTCAAGTAGATATATTGTTGACTCTAATGTGCAAGTGTACAGTTTCATTTGTGGCAATATAACAAGAGTCTGTTCTATTTCTGCATTTAAGAGTCATACTAAAATCAACTTTCTTCTTTAGTTTTTTTTTATCGATTAATCTTGACTGTTTTTTTTCAATTTTGATTTTTAATCTTTTTTGTTTGAATTTAATTTTCAATCTTCTTTTTTTCAATTTTCATCTTTCATCCCCCTTGTAATATAGTCTTTGAACTTCATTTTTTAATTTTAATCTTTAATCTCCTTTTTTTAATTTTGAACCTTAATCCTCCTTTAGTCTTTGATCTTCTTTTCTTAATTTTAATCTTTAATCTTCTTTTTCTAATTTTGATGCTTAATCCTTCATGTTTTAATTTAGTCTTGAATCTTCTTCGTAATTTTAATGTTTAATCTTTTTTCAATTTTAATAATTCATTTAATGAAAATGGACTCGAGCTACTTCCACTGCTACAGATTTATTAATAATATATATTAAAATGTGCGGAATACGAACATGTTAATTCTTGATAAGACAATTTGGGGAGCAATTCAGTATCCCTTTCTGCCTGGCGTGAATCGTGATTCCTCTTTAGGTTAACAAGGTTGACGACGTTAACGGTGCACATATTCAGACTGCTATCTTCCGGCGTGAAGCGTACTTGCATTCATTTGCCTAACAATAATCCGGAAACGTGCAAGTCAAACACACCGCCTAATCTCGAATCAGTGTGCCCCGTTGCGAAGGTTTCCAGTCCTAGCCCCAGAATTCTGGTGGAAACTTTGTGTGAATCTTGCGATTAGACTTGCAAGAAACGTACTAACGCTCTTCAACAACGGTTCAAATAACAATGGATGGATAATGAACCGTGCTTTCGTTTAAATTTACTGAGGAAAGTTGAGAGCACTTGTGCTACAATCCTAGTTAAAGGAAATTGGTGATTATTTGAGGTTAAATGCACGTTTGAGGTTAATCGAGCGAAAATTAGAATAGAATTAAAATACATTAATAATCTATTAATAATATATTGAAAGTACATGGTGAAATAAAATATGTATCATGTGGTTTTAAATAATTTTCATTTTTATAAATTTTGGGAGAGGAAATTTAACTTGAAATTCGAAGCAAGATCTCATCTTTAAGAAAATCATCTGTGTTATTATATGAAATGATCAATGTACAAGCCAGAAATTTTTAAACAAGCTAATTTCATTCGTGACTAACAATTGTATCACAATTTCAGTTTGTTCCAATTTCAATAAAATTACAATTAACAATTCTGAACTACCAGAAGCAGTTACTTTATTGTCAAAATCATAGAGTACCAATAATACACCAAAAACTGTGTATCTCTAATACATCAAGAACTACATATCAATAATACATCAAGAAACTTCACAAATCATCCCTAACCCTTAAAACTAAATACCAATGCATAAATTTCCAAACACCAGCGAATAAAAATTATTATGTAAAACCTCCACATCCAGTGAATTACCCAGCGTGGAATGATTAAAACTTTCATCTAAGCAAAAAGAAAATGGCCCGAATCTATCTGCGATCAGGGATCGTGTTTACAGAAACACGTAGTCGTGCCAGCTGACTCCATTGAATTAATTATCATACGTTAACATCGGTGGCAAGTTAACAGGTGTGTTCTAGCACACACTCGCCAGACGGTTCGGCTTCAATTATCGCGATAGAGTAGTTTGTCTTCGTAAAGTGTCAATGGGATTTGCGAATCCGAGAGTGGAGGTCAGGCCCAATCGGTGCGCAGGTGTTCGTCGGGTCATCCGCGAATAAATGTCAACGCAGAAGAGCAAAAGGGGCACGCATTCCCGGTGCCCGGATCATGGTGAAAGGAGAGGGTTTCTTCACGTGCAGCCTATGCTTGCACCATGTTTTTGCTCATCTTCTGCGAATTCACGATCACGTACGTGGATCTTGTTACACGTTGAACGCCAAGAATTTAGCAAATTTTACTTTGTCTCGCGTTGGCTGCTGACGTGCAACACTTATTAAAATTCCATAACGGTCAAAGGAGATGTAGGGATCTTGCGATCTGGGGATCTTGTGATCTGTAGATCCAGGGATGTAGGAAGACAGAATTATAGGGATATAGGATTTTGAAATTATGAGGGTTTCGGAACAGATGAGGATTTGAAGATGGAGTGATTTCAGAATATAGGTATTTTGGGATATAGGGGTTTGGAAGTGTAAGTATTTGGGGATATGAGAATTTGGGAATATAGGGAGTTGGGAGTTTAGGGACTTGGGGATATAGGAATTTGGAAATATAGAAAATTGGAGATATAGGAATCTGGGGATATACGAATTTACGAATATAGAGAGTTGGGAGTTTAGGAACTTGGGGGTATAGAAATTTGGAACAATAGGGATTTGAAAGTGTAGGAATATGGGAATGTGGGAATCTGGGATATACAAATTTGGGAATCTAGGAATCTAGGAATCTACAAATAAATAAATTTAAAAATATACGTCTCTTTAACCCTCTTAATATCCCTCCTAATAACGTTACATCCACACTCCATCAAGGAAGTATCTCTTCATATATTTTTTCTATCTAACATCACATAAAAAAATGATGTTCTCAAGCGCTTCTCGATTCTCAAGTTTCATCTCCGTTGGATACCTCGAATTAACTGAACCTTGCCTCTTGCATAGATATCATTTCAAATGCACCTATACATATATGTATTCTTCACACGGTAGACAAAATGGTGGATCACTACGTGGATACGCATAAGAGATCAGCACCTGAACGTTAGGATCCGTGTATTCATCTCGAAGCCCTTACTTATCTCGATATCTTAGCAGGTAGCTTTTACGACCCCTAGCCTGCTTCGAAAAACCCTTACCTGTTTCTTTTGTACCTGACGAACCAACCTGCGATCCCCCTTTTCCAGCGCATTAACGCCGCTCTGTGTAACGAGGACCATAACACCTGTGGCCTCAAAGCTTTCGACGCACAGGTCACGAGGAAATTGGTAATCTGGGATTAAAAAATTCCGATGACGTCACTGGAAAAATTAATCTTTGTATATTTATATTTGTTATTGTGAGCGAGGTTAAAAACTACGTTGAAATACATATTGGGTGACTTGGTAAAATGTACACATATGAATAGTAATATACGTGTATACATACGTGGATAATATCAAAACATATGTACATATTAACATTAATGTACCTGCATGGATGATAATTGATGTTACTGCATCTGTGTGTATACATTGACATTGATATGTAATCATTGATATGTAATCAAATTGATGTGTATGCATACGTCGATATTATTACTCACACATGTAAACATTGATGTTATTGCATATGTGTGTATAACATTGACATGACTATTCATGTATCATGTGTGTATGTATTCATATTATTATTCACCTGTATATACATTGATATTGACATGTATGCATACGTTGATATTACTCACACATGTATACATTGGTACAGTTTCATGTATACACACACCTTCATGTACATACCTTAAAGTATATGTATACATTCATCAAACATAAAAATGTTTCACATCATAAACATAAAAATGTTTTTGACATCAAGTTGACCATTTTGAGTCAAGTTTGTCACACATGTAATTTGTCACATGTAATTTATTGCAGTCTCATGTTATAACATATGAGTTCAACTTTTTATTGAAAAATATCTATGAATTTTAATAAAATACGAATAAATATGCATCATAATGGAAGTTTACGGAGGTTTAACATAGTGACACCGATTACATGCGTCATTTCAACGAAAGTGAAACGAGAACGTGGCAGGAGGGATGAAACGTCAATCGAAGGACACGAATTTACCACCTGCATCGTGTCGAAGGGTGTTGCATGGCGACAGATGCGCAAGTGAAACCTTCCAAGGGGTGTGCATATCGAAAGCCAGTTGAATTACTGTCTGGAACGTGCGTGCCACACATTTAACAATAATATCCAGAAAAAAATGAGCGGCTGTTATGTGTAAAACAGATACCAAATGGCGAGGACCATCGGTGATATAGTGTCTGGTTTCTTCACTGGCATTTTTCGTGACATGCTTCAAAATTTGGGGATTTGGATCTGATTTTGACTCTTCTTGCAAGACTCTTATTTTATGTTAATATTGAACCTTCATGACAACAAATTTTATATAAATTTAATGGATTTTATATAAATATTTTGTTGACAAATACTTTTCTCTTGACAAATTGAAGTTTTTGTAAATTTGTAGAATTTGTAAAATTTGTAGATTTGAAAATTTCAGAATAAAAAAATATAAAAATTTCCAAAATTGTACAGGTGTTCGTAAAGTTAGTCAATTTGAAAATTCCTCGATTAAAAAATAAACAAATTTCCAAAATTGTACAGGTGTCCGTAAAATTGTAAGTTCGCAAATGTCAAAAAATTCGAAAAATAAATTTGAAAATATTGCTAAATAAGTAGTGCGACATTGCCCAATACAGTTACAGCAACGGACACAGTAATTTGGCACGTGCAAGTGTTACTGACAGATTCAGGACACAAATCATGTCAGTTGACACATCACGGAGCAGCCTCATCAAATTTCGATGCCATTTGCATCAGCGCACCTATCAACGTGTCATATATCGACGTTGTTCTCGATAGAGAGTACTGTTATACCTTCGAAGCATTGTTCTGCATCGAGAACTAATGAATAAATGATCGGTGTTAGGTGTTGTTCGCGATGCGATACAACCTTTAATACGTGTTTCAAGTCGAGCTGATTCGAACTTGAATAATAAACGATCGATGAAAGTAACTGGGAGTTGATTTATTCTTAGCTACTTGTTTGATCAGATTGTTTTATGAGTGAATAAATTAAACAATAACGAAGCAGAATAAAGAAAGTGTTTAGTCGTTCGTTCGTGGTGGTCTGACATATGGTGATCGATTTTTAATGCAGAAAATTGTGAATAATAGATAACCACAAGCGGAGGAGCTGTTTTTATGAGTCATACCTTAAATAATAGGTTTGGACACTTGGGGTATGGAACATCCCCTTTTTAGGGGTGAGCTGGTTTTCGTTATTCTTGTAATTCATATCTGACAGAAAATTTTATTCGTTTGAAAGCATACAGTGCTTTGAATTAATAGTTAATAATTATTACTTACCAGGGGTGTAATTAGATACATGTACTACAGTGGTGCACAATTAAATTTTGTACTAACTGCAATTTTTTTTATATTTAATTTTGAAAAGCCTGGGTAATATACTATTTAGCTAAATAGCTAGTACTATTTAACAATAGCTAAATATAAAAATATAGTTAATATAAAATGTAATTTAATCTACCAAAATTTTAAATGCAGATACATAATATCCAGATATATACCCTTCCTGAATATCACTTTTCCAGAGGAATAATTATACTAGTTTCCTATTTAGAAAGAAATCTAATCTAAATAGCAAAAGTAGGGTAAAGTTGCTAAAAAAAATATCAGAAGAAACGGTAAAAGAATGTGTAAAAAATTATAAAAGAACGTGTTCCATTACAAAGAGAAATGTGGAGCAATAAATCGAAGCTACTGAAAGAATCGTAAAAATAGTATCTATTTCGCGGAAATCACGTAACAATTAAACAAACACCGGGAACGTGTTTCACGTTAACGTTCAGACATTATTTATAAAGAATCCAGAGGAGTGTCGATATGTAGGATAAAGATCATGTACAGCCGGGGCTCAATGACTTTCTCATCCAGACATTACGCGTATCGGTTCATCATTCGCTGCTTTAAATTATTCGAGCATCTCGAACAATGGCCGTCCCTGTTGCATTTCCCGCCCACGTTGTTTTTCCCTGGAAAAGATTAGCTTTTCGATGCGACTTCCCATTTGCATTGTACTCCTTGGCAGACAATGATTTCAGAAAATGTGTTCGACGCACACCCAGCAGATATTGTAATACAGCGGCCATTCGAATCTCGAGGCAACCTTTCATCTTCAGTTCTTGAAATGATGGTAAAATTTATTTTTGATGTGCTATATTCTCACAATTTTTTAGATACCTATATTCTAAAATTCCTATATTCAAATTTCTATATTCTAAAATTCCTATATTTCCAAATCTCTATCTCCCAAAATCCTTATATCCCCAGATAATATTCCCAAATTTGTATGTCTTCAAATCTCTAAATTTGTAAAGACCTATAACCCCAAATTCCTATATTCCCAAATTTCTATATCCCAAAATCCTTAAGTTCCTAGATCCCTAAACCCCCAAATTTCTATATTTTCAAATCTCTCAATTCCCTGATACCTTTGTCTCCAAATTTCTACATTTCCAAATCCCTATATCTCCAGATGCTTATATCCCCAAATTCCTATGTTCCCAAATTCCACATCCCCAACTCCTTATATCCTAAAATCCCTATATCCCCAAATTGTTGCATAGCTAAACTCCTATACCCCTAAATCCCAATATTCCCAAATTCCTACGTCTTGAAAACCCTATGTCCCGAAATCCCTATATCTCCAAATCCCTATGTTCCAAATTCGTACATCCCCAAATCCCTATACCCTCAAATCCGTATAATTAAGAATCCCATGTTCAAATCTCTACATCTCCAAATGACCCACCATTTTTCTCTCCATCCACAAAACTTGTCATTCACCCATAGAATTCCCTAAATTATCCTTGTACCCATTTCACGTTTTCCCGCCGGTTTCCGCCTGGATGTTCACGGACGGAAAGATGAAAAGCAGAACCATGCGTCTGAGTGGCGAAGAAAAAAAGAAAGGTCCGGCGAATACTTAAGACAATTGTCTTGTAGACATCGGTACGGTTGCTGAAGAGCGCGTAGGAGGTCTGCGAAGTATCCGAGTAAAGAGAGGAGAGGCTAGCACTGGCGGTGAGACTAGGCAGCCTCTTTGTTATCGCGGTTCGTTTTGCTCTTTCGGAAAGAAAGTCCTTCATTGTTGTTGGTCCCGGCAAGTGGCGTCTGGAAATCCTCAAACGGTGCCAGACCTATGGAAAACTGGCGTTCTACGTGCTTAGGAATATCGTCTCCTAATTGAAGAGGTTGTGGCGCGGTTGAGACGCTCGATTTTCCTGACAGAACTGTGCTTGCTACAGTTTGATGCGTTCCAAACTTGTTTTTTCTTTCTTTTTTCACGTGTGTGAACGTATGTTAGATATTATTTTCATTGATAGACATATATTACATATTATTTATGTTGTTAGACGTAGACATATGTTAGATATTATTTATGTTGATATACATGTACATACATTAATAGATACATGTTAGATGTGTACATTCATATGTGTAGACATACGCTAAATATTAATTATGTTGATATACATAACATATTATTTATATTGTTAGACATAGACATATATTACATATTATTTACACTGATACATGCAGATATATGCTAGATATTATTTGTGTTGATATACAGAGACATATATTACATACCATGTATGTTGTTAGACATAGATACATGTTAGATATTTACAATGACATGTGTAGAAACATGCTACATATTATTTATGACATACAAAGACATGTATTACATATTATTTATGTTGTTAGACATTTACATATATTGAATATTATTTATATCGATGTGCATAGACATTATTTCTGATAAACATTTGAAACAGCAAATCTATATGAGGATAAAAATAACATCAAAAAGAAAGTTAAATATCGTTGTCAGTATAAATCACATTTACAAATGAAATTCCGCTACTTCTTTCTTCGTTGTCCATTTCTCCCGCGTTGCTAAACCTTGAGCAGCTATGCCGGCGAACAAAATGGCGTAGAAAGGATCCAGAATCCTATCACGGCGCCATGCAAATGTGCAAAGACCGGTTGCGAGGGAGTCAACTAAATCAAGTTCGTTTTGTATTCTCTATTTAGAAAACGCCTGATTGGTTCCCGGTGAAGTCATTCTCTACCCACCTAACGACTTGCAATTAAAAAGTTTGACACATAATATCGATCATCGAGCGCAGAAAATTACTTCTATCTGCTCGTGATTAATTTTCTTAAATACACAGAATTTTTCTGTTATCAATTTTTCTTAGCGATCATTTTATTAACATGCATATTATTTTTATTGCCCAGTATAAACTTAGGTATCTATATTTTTTATATTTAATTTATGTTATGTTGTAGGTGCATATTTTTCTTAAGCAAGCAGATAATACAATTAATAATATAAAGGTAGCTTTAAAAGAATTTATCACTTTTCAACTAAAAAGCTTAAAGCTGCTGTCTGCCAGCAGCAAAATACCTTCGAGTTAAGGATTGAATTTTTGTTTCGAATATTTAACATGAGTGACATAATCTTAAGTTTTTAAAGGAATCTATCAATAATTTTATAGAACATTTTAGTTGCACAATTGTAATTTTGATAAACATTTGCAGTGTTGTGCAAGGACATTAATGATAGGTTAGATACATTTATACAAACTGCAAAGATTTTCTGTCAGTTCAACGTGAGATTACGATGCAATTCTTCATTCTGGTTCTTTCAATAAAGATAGCAATTTCTCGTTACTTTGGTATCTACATTCAACACGTGCGAACATTTACACGTGAAAGGGTTTGACTTTCCGCATGCACTCTGTACGCAATTATACCGACTGCATACAGACAGTATGCACTCTGTTGCAACAACGGTCAGCGTAATAACTACGGTCTTTCCTTTCCATTGTGAACACCAAAAAAATTTGTACCAGTTCAACGATTGACCATATGCACGTGAACATGTTGCAAAAGGTGGCTGTTGTTGATAACTGTTACGAACAAATGGAACCACTTTTGAGCAAATTTCTGCTTTTGAAACTTCGCAAACTGTATTTTCCAGGTAATAGTTTCTTTTATGGCTCGTAACGCGTCAAAATTGCAATGTTCTTGCAAAGTGAACACTTTTGCATTCTACATATGTCGTCTTATTTTCAGAGTCGGTATTTTTCGTACGTCAATTTTGACGCACACACAATTTATTTATTGACCATTTCTTAATATCTTCACAGAAATAAATAAGTAGAAAATTATATAAAAGATTGTATGCGGTGGATGTTTAATAAAAATAAGATAATACAATTTAAAACGATTAAAAATAACAGATGAACATCTACAAATTAAATTTTACTTGAACAATTAACATAAAAACGATTTTCCACCCCCATATGCAAACTCCAATATGCAACCGTTCACTCATTGAATACAATCGCCGCAAACAAAAAGATTATTCCACTACCACAAAGAGCGAGATTCACACGATGACAAAAGGGACCGTGGTTCCCCTCCGCAAATTGTGAGAACAAAAATAAAAATTTCGATGTAAGATACGAATCGTAGCTCGAGGGAAATGGAGGAGAAAGAGGGGATATTCCCAAATTACTCAGTCATTCTTTTCCGAATCAAATTGCGTAACAATCTCGTAGCATCGTAGCGTAACGTAAAACGTTGCGAGTGTCGTGATGACCCCTCTTCCTTCGTCCCTTTCGTGACCCTCTGTTCCTTCTATGTCACCGTACGTTCACTCTTCGTTCTTCTGTTGGCCTGTTCGAAGGTTCCCCTTTCTGCTTCGAAAACCTGGCTGTCCCCCTACTAGCGCCCTTTTCCCCCTCCTGGTGGACAGTACAACTGACCCAGGGCCTCTCACCCACACCGGGCCCCTCGTAGTAAAGATGGCCGTTCGTGTACGCCGCCGTAAACAGCAGGGACGCAAGATGTAACTGTCAGAATTTCCTTCTTAACATTTTCCTTCTTCGTTTATGTTCGTTAACTCAATTTGATCCTCTGGAGATAATCTGGGTCATTAATGGCACCAATGATATTTAACTTTATGGACGTTTTGTGAACTGGTCATTAAACGTATCAAGTTGGGTTCAATGTTGAGTAGAATGAGGGATGAAACATTGATTTATGTAATTCTTTATCTCAGCAGAAGTTATCTTTAATGAAAGAGCCTTAATTTTTATAATTTAAAATAAATTTGGATTGACTTCTGGAAGCATAGTGTTTAAAAAGTTGATTGCTGAAGATAGACAACTCTTATCTTCAAATTTTAAAATCCTTGTTTCTAAGTTTTCAAATCACTTTTCTATGTTTCCAAATTTAAGTCTACACATTCTTGTATATCTCTTTTTAATCTATCAGTATTCAGATTTTTAAATACCATAATTCCTTAAATCCTTCAAGTTTTAGTCCCTAAATCTCTCAATTCGCAAATTTACAAATTTTGTAAATCTCCCAAATTAAATCTCAAGTTCTCAAATTTACTAATTTATAAATTCCTTAGTCCCCAAATCCTCAAATTCTCTAATTCTTACGTTTTCAAGTTTCCAAATCCCCAAATTTACATTTTAGAAAATTTGCAAATACTTCAAATCCAAATTCCCAAATTCCCCAAATTCCCAAAATCCCCCAAATTCACAATATTCTCTAAATTTCTCAAATTTCCCAAATTCCCCAAATTTCTAATTTCCCCACCTCTTTAAATTCCCTAATTCTCAAATTTTTACATTCTTAAATCACCTAATCCCCAAATTCCCTAATTCTCATATTTCCAAGTTTCCAAATCCCCAAATTTACATTTCAGAAAATTTGCAAATATTTCAAATCCAAATTTCCCAAATATCCCAAATTCTCCAAATTTCCTAAATTCCCCACCTTCTCAAATTTCCAAAATTCCCAAATTCCTACCTTCCCCACCCCTCTAAATCCCCTAATTCTCAGATTTTTACATTTTTAAGTCACCTAATCCCCAAATTTCTGAATTCCCCAAATCCCCCAATTCTCAGATTTCCAAATTTCCAACCCCCAAATTCCCATATTCCAAAATCCTCCAATTCCCAAATTTTCAAATCCCCTAATTCCCAAATTTCTAAATCCTCAATTCTCAAATTTCTTAATTTCCAATCTACATTCCCAAATTCCAACTTCCCAAATTGCTGAGTGCCCATACCTCCATATCCCCAACTCAGATTTTCCAAAATTCACCAAGAAATCTACTAAATCCAACCTGTCACATCCCAGACAAAAATCCTATTCATCGATTATTAATTTAAAACACATCCCAAAAATATTCCTGCAAAGGTTTGCACATACCTAAACATAAATTTGCGAGCAACGAAAGAGCTAGAACTAGAATATAAAATTTCGAAAATGCGAACGGAGGAATCTCCGCAAGCCACCATTCAAGGTCTACAAGTTCTCGAAACAGCATACTCTCCCTGAACAAAGGACCCCAGCCACATCAGGCCCCAACTGCGTCCCTGGGCCTTAAAAGTACACGCCGTATTACAGCGCGCTATACGTACAGCTATAGTGAGTGCACCTTTTGATATAGTTAACGTCAGTACAGAGACGCGGGTCCGTTGGTTTAACAACCTGTCCGCAGGAGTCCCACGGGCGCTGGTGTCGGCACCGAGCGGTCCCAGCCCTATCCGGGCATTGTTGCACCGTCGCCCGGCTAAGATAGTACTACTGCTTCGCGTCTTTCAGTGATCGTGTCCATTAACACCGGCTGTATCATGTACAGTGTGACATTATTCCGCTCGAAAATCGATCGTGGATGATTTCGTGGTGAAAGATCGTCGCGTGTACTCGTCGTTCGAGAGACGTCCATGCAACAGCTAGCGAAGCGAGGAAGGATGAAGCAGGATCAGAGACCAAGGAGGCAGGCCCTCTTCCAGATCGCCAAGGTTTGACGTCTTTTTGTTTCCCGATTATTTTCTCCTCTCCCACGGTAATCGATAATCTCCACACATGGAATACACTGCTGGAAACGATGGACCTTTTGTGTTGTGGTTCGATACGCTGGAATAACGCGTATACCGTTACATGTATCTTGATCCCGAGGTACCTGTTGATTCCACGGACAGATTGTTTAAATGTGCAGCCTCTTCATTCAGTATTTGTTTACTGTATGGATGTGCGTTAATGGAATCCATTTTACGAGCATCGGTGTATTCGTAGGGCCTCAGGTAGGGTCAGGTGTGGGTCCAGGTACAGGGTCACTGTGGACGCATAAATCACGGGAGAGGCTAAATTTAGTACAAACGGTGTAGTATGAAAAACAAGGGTGACTTATTTTAGAACGGGGTCAGATGGGATCAGGTACAGAGCTAATTGTGTGGACACTTTGGCAAGAACAATTTGTATATATAAGAAATGTGGGTAATTTTGAAACAGGATTGTCAGATCAGTATAGGTCTCAGATACAGGGTCAATGGATACATAAATCTTAGAAGCTAAAGGTATTTGTTGCAATGTAAGAACGTAATTTATTTTGCAACATGGATGACTAATAGTAGATAGGACCAAATATAGGTCCCAAGCTGGATGTGGAAACGAAAATCACAGAAGATAAATGCAGCATAAATGATATATTGCAATAGTTATTCTAGAACATGATTCTAATGTCAATTAGTATCAGGTCTCAGGTAAAGGGTCAATGTGGACATCCTCAAAAGGATTACTCAATTTGACATAAGCGAGTTGTTGGAATAACAAAAGAAACGTGGGTGGTTGTAGAACATGGATGAGTAATATCGGAGAGGGTCAGCAGAGGTCCCAGATGAATACATAGTACATTGTACAGGAAGTTAACCAACGATTTCTTGCAATATAAGAAATGTGGATAATTTTCGAACGGGGATGTCATCCCAGCTGTTTTAGAGTTAATGAGTTTCTGGATTAATAGCTACAAACTCTTTGAAGGGACCCAAGTTCTTTTTGGTCGTGGTTGAAAGAGTTTTGGTTGTTTTTGGGTCGGTTAGGATTTATTGTGTTACTAATTATAAACCTTATACGTATAATAGTTTGTATTGTACTATTGGTCCACATCATACAAACTAAGCCTAAATAATATTTTACTTGAAATCTTGAAGTTCATAAAATTGACCAGATTTCACTTATGATTAAGTTTCTCTCAATTAGGAATTATACACTTATTAAAAATGATTAACAATCATTACTAATTGTTCAGCTAAAAATTGTAATACATTATAATTATCAGTTGGTTGATTTTCTAGTGGAATCTTAAGATTTAGTTTTTAATTAAAACTTGTCAAATTACGAATTAGCAGTTAATTTTAATTAAATGTCAATGGAGTGCTTTCTTAACTTGTACATAATAATATTTTACACCACTTCGGTATTTCTTTCAGTAAATTTCAAACTCTTGAATACTCTTTACAGCTTTTACATTATGGTATCACACTTTTCAATCAGAAACCTTTCACCAAGATAGCTTGCTACGAAATTTCACTCTGCATGAATTTCCACGAGTCGAAATCTTTCTACACCAAAATTTTAATATATTTCTGAAAATTTCGCAACATTTTATATTTGCGAAACGTGGTCACGTGTGAGCAACCGGAGAGACGGAGAAAATTCGAGTTGGCACAGATTCAATGGAGCCCAATGTTGATCTCCGTTGGAAAGGAACGCTCGAAATCGTGATAATCGATACTCTCTCGATCTATCGATAATGGCACGGTGGTTCGGTTCGGTTCATTAAGCCGTAAGAAACTTGGATGGAATGCAACGATCCATTTTCCTCTCGTTTTCCCGTCACCTTCCGCCAAGTCGATTGTGAATGAAACTTGCGTTTCTGGAGCAACCGCTGGTCCACGATAAAATGTGTTTCCACGGTGTGACAGAGTTTCCACTTTGATGCTTTCGCGATTAATCCACTGTAACGAGTCGATCGTGTGCGGTATGGAAATCGCGCGAAATTGTTGGTTACACATGTTAATTAGCACGATCCTGGTGGGAAACTTGGCATTTCTCTGATGAAATCGACCGAGCTAATGCATTCAGCTGCGTGTGAAGAGATGGACGTGGAAATCGTAGAATTGGGTCGAAAATTTATTACTATTTTATTCTAGTATTAATTGATAAATATATATGATCATGTAAGTGTATATTTATTTGCAATTAATACACTTTGTGTGCAATTAAGAGATATTTGTTCTGGTACAATTTTTTAGGCTGCTTATAAATTAATAGCAACATTAAAGGTGTTGATTATTACATATTAAGTGTCTAATTTATTAAATTAAATATGTTGACATTTTTTGGAAAAGTCTAGTGTTTCTACTAAAGTATTATTATTGGTAATTAATATAATTTTAATTTTTCTTCGTTACACAGAAATTTGACCTAATTCTCAAAATTAAAATTGAACTTTGTTTTCAACATGTTCAAACATAAAATACAGCAATATTCTGTAAGCAATAACTTGAAAAATAAGGCAAAATAATAATTCAACGATAATATATTTCTCAGTGAGGATTTGAACGAGTTCTCCACAGTCATGCAGCAATAATTAGGTATTTAGCACAGGATGAAGTTACAAAGCGTAAATGCACGTAATTTCTACGATACTTCCTTTTGAATTCTTTTGTAGCAAGAGGTCGGTTAATCAGAAACGCGAGTTATGTGTTTAATATAGGATGACCATCTATTTTCATAATAAATACTGTACAGCACAATTAATTATAAGAAACCTACTAACATTCTTTATATGTTATATTTTCACGTAGTCAAAAAATCAGAATTATTTCTTTTGATATAAATATTTAATTAAAAATGACAGAACACGTTACAATAAATTCATATTTCTTATCATCACAAGATAAGGCATCACTATGAAAATATTATTTTTTTTAATCCAATGAGTATAGTAGTTTTACCATTTCTTTTATGCAGATAATATAATTTTATTTGATTTTATCAAATTTTTGTAATATAATAAATATTAAAAATTTGCAATACTTGCAAGAAATATTTACATTAGTTTTATTACGGTAAGTGAATGTTTTGTCCTTGTAATAATATGTAGGTTGGTCTAAAAAGGGTTAATCTACTTGCAACCAGATATCCCGTTCATAACGTGGATAACTGTTAACACAAGTCACAGCGTTCCTTTGCTAATTGGTTCACACGATAATTAACAATTTATTAATATGTATCTAGGTGTAGCCGATACCACCGTTGTTCTTAACATCACACCGTGAGCATTCTAAAAATTTCTGTACAATATTTCTCTTGATACCAGTTTCTTATAATACCTTTAGGTTCCTTGTAACAAACATAATGTGACATACAAATTCACAAAATCATTATATATAACAAATTTCCTAAAATATACATATAGGAACAAGTTATAAAACAAATTTTTAACTAAACGTTATTACTAAAAAAATTCTATATTATTTTCTCTTTAGTAAAATAGAAGTTAAAATTCCAGTACAAAACAAATATAAAAAGTTGTGAAATAAATTTTTCAATAAATGTTACTATTAGAACTTCTAACAAAATGGCAGTTAAAATTCCAGTATCAAATATACGAAAAAAAGTTATAAATAAATGTTAAGAAAAATTATAAATAAATGTTACTACCAGAAAAACTAAATTATTTCTTGACAAAATGAAAGTTAAACTTGCAGTAAAAGTACACACGAAATCGCAGTGTACAACAAAATTTATAAAGGAAACTGTTTGTTAGCATGTCATGCACTTCGTTTACTGCCAAAAGCACGGTTGCACGTTTTCCTTTATGCATTGAAGGGAAGTGCACGTAATAACCGAGACGTGCACTTGTCTCTCGAGTATTGTGCTGCGACCTGACCTGAGAGCCATATTGATACGCTCCTGCTGGAAGGATCCTGTTCACCTGTTGGATCCCACGAGTCTTTCAAAACACGTCCATTCAATGAAAACACTTTCCCGCATATATACTTACACGCCACTTCTCGATCTTCCTTTTACGATAACGTCTCGAAAAAAGAAGAAACAAAAAGAAAGCATTACAGATCTCGTAACAAGTATCAATGAGCCGTTTTACCATATTACGTGTAGATTTCAAGATATTCGTAACATTTTTTTGTCAGTCTAATTATCTTCCTTTGTTCTTTGGGAGAAATTGTTCTGGTACATTTTGTGATGGGTGGTGTAATAGTTTTTGGAGGGTAAGTATTACTGTTTTTTATCAGAGGTAGTTCTTTGGTTATTGATTGTAATTAAAATTTGGAATAAAAGTATGATGCATGAATTTACAGAGTTGAACTTTTTCTTTGATATTTTTCGATTTTTAGTAGAATAGTGATATTTACAGTTTATTCACACTAGGAATTGCGAAAGTTCAAAAATTCGGAAATTTCAAAATTTTAATAAATCCAAATTTCTACAGATGGGAAATTTCAATATTCTAAAATTTCACTATCCCAAACTTCTAGTATTCCAAGATTCCACTAACCCAAAGTTTCATTATCCCAAAATTCCACTCTTCCAAGATTCCACTATCTGAAAATGTCACTATCGAAAAAATCGATTATTCCCAAATTCCACTACCCCCAAATTTCACTATCCCCAAATTCCACTACCCCCCAAATTTCACTGTTTCCAAAGTCCACTCTCCCCAAATTCCACTACCCCCACAAATTTCACTACCTCCAAAGTCCACTCTCCCAATATTCCATTATTCCAAAATTCGACTATTCCCAAATTCCACTACCCCCAAATTTCACTGTCTCCAAATTTTACTATCCCCAACTTCCACTACCCCCAAATTTTACTACCCCCAAATTTCACTATCCCCAACTTCCACTACCCCCAAATTTTACTACCCCTAAATTTCACTGTCCCCAAATTCCACTATCCCCAAATTCCACTACCCCCACAAATTTCACTACCTCCAAAGTCCACTCTCCCAATATTCCATTATTCCAAAATTCGACTATTCCCAAATTCCACTCCCCCAAATTTCACTGTCTCCAAATTTCACTATCTCCAACTTCCACTACCCCCAAATTTTATTACCCCCAAATTCCACTATCCCCAAATTTCAGTACCCCCAAATTCTACTATCCCAGAATTCTACTACCCCCAAATTTCACTGTCTCCAAATTTCACTATCTCCAACTTCCACTACCCCCAAATTTTATTACCCCCAAATTCCACTATCCCCAAATTGCACTATCCCCAAATTTCAGTACCCCCAAATTCTACTATCCCAGAATTTTACTACCCCCAAATTTCACTGTCTCCAAATTTCACTATCTCCAACTTCCACTACCCCCAAATTTTATTACCCCCAAATTCCACTATCCCCAAATTGCACTATCCCCAAATTTCAGTACCCCCAAATTCTACTATCCCAGAATTCTACTACCCCCAAATTTCACTATCTCCAACTTCCACTACCCCCAAATTTTATTACCCCCAAATTCCACTATCCCCAAATTGCACTATCCCCAAATTTCAGTACCCCCAAATTCTACTATCCCAGAATTCTACTACCCCCAAATTTCACTGTCTCCAAATTCCACTATCCCCAAATTCCAATATCCCAAAATTCCACTATCCCCAAATTCCACTACCCCCAAATTTTACTACCCCCAAATTTCACTATCCCCAAATTTCACTATCCCCAAATTCCACTATCCCAAAATTCCCCTATCCCAAAATTTCACTACCCCCAAATTCCACTATTCCAAAATCCCAAAATCCAAAAATCCAAAATATCAAAATTGACTTCCCCTTTATTACCTCAATTTATTTACTAATTACTCCTGAATAAAACACCACCCTAAACAACGTTCAATTAATTATAAATTATTTCAGCGAACGAATGATCTTAATCTGACATCTCATCATGACGAAAGTAGATACTGTTACGATTTAATTTCTTTTATCTTTTTCTCACGAATAAATGAAAGGTCCAAAACAAGATTTGCTTCGTCATCCATACACAATAATTGATGCCAAATATTTCAACATCGACAGTAAATTAATTAGTATTATCACTGTAGCTTTATTATCATTTGTCTGAATCTGTCTGAAATATATATCCCACAAATTCATTTCAAAATGAATCACTTGTCACTGAATTTCGACGAATGTAATTTGTAAAAGTAGCTGTTTAAAATTGTTCCAGTCTCCAGTTCCTCCGGGTAAAAATATGTATTTCGCCATTAGTGCTAATTAAATCGTATCGTGATGAGTACGTATTATTGCGCTCTCGAATTCTGCAATTAGCTTAATTGCACGAAACACCGTTTCCTTGGGACACGTTTCAATCTTTATCACTTCTTTTTTCTCTCTTTTGTTGGAACAAATAGGTGTCTATCGGAATTGAAATAATTAATAGTCTTCCATGTACGAGGATTCATTAACCACCGTGAGAAATATTGTACACGAATCTTTTTACTATATTTTATTACTTTTTCAAACTATTAGGTTTTCATAGAATTTGTTTAAGGAAAATGTGTCGTGAAACAAACTGTGTTATCTGATATATTTCTTCATACGAATTTAATTTTTTATGAAATTCATTTTATTGTGAGATGACGTTTATATAAATAAAGTATGGATAGATCACAGAAGTGAAGAAATTTCTAATTTCAAGGAGCGATGAGATATGCAGCAGATTTTAACCTTCAATTCAATATTACATTAGTACTATTCAAATTAATATTACATTAGTGCTATTCTGTAATACTTTATGTCATGAAATAATATTAGACTACATTCGTTCCAAAATCCTTCATTGTGTACTATAACAGACAGTCAGCCATTTTGTATAAAGTATAATGATAAAACAGCCGTTTTGTATTAAGTATGATAAAATCTTCATGCAGACATTTTTGTTACTATTTAACCTTCAAATTGATGTAATATAACTGCCATTTTGTGATACTTTTATGTCATGAAATTATATTAGACTACATTCGTGTCAAAATCCTTTATTATGTACTATAACAGACAGTCAGCCATTTTGTATAAAGTATAATGATAAAATCTTCATGCAGACATTTTTGTTACTATTTAACCTTCAAATTGATGTAGTATAACTGCCATTTTGTGATACTTTTATGTCATGAAATAATATTAGACTACATTCGTGTCAAAATCCTTTATTATGTACTATAACAGACAGTCAGCCATTTTGTATTAAGTATGATAAAATCTTCATGCAGACATTTTTGTTACTATTTAACCTTCAACTTGGTGTAATATAACTGCCATTTTGTGATACTTTTATAAATTAAACTTCATTTCAAAGTCGTTTACTGTTCATCATAACTGGAGTCAGCCATTTTGTTTTATGAACATCAGTAAATACCACATACATTTCCATCAGACTTCAAATTAATTGCTATTTAACGATACTTTTATATCATTATTATGTAAATTTAATATAGTACAACCTACTATACATATTATTTAAAAAATGTATTTGTTTTATCGTAAATGTAATTACGTTACAAAGTGCATGTTAAATCGTGAAGGAGAGTTCACGTCACGTAGTTGGCGTAAAAGTATCAGGTACGAATTTCTGGAATACCGGATATTTAGCCGGAAAGGCGAAAATAATGTTCCGCTTTGCGACAGGACATGGCCACGGAAATTGTGATTTACTTTCCCTCGGAATAATAATGTGCCCACGATATGGTAGACTACTACCGCGCGTGGTTGCAGGTTCATTTCACGCTACATGTTTCCCCTCGCATTTACATATATGCTTCCTCATATTGCGTGCACGCCTACACGACCGTATTTTTCATTCGTTTGACACCTAAATAACACGACGCCTCTATGAGATTTATTACTAATTAGCATATCGTAATTGCGACATGTGCGGTGAACGAAAAAAGTGTCGGGGTTTAAAGTTACGATGATTTCCTTTGGAAAATCTTGCACACAATTACAATACGTAACTCGTGACATTTTTACTATTAATCTTGTATACAATTGTGTACATAACCTTCACATAATCTATTTAATTGTTGCGGACTTTCTGAAACAGGAAGAGAAGAAATTATTGGGTACATTGATGAACTCAAAAGAAATTAAATTTTGTTAGAATGTTTGTGTAGCAAGTAGACATTTAATATCTAATTTATTATAATTATATATAATTTTAATATACAAGTTGTTAATAGTTGAACATATTTTAGGGGTAAATATTTGGTTACTGAGACCGTATTTATACGGATTTATTAATGACTATTATTCTATAGTAGAGGTTATAACTGGTAAGAGGAAGTGAAATCAGTAAAATAAGAATTTCTAAAAATAACTGCAAACTGATTCCGATTTTATCGTGGAATGCTAAAGTACTGTATAATCGATCAGAGCACAGTATATTTCTCAATCTGACTTTCGTGATAATTGTTTCTGATTCACGAACAGGTCACATTACATACTGACTAATAAAGGAAATTATAAAATATTTCAACGTTCAATTTAATTTTTACTGTAAGTCCAACTTAAAAATTATTAGAAAAATTTAGCAACGTACAAAACATGTGGTTCTTAAGGTCAAGTCAGTCATAAACTTTTCGACAAATGATGTATGCTTTATACAAATATTAATTGTAATTCAATTAACTTCATTTCAAAATGGAGTTAAAAATCTCACCCAAAATGGTGGAAAGAGCGTCCTCGAAATATCTTTCATACGTCTATACAGCACTGTATCAATTGTAATGACTCAACAAATAATTATTGTTCTTATAGTTATTATTAAAAATTAATTGCTTTGTGTTGCAGGTATTATGGCACCTGGACATCTTCCGTCGGAGTTTCAGGGAGCTATCAGGACACGCCTGCATGCGAGAATCCTGCATCTTCTGCGCCCTCAAGGTAAGCAAGATAGATTATCAAAAAACGAGAGAAAAGAATTTCGAATCTCTCTGAGAGCTGACATCAGATGATCTGGCTAAATGCGGTTTTTGAGGAGGAGAATGGTAATTTAGGATGACGTTTTTATATTTAAATTAATTGTGATACAACATTTCATAAACATTAACGAAATCGAGGTAGTAAAATACTGAATTCATAAAATTGTAAAAAAAGAGTTTAATTACTCACATTAATTAAAGTTGGTGGATTACCACTGATTAAAATGTAGGAAATGGAGAAAACTTAAAATGTAGGATACAGTAGACTTGTAATTTAGAATTTTGTAGAGTTGTAAATTTTCTCATTTTCATTTCTAACTTTGCAAATTTTCGAATTTCTACATTTCTAAGCTCTCACATGTCTAATTTCCTAAATTTTCAAAATCCTATATTTTTAATTTACTGAATTTTAGAAGTCCTAATTCTCCAAGTTCAGACATATGTAATTTTCTAAATTTTCTAATTCCTATATTTCCAAATTTCCATATTTCTAATTTTATAAATTTTCAAATTCCTAGATTTCCAATTCCCACATTTCTAAGTTTCTAAATTCTCAAATTCCTAGATTTCCAATTCCCACATTTCTAATTTTCTAAATTCTCAAATTTCTAATTTTCTAAATTTCCAAATTCCCATTAGTCGAAATTTTCAAGTTCCCAACTTCCAACACTTTCCAAATATCTAGAAATCCCTGAAACTCATTTTCCAAATTTGCAACCCCCAAATTTTCAAAACTCCCCAATTTCCCAAAATTCCCCATATTCCTAAATCTCCAAATTCTCATAACTTCTACCCTCAAAAATCCCACCACCGTACATCCAAACCCAGATCCCCTACAGTACCCATCCAGTATCACCCACCCAACCTCCTCCCAAAATCTCCCAAATTAACATTACTTCTTTCTCCCCAAACGTGAACCACTGTCAACACTTCAATTAAATACCAATGCTTGTGTATGTCGCGAATTATTCGCACAGTTTTACAAAGATATTCTGCGCACAATGCGCAATAATCGTAGAAAACCCGGGGCAATCCTCGATACGAAGGTGAGCTCCTGTCTCGTCAGAGTTCCCGCAAATTTCAGTGGAAACAGGGTACCCTTTGCCTGCGGCAATTAACTCTTGGGATTGCTAATTAACCCCGTGAGAACAGAGCGGGTTAGAATGGTACGCCTACTTCTCGAATATGCCTCATCCTCTAAACGCGTTTCGTTTTGTTCCACGCGGCACCGCAAAGCTTCCAAGAAACCTTACACGCTGCACGTTTACTACAATGAACCAACGCAATGAAATGGAGGGAGTACTACTTTCAGCTGGTTCGACCAATCGGGACACATCTGAAAACGTGTTCCTCACCGGAGAAAGGTGTACGATCTTGGAGGTCCGTTACGATCGCTGCTTACATCGATATACAGCTTGCCAGCGGAAACTTTTCGATAGTATGCAAATCTCGATAGCATTTAAAAATGATTCTTTTTGTCGGAACTTCTTGTCGGACCGGTGCGAATATGTGGAAAAATTGTCTGCAATTTGTGAAAGTTGAGAGAAATGCAATGGTGGAAATTTTCTGTTATCAGTGTTTTATCTGATAATATTTATTTTTATTTATACTAGATGGGGAAAGAAGTAATGTGCAAAAATATGGTGGCAAGCGTACAATTAATACTGAAAATGTAGTATAAAAGCTTGTAAAGAATAATTAAAATTTAGCTCAATATTTTGGAATAAATTTTTACTCGTTTCACAACTTGTTTTATTGTTATAAATAAGGAGGATCGTGTTTGTTTATAATTTTGAAACTATATTTACACTCGCAGCGGCCATTTTTATTAGTTCACACTCTGACCGTCAGGGTCGCTTGCTAGACTTAAGAGTTAATATTTCGTAGATGTTAAGAAGTTAAAAATCGTTAAAGTAATAACTTCAACTCCCATTACTTTGATGTGCTCGTATTTCATTTTGAACGTAATCTCTGACGTGGACGTCAAGAAATGATTGATTCGATATGAATTAATTTGTATTTCATAGAATTCCTAAATGAATCTCAGATTATCTTCAGATACGAATTTCTCACTTCATAAAATTTATATTTGAATTGATAAGTGAATTTTAGATTCTCTGATACAATTTTGTGGTTATTTCATTTTGTCAACTTGATAATTTTGAAAAACAATATCTACTACTTGTTTAACATTCCGCTGATATTGATATTAATACTGATTGACTAACCCAATATTTAATACCGAATTAAATATTTCCCAAGAAATATACAGCTACCAATTCATACAATGTTTGTACAGAAATGAACATTTTATTTTAAATAATCCGAATATTTACTCTACTCTTTCGAATCCGTTTCAATTCCTAGAAGTTGTTCGATTTCAAGAAAGTGTACCAAGCATCACCGCCATTTTATAAGGCAAACATGCTCCGTCAAGGCAGTAAAACAGAGAGGCACTCCTTTTTTTCGAGATTAGATTACCTACGAGAGATTAGCTGTAACACGAAGTGGACGAGCAACGTAAAAGTAATCTTCTCTGGTTTTAACCTCTCGAGCGTCTTGGATGCTTTTATCTCGAGCGTCCCTGCTCAGCCTGGCATTTTCAATGATCGTTGGGAGATTTTTTTTCGAAGTGGCTGAGATGACACTTGGAAAAATTTGAAATCACTCGAAACGACACTTTCGCACGATCCTCGTGCAACGAGCATCCAAGGCTGTCCGCTTTTGTTGGCGAACGATCGACGCTGGACGACATGTAAAGATGTCAAGGCGGCTGTTAGTGGAAACGATATATGCTTAGGGCTCTCATTAACTCGAACGTAAGTGCTTGAACAGAACAAGTATCGTCGCGATATTTAGTAACCTTAGTAGAGCCAGGGTTTTTGGCTGAGGTAGGCTGAATTTGCTAGGTGTTATAGGTGTGATTTAGGGATTTTTGGAAATTCGGGGATTTGAGAGTTGGGGATTTGGAAAATTAGAGATTGGAGATTTGATAAGTTGGGAATTTGGATGTTGGGAAGATGGAGATTTGGAAGTGGGGTATTTAGAGGTGGGATATTTGGAAGTTGGATATTTGGAAGTTGGATATTTGGAAGTTGGATATTTGGAAGTTGGATATTTGGAAGTGGGATATTTGGAAGTGGGATATTTGGAAGTGGGATATTTGGAAGTGGGATATTTGGAAGTTGGATATTTGAGAGTTGGATATTTGAGAGTTGGATATTTGGAAGTTGGATATTTGGAAGTGGGATATTTGGAAGTGGGATATTTGGAAGTGGGATATTTGGAAGTTGGATATTTGGAAGTTGGATATTTGGAAGTGGGATATTTGGAAGTTGGTGATTGAGAAAAGTAGAAATTGAGAATTTGGAAGTCGAGAGTTTAGGAATTTCCAAATTTTTCAATTTTTCAATTTGTCAATTTGTCAATTTAAAACCTTTCAAATTTAGAAATTAACGAACATGTAACTTTGAATATCTAAAACTATCAACTTCCAAATTTCGAAGTTTGCAAATTTCTCAATTTATAAATAAAATAGAACGCCCACAAGTGAGTCACAAGAAAAAGGAAAAAACAAGCACGTCATGTCACATATTACTGTGAAAGCGACATATATGAAAGTTTCTTCTGAGAAGAGGAAGCATCCTGCATACCAGAGAAGGGGTACGTGTACCACCAAAGAATTCGACCTAACGTGAGATAGCTTGTGGTGATTCACCACAAACGCATTCGGAAGGGTCGAAACCTTCTTCAGGGTTAAAATGAAGTGTAGAAAAGACCTTCGGCCACGGGCGATTGGTCTGACTTTACGATTCTACGACCTCGCCGAACCCTTTAATTTTATCCTTCCGGAGTGCACACATTTTTTGCACAATAAATCTCTAGGTCCTTTTTTCGATCGTAATAAATTATCACATATTTCTGTAGTAAAGTCATTCTAAGGTCCTCGACGAAATTTATAATCAGTCAAATTTGACAAAAGTCAAATTTATAATCAGTCAAATTGATCTTTAGCAGACTTCCAAAATGCACCTCTTCCTGTGACACAAAGAAAAATTTTTGTACAATTTTTTCTAGAATTCCGCTATATTTTCTACATCAGAAAAATTGCAATCTCCACGAACATCAAGTTCTATCAAATATGAGCACTTAGAGCAAATGAAAACATCAGGTACACTTCTAAAATAGTAATCTGTCCCTGAAATCTACTTCAGAAGCATTCTCATGAAGTATTAAATCCCAATCTACTTTGCCGAAACACATTACCCTAATGAACTTCTGCAATCACACGAAACACATTACAATTGTACTAAATACTTGTCCATTACTATTAGATAACGAAAACTATGGTAATTCTTCGTCCTTGAGGTACAGTTACGATAATGGCCGGTTATTTAGGCAATTAAGGGACGTTATCAAAGAAGACATTAAGATACATTCATTGTCAGCTGGACGAGAACAGTTATTCCGTTAGATTTCTGTCGAACTTGTAACACTCGACTCGATAGAATTTGTTCTCATTTTGCTCATTGCCATGACTACGATTTGCGGTGCCATTGCGGTTGCATCGGTTATCAACACCGTCCACCTTCGTTTCCGGGCGTCTCGAATGGTGCTCTTGAACTTGCACTTATTGCAGAAAGTCATCTGGTTCTTTGAAAAACTAATTATTGCTTTCTTCTTACTTTCACTTTTTTCTACTTTGGTATTCCTACGGTGTAATCTTATGGCGTACTGCTAAGCGTCATGGCGCCTGATGGACGAAGAACGTAAATTGCTTCTGGTTTTTGATTACATGTGATGAGTGAAAATTCTTTATTTGCGAAGGAAAGTTTTATAGTATTTATATTTTTGCTATTTTACATTAATTTTTCATAACTTGCATAACTTAGGTTAATGTTACATTATTGTTTCATAATTTAGATTAATTTTTTTTGTAGTTCCATAACTTGTTTAATTTTGTTTTAATTCAGAATAAGTAAAATTATAATTTTCTTTGAATTCATAGTATTTATATGTATAGTATATTTTACACGAGATCAAAGATATTTGCTCAAAGTTCGGAACAAACATGATTCTTATTTATAATAATAAAATAAGTAAAATTCTACAAGATTATATAATAGTTTAACTCTTCTTTACAATACCCCCATATAAATTTTCAATATCAATTTAATAATGAAAGTAATCTCGATCTAGATTAAATAATGCATGAAAACTCCAACGATAATTTTCTTCCGCAATTCTAACACTCTTAAAATATAAAATTCTCTATAAATCGCACTCTCTCACATACACAATACACGTTCCCTAATCAATCGATCATTCCAAATTCGATAAAAATTCAATGAAAGTTTGAGGCATCGACGCATCCGGTGAAGTTCGTGCACATCGTTCCTCAGGATTCGAACACGTAGGATGAACGATTAGTATTTAAATATTCATGAAATAACCGTTTCGTGCGAGGACGTTTAATATTCGATTTTATTTAGGAAGGAGGAAATACGGTGGAACCTACGCGACTTATGTGGCTGCTTCACTTACGCGAGTTCGCCCACCATCTTGCTGTTAAATAACAACGAGAAGTGAATGGCGATTGCCGTACCGTTGTCAAACACGAAGGTGGTGTAGATTGCAAATTAACCTGATAAAAATGACACAACACCCACGGCTAATTTGCATGATTTAATGTAAACGCAGTAGCCATTGTCGTATCAATGAAAGGAAGCATTGAAAGGTTATGATAGATCGATTTCACTGTTGTAATAGTTGTCATGTTTTATGTGGCAGTTAAATTGACTATTGTGATTGTTTATAATACATCTAATACTCTTATTATTACGGAAAGATTTATAAAAATTTAAATGTAGTTAGAACTTTTGATATTTTACACTATTTTGTTTTTTATCATTAGAATTAAATTTTATTGTAACATGTAGTTATTGGTAAATGTACATAATTAAATTTATTAGAGTATTATTTATATGTAATTGTAACACACAAATTTTTATCTTTTAATATACATTAAGTATAATTAATATTTAATTAGGTAACTTACCATACCACCATTTAATTTGGTTAAAAATCCAATTCTATGAAAGATGTCATGCAATGAGAGTTAAAAATTTGCAAAAAAATATAAAAAAATTTGAAGATACCTGGAACAGTTCCACAAAGAGTTAGCTATCGCTGCTTCATGGCTTCCCTCAGGTACACTCAATCGTATTGGCGTCCACTTTTTCCTTCCTCCATGGTTTTTCGTGTCGAGCTCGCGTAGGCCTCTATACCTGTGTATTGGTGACACACAGGACCCAATCGTATCTCGTACAACAGGCTGGATATGTAGAACTGGCTTTTGTCCCCGAGTGCTCGTAGTACGGACCTCTCGTGTTTCTCGTACGATTCACGTACACCTTCACCACCACACAGAACCGTTTTCTTCGTGACTGTCGTCGTAGTTCTACGAGAGGAGCGGTGGTCTTCAGGGACGTACAAAGTGATTTCAACGCGTGGTAGACGCGACTCTCTCGAGTACGAAGCTTGTCTTCTCATGCAACCAAATCCTAAGTTTTGTCAAATTCTTATATATTCTATTATTATAATATTCTATATTCTTAAAATGGCAACATTAAAGCAATATTTAATTTTGCTAAAATATTTGTTCAATATTTATCACGTAAGAGATCAATAGCTTGATATGATGCATCTCAAAATTTCAACAAAGATGTATTTCAATATCTCAACAAAAATGTCTCTCAACATCTCGACAAAGAAGTATCTTCACATTTCAACAAAGATGTACCTCAACATCTCAACAAAAATTTATTTAACATTTAAATTATTCGTTCATCATTTGTGTCATCAACTAACTCCTAATGAAGAATATTCTTCATGTGTGTCTACAGTTTTTATGTAAATATATATTACAATATGATGGTATTTCTTTTTAAGTGAACTCTTTAGTCACAGCATCATTTTCTGTACCTTCACCAAGATGAGTCACCGATGTGACTATACAAATTTCAGAGTTGGGACACATAATTTACATAAATATTATGGTGGTCTGTTTTCTTTGAATAGAAACATGGTGATTCAGCTCAGATAGTTAATTTTGTTATAACATGTATTTTCTCGAAGAATTAGGAAGTTGTGGTTTGTGGTTTGGTATAAATGACAGTGGTTAAATCTTGAGTACTATAGCAGGATTGGATTGAATTATGTCAAAGTCAAATTTGTAGTAAGTTCACTTAAAAATAGATGTACAAGTTACGGTATACGTTGATTTCTAAAGTTGTACAATATCCTCTTATTTAGCTTCAAAATTTAATCCCTTCATGAATAAATTTGTGCAAAATAATAATTTAAATTTATTAGACAATTTCAATGTTAATTTTACTATAGTTTCAATGTTAAGTAGGGTATGTTTAAAAATGTTAATGAAATCTATTTTTTTATTTTGAGAGTTTGAAAGTGAAGACTTCTTGTAATTAAAGATGTAGATAATTATTTTAGAGTTAAAAATATAAATGAATTATTCAACGTGAGTTTCGCTGTTATAGCACCTGTATTGTAGTTAGTTTAATTCTTCCTATCCTATAGAACCCATCCCCTAATTCGTTTTCAACAGCACCTGCTCCCATACTCTCTTTTTAAGCACGCTTTCTGACCCCATAGAACCTTACTGAATACGAATCATCGGTGCAAATTCAATATCAGTTAGAATTAAAATTATAGTTCCCATAGCAACTTTTATAATTTACAATTTTTCAAAGTTTCTTAAGAATTCTTAAATTATTCAATTATCTAATGTTAAAATTTTTAAACTTTAAGATTCTCGAATTCTCAAATTCTTCAGTTCCTTAAATTCTCAAGTTCTCGAGTTCTTAAATTATCAAGTTTTCAAATTTTTAGACTCTCAAATTCTCAAATTCCTATAACAAATTCTTAAATTATCAAATCTTCAAATTTTTAAACTCTCAAATTCTCAAATCCTCGACTACTCACTTTCTCAAATTCCTAAATCTCTAAATTTCTATAACAAATTCTTAAATTATCAAATCTTCAAATTTTTAAACTCTCAAATTCTCAAATTTTCAAATCCTAGATCTCTAAATTTCTATAACAACTTTGAAAATGAGCAAATTTCAAAATTCCTCATCCATCAACCAATGACTGCTAGTCTCTTTTTCCTACGTCATCATTTTCCATATAAAAGTTTCCTATATTCTCAAATATACAATCTCAAAATACAGTTTAATTAACTTCACAAAACAATTTAATCCACTTCGACAATAACATCGTTTCAAAAACCACACAATTGTACCTCCTCCAAAAAGCACCATCAAAACGTACCAGTCACCTCCAGAAGTGAACCACGTATATTTTCTAAAAATGTTCTGCACCCGTCAAAGCACCCATCTAAAAATCACCTTAAAAAAAGAGGTGGACATGGTACCCGACGAACACGGCCCTGGTTGGGCCTGCGATCGGCCAGGTTGGTGAACGTAGGACAGCTAACCAGATGACGTCATTGGCTTCTCGGGTCTATGGTGGGCCCGCGCTGGCGGTAGGGGAAAGAAGGGGTCAACGTGGCGAGAAAGAAGAGGAAGAGAGACGAAACGATGGGTGGGGGGCTGTTCTTCAGCATCGTGCGAGCCGCTGCTCTCAGGTACGAGCGCACGGTGCCGCGTGCAGGTAGTCTCGTGTTCGTTCTCCCCACGTTCTACGATCGAACCTTTCGCCTGCTCAAAAACGATCCCTCGAAACCACCCCCGTGATAACAAAGTGTGCCACCCTCCGTTGGAAAATCGATTCGCGTAGGGTCGAAGCGTCGCCGTCCGATTCGTGACAGTCCATTCCTGGTGGACGGCAAAAGTGGAGCGTCGATGAAGTTCACGGTGCCTCTGGTGCCTTTGTGGGTCATCAGGAACCCGTCCAACCTGCTGCAGCATCACTGTATCGATCTCTGCTAAATCGAAGATCGGGGAGAAAAGACCACGTCCACGTGTTCGAGATGTTACAGTGAATTCTGTGAAATCAGTTGACTTCGGTGAATTTCAAATCTTCACTGTCGAGGATTTTTGAAGTAGAACTATATCGGACCCACTTTCTCCGAGGAATTCGTGAATTGATATCGTAAGGAATTTGAATGAGACTAGAACCACGTGGCACAGCGAAGTGGAACGAACTCGAGGGAAAGATGCAACGGGTCGTTAAAGCCCGGAAGAAAGGATTCAGGCCCATTCAGTACCGCGAATCTTTCGGTCACGCTTCTGGGAGCCTCTGAAATTGATTTTAATTGTGGTCGTACAGAGTGAAATATTCTAGGACCAAGATTAAGAGCTGGCTAACGCAGAGACTTTGCTTGCCAAACGAGTTTATGGTTTTTAATCGAGTCTACCACTCGTCTGGCAACGGGTTTCCCTTGTATATACATCCGGCATGCAATTGCTGGTAACGAATCCTTCGGCATTCGCGGAGGATCATCTAGCAGGCTGGCCACCTGTTTCCCGTCCATCGAGCCGCTTCTTCGCCTTTCCTTCCGCGAGAGCCACCGGTCTTCATATTTATTAAACACCGTGATCACTCTTAATATTTCACCGTCCCGCGTAATAAATCGCTTTGTCGTTGACCGTAAATCAAACCTCGGAGCCATGTGCGAGGAAAATTAAAGAATGATTTTTGTTAGGTGAACGTTATGAGAAAATATCTGTAAAGGTTACGGTGCACGTTATCAGGAAAAAGAACGAGCAAGAACGAAAACTGGCAAAGCGGGACTCGAACGTATCCGCGAGACTGCCAGAGAACTGTTTGCTCGAGATCAGACGAAGAAATGTAACCTCGAACGTGCCACTTATACTGATTTCTAAATCGATCGAGATACTTGTACAGATTTCTGATACACTGCGATCTCTGTGAACCTTGAAGAATTTTTAGCGAGGAATGCTCGAGTTTGTTTGATGTTTAGGTGCTTCAGGTGATTTTTAGATGGGACAGAGAGATATTGTGAATATTTGTATTTGAAGATCCTGAGGGATATTTGTTTTGTTGAAGAACCTGAGGAACAGTTATATTGAAAGATTGATAAGGAGAATATTGCGTTTAATTACGGATTTGGAGTTTCATAATGAATAATGTTAATTTTGAGAGTTTAAGAAGAATATGTTTGAGAGTGTAAACAGAAATTTTTAGTAACAAGATGTAATTTTGAGAGTGTATAAAGAAGAAAATTAATTCTGAGTGTCATAAATGAAGAATACTAATTTTAGTGTTATTATAATTTAACGAAGACTATTAGTTCTGAAGATGTGTTAGAATATTAATGTAACAAAAATTCGAATTCACAACGAAACAAGATAAATTCACATGGAAATAGTAAACAAAGAATATAAGATGCATCAAACGATAATTCATTTTACTCATAAAGAATTGTGAAATAAAGATGCGGAGAACATTTACCGATTATTTAAAAATGAAAAGGAGACGATTCTAATGGACTTCGTGATCGAAAAGGTTGCGGAAGAAAATGTTGAAGTGGATAAAAGTTCGCCAGGACGCGTCGTCGACGCCGACGCCGCTCGATCGCGAGAAAAAGGACGAAGTGGTGGCAAAGGTCGAAGTTGAAGAAGCGACGCGAGCCGAAGAGGAAGAGGATGACAGTGGAATGGAAAGAGAAGACACTCCGTCTAACATCGAGCTGAACGATCTACGAAAAGTATGCTGCACCTATTAACTCAATCCTTAACGCATCCGCAAATTTCACAGCTTTCTTGTTATGACATTTTTGCACTCGTCGATCGACAAAGGTCGAGATATATCAAATAATGAAATATCAAAATATATTTTACTCTTTTTTACTATTTAATTTCATAATTTTGTGTTATTTTGGTTCATGTTATACAAGTTTGATAATATGACTTAGTAGATAATGTTAGATTCACATATCTTAGATAATATATGTGATCCATATGTGTAATATTTTATATGAGGTTCATATACGTTACATATTACATGTAGTTTGTATATGTTAGGTACTATATGTGGTTCACATATGTTAGATATTACATGTGGATCATATATGTTGGGTAGTATATGTGATTCATACATGTTAAATACTATATGAGGTTCATACATGTTAGATATCATATGTTACATAGTATATGTGATCCATATGTGTTACATATTATATGAGGTTCATATATGTTAGATATCATATGTGGTTCATATATGTTGGATATTATAGTTCATATCTATGAGATTTTACATGTGATTCATATCAATTAAATATTAAATATGGTTCACATATGTTAAATATTATATGTGATTGACATATCATACACTATACGTGATTCACCTCGTATAAATGTAAGATGCGGTTCATTGGATGATGTTGCATATACGTTCATGTGAACCTGTAGCAAGTTCTTGTCATACTTTTTTCAAGTGACAAAAAAATGCATTCTCCAGAATGCACTAAGAGGCTGGTGAGATAAGAATTAGCAGAGGTGTGCATGAAAGCACTCGAAGCAGATACACATGGCCGCTCTTTGAAATGTCGTTAGCGTTCAATTTCTTGCGTTGTAACACTCGAGAGATTGTTCGTCCTCGACGTGATTTTATCTTCTTAGGGACTAACAGCAGCTAAGTAATCCTCGATGACGATTCGCCATCGTGGTAATAAATCATCGGCCTTTCTTGAAAGGGAGAGGAACATTTACATTTTTTCGATTTTCACCCTTGCGTGACAAAGACTGGGTGATTGGAGATACATTTTGTAATGTAGTGTGGTGCAATGAAGGCTTCTTTAGTCAGAGAGTGTGCGAGACTTTGGAGCTTGGGTAAAATTTGCGATTTGAGGAGTTTGAGAATTTTGAGAATTTGAAGTTTGGAATTTTGAAATTTTAGGACTTTGTAAATTTAGAGTATTAGAGCTTTAGAACTTTGAAATTTTGACTTTGGACGCATAGGATTTTGAAATTTTGAACTTTGGACGCATAGGACTTTGGAATTTTTTAATTTTCGACGTATAGGATTTCCGACTTCTGAACTTTGGGACTTCGAAGAATTTTCGACTTTTGAAGTTTTTAAATGTTCAAATTATAAAACTTCTGAACTTTGGAATTTTGAGATTTAGAAATTTGTACCAATCCACATTGCCTATATAGAGCTAGAATCGTACATAAATCAATTTCCCATACTGTACGTCTACAAATAAATAAAAAACTGCATTGAATAACATTAAATAACCGGTAGAATTCCCCGGAGCCGATTATTAGCCAATGTGAAAATTTGAAATCTGGTATCAGGATAAATCTAAGAGCACGGTCGATTTCATTCATCGATTTCACTCGCTCAGCAATGTAGTTTCTGCAAGCCGTCTGGTTTTTTCGATAGCAGGCTAACCTGCTTCGAACAGGTGCAACATCCTTGTCGATACACGTGGACGTCCAGTCAGACTATGGTCGTCTTTTATATCGGCCAGCTTGCGCGGCTGTGCCACATCTGTCACTAACGATACCGCTGCCACCACTCTCGGTACACGATACTCATCGGACGACTTTCATTGAAAAATTTCACCTCGTCATTTGCGGTTCTCTCGATTATGATTTTTCTGTAGACAAAGTACATGCAAAACGTATGTGGCTGCGTGGAGAAACTTTCTCTCGCGAACGACTTCCGATACGATTCGATGGAATTTAGAGAATTATTTATCTGTCTGCAATTTCATCTGATACTCGTTTGGTTGTATGACGAATATTTAAACGGTTTATGTTTTCTATAAATTTATTGCAATTTCTCTCTTTCATAAGTTGAGCAGGTACTTCTAAATTGAAGCGAATTGGACGAGCTTAAAAGTTAATATTGTGCAAGCAAATTATGGCAGTAATTTAGGTAAATTGGTTAGTGAAAGTATGGGAAGATTTGTTAATTATGGGTACTTTGAACATTTCGTTTTATATTACTGATTAGTGAATATTGAAGACTATTACCTTTTCTTTGTATAATTAGGAATATGGGGATATGGGGATATAGGGATATAGGGATATAGAGATATGTGGATATGTGAATATGTGGATATGTGGATATGTGGATATGTGGATATAGGGATATAGGGATATAGGGATATAGGGATATGGAGATATAAGTATATGGGGATATAGGGATATAGGGATATAGGGATATAGGGATATGGAGATTTATGGATTTTCGGATGATGCGATTCAGAGATGTTGGTATATAGGAATCTAAACTCATATAAAGATCTAGGGATATAAGATAAGTGTACAGGGATCTACGGTAGTAGAGATCTAGGGTAATGGCGCCTTAGGGTTTACAGAGATCTAAAGATAGAGGGATCTGTGAATACAGAGATCTAGGAATACAGGGATCTATGGGTATAGGAATTTAAGAATATAGACATGTAAGGGTATAAAGATCTAGGATTATAAAAATCTAGGATTAATAAGAATCTAGAGATATAAAGAACCAATGTAGTATTCTACAGGAATAGGTATCTAAGAACGTTAAGGAATCGTAAACAAGTTAATCAGAATATGAAAATGGCAACGGTAGCTATTACCATCCTCTTCAGCATCGCACCAGGTGTTTATCGCAACAATCCACGTATCGATCTAGAATTCACATAATTATCGACCCGAAGAGGTCGTCCACGCAACTATTCAATACTGCCCGTGTTCGCATACCTATCAGTCGCATTTTTCTCCACTTCGTTAACATTTTTCCTGCCACTCTGTCTCTCGAAATGCTACGAGTTGAGCAATCAACCCCGACTTTCTACACACCGTGTGTCTGTCTACGATCGTCGATCGTTCGAGGATTAGTTACGAAACGAACTCGTTTGCCCCGAGTTGCAGTCGCCTGCCAGGATCGCCATTTATTCGTCGTACTTTTTACTTTGCACAATCCCTTCGAACGCATCTCGATCGTGCCGAGACGAAGATGGCCGGGCAAAAGTGGTGCGGTTTCGCGAGCATCTCGATCGTTTCGAAATCGTTCCTTCATTCATGGCATATCTAACGATATGCTGATCACGAGAGAGAAACGGAGCGTTCTGTTGATGGTTACTAAACCCATTGGCGTAACTGGGATCCCCTTTTGGAGATAGGTGGTGTTAGAGTGTCTCGCGTTATATCGCCGTCTGTTGGATGACTTGTGTGGACGTGTGTTGCATGAGTAGGATTTTTATCGCCCCGCGGTATATGGATAGACATTGTTATAAGTTGTATAACTATTATACAAGTTGTGTTACATTTCTACATATTGGACCTCTACATATTAGACCACCACATGTTGGGTCTAGAAACTTTACATATCCATGTTTTGGCCTTCCAATATATTGATAAACCATATAGTGTATCTCTACATGTGAGAGCTTCATACGTTAGATCTCAACATATCAGACCTCCATATATCAGACCTCCACATATCAGACCTCCACATATCAGACCTCCACATATGAGACCTTCACGTATCATACCTCCACATGTTAAACTTACACATGTTAGACTTCCACATATTAAATTTTCACATATTAAACATCCACAATTTAAATTTCTACATATTCAACGTCTACATATTATTGAACTTCCACATATTGAATCATCAAATATTGCACCTCCACATGCTAAACTTCCACATATGAAACTTTCGCATATAAAACCTCCAGACGTCACGTCATCATACACAAAATCTCGATGTATGTCACATCCCAAATTCAAGGATGCCAACCTCAATCCTAATCTCCATCCACCCTAACACCTACTTAGGTACGCCAATGACTAAACCGCGGGTTTTCGTTCGGGTTACCGATCCGATTTACATAGCCGGAATTTGCATACACTTTATGTAACCGGAAATTGAGAGTGCGTGGGCGTGATGAGTTTCCTTTTGCATTTGCAACCACTCGCAGATCTTGTTTCGCGATCGTTCGACCAACTTAACGCGTTCGCTACCTTTAATTCCTGGTTTGGTCATGGTACCACTGTCGTTGAACGTGCACTGCCTTTTTTGGTGCTTGTATCGGATTTTTGGCAAACAGAGGAACATTCGTGGTGAAGTGTTAGAAACGTTTTCAAGAAATTGAAAATTAATTTTAAATCTTTGCAGTTCATAATCGATAGAAATGATTTCCTTATTTTTGTGTTGTACATATTAACATATGTAATACAGTGTGACACCTTTTTATATTTATAATTTTTGAGTATGTTCACATATGATTGTATTGAATGAAAACTGAATTGAACATTTAAAAGGAATGTCATACGACAATAGTGGGCTTAAAGAGATTGGCAGTCGTGGAAAAATATTATGTTGTATAAAGTGTCATTGAAATTGTTATGTGCTCTATTTTTGACAAACAGTAACAGATACAGTCAGTAGTAAATTGTACACTGGATAATTGATTCTATTGAACAGTTTTCGTACAACTGACGCTCAAGAACGTATTGTGTCTTATGAAAATTAGAGAACGAAGAAAAAGAAAGGTGAGTCGTATCTCTCTTTCGTATGGAAATTCGAGGTTGGCATGCATGAATAATATCAAAAGTTTGCAGAAAAACAATATTTTACGTGGCCACTATGAAACGGAAATTAACATGTCTGACGATGTTTACCTATTTTATCCCAAAACATTTGTCATATCTAAAATTGAGAATTTATTCATGCAACCGTGATACTTTGTAAATCGCAGGTTTATCTCTCATAAAATTTTTATCATTAGTAAAATTTTCATATGGTTGTTTCAAGATTTGGTTCACACACGAGCACTATGGAGCAGATATACACACTTTTATTCATACTTTTAGCAGTATAATTATTTGCATAAAAATTTCACAAATATCCTGTTATCTATCGTGAAATGTACGCTCCATTGCATAACGTTCCATTTTATGTGCATATGTTCTAATTATTGCACAACATTGCATATTACGCAATGTATCCCCATGGCTGGAAGATTCAAGTACACCTTTGCATCGGTAACGCGATACATTTGTCCCACAAAAGGAGATATTTACACACGTGGAGGGTCTTCGTTACTGTCCACATCCTATTGTACTCGCGAAGTAACAGAGCCTGCTCCATTTTATTCTGCGGAACAGTTTGTGACATAGGCCATTAATATTTTCTAATTTCTTATATAATTCAATAGTTTTCCTTCTTTTGCTATCATTAAGTGAATATTTCCAAACCTAACCTCACTTTTCCTGACTTATGGAGATTTGATAATTAAGATTATATGTTCATACAATCTAATGTTATGAGTCACATTATTTATATATTACATTTTTGAATCCACGAAGAAAATTGTATACTAATTATATTATATAATTATTACTCTTGAAAGTAATATTTACAAAGTAACAACGTGGAGTCTGCTGCACCCTGAATGTGTACAATATGTTTGTCCAAATTGTTTTCCACATTCCAGATGGCTGATACATTAAATCTCCGTCACGTTTGTTGCAGGACCTGTTTTCGCAGCTCCAGTTTTCGCAAGAGAGCGCTTTGCCGCCCGACACTTTGCGCCGGGCTTTGGCCGAGAGCTTTCTCGATCAGCAAAGGTTTCAGCTGGGATTCATGGATGACGCGGCGGAATGTTTCGTAAGTGACAATTACCTCGTTGCCCTATTATGTTCTGATCAATGCAATCCAGAATCTAGGCGAGACGGGTTGCGAACCCGTTTGCACGCCATATTTCGTAACTTCACCCCTGGCTGTAGGTCGCCTCGAATTCTAACCGATTCAGCGAAAACTTTACGAGACAAGTGATCTCTTAAATAACCTGCGGTAACAGTACTAGCTTCTCGATTAGGATACTTGAATTATAGAATTGTGGATCGTTGACAAACGAGTGGAATGAATGGGGATTTCATACAATAACAAATGTCTTGTTCGATCAAATATTCTGGTGGTTTATTACAATTTAACTATGTGGGAACATATTTAGATGATTGAATTGTACGAAGTACTTTATGAGATCGTGAGTAGTATGATTATGGTAATTAAATGAAGTGGACTAAGAACTTAATTTTTAAAATTACTTGATATTTCATAATAGTTGAAGTACATTTTTATTATGAGTATATAGGGAACACAATGAATATATTAAAAATAGTCAACAGTGGAAGTAAAAATATTTTAGATCTCATAAACTTCGGTCTCAAACTCTGAGTAACTCGATCTCGTAATAATTTCTACATATTTCATAAATCTGCGCAATATAAAATGACTGGTCCATTATATCAATTTGTATAACCTCAAAAGGATAGTCTATCAAAACAGCATAGTTTCCGTAACAAGATCTGCATTTATCGATAAAATTGGAAAGTTATCCGCGTCTAAACGATTAATAATTCCTTCGTGCTATCGCGATAACCGCATGATTACATTCAGGTAGTTATAGACATGTAATAAGGAAACGAATAGCACCGGATGGTTTCGATCGAGTGGACGTACACTCCAGTGCAACGTAGGCTTCTTTTGCATAAAGTCATGTGCATAAACTTGGCAATGCTTGTAATCATACATTTGCAAACTTACAAGTTTATAAATTTCTACATTTTCAAGTTTTCAAATTTACAAGTTCTCAAATGTTTTAATTTTCAAGTCTTCAGATTCATTCGTTTCTTAATTTTCGGGTTTCTTAGATTTATAAATTTTCAATTATTTCAATTATTTCAATTATTTCAATTATTTCAATTATTTCAATTATTTCAAGTTTTCAAGTTTTTCAATTTTACCAATTTAAATTTTTCAAATTTCTGTGCTTCAATTTCAATATCACTAAAGTATAGGTATATTCTCAAATTCTTCGTCCAACCAGCAATTTTGAAAGTTGCATTCAATTGCTAAGAATATCGAATCGGTGACCTTTCGGTCCCTCGGTTGCTGTACTTTCCCTAGGGAGATCACATTTGCTCTTGACTGTACGGTACCGTAATCATATCGGGTTTTTTTCGCCGGTTTAGGTTAACCAGTACGTAGTAAAGGTGTAATACGCCGGGGGCATTAATCTTTCCGTTTCGACATTCGACGTCCCTCTCGCCATCTTGACTTCCTCCGCGACGCGAAGCGGCAACGATTTTCCAAGCGGTTTGCGATCCTGAATAATTCCGTCGGGCGAACCAGTTCTCCCCCTCTGTTTTACTTATTTACTCTGCCGACTATCGCGTTGATTGCCGTAACGATATATCCCGTAGGTGAGCATGTATAGCACAGAACAAACCCGACGACCGGGAGTCCACTTTCTCGTTTACAACGGAGTCACGTTTAGCCGGCTGACTTGTACGCGTTTGTCGTGTCGACATCAGCCCGTTGAATTAAACGACTCGCATTAGCCAATGTTAATGGAAGAGAGCTCACAGACGATTACGCATTCTTCTTTAAACAAAGATTTTATTGCATCAAACAATATGATACGAGTCTTCAAGGTTGACTAGCGATTAATAGAGGCATATTAAATATTTGTGACGAATTTAAATATATTTCTGAATCGCTAATTAAGTTAAAACATCGTGAAATTATGGGGTATTCTTTCAATAGTAATTCTGTAAAATTGTAATATGCATTTTGTTACATAAATGTGTAAAGGACTAAGATTGTAAAAAGATTGAGTAGATGATGGTAATTTGCAAATTTTGAGGTTAGGAAGTATGGAAGGTCGAAAATTGGGAAACTAGATAATTTAAAAACCTAAACACACGATTTGAGGAGTTAAAAATTGAATTTTAAGAAATTTGAATGAGGAGGATTTGAAAATTTCGAAATACAAAATGTACAAATTTATGAATCTGAAAAATTAAAAATGTGAATGTTTAAAAATTAAAAAATGCGAATATCTAAAAATTTCAAAATATGAATGTCTGAAAATTAGAAATTGTAAATATCTAAAAATGTTAACTCTGAAAATCGCACAGCTTGAAATTACACCAATTAAAAAGTTGCAACAGAATTGAAAGCTGTAAAAATGTAGCTCCGAGTGAACAACCCTAGGACAACCCATTCAATCGTGCGATCGGAACGACTGATAATCTGCTGCAGCAATTAGTAGAAATTAAACGCTTTGTTCGGCGCACTGTTCGCATGGTTGCTCCACTGATATCCTTGGAACGTTGCTATCGAAACTGTTGGTTTTCTTTTCGCTATCAAGTATGCATAGTACGAGTGCACTTGAAAGAATGAGAGAAAGAATGAATATAATGATATACTGCGTTCCACGTGAACAGCTTAACCAGTTACATGTTGCTTTCAATGATTCGAGGTTGCTACGAGGTCCCTGCAATAATGTCTACTTGGATGTATGCCAATTCTAATTTAGTATGCAAATCGGCTGATTTTTGTTGATAACTTCCGTTGTCAGATTGCAGAATTGGAAAGGAAGCATTGATTTCTAAAAATAAGTGGGACATGAAAGTTGCAGTCATTTTTGAAGATAATTTTGGGTTGCTACTCTTAAGAAGTTAAATCAATACAATTGGAATCTAAATTTAGCTGCTCCACTTTTCAAGTTTATACTTTCCAAAATAAAATCGAACTCAATCGATTCTGTGTACTTTAAGCAAAATTTGTTCAAACTTCATGGTTTGAACTACACGTGATTTAATAATTCATTTACAATTAGTTTGCAATTATTCAAAGAACTTTTTTGTCCATTTCTCAGAATAAAAGTCAAAGCACGTAGAAGTTACAAAAATAAATCTGAAGGAAATAACCGATAAATCTGTGTTTTTTAACAATAAATAAACGTCATTAACATCAGATTTTGCAGTTGCATGTTATAATTTGCGTGACGTGCAACTTGGTAATTTTATGAGTCTATGAAGTAATTACATTTGCATCACCGGTAACTTTATGAATTCATAAAAGCTGTACAGATAAAAAGTGTAACGGTATCTATTATTAAAAGTACATGCAAGAGAAGAATGTAAAAGAACATATCCTCAGCATCTTGTGAAATTACCATAATCGATGAACGACTGTTAGTTTCTCTATTTCTGGCGATGCCGTTCATCAAGGAAAATAACGAGAGAAAAATGATTGTTACAGGAAAACATTCTTCTACGTATACATCTGCACATCGCCAGCGGGGAAGCCGAGGATATGTGCAGTGCGAGACACTGTGTGCCACACCAGAAATTTGCCATGACGTTGGTCGAACAAAGTGTTTGTGGAGCCTGCGGTGCTACTTCGGAACCTCTGCCTTTTACACAGGTAAGTCTACCTACCGATGTCAACGCATGAGTTGGTGAGGAGGCTGACGTTAGGCTTTAGTTGGTCAGAAAATCCCTCTATTCCTGAATCCCTATATTTCCAAATTCTTACATACCCTAATTGCTTCAGACATAAATCTATATCCCAGAATTCCTATATGCCCAAATCGGTACATTCCCAAATCTTTCCATCCCTAAATTCCTATATTTCCAAATTTCTACATCCCCAAATCTCTACATCTCCAAATCCCTACATCCCCAAATCTCTACGTCCCCAAATCCCTACGTCTCCAAATCCCTACATCCCCAAATCCCTACATCCCCAAATCTCTACGTCCCCAAATTCCTACATCCCCAAAATCGCTACGTCCCCAAATCCCTACATCTCCAAATCTCTACATCTCCAAATCCTTACATCCCCAAATCTCTACATCCCCAAATCCCTACATCCCCAAATCCCTACATCCCCAAATCACTACGTCCCCAAATTCCTACATCCCCAAAACCCTACATCCCCAAATCTCTACATCCCCAAATCTCTACATCTCCAAATGCCTACATCCCCAAATTCCTACATCCCCAAATAGCTGCGACTCCAATGGGTCAGAATAGAAAAATTGGACGCCTCAAACGTATTTTCGGTATATTGACTCGAACAATACTCGAGTTCGTTACAAAAAACAAGTATAACCCTTTACGAATGCGCTCCATTTACACAATATTTGTGCGCAATCAAATTTGATGAAATCATGGAGTAGTCATAATTCCTCGTCAAGGTTTCCTCTTTGTAACCTCACGCATTTTACTCGTCTCTGAAATTCCCCTGCATTTAAACTTATTGCATCTCGCAGTTCTCTTCGTGGAAAACGTGTTTCTTACGACATCTTCAAGGATACTCGAGAAATGTAATATGTAGCCTCGGTTCTTAACTTCTGATAGGACGTGCAAAATTTTATGACATCCCTTGTCTCGACAATTTTTAGGTTAGTTTTGAACAACTAACTTTGAAACGCTTGATGTTAAATTGGGAATCTACTAAATGTGTACAAAAATACTTTGATTAAAGATGGACACTGATATTGTTTGATAAATTGAAGAAATAAATGATGGCTGAAAAATAAGTTGTTACAAAGAATTATTTCATATATCTTGATAATAGAATGAACACAAGTGTTATATTTTGATAAAAGTTAGTAAAAGTATTATTTTGATAAAGAGTTAATAAAAATGTTACTTTGAGATGTTATTTTGAGAAAAGTGTTGATAATAATTTTTACAAATCAAAGTAAACAATTCAAAAATACTTGTTCATTCAGAAACAACTAATTATCTGATAACGAGTTAATATTATTTATCAAATGTATTCATTAAATATTATATATCCATTACAGTATTTAATTTTTGTTCAGTATTAATATCAATATACAATTGACAACGATATTTTCAACAAATTTCTTTCTTCATCGTTCTTTTTCAATTTTTCACTTAATATGCTACATACGACTTAACTAGACTGTACGTATATACAGTTTGAACGCAGACATTATATACCTGTGTACACAATTTCCACAGGTCTCCCATTTGACCCATCCGAAGCCATCCGTCGAATCCGGTTTCCACCGTTTTCCTACAGCTTTTCCTCTTTCCGAGCCAACCTCGCAGGTGAAACCGGAAAACTGCGATAAAAATCGGGACACAGGTAGATTTCACCGGCCAAATCCTTTGTTTGCTCTGGGAAACCTTGAAATCGGGGGTGGGTGAACCTTGAAAAGAAGAGGAGGGTGGTTACCCTTCGTAGGTTCCCTCCAAGCGATTTAAGCGACTTACCGTGAGAAGCCTAAGTGCGCTAAGACGTCGAACAGCCAACTTTCACTGTGTAAATGGATTAACTGGATTTGATGGTTCATTGATCCTGATTATAGTATTTTGGGGGAGGCTGTCGATTAAGGGGATAGTGTTTCGCGCAATAAACTCCAGATCCGATTTGAGGGGGTGAAGCTGACTTGAATTGGTAATTGGGCTCTGAGAATCGAAAGGTTCTCAACCCCCAATGGATTCCTTTAACACAGAAAAATGGACGCAAACAAAATTATATACTAATGCGAATTTAGTTTTGATTAGATATTGGAACAGAAGAAAATTAAATAGTAACTACATCATGTAATAAATAGGGAATTCATTTTGAGATGATAAATATTGATGTAGGTTTTGTGAGGTAATAAATATTAATTTAATTTGTGTAACATGATGAAATATTTATTTAATCCTTGTAAGATGATAAATATTTATTTAATTTTTGTAAGATGATAAATATTAATTTCATTCTTGCGAAGTAATAAATTTGTTTTGTGCATCCAATTATGTTACGAATATCTTGTTCATTGAATAATGAAATAATTGTCGATTAGTTGAGTGTACTGAGAAGCAAAAAGCAGTTTAAGCAGTCAATTTAGTTTGCTGAACGTAGTGTTTCTTTGAGAATTAGAATAGTAGCCAGCTGGAGACGGTAAAAGCGATCGGCCATGACCGATACGAGATTGCAACGAGTTTCGAGGTTTTTACGATCGGCGGACAACAGTCGATACGAGTACACGAAGAACTCCACCCACGCGAACCGTTTTCGCTTTGTGCTCGATTATGCACACGGTGAACCAGTGCTCGAAAGGGCATTCGCTTTTGTTCTTACGTATTCTCGAGGAAACGGCCATTTTTCTTTTTACCTTACATTTACAATTTCGTGTTGTCTCGTTTCTAACTGAATTAACATACTCCATCTTTAGTAACAATAAATATCTTCAATTTTAAATATTGACTTCAAGATTTATGACGATCATCCTAACCTAACCTAATTTAACTGAATTAACATACTCCATCTTTAGTAATATTAGATATCTTCAATTTTAAATATTGACTTCAAGATTTATGACGATCATCCTAACCTAACATAATGTAACTGAATTAACGTACTCCATCTTTAGTAACATTAGATATCTTCAACTTTAAATATGTTTGATTTCAAGATTTATGACAATCATCCTAACCTAACCTAATGTAACTGAATTAACATACTCCATCTTTAGTAACATTAGATATCTTCAACTTTAAATATGTTTGACTTCAAGATTTATGACGATCATCCTAACCTAACCTAATGTAACTGAATTAACATACTCCATCTTTAGTAATATTAGATATCTTCAATTTTAAATATTGACTTCAAGATTTATGACGATCATCCTAACCTAACATAATGTAACTGAATTAACGTACTCCATCTTTAGTAACATTAGATATCTTCAACTTTAAATATGTTTGATTTCAAGATTTATGACAATCATCCTAACCTAACCTAATGTAACTGAATTAACATACTCCATCTTTAGTAACATTAGATATCTTCAACTTTAAATATGTTTGACTTCAAGATTTATGACGATCATCCTAACCTAACCTAATGTAACTGAATTAACATACTCCATCTTTAGTAACATTAGATATCTTCAATTTTAAATATTGACTTCAAGATTTATGACGATCATCCTAACCTAACCTAATTTAACTGAATTAACGTACTCCATCTTTAGTAACATTAAATATCTTCAATTTTAAATATGTTTGACTTCAAGATTTATGACAATCATAAGGAAGTAACGAACATAAAAAGCATTCAATGTTTAGTGACACTAAATATCCTAACTTTCAAAATTTGTTACAATCTTAATAAGTAACAAATATAATAAACAGCATTCATTTGTGACATTAAATATCTTTAACTTCAAAATTTATGACAAATAAGTAACAAATATAATGAAATGCGTATTCACAAGAAAATTACATAATTTGAACTCTCGAAAAGTGTACGCACGTTACGAAAGTGAGTTAAGCCTTTTTGTTTAAGTTGTATCACAGTTTTCACATGATTCAAAAAATGCGAGCGTTCAACATGCTTTAACCAGGGGGAAAAAGTAGCAACATGGCTACGATACTTCCAAGAAAATTATATAATTTGATCAGGAGGAAAGAGCAATTACACGCCGCCATGAACAAAATACGACTTTCTTTATTGCATTTGTTCGAAGCCGGTCTTTATTTCTCACCGAAACTTCGCCACAGCTGATCTTACGTTGCTAACCAGAAATTTAATTAACTCCTTCATGTACCGTAAAATATATTCACTTGCAGCATACAAAACGTATCTTCGCTGTTTCTTTTCTCTTACGACGTTGCCTTCCGCGAGTAATTCACGGAATAATCAATGATAATTAGCAATTTACCCACGGTTAAATGGAGCGGTGTTAAATCATTATGTACAAAATTGTATATATAAAATAAGTAAAGTCATTGTTCATTGAAATCTGTTTGGTTACGAATAACTTGTACAATATGTACATATATGTACACCAAAATAATCCTGTATTTATATAACAATCTTCCAAAAAATAATTAAGTCTCAAATTTTAGTGTCACCCTATTACTTTCATAATTGTTGCTCCTCTCAACAATTTTCCACTAAATTGTGCTGAAGTAAATTATAATTTGTTCAGTTTTACTAAATTGTTCAAAGTTAATTGCAAATTTAGTTTCACTAAATTGTCCTAAATTAAATCGAGTTGTTCCACTAAATTGTCCTTAAGTACGTTGCAAATTATTTAATTCCACTAAATGGTCCTAAAATAAGTTGTAAATTATTTAATTCTACTAAATTGTCCTAAAATGAATCGTACATCGTTAATATCCACTAAATTGTCCCAAACTAAATTGCAAATCGCGCAGTTCCACAAAATTACCCTAAACTAAATTACAAATTCATTTCCACTAAATTACCGCAACTTGTAAATCCTTCATTTCCACTAAATTAAATTCACTTATAAATCCATCGTAAGGTGTTCGTTACACAAAAATGCTGCGATTATCCGCACGACAGCTGTTACATTTTGCTCGACACGAAAGCGGACAAAGTATACATTTTTACGAAGTGAAACCACAAAGTCGCATTAAAACGATCGACGTAAACCACTCCTGGGTGGTTGAAGTTCTGTCGCGGTTCCCTGAGTCATCCCAAGGGAATTTCCTCTTGTGCGATGAGTCCTCTCTCTACTCTTAACATTTACCAACGCGACGCACGCGTTGCTTCAATGAAACCGGTTCGCACGACCGCGATTTCATTGCGTCGCGAGTTAATTATTCCAGCGACACGCCGAGTTTATGGGGAGAACGAAAAACAGGGTGGTTTTCCACGCTACGATTTTGTCGAATGCTCGAACATTTCTCGTTGAACAGCTTCCATCGATTATTTCCGCCTCGCACGATAGGAAGCTTCACAGGAAAGTGAAACCTGGAGTTAGTCTTCGTCGAGTTTTTCTTAATTAAAGAGGCTTTTAAGATTGTTTAATTGTGTTGGTGGTTTTTTGTTGTTAAGTGGAGTGAATTTATTTTTTGGTGTGGAGATCGTTATTGGGATTTGGGGATTTGGGGATATAGGGATGTGGAGATTTAGGGATTTGGGGATTTGGAGACATAGGGACGTGGAGATTTGGGGATTTGGTAATTTGGGAACTTGAGTATTTGGGGACTTGGAGATTTGGAGACTTGGGGACTTGGAGATTTGGGGATTTGGGAATTTAGGGATTTGGGGTCTTGGAGATTTAGGAATTTGGGGATTTAGGGATTTTGGGAGTTAGAAATTTGGGGATTTGGGTATATGGAAATTTGAAGATTTGGGGATTTGAGGATTTGAGGATTTGGAGATTTGAGAATTTGGAGGTTTGAGAATTTGGAGATTTGAGGATTTGGAGATTTGTGAATTTGGAAAGTTGGAGATTTGGGGATTTGAGGATTTGGAGATTTGAGAATTTGGAGGTTTGAGAATTTGGAGATTTGAGGATTTGGAGATTTGTGAATTTGGAAAGTTGGAGATTTGGGGATTTGAGGATTTGGAGATTTGAGAATATGAAGATTTGGAGATTTGGGGATTTGAGGATTTGAAGATTTGTGAATTTGGAAAGTTGGAGATTTGGGGATTTGAGGATTTGGAGATTTGAGAATTTGGAGATTTGAGAATTTGGAGCTTTGCGAATTTGGAGATTTGAGAATTTGGAGATTTGAGGATTTGGAGATTTGTGAAATTGAAAAGTTGGAGATTCAGAGATTTGGAGATTTGGAGATTTGGAAATTTGGGGATTTGAGGATTTGGAGATTTGGAAATTTCTGAGATTTGAGGATTTGGAGATTTGAGTATTTGGAGCTTTGGTGATTTAGAGATTTAGAGATTTAGAGATTTAGATATTTAGATATTTAGATATTTAGATATTTAGAGATTTCAAGATTTAGAGATTTCAAGATTTAGAGATTTCAAGATTTAGAGATTTCAAGATTTCAAGATTTGTAGATTTAGAAATTTGTCGATTTGGAGATTTCTAAATTTTGAGATCTAGGCTTCATAAAATTTAAGAATTCAGAAATTTACTAATTTAAAAATTTGATGATTTGGAAACATGGAAAGCACAGAAAATTCGAAAGCTACAAAATTAAAGATTTCAAATCTGCCTACTAATCTCAGAACTATTTGACCGAAATTTATAAACCAGAAACCAAAGAACTTGCAAACCTCAAGAATCAGTGATTTAATTGAATGCATTTCAGTTTATCTCCAAATACAAGATCACATAGTTTCATGTGTCTAATATTCTTTTCAGATGGTCCATTACGTATCAGCATCAGCATTAACGTCCCAAGCACGCCAAACACCGCCAACTTCACGCAACAGCCCGGATCTGTTCGGTCAACTTCTTCGAAAAGCTGGTGGCATGGGTGACATCAGGGACTGTCCGGTAAGTGAAAGAAATTTTCTGAAACGAAACCTTTTCGCATCTCTGTACCTTGAACAGTAGTTCCGGTAGAAGGAGATTTGATTCATCCGTTGCACGATCAGGTACAACTCTCTTTTGGCCTTTCTTGGAAATAATATCTTACGATGCTGGACTTTCTCTTTGAAGTAGAACGATAACTATCGTTCCAGTACTTTGGGTACTGTTTCACGGGTTCTGTGTAAAAACAATTCTATTTTATAGTCAATAAATGACTCGTAATTATCGTAAAGTTTAGCTCGTAATTAACAATTGTATTGATAATTAATATCTCTGTTTGAGAGTTGACAAAGAATATTGAAATATCAAGTGAAAAATTTTGATATAAATTATTATGAACATTTTACCAATTTATTAGAAGTGACATATCTTAAATGCAGTTAATAATAATATTAAGTATGATGTTCTTATAATGTTATTAAGTATAGTATTTATAAAAATACTAGCATTTTAATGTATTTGCAAAAATTAATTTTGAAAGTGGACTATTGTAGTTTATTTAATAAGTGGGACTGTTATAAATATTCAATAATATTATACTGTTTAAGAATAGTATTAGGATTGATGATTAACTCCCTCTTTTAAACAATAAATAAAAATTATTAAATAAATTATGTCAGAAGAAAAATGCCACTGTTAAATGACTGAGTAATTTTCTAACACAGCAAATACACAAACTTTCTGAAAAATTTACTTTTCTTATAATAAATGTTCTTGTAACAAAACAGTCTATGACACCAATGATAAATTATTTTTGTTTATAAAATACGAGGAAATGGATAAATATTGATGTGTGGTGTATAAAGTAGTAATAACGTGATGTGTGTTTCCGCAATGTTTAGAGTTCCTGTGGAGCCAAAATCCAAATCTGTCGGACCCTGATGAACCGACCGGAAATCGTTTCCGTCGGTGTCGTATGGGACAGCGAACGACCATCGTTAGAGCACATCATGGACGTTTTCGCAACCGTGGGAACATCTCTTAGGTTGAGCGACGTCTTCCACAGTGTGGTAGACTCCCGATGGGGTGCTTCAACCGTGCATAATCTCGTAGGAGTTGTCACATACTACGGGAAACACTATTCCACCTTCTTTTTTCACACTAAACTGAAGGTTCGTTACATTTTCACAAAGCACATTTCACAATTACATTTTCACAATTTCATCGCTTATTTATAATCCCTTATTACTCTCGTCACAAATTTGCATCTGCAGATATATGAATTTAGATCTTTCAGGTATAAATAATATCTTCTTAAACACCAATAATATTATTTAGTTATAAGTAGTATCTTCCTGAAAATCAGCAATGTCATCCAGCTATAAATAATATCTTCTTAAGTATTAATCATAACAACACGAAACTTGTATCCATATTTTGGTCACTAAAAAAAGATCCACCAAACGCTGTTTCAGGTGTGGATATACTTCGACGACGCCACAGTGAAGGAAATTGGTCCTCGTTGGGAGCAGGTCGTTGAAAAGTGCAGAAGGGGTCGCTATCAGCCACTATTGTTGCTCTATGCCACCCCCGGAGGCACTCCGGTGAACACTGAGAATGCACCCAAGACTGTAACACCTTTCCCAAATGGAAATGGCCTGAAGACACCGCCAAAAAATAACGTTCGTCGATCGATCACACCTAGCCCGGAGAAACCATCGATCAACAGCACTGCCAGACGTGCCATCACACCCAATCCTGATAGTCCTCCTCACTCGTACACGCAGCGCAGAATCTATAGCGACTATCAGAACCTGACGGACATCCAGAACAACATTTTTGGGAATCAAGTAAGTTACTTGGAATTTCGAAAGTAGGGATATGAAGCTGAAGATAGTTACATGTATTCAAAGCTCACATAGCACCCAAGTTACCTAATGCAACGCTTTACCTTCATTAACAGAAACTATAATATTTGCAAATATTCAAAGGAAGCTCACATAGCACCAAAATGACCTAATGCAACGCTATACCTTCAACATTAATAGAAACTATAACAACTATAATAATGACTTCATTCATATTAGATGTCAGCTGACGCCTTAACTGATTAATTGCTTTATTACTTCAGGGTGTGGACGTAGTCGACGGAGAGACCGAATCAAAGTACATCAGCCGCCGTGCTGTGGAGAACGTGATGCAGCAGCAAAAGAAGCAGCAAATGCAACTAACACGCAGCCTAAGTGCTGGGTCCACGCCACAAGACGCCATCAGTATTCCGGATCACTTAAACGTGCCCCGAAGACGAGACTCCGGAAACTGGTCCGGCGATCGGAACAGCGCTTCCTCGAGTTCTTCGACGACGATGGACAACCCGTATTTGTACATCGTGAACAAAATGCAGAGGAACTCTGGAGTGCCGAAGAGTCCCACCAGCAAGTCTGGAGAACTCTCCAGCAGCAGCAGCGGCCATTACGACGCTGGTTACGATTCGTACTCTTTGTCTTCCACGGATAGCCTTCCGCTGCAGCAGGGCCTTAAGCACAACCTACAGGTGTGTATCGCGATTTTTGGTAGAAATTCAAGGACGAGTCCTCGAGTTTTTTGGTAGCGATCAATAGAGCGAAATCTACGAATAAATCGATTTACTTGGCATAGCTTGCCCAGATTCCGGAAGGCTACCAGGCGTCCTCAGGAGATGACTGCGAACGCCTCTGCAAGGAAACGGACGCTCTGTTGGACAAGTCCCGAGCTGCGGAGGACGCAGGTGACCTCAGCACTGCAGTGGCCTTGTGCAGCGCAGCCAGCAGTAAAGCTAGAGCTGCCATGGATGCACCGTACAACAATCCGCACACCATCACCATAGCTAGGATGAAGCACAACACTTGTGTGATGAGAACCAGGAGCCTTCATAGGAGGATGCTGCAGGAACAGGCCACTATTAATGGAGACAAAGAAGGTAAACACTTTAAATCAGTCTTCAGATTTGTACATATGTAGCACTCTGTTATTTTTATTCATAATGACATGTGTTTGCTACCTTGCAGAGGGTGCACCAGAAGGTAGACACTCGCGAGAGAACAGTAAGTCTGGACAGCACTCTCGGCAGAGTTCCAGAGACAAAGGCAACCACTCCAGACAGAACAGTCGGGAACTCCTGGTGAATGCTCCAACGGCGACCACGGAGAAACCCGCCACGAAGAGCATCGAGATCTACGCCACCCTGCCTAAGAAGAAAACGTTACGCAGCAAAGCAACGGCAGTGAACGTGATCGAAGATGAAGAGTATATGTTATACGATCGACCGATGCAGAGGACAGGGTTGTTCAGCCGCACAAAACGCTGCGACGACGACAAGAAGGACAAGAAACGTGCCCGGAGCGAGGAGAGGAACAAGAACGTGTCGAAAGACTTCTCCATAGCTCCATCTCGAGCTTCTCCCTCCCCGAAAGGTGCCAAGGTCGAGAAGTCCAAGGACAGTGTGGACACGGTTGCCAACAATGCACGCAACTCGCAATCTAGCGCCAACGGAGAACAGAAGCAGGGCAAGAAACAGCACAAGATTCGCAGGAAGTTGCTGATGGGAGGACTGATTAAGAGGAAAAATAGAAGCATGCCGGATCTGCGGGAAGGTCAGGACGGACAGGCGAACACGAACGTGGAGGGAACCTCCAACACCTTGCCGAAGCAGTCAGTGGACGATTCCAGCGTCGGTTTGAAGGGGAACGAGGTGTGCCAGTCTCTGAGCGGCTACCTGTCGGAGGGCCACCTGGAGTTCACCGGGAACGGCAACGGCAGCCCAGGTAGTACCAGCAACCCGAATCTGGAGAGAAGTCGTCTGATGAGGAAGAGCTTCCACGGCAGTGCAGGCAAAGTGTTACACGTGGCGAAGGTGCCTCCGCCTCCTCCGCTCAGGACCACTTCTCAGCTTAGCAAGTCTAAGTGTTCGGGTGAAGTGCACAACGAGCAGCAGACCGAGAAATCCGCGTATCAGTCATCGGAGAGTCAGTGTGCGAGTAATTCCTCCCAGGAGCAGAATGCAACGTATTGGAATCATGTGAACTCTGGTAACTCGACCGGTGGAGCTAACAGGACATCGAACTACGCAGACTATTCATCGGAATCTCATTCTTTGCCCTTTTTGCCCTCATACGGCATGGACCAGAACGGTGCAAATGTACCAGGCTCATGTCAGACGGGTTACAACAATAAACCAAGGATTCAGGATGACGTGGTTCAGTATGCCAATGGTATCCTGTACGAGCCCACCTTCGTGGTCACTCGCGCGGACGTGCACAACGAGCAGAGTCCCGTGAAGCAACAGAATCAGCTGGATTCGTTGCCTCCGTACCCTGAGAGCGGCAACGTGTCACATTCGAGACAACCCAGTGAAGATTTCCCGCCTCCACCATATCCGTCGATCCATTCCGTGTCCCATTCGAGGCAGGCCAGCGAGGACTTTCCACCACCTCCTCCGCCGATCGACGATTGCGCGAGTCACCTTCAGGAGAGCCAGCAGTATCAACAACAGTATCAACAACAGTATCAGCAGCAGTATCAGCAACAACAGATGGCTTCGATGCAACAGCGTCAACAGCAACTGGATAGTCAGCACATTAGCAGCCTGTTGACGCAGCTGCAAATGAAGAGGGATCAGATTTTGACCTCTGAAGCGTCCAGGGATGACAAGAGGCCTGAAGAGCAGGAGGAAGAAGAGAAATCGGCTAGTGAAACCTGGCTGCGAGAGCTGCAGGCTAAACAGGCGGAGAGGAGGATGAAGAAGCAGAATCCTCTGGATCAGGATATCCCGAAGGTCAGGTCTGCTCCGACGATCACAGGACCAACCATCGCGCGAAGGACCAGTGACCTGATGATGAATAGTCTCGGGCAAACCTACGATCAGGCTAGTCGAGACGTGACCGACTGTCCACGAGTTATTTCTTCCGTGAAAGATATGGCGGCCAGGTTCGAGCAAATCAAATTACAACCTGCACCGAAGACGGAATCAGATCAGAAGGGTGCAGTGAAAAATTGTGTTTCGCCTTCTCCGTTGCTGGACGCGTCTCAGGACGCGGAAGAACCTAGACCTATGAAGCTGTCAGGGGAGAATATGAACTTCGCTAAAGCCGATGGTGTCTCGAGTCAGTCGATCTTGAATTCGAACTTTGAGACTAGTTCGAGCCAGAACACTTTCGTTCCACCTGCTAATGCCATGCAGACGCAGCAAAGTGGATTGAATCAGGCCTTGATGTCGATGTCCCTTACGTTACCACATGAGAACGGTTTACCGATTGACTACCCTGAAGACGACATCAGCGAAGTGGCCATGCAGAACACCATTCAGAACACCACAATCCTACCGAGCGAAGAGGACATAGCACCCAGGAAGGTAAAACGACGAATTGGGAAGAAGAAGAGCGTGTCCTTCTGCGATCAAGTCGTTTTGGTGGCTACTGCAGAGGATGACGAAAAGGACTCGTATATACCTAACCCCATCCTCGAGAGGGTCCTGCGTTCGGCAATGAACAAGCCAGAAACTGCTCAAGTTCTTCGGGAGATCAGAAGTCTTCAGGAAGCCGAGATGAATCGGGAGAACTGCACTGGAACCAAATTCCAGCAGCAGACTCTTCCCCTGAAGAGCGAAGCTGACAGTGTCCCAGCGACCCCATACCAAGACCAACTCAGAAGCGTGAACCCCATACCGATTCCAGACACCATCAAGCCCACTTTCGGTAGACAGAACTCTAACGAATCGGTAGGGTCGTTGTCGGACAAAAAGCTGTGCGGTTCTTACGGAAGCGAAGGGCAGGATGTCGTCAGGGAGACCTACACCGGGCTACCAAACAAGCCTCCAACTTCGTACTCTCCTCAGCTTCAACAACAAATAAGATATTCACAGAACGGATACATGCCATACTTGCAGTCTCAATCATCGTATCCTCAGGCTCAGACGTCTCATCCCCGGAATCAGGCTATCCCCATATCCCAAACGCAAAAGCCAGCCAGCCCATATCCCACCCAGCTGCACGGGCAGTACGTCCAGAACAACTCGCAGCAACAGAAGGCCGTGTGCCAGAAGAACACCTATCAGACTTACTACCAACTGGAGCAACAGCACAACCAGATGAATAAACAGATGTCCCAGCAGCAGCAACAGCAGCAGAACATGAACCAGAGGATCGCGAGTCACAACGCTAGCCCCATAACGGTTCAGCATCCCCAGCAACAGTTCGCATACCCCCCTACGCAGTCACCCAGCCCTTACCCCAATCAGTACACCCACAGTTCCTATCAGGGTTATCCCTACCAGTCCGTTCCTCAACAAAACAGGATCAACCAACCGCTGCCGCAGTATCAGCCTCCACCCAATCCTCCAACCTCCTATCAGCAACAGAACGTCCAGAATTATCAGCAGAGGCACGATACTTATCAAAGACCACCAACTCAGAAAGCGGATCAGCAAAATATTTTAGCACCCAATCAGACGTACCCTAATCAACTGCAGAATGGTCAGATACAGTCGAACATGAAGTATCCGACATATCAGCATCCACCTGTGACCAAACAGAGTAAACAGATGCACTTCGTCCCCGCCTCGAAGACCAATGGCACCGTCCCTCAGTCTTCCTTGCAGAAAAATGTGGTTGCAGGTGCGGCCAGGACCGCACCCTGCCATCTGTGCCGGAAGAAACAGGTCACCGAACCGGCTATATATTGCTCGGACTGCGATTTCTACATGTCACGCTTCCGGCCAAAGAACTGAATAGTGAACTATGTTGCGGTGTTATCGTAGGTTGAAGGTGTAGTGATCTTCGAACTAGAGCTTGTGTAGCGGCGTTATTATAGTAGCGGTAGAGTGGCTATATTGGGTGTCTTTGGTAGGGAAAAATTATGTCAGTTTATTTGGTACTTTCACGTTGCGAAATAGTCCAGTTTTTAATCTCTGAAGGTTGCATTCTGTGAGCGGAAATTTTTAGGAGCTTAATGTCCAGATTTTCAGATACAAGATTTTCAAGTCCTCACATCCTCAAATCCTTAAACTCAAATGCCCAAATCCTCAAATTCTCAAACTCTCAAATCGTAAAATCCTAAAATTAAAAAATCCTCAAATCGTAAAATTCCAAAATTAAAAAATCTCCACATTCTTAAATTCTCAAACCTCCAACTCTCTCAAATGTATCTTCTAAACTTCCTCCCTAATTATTTCCCCACTAAGACAATTCCTAACCTCAAAATCCTAAAATTACCTTAAACGTATCTTTAAAAAATCTTCTCAAAGGAACTTTTTTTCTCTACCTGTCGAAAATGTTACTTATAAATACAATAAATTGTAGAAAATCTAGAATTATTTTGTACAAAGTTAAGTTAGCCGTAAGTATTGACCTTCATCGAGCAGCTAATAACTATATATCCCCACAATTGTATCTAGGGATCCTTGTAATTAATAGTATATAATTTATGATAGATGAATGTATTATCACTCGTTTTTATACAGCGATCGTTTGCTTTGTACCTTTTTTAGACAGACTTAACGAGCAAGTTTGTTTAGCGTCCCCCTTCTGTTGTATATAATTCACAGTAGCGTTTAAGTTTTTGTATAAAATCGGAACAGTTTTTTGTTTTTTAGCGATTATAGCATTAAGGGCGTTTTCTTTCTTTAATTTTACGAGCAAGTTTTAAGGCCGTTGTATTTCGTTCGAGAGACAGAATTGTGATACTAGCCATGCCGCATAGAATTTTAACCCGTTTTAATCTAGAAATCGTAATCGAAAAGATGTGAAAATAGGAGAATATAAAAATGAAAAAAAAAGTGAATAAGAAGAAAGAAAGTGTAAGAGGAATCGTGGTGGGAACATGATCTCTGATGAAAGCGTGAATTTTATATTTTATGTTGATAGGCGTTGATGTTATATACATATATATACATAATATACATTATGTACTTAACACGGTTACGTTGTATTGTACTATTGTCCACGTGCTAGATCGATGTACAAATCCCGGATTTTATACGTTTTGTAATGAGTATTTTGTTTTAAAAATACTTGATTTCCTCCCGTATGACAATTGAAATAAAGAGCTATCGAAATATTTCAATATACTGTTTAATTTATTACCTTCAATTTTTAGTGACATAGCTTCTATTTTAGATTTTTTAATTTTCGTGTCAACAAATTTTATGAATTTGTCATTTTCAAATTGGTACGTCATTGGTTTTTAAATTTTTTAATTCTATATTTTCTAATTTTTAACTTCTTAAATTCTAAAATTTACGATTCCTAGATTTTCAAATTGACATATGTGGAATTACTAAATTTCCAAATTTCTAATTCCCCAATTTCCAACTTTCCAATTCTAAAATCTCCAATTTCTAAATTTCCAAATTTCCATAACTCGAATTACTAAATTTTCAAATTCCAATATTTCCAAATACCTAATTCCCCAATTCCCAAATTTCCAAATTACTACAATCTGAATGACTAAATTTTCAAATCCCTAAATCTCCACTTCCAAAATTTCCAAATCCCTAATTCCCCAATTTCTAAATTTCCAAATCCCTAATTCCACAATTTCTAAATTTCCAAATACCTAATTCCCCAATTCCCAAATTTTCAAATCCCTAATTTTCCAATTTCTACATTTCCAAATTCCTAAATCCACATCCCTAATTCCCCAATTTCTAAATTTCCAAATTCCTAAATCCAAATCCCTAATTCCCCAATTTCTAAATTTCCGAATTCCTAAATCTCCAAATACCTAATTCCCCAATTCCCAAATTTCCAAATTCCTAAATCTCCAAATCCCTAATTCCCCAATTTCTAAATTTCCAAATCCCTAAATCTCCCAATTGCCAAATTTTCAAATCCCTAATTCCCCAATTTCTAAATTTCCAAATTCCTAAATCTCCAAATCCCTAATTCCCCAATTCCCAAATTTCTAAATCCCTAAATCTCCCAATTCCCAAATTTTCAAATCCCTAATTCCCCAATTTCTAAATTTCCAAATTCCTAAGTCTCCAAATCCCTAATTCCCCAATTCCTAAATTTCGAAATTACCACAATCTGAATTACTAAAACTCCAAATCCCTAAAACTCCAAATCTCTAAATCTCCATTTCCTAAAACCCCAAATCCCTAATTCCCCAATTTCTAAATTTCCAAATCCCTAATTCCACAATTTCTAAATTTCCAAATACCTAATTCCCCAATTCCCAAATTTTCAAATCCCTAATTTTCCAATTTCTACATTTCCAAATTCCTAAATCCACATCCCTAATTCCCCAATTTCTAAATTTCCAAATTTCCAAATTCCTAAATCCAAATCCCTAATTCCCCAATTTCTAAATTTCCGAATTCCTAAATCTCCAAATACCTAATTCCCCAATTCCCAAATTTCCAAATTCCTAAATCTCCAAATCCCTAATTCCCCAATTTCTAAATTTCCAAATCCCTAAATCTCCCAATTGCCAAATTTTCAAATCCCTAATTCCCCAATTTCTAAATTTCCAAATTCCTAAATCTCCAAATCCCTAATTCCCCAATTCCCAAATTTCTAAATCCCTAAATCTCCCAATTCCCAAATTTTCAAATCCCTAATTCCCGAATTTCTAAATTTCCAAATTCCTAAGTCTCCAAATCCCTAATTCCCCAATTCCTAAATTTCGAAATTACCACAATCTGAATTACTAAAACTCCAAATCCCTAAAACTCCAAATCTCTAAATCTCCATTTCCTAAAACCCCAAATCCCTAATTCCCCAATTTCTAAATTTCCAAATTCCCAAATCCTGTATCCCTAAATTCCCAATTCCCAAAAAGTACTACTAATAAAAACACACACATACAAAAATCAATTACAAAAAACATACTATCAACTTTATTAACAATAACCACAAAGAAAGATTTTCAGTCACGCGTATTGAAAATACAGCAACGTCTGTCGTTTACAAATTGTATAAAACAGTGCTACGTTTTACAAAATATCGTCTTAATTCTTTGTACAAAATTTATTTTACACAGTTTAGTTCCATAAAGTGCACTTGTGTCGCGGATTCATGGAACTATTTCTCGGGCATTTGAACGTCTTCGCGAAGGCGGCCATGTTTGACAGAGAGCCTATAATGCGGTACTTCGGAGGACTATGTTCATCGCTGTTCACCACGTCTGCTGCGTATTCTGGCCTCGCCGACGAACACCAGGACTATAAAATGGAATTACGATAATTAGTCGAAAAACATTTACGTGATATTTGTTGAGATATATGATTAGCACTACGGTTCATTATCCACGACAAACAATATCGAGTTTATTCTAACGTGGCTGTTCTAAAAGTTCGATAACAGCTGAACAATCGATGGACTACTACAGTGATTGCTCAAATAATTTATCAGTTTGACTAGTCATTATTTTTGCATATACATCGATTTATTCGAACAAGCACATTTTTCTCACAATTAGTACATTTTAGTATCGGACGAAATAATTCTATTTTTTATTTAGATGAACATACTTCTTTCTAATTTTTAATTTCTGATTTTGTATATTGTTGAACGATGTTTAATTTAATTAATGTTTAACTGTTATTAAATATTTGATTATACGTTACAATTTGTGGTTTTTAATGAAATTGATGATTGTAATTGAAGAAGAAATTAAGTAAATTTTGAAGTGTTCTTAAAATTGAACAAATTTAATTTGAAATAAAATTGAAAAGTTAAATGATAGTGTTATTAATAATTATAATATATGTTTATATGTTTATGAGAGAACAAATGTAAAGAAAATGTAAATTTTACGTATTAAAAAATAAAATAAATTATTACTTAATAATTTAAATTGTATACAGAAAGAAAATTATAATGATATTTGAAGAAATCTGCATAGTTTATTAATAACCTGTAATATCTTATAGCATACGTTAATTTTCACTACGATAATGAAGTGGTAGCTGATGATTATTGGTATTTGGACGATTATCGTTCGTGAGTGCACTATCAATATTTTTCCAATATTTTCACAAGTGACTTACATTTGCAAACGATAAGAAGAATAATTCATCGCTAGAAACGTGCTCCAAACCAGGTAGTCTCGTTTGGATTTTGTGTTTCGTCGCTGTTTTAAACGCTGAGTACGCTATTTGTATCCCAATCGAATCTGCCATGTTCTCGTCCTCCGTTAACTGTCCATCAACCTGAAATTTAATAATACTTTTGTTGATGAGGACTGATCACATTTTTATTGATTTCTGCTTTTTAGGAAGCTTTGTGATTTTCAAGTTTATGAAATTGTGAGATCTTTAATTTACAAATTGACGAATTTACGAATTGACTTTACAATTTCACAAATTTACAAATTTACAGATTTACAAATTTACAAATTTACAAATTTACAAATTCCCAAAATTACAAATTCACAAATTCACAATATCACAAATTCTTAGATTTAGAAGTCTGAAAATTTCCAAATATACAGAGCTTCATATTTTCAAATTTCCAAACATTCAAATTTCGAATTTTCCAAATCTTCAAAGAGTTGTATAAATTCTCAAATTTAGATCATAAGATCGTTCACAATTTTTACAAATTTTAAACCTAAAATTTTAGTAGTGTAAAAATTGTTACATTCAGAAAGAGGCCTAAAAATTTTTAAACAAGTTAGAAATTCCAAACTATTTCAACGTACAAATTTACTCTTTCAATAATTCAGAAAATTTATACTAACTTATTTTTCCAATTCAGATACTTGAAATAAATTTCGAAGTGTATCGAATATTTTGTATAATTTTCGACCTTGAACCACTATAATGGAATTAAAATTTATTCTCGTATCTTTTAAGATATCCAAATTATCCACATTACTAGAATTCCATTCGAGCAATTCAACTGATTTGTATTCGATTATTCAACTGATTTGTTGGTTATTCAAATGAATTTGAATATTCGTAACATCCCTATAAGAGCAATTCGAACAAGCGCTAAGTAATTGTGCAATTTGCAGCTGACCACGACCAAGGTGAGTAATTTTCCAGCAGGTGATTCAGAACGTTTTTATTCGATTACGAATTCCTCAAAACGACGCAAAAATCTTCTGTTAGTGTTAACGAACGAACCCACCTTGATTTGATGGCCACTTTTGTCTCTAATATCGAGAGTGTAATTATCATATTGGTCTACGAAACACGCTGCTTTCTCTTCGTATTCCTCTGCGGCGTTCTGAGAGTTCCACGAAATTTTGTATCCGTCTTTATCGAACTTTATACCTGACAAGAAATTATACAGGAACGCTTAAAATAACTCAATGTCAAACTTTGTATCTGGCAAAAAATGATACAAGAACATTTAAAATAATTGAATATCAAGCTTTGTATCTGACGAAAAATTATACAGGAACATTAAAAAAAATTCAATATCAAACTTTGTATCTGACAAAAGATGATGCAAAAGAATATTAAAATAATTTAATACCAAGCTTTGTACCTGACAAAAGATGATACAAAAAACATTTAACAAAATTTAATAACAAACTTTGTACCTGATAAAAAATTATGCAGAAACATTTAAAATAATTTAATATCAAACTTTGTACCTGACAAAAAATTATACAAGAACATTTAAAATAATTTAATAACAAACTTTGTACCTGATAAAAAATTATGCAGAAACATTTAAAATAATTTAATATCAAACTTTGTATCTGACAGAAAATGATGCAAAAAATATTTAAAATAATTTAACATCAAGCTTTGTATCTGACAAAAAATTATACAAAAAACACTTAAAATAATTTAATATCCAACTTTATATTTGACAAAGATTATCACAAGAACATTTAAAATAATTTTACTCAAAGAGTGAGGCCAAGCTCCGATAGGCCAGTGGACCAGATTTTATCGCAGCAGGGATTGTGGTCATGTTTGGTACAAATTAATGAATGGCTAGTTTTCGATCAACTGTGAGTTAGACTGATCATTTGAAAAAGGGTCAAATTGACCGTGCGCCATCTGCTGGAAACGCACCTTTGGACCCGATTTTCTCGAGAACGAGGCCAATGTTCTCAAGGTTCTCAATATTCGTGATCAGCGTTACGCAATCTTTAATTTTATTCCAAATATGACACAATCCCTTCTGCGTAAAAATTTGGTCCAAACTTGACCTTACTCCTTGATTATGTAGAAATGTTAGGATGTGAAAATTTACCTTCGTTGTCTAAGCTGTGGGACAACTCGTGTCCGATTACAAACCCTGTGGTTCCATAATTAATAGCACTGTTAAAATATAAATTTTTGTTTGAGATTAATTGTTGAAAGAAATTGTGATTCTGTATTGTATACTCACTCTGGTAACAGTGGAGTGAAAAAAGGCTCTTGTAACTCCGCTGCTGGTATAACTAGAATCATAAAAAAATTGCTTTATTTAGTTGTGTGATTTGATTGAAAATATTAATTCTAATGTAGATTTTTGTATAACATTTTGCCTCTCTAGTTGGTCAAAAATATTTTATTTTATTTCAGGTAGTATTTTATTTTAGGTCAAAGATATTTTACTTTAGGTAGCTACGTATTTTATGTATTCTGAATGTGTTATGATAAACTCTTGTTATATTGCCGTTTACTGACGTTCTTCTTCTACAATATTTTTTAACAATTTAATGTATTATCAATTTTAAGAATTTCCTGCTCCTGCAGTCTCTGTGGCAATATAACGAGAGTCTATTTTATTAATATTAATTTTTTCAACTGGATTATTTCCTAATTGCATGTATATTCATTTTTTAACTGCATGATCCATAATTCACTAAAATTATATATTTTCGAAGTGTTTATTGCTGCACATAAATAAATTTTGATTAATAATTTCTCTTCATTATATAATTACAAATGACTGAAAAATTTTAAACATTCACCATAACATTCTAAAAATTGCTGTATATCATAAAGACTATACAATTGTATGTTCACATAATCTATTCATAATACTTACGTATAGCGTTAACTGTTTGAGTATAAAATGCATTAACCGTGACGGGATAGTCTAACCATCTAAAAAAAGAATAATATAATTAACTGTACTAAACTTTTAACAATCAAAAATTATAATTCTTCAAAAAGAACTCACTGTTCCTTCGCAACCGTGCCTCTGAACTCCTTCAGACTTTTAATTAATTCATCTTCCGCGCATTTTAACATGTTTTCAAAATAATCCGAACTTATCGTCAACTATAAAAGAAATTGATACAATTATTTATAAATTATTAGTTTTGAAGTTAGACTAAAATGATCGGATAAATTACGTTTTCGTAATATTCGGTAACAGCAGTATCGTTTTTGTACCAATCTGGATATCCGATTTGCGTTTGCAAATTTTCCATTTTTTCCACTAATATTAATTTCATGCTGGTCGGTAACCAACGAGCTTGCATTATGTGGTGCATCAACTCTTCTTTGATCTTGCGAACCATTTTTGTCGCCTTGAAACAGAACATTGTAAAATTCTTTTTTATAGGATATTTGATTTATTGCAAGATTTGTACCTCGTGAACGATATTGTCTGAGATGTGTTGTTTCACGAACATGTAAGAGATCGCATTCTTCATTCTCATGTTGAACACACAAATTTGCCATCTGTGAAGAGATCAAAGATTTGTGTATATATTTTATTTAACAGATTCAAAAAAATTGTACTACAGTGTAACTAACAAATTCGAGAAAAGTTATTAACAAATTCGATGAAAATTATACTAGATTTTAATTAAAATTGTTTTATAAGTTCTAAAGTATGAAATACATGAAACAACTTTGATATGGACTGCAAGAATTAGTTTCTAACAACTGATTGAAACTTTTGCTTTCAATGTTCTTTTTTAAACAATTTCAATATTTGCATTTGTTTGCAAATATTGACAAAGCAAAGTCAAGAAACGATTCTTTACTGCTTGGAATCTGAAACCGGTTTGATATGCAAAATAAACAAGGAATTCGTTTCTTTAACTATATTTTTCATTTCTTTTAGATCAGGAATTTAGAAAATACCTGAATTTGACAATTTTGCAAAATTGGGAACTTGAAAGATCTTGTTAAATTGTGGCTACATTTCGAAAATTATCTTTGTTTCTTATTTATAGTTATTAAATTACAATACCCTTGATGTAATTCCCTGTGATCCACATAACAATCGTGAACATTCATAAACAAAATAATACTCCAAATATTAATAATCTAGTAAAAAATAAATGTATGAAATGATGTTGAAGAGGTACCACATAAATGTACCAAATGGTACCAGACTGGTGTCAAATAAATATTTCAAATGGTATTAAATTAGTATCAAAAATGTATAGCAAATGGTACCAAACTAGTATCAAATTAATATACCAAATGGTACCAAACAATTATCAAATAAATATATCAAATGGTACCGAACTAGTATCAAACTAATATACCAAATGGTACCAAACAATTATCAAATAAATATATCAAATGGTACCAAACTAGTATCAAACTAATATACCAAATGGTACCAAACAATTATCAAACAAATATATCAAATGGTACCAAGCTAGTATCAGACAAAAATACACCAAGAGGTACCAAGCTAGAACCAAACAAATATACAAAACGGTACCAAATTACTGTCAAATAAATATATTAAATGGCACCAAACAATTATCAAATAAATACATCAAATGGTACCAAGCTAGTGTCAAACAAATACACCAAGGGTACCAAGCTAATGTCAATCAAATATATATATACCAAATGCGACCATATTAGTATCAAACTAATACATTAAATGGTACTAAGCTAGTGCCAAACATATGTATATTCTAGTATCGAAGAATACACCAAATGGTACCATAGTATCAAACAAATATAGCAAATGGTACCATAGTATCAAACAAATATACCAAATGGTACTAAACTAGTGGCAAACAAATACTAAATGGTACCAAACTAACATACTAAATGTTATCAAACTACTATCAAACATATATGTTCTAGTACCGAAAAATACACGAAATGGTACCATACTAGTATCAAATATACCAAATGGTACTAAACTAGTGCCAAATAAGAACAAGTAATCCCCAATAAAAATACCAAATATTACCAAACTAGTACCAAATATACCAAATAGCACAATACTAACAAATGTTCCCTAATAAAAATACCAAATAGTACCAAACTAGTACCAAACAAATATTCCCAATACCAGTACCATAAACAAATCCCACAAACAACAATAAATTCTTGAACTCCATCTTTATTACAAAGGAAATAATACCGTGGCATATAGTTGGAAATGTTGTACGACGAGAGGGACATATTGAACTTGAGATCCCTCATCTCCCTCGTGGTGTAAAGTAAAAACTTGTCCACCATGTTCCATTGGACATAATTCACTGTAAAACGAAATAAACAAGAACCATGACGTAGCTGCTGATTACGTATCCAAGGAAAATGTTAATCAGTCGTCGGTAATCACTCGTCGAGTAATGATAGCGTGGTTAATGGAAGAGGATACCAGAGACGAACACGATGTACGTTAAGTGGCATTGTTCGCGAATGTTTGTGTAATTACGACATTACCTAGAACACGTGGCGGAGTGTTTGCCAGCAACCTCGCGAGCTTCTGAAGGAATTCTGGATTGTACACTATTATTGGTTCCGAGGCGTTTATGCTTATGTTAGCCAGACTGAACGCGTGGCGTATCAGATCCAGGAAGTCGATCTGCAAAATATTCATCAATTGATTGTTCTTTGTCATCGTTCTTGTTTAAGATTAGCCTGATTGTTGACGGATAATTGATGTGGGTTGAACAGTGACATGCTGGACTGAACTGATGATTATGTTTTGGGAATACGTGGTAAATTCCTGCATTTTTATGTCCTTCAGTTTATTTTTAATAATAGATATTTATGTAACAGTATTTTGAAACTCAGTATTTCAAGTTTTTGATTGTAAGATAGATGGTTGTGTTTGAGTTATTAAATAAATGATGTAAGAGTTCATTTACTGAAATTTTTTAATTCTCATATTTGTGAATTTGAATATCAAAAATTTGATATATGTATGTTCTGAAATTTACAGATCTCCAAATCATCAATGTTCCAAATTTCCAAATTTCTGAATTACTAAAATCCTCGAATTACAAATCTCTTAATCTCCAAATCTTGAAAATTACAAAACCCTAATTTTCAAATGCACCTAATTCCAAAGACCGAATTTCAATTCTCTAAAATTTCCAAATCCCCAAATTTCCAAATCCCCAAATTCCACTTCTAAAAAATTTCTAAATCCCCAAATTCCAATTCTGTAAAATTTCCAAATCCCCAAATTCCACTTCTAAAAAATTTCTAAATCCCCAAATTCCAATTCTGTAAAATTTCCAAATCCCCAAATTCCACTTCTAAAAAATTTCTAAATCCCCAAATTCCAATTCTGTAAAATTTCCAAATCCCCAAATTCCACTTCTAAAAAATTTCTAAATCCCCAAATTCCAATTCTAAAAAATTTCCAAATCCCCAAATTCCACTTCTAAAAAATTTCTAAATCCCCAAATTCCAATTCTGTAAAATTTCCAAATCCTCAAATTCCAATTCTCCAAAATTTCCAAATCCCCAAATTCCACTTCTAAAAAATTTCTAAATCCCCAAATTCCAATTCTGTAAAATTTCTAAATCCCCAAATTCCAATTCTAAAAAATTTCCAAATCCCCAAATTCCACTTCTAAAAAATTTCCAAATCCCCAAATTCCAATTCTCAAAAATTTCCAAATCTCCAAAATTCCAAAACCTTAATTTTAACATTTACTTAACTACAAATTCTCAAAATGTCAAAACCCTAGTCTTCAAATCCACCTAACTGCAAGTCCCCAAAATTTTGAAATCCGTAAAATTTCAAAATTTCTTATTCCAAATTTAATTAAGAAAATTACTTGCTTCGTTTTACTCTTACGTTGAATTACGGATAAGTTATTTTTGCATGATCGATATGGTACTTTATCGGTTTTGTTTGAAAAATGGTGTCAACTAAATATCCAGTGATGGGTGAATGATACCACAAGACGTGACTGTAACGCGAAATAGAGCATAAAACGTTGCAATGAACTCAACTTTTTAGATTTCGCTTTCATTGAACAACACTGTTCAATGTCATATCACTAAATTTTTGCAAGCTTGAAATCTTTTTCATATTTCTCTTTGTGGACAAATTTAACATTAATTTACTGCGACTATAATTATTATACAAAGTGTACAACTGATATTACCTTTGCTGTAGATGCGGTGATACCAGTACCATTATACCACTTCTGCAGTTCTTTAATTGTCATTCTTTCGAAATTATCGCTAGAAGTATGCATTTCTTTGCCAATTTCAATAATCTGCAAAAACAGAAAATAATATACACGCAAGTTTATAATTAATAATAATGAAATAGTTGCGTAATAATATATGTGAAAGGAAAATGTAGTTACTTGTAGCAAGTCAATTTCGAAATACATCATTTTTGCGATGTCGATGGCCAGTTGGCGTCGATCCAGCCTGTACCCTTTATCCCGCGCGAATGCTTGAATTATGTGATAAATACTAAGGGCGTATACATCATCGTCGTAAAATATTTTGTTTATGTCCCTTTTACTTGACAATGGGTATTCAGTATCTTGGTCTAACTGTAATATTATTAAAAATTTTAAATAACTTAGGAATTGTTTATATAAATAATATAAGTTCACATAATTCCATCAGTGTACTTAAGTAACTAACGAAGGATTCACAAACTAAAAATTAGAATTAATTCTTATATTTCCAAATTTTCAAATATCGAAACTACTAAATTTTCACTGATATTAGATCTTCAAATTTCTACGTCCTCAAATTCTAAAATTTCTAGTTCCACAGAGTCTTGTGCTTCAAAGAACCCTAAATTCTTAGATACTCATCGATCCCCAAACTCCTAAATTCCCAAATTCTTGTGATCCAAATTTCTATGATCTCAAATCTTAAGATTTTCATATCTCTAAATCCCCACATTCTTAAATCCCAAATTTCTACATTCATAAAAATTGTTTGCGCCAAATTTCCCATACTCCCATCCCCATCATGCATCCACAAATTCCCAAATTCCATAATCCCAATAATTCTATTTCTCCAAATTGCAAAGTCCCCAAATTCCATCTTCCTGAAACTTTCGATCCATCCTCAAATTTTCAAATCCCGAAAAGTCTTTAAAAATTAACAAAAGATTACCATATCCTCGCTAGAAAAAACAGATTTACTCTTGACTATGCCTGATATATGCAAACTCGCCAAATCTTCAACAATTATACAAAATAACTGAATTAGCTTAAAGAGCTAATTTATTTCAGAAATTACGTAAAAGCTCAAGATATATTACACACTCGAAATGTACATCTCTCAACGTTAATATGACGAAGTTATGTGAACACCGATTAAATAAATTATCGTTCGAACTTCCTCCCAAACACGTGACTTACTGTTAACACGTATTTCTTCGTGTTGTTCTGATCAACTTCGTATTCAAGGTTATAGAAAGCACTATTACCGATCAGCCTCACATAATGCTTATCGATCTTTTGCCAGGGGAATCTATCGGGATTCCATTCGCTTAATGGCATCGCCATAGGCCATCCACCGGTTTGGTCCAAGATCTCCTGAATTGGTGCGATACCTCTCTTTTCAATAGCGTCTGTTAAAGCGTTATGAATCATTATGAATCATATACACGTTCGTCTGGTTTTAGACTCTATAGATTTTGGAGGGACATTTTTGCAAAGGAATAGTTGCGAAAAATTACTTGAATGTTGGGGCAGATAAATGGACTCTTTCATTGAAAACTATTCATCTTTGAAGCTGAATGTATCTTTATGTTTCTGTTTGTAGAAGCATGAAATGAAAGAAGGTATTGCGGTTGAGGACTAACATCAATTTTGCAGTATACCATTATAAATCTTATGATATTATATATCATAATTTAATATTATTATAATATACTGTAAATGAAATATTACTGTTTATGTTACGTTAAATAATTTTATTTATATTAAATTAAATATTGCAAGGAATAATTTCTTGTTATTGAAAATCTCTAGGAAATGAATTTTTCAATGATAACAAATTTTCTTATTCGACCTTCATCCTAACATCATTTTAATCTTGTGGACACAACACAGCTTTTAAGTTCACAATTTTTTTCTTATTCTAAAAATAAAAATTGATAAACTTGCGGATCAAAAATTGACTAATCATTTCACCAATTAGTTTTCAATAACTAAAATTTACTAAAAAGTCGCAACAGTTAAATATAGTAATAATATAGGTACAGTTAAATCAATATCATTAAAAATGAAGTATATGGACACACTTCGTGTGACCAAGATCAATTCGTACTTATCAGTTTCTTATCTCAAGTACAAAAGAATGACGAAAAAATGACTTCGTTAAAAGTTATCATAGTTATGATAAAAGTTAACATAGTCTTACCTTCATCCATGCAGGAGCGATAAAGCTTTCTCGCCATCTTGACCGGAGGAATATCCATAGGATCATCGCGTTCTTCAAGGGCATCTTAAAAGAGAAGGTTCAGTAGCAAGTGATTATGCGAATATGACTTATGAAACCCGTGAGCTACTGTGTTTGAAATGCACTTCCTGTTTCTATAAAATATTTCTTCTTGTACCTCGAATACGTTTATGTGTCTTTTCCATGACAATCTGATCTTCTGACCATTCTACTTCGTTGTCCGGTATGGGGTTGTGTTGTTCCCATAATCCACAGGCGTGTTCATAGAAATCTTCGCAAGGATCTACTTCCACATTTCTGTTTTGCAATATCTTCCTTGCTGGTATCAGAAATATTCAGATTAGATATTCAGATTAATTGTATTGATCAATTTGAATTCATGTACTGATTAATATATTCAACATGTACTCGATATGTAGATACTCAAAATACACTGATCAATATGTACTCAATGCACACCCAAAGTACATACTCAAATAATACTAAAATATCACTATATACCCAATATACTGATCCACAAAACAAGTTACGATTTTACAATTCCTCTTCATTCTAAAATACCGTAGTCTCGCATTATATTGCCACCGTCGAGGCCTATACTACAGACGAATACATACATAATTATGTATAAGATAATTATTTGACTCAGTTATCTATAACGCTATAAAAACCAGATACTACATGAAATTGCATAAATAAACATTAACTTCATGATTCATGAACGTCGATCAAAGAAGAACTCGATGTATCGATATATTTCAACTTCCGTTCCGTAGAAACAAGCTAATTCCACGAAGCGAATCGGATGAATCTTCAATTTTATAATTTGCATTGTCACTTAGACGCATCGTGTTCAGGTGTCACATGTGAAACATCACGTGCAGGTTCACCGAATCTCTTCTCTTCTTTATTTTACCTTTCGTCACACCTGATAAGCCGGAGGTGCGCGTTACATAGGACTGTCTTATATAATTCGATTCGCGAGAAAATTGCAACTTATGTAAATGTTACGTCACGTACCGATCTCGTTGCAATACGTGGTCTCGCAAATTCTGTGCTCCCGATATCTGGAGTAGTCGTGGTACAAATGTGCTTCGGTGCCGTTCATCGCGTTCATCAGCCTCGAAATTTGGGCGGTTTCTAAAGGACGCAACGTTGACAACGCGGCTGACACTGTCAATTGACATCTGCGATTGAGAGGAAAAAGTCGTCGAATTTATTTTTGATGGCGATGAGTAATCGATGAAGAGTGAAGTTTAGGATTTTGATACGCGACGTCCGCCATTACGAGTTTAGTATAATCGAAAGGAAAAAAGTAGAAGAAAGTTTGAAGTAGTATCTAATCTTGCTGTGGAAATGTACGTAATACGTGCAGTTTTAATTATAACTAATTTCAAGGCACTATTACGTTTGGTATCTTTTTAAACTTGTTACATGTTTTTGGAATTTCTTTTCTTCTCCCACTTTTCTTTAATTCTCCTCAGTTTAGAATAGGTAATGTTAAATAAATTAATTGTAAAATAATTGTAAATAAATTAAAGTGCAATTCTAGTTATGGTGTAGTTATAATTAAAGTGCCATTTTAATTATGGTATAGTTAATTAAATTAAACTGAAACTGAAACTAATTAAACTGAAATACAATTCTAGTCATGGTATAATTCTAATTAATGTAAACTACTTAAACTATAACTCTAAACTTGTCCAAAAAATCACGTTATTAATTTTCAATTAATCTACTGACTACAAAAATACAAATATCCCTTGAAACGCGATACACAGTCAAGAACCACCACCATAAATGGAACGTCGATATATGGTCAGTTGGTCACTTACATTAGCAACAGGAGCTCCATGGTTTTCGAAGGAGTGAAATCCTGGACTGATCCGTCGGTGTAAACAAGTACGAATCCAAAAGTGGTGGAACTGACGTCTATTTCCCGGGGAGCGAGGCTGTTTTTGAATTGGTCGATCGCTACGCAAGGTTAATTTATGAATAATCTCTCGCGAAATGAGCCGGGTATCGGTAGACGCGTAAAGTGTAATTGATTTCTTTGATCGTTACGCTCCAGCATCGGAATAACGATTAAAAACGTGTCACTTAGACAAGCGTAACGACTAACAAAGTTGATTTGTTCAAGAGATTTACTGTCGCGTTGAATTACATTTCTGTATATCGCTGAATAACCGAAGGCTGCGATATTGTTAGTCAGCATCTACTCCGAGTTAATGTTTGCGAACTTCTAAAGTGGACTTATAATCAAAGGATGGAAGTAAAACAGGCTGTAAACATGTTCATGGAAAATTGTTTATGACAATGTTAATAAATATAGCTAGAAATGTTATTATAATTATTTACAGTTCTCACAAGAAGCCAATATCTTTCTAAATTTTTCTGCTCGAATATTTGTGAAAGATTGCAGCCTCTCACCCCTGAATTTATATTCGTGTAATTCTTGAATTTTTTCTTACCTTAATCAGTCAGCTGGCAAAAAGGAAGTGTAATATTTGTAAAAAGTACTCAAGTATGTTGGTATTTATAAATTTACTAAAAATTATCACGATGGTTAATTTTAACAAATTGTAACAATGTCTTAAGTAATGTATTTGAAAAATTTAGAAGTACGACCAAGAACCTCTCGACAGCTTATTCTACTGAATTGAAACAATAGTGAAACACTTGGAAAAACTTCCTTCTTGTAACCTTTTATGCAAAATAGCGGGACATTTTACGAGCATTATGGTGGGGATAAATTAACCTCGACAACAATGATATGTTCAAACAGTAATCGTTCATTCTTATCCCCCCTTACATGAAAACAAATGTTAGGATAAACAATTTGTCGCTGTTTCCACCTTGTCATGCATGTGTGGAAGATAAAATAAAACATCGGATATCCATCTGATTGTTTACCGGCTGAATTAGAACGAAGACTTTTAAACAGTAAAGAAGAAACAATGTCATCTAAAAGTTATTATAAATTATTCCTGAAGGTGTTTAGAACGTTTTGAATCTGTCAAAGTACTTTTGTTGTGCATTCTATATTTTGGAAAGGGAATTTTAGGAATTAAATTAGGATGCAATTTACAGTCTTTATAATTTAATTTTACAATCAAGTTTACATTCATAATGGAAGTATTATGAGGATTTGACACATGAATGCGGTTTAAAAGACAATAGTTTATTGTGAAGTAATTTGAAAGTATTTTGGAAGAATCGTCATTACAAATATTTTGAAACCCACATTTTCCCGCACATCTAAAAATTAGTACTATTTGCGTCATCTAGCAGTGATCGAAAGAACTAGTAAAATCGAAAATCCCTTTTTTTGAAATTAGCAACTTTCACGATATTTGGAGACGAGAACATTCTTCAACCTCGGTAGAAACTTCGGAAAACCGTCATGTTCCGATATCGACCAAATTTTGCAACTAAGCTCTTTTTTGCAAAAGATGATATCTGTGAAAAAGGTTTTTGACGACTCGAAAGAAAAGTTGCCTTTCTTATGTCACTCCCTGTATCATCGACGGGACAGTATAGTGTGCGAATTGTTCTGAATACATAATCCGCATCTTCGGGCCCACGGAATATATTGCAAACAGAATAAAATCAATATTAATAAATATATAATAAATATATAGCATATTAATCAATAAAATCAATGTTAATTGAATTTTTTCGAAAATTGAACAAGTGCCGCCATCTCTCCGGCGAACTACACACTTTTGAAACTGAAGTTTAATTAGCTCCTATCTTCTACCGTTAGATGGCGCCACATACGACAGAAACCACAATAGTTAAAAATTGATAATAGTTTGTAAAGTCAAAACAATTCGAAATTAATTGGTCTTGTACTACGATACAATTTGATTAATGAAAAAATTCAATTAATACTAATTTTATTGGCTTAATTTACTATAATATGCATCACATTACATCGGAGTGCAAGACTAATTAACTTCGAATTGTTTTGACTTTACCAAACCATTATCAATTTAGCTTTTCTTCGGAAAACCATCATACAACAAATGACCACAAGGTCCTTAGCTATCTAGCGGTGAAGGATGGGAACTAATGTCGAATCTAACTCCCGTTAATTCAAATAAATTTAGATCCTACAAGTTAATCCACAGATTTATATTATTTAATATTTAAAAATGAGAATGCAATAAACACTGAAGTTATGAACACCCTATATATATTTTCTAGAGGTCATTTGTACAGTAAAAAACAAACGCACATAATTGTAATTTCATTTAACCAACATGTAATTAACTTATTTCATTGTAAGATATGTTGAACTGTATCAATAAATTAAAATTTCTTCTTTTCCCAATATCGCTCACAGTTGGGAATATTTCTCTTCTTTCCACGAATATTACAAATACAAACATAAAAAATACATTAAAATGTTCGTTTACACATATATTGATCCCAAAATTGATTTGTAATTTCTACACTTACGTATAAACTTAATTAATAATCACAGTGACTTATATAAATTCATGAACATAACTTGTAAAAACGCAACGAGAGGATCGTTTGAAAGAAATGTTACAATTACTAGTGAATAGATTTAATTAAACAAAATTCTTTATGGTACAATTACAAAATAAATGTCGATATGAGAAAATAAAAGATACACGCGATCCGAGAAGATATAAAAATTCGCCTAATACAATTATAAATACACGATCAAACTTCCATTCTTCTCCATGATATTGATACAATGTTTTAAATAATACGGTTATACTTTCAACAAATACGAACCACAATGTTTTGGGTGCCTTTTATGAAATACCTTTTAGCATCATTTGTATCAAACATGTAAAAAAGTTATAAAATTATAAAAGTGATCGCCATCGGTGAACATTAATTACAAAAAAAAAAAATAAACAGACAAAAATAAGATATGTTACGGGGGTTGAAGACATTATATCACCACATACAAAATTAGGAAATTTGATGTTGCATTCACGAATAACAGGCATAACAAACGAAATACATTACCACATAAACTTTATTTTATTTACAAGTATTATTAGTTGATTAAAAATGATTTTTCGTGTTTCTTTTTTTTTATCGATTAACGAAATAATAACATTACATAGTCCAACATATACAAATAACAAAAAATCTAATACGCGAACTTAATACAAATTAGAAATGTGTCCGTAAAATGTTTTTCACCGTAAAAAAAAATAGTATGCATCAGAGATGGGCAGAGATGCACGGACGTGCAAATGGCGGCGTGTACTTGTGGACATTGATGGGTAGCTGATTTCTTAATTTAAAAATTTGAAAATATTTCTGCATTCTTAACTGTCCAGTTTCCTAACTTTCAAAATTTTCAAATTCTCAAATTTATATACCTCTACATTCCTAAATTTTTTAATTCTAAAATTATCAAAACTCCAAATTTCTGATACCTCATCATTGCACACGCGGTGCACACCCACTGCCCGTGAGCTCTTCGGTGTGCATTAGATTTGCCCATCACTGGTACATATCAATGATGATATAAAAAAATTAATTTTTCTTTTTTGATACACACATGTTTTTATCGGATGTCGAATGACTTTATGCTTTCGATGATACTATACAGACAAAAACTAAGAAACAATTCGAATGAAATAAATGGATATTTCGCCCCTTAAGTAGCGGCGATGCAATTGAAACATTAAATCAAAATATTTTACACATTCACAGATCTGAGCACCTATGTTAATTTACGAATAATTTTTCTTCATATAATCATACAATTTTGCATGTTATATTATTATTCTTATATTCTTTTTTTTTCATATCATTCTATCGACTTAACATTCCTCAATGATTAGCAACACAAAATCGCCACAAATATTAAATTATTCACAATTATAACAGCGATGTAGTCCATCAGTCTTTCTCTCATTTCAATATCTGTCATGGTTCATTTCTTTATGTTCGATACAATATGTACGTATTCTTGTGTCTGTGGTGGTTTGAAACACTCGCGAGACTAAAGGGCATAAATAGCTGAATATCGTTTATTCTCAAATAAGTGTTCTACATTGCATCTGAAATAAATTACTGTTATAGAGCAAGAGGAAAAGAGCATGTTGGTCCTCTTCTGATATTTGATGTTATGTATCTATGTACATCACTTGTTTGTATCCAAACAGCTTTTTACTTTTCAAGTTACCCATGAATGTAGAATTAACTTATGAATTATACATAAAGATTATTCAGAAATGTTGCGGTCTCTACGACTGATCAAATTATTTCATCTTATCATCGATACTAAAAGAGTACACCATACTACTTTATACATTCTGACGTGAAAAGTTCCTACGATTATTTAAGTGTTGTTTTATTTCTCTTAATTTTACATTATTGTTTAGCAATTGGACGACTGTAATTACAAATACTTGGTTTATTTCTGCGATATCAAATATACGAACTATATTTCTGGGGGAAAAGAAAAATAGTAGCACCTCCCACAGACACTGATGATAAAACATTTCTCTTCTACCTTTGAATTAATGATTTTATGTAAAAGTGAACGTAATTATATGACATTTCAGTAAATTCTTCTAACAATGTGCCGTATGTAATCAAGCAATATCAGCGTACAGCGTTGTAATTACTACTTCTTTATGATCGATATAAATCTTTGAATTTTATTACAAAGCAGAATCATCTTTGCATTAAGAGCACTCAACTAACCGTGCAAATGCATGGACTATTTTCTGTTTTAACAAAATTGCTCAAGTAGAAATAAGAAGACTATAAACAAGTTCGCGAAAATTGCATTAGGGACAAGAGACATTTTCATCTATTGTCTCGAGACAATTACCCTTTTCTCCTAAGTGAAACATCTTTGCACAGCAAAATATGTTTTATGTTCAATAATTCTGTTAACAGTATCAAATAGATTTAATTGCTCGCCTTGATTAATAGAATAATGGTAAACATGACCAAATTTGAAATGTAAATAAAATCATTTGCGCATATACCTACTATTATTGCTCCAAAACTACAGCACTGATATAAATGGGTCCAAAATGTTGATCATTGTGTACAATTGTTCTTCATCACAGGGTATAGTAAATTTAAGTATTCCACCCTGAAATACATCTTGTTTATTTGCTATGATCCACTAAAATACATTGTAGTCGCGCTATAGGACTCTCTTTTATATCGCTTCTTGAACAAATTCGATTTAAAAATTTCAAATTTTCAAGGTGCCGTTTATGTGACCCTTCCACTATCACTTTTCGCTTCTATAGCCCAGTTCAGAGCCATATAGTGGGACTCCGTTGTATTGTATTAAATAAGGCACTTACGATGCTACTTAACGGCGAGGATTTGTTTAAGATGGCGCATAAGGTGACTGCCAACATCGTGAACCTCAGGCCATTGTTTGAGAACAAATACTATTCCCAATACAACAATCGTGGTTGTTAATATGCGCACCCTGCACATGAAACAATGAGGCTTAGTACAACTGCAACAGAGATGTGAAAACGAAATAAACGAATGAGTGCGCGAAATTAAAATCAAACGATGACGTACGTGTCGAAGTATTATGAATAAAGATGGTTGTGTGAATATGAAGCGCATGAAGGAATGACGTAAAACACAGATATATATAGTGATAAAAAACATGAATTATTATTCTTGATAAATATGTACTATAATTATAAAAGTTAAAAAACGAGTTTAGTTTCGGTACGAAGCAGGTTCATTTCCCATCATTTAAATAAATAATAAAAAACAATAAAAAAAAAAGATCACTCTACCTGGTCCTAAGGAAAGGCATCATTATACCGGCACCTGTTGCAACAAGGAGTAGAATAACTTGCAACACTGTTAATACTACGTTTATGAGTTTAACAACCAATGCTCTTGCGTTGCTGTTATCCAAACCCTCTAATGTCACATATTGTTGGTGCTGTTGTTGCTGGTGTTCCATTTTACAAATTTTAGTCTGGCAACATTCCAGCATTTCATGTATGTCTCTTAAACGATCTTCACTTTGATATTGCACTTTTTCTTCCATGTCCGTTATAGTCTGTTTTAAATTTTCTACTTCGTTTTGATGCAGTTCAGTCAAATCATTAATTTGTTCCTCCAAACGTTCACAACGAAATCGTTCCTCTTGTAAAGCATGCGAAAGATATGTCACCTCTTGTTGTAAAGTCTAAAATTATTCGAGGATAAGACTAAACCCGAGAGTTCTTGATCATATTTAGAAATTACTAGACACAAACCTTCAAACCATCTAATTTCTCTTTCATCCTATCCAAATTTTCTCTGTGTTCTTGTAGCTCGGTGAAAATGGATTTAAGACTAAGTGCAGCATTATTATTACTATGACATGTGTGTGCTTGTCCTCTACTACCAGGTCCACTTTCACTCGTGACACTAGAACATTCTGAACCTTCTTCAGACGGAAATTTCATTGCAGCGGCACTGTGAGTTGAACCCAAACTACATCCACCAGGAAGTGTTGCGGATCCATGGTGTGCTTTTTCATCTTCAACACTAGCGTTATCTCCATTACCTGCACGCGGTGTATCGTTTACATAAAAAGTCGAGCCATCTGTAGAGACACAGACGTCGCAAGTTAGAATGTTATCCAATACCAAAATTATTTTACCGTTGATAATTAATTTATCTATTTAGTTTTTCATACTAACACATCAGTGTGTCACATGCTATTGTGAATATTGCAATTATAATAATTTAGAAATACTCTTGTGTATATAATTAGTTTTTAGTAGAATATAATTTAATAGAAATTACTGTGTATTTTTATAGTCTCCAGTTTTTAAGTACGTTCTTAAATGACTGATGTTCTTTGTTGTATTGGATAACTGATGTTAGAGGAAGCAAATACTTGACTCACGTAAGCCACTAAAGATTGTAAGGCAAAATTATTAAGAAACACAAAACCATTATTAAAATCTAAAGCTTATATGTAAACATAACATTCTTATGTAAAAGTTACCCGTAGATATAAAGTGTAGACATGTAAATTATTTGTTATAGATTATAGAAAGTAAAGTAGAAAGATTAAGAAAAAATTGAGCTAAAATATTACTTACTACTTTCAACTGCCATGACAGCGCAAAATGTTAAATAATATTTATTGTTTAATGTTAAAATAAGAAAATAATTACGCTATAAACTATGGTACATTTCTAATGCATGTTTATACTTCTGTCTTATTGTAGATATAAAAAACAGTAACATCTTAAAATAACAAGCACATTACTGACTATTAATACAATAATTTTGATAGTGCATTTACATACATATGTTATAAATAAAAAAGTGTGCATAATATTGTTTATCATAACAAAGTTTATTAGCATGAAACAGTCTGTGCTTAGTAAACGTGCTCTTTAAACACACAATATGTACTCATATTTTTTGTAATAGATTCTTCAAAAATGTAATGGAGTAAAATACAATATTATATTAATTAATTAGTAAATAGTGTATAAAAATTACTCACGTGATAAGGTATTTATATTATCAGCACTACCAAATTTGTTTTTTATCAAATGTGCAAATTCTCTTGGTTTTGACATAACACTCCTGAAACCCATAAAAGAAACAAGGATAATTAATTGCTCAAAAGTAACAGTCCACTAAAAATAATATTTTTTAGTAATTAACTATTTTATGCCGACACCTTTTACATTTTACAATACATTATGTATACATATATATATTACACACCTAATACCACCAAAAACAAAATAAATAATGCAAGTTTATACAGGATACAAAATTGTATACTTTGTTTAATATTTACTTTTCAAACTAAAAAGTTTTATGACAGAAGCATTATTTTAAAATCTATTTTTACATGAATACTCACCCTGAAAAACCAGTAATTCCATCTCTAATATTGCCGCCTACATTTCTGGAAGTGAGTCTTAAATTAGATGAAAGTATCACTGTCTATACTTAGCAGAATAAAGGACAAACTAGAAAACAAGAAATGAATAGAAAAAAATGTATACTAAACTAATAATCTTTCTACTTTCTAATATGAAATTAAAAACGTCTCTAAACAACATTAATTACATATTAATGAGAACATGTTTCAAATTTGTACTGTAAGGTGTGCTTCAATAAATATGTCCTCCTTTTACTTTGGTGCTAATATAATTAACATACTATATACACAATTGAGAAAAGAAAGAATATACTCACTTAAGTCCTTGTCCCATATCACGAAGCACTTCTCTAGGTTGCCTGTGACTTGTAGGTGCTCCATTTAACTCAAAATTTTTCAATTTTTTAGTGTAACTATCCAATTTTTTTTGAAGTTGAGAAATACTGTGCGCTGATTTTTGATTCTTTTTCTCAAATACTGCCTTGATTCTAGTAAGCTGTTGCTTATCTGCATTAGCAGCTAATTTTAAATACTCATTAACATTTTCTGAAAGAGAACAAGTTTCATATTCATAATACCATTATGTACATAAATACGATCGCGATATTAATTTATTGTTAACTAAAAATTACCATCACGTGTGGTTTGTTCTATTCTTATAAGCTCTCGTGTTTTAGCAATTTTGTTTTGAATGTTTTCAATAGCTTGACATACACGAGCAGAGTTAGAGTCAACATCATCTGTTATTAATTCAGAGGAGCCATTCGATAGGAACGATTGTGTTGCATGATACTGTTCCTGAAAATAAATGCAATTTTACATTAGAATAAATAAATTTGAGTCATTTAGTCAAATAAAATTAAAGGAATGAAACACAACTGACAAAACACATTCTCTTGTATACAATGCTTAACAAAGTATACTTCAAGAATGCACTCTGTATTTCTGAAGATTGAGATCTTTAGCTTCAAAGCCAGTTAGATCATTATGCAAATAACTACTTCATTTATTAACCTATAACCCTGATTACACAGTTGTGGTTGATGACCTTGTAATACAGTGTAATTGTTGCTGCATGCACAAGACCATCACATTATATAAGCAACTTTATATAAGGATATACAATCATATTTACTATTGTAATGGATATCTAAGAGGATACCTTAACAGTAAACCAGTTAATATAAAAATATTCAAATGTATCACATATTATATGGAAATAAGCAGATAATAAAAGCACATGAAAATGAGAAGATAATAAAAATATATGAAATATCAACAAACTTTAAAGTTGGTGAGTTTGAAATCATTTCATAATAAATAAAGTACATACTCCCTCATCATCGGTGGGTGGATGAATATTTGGCACAAACTCATCTTGTTCGGCAGTGATTAGATTGGTATTTGGATCATCCATAGCATCTCCTACTCGAATCACAGTTCCTGGTGATTTTTGCCTACTACCTTTCATACTGAAGCTGCCTCCACCACTACTTCCACTGCCTGTACTACCCTCCCCTGTTTGGGAACTGTGAAGTCAAATTGAATTTTGTACTGTTCTCCTCTTATTTAGGTTTTATTTATCGTTTAGGAACTTAGTAGTCATATTTGTTAGTACAAAATATCGCATCATTAATTACATCATATTGAAATGTAAGCTTTTTAATTTTTTTTTTGGTTTCATGTAAAATACTACAAAAAAATACATAATTTAATCTTAATCTATACCAACATAAGTGCAATTGAAAGATATTTACAAGAAGCAAGATCTTACAGTGACACATTACGTGCTTTTGGAGTGTGATCCGAACTAGCTGATGACTGCAGTTGTGGCGATGTCAATATATTTCCTCTATTCGGTGATGCACTGCGTGAACTATTCTTACTTGAAGTGGTTACCATCAAACTAGCCATTCCCTCTTTTTTCTGAAAAAGTTATCACTTAATTATTTTGGTATTCGTATAATAAAATATACATTAACTTAAATAGTACACTGTACCTAATTAAATACATCCTTTTATTGTTTATCAATACTAATGCAAATATTAAAAATCACTAAATATCTTATTGTAAAGTACTCAGAATTTGTAACCCTTAAATAACTGATGAATGAAACTGTATCACAATCTTTATTACATGTTGCAATTAAAGTTAATTTTTTTGTGATAAATCTTTCCTTATAATGTGCTGTTTCATTAATTTAGATATGACCATTATCTTTCATACAAATGTATTATTTGTCATGTTCTTATCACAATACACAAAGCCAATGTCTTTATCACAAATTAAAATCATTGATAGATATTCTTTTGTAACATGATTCAAATATATGGAATGTAACATATATATAAACAGATTCAAATCAATCTATAATGGCAAATAAATACACAAGATTTATGACTATATTATTAACAGTGATAATAAATTAACAAAAGAAGTAAAATTACAAATAAACGAAAGAGTAAATTGCTGCACAAATAGTTCCATTTTACTTGACCTCTATATACCTATTTTGAGCTGTAATTTTCTCCGAGAGTGATATTATCTAATTTAAATCTTGTACGCATAGTGAATTATGCATCTTGTCCAAAAATAGGGTACGAAATATGTATATGGTACAACAGAATTTCCATCCACTTGTTCATGATAAAACATGCTTGTTCATGTGAATAACAATTAAATTTTAATTGTTGAATTCACATAATAAAATTTCATAATTGTTAAATAATAAAATACAATGCAAAATATTATTAAAAATAATATTTATTTTATGTTGCATACAATAAATAAGAGTAATAAAATTTGTAGCCCCATTGAAGAAACGTCTGAGAAAGAATGAGTTGATTCTTTCACATTCTATCACCTTTAACCCAATCCTTTAACTGATGAATCACTCTGATTATCATAATTAGAGCATCGGCATTGCCTTCGAAGTGTGACGAATATATTACGCGGAAAACGTGTGTAATGAAAGATAACAAAAGTCTAACATATCATATTTGTGATATTTATAAATGAAATATTGCAAAATCTACTTTGTTTTGCCTTCCCAATATAATAACTTTACTTGATCGTTATGTATACATTAATTCAGACGCAAAAACCGACGGTATATTCAAATTTGAAATCATCGGAAAATACGATCCGTATAAGTATTAATTACTATTATTAACAGATGCGTTCAGTCTCGTAACTTTTATTTATTTTAACATATGAAACTATGTTGCGATAGCAATAAAATGAAACTACAGAAATTACAAAATAAAACCGCGAAGAAATAGCGAAAGTGGTACATGACACAAAATAAGAAAGTATCTCCTAAAATCTTTTGTATGGAATGACACAAATTCCGCGACACTACCGTTCTTATGTAAATAACAGTATAGAGGTAAATCATGAGAAACATAAAGGTCTTATAAAGTCATTTTATCCAAGCTCATTATTGTTGCTGAAGCATTGTGTATCCACAAAACCTGACAGAAAAAGTAGAAATACGCATGTATGCGCATCAACAGAGGATTGACGACATTTAGCAACCTGCGATATTACGTTACTATCGCGACTCATTTCTACACACACGACACTATCAGCATTTGTGTACGTCCGAAAGAGTCATGGGAGACAACTGTTCCACCCCTTTTATGCTAATACCAAAAAACAGTGTACAAGAGTCGAATAAAAACAAACGACCTGTCAAGATTCCGCAGTTGTTTGACACACTCAACTCGCAGAAATATTTATATGACATACCTTCTTTACCGTCTGATGCGCGTAGCTCTAGGCTGAAGCATGTTTCGTTTAATGTAATTTCACTGAAATACACAAAAGTGATCCGTCGCGTGCTGTGTTGTCTCTTGTATTTTTTCTCAATCGAAGAATCACTCGCCGTTGTTATCGTTTTTTCACGGGCGTGTCATCGCTCACCGTTTGACATAGTTCCACCAGCCGCAACGATATTAACAAATGAAACACACTGTGTCGTCCTTAGGCACTTGATCAATGGTAAACTCATTCAGAAACACCACAAAACGCACACATAATGCGACACATTCGGCGAAACCGCTTCGTTGCTTCACAACTCCGACAGTGGAATACGCCAAACGGAACACAGAGCAACGAACGTAGAGGAAGGGGTAAATACAACCGATATTACCACTTGCACCCACTGATCTCTCGATTCCTAGGGATATTTACTAGGGATACGCGATTCGTTGGTATCGCACTGCCGCATCTATAGTGTACCGTCACAAAATGTACATCTTTCGCTGCGTATAAGGCTTCGTTCAAACTAGGCAAGCGAATGCTCGTCCTTTTCCACTTCGGCAAAATTTAAGCTAAACGAATATTCAAATCGATGCGATTTAATTCGACTCCTTTCAATTCACCACATGTACTACCCATTTGAATGTTCGGTAGAGACTCTATAAACATTCGTATTTAATCGTGCACTACGATTGAACAATTTGTTCTACATTTTATTTACAGTAAACGAGCATGAACGAATGCTCTTGTTCGTTTAGTCTGAATGCACCCTAACACAACAAAATGTATGAATAGCACAAACCTATCCAAATGTATGATTTACGTCGAATCCTCTGATCACACGTTAAAATTTCAGTTCTATTTTTACGTATGATGCCTCAAGCATTGTTTTATCAATCATAGCTACGTAACAAATGTTTCTATTCGAAAATGAATAAGAACAATTGGTCTATTGTTAAAACACAACTTCATTTTATTATTGACAGTAGTTTATGTCACTATAGAGAGATCTACTTAATGTTATACTATGGAATATTGTTTTCTATCAAGCCACATGAAAAGTTGGAAAGATTAATCTGTGACCGTGTATCAGATACGATACTGTCCTTGCAGATTAAGGTGCACTCGGATATCTTCGGCTAGATTCGGCCTAAACGAGCAGTGACGCAGAGAGAAAACGCATTTATTCAGAATCACGATTTATTTTGAATATCAAATGCATGATTCTAAAACGTATATTCAAACACGTTTGTTCGCCAGTTTATTACGAACTATATTTGACGTTACAACGAGTCTTTGTCGTGGTATCGTCAAAATAACGAAATTATTTTATTCACTGGCTACCGCTTAACTTTTTAAGTTTGTCAACGAGCGAACTGCCAAAGGAATCTCTATATTGAGGGCTAACAAAATCTAGCAAGCTGTACGGCGTTTCGAAATGTTGATCGCTTTCTTGTGACGTATCGTCATGATCATTACCAACGACTGTGAAGCCGGCACTCGATAATTCTATGCAAAACTTCAAACCCTCTAACGTGGTCAAATTCAAATACAAAAATCGGCTGCTGCTCTGCAATTTTTCCGATACTTTTATGTCAGTTACATGGTGTTTCACGTCATTGATAATAGCTTGAGCCTCCAGCTTCCACTGTTCTTCGTCCAACACTTCATTCGTCTCTTCCTTCATTCTCGCCTTGTGACAGCGTCAACAAGCGTCTTTTTTATCGACGCATATAATAATATTCCGGCTCGAATTGGCAAGGTTACAGATATCTCATTGCGTTGACGCAAAATACTGCACGGTAAATTATGACGCTCACGTTTTGCGTGCTCAAGTGGCACGTGGACAGGTTTGAGCGGGGGTCAAAGACCAAGATCAAACGATTATGTAATTATCTGGCGAACTGTTTGTTCTTAAGGGATATACGATATTCGTCGATATAATTCACGGTAGTGGCTGTGATCCGTGGTCAGTTTAGTCCTTGACACTGCGTGGTTATAAATTATGTCGTACATTTAGTCCCACGTACTCACCGGTACATGCGTACCCAAATACACTACGTGCACATACTGACTATAGAAACGCAGCGCATGCAAGTTTTTTGTCGCGCGCAGCGCCACCTACGGACATCTCGCGCAACCAACCTTGCCGTTAAGCCCGTAAGCGGGAAAACTTACTACATTATTGGAAAGTAAACAGATATTAATGTAATAACAGTTCCGATGGCCTTGCAAGTACATAAGCTCTATTACTATCAATATTATGCAGTACAACTGCAGCAAATTAAATATACATAAGAATAACATTTTGGAAAAAGAAACTCGATGTACAGACTTTAAGTAGGGGACAAAGTACAATTGGATTAATGTAACAAATAAGAATACCTATCAGATATGATATCTTCGTGTTCTGGTTACCTAAGAGGTAGCAAAGAAATGTGACCCGGTTGTAATGAGGCTCACGTACATCGATCAATTTTATCTGTAGAATGCATCACGCAATCAGGGGATATGCTACGACAAATTGGAGCACGGCATTTATCGCAGTTGTCAAAGAAACAGGAAGCACGATTTAAAGGGACGTTGAGGGTTCGCACGTTTAAATGTTTTCGAACAGTGATTTTAGAGTTTTTAAACTTTTGATATTTAAGATGTTTAAGAAATTTAGGATATTTATGATTTATTATGGAATTTTTTACCATTGGGATATTGGGATTTTTTATGAAAATTTTAAATTTCGTAATTTTGAGATCTTGGGACTTTAGAATTTCGAAACCTAGGGACAAATACACACGAGTGGACCGTGGTAATTACCGTCTTATTCCCCTGCCTAGGGTGTCGTGGGAGTCTAAGAAGAATCTAGGGAAATTTTAAGGAAAATTCTAAGAAGGTTCAAGAAAATATCTAGAGTGACAATTCTAGGAGTCTAGAGACATTGTAGAAAAATTTGAAGAAACGTCAAAGGAAATTTATAAGAAATTTTATCTGGGCTGAAATTCTAGACAAATTTAACGAGATTTAAAAAAAAATCTATGAAACTTAAGAAACAGTATGCAACTGCCACTAAAATAAAAAAAATTTAACTAGATTACAGGGAGAATAAATCTAGAGCCCAGATTCTAGGGAGAAGCTAAGTGGGACCTGACCTAGACACTCCTTTTATACTTGCACTTAACTAATGGACAAGTGTGCTATTAACAGTCAATGCAGACGTACGTTCAAAAATTTCAAACGAATCAATGTTATATCTCGAAAGTGGATATCTCGATTTGGACAGCAGTTCAAGTATTTGATCGTTCGCGAAATCGTACGATCGATCGTGTTATCAATGACGATCGAGTCGATATCGAGGAGCGTGACAAGAGAACCTTACGAGGTTGCGACAGCTGCCTCAGCCACGAAGAGATGAAGACGGGCCAAGCTGAAACTGGGAGATGTGGGATCAGCTGCCGGAGCTGATATTGACGCAGATATTTAGTCACCTCGATCGTGGGGATCGTGCCAATGTTGCACAAGTCTGTCGCTCATGGAACCGTGCACTTTCCTCGCCAATTCTTTGGCGATCCGTAACAGTCCTCATCGATCGTGATCTGCGGGGTGACTTTCCTCTGGCGGGAGAATTAGCAGTACGTTCATTACGATAAAAGATTCAACGCTATGATCGATATTCACCTGATCGTGTTACGTTCATTAATACGCCATGGTACGGAAACGAACGAACGCTTTCCGTTCTTGGAGGCTAGGTTGCCAGTGGTTTCATTTAAAACGAACAAAGACTCACTGTTGGCGAGTTAAGTGTAGTTAAAGCTTGATAGAATGAATTGTTAGCTGGTGAGGATTCTATTGTAATTTTTGTTTCATTGGCATCATTGTTGATTGGTTGAGATACAGCTGGTACGACGGTTAGCACAAAAGCACGAGTGTACAAATAAGAGTATTTCTTTAATTATTTCAGTACTTTACTCTTTATACAAAGCCTTGAAGTTGAACTCTTTAATGGTGACTCATGGTCGGACTTGGGACTTATGATCTTCAAGTTAGTACAAGGGTTTCGTAGTATCTCGATTTTTGATAAAATGAGCTGTTTGACAGAGCGATTAAAATTATACAGTCCCGATATATGGCCATTGATGTATTTGAAGAAATTATATATTTGTATGGACCAAGTAAATTTGACAGATTATGTTAAATTTTAGGCAAAATATGGACAGCACATGCGAAGTCTGGAACTGGCCTGGTCGCGGCCGTATATATTGCCAAGAGAAGCTCGCATAACTCGCAACATTCAAGCCGAAGCAGGAGCCGATTTCCTTACGGTCATAAGAGCCAAAAATGTCCAACTGAAAAGATTGATACTCACCGATTGGATATTTAGCTGCAAATGGGGAAACAGAGGCAAACTGTTGTACGCTCTTGCGAACTTTCTAGGGTAATTGCGCACATATGTACACGATTTTTAATATTCAAATCAGATCTAATCAAACAATACAATATGATTACACTGTAAAGTATGTCAAGTTTTAATGACGAAATCACCTTTAAATTCTTCGTGTTGCACGCTCCAATGAAATCATTCAGGGTATATGGTCCGTTACCATTTTAGAACCATGATTGATCATGCAATTGCATAAAATGGAATATCGATTTCTCAGTTGGAAAGTGATACGAGCTTGAAATACCAAGGATAGGAAAGGCACTATGTTCATTTCATGAATTTTTCACTATAGATTTTGTTTTCAAAATTTAGGATGAACTTAATCTTAATCGAGTGTTTGCAAATTTAAAACGCGGGGTTCTCATGGAGTGCCCCATTTATTACCAACATGTTTAACAGTACAAAAAACGACACAGTCTCAGAAATGGTGTCAACCTAGTTTGAAAATAATCTGAAAGTAGTCCTAAAGGTTAATAAAGAAAACTAGTGAAAAGTGGTGGAAGGTTTTGCATATTCATAACGCGAGAATACAGACGAAGCTTAAAGCTTCAGGCCGCGGTAATCCCTAACGAGATCGATAAATTTACGCAGCTGTCAGCACAATCTGGAAACATTAAGCTTGTTGAACGCGAATCTCGGCGTGAGCGACGTGTTGCGACTTTTAGCCAGCGTATCCAGAGGTTCCAGCGAGCACCTGGAGTATATAGATCTTCGAGGTGCATTCCGAGAATGGCAAGCTCCCCACAGCAATTCGAGGCACGCGAAACAGCTCGATCGATCGTGCGGGGCTGGCAGACTTTTCCTTTTAACCGAATTAATTTTCAGATACTTGCGTCTGCTTGGTCGGTTTCGAGCGTTGACCGTTTTGAGACTCGATTACCCGGCTCTGTCCGATCAGACCCTGAACGCGTTGGCGAACGCGGCCTCGAAGGTGCTGAAAATCCTCCACATATCGGTACGGGACTCGGATTCCAGGCAACACACGATCGCTGACACAGCCTGGCACAATTTGGTGCTCGTTTGCCCGGAACTCACGGTGTCCTACACTATAGGTACAATATAATAGTGACGTAAAAGTAATTATTGATTTCCACACGCCCACGAGGAGACTGGTAAGAGGGTTAAAAATGGACGATCTTCGAGTTTTGCGACTTGTCGAGAGATCTTTTGATGAGTACTTAATCTTCTGAATGCCACGGGGGATTTAAAAATATATGTACTTGGAAAGCGGAGGGTAGCTAAATGTAGGGTAGATGTAGTTCAGGGTATTGGGGTTGTTTCAGGTAAATTTTGTTAGGGAGAGCATTTTCAGGAAAGGTGGAGACCTATTTGCATAAATTAGTAGTAGAAATTTTTAAATTATTGAATATTCAATTACCGAGTATCTTTGACCAAAGATTGTCTCCCTTTAACCAAGTGATTTATGAGCTCTATATATGACACGATTTGATTCTATGCACCATTTAGCTGGTTAAGTTTGATTTTCAGTTAACATCTCCCATTACGAAGATATGTGTTATCTGCTGTTGCCCAGTGTGCCATTGGCTAGCTTTCAAATGTTCAGCGGTCACGTGTGGGATCAAAGCAGATCTCGTAATTTCAGAAGCACTGTCGGGCTGCTTATTACCCATTACACCAACACACTAGGTATAATAAATACCCAGTAAATCCAGGCATAATGCAACTTGCAAACCTAGTAAATATGCTCTGTTTCGTTTAATTGCAGCTGAAGTGATGCTACAGCTAAGAAACAATCGCGAATTGCTCGACGATTTGCTGGTGTCCATGCTTGTACGTTGCAAACACTTAACGAGATTACAATACGACGGCATAATAAGAAGTCTTGACACTTTGCGTGACATCTGTCAGCTGCAAGCTGAAAGCAAGACTCGTAAGTACTCAAAGTTATTATAAAATCACGGTGCATGGTTATAATTAAATTAAAAATGAGGAATTTTAGAAAAATAAAAATGTACAAAATTAGACTGATATATAAAATCATTATATTTACAGTAGATTGATATTTCAAAGCACTTAAAGTTTCTGAACATTTCTATGGGCTCCATCATACATTCAATACAACAAAATGGCTGCCCTTCTAGTTGAGTCCTACTAGTTGAAGAGTGTCTCCTACGTATAAAAATAGTTTAAACTAAAATTTCTTTTTCTTCAATTTGAGGGTTAGTCTTCTAGGTATAAAAATAGTGGGAGCTAAAATTTCAGTTTTAATACAATTTTCTAAAATTTCTCTTTGTATCATACTTTCAATATGACAAAATAATTGACCTACCACTTGAGAGTTAAATGTCTTCAACATGTTAAAGTAATTGGAAAATTTCTGTTATTTAAAATTTCTCTTTCGATTAATCAGTGAAAAGTTACCAAATGATGTTTTAACTTTAACAGGATTTCGTACGATTCACGTGAAGCCACGAAACGTAAACGCCCGAAATCGCGCTGTACTGCACGACATCAACTACAATTACGATCACAAAATGGCGGAACAGGGAGTAGATTTCCGAATCGAGGATCCAGCCTCGGTTTTGGTCTTCTATTAAACTTGTCCTCGATCGTTCATGCTGTCCAGCTGCATCTTCCCTCTCTCGTCTCTCATTTTTATGACAGAAACAATATCTCACAACGAACGACCTTTTTTATAGTTTTTAATTGTACAAGTTTATTTTATATAACTCTAGGCATCTGTCATTTGTTACACATTTTACACGGACAATGAGATATAATAAAATAGAATTTGTGAACGCAATCAGTTGGTTCATTTTCTTTTTTATTGTATGTCTGATAAGTCATTATTGATTCACGTGTCGACTTGTCAGACATAAATGAAAATATTTGTAGTATTGGTTCCTTGAGATTTGAGGTCAAGATTATTCGTGGATTATAATAAAATTAGTGTAGTGAAATTTGTTTTTATTCAGTATAAAATTGCTGACAATCATCGATGACTGCTTCCATAATAAACATATCGTAAGAAAAACTGGCAATAAGAATCTCTAAAAATAGGTAGGGGGTAAAATCGATTTCTACCAATACCATGCTTGATGGAATATGATAAAAATAATTTTCGTTCACTTTCTTAAGATACAAATCTTACTTGAGGATATTGTACAATCTTACTCGCTATAAACGGTATAAAAAAATGTGTATAAAAAGGTAGAAATCTGATGTTAAATTTATCACATTACATCATGAACGCTTTACAACGAAACTTTTGTTTAATCGACCGTAAATCAATTCTAACTTCTGCGTTTCTTCTAATATCAGTGTATTCAAATAAAAGATCGTTTTCAATAACCTAGTTTAATTCGTTGACTTACGATCGGTTAAGATTCCTTAAAATCATACTGAATCCTACGTTCTACGTTTACAAAATAGCACAGCGACACTTTTATACTCGCAAATAAATTTAGAATGCACCTTACAATACTATCATCAAGGACGGCCTTACGATCGCGCAAGTTGCACAAGTTACTTTGCACGCGTAAAATTTCCTTAAACAAAATTCAACATTTGTTGAAAAAGAATAAGAATGGTACTTCTCGAAAAATTAATACTATTTTCGATGTCTATTCTCACAATTAACTCTTGAGGGATATTGTCACTTCAAATAAACGCAAATAAATAAAATATTACTTTGTTGCTGTTCAATAAATACAAAATACAGTTCTCATGTAAAAACAATTACAAAATATGATTTTGGTTGTCGGTGTTTAACAAAACAATTTCGTTTGATATTTCATAAATGCAAAACATTTCTGTCGTTTAAAAAACAAAATATAATTTTGTTTATTGATAAATACAGAACATAATTTTGTTTGCAGATAATAAATAAACAGATGATAAATACAGAACATAATTTTGATGAAATAGTTTTGTCCGATGAAGTTCAATAAATATAAAATATGATCTTGAACGTTGATGTTTCCCTCAAGAAGTTGTCGTCAAACTTCAACGTAACTTTTCCTCAATAATAATGAGAATATCGATGAATTATATTTAACACGAAAACACTAGATTCTTTTAATAGAACTTACGATGAAAGTTGCCTTCTTTAAACGCGATCGATTACAACGCTCTAGTGGTTAATCCATCTCAGGTGGGTAGCGATTATATCTGTAAGGGTTGTCCCGATTTTATGAGGGGTTTTCTAGAGGTCCCTCAAGGGTAGTAATTTACGAAGGGTCTTCCAGTATTGAACGTTCGAGTTTTTACGCGTTTCAGGTAAAAATATGAATCTACGCAGAATTTTATTTAATACATCAATTTTTCGTTAAAAATTACCTCTTTACCTCTTTAAACTATAAGTTAATCATTAACTCACAATTTATAATCTCTTAAAAAATGTACCAATTTATAATTTCTTAAAAAATTGATCAATTTATAATTTTCTGAAAAATGTATCAATTTATAATTTTTTGAAAAATTTATCAATTCATAATTTCTTACAAAATTTATCACTTTATAATTTCCTACAAAATGTATCAATTTATAATATCTGAAAAAATGTATCAATTTATAATTTTTTAAAATTACTGAAGAAAGTTAACCATCATGAATGTTAGGGTTTGTGATCGATAAATTTCTAAATTTCTATATGTAGGAATTATTATAAATTTAGACCTCCTAAAATTCAAAAACTAACAAATTTTAATTCCCCCAAATATAGTTGAGGGTTAATTATAACAAGCTTAACCAAAAATCCAAAATGCAATACAAAACATAAGATAAAATTTCACCAACCCTCATATTTTATGATTATGCACTACAAATGTATTTTTCGTCAACGTCAATTTCATCGAATACTGAACAAATGGTACCAATCGAACCTCAAACATCTACAGACGTCAACCCACAAGATGGCGCGTGAACCAAAGTAGAAGCTTTCAAAGTAGAACCTCTTCACGCACCAACTCGTGCGTTAACATCGATACAAACCACAAAAACAACTGAAATCGTTCATACCTGATCAGTGACAAGACTTCATGTGAGTGTTCAAAACTGTTCTAGTCACGAAACCCTTATTGCAACGTGTACAAACATACGGTCTTTCCCCCGTGTGATAACGTTTGTGGACCACCAGCGTGGACCTCTGTGTAAACGCTTTGCCACACTGATCGCAGGAATACTTTCTCTCGCCCGTGTGTGTCACATTGTGAGTCCTCAACAGTGTTTCACACGTGAAACACTTGCCACACACTTCGCAGGTATACGGTTTTTCGCCCGTGTGCCAGCGATTGTGGATCTCCAAACCTTTGGCGGTTTTCAGTTCCTTGCCACAAAGAGCACACAGGTATCGCCGCTTCTCGTACTTACGTTTACCACCGTGAGATTTCATCTTGTGTTGCTTTAATACTGATTTGTCTATGTAAACCTTGCCGCAAACGTCGCATTTGTACATTGCACCCTTTTCTTCGCTGTCGTCGACCTTGTCCTGTATGGACACTGCAGGGTCGTAGTGGTAGAGGCGATTATGCTCCTTCAAACTGTATGGAATGTTGATAATTTACAGATTAAGGGATTTGAAATGGGTGACCAGTAAGAGATTGGGGTGATGGTAAGAGGCTGTTGTGATTTGGGTTGATGGTATCCGTTGATTTGGACTTTTGAGAGGATTAAGTGGACTTGATGTCGGAGGAGCTGTTAGGATTTTTTAGGTGAAAATAAATTAGTATGTATTGATGGATAAATTTTGTGGGAAGGCAATTTGTGAAGAATCGACTATGTGCCAAATGTTAAGATCTGGTATATAGGATTGTAGGGATTCTTGGAGTCAGTAATTAAGAAGAAATATTTCTATGCAGAATTTCAAAAATTTGCAAATTTCTAATCTGTAGAATTTGCAATTTTGAAGATTTGAAAATTTGGGAACATGCGCAATGAAAGTTTGCAAAGTAGTAAACATAAGAACTTGAAACTTTGCAAAATGGTAAAAGTAAAAAATCGAAAATTTATAAAACAAAAGCTTGAACATCAAGTTTGCAAACTGACAAATTTGAGAATCAGAAAACTTGCAAATTCCTATAACTATATTAAAACAAAGTCGTACCTGTACACGTCATCAAAGGTGCTACCGCAAGCATTGCACTGTTGAAACGGCATAAAATTGTGCATCGTTCTATGCGTCACTAAAGACTCCTTATCATTAAAATTCTCGCTACAAATCTCGCAAGTGAATTTGACCTCGCTATGTTGTCGTTTAATGTGTCTCTCTACATCAGAAGTGTCCACCCCCATGAAACTGCACTGCGCACATGGTATCGTTTTCGGTGTATGCGATTTCTTCACATGAGCGTTCAACATAAACTGCTGAGGATACGTCTTATCACAAGTGCCACATTTGAAGGGTCTTTGGATACCATGAACGATCCTCAGGTGGGCTACTAATCTCGTCACGAAGTGAAATTTCTCTTGGCAAATATCACAGCTTTTTTCGTTTCCTTCGAATCTGAAAATTTCGGTTTTAAATTCGTTAGTTACGACCGATATTTTATTCGATTTTAAAAATACATTGTGGGACATTAAAACCATTAAATAGAATGTCAATAGAGTTCTTGCTGTTATTAGATTTTTCAATTGTCAAATTGTACATGTATATTTTGCAGGCAAAGAACATAGAAAGAAATATAATTAATTTAAAACTATAGTTTTAAAGTATTGCATGATCCACTGTACAGATCAGAGTCATTTGTCTCTAAATGAAGACAATAGAACTTCCTGGGTTAACTATTAACTTGATATCATGTAAACTATTAATTTGATAAATTTAGTATTTAATTTGACATCATGTAAAGAATGTACTAAAGACTATGTAGTAAATATCGAGGTGTCTGCATTTGTTGTTAGTGCAATGAATTGTTGATTAGGCTAATACGAATTCAACTTGAAATTACATATGATGAGGTATGATTAAAGTATAGACTCACTTCTGTTCTGAATCTAGAACATCCTCGTTTTCTTCGCAGCCAGCAATCTCCTCTTGTTCATTGGTCCAGTCGCTGGAATTAAGGAACCTTCATTGACACAAATACGCATTTACACAAAGCATCATTATTAGTACTTCTGGTGATCTCGTACGTGACGAGTACTTTGAGACATGTGTAGCTTCTACACTATGGAACTTTGGAATTTTTAATCGACTCATTTTTTAGACTTCGATTCAGCAAAATTTTGACCTTGGAACTTGTAGAATCTTGGGTCTTTATAAGATTTAGGGATTTTTGGACCTCTAAAATTCGGGTTCGTAATATTTTAGAATTTTAAGAAGTAATGCATGTCAGTGAAAATATTACAAACATTGCTATTTTATAAAATTTTCACTAATAGAAGTTTTGGATCCCCGTTTACAAGACATATACAGAACTTCGATATTTTCCTGCGCTGGGGGCTCGGACAAAAAACGGAGTGACAGAAGTACAGTAAAACAGCAAATTCATAAAATTTGTAAAATGGTAAAATTTGTAATAAATTAATTTATAATTAAGCATAATTTATAATAAATAAATCGAGGTTACACTATAATATCAATACATGGTCTGAAAAGTCTAAAACAATAAAAGATTAATACATCTAAACCACACAATTCTGAAATCCCTACATCAATTGCATTCACGTATCAATACATGCATCTCCAATCTTAACCCTTTCAGGGCCGAATTTTGAACAGTGTGAACAATTATTCGTAACAGCTTAAAAAATTCACATCTACAAAATCAATTTCATCAAAAAATACTTCTGATGAACTAAACTAACCAGGGTCGTTAAGAGAACCCTTCCAACAAATTTTACAAAATTTATTACATCATAACATCGACCGTGAAAGGGTAGCTCACCCATTTCAATAAAACACAATTTCTAACACATCATTTATTGTACAAACATTCGATCACAATTAAGTATTCGCATCTTCGTGTACTCTACGGTGTTTCTTCAGGAAGCTTCCAGAAACAAAAGCCTTTCCACAATCGACGCACTGATACGGTCTCTCCCCCGAATGATACCTCAGATGCAGTATCAAAGAAGTACGTTGCGTGAACCTTCTCCCGCACTGCTTGCAAACATTAGGTTTTTCACCAGTGTGCACACGTCGATGAAGTTCAAGGTTCTGTTTGCTAGTGAACTGCTTCTCGCACATATCACATTTGGCGATCTTCTCGTTGGTATGCGTTCGTCTGTGGACCACCAAGCCCCTTCTGGAGGACAGCACAGCCCCGCACAAATCGCATAAATAATTAGTCTTCTCGTGTAGCCCGTGTCGTTGCTTCAAGTGTTTCTTCAGGGACAACTTCCTCGCGAAACTCTCCAAGCAGATACTGCACGCGTGTTTCTGCTTGTCGCTGCTGGACTCCACATGCAGGACACTCGGGTGCTGAGCCCTCAGATGCGTAGTCAGGTTTCGTTTGTAAAGATACGATTTGTCGCAGTGATCGCAGCGGAACAGTTGTTTTCTTGTGTGGACGTTCACGTGCTCCAGGTATTCCCTCCTCAGGAAGAAACCCTTGTCGCACTGGTCGCACTTGAAAGCGTAATCCTTCATGTGACGACGCTGGTGGCTCTCCAGATTCGATTTCTGGTTAGTTCTGTAGTCGCACAGATCGCAGGCGAACCTTTTCGAGCCTGTGTGTATCAGCTTGTGGCGGGCGATGTTCATGGGGCTTCTGAACGTTTTGCCGCACTCGTCGCAGCTGAACGCTCTGTCGATCCCGTGGAGGTTCTTCAGGTGCTCCACTAATTTTATGGTGTGACAGAAACACGCTCCGCATTTGAAGCACTCGTGGATCGGCCGAGAGGCGGATCTTCGGGACCTGAAACAGAGATTTTGATGAAGTACTTTCGAACGAAGATGAAGGTTGGTGTGATGCTTCAGAACAGATATTTTATGTTGTTATATTTAACTCTTATCGATATAATTAAATGTTACCAACTGGTCTTCCACTGCAACCTTCAATTTTGTTAGATTTCTTGTTTTCTTGTTTCGTATTTTTTTTCTTTTATGTAATTGAATAATCTGTAATCAATATTGCGTGAAAAATTTGTTTTATGATAACTACAGATGTCAAGTTTTTTGATACCTTACTAGGATCTCCCTGGATTTTTCTGTAGGACCTAGGGTTTTTTAAGCTTTTAGAATCTTTCGAGATTCTCCTTAGACTCTCATTAAATTCTATATTTGTAATAATAGATTCTATCATGTATTTTACTAAATATATGAAGGTATGCGCTAGCGGTTCGTAAAAGCTAAGTTAAAATTTACAAAATGGTGGATGAATATGTTATAAAATATTCTTTAAGTGAAAGTTAATACCTACCTAGATTTGTTATTTTGAAGAAAAAGAATGAAGCACATTCAATTATGTATTTTTAATAATATAACTCTCTTATATACCAAAGGTCAACAAAAAGAAAAATAAAGAAAAGAACGTTTAAATATTATTGAAATCACGTTGGTAGAATTAAATAATGGATTAACTTAAGAAATTAATTCTCTGAAGTTTTTGTTTATTCGAATAAATTTAAATAAATCATATTTTCACTGTAAATAATTCTACTTTTCTATAATTTGCATATTATAAATCAAAATTTTAAATCCGATTTATAATTATTGCCAGAACAGGTAAATATAAAATTATTCAACAATATATTTCCTGATAAAAAACTGCATATTTATTTCACTTTTTTATCTCCATAATATCATTTATTTTTCGCAGGAACTTTGACAAATATTTGTATAAAAGCATTCTTTGAGCTTATCTTTCTTTATGGAAGCATAAATATGTCTTTATTGTTTCGAAGATAAATGTTACCTGTCTACAATGAACATATGTAATATGTTCTATACATGTGTAATATACAAATTTTATCTAATACAAATTGCATTCTAAATTTCAACAAGTATTAAATATTTTAACAACACCAGCTTATTTCCATAAATTTACATTAATACTTATTAAATACTCTTTAAAAACATTTCAAATGTCTTTTGTTTCACATCATGAATTAAAGTTTCATCACATAAAAATACCGCAAAAAACTTAACCCTGTCATAATATTAAAACATTCAAAAAAGAAACAATATCACCCTAAAACAATTAAACCTTCAATTTTAAAGATTAACAAAGTCCCATCACAGTCACTAATTCTTCAAACTGGAGTCACTCAGACTCCTAGTGAACTCCGCAACGATATCCTTGATGGACACCGCGGGTACTGGAGGCAGGGGTCCAGGATGTCTCTTCCTGTGTCCCAGCAATCCCGGTTTCTGAGCGAACGTCTGTCCACAAATATCACAGGTGTACGGTCTTTTTCCGGTGTGTATCAAAATATGTTGTTCCTGAGCGGACTTCCTCGGGAACGTCTTCCCGCAAACTGGACAAGAATACGGTTTGATACCCTGATGAATCCTCAGATGCACATCCAGATCTCTTTTATGCCTAAATATCTTGCCACATGTGGGACACACCACCTTCTCTCTACTCTTATGCCATAACAAATGCAGCTCCAAATTTTTCTCCGTCGTCATGCAACGTTTGCATATGTGACACTCGTACGCGGTTTTGTAGTGTTTGTACTTCATGTGCGACTTCAGGGCAGGGACGCTCTTGCAAGCGTGATCGCACAGGGTGCAGATCAGAGGAGGATCGTCGCTGTGCATCAGGTTCGTGTGTTGATTCAGGTCGGCCTTGAACTTGAACTGCTTCTCGCAGATCGAACACGTGTACGGGAAACTGTTCGTGTGTTTGCGGATGAAGTGGTCCCTCAGGGTCCATTTGCTGTTGCTCTTGTATCCGCAGATGGTGCACGGAAACAACGCTCGGCCGTGTTTCTGCTCGCAATGTTGCTTCAGCTGCTTGCTGAATTTGAACGTTTCGGTGCAACAGTTGCACTTATGCTTGTGCTGCTTCATGTGTATTTCTATTAAATATTTTTGATCGAATTGTTCGTTGCAGTGGTCGCACTCGAAGTGACTTTGAGACTCGTGGTTTTTTGGGTTTTCTATCTCGGGTAGTTTTGTGTTAGGACGATTTCTACGGTTTAGAGTCCTCGGGTTTTCGGATTTGCTGGGTTCTTTGTCTGCCAAGGTGTAAATCTGCTCTATTTTGATGCTGGATGGCTCCTGTATGGTGTCGTCCACGCTGCCGTTCAAGGGGTCCCATAGGGAGAAACTAAAACAAATTGAAGGTGGTGTTGGTTAAGTTTTGATAGGGGGAGTTGAGGGATGAAGAGGTTACTTACTTGGAGGTTCTTTAGTAGATGGACGGTCATTTAGAAATGCTATTGCATTAGATTGAGGTAGAAGATGAGGACTCTTGTTATATTGCCATTTTTACAGGGATTTTTATGTGTAGTAATGGTACTCACACTTATGTAGATTCATGAAGACATAATTTCAAGAAAAAAGATTGATCAATACATTACCAATTCTGAGATTTTTTTATTGCAATCGTTCGTGGCAATATAACGAGTCTACTGTATTGTCACTCAGAGGATTAGAATTTTGGCATACGGGTTAAATTATTCAATTGTACAGTTAATTCAATTGCATAGTAATATTTTCAGTATTTAATTTTCTACAGTTTTATATTAGTTAAAATCTTTTTTAAGTATATTTGAGTGAAACGTAGGTTATCGTTGGGTAATTAGTATGGGGGAAGAGCCTCTAACTAGTTGTTTTGGGAGATCAAACTTGAAAATGTACAAATTTCTAAATTTCCAAACTCTCAAATCTTTAAATTTCCCCAAGGTTTTAAATTCTTAAACCCTAAATTCCCAAATTTGAAAATTAACCAAAAACTAATGAATATATTTCTATCCCCTACCTTGTCATTTTCCCTAGAGAAACCTACTATGCTCACTATTGTACATATATAAACAAATAATATTTTAGAAAAGAAAATTCAAATTTTTCGTCATACTTACTTTCTCCTTATTATATCATCTTCCAAGTAGAATAATTTTTCAAATAAAACACGATTATCATCGAAATTCTTTGCCAATTGGTTCACAACATACAACATAATACTCAACTATATTTTTTTATTAAAAAGTTTGCAATACAATAAAACCTTACAAAACTTGATTGATAACAAATTTCTCCAGAAAAACTGCGATAAAAGAGTACAAAGGATCTCATACAACATTCAAAATCTACAATTCTGAAGCTCGAATATATAGTCAATCAACTTGCTATCAAATTCACCACAAAATGCACTTGTAAAAAGGCTGAACATTTCAACGATCAAATTATTATTTATCTGGCAAGAACAATTCATTTTACGTGTCTCGTTTCACACTCACAGCCTTCACCTCGAATCAATGAGTTACTCTAAGCACCGCAGGGTTATTCAATAAATAAAGAGCTTTTATTTAAAATATTGCTGATGTCACTATTATTTTTCACACATTCGTAGGACAATGGTTAGAATAAAAAAATTCAAATACTGGTTGATGTTCAAAATAAAAACAAAAATTTTTAAGTTAACGCAAATATTTCTATTATCAGTAAGTAAAGAATTTTAAATAAAATACGTATTAGAAATGTAAATACATGAAATTATTTTTTGCATATTTTAAAATAAGAAATGTTTAAAATTGTATGAACAGAAAATTACAAAGATGTTCAAAACGATTTAAATATCCTAAAAGAGAAACATTTAAAATTATCTACGTATTTAAAAATAAGAACAATATTGAAAATTATTAAAATCCTTTGAAACAAAGAAATATTTAAATTACTGAAGTATTTTCAAGCAAAAAATATTTAACCAGAAATATTTCCAAATAAAGAAACTAACCAGTTTACAGAAACTATGCTGCTGACGTCGTATATTTACGTCAGCATTAATCAAAAGTAAGAAAAAGTACAACAAAAATGCTAATTGACGTATTCATTATGAAAATGGAGTTGTTTCCATCATGACGGCAATGTAAATTTCAAATAAAAAAACATGAAGTCTAATTTGTATCAAAATTGCTCCATTTGCATAATAAACAGTCCAGTTACAAACGTTTATTCCCTTTTCAAGCAATCGTTAATCATTGAACAACCCCAAACAACCCCATCACTCGATCTTGATCATAGTATTCTTCATAGTATACTCCTTCGTGAACTCCGTGACGATATTCTTGATGGACACAACCGGAAGAGGAGGCAGAGGACCGGGATGTCTCTTCCTATGACAAATAAGACCCGGTTTCTGCGCGAAAGCCTGTCCACATATGTCGCACACATACGGCCTCTTGCCCGTATGAATCAACACGTGTTGTTCCTGCGCAGTCTGCCTCCTGAAGGATTTCCCGCACACGGGACACGGGAACGGTTTCACCCCGGTGTGCACCCTCATATGTGAATCCAGATCGCGTCCTCGAAACCTCTTCCCACATGTGGGACACAGGACTTTCTCTCTAGTCTCGTGCCACGTTAAGTGTTGCTCCAAATTCTCCTGAGTCGTCATCCCCCTTCTGCAGATCCTGCAGATGAACTCCGGCTTGTAATGTCTGTACTTCATGTGTGCCTTCAGAGCATGTAGGTTCTTGCTGAAATGTCCACACACGTCGCAGACGATCGGGGGCGAATCGCTGTGGTTCTGCTTCACGTGGTGGTTCAAGGCCTTTTTTATCTTGAACTGCTTGCCGCAGACGTCGCAGGAGAAGTTGTAGCTGCTGGTGTGTAGCCGTATGTAGTGATTCTTCAGGGTGCCCTTGTTGTTGCTCTTGTACTCGCACACGCTGCAGTCGTACACCTGACGTCTGTGCATCTTCTCCGTATGGGAAGCCAGGTATCGACGGAGTCTGAAGGTCTTCGGGCAATCTGGACACCTGTGTCTGTGCTTCTTCAAGTGCTCAGCCAGGTTGCTCTTCTTCAGGAACTTGTGACGACAGTGGTCGCACTCTAGGGGTACTTTTTCGTCGGTTGTTTGACTGCAGGATAGTCTGCAGTCTTCCTGAACTCTTTCGAGGTTGTTTTCGATCGACTCGAAGTTCTCCTTATCGATCCAGCTAGCTAAACTCTCGGAGAAATCTATCGTCGATATGATGTGCGAGTCGGGCTTGAAGTCCTCTTCGCTCAGAGGATCCAGGATTCTAAAACAGAAATTGCATCGCGTTAAGATTGCAAAATAATTCGGAATTTTATGCGCTGGAAAGTATTCGTTGCTGAAGACTTAAGGATCTAAGGTTTAACCCTTGCATTTTAGGGTCATTTTGACCCAGCTAAACAGAATCAAAGTATAGAAAGTTTATTAGTATGTTTTTAATTTTCTAAACGATTCATGGTAGGTCGAATCCGTACGTGACGTTTTAATTGTGGGTCAAAATGACCACAACACACGTCTTTCAGAGGGAAAACGAAAATTGGTAAGAAAAGAAATGAAATTGAAAAATGTCTAATATCTATGTCATACCTGCTTTTTCGAAACAATCCGTAACAGTCGCATCCTGCAAACGTATCAAATTCATTTTCATTATTATCATCCCGATCGTTTAATATCTTTAAACAAATATACTTATCTTATTTTAATATCTCTCTAATTCTTCCGTGTTTTGAACGAGAATCTCTATTAGAAGATTATCGAGTATTGAAATTCTTTTACGAAATAGAAGCAGAGGTGTTTATATTTTGAGGAAATAGTCGAAACGATCAGGCTCAGTAAAAATATTTATTTCAAACTCAAAGCTATACACAGCGTGTACGTGCCTTTACGAAGGTATTGGACTAAAGGTATCGATTTTAGAAAAATAGCGATCGTAGGCGCGTTTTTTCTTTTCCTCTGCAAGGATTCAACAACTAGTCCCTTCGAAAATTACTAGTAACAAGGTTCTGGGGATTTTTTAGTTATCCTACGGCGAATTGTCTTGTGTTCGGTTATAGTCTTGGAAGGACTAGCTTGCAAAGAAAGTATTATTGAATTATATCACAATGTGTACACTTGGATGCAATACAGGCTTTTCTGATTAAGATTTATCTAGGACCTTATGATTTCTCTAGAATCGCCCTGGGTTCTTTACATGACTTCCCTAGGTTCTTTACAGAATTTCCCTAGGATATCTCAAGGTCAGTTATAGGATTTCCCTAGGATCTCCCTAGATTCTTTACAGTATTTCCATAGGATCTCTCAAGGTCAATAGGATTTCCCTAGGATCTCTCAAGGTCAGTTATAGAATTTCTCTAGGATCTCCCTAGGTTCCTTACAGAATTTCCCTAGGATCTCTCTAAGTCAGTTATAGGATTTTTTCAGATTTTCAGTAGATCTCCCTAGGATTTTACTAGGATTTTCCTGTTTTTTTTCTAAAATTCTTATTTTCATTTTGGGTACTTGAAAATTTAGGTATTTTGAAATCTTGGAATTTGAAATTTGGGAACTTGAAAATAAAAGAATTTAGAAATGTATGCAGTTGAATTTTGGGAATTAAGAAAGTTTGAAATTTGAAAAATTTGGAAATTTCAGAAATTTAGAATTGAACAAGTTGGAAATTTCAAAAATTTATAATTTGACAATTTGGAAATTTGAGAATTTAGAAATTTGGTAATTTAGAGATTAGGAAAATTTGGAAAGGGTGAAATATGGAAAATGTGGAAATTTGAAAAATTAGGACCTTGAAAATTTGTGGAGTTTGGAAAACTTACACTTTTTGAAATTTTGAAATTTAGAACTCCCAAAATTTGAGAAATTAATAATTTGAAAATTTCGAAAATTGAGAAATCAGGAATTTGAAAATTTGGAAATTTCAGAATGTAGAAATTCGAAAATTTCGCAGAATACAAATTTAGAAATGTCATAAATTAAAAACTTGACAATTTCATCCCCTAAAATCTAAACTATTTCTTACATAAAATCCTACATTGCACCCAAGTATACTTATCAATGAACTCGTTAATCATGAATCGAGAACAATTTCCTAATACAACATACTAGAATCGTTGAACCAAATTCTCTTTTTTATCTAAGTACTGTTCATACAATTTCTTAACTCTCCGGTGGCGAAGTTTTGCTGACCTAAATCAACCCTTAAATATAATTTTGAGTTCGTTTTCGCAATGCTACTCTTACTTACTGTCATATATATGAAAGTCTATCGTTTAGATATAGTAGTTAATTTTATAGGTTTTTACGTCTGGGTCGCACTGACCCGGCCACCGTAGTTCGAGGATTTCGATGGAAATGTTTATTGTAAATGGATAACAACGTTGTATCGAGATAAATGAGATTAATTTAGCGATATTACAAGTTTTAATATAAGGGTGAGCAATTGTTCGTTTTCTGGAGCAATTTGATACGAGTCCGTTATTGAATACTGTTGAACTAAGTATTGATATCGATTTATTAATTATCGGATAACGCATTAAAGAATTTCATATTGTTCAACTGCGATCTTTACAGTGTACAAAGGGAAACATTTTTTGTTTTATATATACATGTGATAATATCAATTACAATTCTTATTAACAATATTGTTAGAAATGTTCGACGATGAAATTGAACCGAAAAGGGAAAGAAAAGATCCTATGCTCTTTTTTTCTCGTTAATCTTCAATTTACAAAGTGTCTGTTATTATATTATACATCTTACAACTGTATACTTACAATATTACGCGAGACGTCTAAAAAATAAGTATCGTTCGCGATTACGCTATCGATCTTTCAATCTTGACGGTATACAAATCATATTCGTTATTCTACGTGGCTTCAATTTTTATTTATTGTTGTTCGTTCATTTTCGGTCGCTTTCGGGCAGAAGATATGGATGGGAAAATATTCTGAACATCTTTTCGATCGAGTTAATAAAATTAATTAAATGTATCGTTGTTAACATTAAGCAACTGCAATGTTTTAAGTTGAAAATTTTAGTTTTCTAATTTTCTAATTGGCAAATTTACAAATTCTCAAACTTACAAATTGACAAATTTATAAATTTAAAAAATGACTAATTCTTAAACTTGAAAATTAAGAAACTGTCAAAATTATAAATTTGTAAATTTACAAATTTTTTTAATTACTAATACTCAAGCTTAGAAATTAAGAACTTTTCGAATCTCTTACTATAGAGAACCTCTTACTATATTGCCGATTGTTATAGCTCCATCTGTTGCAATATAAGGTCAACTGAATTCATTGGTACTTTAACATAATGTTCAAAAAATCGATTTTAGCTCCTGTCTCCATAAATTCAAATAGCGATACACAAATATTTTTTATAATTATAATCTATAAATTAAAAGAATTAATATCTTGATTATATATGCATTAAATTCACTAAATTTTGCCCGAAAAGAATCAACTTGAAACTATGATCATATTTAAAAAACAAAGTAACCTGCACATATTAAAGTATGCAATTTATATAAATGTGCAAAAAACACTGTTATAAGTTATTGATTTTAATTCGATTTACAAAAAATTTTATGAATATTTTCCATTTTATTAGGTGTATAAATGAATAATCCAAATTTTTGCAAACATCTGAAAAATTTATTTTCAAATCAACTAATTCTCCCTCCACTTTGCAATTATATAACGGTGACACATAGTTATTAATAACATAATACAATAAAATAGTGCTAAATCAAATGAATCAATTTTATGAATTACAATTCTGTAAAGGTGTATCGTGAATACATTATTAAGCACGGTAGGGAAAACGGCGATATAGGGAGAGGACCTAAGACTTGTTATACATAACAATACTAAAGATTTAAATTATATCTAAGAATTGTCAAAACTCGATAATAATTTTCATGATATTCATATTAAAATTACACTAGAAGAAATTAATATAATTATTAATTACTAATTATTTAAACTTTGAATTATTCATTCGTACACCTAATCGACTCTTCAGCGAGTTAGTAACTACAAAATTTCGTTTTAGGAAGCACCAGTCTCTGTGATCGAATTTTACGATTAAACTTGGTAACATTTTGTGATCAGGTAGATTTCCCCATGTTAAATGTACACTTGTGAGCATGGCAGGCTTCTCTAGGGAAAATGGCGATTCGAGGAAAGGAAGATGCACTCCTCATTGGTTTTTGAAGTTGGGAGATGTTCGAAAGGTGTTTAGGCATTTGAGATTTTTAAAACTTTGATAATTTGGGGATTTGAGAAATTTGGTAATTTGGGGAATTTGGGAATCTGAGAAATTTGGGGATTTGAGATATTTGGTGATTTGAGAAATTTGGAGCTTTGGGATATTTGAAAATTGTTGAACTTGAGACTCTTGGGAATCTGAGCAATTTAAAGATTTTGGAGATCTGGATACTTAATAATTTGAGAAATACGGGAAATTTAGGATCTTAAAAATTCATAAATTCTCAACTTATCAAATTTCTGAACACGATCTCCCAAAATCAAAAGCAACCAGAGCGCGTCCTCCCACCCTAATATCCAAAGATCGCCTCCATTTCCCCGAAGTGTACAGTTTTCAAACGATATGCAATGATCAGTCCATAATTCCCGTTTCACAAATTAAGTATCCGCTTGAAAGACCGACCCAGTCAAACGCTCCTACGCCTCCTCCTCGATTCTCTCCTCGCTCTCTCTCGCGTTAATTTCCTGCACGTATCCTTCGGTGAACTCCTTCACGATATCCGCGATGGGCATGACGGGTAACGGAGGATGTGGTCCAGGATGCGTCTTCCTGTGGCAGATGAGTCCAGGTTTCTGTGTGAACGCTTTGCCACAAATGTCACACACGAACGGTCTCTTCCCGGTGTGAATGAGCAAATGCTGACGCAGTTGTGACCTCCTGGCGAACGGTTTGTTGCAGATGAGGCAGGAATGTGGTTTGCATCCTGTGTGCACCGCCATGTGCCTCTTGAACGAGTCCTTTTTCGTGAACGTCTTTCCACATTCTGCGCACACGATCTTCTCCCTCTTCTCATGCTGGGTCAACAAGTGCTGGTCCAGGTTCTCCTGCGTGACCATGCGTCGTTTGCATATGTGGCACTCGTACTTCGGCTTATAGTGCGCCCACTTCTGATGGACGTAAAGGGAGCCACTGTTCTGGCACAGTTTACCGCAGACGTCGCAATTGATCGGCTTCTCCTTGTGATGAAATCGCACGTGGTTGGTCAGGTCGCCCTTCACCTTGAACTTCTTCGGGCAGAACTTGCACTGGTGCTCGTACCGGTCGGTATGCTTCCTGATGAAGTGCGACTGCAACGAGTGCTTAGATCTACACACGAACCCGCAAGCTGCGCACGGGAACAACATGTTGTTGGGTCGCTTCCTGGACCATGTCTCGTGTTTTCTTTCCAGGTGCGCGGCGAACAGACTCTTTTTGAGGGTCCTGTAGTCGCAGACAGCGCATATGTACGCGCCGTCCTCCTGGATGCACACCTTCTTCTTGTGCGTCCACGCCACGTGCTTCCTGAAGGATATGGCAGAGCTGAACATCTCGGAGCAGACCTTGCACTTCAACGCGCCACCTGCGTTCTTCGACACCTTTCTGCGAGTCTTAGTCGGGGAGGAATGGTTGTTTATGGACTCTAGGATCTCTTCTTCCAGGTACTCCACCTGCTCTTCTTGGTCACCTTGGTCTACCTGGTCGACTTGTTCGAGTTGTTCTTGATAGTTGTACGTTTCGTCTTGCTCTTCCTGCTCTTCGGGTTGGAACTCGACCGGGTCCACCTTCTCGTCCATCTCGTTGGACATCAGCTTCTCTATGGTCACCATGCTGCCGTGGACCTTGACCTGGTACAGGTCCCCGATCGCCTTGTCGTTGTCACCGTCGATGGTGCCGTTTAGGATGATGGGTTTCACGTCATCCTCCTCGTCCCTTTGCTCGGTACTCGGGTCCAACAGTTGCTCTTCTTCGTACAACTTCTCGTCCGTGGAGTCGTACTGCAGGTCCTCGTCGTAGAAGCACTCCACTTTCACGAGGTCCTTGCACTCTTCGTGATCTATCTCGTCGACTTGTTCCGGGATATCCTCCTCGTATAACGGTATTTCACCTTCAGGTACAAAAGCGTAGTAAGGTTTCCCGTCGAACTCCAAGATCTGCCACTTCTTCATCACGACCGACTCCTTGTCGTATGTGAAGATACCACGGGAGTTGAAGCTTTCGAGCTCGTACCTGAAACATCATCGATCAACAGCGTTATTAAGGACACTTCAGGCGTGGCTTGGTCGACAAGCTTTCAAGCGGTTTCGTTTCTTATCTCTTATGATGTCGCGGCAATCGAGGCATCTCTCGGCAAACGTTGTTACGCGGCTGTTAGAGAGACACGTGGTGCAGATTGGTTAGAGTAGATTGGTCACAAATGAGATGTACACTTTGGTGCAACGTAGCCTGTCGTTTGTTAAAAGGTGTAGGAGAAAGATATTTAGGTTAAGCTTAAACTCGAGTCTTACTAGGCTCTGCCTAGATTCTAGATTCTCCCTAGGTTCTACTTTGCGTTCCTCTAAAATCGAATGCATATGAGGTGTCTCATCACATAGCTTCGATTTTGATTATTCAATGAGGTATACAATTTTGAAACCAATAAACCTTCGAATTTTATAGCGTAACAATTCGTAAGATACATACATCATTGACTTTCTGAATTTGAAAGCTGTAAATCCTGAAATTTCCAAGTCTTCAAACTTCCAAATCCCCATATTTCCAAATTTCAAGTTCAACAAACTTGATATACAAATTTCAAAGTTCACAAATATCCAAATCCTCAAATTTCCAAATTCTCAAATATTTAAAATTCAAAATTTCTAAACCTTGTCCTTTTCATATTTGAAAATTTGGATGTCTGCAAATTTGGCTTCCTCTGCTTAAAAGTGAATGTAAAGATACTTTTCATGGTATGTCACAAAAGTTAGAATCTAGGGAAATCCTAGGAATATGAATTAACATTTGCTAAGCGAAATATAAAATACACGCGACCGTGTACAATTAAAATTTTGTAGCAACTTAGTCTACCATAGCATATTAGTGATGAAGAATGCTTAAGTGAGAAATTCGAATGAAGCAGAGCAAAAGTGATTCTATCAACGTGTATATTATTAATTGATAGGGAAAATAATACTTTATTTTGAGCATACAAAGTTACAAATATTTTGCATATAGTCGTCTCGCAATATTAGTATTACAGGAATATACCAAACAAAAACAACAAAATGTGAACGCATTACAACTCTCCTTTCTGTTTATAGAACATTTAAATGTTCAATAAACATTTTAGCAACCACTCTCTGATTTCTTATAAAATACACTGAGTATTCAAAATAAAAAAATAGTCTTGATAAACAAAAATTATAATTCAAATTTCACTTTGAAACGAAAGGTAGATCAACCACCTGTGTACTGACAACGCAGATATGTGTGCTCTTATGCAGTCTGCAGTCATGGTAGGCACACAGGATGGGTCACCAAAGCATTTTGCTCTCAACGTGTTATAAATAAAATTATAATCTTTTCTAATTAAAATTATAATCGTCTTTTGTAATCAGTTACAATTGTCTTTTATAATCAGTTATAATTAAAATCATACCTATCTTTTATAATTAACTGTGATTCAAATTATAATTGTCTTTTGTAATCAACCATAATCAAAATTACAATCATCTCTCAAAAATAATTATAATTAAAATTACAATAATCTTCTTGAATATACTCGTCCCAAAAAATCAGTCTCTCCTTCACTCTTTCGTGAACTCCTTCAGAATGTGATCGATGCGCTTGACCGGAAGCGGCGGCAACTTCTCCGAGTGTATCTTCCTGTGCAACGTAAGTCCTGCCTTCTGCGCGAACGATTTGTCGCAGACATCGCACTCATAAATCCTCTCACCCGTATGCAGCAACAAATGTTGGCTCAGACTACTATGCGTGCTGAACGCTTTACAGCACACCGAACATCTGTACGGTCTCACACCCGTGTGTACTCGCAGGTGTTTCTGGAAATCGTGTTTCTCGAAGAACGATTTGCCACACTTGCACACAAACTTCTTCTTCTCGTGCTGCGACTTTATGTGCTGTTCCAAGTTCTCCTTGCTCACCAGCCTCCTGCGACACACGGGACACTCGAATTTCGCTTTATAGTGAGCGTGTTTCTGATGAGTGTACAGGCTGTGACGGTTCTGACACATTTTACCACACACGTCACACACCACTGGTGGTTCCAGGTGATTCAGTCTGGTGTGCGTTGTTAGATCACCTTTGATCTTGAACTCCTTGCCACAAACTTCGCAGCTGAACTCGTAACTCTGAGTGTGTTTGCGCACGTAATGGGACTTCAAGGTTTCCTTTCGAGAACAGAGCAGTCCACATATGGTGCACAGGAACTTCTCGCTATTTGAGAGCTTGCGTTTGCGGGAACCTTTATGATTCTCGGTCGTGTGGGCGATCAAGGTTGATCTTTTATCGCATTTGAAGTCGCAGCTCTGGCAAGACAGAGACTCCTCCTGGGAGGGTATGGGGGAAGAGGCTTTGGGGGTTGATTCTCTCTTATCTCGAGTCTCGTGTGTCCGTATGTGTCGTCGTAGGAGATATTTCTTTTTGAACTGTTTGCCACAGTCGTTGCACGTCATCAAAGTTTCCTGTTGTGATTCTTTTCTTTTTGCGATGGACTTGTCTTTTTCTGATGGTTTTGTTTTTGTGACGGATTCGTCCTTTTGTGATGGTTTTTCTTTTGTAATGTGTTTATCCTTCTGTGATAGTTTTTCTTCAGTAGAGCTTTTCGTAGTTTGCGATGAAATAGGCGCATGTTCCTGTTGCCTGAAACAGAAATATTGGTAACGTTTATTAGAGTTCTAACAGAATGGCGTTTAGTTAACAGTATTTACTTACAATCGAAATTAAATCACGTTGAGTTCGAAACGAGAAATGTCGCAAAAGTGCGATCAGGTGAAAGAATTGGTTCTTCAGGAATGACATATGCCTTGTGGTTTTATTTTGTGTAATCAAAATGGTACATTAAGTAACATGTTTAATATTCGTTGTACATGTATCTAGCTGTAATTTTAATTTAACACGTTGAATGCTGGGTTTTATGAACTTTTATGCTGTGTAATTGTATATTGTAATATTGTGTTATATACAATAAAATAACTAAATTATTTATTAAAATATATTTATCTCACTGTGGTTATTTTCGTACCTTGATCATGTTTTTTTTTTATTAATTCTTTATAATATTTTTGATATACTGGTACATTTTATCTGTACCTGTCATATAACACATACAATGCACTTTCTGTATATTACCACTGACAAGATTATAACAACAGATGGCAATATAAAGAGAATCTACTGCATCCAGAAATAAATGCAAACTAATAAATTATTTTACATTTGTATTGCAATATTAAAAATATTAAAAATGTTACAAATATCATCATTCGAGAAATTCCTTAATTTGTTTCAATATCAGCATTCCATGTGTAAATATAAAATTCATAATTATATCTTAATTGTTGGTAATAAGATTGATCTTTACAAGCGTCGTTAAAAAATAATTTGGTATTAAAAGATTGATGAATACATAGGGAAAAATAAATTATAACTATACCAAATTTTTAAAGATTATTATGTAAATATTTGTTAATATTTTGAAAGAAACGGGACATGCATTGTATTTTTAACCGCATCATCGATGGTGTAACCGAGTGGCAAAAATCTATAATAGAGATAATCGTTTCTCTTTATGACACTCCAAGGATGCACAATTATCGATTAACTGTTAAAGATGAACCTGCCGCTAGCACCTTCCCAAAATAGTCATTCTGAATTTCCTGAAACACAAAATCACAGTTAAATTTGAAATTAAACATTCAAAATATGTCACTGTAATTCATACAATTATTCAAAACATGATACATACCTGTAAGTTAAAATTCTGCACAAGTAATTCATAATTGAATCAACCAATTCACAATTAAATCAGTCAATTAAAAATTTCCTTTCTGTCTTCTATTCAAAAATCACCATGTATCACACCATGAAAAATAAATTTTATTGGACTCGGATATGAAGAATGAGAAAAAGAAATGAATCAATCTAAGTTTTAAAGAACAAATATAATAAAAATTTCTGTTTAATTATAATTATATTACACAAATCTATTAGACGATTTCACAATCCGCGCCAATGTTTTTTTAAATAATAATAAACGTGAACAAGCATTTACCGTAGGATTCGTGAAAAATATGCACAGGATGCGATGCGCAATTATCGAAACACCCTGTATGTTTGTCGCAAGATTGTGCTCAAAATAAGCTCCTATTCTGCTTTGCAAAGTATTCCACAATTTATCAAAAACCCTTCTTTAAATAAAGCATTTTTACAAAGATCGATATTTCATACGAAACATAGCACGACCGCGTACGAAACGCGTGAAAAAATAGCAACAAATACTTAAAAAAATAATTACAAGTTATACGATGTTATACAATGATCCAGAAATACGAACTTCAAAGAGTCTTTTACTTACAGTAATCAATATAGTACGTGAAACGATCTTTTAATCGATTTAGGATAACCAGAGGGGTGCGAGATTTTGATTCTCTGAAATTGGAATGGGAGTGCAAAAATTTAAAAAACTGAAATGTCTAAATTTGCAAAGTATTGTGGATCTGACAATTTGAAAACTTGGAATTTGTAAATTCACAGATTTGAAAACCTAAAATTCCTATATCTTTATATATTTATATTTTCAAGATTCCAAATGACTAAATTTCTTAATTTTTAGATCTCTAAATTTCCAAAAATCCAAATTTCTGACTTCCTAAATTGTTAAGTTACCAAATTTCTATATATCTTTTATAAATTTCCAAGTATTAAATTAGTAAACTTTTAAATTTAGAAGTTGTAGAATTTGTAATTTCTGTATTATCCAAATTGTAAGTTTTCCAAATTTCTAAATCATCAAATTAACAAGCTACCAAACTTAAAGTTAAAAATCTGAAAATTTGGAAATTGAAATCTATCCCATCCCAAACATCAGGTTCTCAAAACCCGCCAAAATCCGCACACCTAACAATAAAAAAACAAATCCGATAGCTCTCAGAATAAACAAATTCAACAATAAATGACTGAAGACAACATAATTCACCGACAGCACAAAGTACGATAGTTCATCTCCCATACACACTATAATACAGTACGATCATTCCTTCTTCATGAAATCACTAAGAATGTGATCGATGTGCACAACGGGTAGCGGTGGGTGCACCCCAGGGTGCGACTTTCTGTGGCAGATGAGTCCCGGTTTCTGTGTGAATGTTTTTCCACAGATATCACAGATATACGGACGCTTCCCTGTGTGTATCAACAAATGTTGCCTATAAGCAGTCCTCCTAGCGAACGCTTTGCCACAAATATGGCAGTCGTAAGGTCTGTCTCCGGTATGTGTCATCATGTGCTGCTTCAGACGATGATTCTCCGAAAAGGACTTCCCACATTCCTCGCACACGAAGCTCTCTCTGCGCTCATGTTGCAAAAGGATATGCTGATCCAGGTTCTCCTGGGTGACCATTCGTCTTTTGCAGATGGCGCACTCGTATTTGGGCTTGAAATGTGCCCACTTCTGATGTACATACAAAGAATTGCTATTGGAGCAAGTTTTCCCGCAGACGTCGCACACGATGGGTCCCTCTTTGTGCTTGAAGCGCACGTGAAGCCTCATGTCGCCTTTGACCTTGAACTTTTTACCGCAGTACTCGCAGTCGTACTTGTAATCAGACGCATGCTTACGCTCCAGGTGTTCCTTCAACTTCCTTCGGTTCTGGCACTTGAACTCGCACTCGTCGCAGGAGTACTCTTTCGGTTCCGTGCTGGAGCCATAACTGCTTCTTCGTCTGTCTATAGTTTTCCCCGTGTGCTTTCTGCTGATGTGTGAGGTCAGGGTGGATTTATTGGTGCTCTCGTAGTCGCAGAAGTTGCAGGTGTACGTGAGGCTCTCCGCGTCCTTCAGGCTCTGCTCCTCCTCCTCTTTGTGCTCCAACGCGATGTGCATCTTGAAGGCCACCAGACTGCGACAGACCTTCAGGCAGACCTTGCATTTGTAACGCTGTGCCTGTTCGTGCACCGCGTTTCTGTGACGCTTCAGCATCTGTAGAACTGGGAACGAGATGTTGCACTCCTTGCAGGCGTACACGGTGCCCTCCTCGTGCTTGTCGTCCGTGGACGCGTCTTCGGCGTTCTCTTTCTTTATCTTCACCGTGCACGCGTCGTCGGCGGGCGATTTTTCTTCGTCGACGGTGTACGTCTTCTCTTCGGCGCTGTTCCTGTGTTGCGCTTCCGGAGATTTGTCGGACAGTTTGGTGAACTCCGTTTCCACTTGGTTCGCTGGAAGGAAGGCATAGTAGAGGCTACCTTCCACGTCGACAACCTGCCACGGTTGCATCGCGATCGATTCCTTGCCGTACAGGAAACGTCCGTTCCCGTTTAGAGTCCTGAAAAGCACAGAACAGTCAGTTAGGTATCGCACGCAACAGCCGGTGGTAATTTACGGTCGTTCTGTGCCATCCTATTTTTATATAGGTAATAAGGTTATGGTCTGCGAATGAAAGTTTGGCGAGTTGTACAATAATGGTCAACGCGTGGGCACGTTGTGTCCAATAGTACAGGAACTTACAATTGTAGGCTTATTGTTGGGTCGGTGAGCGATTAAATACCGATAAATTCATCCCCCTCGTCAATACACATTTCACTGTAATGAAACGGATAATTAAAGTGTTATCGTTCAACGCAACACCTCTGAGGTTTCAACTTAATATCGAATATATTACATAAGAAATGATTTTTCCATGTATGTTTTACAAAGTCTTACAAACAGAACAGTTCAACAATTTGTGGCTTATCTTGTGTGAACATAGACAACAGGGACGAGAGAAATTTGTATAAATAGTTCAACCTATAAATGTTAGAATTTACAAAGAAAAACCCGAACAATATCTTTCAAGTATTCTACAGGGCATACATAATTTCTCTTCGTAGAAACATTCAATCTTCGCGGATAATATTACACGTTACAGTGATGCTATCGTGCTAGAAAAATAGTACAACTGATGGACTATCGTTTACAAGTAACCTGATATTACGCAAACCCTTAATAACCTCAAACACGAACAATAATTAGAAAAGAAATCAATATTTTAAACTCTATTAATATTCCACGGATAACATAAAACTTGTTATCACTGTGACTGCTAACGCGTTAACCACAACAACAAAAAAATGTGTCACTGAAAACAATCAGCACCTGTTAACCCTTTCGCTCCAAAGACCGTATATATACGTCCTCGAAAAATGGATGCCTAGTTATAAAGAATATATTATATATACGCAATAGAAGAATGGACGCTCAACTACGACGAGCGTATATATACGATCTTGTACAGTGGCGATGGAACGTATATATGCGTACCTGGGAACACTCGAATGAATAGTCGTACATATATATTTTAATTTAGTAGTGGACGTTGGAACGTATATATTCGTCCGCAGAGCACATATGCTCTCAAGAAATGGACATTCCCGAGATCGTATATATACGCCCTCGTAAAGTGGACATTCCACATCGTATATATACGCTCTTGAAAAATTATATCTAAGATCGTATATGTACACAGTTCGAAAGTGGACGCTCAATTTCTAAGGTCGTATATATACGACGTCTATGAGTGGACGTTCAGTTTCTAAAATCACATATATGTTCTCAAGCAATTGGCACTCAGTTATCAAGATAGTATATATACAACTCTGCATAGTGGACTAAATCGTATATAAACGTCCCTAAAAGTGTACACTCGAGCGTATTCGTACGGCCCAGGAGAATGGATAGTTACGAGAAATGTACACATATATACGCTACAACAGGGAACAGTCAAATCGGAAGGACGTATATATTCGGTCGTACAAAGCGAATATTGGAAACGTACATATGCGTTTCGGTTAAGTAGACACTGCAATGTACCCATACAAGCTTGAAAGGTGAACGTTGAAACGTATATATACGACTCCATAAAATGGACGCTCAAACGTATATATACAGTTCAAAGAGATGATTGAATGGGAATTGCTACATAAATATACGAGTTTAAAAAATAAGTGCTTGAACGTGTATCCACAACTTAGGAAAGTAAACGGTTTAACTTGAATATGCACCCTCATATGCTTGAGCGTATATATACGTCTCCAAACTGTAAATGCTTATACATATACGCTTAAGAATCAAAACTTCGGTACGAAAATCGTATGTATACATCTTCGAATCGTAATTACTCAATTGTGAGAATCGTATATATATGACTTCAAAGAGTAAGCACTCAAGCGTATATATAAGACTTCAAAGAATAGTTGCCCGAGCGTATATTAGCGTAAAATTGACAGTTCCAACGCAAATATACGCACGTCTTCAAAGAACAATAGTATATATACGCCTAGGAAAAGTGAAAGCTTAGGTACGAAAATCATATATGCACGCCCTGGAAAAATAGTCACTCACCCATAAATCATATCTGCGCCAAGAACATAACATTTCCAAGAACATATTAAAATAAATTACACTGGTTCCAAAAAATAATTCTAATTACTATAATAAACATGATCACAAGATTTATAAAACAAAGAAAATCGCTTATAATCAACGGGTATTATAAATCACGTCTGCCGTCAACACGCTCCATCCACATCTCGTCACAATCATACCAAAGCGAAAGGGTTAGATCAATCACACGGTTACGATTCACTGTACAGTATCCTTCCCGTGGGTCCTAGGACCCAGACGTTCAGGAACATCAAGGATCTCATTTGTTCATAACGTCCTGCAATATGTGATCGATGAAGATTCTCGGAAGCGGCGGATGCGATCCAGGATGCGACTTCCTGTGGCTGATCAAGCCAGGCTTCTGTGTGAACGCCTTCCCGCATATGTCGCAAACGTACGGCCTAACCCCGGTGTGTATCAGCAGATGCTGCTTCATGGCCGTTCTACGAGCGAACGACTTGCTGCAGATCGTGCAATTGTACGGTTTATCGCCGGTGTGGACTCTCATGTGCACCTTCAGCCTGCTGTTCCTGGAGAAGGTCTTCCCGCACTCCTCGCACATCACGGCCTTCCTGTTCTCGTGCTGCTTGATCAGATGCTCGTTCAGGTTCTCCTGGGTGACCATTCGCCTCTTGCACAAATGGCACTCGTACTGGGCCTTGTAATGAGCGAACTTCTGATGCACGTACAACGAATTACTGTTTGGACAGGTTTTACCGCAGACGTCGCACATGACAGGCTGTTCCTTATGGCTGAAGCGTATGTGGTTTGTCAGGTCGCCTTTCACCTTGAACTTCTTGCCGCAGATCTCGCAGGAGAACTTGAAATCGTTGGTGTGCTTCCTGGCCACGTGCACCCTCAGCTCGTACTTGTTCTTGTTCTTGTAGTCGCACTGGGCGCAGTAGAACAACTGTGGCTGGCCATCTTCCGTGAGAGGTTTAGGTGGTCTGTGCTTCCTCTTCCTGTGCGAATACAGGGACGACTTCTTGTTGGTCTTGAAGGGACACTCGTTGCAGAAATACACCTCAGCTACGTCCACCTTGTGCCTGCGTTTATGCGAGTACAGTGTGCTCCTCTTCGAACACGTGAAGTCACACAAGTCGCAGTGTTCCACAGGATCCTTGTCGAAGTTCTTGTCGTCCTCGGGTTCTGATATCACCTCGTCCTTGCAGTCGAACTCTGACGATGTGCACGAGTCAATTAGCGGATCCTTTGCTTCTTCCGGACTTTTCTTCTCCTTGGATTTGACATCACGCTTCGTCGGCGTCCTCTTCTTCTTGTCATCAGTCTTCCGATGCGTTTGGACCACATGGGACACCAGAGCACCCCTCTTCTTGCTGACGAAGCTACATACGTTGCACTTGAAGTACTTTGTCTTCGCGTTCCTGTGTTTCTCCATGTGCTTCGCCAACGTGGAGTAATCGTTGCATTTCAGGTCGCAGATTATGCACGAGATCTCTAAATGTTTCTTCTTCATGTGGATGGTGATGGTGGACTTCCTGTTGCAGGTGAAGCTACAGCACATGCAGACATACTTCATCTTTTCTGGGATTTTCAGAGACTTCGTTTGTTTGATTAGTTTACCCGAAGATTTTAGCTGATTCTTCGCACGCAGACGTTTCTTGCGAATCCACGAGTGCAGTTTGTGGAACATTTTGTGTTTGTTCAGCATGTTCTCGGTGGGGAACTTGATCCCACACTTGTCGCACGTACAGTAATCGATGCTCACTTCGCAGAGGTGTATCAGAGAATCCGAAACGTAAGAACTCGTCTCGCAATTTGTTTTCTGAACGTCTTTACGTGGCTCTTCGCCGTCCATCTTTAAGAAAATAGTCGTTGGCGTTTCGGAGCTCTCTTTGGATTTCGTGGTGTGGACCTGCTGCGTCGGGACGGAGTCTTCTCTAAGTTGACCGGAAGTTCCGATGGTCATCTTCTTGCAGCTAACACGATCCCTAAAACAAAGTGGAAAGGATTCGATTAATTTTAACGAAGTGTACATCGGTCTCGGGTACATGAACGTTACTTACTGTAGATCTAAGATGTCTTTAACGGATGCTTATGCGATTTTATTCGAATAAAAGTATTGGGTTTGAAATGAACTTTCGCGTTGCGCACTATTTATCTTGGTTACAAATTGGTCTTTATTCTTGTTTTGTATGTTGGATGTATGAATTTTATTAAATATGCGTGAACATCGAATGAAATTGGATACAGTTAAGAAATTGTAAATTGGGCCAGATGGCTTGTTGAAGCCTAAGTACAGAATGTACAATTTTTTTAATAAAGTACCAATATAAATAAATGAGTATTTGCAAATGTAAATGGATTTTTTCGTACTTGAAGGCTTCATCGGCGCATTTTTAAAATTATTGTACATTGGAGAGCATAGCAGGCATTCCACGGTAAAATGGCCTCAACATTTGTTGCTTTTTATTTGGTACATTTTACACCAAAACCTACAATGCACCTAAATGTACTTTCGCAAAGCTTTCAAGTACGAAAACAGTACACATCTAAAAGGTATAACAAAAACATCCACATGTGGCATGCTTCATCCTAATATTTAAAAACAAAATCACAAATCAAAAGTGCAGATTTCACATCTTATGTGACTCTGTATGTACAAGTTATTCCAGTCTTCTAAAAAACGAATATGCACAACTTTAACAACACCGACGTGAATTTCTGTCTTATTTTAAAATATTGCACCCAACAGAGTTATTACTTTCAGTGTTTGTTATAATTGTACTAAGTCTGAATTAAATCGGTGTATCAAAAGTCGTGCATTCCGTTCTTAAGTACTTAATACTAACTTTGTTTATTCGCATTTTAAAATATATGATCGTCATATCTCACATACATTATATTTTTACAAATCATTGTTTACTCTCATTCTTGAACTCAGTACACGTATTTCGATCTCAGATCCACATTCACAGCTAGTACGTTTAATTAATCACAATGGCACAAAGTTGTAAGAACAAAAACGCTCGGCGTGATAGTACGAAAAACTTATATATTAGACTGGCAACTAAATTTGCAACCACTACATTTCTTCCACAAAATACATTATATACCTCCAACCACAAATTTCTAATCAAAACTCCATATATAAATCAACATCCCCTTATAACAATTTCTTCGCTTCTGAAATTCTTAAACCTCAAATAATTAAGCATAGGGTCACAAATGTACTTGCCAAAACCGAGTATCTAACTTTCCTTATCTACTAATCACTACGTTACAAAGAAATCTCCGCTCGAAATTCAGTCACAATCTGTCCATCCAACTCAGCAACGTTCCTCTTTTTCCCAAGAGGCACCGGAGGCGACGACAAGTGAGCATCAGGATGTTTCCTCCGATGCTCTATCATATAATACCTCCTCTTAAAAGACTGTCCACAAAGATCACAGATATGTGGCCTCTCCGCAGAGTGCGTCAACAGATGCGTGTTCCTCATATGCGACGTTCTGAAGTTCTTCTTGCAAATATGACAAGTATACGGTTTGACCCCTGTGTGGGTAGTCGTGTGTGTCGCCAGGTACCTCTTCGAGGCGAACACCTTGCCACAATCCTTGCACTCGTACGTTCTGCTGTGCTGTTGCATGTGATTGTCCAGATTCTCCTGCGTGAGTAGCCTTTTGTTGCAGACGCTGCACTGAAACTTGTACTCGTTCAAATGGGCCACCTTTCTATGCTTGTACAGCGAATAGTTGCTCGTATAAAATTTCCCGCAAACGTCGCACATGTGCTGGGAGTTGCTGTGGGTGCCAACGTGGAACTTCAAGTCCCACTCCATCTTGAAACGCTTGCCGCAGTGTTCGCAGGCGAACTTATAGTCGTCCGTGTGTCTTCTGATGTAGTGAGACTTCAGGTTGTTCTTCGTTTTCGTCCGATAGTCGCATTTATCGCAGCAGTGCAGCAAACTCGAGTCGACCTCCTGGTGGACCAGCTTGTGAGCCTTCAGGTCGCATTTGTACTTGAACGTTTTGTCACAGGTCTGGCATTTAAACGGTCGATGGAAACTGTGCTTGCTGGTGATGTGACGGAGGATCTTGCTCTTCTGCTCGAACGTCGTCTGGCAAATGTCGCAGGTGTACGTACCGTCGTGAAGCTTTTTGTACAGGTCTTCCTGCTGAGTTGGCTTGCTCTGTAATTTAGCTGAACAATCGTTAGAATCGGGTAGCTTCCTGCTGGTCGAACGTCGGATCGAAGACTTTTTGTTTGCTTCTTCCCGTTGAACACTATTACTTCCATCTTTTGTTTCGTAGGAACGTCTGTTACGTCTGCGGATTTTCGAAACTCGTAAGAGTCTTCTTCTCTGCAGAAGGGAGGCTGGTTTGCGTTTTGAATCTTCTTGGCTACCGAGTTTGTGCTTCTGATTTATGAGCTGCAGCGATTTCCTAAAACACGAATGAAACGAGTAAGTACAGGAGGTTTATTGCTGGGTGGACGAATTTAAGGAGCGTTTCTCTTCCGTTTAAGACTTGAGCAAGCTAAACATTTTGTAAACAATTTCCATTGCAATTAACAAGAATTTAATCTTGATATGAAAGTATTCAGCTGACACAACCTACTGAATAAAACTGAAAATTACATAAATGTGAACATTATGAATGCACCGGTCGCTTAAAATAATTCTTGAAATCATTTTTGAACTCATCAGAAAACAGGTTTATATATAACTCTGTAGTAATCCAAATAGTCGATGTCCGTTATGATGAAAATTCTTCCTTGCTGCTTCGTATATTTTAACAGGTAGAAAATATTCGTTTCGCATAACAAAGATTGTCAACCTAAAAATGAGAAAGACTTGTTAATCGAAAAGTATAATTCCATAACAGCTTTGTTTGTTTCATACGATATTTTATTTTTCTAAGAAATTCTAAGCAAACGATAATGAAGATACTTTCCTTTATTGGAAGAAAATTAAAGAGAGAAATTAAAATTACCATTTGGTGTACAATCGGAGATCGTTCGTCGTTACATGAATCAAACATTGTGAAATAAAATAATTGCATCGGTTTGCTTTTTATTCTGTACGTCAAACGAGATTCATATACAATCTTTTGTACATTCAGACATAATGTAAAAAATGCTCGACTATAAACATGGAAAAAGATCGTAGATTGCACTACGCTGTGGTTTTATCAATTAAAAACTGTAAATTAGTTCTACGGTTAATCGTTGAAAAATTATTCTCCTGTACAATATTGATACAGCTTTTACGAGCTAGGTATATTTTACATGAACGTACACGTGTGAACATGTATTTTTTTTTCAAATTTACAAACGATATAAATTTCTTTCGCAAGAATACCATTGTCTATATTACAATTCTCTCGTTACACTTATGAATATTCACATGCATAAAAAAGCTATGGTCTTGTAGAATTATGATGTAATTCTTATTTATTGTTTATGGTCATATTTTCTGAGTTTAATTAAGGGTTTGTTAACGCATTGTATCGGAAGAAGTCTTATAAACAAAAAATTGCACTAAGCTATATCGTACAGTACATTAGCTGCAAATAAATCCAAGATTCTAAAATTTGAAACAAGATTCAAAAATTTGCTGTGATTGTTTTCGAGTTTCATGCATTGAAATAAACGCTACTGAAGTGCATCGCAACGAAAGTATATTTTTCTTTTGCTTTTTACTTTTACAAGTATCATATACTTTGATCATAAACGAAATAAATTTGTAAGCTACGAAAAAGCATTTAATATTTTGCAATTGTTTAATTGCAAATTTGTACGAATTTACAAAACTTCATATCGTTTGAATCGAATCAACGTACAATTTCAAACGCGCCACTTTTATAAATAAAAAAGACAATAGAAGGATAAACAAGGCTTATTCTTACAACACGATAAACTAAACAACGCTAAAATCGAAGAAAAACAAAATCTATTTGTCGAAAAAAGGCGTGGAAATTCAGATGTCTACAGGTCATCAAAATACGATCAACAAGTTGTAAAAAAAAGATCGTATTTTCGCAAATTTAATATAAAAAGAATTGCAAAGGTTCTCCAAATCATCCTACTCTTCCACAATCGACCTCATCCTTCGATGCAAGAACTTACTCCACGACTGAGGATCACAAAGTCCCATACGTCTCTCGTGCACGACATAACAAAAACGTAGTCGAATTCATTCGAAATACAACAATTCAACATAACACTTGATTCGCACAATCTTCAAATGTACATACAAAAAATCTCGAATCACCAGATCGTTCACGATCATCTCCGACCACGTCTATCATTACATTAAAAAAGTGTACAAAATCTGGTTCGGTCACTGACCAATTGTCCCGTTATCATCGTTTACTTGCCGCTCTTGTTCACGATGATCTTGTCCTGAACACCATGAAGAAGGTTCGTGATCTTGATGGGTGGTGGCGGTGGGTGCACCCCGGGGTGCTTCCTGCGGTGCAGCATCATAGGCGACCTCTGCGTGAAACTCTGACCACATATGTCGCAGACGTATGGCCGTTCGCCCACATGAGTCAGTAAATGAATCTTCTGCGAGCTGAGACAACCGAACGTTTTCCCACAAATCGCGCACAGGTACGACTTCTCGCCAGAATGCGTTCTCAGATGTTTGGTCAGGCCGTACTTGCTCTTGAACTCCATACCGCACTGCTCGCACACGTACTTGATTTTGTGCAGTTCCATGTGGTTCTCCAGGTTCTTCTGGGACTTGAACTTCTTCTTGCATGTCTGACACTGGAAGAGCTTCACCTTCGTCTTGTGCTTGTAGTGCTTGTGGAAGTAGAGGGAGCTCTTGCTGGGGTAGGAGGAGCCGCAGATGTCGCATACGCAGGACTCCGCGTCGTGGTCCTTGACGTGTGTCGTGTAGTCCGACTGCACCTTGAACATCTTGCCGCACTGCTCGCACTTGTAGTTGTAGTCCTGGGTGTGCTTGCGGATGTAGTGGATCTTCAGGTACGGTTTAGTGCGGGCCTTGAAGTCGCACATGCTGCACGCGTGCAGGGTCAACGGCTCGTCGTGCACCTCCATGTGCCGGGATAAATGGGCGGTGGTCTTGAAAGCTTTGCTGCAGATAGCGCATTTGTGTGGCCTCGAGTTGCTGTGCTTCAGCATGTGCCTGGTGTGCTTGCTCTTGCGATCGAACGTCGCCAGACAGATCTCGCAGGTGTGCAGCTTCTTCAGGGTACCGTACTTCGCCATGTTCGTGTACGGGTACATGTGCTTTTCGTCTTGTAGCTTCTTCCGGAAGTCCAATGGCACGTCCTCCAGTTCATCCGACGACTCGTCGATCCTCACAGAGTTAGCTCTCGGCCTCTCTTCGGTCCGACTGGTCCTCGGGGCTGATTTCGGAGCCTGAGCGACCGCTTCTCCGCTGGGTGGTGGTTCCTTCATCATGAACATGCTCAGCGACGTTGGTATCCGAAAGTAATTGTCCTCTAGTTTTACTATCAGAAAAGTTGGAGCGAGGGGGTCTAGCGCATTGTACCTAAAAAAGCATAAACCTGGTTAGTCGATTTCGAAACGGGACAACATAGTTTTGTTTTTATTTTGCATCGCTAACCACACACGAGCATGCACTGGCGTGTGTTTCGCTCGAAAAAGGCGAACCTTTTTTGGAGAACTTGGCACTTGGTAAGTTTCAGAAAATATGTTTCTTCTGTTAGATCCAGTAGGTGTAAAGTTTTTTTTTTTCGTTTAATGTTTTGGTTATAATCACTTTATTAGCGAACTTGCGTACAATTAATCTGCGGGAGAAACAACAGGTGTTCGTTTTTTATAATAATGTATAAGGCAGTGGAGAATGATCGTAATTACAATGATGTTTCAAATTGTGGTATCTAAAATTAAACCCGTCTTTCCTTTTGTATGAAATATATCTATCCGTGATACTGACAATTTTATTAATCATTGAAATATTGCACGGAGTTACAACATCGTTACAAAGAGAGAAGCGAAACGCCAACAAATACTGAGATTTCTTTATGCTTTCAATGATCGCATACTTAAAATAATCGAATTTTATTCTTGTTTTCGTACACTTGTTATAATCGTATCGCTTAAGCAATCTTAAAATGATTAAGTAACGTATGCGTATGATAAAACGTATTCGTATGAACGTGAATAAAGGTTTAAAATTAAAATATGACTAATTTATTACATTTTATGGCTGTATCCTGAGAAACAGTGCTTCGAGTATGTATATACAAATATACATAAAAACAAGTTCTACAAATGTTAATAATTTCAACGAGTCTCACATGAATACCATATTAAATCATCGAAATTTATCCGTTTCTACTTAATCCGTAGAAATTTTATTCAAGATTAATAACACATTTGGAAGCACTTAGCAGATCTTCGCGTATCGTGAAATGCTTATGATAAACCTGATTTCTTGCAGTGAAACAAGAATACCGTTACAAAAATACTACATATCGATTGCTTAATATCATAATATCAGTCGTTAACTAAACGTTTCTCTAAAAGATTCTCCTTCAATTACCTGCTGAATGTTCTACCTTAAATAAGAACCGAAATCATCGAGTCCTCGTGCCATAATCCTGGAGTCGCATCTACCAATCTCCCATGTCAAATATCTACATCAATAATCTTATCTCGAACAAAATCCTACATCGAATATCTAAAGGTAACTCGTTCAACAAAATTCCAGAACAATCATAACCGCTCATCGCTGCTCCTATCTACGTGATCACCTTGCATGTTCTGCAAGTAACTCTTGGCCACTTCGGCAACGTGTGGAGGTGTCCACTGCATGGGCGGCAGGGGTCCAGGATGTTGTCTCCTGTGCCTCAGCATGCTGGAACGTTGAGTGAAGTCCTCTTCGCAAATGTCACACTTGTAGGGTCGTACTCCGGCATGGGTCAACACGTGCTGATAAAAATTACTGGTACACGCGAAAGTTTTCTGACAGATGGTGCAGAGATAACTCTTCGGCTGACGGTGCTTCAGCTTCCTGTGATTTATCAGTTCCTGACTGCTGCTGTGTTTCTGGCCACATTCCTCGCACTTGAAGCCCTCCTCGTGGAGCCTCAGGTGATTGTCCAGTATGATCCTCTGACGGAACTTTTTGTTGCAGAGATGGCAAGCGTGCTCGTATTTCAGTTCTTTGTTCCGTTTACGATGCTTCCACTCGTGACCGCTCACGTCGATCACCGTTTTGCCGCAGAACCGGCAAACCTGGGGCTCCGAGTTGTGCGCCTTCTTCACGTGCAGGGTCAGATCTGTCTTCACCTTGTAGCTGCGTCCGCAATGCTCGCACACGAACTTCGACTCGTCGTCGCCGCTGTGAACGCGTAAGTTGTGTCTCTTCACGCTGTATCTCTTCTTGAACTTCGCGTTGCAGATGTCGCACTTGAAGAAGTAGTCCGGCTGATGGATCACCTTGTGCTTCTCCAGCGCCCGTTCGGTTTGATAGGCCTTCTTGCAGTCATTGCACTTGTACGGCTTGCGATGAACGAACGCGACGTGGTCCTCCACTATCAAGGCACTGCTGAAGTGTTTGCCGCAAAATGGACAGATGTTCTTGATCTTCTCGAGGACCTCGTCCACCTCCGCTTCGGCCTTCTGCGAAGCTGATCCTGCAGCCACTTGATTCTGAGAGGTTTCTTTGTTCTGGTCCTTGATCACTTCCAGAGGGTCTTTCGATTGATTCGAATTGGTCGACGCAGTTTTAGACTTTCCGGCTGTTTCGTTGTCTTCAGGTTTGGCCGCGACAACTATTAAGTAGTAAGACGAACTTGGGTCTTGGTTTATTCGCTGTCTTGGAATTGGTACTCTGAAACAAAGATATAGCATGTCAGTGCGCCAAAAGCTTGCGAACGAACGCTGAATGTTATGTTTTAGAAAATATTTGGCGAGTGAAATTTTTCGTTTTATGAATCGTTTCCTTTCTTCTACGTTTATGTAACGAGACGGATTTAAGCTTTGAAGTATACTGAAATTGTAACTTACTTTATCGTGTAAACTGTGTCGTTTATGGAAATAGGAATTTAATCACTCTTGTATTCTGACAAACACGAGAAACGTTGATAAAAAGAACTTAATATGTACTACTGTTTTGTAAATATATTACAAGGTTTGTTTTATTGGTTTTGTGTTGTATTACAGGGAAATTGAATTGTCTGCTTCATAAATACATGAAGCTTTTTGAGGTGGTCTTGGTATATGTACAATTATTTTTGACTTGAATGTGTTGGTTGTATTTTACTCAAAACGACTGAAAAACCACTTTTAAAAAATGATCAGTTAGAAATGTTCTTTAAAAACTATGTCCTATTGTATTATGTTCATTAGCTGAACTATAGACTTTAAAATATATGAACACTGTAGATAAAGTTATCTGAAAAAATTAAGGTGCTCTTGTTATTCAAAAAAGAAAAATAGCAACTTCTGAATATAGTTAGAACAGTTGTCTGAAACTTTTGTAAAATTTTCCAATTTATTAAAGATCAAATATTGATCAATTGTCGGAAGTGTCTCAAAAATCGTGGCATTACGGTGAACGCCATATTGTAAATAGAATATAGCGGTATCTTTTCAGAAGAGAAATTTATGAAAAATAAATTCTAACCTGTCTACATGAATCAAACAGTTTTCATATAAAACTTAAGCACAGTAAAGATTAGAAAAGAACTGCAATGTAAAGAAATTGCAACATAAAAAATAAAGTTGCGTAAAGAAGTAAAAATTGCAAAGATCTATTTGCAACAGACCTTCGTGTATTTTCTGAGCAAATTGTATAACCCTTCCCTTTGTCCTAACATCAACAAATGTGATCAATCATAACCTACAATGACCAACAATACTCGTTGATGTAATAAAACTCCTTACAGCTTCCTCACACTAACCCTTTTGCAAAATTTTCTTAGCAATTTCCGCGATTTTCATGGGCACAGTGACCGCCGGGAGGTTGCTTTCAGGATGGCTCTTCTTCCGGTGCTTCAGCATACTATTCCTCTGCGTGAAAGTCTCATCGCAGATGTCGCACTTGTACGGTTTCACGCCAGCATGAGTCAGCACATGAGTATAAAAATTACTTCGGGAGTTGAACTTCTTCGTGCAGAACGTGCACGATATTCGAAGTTTATGCTTCAGCTCTTTATGTTTATCCCGGTCAGCAGGATGGGAGAACCTCTCGTCGCACTCTGTGCACTTGAATCCCTCTTTGTGCAGCAGCAGATGATTATCCAATTTGATGGAGTTTTTGAACCTCTTGTCGCACAAATTGCAATGATACTGAAACGTGAGTCTCCTGGCTCTTTTCTCGTGTCTCCTCTCGTGTTCCTCCACATCCTTCACGGTCCTACCGCAGTATTTGCAAATGGACGTCTCCCCGGTGTCCGTGTGATTCCTCTTCACGTGAATGGTCAACTCGTGCTTCAGTTTGTACTGTTTCTGGCAGTAGTTGCACGTGAACTTCGCTTCCAGACCGCTGTGTACTCGCAGATGGTGGAGCTTGAGTCCGGGTTTTCGTTTGAACCTCATGTGGCAGATGTCGCATTCGAGGTACGAGTCGTCCTCGTGCGATTTCTCGTGTTCCTTGAGGGCCACGTTCGAATAGTAACCTTTGTTGCACTTGCTGCAGACGAACGACTTCACGTGAATCTTCCTGAGGTGCCTACGCATCTGCTCTTCGTTGTCGAAATTTTTCTGACACACTGGACAGATGTTCCTCAAGTTCTCCAGTATCTCGTCCATCTCTTCCTTCTGCGTGTCTTTCTCGGATACCTCAGCTTCTTTCTGCGTCTTCGTTTTCTTCTTCTGTTGCGATCTCTTCGGCCTCTCTCGTTTCTCTTCAGCTTCGTCCGCTTGGTCCACGATTTCGTTCGATACAGGTTCGTCCTTGATGTGAATCGGAAGCAATATGGCTTCGAACGGATTTGTATCTCTTTCTACAGGCACTGGAGTGTTCTCCTCGATTTTTAAAGGGTCGCTGTTAGGCGTGCTCGCAATGTGCCACGAATTCAGCGTTGTGTCACTGTTCACTTTCTTTCTCTCTTTCTGTAAGGCGTCGTCCCTTTCAATTTTCCTGGGCATTTTATTCTTTCTATTTCCATGAGAGGAAAGAAGCTGCCGTTTCGAGTTCTGAGCAGTAATCGCTGACCTGAAACATCGATTCGTTTAATCAGTCGTAAGCAAAGATCGATTAGACCTAATTAATTGAAAAACACTTGTACATCGGAAGCTTCGGTAATATTCTGTTTTCTGCTTACTTCGTTCTTACAGAAAGGGGACAAGAGGTACACAGTGAAAATTAAACGATTTTTAGAAATGATTTAATCGAAGGAACGGAAAGACCAGTACAAGTAACAAATGCACGGAATATATAATCACTGAACAGTTAAATTAACACTTTGACTGTCGATCTTTAAAATGAAATTAATATTTATATTCTTAATGATTCTTGTAACGTAATCATTTCATTAATTTAGGCAGTCAAAGTGTTAACGTGATTGTGTTTAACATTTTACTTACAATAACAATGTCACGGTTTCATGAAAACGATTCTGTCTACTCATTTGTATCCACCGTACTTTACAAAAACTTTCCATCATATTTATGTATCGTGAAGTATGGACACTTATGTAAAATGCTGACCTGAGTATTATCGCTGGTAACAGAAATTTCGACGTGGTTGAAAAGTTACAAAAATGTCTGCATAGATTTTAAGTGTGGTGAAAATTAGTGCACTAATGAAGGAAGGAACGTAATACTGCGTGTCTTCTGATAAGTATAGGTGCATGAAAATTAGTTATAGTATGCATCAATGATGGGCAGGGCAAGTATTCGCTGGAGAGATCGTGGACAAAGTTGTATGTTTGTGGAAAAAATTGTAAACTTTCAAAGTTATCAATTTTAAAAATATCAAATTTCCATTTCAATGTCTCAAATCTCTAAATTTTCAGATATTCAAATTTGTAAACTTGTCAAATTTTTGCAGATGCCCATCACTGGTTTATACAATACATATATTGAAAATACAATCAACATGTTAGGCGAACAAGAAACTATTTCGAAACAATGACAAAATCTATACTAATAAATAAACTATATAAATTTCAAAAACCTTGCACGAATGTGGGATAAGAAATGCATCCACCTCTTCAAAAGTGATTAACACGTCAAGCGCCACGTCAGTTACTGACAGTATAAAATAAGATATAAAACTAAACAAATTACATTCTATTAATAAATGTTTCTTACAAAAAAAATTTAATGGGATTCATTAAAACACGGTAAACATAAAAACGGTTGTCCTTCGCAGGTATCACAAAATGTGGCAACCTTCTTGCACAATTTTCTGGCCATTTTTCTACCGGATAATGTCGCATTTTTTTCGTAACATAGTTTACAATATCTTCGCACTTTCGAGACTTTTCCAGGTCTCTTTTGGAGTTTGTGTTGCGATGAAGACGGAGACCGCGGGCCAAACAGAAAGGAAGGCAGAATCGGCGTGACGCTTAACGTGTTAAGATGGAGACTGAAAAATATAGGAAAAGTTACATTTAGTAAACTTACCAAAATATAAGGAAAATTATAGCTTGTAAATTTATCAATCACTTTTCAAGATAATTTACTATAATTGCTCAGATAATAAATAAATACAGTAGAGTATCCATGTACAGATCTAAGTATGCAACGATTGAGATTAAATTGAAAAATGATCAGTAAGTTTATCAAATATCTTTCCTATATTTTCCAACTCTCTCCATTCAAATCAATTTTAAAAAGATAGAAACACGTCGTGCAACATTTATAAAATGTCGCAGACCAAGTCTTTATTTTCCTCACATTCACTCAAGAACACATTCAACAAATCCACAACGACCATCATTCTAAACACACACTAACCGAGCATCATACTATAATACAAATTACAAAATAAAATTTTGAACAACTCGGCAAAAGTCCTAACATCTTTTACAAACATATATCTCCTTTAATTACATTAAGAACCTAACAGAAAAGAACAGAATCTATTGCAGATCATTGCACAACTTCCCAGTTCACAAAGTCAAATGTTCGTTGAGTTCCAACTTGCTGAGAGACAAAGGTGGAGGCGGCGGATGATTTCCAGGATGTTTGCGTCGATGACCCATCATGCTACTCCGTTGTGTGAAACTCTGTCCACAAAGATCACAAACGTACGGTCTCTCCCCGGTGTGCGTGAATTGGTGCACCCTAAGCGCGTTGGTCCTCGAGAAGGTCTTCAAACAGACCTTGCACTGATAAGGCCGTTCCCCAGTATGCATTCGAAGATGCAACTTCAAGGAGTAATTATTGGCAAAGTTCTTGCTACAAAGGTGACACACAAAGGTGTGCGAGTGCACAGCAGCATGACTACGAAGATTCTGTTCGTTCGCATAAGTTTTGCCGCAGGTGTCACATTTGTATCTGTTCATCCTATCCTCGGCTAGAACATGTCGATAGAAGTCCTTTTTCGACTGGAAATTCTTTTCGCACAGCGTTCTCAACATGCTAGGCTGACTGCGATCGTTGTGCTTCTTCAGCAAATGGTTGGCCAGTCTGTTCAGCAGCTTGAAATCTTTAGGACAGTGATCGCAACGGTACCGAGAGGTGCCTTTGTTGACCTCCTCCTCGTGTGTCGCTTCGTGGTGCAGTATATTCTTCACGGCTCTTCCGCAGAACCTGCAGATGTACTCCGGGTTCATGTGGGTCCTGTCGATGTGGATGCTCAGATCGTGCTTCAACTTGAAGCACCTGCCGCAGTAGTCGCAGGTGAACTTCGGGTCCAGACTGCTGTGCTCGCGGACATAGTGGTTCTTCAGCCCCACGTTAGTTTTGTACCTCAAGTTGCAGACGGAGCACTGCAGAAACGAAGCACCCACGTGGGTCTTCTGGTGTTTCTCGAGGGCCTGCTCGGACATACACCTCTTCTGACACTTGTCACAGCTGTACCGCTTCCTGTGGCTCCGACGGACGTGCTTCTGCATCTCGTGTTCGTCCTTGAAGCACTTCTGACACAACGGACAACTGTTCCTCAGGGTCTGATCCATCACCTCGAAATTGTCCTCGGATCCGGGGCTGTCGTTCGATTTGGTCTCTTCGTCCAGGAACTGCTCCACTTTCACGTTCACCTCCTCAACGGTCCTTGTTTCCTGTTTCTCTTCTTTTCGATCGGTCTCCTTGTTGTCCTCTTTCCCGGTTTCTTTGGGGTCGTCAGCGTTCTCCAGCAGCTTCGACTCGATCGTGATCGGTACTGTCACCTTCCTGATCTCGTACGAGACCGAACCGTCGCTGCTCTGAAAGGGTACCAGTACACTTTTGATCATGTTTAACCCAGTTTTGTCCCTCACTTCGACAGGTACCAACATGTTCCTGATCTGTTGCGTCACTGGGTCCCTAACGGGCACTAAAACAGTTTTCACAGCATCCGTTGTCCAGTCTTCGTTGACCTTGCGAGCTACCACTTCTCTTTCGAGCTGATCTTCCTCTTCCGCTTCTTCGTCCTCGGAGTCTCTTTCCACTTTCATCAGCAACGTACTAAATCGATCTTCGCTGGTAGCTGCAACAGTTTTTCTCTCGATTGGCACCTGGTCTTTCGTACCCTGGCCCAGAGACGCTTTCGACCTCCTGAAACATCGATTCGTTTAGTCAGTCGCAAGAAGGATTCGATATTCGTCGTGTTTAAGATACTCTTGGCGAGTCGACACAATCGCAGAACCGTTTTCGCAAGGTTACTGGATCGGATCCAGTATTGGCAGTGTTTCAAGGTCAGGAGAGATATGGATTTGTCGTCAGTTTGCTAGAACAGTGATACAACTGAGAAATATACATTTTCCAAGTGAATTGACTATTTTAACATTCGATACTGAATTTCTTTCTTTTGCAATCTGATGAATTGGGTCAGATTATATTCTTGTTTCAGGTAACAACTGATATAGATTTTTGTAAAGGATCTTCTGGCTTTATTAGTGTCTAGCATAATCTTGATTTGTTGCATTTGGACCCTGGTCAGTCACATACTCCTGACTCCTCACATTATTTTTTATCTTGTCTTCATATGTTCATTATAAAATTAGTTCAATCGTAGTGTACGAATACAATCTTTAAATTGCAGCATTCAAGAACAATTTAAAAACAGTTCCACCCATAGTAACACTTGACAATTTTGAAGTCTACATGCAATTTAATTTAAAAATTACATTTCTGTATTTTCAAACTTTTTCAATTTCAGTTACAATTTTCCAGATAAAATTCTCTAAGCATTTGATGTGCCCATCGCTGAATTAGACCTTTTAATTACGCCAACAGAAAATAGTGCACTTACAAAATTTTTGCAAATGGTTTTTGGTATACATATCACTTTTCTAGCAAATCGACGTTTTGAGAAGTCCAGAGTGAAAACGATGGTGCAATTTCTGAAAAGGATTTAATTGAAGGAACAAAGAATTCAGTACAGGCGATAAGTGTTTCGAACATTGCACTGAAACAATCTCTGACCCCGTGATTAATATGAATTTACAATCGATGCTACTTACATCGGTAAAGTGTGTCACAGCTTCTAGAACAACCAACGTTAATGGAACTCGCTTACATTCTCTCTCTTACACAAAACTCGAGACGAATCCAATTACATATTTAACGATCTATCGCCTTCTAATTTCCACTGTTCCAATTCCTACCTTAATTTCGTTTGTTGCATCTTACAGTAACCGTTTGCTTAAGTACATACGATTATGTACACTCTCGAGCGATAAACGCGATTCGGTGTAATGCATTATTTCGCCGGTGTAAATCAATAAGCACCTCGAAAAGCAAATTTTTGCTGCTGTAATTCGCACAAATATCGTACGATACCTTTTACGTCCATTATTTAATAAGAACAAGTGATAATTGTACAAATATTTGATTTTTATTCAATTTGTGAATTTTGGATTATAAGTAAAATTGAGCATTATGATAGCAATTTCTATCGTTTACTTTTACAATGGCGAATGAAATGTAAATTTTACAATTTAACCCTTTCATCTTTTAGTTTGTCCGCAATTATATTGCTCATATCACAAACAGAATAATAACAATGAATTTCGAACTGAAAATATTATTGTAGTATATTAATTTCATTTGTTTGATTCTAGAAGTTTAACATGTATAATTTATCGCAAAAATAGGTTTTATTTGTTTTTGAATTTAGAACATTCTACGACATGTGCATGGGGCTTGAAAGGGTTAATCGAACAAAACAATTGATTACGAAATTGAAATTCCATTATATCGTTGATGTCTTGATACTATATATTATTTTATATCTTGATCTATTAGGAATGCACACGTTCGAAAATATTCGGATAAGATCGGACAAGAACACCAATATATTTTTCGTCGTACTCCTGAATCTCAAGATTTTTACATTTTATAATTCTTTCTCAATTGTAAACTTAAAAATTTGAAGGTTTTACAATGTCCGAATTCGTACATTTAAAAACTGTAATTCCAAGTTTGTAAATCTAGAATTTTGAAAATTAGTAATTCAATAAATTTTTTGATCCAAAACTTCATGAATTTGAAAATCTTTAAACTTCTACAGAAGTTGGATGATTTCCACGATGCCTGCAACGATGAGCCATCATCTCGGTTCAATGGAGACTTATCCACATAAACCGTACACACCAGTTAATTCCCTAAATTACATAAGTCTCCAGTGGTCTCCATTGTAGAATAAATCCAAACGATCTGATATAAGTTTCAAAACAAATTTTATATTGTAATATTCTCTGGCGTGTTTCTACATATGTTATATATAATTTACAAGTCATGTTTTGAAAAATTTTCATAGATGTCATAGGATGATTCTGAGTCACAGAAGTTAATCTTCTTCCAGTTGAATTATCATAAACGTTTTGTCACACTTGTCACCAAAATTTTATAAATCCATACATCACATGTGTTGATAGAAAATTCGTATAGCAAATTTGAGTATGGATCTGTATGTGAGCTCTGTCAGTCATTTGTACCTCTTTTGCTAACATCACACTTATGATATTGCCTTGCCGTATTTTACTATGTATTTGAGATACCATCGCCAAAATTCATCATACAATTTGCATACTTTTGTCACAGGGTTTATACTCTGTTCTGTATGAGCAGATTGTTTGGATTCGAATTTTCATTGCTAAGATATTGGCTGATCGTCGCGCCATCTGTTCTGCAGTAAACGTGATTTTCTGATATGTGCTTCTAGTGCCTTTACATTTTTGAACGGTGAGTGTTTAACGACTCTCATTCTAACCGAGGACGTAAAAGGGAACGATACCGTTGCTACCAATCCTATTTGTCGAATGATCTCGCAATTTTATTAATCTCTAATTAACACTTAACGTACAGTCGACCTTCACAGACCCGTCCATGCAACAAAACGCCAACCTCTCGTCGCAGCGAGCCCATGCAACCGCGAAGGTGTAACAATTGCTTAAAGTAAAATGATCGTAACGTAATTCGAAACAATAAAACCAACTGCGATCGAATTCGGCTCGAAAGAACATCGTGAAAAACTGCAGCAAGCATCGAAACATGTAACATTAAACGAGTAATACAATCGTAATCGCAGATGCATCGAACGACACCATGAACCATGATAAAACGAACGTATATTATTCAACAATTCCCCATCAGTCCGTTCGTTTCGTCGGCAATCACAGAGAAACCGGCTATTCGTCGAACAGTGAATGTCTGCACAATGATGAGCACCAATCAAGAGCTTGTGGATCCGTTTCAGAGTTCTACCCTCGACGATGAAGGCACTCGTGCGAATTAAACGCAGGTGGATTTCTGGTGAGCCGTCAGGTTGCCCTGACAGGAGAAGCCACGGTTGCAGATCTGACAGACGTAAGGTCGTTCTCCCGTGTGTCCTCGCCTGTGGATCGTCAAGGTGGACCTCTGGGAGAACGCCTTCGGGCACTGATCACATTTGTACGGTTTTTCGCCGGTGTGCACCCTCCTGTGCATCCTCAGGTTCTCCGAATCGGTGAATCCCTTGCCACAGATATCGCAGACGTACGGTTTCTCGCCGGTGTGGATGCGTCTGTGCTTCTTCAGGTGCTCCGCGCTGCTCAGACTCTTGCCACAGTAGTCGCAGAGGTACAGCTTGGTGGGATTGTGGCTCTCTTTGTGACGGAACAGGGATCTCTTCGTGGCTAGGACTCGACCACAAATATCGCAGGCGGTGCTGGTCACCTTGTTGGCCTTCATCTCCGGATGCATGCGCCTGCAGTGGGCCGACAACTGTCGTCTCAGGTAGAAGGCGCTGTTGCACAACTGACACACAAATGGCTGGTCTCCGGAGTGGATGTTGTAGTGCTCCTGCAGGTCTATCGCCTTGCGGAAACGTTTGTCGCAATCGTTGCACTTGAAGGGCAGGTCGGCCTTGTCCGTGTGCCGCAGCATGTGTATGCTCAGTGCTGCCAACACGGTGGTCTCGTAGTCGCACTCCTTGCACACGTAGCTGGGGTAGAAGTGCGTCTTCTCGTGCCTAGTCAGGTCACGGAACAAACGGAACTTCTTGGGACAGTGTTTGCAGGTTAGGTCGCCCACGGTGTGTCGCATCAGATGCTTCTGGTAGTTGCTTTTATGCCGAAACACCTTGTTGCACGTTTTACAGTGGAACTCTAGTTCTGTCTTCTCCTTCTTCACCTTCAGATTGGACGAACGATTGACGACCGAACCGCTGCCTCCTTTACGACCACTCTTGCGGCTCGCGTGCTTCTTCATGTGCTTCCGCAAGTTCACGTACGTTCGGAACACGCGTCCACACTGGGCGCAGGTGTTCTTGCGTTTACCCTTGTGCTCGATCTCGTGATTGTCCAGCAAGGCTTGAGACGCGAAGAACACGCCGCAGAGCTTGCAGTGGTACGCCAGTGGTAGATCCTCTTCGTCGTCCTCGTCGTTCACCTCCTGCTTGATGAAGTTCTGCGGCTGGCTGTTGGCCGGCGTCGTGTCGTTACCCGTCGCTGATTTAGGGCTTTTCTTGGCCGCCGTGTCCGTATTGGTGTCCTTTTTCACCAGCTCGAGCTTCGTCAACATTGCCATCGGATAATAGTCTTCGGACGTACGGTCGTACCTGAAATGTAAAAATTTGAAGGGCCACATCAGTATCGAGCATCCTGATCGCGAGATCACGTCGTCTTTCTGCGCTAGGACACGACGAAAGTCCAGAGCGAAATCGCATACCTGGTAGTAGGGTTGCTATCGAACACGATCTACAATTTCAACGCGACGCACCTGAGTCGATTGAAAAATGCTTTGGGTCGATTTTGTAAAGGTGTGTCATGTATAAAATACATTAGGCCTGATAATGTTCGATCAAACGAAGTTATAGTTGTCAGTCGTATGGTACTTTTACGGTTTCTAACAATACAGCGCTCCTCTGTCTGGACTATGTTAAACAGCTCTTTTATTTCATAAAATCTTACATGTCATGATGGTTAAATCACGTAAAAAATAGTATGTTCATGCTCTTTTTCGAGTGTTCATGACAAGAAGGATGTTTGTACATGGAACTATTTCTTTTCCGCACAAAAACGACTTAATACTGGGAAGATTATGGTGTTTAATCGGCTAAGGGTAAGAAAGTAAGACATACTTGTGATGTTAAAGAAATAAAATTATATAAAAATATAATTCTAAAAGTATTTAGTTCGTAGCTTTGGCATTAGTCAATTTTCAAGGATCTATCAGGACCAACGCTCAAAATTCACAATTATCAGAAACTTCTCTTCAGCCTACACCTTTACTTCATCTCGTATATAATAACCAAACGTTAACACTTCGTAATGGAGAGATGCAGGCACACGATTTGGCCCAAAAGTTTTCGAACTTCCGTCCTAGAAATTCCTTCAGACCCTATACCATCTTCGAGATTATTATTTTTTAAATTGTAAATTCGAAATATAATCACGATTCAAAACTGACCAGTAATACAAATGATCTAAACATTTTTAAAATTGTAAACATTTTAAAATTGATCTACCTAGAGATATTTGTAACAATACATCCTCGAGCACCAAACGAATAAACAAAATAAAGTTCGAGAACTTTTCGAGTCCAACCACGTAGGATCAGGTATAAGAGTAGCATCTAAACAGTTAATCGGCATTCATTTCCACAAAAATTCGCTGCCTCTGCTGAACAGATCACTCTGACTCGGTCGTAGCGTTAACAGGGTGTACTTTCATGTGAGCGTTCAAGGCCGACTTTGAAACGAACGATTTACTGCAATGATCGCACTCGTAAGGTCTCTGTCCCGTATGATATCGTTTATGAATGACTAAAGTCGGGCGTTGTGTGAAGGATTTTCCGCATGTGTCGCACTTGTACGGTTTCTCTCCGGTGTGTGTCCTCTTGTGAGTGACCAGGGTGGAGCTCCTGCTAAAAGCCTTGCCACACACATCACAGCGAAACGTTTTCTCTCCGCTATGAATTAGCAGGTGACTCCGAAGAGAATTTTTGGACTTGACCGTTTTACCACAGAGATGGCACTCGTGTTTGTTCTCGCCCATGTGGCCCTTCACGTGGAGCACCAACGAGTTCTTGCAGATGAACGTTTTACCACAAATCTCGCACTGGTACTTGATGGGATTGAAGTTCGGGTCGTGGGTCTTCATATGCTTCGCCAGCATGTAATTATTCGGGCAAGACCTGTTGCATAATTTACAAACGTATTGGTTGCCACCGTGCTTCACGTTCGTGTGATCGCGGAGCTCGCATTTCGTGTAGAATCCCTTATTACAGACTTCGCAGAAGTGGGTGTACTTTCCAAAATGGCGTCTCCGATGGGTGGCCAACTGAGAGTTGTCCGAGCACGCGTGTCCACACACGTCGCACACGTGCTTCTTCTCGCCGGTGTGCATCCTCTTGTGGCTTTTCAACACGTCTTTCGTCTTGAAGAACTTTTCGCAAACGTTGCACTGATAAGGACGAGCGTCGCTGTGCGCAACCAAATGTCTTTCGTAACGGTATCTCATCTTGTACAGCTTGTTGCACACGCCGCACTGATAGAACGCTTGAATTTTCGGCAATGCCAAAGGATCGGACATCTCCTCCTCGTTCTTCGGCACGCAATTACTTGGAATTTCTGGACGGAGTTCGTCGCTGCTTATTGGTTCTTCTTTGATGAAGCACTGATTCTTCGGCGGCTGATCTTTAAACGAGACTTCCGTGGGTAATTTTCGTATGCGCAAGTCGACACCGGTCCTCGGACATCCCCATTCCTCAGACCTGCGAATAAAATGAAAAAAAGAGTTTCGTCAATAGCGATTCGTACACTATCGGATGATGTAACGACAATTTTGATTTAACGAGGATTTGGTCTTTTATTTAAGAAGCATCAAACTGATTTACATTCGGAAATACACTGAGTACAGGATAATATCGCGATGGATCTTTGAACTCCTTTAGACTCCTCTTCTTTCTTCCTGAACGAAGTGTCTCGTCACGAAGTGTCTACAGTCACTTATGAACGTGTTTTTAATTTAAGAATTTGTCGGTAAGTTGCTGGAATAATAAAGGTGGTTTTACAAGGATAAAATTTGTATATTACTTGTACTGGTATACAGAATAACTTACAGATAAAACTTATTCTTTTGGAAGAAATTTACATATTATAAAAAAGTTTATTTAATATATGTATAAATTTTAGTTTTATTATTTAATGATGGACAACTGTGCCCATGAACAAGTGGCATGCACTGATGGATATTTCTCGAATTTTTGTACTTCTAAATTACAAATTTCTTGATCATCATTGATTCAACATATAATAAACTTGATAAAAATAAAAAGACTTACGCATCTAATGTATAATGCTCTGTTACATTACAATAACACTGATATCGATACAACGATAAAGAAACGAAAAGAGGAAAATGTGTAACAATTAACATGAGATTTTGAGATTCCCTCATTTAATGTTTATATAGCATAAATCTTAAGCTACTTAAAGATAAAAATATACAGGAAAATGCGTATCGCTGGTCTTACAAAAAAAGTAAATTTAATGAAATGTGTTAATTAAATTTATCAGTGTGCGTTATTAACGTGTCCATAACTTATATTTACAAGTAGAGATTAGAACGAAATGGATTATTGCAAAGTGACAACGAACTGTATAGACATCGTATTTATTATACCTAGCCTGTTCTATAAATCCATAACTTATGGATATTTGTTAAGGAAGATCATATTACGCTAGCATCTTCGTATTATATTGCGATGTACTTACATTATTATGTGCGTTTTGTGAAACAAAAATTGGGGGATATACAAAACACGTTTAATTAGTTTTTTAATGACTGTATATCATGGCACCTCGTAAATTAAAATAATAATCTTCAGTATGTAACTCGAAGAGTAATATATCTTGTACATTGATTAAATATTGAATCAGAATCAGTCTCGGTACAAGACCATTTATTGCAAAATCTATCTTTTAAATTATTACTAACTTAGCTTGCAAAATATAATTGTCATTTTGTTGTATATTTATTGCAATTTTTATGATTATTCTATAATTGATGATTGCGTACCAGAGTATTTAATATTTGCACTTGTTTGTCATGACGTAGTTTTATCATGATATTAAGAAATTGAGAAAGAAATATCCAATACCTTCTTTTAACTTATAATTTAAAAAATACAAAGAACCTGAGTAAAAAATAGTCCCAATAAAAATGTATTGTCCAATAAGATTATCATTCTAATTTTTCTATTAAAAAAAAACTAATTTTTTCAATATCGAAAATATACATTTAAACAAACATGTATAATAAAAGTAGTGTTAGTATCTTTATTTTTATATAATCATTAAATTCTCTAAAAAATGTAATAGTTTATGATTAACAGAATATAATAATTTTATGAAACATTATTTTTTGATAATAATTTTCTTAATAATTTGCAACTAGCATAACAATTTGGCCACTTTAGCAGTGAAACATCCCTGTACCTCATAAAATTGAATAATTCTTTTTAAGAAAGATATTTATTTAAAATAATTGCTCTGCAGAGAAATGCGTTTTAATAAAACATTTAATTTCTTATGTCTGAATATTTTTTCGTCTCTTCGATATTAAATCCTGCTCATATAAAATTTGATCCTGACACATAATATAATAATGTATCAACGTTCTTTTATCTATTATGCAACAAAACGATGGCAGCGAACATAGTAAAACACACAATTGGCATAACTTATCTAACCAAACTATCAGAAACAATCTTTATCTGTTCCCATTTCAGGCGAGATCAAAAAAATCACCACAGATATACACTGATAATATTAGAATAATTTATATCAAAGTAATCAATTGTTAATATTGAGTTCTATCGACATTTTAGGTATTCAGCATTCATTTCTGACAGTGTTGTTTGTTAGAATGGTACTAAGTCAATATAAAGTATTTCAAGGAATCTTATTATGGATGCTACTTTACTTGGGTCACCGAAATTTCATTGTGATTTTTAATATTTTTTAATAGAATATTCATTTTACAAGGATCTTCAATATATTCTGTGCAAAAATTTGGGATATAAATAATTTGTGAAATTCAATGCAAATTGGTACTCTATTTCCTTTAATTTGGATGTTCATAATTTCAATTATAAAATAATTTTTGAAGTTGCAAATTTCCAGCTTTAAAATTATCAAATTCACAAATTTACAAGGTGGAGACTATTCACAATGTCTCAAGAATGTTCAAAAATATGTATCTCCATACAAAATAATAAAAATCACTACAACGTGTATCCACAATGAAACTCCTCAAAGTCTAATCAATTTTTACCCACTTCAGTGAAATAATTCGAGAAACGATTGCATTCAAAAGTTCAACCGGTCCATCTATCCCGGCACCTCACCGCCATTTTCGTCACTTTCTTTCATTATGCGATTTCATGTGTGAGTTCAACGAGCCCTGTTGAGTGAACCTCTTCTGACACACTTTGCACTCGTACGGTCTTTCTCCGGTATGAGTTCTCAAATGAACAATCAAATACTTCCTCACGCTAAACGCTTTCCCGCACACCTCGCACACGTGTGGTTTCTCCCCCGAGTGTATTCGCATGTGAACCTGAAGATACGCCTTGCTGGACACCGACTTGCCGCAGATCTCGCAGGTGATCAGGTTCTCTCCACTGTGTATCTTCAGATGCACCTTCAGGGCCGCTTTCCAGTAGCTCTCGAAGCTGCAGATGTTGCACTTGTGTTTCTCCCTTTCTCCATGCGACTTCATGTGGGTGTTCAAATACGCTGCGCTGGCGTAGGGCGTGTTGCAGATCTTGCAAATGAATGGTTTCTCGCCGGTGTGGCTCAACAGGTGTCGTTCCAGGGTCTGATTAGTGTAGAAGCCTTTGCCGCAGATCTCGCAGTGCGTCACGTACTCCTCGTTATGCTTCTTCTTGTGCAGTCGAAGGTCGTAGCCGGACACCTTCGAGATTCCGCAGACGTCGCAGATGAAACGCTTGTTGTGCTGCTTCAGGTGCGTCTTCAAGAATTCCTCCGTCTTGAAACACTTGCCGCAGAGCACGCACTGGAACGGTTTCTCCTTCTGGTGCACCTTGATCATGTGTTTCTTCAGCTTCTCCTCGTCGACGAAGGTTTTGTCGCATTCCTCGCATCGCTCGCAACTTCCCTCCATGTTCCTTTGGTGGTTCTGCCTGTGCTTCAGGAATTGCAGCTTCTTACGCATTCTTTTGTTGCAGATGTCGCACTCGTAGATCACCGTGTACTTCTTGGTCACTTCGTGTTTGTTCTCGTAGTTGCGGTTCGTTTCCGCCTCTATCTCGGTGTCTTCGTCGAGGATTTTTATCTCCTCGTTCTCCGTGTACTCTAAGGTGTCGGTCACTATTTCCTGATGGCCGATGTCTTCGAATTCCTCCACGGTGCATATCTCGTTTTGGTACTTGACCAATTCCATACCTTCGAGCGTTTCTATGTGCTCGATTTTCATTTCCTCGACGGTGATCTCCTGGCACCTGTAACGGACAACACTCGTCAACGTGCGAAACACAGAAACAGAGTCGGGGTTTAACAAGGTAATAAACGGTAGTACGTGGTGATGGGATAGATCTTCGATTTAGAAGACGAACACGATCCGTAGGTTCTTCTTGTGTTTTGTAGAAACGCTTCTACGAGCAATTTATATTTCGTACACTTTGTGTGTGGGTGGATTTTGATGAGTCAATCGATCGTTGTAGGATACGAAGTACGTGTCCTTTAACGATTTGACCTTGGGACAGTAATGAGAAATAGGTAGTCAAAATTTCAGTTTGTAAATCTGAAAATATCAAATTTTTGAATCCTTACGTTCTCGAATTTCTGAACCTTAAATTTCCAAATATTTAAATCTCCAAATTCTCAAAACCTCACATTCATCACGCCTTATATGAGCGACGTTGTGATAAATACTAACTAATAATACATTTTAGCAATAAATATTTACATCTATGCATTTATAACATCCACTACTTATCAAATTCTCAAGAGTTGTTAAAATTATTATCTTATAGACAGTAAACATGTTTTATCAAAAATATTTTAAACACTTCAATTTTTTCGAAAGCAGAACTGAGCATAAAAAATGTTATTCTATATTTACTTTTTATTCTTAGAATTACTTCCTTCCTACTGAAACTATCAATTACTATGTTTTGCACAAATTTAATATTAAAATAAACTTTACAGCGTTCTGTTAATAGTTATTTAATTAGTATTAGAGAAACTTCAGAAACAAAGTCAAACTTTTCTCTCCCTTTAAAAGTATATTATTTACTTACCAGTGGTTGATTTCTTGCGCAAAATTACTACGAGAAACAATATTTTCGAACTCTGAAGTGTCTTCAGTTATCAATTATGAAATCAAATTAAACTGAAAATTAATTTACCATAAATATCCTCGTCCTTGTCTGATTAATATATAAAATGATTCTTTATCTTGGTATATTACTTTATTACATTATGTACATTGTGTAATTAACTTAACTAATTAACGTAAGATATATTACTTTATGTCTGTATACAATTATACTTAATTAAAGCCTTCATTAAAGGATATGTTCACAATCCCCCCATGTTAAAAAATAAATATTTCAATACTTTAAGTTTTATGTTATTTTTAATTAGTATTATTACTAATTTTCGCATTTCTGTTCTTCAAATTCTGTGAATTAAAATTGTTACAAAATTCACATATTTGAATAATTCGAATGTTCGAAATATTTGAATTTTAAATTACATAGAACACTAATATTTGATCATGTTATTCTTAGAACGTAAACAAATTATTTAAATAATACGAACAGGATCTTTTTAACCAAACTCAAATAATCCGAATATTTAAAACGTCTGAATTTTCATTTGTACAATTTCGAATATTCAAATATCAGGATAGACAACTTAACAAATATAGGCCACATTAAACACCACAGATTTAAAATACTACTCACATCCGGTAAGATGGCAGTCGAAAGCTACGTACTCTGTATTGGTTCAGCTACCAACTTACCAGACATACAGTATATTTATACGTTGATCACAGCTAAGCACCACGAATAATTAATATGTCCCTATGCGTGTACAAAGATTTACACGACTACAATATTCAAATATTCGAAATTACAGCTCACCTATTCTCACCTTCAACCTATCATAATTTGCTATACGCAATTTTAAAAAATAAAGCTATCTCAAATCAGATTATCTCACAAAAGGAGTTAAACTAATCCCTAAACCTCAACTTCATTTAGCAGCCTCGTGTCGACGCAAATGGGCACTCAATGTCCCACGTTGTGTGAAACGCTTCTCACAAATTTTACATTTGTAAGGTCTTTCGCCAGTATGCGTTCTACGATGCTTAATCAGATACTTTCTCGAGCTGAACGCTTTCCCACAGAACTCGCAGATCTCCGGTTTCTCCCCGGTGTGTATCCTAATATGAATCTTCATGTACTGTCGCCTGATCAATTTGCCACAGACCTCGCAAGCCACTTGGCTCTCCCCCGTGTGTGTCCACAAGTGTTCCTTGTAACAGTAACTGTAAAAAGTCTCGAACCCACAGATCTCGCATCTGTACTTCTTCCTGTTCTCCGGTTGGCTGTGGATCTTCATGTGACTCCTCAGGTACACGCGGTTGCCGAAGGACTTGTGGCAGACCTCGCAGGTGCAGGGTTTGTCGTCGCTGTGAACGCTCATGTGCGTCTTCAAGGTCGCCTTCAAGTAGAATCCCTTGTTGCAGACCTCGCAGAATTCCGTAAACTCTTTATTATGTCTTCTGATGTGGATCTTCAGATAATACTCCGAGGTCAACTTGGCTCCACACACGTGGCATATGTGAGGTGCTCCATGCAACGTTTTGTGAACGTTCAGGTACTTCTTCTTCTTGAACACCTTGTGACAAACGTTGCACTCGATGGGTCCTACATTCTGATCCTTCCGTTTGACCTTGATGGTCTTATTCGTTCGGTGCTGCCTCGGTTCGTTCGATTCTTTGCATCGAACCCGTCTGTGCTTCAGCAACTGTATTTTCCTCGTAAACGTTTCGCAACACGCTTCGCAGGTGTACTTCTTCTCGGCCTTCTTCAGGGCTTCTCGGGTTCGAAGAATCGACCGTTCGGTTCTGTGAACCAGTAGAACAGCCTCTGTTTCGAACTCTTCGTCGCAGGACTCGCATCTGATCGATGCTGTCCGAGTTTTCGAGACTTCGGGATCTCCCGTTGGCGATTCTGTGACATCAGGCCGGGCAATCTTCACGATTTTTGCTCTGCAAACATACAAGAGGGTTTAAGCGGACCTCGAACACCTCGTCAAGGTTGCACGGAACGAAGACATCAACGGGTTAATGCGGTTTGAAAGTGTTAGGAGAGGAATAGCGAGAAAAAAATCCTACGGCGGGTTTTCTTCCTATTCGATGACTGTTGACTACACGAAGAGGTCGATATTTTGAGGCTACTTACTGCAGGGAATGATTGCGTTTCTTGACGAGGTATCGCACGGAAAGAAAATGTCTCAACGATGCAACGGAAAATATTCGCAGAAATTCTGACCTCGAAATTACAGTATTTTTATCTAGCATGCTTAAGCATTTTTAATTTCAGAGATTTGCACTCGTATCTGGACAGAATTAACTATCATACTTAGCTCGAATATTTAATGTTTCATGTATACAAATATAAAACGGAATGTTTACTGCATCATTTATTCTTATGAAGTTGCTTACAAAAAGACTGTACCTGATCCAAATGATAAACAATTCGATGTAAAAATTAGCACTATTGGCTGTCTCATACAACTCATTCAACTTCGCAATTTGTGGATTAAAAGTGATCTTTCGCTCTTCGTTCGATGCAAGTAATTCTATCTACATTTAATCATTCGCTAAAGCTACATATCACACTAACAATTATCAACTACGGTAATAATAAAAAAAAACATTCTCTTTGCTCCGCACGAGGTGCAAGCTGCACACTAAATAAGCTTCTCTGTAAATTGTTCGGTACAATTATATTTTTCAGTTATAAATTAATACAAGTGCAATTTTACAAATTCAAGTAACGTTCGTTAAAAAGAAAGAATTAATTTCTAGGACAACTGTGTATGAAGCAATTGTTTCTCGTGCACTAATTAACGTAAATGAAAACACTATCACAAATTGAAGTACTAGTTTTCGATTAATTCTGTTTTAATAACGATTCGCGTGATTGTTCTTGCACTTAATTTATTTGCACGTATCGAAGCATTGTTACATGTGCTGTTAAAGTCTGCCTGACGAATTCAACTTGCTGTATAATTGTTTTGTTAATTCGGATACTATAAATGCACATTCCTCGAAATGCATCGCGTAACAACTAAGGCACTATCATATATATACGTGTATGTATGTAAAGTTCGTTTGTTTAATTGAAAGCACCATTCGCACGATTTTAATGGAACGTGTACGATTCATGAAGAAGCAGATCACGTGTGCGTATAAAAAAGAACTTTGAGTATTTAAGTAATTACGATGTAAAAAGATCTTCCAAAGCGTGGACGGTTGTGTTCGATAAAATCATACTTCGTTAAGGAATTTTCTATTATTCGACGCCTGTGCGAGATGAATACAAAATACAAATTATGAAAATATAAAGTGTAACGTCATTAAAAGCTATTTTACACGCTTATAACCCTCGTACTCTACACATACGACTTGCAGTTTTAAGTTTAAAAGAAAAACAAGCGAAGATGGTTAATTTACAATTATCACCTAAACGTTAATAATAGAAAAAAAAAGAAAATATGGAATTCTTAACAGAGAATGTACATAACGTTTGCACTTAATTTTTACGTAAGATTGCGGTATAAAATGCAGTTCAATGCAGATATTATAAAAAATATTTTTCACACAAGGTCCTAACATAGGCGCTAGCAAGGAACTCGAACATCAACTGTTTTTTTCAGATACCAATTACTACAATTTATAACAAATTCGATATTTTACGAACAAACTCTCGAACTTTTCATGTAGGAAATTCATTTTTCTTCGTTCAATGAAATTATATATATAAAATTACGAACAATGATCAAATGTAAAATTACGAATGTGACGAATAAATACTCTAAATGCTAACAATGAAATATCACCCTCAATATTTCAATCGATCTCGATAAATTCTCACATTGTGCACGATATCATCGTATAAAAATAAACGAACATCCGAACGATGGAATTCCTACCTTTTACTCAATTATGAACAAACTTCGTATCATCTCATTATATTGTAAAAGGAACTTTCATCTTATCCACATTTATTCTGAATTTCTATGTTGTCATTCTTTCTGTCAAAGCAATTTTTTTAAATAAATTTTGGGTTAACTGTTTGATTGATTCAACACATTACCAGTTTTATAAGTTACAATATACCAAGATATTCACCCTATTTTATCCCTCGGCAAGGAACGAATAGAACACATGCTATTAATGAACTTGCAATTCATAACAGACGAAATAAAAGTTAAAATTGTAAACAGAATCAATTTAGAATTTCAGAAAAATCGCACTAAAAGAACAACCAAATAGAAACAGTACAATGTGATCAGACAGAAAGACCCTCTACGTATATCAAAATGATACCTGCATCACTTGCAAATCTAATTCCAACCACAGGTCAGACTATTCACATCATCCAGTCCGAACATAAATGAGTTCCACATCAAATTTCCTCATCAAGGTCCTGTTCATTTCACTGTACCTACACGATACTCTGAGATACCCTAGCTAGGTAACAATATAGTGATCGTATCAAGGGACTGTTCCTGATCCTGGATCTCGGAGTCCTGTTGCAACTGTTGTTGCTGCTGTTGCTCCTGTTGCTGTCGAGCAGTCTGCTTGGCGTGCGTTTTCAGATGCGAGTTGAGCATCGTTTTCGAGGCGAACGACTTATGGCAACAGGTGCAGGGATAGGGTCGGTCGCCGGTGTGGCCCCTGAGGTGCACCACCAGAGTGGTTCGTTGGGTGAACCGTTTCTCGCAGTGGGTGCATTTATGGGGTCTCTCGCCTGTGTGGGTGCGTCGGTGGACGCTCAGATAATTCTGCGAGATGAACCCTTTGCCGCAGAGGTCGCAGATGTGCGGTTTTTCGCCGGTGTGTTTGCGTAGGTGCACGGTCAGGTAGGTCTTGCTGGACACGGCCTTGCCACAGACAGGACAGACGTACTCTTTCTGAGGTCCCACGTTTCCGTGGGTCTTCATGTGCACCAGCAACACCTGTTTCCTGGAGAAACGCTTGTTGCACAACTCGCAGTGATGCTTCCTTTGGGGCGGCACGTAGTCCGGTTGGTGCAGCTTGGCGTGCAGCCTCAGACCCTGACGATAACGGAACGTGGCGTTGCAGATGTCGCATTGGAACGGTTTTTTGTTGGTGTGCATCGATTGGTGCTCTTCGTAAGTGTCCTGCGAGACGAAGCTGGCACCGCAGACCTCGCATTCGTACTTGTAGTCGATGTTGTGCCGTTTCTGGTGAGCGATCAAGCTCTCTCTGTGTTCGGTGACGAAACCGCACGTCTCGCAACTGTACGCATCGTCCGTTTCGTGTTCCAATTGGTGGTCGGACAACTCGGCCGCAGTGACGAAACTGCAACCGCAGTGCTCGCAAACTAAATGATCGTCTTGAACGGGAACCTCCTCCTCTTCGTGGAGTTTTAGGTGCAGAGCGAGAGCTTGTTCCGTTATGAAACCGTCTCCGCAGAGATGGCACTGAATGATATCGTCGGCGATGATCACCTCTGCGTTCTCCACCTTAGGCACGTGCATACTGTCATCCGTGATGAGCAGCTCTTCTGTCTCTTCCTGACCGAATATCTCGTTCGCCCCGCATTCCTGCTCTTCATCCTGAGGTAGCATCTCAAGCTTTGACACAAAATATCTGGAAAGAAGAGAGACACAAACGGCGGTCAATCGATAGTTGAATTCATACTCGATCGTTATACTGTACTCTTTCCGTTTAAGGGACGGTTTTGTTCGGATCTTTTAGCAGATTTTTGCGGGGACAATTTTGGTCAAACACCCGTGAACATCTTTACGAAATTAAACACATTTATAGAAGTGCCTCGGTGCTTTCCAGTATTTTCTTTATTCAATCCCTGTATTTAAAATGTCTTCTCGCTATAAATTGTTCTTAAAACAGTGTGTTTTAAAAATATTCGATGCAGTTCAGGAGTATATTATTAATTAATGTCTAACTATAAAATAATATACTTCTGAATGTTTCAGTTACTCGATTCTGTTTAATCGAGTATATTTCACAGTGGTCAATTTTTAAATAATTTATTTCATATTCCTGATTATATAAGACTTGTGTAAATGGGCAGTAATTAAAAAAAATATAAAAATAATTCATGAAGCTGCGTTGTATTTTCCGACAGAAAAAAATATTAAATATTCAACTAAGTGTACATAAACGCATAATTGTTTTATTAAGTGCAATTATATTTTTCGTCGATAGCAATCTCTGTTGCACACTTACCAACATGACGTACTGTTTTACCGACGGTTTCACAAGGAAGAATCCGCCATCTTGGATTTATCCACACGAATTACATATCAAACATATTTCAGTATTTACCACATTAGTTTCGGAAAAGAAAAACAAATTTTGAATGCGAGATTTTTACACCAATGTCAATCATATTCCTAGATTTCTAAACCGAGTAATAATTTGAATAAAAAGCGACACTCATTGGATAAAGTATTTCGTGTCAAAATACGATTTTCATTTATGAAAATCTAAATTTTTATCTAGACTTACGTCACAGCAGAAAATCTCGAAGCTTGAAAATAAAACTTAAATGTACCATAAACGATAATACTGCACCTTTCTGTTGAGTACGCGCAGATTACGAAATACTAATGAATCATTAATTAAAAATGGTTAAAAAATTTTCCAATAACATTGAAAACTTTAATTAGACGAAAAATTACATTCAGGAGTGATAAAATTCATAGAAATTCTTCGGTAACGATCACGTCCAACGATTAATCACAACTATGTTTAATAATATTAGTAGCAAAGATCTTTGACGAGATTACATAGAAATATTTAAGCGTCTTCATACTTACGTCTTATGATATTCATGTAACATGTAATAACCCTGTACTTACATTAATCAGAGGCACATGAATTCATCGTTAAGGCCGAAATGCTAATTATTTCTATCTATAGATTCAACCGAAAATGCCTAAAATATTGTAGGATAATCGTATACTAATAATTCTCTATCTGTTTTAACATTTCGTAAACATCAAATAATTTCTAAATACGCAAATTACTTCTTACAATTATCTTCCCTATTTAAAACGTCTTTTTTTCTTCCGTTGCTATCGATTAAAAATTCTCAAAAATTCTATCTTTTAGGCACATTTAAAACTTAGCTCGTTACACAGGTACTAATTTTAATTGTAGCTAATTTCGCGGACCGAATCTCCATACTACATAATTATCCTATCCTTTGAATGTACGAACGAACAATATCACAGTGACGACATGCACGTTACACGCAAGATTAATTACCATTGGTTCTCATAGACTTCTATAGTTAACAATTAACAAATGTTTTAACTTAAAAACGCAATAAACTTTGCAAAACTATCAACGCAATAATATTAACAAAATCCTATTACGCATCATAAGGTAATAAGGCTATCTACTTAATTATAATCAACCTTCAGGCACTTTATCCGTTTTCAATAATCAGAACAAATTGAAAGAATACTAAGTTGTCCTAAATTATGTCCCTATCGACTAGAAATAAACGAGAGCATTAAGTTGTACTAACAAATTTTGTTACAACTCAACTTTAATTTTATGACCAAATATGAATCATCTGGCACATTTCAATGTGCATCTCATACGTGATGGGCAACTGTGTTCGCGAAATTTTGTCATTTTGAAAGTTCCTAAGTTGAAATTTTTATTTCTTTAAATTCCTAGTTCTTTAATTTTTCAAATTACTTGGAAATTTCCAAATTTCTATATCTCCACTTGAAAATTTGGAATTTCATTTTTATTTTCCAGACTTCCTAAATTTTCAAATATGTAATTTAAAAAATTTGGAAATTTGATATTTCTGTATTGCTAAACTGTGTATCCAAATTCCTACATTTTCAAATTACCAGATTTCTAAATTTTTTAACTTGAGAATCTAACTTGATAACTCGTAAACTCAGATATCTGAAGTATCTGTTTCTCTAAATCCATAAATTTCTAGACAAGCAAATTTCTGAACGTCCAACTTGATCAGCCCATCACCGTGTCAACCTGTATGCACCCACGGTGTATCCTAATGCTTTTTCATGTGATTCAGCATGATGGTTCTGGTGACGAATCCTTTACCACACAAGGTACACGTGTAAGGTCGTTCTCCAGTGTGATATCGCCGATGGACGGTAAGCGTAGAGGCCTGAGTGAATGACTTCCCGCACATGGCACAAAGATACGGTCTCTCCCCGGTGTGAATGCGTTGATGCACCACGTAATACTTGCGATGTGTGAAACCTTTGCCGCAGACGTCGCAAACGAGCGGTCTGGACCTGTGCACAGCCTTATGCGTGGTCAGAGATTCGACCGTCGCGAATTGTTTCGAGCACGAGTCGCACGGATACGAGACAATCGACTTGGACGTCGCCAGGGTGCCGCTAATACTGCTAGTCACCGGATCACCGGAGGAGCCAACGGTGTCGGCGATTCTATTATTCCCCGTTAACACGGGCTTGTGAGTTTTCGCGTGATGATTGTACAGATTTCGGGTCTCGAAGCGCATCAGACACCTAGGACAGGAGTAAGGTTTCTCCTGGCCGACCTCGTGCATCCTCCTGTGTCGTTCGAGGAGCGTACGGTACCGGAAACTGGCCGGGCAACGATCGCAGACAAACGTCTTCTCGACGTTGATCGAAGTCGATATCGTCGGGACCGAGGCGCAGGACGTGGCCGGCACCGAGTGAGTCACCTCGTGCATTCTCAGGTGGCTGAGAGCGAAGAAGCTCCGCGAGCAAATGGTGCACGAATACCTCATCGGGTTCTCTATACTGTGCTCGAATTCCGGCAGAGTGGGATGACTGGTTCTTATATGGTAATTCAGTTTCAGGGAGCTTCGGAATTCGAGACCGCACGTGGAACAGGGATGGGACTCGGTGACGTACTGCACGTGGTCCATGAGACCCTGGTCGGAACAGATGGATGGCAAGTGGGACGGGATCGTTTGGAACGTCGAGGGCATCATCGATGACTGATTCGAGAACATCGAGTTGTTCTGGAGCAGGGTACAAGTGACGGGCAGACCGGGGTCCCCCGTCTCGGGCGATGGCGAAAGTATCTGACGCAGCATCCCCGATAATCCACCGAAGGTCTCGCTTGCTTCCCTGAAATCGACAAAACCCAAGGACAATGCAGCGGCGAACAATACCGTACGGTGCACATAGCATTGCCATTTGATTCGTTCGGTGGTCTTTTGCTTTCTCCCTTGCAACAGGCAGTGAGTAAAGATAGGAAAGCAGAGAGACGAAATACGGGGTGATACGCGACACAAAGAGAACACCGCCAAACACGTTGCTCAACTGCTCTTTGCCATAAGAGGACATTGTGCCGATGGCCACCATAGCGGCCATTGTGTAACACCACCCTACGGCAAAATGGTCGAGCTGCATATTTGACGGTACTCGCTTTGTGTCGAACAGAGAACGTATCACCCTGTATTCAACGTTGCGTGATGATTTCTGCAAAAGTGACCGTGTGCAAAGTGCTTGGGCATTGCGATTTTCTCTCCGAGACACAGCGTACACAGTGCGACCAGGGTGCAGATCGAGCTTGAGACAGTTTTGTCGTCATCGTTCTATGTCTTCACGATTTTCTTCAGAAGATCGTAAAGAGTCACTTTACCTTTAAGTTTTCACGATACGGTGTCTTACCTTTTATTTAATATAATACAGCTGTTAAATAAGAACGTTACGACGAATGTTTAATAGGATTTTATTTATCAGTCACATAAATCAAAGTTTTTTTTGGATGGAATATGTATTTTGCCTTTTTTTCTTTCATTTATTTTAATCGTTACAAGTGGAGATGTTAATGTTTTGGCCCTTTATGGAAACGATCCATTCACCTACCTGTAAGCTCAGTTGGCCTTGACTGCATGGAGCGAATAATTAATATTGTGTAACAGATTTAATTATTCAACACGTTGACTGCGGCGCTGGAGATGAAAGTTTCATTAGGTAGTTCTTTTTATGCTTAATAAATCTTAACTATTGTTTTCATATTTCTTTATTTTCATTATCCAAAATTTCAAGTATTTAATAATTATTTATAGCCAAAAGAATTTCTAATCACTTAAATGATGTATTCCTATGGATCTGTCAACGTGTTCATATCTAATGATGTACATTTTAGTTAACATACATTTAGAACGTGTACAATTTTCTAAAAAATTTAATTAATAAAAGCTTCGAGTATTTCTTATAGAAATGTTAATTATCTATTAAGAAGCTTCTCATCAAGAGCCAAAACGTATATAAGAACACCTTCACTTGCAATAATAACAAACAGAAACAAAAAAGACAAAACTCCTATTTCTTCAGATTTCTATTAAAAATAAGTAACGAGGTTAATAAGAATGACTAATGCATTTCGCATCTAATCTTAGAAGCTATTATACCTCTCCTTTCCACGTCTTTTAGACTTACAAAAAATTAGCACAAACGGAGGAAGAAATTAAAAAGTATCTCTACAGCAAACCAACAGAAGGAAGGAAAATAGTTAAGCTGCAAAACTTGGCGAGAAAAAGTTAGAAAAAGCAAACCCTTGCTAGGAATCAGTATTCTTTACTAACGATACAGTATGTTTAGAAATCAGACTAAATTAGTATTATAAGAAAATTTGGATTCTCACCTGTAAAATGACATCCAACGTCCGTGCACTGTCTTCTCATCTTCTTTTGGCACAAACTTCAGCCAACAATTTTCCTCTCGAATATTTCACTCACAATTATAACGCGGTATAACATCGTCGGAAATATAAACACGTCCAAATAAAACGTGTCAAATAAAAAGGTAATTTGGTCAAAAATGCGTAAAAATTACACACTTCCGAACCGTAACTCGAAATTATAGTACATCTTGCGTAAACGAAGAGGTACAACGTTTGATGTTTCCACATCAAACGGTAACAAAAACAGGAAAATATAAAATGCAGGGTAAAAAAGCTTGCTTCGTTAACAGGCGCACAAAGCAGCCTGATTACCCGATACCCGAGTATCGGAAAACAAAAGCAATCATAAAAAGCAGTCTGGTTAATTTTCCAGCAAACTGCAAAAAACCGCGAGCTTCAAGCACAACAAATTTTCAGCAAAAAATATGCTGAAGAAGTACTTGAAAGATTCGATACAATCTCGTCTTTTGATATCACGTCAAATGTGAACGTGATAAACGACGAGAACGACAACAAACAATAAATTTCATCGGATTTGAATTATGCTTACAAACTATTGGACAAGAGATGAATATCTTTGATAATAAAAATATAGAAGTATAATACTCGCCTTAAAAGGAGATACTCTTCAAGTCCTCTTGGTACGTTTCTCATACGATGATCTTCGTATCTTCGATGATTAATTTTTTCTCTTCGTATTTATATTAAATCGAAGTAATTTTCGTTTAAAAAAAAAAAAACCACTTGTTTAAACTGGCATCTGAGAAGATTACCAGCCACAAACGATGCTGATTGAAACCGAGACCGTGGCGCGAACACCACCGTTTATCAGCGGATTTTATGCGCAGTTAACAGAACGATAGCACTTACAAGCTAACCGGTATACTAATATAACTATATGGTCCTGACGATAATGTAAAAGCGTAGGCATTTGGAAAGCACGAAGACGACAAGAAACGGTATGGTTTGTTTCGTTTTTCTTTTCTCATTTTCGTAATACGAATTATAATACAACTTGGTGATCATTTTTTTTCGTATGCACCAAGCGCGTCTATCATCGTGACGTTAGCTTACGAAATCATTAATTTGTGATTTTTTTTGGTCGGCCTTATTGTCGGCCGTGTGCGGCATTTTGTGCCTTCACGTAAGCGTGGGATATTGATACTGACAACATGTAAACATCTGGTTTCCAATTGAACAGAGGGATTAAATACATACTATTATGTACTAGAAACAAACAATGATTTGCATTCGGATTAAAAGATGACACGTAATAAAGTTTGACAAAGTGGACGTGTGTTTAGTAGAACCCCTCTGTTCATTTATTATACACGTATCGAATAATAACTAGGATAGAGTTCATTTGAATAGAAGCATGTATGATACATTGAAATGTCTTATGACACAAGTTTCGATGATTACGTTAAAACAATTCTTATTGAAATGAACTCCATGTACATGCTATTACATGTAGGAATATTCAAGTATTTTGCAATTTGTTTCATGCAGTGAACGTACTTCTAAAGATCGTATTAAATTTACTATGGGTCGAATAAATGGATTAAATGAATGATCTTAGTATCGTGACGCTGAATATCAAATTGCAAAATACAGAGAGCCAAAGATGGTTGTGGGGTGTGTATTAACTTACCTCGTAATCTTGCTGCACCTCATTCAATCGAATTAGGTGGCTAACTCTCAAATATTTATTTTGAGATTTAAAAACTAAAATATTGCCACACGTGTTTAACTGCATCAATGATTTCAATAAAAAAATATAATCTTATTCGAAAAAAATTAATTTTCAATTATTTTTAATGCTTTATAATCAGACCCGACATACAGTTGTAATAAAAGAAAAATAATGAGAAACAAAAATGAAGGAAATACTACTATTTGTTCTTGTACTTTGCAGAATAAATTATTGAACCATCAATTAAATCATTCATTCATTCTAAGTCATGAAAATTTTGAGTTCAGAAAAAGAAAAAAAATATTAAAATGTCTGTGTAGGTGTATGTGATCTCCACAACAGAACGCACCTTTGGCTCTTAAAGTACAAAATATGGATAAAAGACTCACCCAGTTTTGGGATCCCCGTCTGTTGACTGCGGCATTGGCATCTCAGGTATATCTGAGATTTTCTGTTGTAGCCCAGAAGGACCAGCTTCGTCACATGCCAAGGAAACATTTACAAAAGTTGTAGGCTCTATAGTTCTATTATTGGGATCTTCCTCACTTTCTTCTTTTACAGGTAGGCCTGAAAAAAATTCAAATTCGAAAATGCAGCTTTGTATTATAAAAAGAACTAAAATATCCAAATGAACATATTTTAACAGGGAAATGCAAAAATTATGTAAGCTTATAACATACCTTCATCTCCATCACATTCATCATCCGAGTTCTCTTCATCTTCGCTACTTTCTTCCTCATCTTCTTGTTGCGCAGAGCTCGATTGATTCTGTGATATTTGGTTATGTGTGGTTTGTGAACTTGGACCAGGCAATGCCTGAACGGGTTGTACAGAATTACCGCTTGTGTCCATAGGAACTGAGGTTATTTGTTGCTGCTGATTAGCACTGGATATCATCATAGGGATACCCAGGCCCATATTATCCATCATACCCATACCCATATTGTTTTGATGCTCGCCAACTTGCTGCATCACATTGCCATCTAACCTGTTCTCTGAACTCTGTTCTTGTTTCATTACATTCTGAAATTAAATATACAAAACTTTAAACATACTGTATCTAATTAAAAAGTATTTTATCACAGTCTCAAATAAATAAATAAAAAAATTAATCATGGTCATGAACATGACATAACCATAATAAATTACCATGTTACAATATACTGCAAAATGTTAACATATACTTCACTCATAAAAATTAATTACACAGATAACAGTATAGTTTGATCAAACATCTACACAATGAAAAAAATTACAAAAGTTTGAGATCTAAAATATTTTTATCACCAGTGCAATGGTAACCAAGTAAACATGTAACTGAATGTTAGGAGAATAAAAGAATATCTACTTTGTCATATTTTGATATACACTGTGTAAATATTCATTGTGATCAATTTTAATGAAAGTAAAAGAAATATTTTATACAGAAAACAAAATTACCTGATTGAGAGTATTGGTAACATAACCCTGTTTGTCTTCTAAATTGACTCCTCCTAGCCATTGTAGAAGCTGCTTTTCTGCATTCGCTGTTGTATTCCAAAATTCATAAAATAGCTCTACTTTATACACGCAATCATCACATATCTTTTTGGGTAACTTGTCTTCTCTTGCAACCTGAAATCACACATACATAAAGTATTTACTTTGCACTTCATATCATTATGCATATAAAATATGAGTGCAAAGTTGTATACAAATTTCATTTTATTCAAATTTGTAAATAAAATTTTGTTATAAGAGTGAACCATGAGTGAAGGTAGATTATACAATCAAATAAAAAATTTAATATCCACTAAGATGTTCCTACAAAACATGAGAAAACTTTAAAAAGTTCTAAAATTTACTTATAAATCATAATTGAATGCAGAATTAGTGATCTAGTTCTATCATTCAAAATTATAAATGTTTCCCATTATTGCTGTTTACTTATTTGTATCCTTCAAGAAATTTTAATAGTACCCAACAATTTTATGTTATTGCAAGAACTAAGTATAGTAGATGTAATTCAATTAATCAAGTATTAAAGTCTTTCAATACATTTATACACAAGATTGATTCTTTTCAGTAACTTCATTGAATGTTTTGAGAAATCTTTATACATAGTATTTAAATAGCATTTAAAAATTTGTTATAATTATATTGAAGTTTAATTCTATATTTATATTATATTTCTGGAACTGTTTCTATTTTCCTATTTTATTTCAATACCTATTTGTGTTTAAATATTGCGTCTGCATCTATAAGTCTACAAATAAAATAAATAAATAAATAAATGATGTCGCGAACAAGATGTCGAAAAGAAAGACCATTATTCAATTCCTCGCATTGTAAATAGAGCATTAATATTGCGTATGTCCGTTTCCAAAGGCGCAACAGTATAAATTATTCCGAAGAATATTTGGGACGATACGCAATGCCTTAAGGTAGTAAAAAAGCGCGGCAAAATTCTACGAAATAATTGCTGGCGTCGTGGCTGGGTGAAACGGAGGCTTAAGAAAGAGTGAAAAAGAAAGAAAAACAGTGTAACAGTATCGTACATCTACCGCGATATTACTTCTCTGGAGGTAACCCGTAATTTCTTGTCTATAGGGCGATCTCTGAAATAATCGAGACGAAACGATATCTACTGGGAGGTCGAAAAGTCGTGGACAATGAAGGAAACGCGGTGTAGCTATGAAAATGCACAAGATGGCGGATCGCCATTGTCGAGGTGATGGCGTAGTTGGCTTACCTTGACCGGTAGACAGGCGGCGATTTTGAGAAATATTTGCCGTACGTCTCCTTCACCCTCGAAAATCGGCACCGAAACACGGTCCTTCACGAGACACAGCCGACACAAGTCCAGATAATCGAGGGAGGACATTTTACCATGTAAAACGCCAGCTCGAGACGCAAAACCGCGCCCGTAGACGCGAACGCTGTTTCAATCCAAGCCGGAGAAGACCCCGCGTTCTTCGGTACGCGTCGTTTGCTCACTGCGATTCGGCTGGCTCCGTCGCTTTCCGACTCGTCTCGGCTCTCATCGGCTAACTTCGGGAATACTCGATAGAACGGTTACGTATCGATCACGTCGTGCTTGAACCCACTTCTTCTATACGCTACAGCTTCGAACGTTGCGAAAATCATTTTATTTTAAGTTTATTATTGTTAACTATAATTCAATCGTTTTACTGCTTTTAAATCATTGCAATATAGCCGAAACTTAAACTTTCACGATTTCGATTGTATATTCCAATTAATTTTCCTTCGTCAATGCATTATATATGGTACTTATAAATCGTAAACGATTGCAAGATGGCCACACGGTCGTCGCTAATTGCATATTCCTCCCTAAACGATAAAAACACAGTAATTGATGCAAACGTGTCCGTTATGTTTATCTTTGATACTTACCGATTGATCGTTCAGGTGTTTAAGAGGTTGGCCGAGTTAATCCAAACCTATCAAATTTTCATGCACAATTACTCCCACTTCGGGGTTTGGATGCAATCACGCATGACCAAACAGACGAGACACACTTGTCGATGAGCAGTAATCAGACATCAGAAGTTCGCAAAGAATATGCTGTATCTTTATTATTTTTCCTTGCGTATCTCTCTCAAAAATATTTATTTAGCATTTCATAGTATTTTCCTAGATATAACATTTCTTTATATTCATTAGTTCAATGTAATCTTAAAATTCTAGTACGTAGAATGCTATTAAAAATAATTTGGAAATGTGGATTAGAAACGCTATTTTTATCAAATAACGTTTTACAGACATCTAGTTGTTTTCTTTTCCATTTCTTTTCTTAGTTATATGTTATATTTCTACAGACATAGATCTGTACAGGTAATTAAGATTACCTCCATAAGAATTTTATCTGACTCCATAAATTCTACGGTTGTCCTAAATATGTCAAAAGACAAATCAAAGGACGTAGAAGGTCCTGTTGGTGATTCGTACCTTTTAAGGATAAAGTCACGATCTATGTACAATAGAAAGTGTATCGTAAACTCACCCTAAAGCATCGCTATAAATGGTCATATTATGTTATTTAGAGAACATTCCAAATTTCCGGTACCAATATTCGTCCTCCATAATACGATTGGCAAAGGTCCTATTCCAGCTAAATATCCCCGAAAGTCTATAGATCGATTATAATCCTGGCTGCGGCACAGCAAGGTCATTAGACTTTCCGAAGTCAAAGTTTATGGAACCTGACCTTCGGAACAATAGTTTAGGGAAGAACCGAAACTTTGGCACGACGAAGGAATTTATACGACAATTTACAGTTCTATAAATTTGAAAATTGAACATTTCTCTGCTTCGTAATTACTAAAATGCTAAATTTCAAATTTCCAGATTAATTTCCCAGACACCACACAAAGTTTCGTCATCGAGTACATTTTAAGGGAGGAGAAAAAAAATGACATCGTTCGATTTTGATAAAAAAAACTGCTTTATTGTGGCAGAGCACATGTATTATCATATACCAGCATATAATTAGGAAGTCCATAGTAATTTACAAATTACGATCCACTTAAACGTCGGTACACGTGGCGGTGTATGCAGGCAGATTTGGGAATCGATTTCGATCGCACTCATGCTGTTATCGTGTCTGTATTCATCGGTTATCATCTTAATCGTTCGTTCATCATCTTATGATCACTTTTTGTTTAACATTAATTTTCGTTCGAAGATTCGGTAGGGGAAGGGGGGGGGGGGCAGGGGGGACCTTCTAAAGATCCTTGTAACGGCGGTGCATTATTTATAATACATGAAAACAAGGGATATGTGGTCTTTCTGTCGTTTTATCGAGAAAAATTTTACCCGTACGAGCCACTGGGACTTTTTTTTTATTTTCCGTTCTCCCTCTTTTTTTCTCTCTTCAACGAGGACCTTGTTTCGTATCTTACAAGTACAGTAATCATGATTATCGCAGAGTGACAGTATTTTCCAGGCATTTGTTGGGATCGACAAGATTCTAATTCTTTTGTCAATGTTAAGAATAAATGAAAATTAAATTAAACCTAGCTTATGTATAGGTATAACAAGATGTTTTCTTTGAAACGCAGTTCGATCAAGAAGCATTCGTTAATCCTCCTATCATGAATATACTTAAGATGATTATCTATTCATATCAATGACATAATCATTTTTTTTTTAGACAGAAATTAATTTCTACGTTAAATATTAATTTATGACAAAGGAGCTCTATCTAATGACATTTCAATGAATAAATTGATGTTCTTAAACGTTAAATATAAAATCTTCTACGTCCTCGATAAAATGATTACGTGATCATTGAAATCATAGGTTAACGAGTTAATAGGAGGATTAATCGCGAAACAAAAGAGAAATAATTATATCGAAACTAGATATTGTTGCTCCTTTCGTTTTTGCTTTTACGATGCTCTTGTTCTCTCGCAGTTTGTCTCTCGTTGTCGATAAAACCGCGATAAAACAGTATTATTTCGATGCTCATATACGAGTTAATTAATTAGATGTTAATTAATTTGTTAAATTCGTAACTATTTACTTATAGCTTATGCTATAACAATAATAGCAAAATTGCATGAATATGTGTCTAGAGTTTTTTTTTTCTCGTTTAATCTCACATACTTCACCGAATTTGTCGTAATGTAAATTTACAGCTATTACAAATATTATTGTTTATACTCGTGTAAGGTAACATTAATGGTAATCATCGTGTTCGTTATCTACTAATACAAAGTTAAAAATGCGGGAAGTTGAAATTTTTCGCGGGTTTACCGCACAGATCATGTTCGTATGTGTATGTACCGTCAGTGCCGTCGTTAGTGCCCGACAAGTGGGCCTCGGGATTCAATCTTCGAATTTTTTAATTTAGAAATTTAGATCTCATCGAATTTTTAGCTTTGCAGGTTTTCGGAGAAATGGACCATTAAGCTTACAAGTTTACTTTAGGGAAAATTTAGGGATTCAGGAAATTTATGAAGTTGGAAATTTGGGAATTTAAGGGTTTGAAAATTCCGAAATTTAGGGATTTGAAAATTTGGGAACTTGAGGACCTGAGAATTTCAAAATTTAGGGATTTGCAAATTTTGAAATTTGGGATATAAAAATTTGCAAATTTGGGAATTTGAAGGATTCGAAAATCTGAGTAATTAGAAACTTGGGAATGTGAGAATTAGAATATTTGTAAATTTGGTAATATGTGAACTAAATTGTCACTAGCCAAAAAAATTGTTGCCAGGCCCTGCGAACTCTAGCGACGGCTCTGTGTACATCTCAAAATTCTGGCTTAAATTTTTTCAATCGTGGAAAATCGAAATTAACAGAACGTGTCACAATAATCTCAAATGAACGACCACTAAAAAATGGTATCTTTATACACGAAGTACATAACACAGTATAACCAAAAAGTTACACAGAAACAAAAAATATAAAAAAGTAACGCTATTTGTAATATATACAATATTTAAAAATGATGTCATATGGCACGTTCTAATAATTTAATTTTCAGTCACAAATTAGAAAGGCCAATTTAAACAATTTTTCAGCCAATCGCGTATTCAGCAGCCGAATACGGAGTGAAAATTCTTGCTCAAGTTTTCAATGATGCCTGCAATTATTATCCCTTAATGTACTCAAATACGTCGTCGCTAATCGTTTCACGCTTATTCAACATTAAATATCGAATAACTGGAATGATTTTGAAAATTTCGATTAATTTACCTACATACGTTACGTTACGTTAAAGAGGTATAAACGAAAATGTTTTTTGAGCCCTTACGTGTCAATAGACGTCAGACAGCTTGCAAAAATTTTTCACCCGTTTTCTCTCTATAATATTAGGGATCAGAACGGCTGATTTTTAAACCGACGTTTTTTTCTTTTTTTTCGTTTTCTTCATTTTTTTATCTTAATGTCGACTCGCTTATCCAGCAATACTGGGTACTAATTAAGCTAGCGTTGGTCGAAGATCGTTGACAATTTATGCATATACATATATATATAGTTTCACACCATATCGATAAGACCTCGTTTTAACAAGCTAAAATTATCAAACAGTGATGGGAGAAGGATGAAAGGGAAACGCAATTTTTCTATGCGAAAGAAGCATAATATGTCTGACTTCGAATGACATAATCTCCTTTGCACGTTGCAACATGTACGTCTCGCAAGTTATATCTTTTTGATAATTCGAAATCGTTAACTATTATTTATACGTACAATAGAACCTCCATTATTTCACGTAATTATACAAAGGATTACCACATTTACTGATTCAGGTTATAACTTTCTACGTGCAAAATTATAATTATTGAAACTCTCAAATTTAGAAATTTTTTGGTGATTTATTTTTCTGATATGGAAGATTGGATGTTTAGCAATTTGGAGATTTGGGATTTTGGGAAATTTGGAAATTTAGGAATTTTGGAAATTTGGAAATTTGGGGTTTGAAATTTTGAAAATTTACAAATTTGGGAATTTGAGGATTTAGGAATTTTTAGATAATTTAATTCTCTGATATGGAAGATTAGAAATTTAGGATTTTGGGATTTGAGATTTTGTGAAATTTGGAAATTTAGAAATTTGGGGATTTGAGGTTTTGGGAAATTTGGAAATGTAGGAATTTGCAGGGATTTTGGAATTCTAGAAATTTGGGGTTTGGAATTTTGGAAATTTACAAATTTGGAATTTGAGAATTTGGTCATGTGTGGATTTAGGGATTTGGGAATTTCTTAATTTGCAACTTTGGTAATTTTTGTATGTACACAATAATATTAAAAATTTCATTATAAACCAATATTCAAATAATCGAGGTTCTATTGTATTTTAAAATATTTTCCTTAAAACAAGGATTCAGACATCTACTATATGCAAGACTTTTATTAATATTAGTAAAATTCAGTTTGCATTTGCTTGTAAGCATTAAACCTTGTACAGCGTTACATTCTACAAAACATATATATCATTTAAATTAAAATTGAACGAGATATATATTCTAAAATCTACACCGAATAAAAAGTAGTCCGAAATATAATTTAGTGTGTTGCCATACAAGGATTAATTAATACAACACGAATTTCAATCGAATAAAAATGCACACGTTTTCGAGTCAGATGGGAATCGATAAACATTTTTTGAACATTTCGTGTATATAGTAACAATAATGAATAAAAAGTTGTTTTTACGACGAGTTCTAATCGTGGTTGAATTCTATACGTTCTTTCTTCTTTATGGCTATTTGTACTGCGATAATCTTGAAAATTGTATATCTTACATTTTGTCAAATGGACTTGAAAGGTTTGCGGTAAGATATCATTAAAAATAGTCAAACAAAATAACATCAATAGAGTTATTACGAAAACCTTTTCAGGTATCAAACAAATCTTTCTACCTTCAAAACTGATCTCTGTCTTTCCTGTTTCCCTACATTTTTATTTACAGAAAAATTGTCTTTCCGCAAACGTTCCGAATCTTTCGACAGTGTGAAAGGTGACGAAATGATGTCAATTACTGATCATTTTTCTACATACATTTGAATTCTTTTAGTGGAGACTATCTATTCGAAACATGTTCTTTTCTTGTTCTTTAACGATACTTTCTTCTTTACCAAAGTAATACAAGGACTCGAACATGCATAAGAAAACGATGGCACTTTAATGTAATTCGTGATATTATCTTGAGCTTGCATTCTGTGGAAACATTTTGAATCGTTCCTTATCTCTTTTTTTGTATATTTTTCTCATTTTTTTTTTTTGTTCGTTAATTATACCAGTCCACGGTTTCTAGTAAGCCACTTGGAACCGATCAATCAGCGTAAACAAGCTCTTTGTATACTCGCTTGTTTCTCGTCAATACCCGTCTATTAATGGCGAAGTGAATTTACCTTTCGTCACCTTGTTCATTCAACGAATACACGATGTCATGTCGGTTGTATCATTTTTGTTCGTTTCAATCTGGTACTTGGCCAGTATCGAGTTAACTTTACGCGAATAACGCACACAAATCTAATAATCTGTCGACCGATGACAATGATTCGATGATTTTTCAACTCTCGGTCCCTCTTCGAACTAAGGTGTAGAACAGATTAAGATATGCAACATTACATCTTAATTTAGTGACGAACCGTTGGTATTTATTGTTAAACGAATCTCTCTCTTTTATTTCTCGATTTTTTTTTTTTTGTTGCGTAAGCGTCTCCGTTGTGTTGAACGTCGGTATCGTTGCAACGATGATAAATAAAACGGATAACAAATAAACGACAGAGAAAAAGAAAACGATGCTCGTGTAACGCTAGACTCGAGGATTATTCAAAGGGTTATACAAGCTCACTTATGTTTTACGGAATCACGCTATAAATATAAAGTATCATCTGAACGTCTAATATAATCCTTAACACTCTATAACACGTCCATTTGAGAATAAAAAAATGTATATATCAGATTATTCAAAATTTTATTCTCTTAGGGGGTAATAATTTGTTCGTTTAAATTTTTAATTATAATAAATCTCTAATTTAAGGGCAAGTTCGACGGGGGGCAGGGGGGTAGTTAAAGAACGATCAATCTTAGACACCTGGGTGATAATTAATATCTCGAAGAAGGCTATTGTTTTTCGCTTCTTTTTAACTGCTAATCAGTGTAAACGATCAAAAAATTACTTGTTCGTTAAGAGGAGCGTACAAAATGAAATCTTCCGACGTTCGTCGGAATGTGGAACGTGTTGATCATTCGCGTTGCTCCTTTTTGTTCATTTCCGATCGACGCAATCGTTGTTTTTTCCTACCCTAATATGTTACAAGTGGAATTCGTTAACGAAGATACAACTGGTGTATCGATTCTTGGAATTTGATCGTCTCCTCTGGTAACATAATTTTAAGGACATGGAATGCGAACGAATGAAACGAAACGTGTGGCTGGTTCGTTGCATCGCGGTCATTTTCGGTCACGTGGCCGTTTTGTACACTTGATGGTCGTTCATTGAAAATTCTTTCATTATTTAGGGTTAACGCTTTGAGTCCAATATACGTGAACCACGTATAAACTTTTATAATTATATTGTTATTTTAACATTTTAATTGTAATACCAAAAGGTAAATAATAAATGATTAATATATTAATTTCATGTTTAATGGATTGTGTGATTATACGAACGAATTTTGTAATTTTATATTTTATATCGAAATGGAGGCTACAATGAGAAAAATATGTACGAAGTTTCTATAATGTACGCTATAAAATTATTCACCTTTTACATATAGATTAAATTTTAATTTAATTAGTTAAATTAAAAAGGTTAAAAGGTTATTTTGAAGTTATCAACAAAATAAAGTACATTAGCAGGAATGTACCAGTGCTTGACACTATGAGACTTATATCTCATTGCAATTATCACAGTCTTTTTATTTTTTAATAAAAAATTTTTGTTGGTAGAAGACTATATTCTGATTGAAAATAAAATTATCAATTATGGATAGATCTTATAATATTTGCGACGAGAAAAAAATTTGGGGGATTTGAGGGTTTGAAATTTGCAAAATAGGGTTTGGAAATCTTGAAGATTTGGTGGTTTAGGAGTTGGAAGATTTGGGAATTTTGCGATTTTGTGGACTTGAATAATTGGGGATTTGAAAATTGCAGAAATTGAAAATTTTAGGACCGCAAGAATTTAGATATTTAGATACTTGAGAATTTGGGAATTTTCGGATTTGACAATTTGGGAATTTGGAAGTTTTGAGATCTGAAAATTTGGGATTTTGAGAATTGGAAGATTTAGAAAGAGTACTTTGAAGAATTTTAAAACCTGAAGCAGGGAATCTTGGACATTTTACAATAAAAGGTACCATAAACTACCTGACCTATACCATAAAGTGCTATAAGTACCATAAAGTAAATTACCTGCTGACCTATTCTTACGCTACGCCATATTATATGTGGTGATAAAGTATTCAACACCATCCCACGTGTATCGAAAATGACGCGATACAACGAACAAACAATTTCGACATCAGAGAAACAAGAAAGGGAATGTTTAAAAATATATTAAAAACCTGTCACGTTGGTGTTAATTTCATCGACCGTATTGAAATTGTCAGTTAAGGCCGGCCGGGCAAATGAAGAGTTTCGCTACTTACGCTACGCCTGTCGTCTGTGTGTATGCGTGTGTGCAATCCAGTGTAGGTCTTAAAAATACTCGAATACGTTCTACTTGTCGATAAAAGGCAAGAGAATTGTTCCGCTCGTGTTCGACTATAGTATGACGCGTTTTTTAATCTATTCGGAAAAAATTACGTGTTTCTTCGTGTCTCGATGGATTGACTTTTCGTAGGTAACTGTAACCAAGAAGATCATGGGACGATAAATTCAATTTCTCGTGATCTACGGCTTCTCGGATTTGGTTATCCTCGTTTACATGTAATGCTTGTGTGGTGTGTATATATATATATTTATATGGTGTATAATATATATATATATATATATTTTTATTTTTACTTTTTTTTGGTTTAAATTTAATCTTCCTGATCGAGCGTTCGTGCGTGACGAGTTCTACGGTAGCTAGAATTCTACGGTAGTTACGGCCACGATCTCTCAACGATCTGGATTATTAATTAAACGGTAGTAAATGGAAAATCGAGAATGGGATTTGTCATGTACCCGCGCACTCACATAATAATAATAATAATAATAGTATAATGTTATCTCGCAAGTTATGTATTATTATACACATCGTTAAGATCGAAACGCCTTAATTCCGTACACCTAGATTCTCGTATGTGTAATATATCTATAGTTCATATATACAAATTGTAAAATGCTTTCTTAATGAAAAAAGTCGTGTTCATCTTGTGTATATGTCTTTTGGTGTGTATATATATTTATATATATATATTTATATTTATATTTATATTTATATATATATTTCTCTCTTTCTTAGCAGTGTGAACGCAGATTTCGCTCTGTTTTTTTATGCACAAAGTATCTCAAAATGATCGTCCACCAACGCAGCAGATTCCTCGTGCCAAAACGAATCGAAAAGTTCTTTACCGTTTCGCGATCCGTGGCTTAGTTTCCGAGATACGGGCAATTATGTAAAAGTCGAACGTCCAACTTCCGGCGCCACCGGAAGTTGAAGATTCGATCTTTGATCGCTTATATCTCGGAAAGTACGAGGAAGATCGCGAAACGGTAAAGGACTTTTCGACTTGCTTTTACGCGAGGAGTCTACTGCTTTTATGGGATGCAACTTTTTTCAGATACCTCGTACATATATATAGTATTTCTCTGTGTTTTTCACTCTCTTTCTCTCCCTCTCTCTCGTGCTTTTTTTATTAATGCTTCTTGGCTACGGAACACATGATCACTCGCACACCTTTTCTTTTTTGTTTGTACATGCGTAACGTTTGCTTCGGAGAATCGATTCACCGCTTGATCGCATCGGTGACAAGATTTAGTGCTTTTCTTGTATCAAAACAATGGTAATGACAGATTGTACTGTTTTTTTTGTTGATGGTATTACGCGAAGAGGATGAGTCTTTTTAAAATATCGAAAGAACGAGTAGAAATGATCGGAAGCACTTGGATTCCGTCCTTTTTGGAATACACTTAGCTTAGTATATTACTGTTTTCGAAATTACCTCTTGTTCCTCGAATTTCTGATTCAATCTATTCCTTTGTGATCACATATTTTTTTGGTTACAATGAATTCTATCGAATCGTGCGTATGCGTTTAACTTATGGTGATTAAAGATGTTTGAGTTGAATCTTGTCACCTCTGCGATGTTCCGCTGAAACCGTGCCATTTTTTGATGCTTGTAAACAATAATACATGAAGACATCTTTCTTCAGAATTAGAAGTGAATTCGATTGGTTTTATATTTTAGTACCAATGAATTTTTCACCATTTTGACATTTTGGTTTTTCCAAATTTAGGACTTGGAATTACTTTGAGGCTTTTTTGAATTTGAATTTTATTTCCATGTATAGAGGATGATTTATAAGGTATTTGAGTTACGATTAATGTTTTTTATTTTTGCAAATTCGTTTTAGGATTTCAGGAAGTGAGGAAATTGGACATTTGAGAGTATGAGAAGTTGAGGATTTATGATCAGAATTTAGGGATTTATGTATTTGGAAATTTGAAAATTTGAGGATTTGAGAATTTTAAAGCTTGAACATTTAGAGATTTGGAAATTGAAAATTTGTTCTCAGTTAAAGAATCATCTATCACTTATCTTCATTCTCAAAACTACAGTCTACAAAAACTTAAACTGAAAGGATAAAATTCAAAATCAAAATAGCCAGACCGAAATTTCAACCTCATATACAAAACCCATAAACAATTTACGACACAGTTATTAGCGGTCGTTAGAAGAGTATGCGGTGAAAACCAGAGGCAGATCCAAAAGACCACTAAAAAGTTACTAAAGCATAAAAAATGTTATGAACACTTTTAAAGAAAATTAATTGCACTAATATCTGAATCTCGTCAGATTCGAGTACTTGTCATATTCCTTTCTCCTAATAAAGTAAACTATTTACTATTAACTCAAGTATTATTATCCACTACCTTCATAAGTTACTAAAATATCACTAACACTTATGAAGTATTGTTCAACAAAAAGAAAAGAAAACTACAAACTTTATCAAATTATAATTCAATTCTAAGATGTACTATAATTCTGAGTACGCCACTACAACCTATAATCCCAGTAATTATTCCGATTAGGGGAAACCACGTCCTTGACATACGTTAACACGTTCGTTACGGTTTACGTTGACACAAGACTACCGTTCATACCTGGCTCACTAATGCGTGATACTGCTAATTCCTCACCATGAGTTCACCTAACATTTCTCCATAACGAATGCGTTAACCACGTTCAAGCCTAATGGACCTTGAATTTGGTGTAAATTAGTTCAGTGCAATTATATCCGCTTTACTTTCTTCAACTCCATAATAGCGATCTCCCTGTGACGTATAGTCATAGCTTTCGAGACTTCAAAATTAAATTCCCCAGATAGTCACTCAGGACTAACCAAAAGTGTACAAAAAGAATGAAAAAGACCATACTTTCGAATATATTTGTAAGTATGTCGGTTTTTCGGATCGACCTCTGGCGACAGTGTTTGAGGGTTAAATTCGTTGAAGCGTTCGCCAGCAAAAGTTCTGTCTCTCTCTCTTTCCATGTGGGCACGCTCTGTCTGTTTTCTAAAGGAAAGAGGCTCAGATGGACACTCGTCGCGGCAGTTGTCGTTGCAGCAGCGTTCCGACGGCGGTCGACGATCGTCAGATGCTGGCACGATGTTGATGCAACGGTGCCAGTTGCAGCAACGGCGTCAACGGCGGCGGGCGTAGTTCACTGCGCATATTCAACGTGGGCAGCTGCTGCATCGGCAGCAGGTGCGAGATCTTACCGGGCGAGCGACGGACCGTGAACCGTGGTCTCCGTCGTTTCTTCTGGAAGCCGCTGCAGCGGCAGCTGCAAACCGACGTCTCGTCGTCCAACGATATCGTGTCACCGTGGTTGCCCACTTGCCCCGATAATATCGAGCCGTTCGCCGTTATCACGTCGCCCTCCAGGCGCACCGCTCCTTGCGCAGCCTGCGTCATAACAATTTGCTTTTTTGTTTCGAATCGTTACACCGCGATACTCGCCGAGAGGATCTCGCTACCGGGACACCGTTAAGATGGCCGGGATCCCTTCGTCTCTCGATCTTACGCGAGAAACGCTTTCTGGAGAATGGAAGGGGCTCCGGTTCGTTACTTTTCTTGTATTGATTGCGGGATGGGTGACGAGGATGGCGACAGCACCCGTTAACCCTTTACGATCGCGTCACGTGTGACGCAGGGTTGCTCAGGCTTTTCTCCGGGTCAGGGAAAAATGGGTTATGGTGGTCACTTTTGCAATTATTCTTACGGAATTAGCGTACAATGTCAAATATTTATTGCAACTTTCATGCTGTTCATAAGTTTCAATGCTAATTATACAGGGTGTATCGAAAACTCTGGTCAACATACTTTTGTATTTGCCTTCAAATGTAAACAATTCAAAGTTATGATGAATTATACACATAGTTCAAAACCATCAGTCTTCTGTTCTATACAGGATGTCTCAAACATAGTTACTATGAATTGCCTGGATGATTCTGCGTGTAAAAATTAACAAAGAAAGAATATTTTTTCATATCTGTCTTCAAATGTAAATATATTTCAAAGTCTCCAGAATCTGCAAGAAGTCACCTAGTCCATACAGAGCGTTTCAAAAATGGTGGTACACCTACCCAAATAATAATTCTACATACATATAAATATAAGTAAAAAAGAAGAATAACATTTTTCTTTATTTATCTTCTAATGTAAAAATATTTCATTCATCAGAACCTGTAAGCAGTCTTTTATTCTATACAGGGTGTCTCAAAAGTGATGACTCAAAAGTTGAAAGAAAAAATAACACTGTTTCATATTTGCTTTGAATAAATATATTTCTGTCATCAGAATTTGTGAAAAGAACCTTGAATGTTGAAATATTGTATATTTTGTTTTTTAGTAATAGTGACCACCATTGACCCATTTTGAGTGGTAATCATTGATGTGTGTACTGGTTTTTTAATTGCGAAATAGGATTCAGGTTACAGTGAGAGGCAGAACTGAACCAATAGAATTATTTTTCCAGAGAAATGTTATTTACCTACCGGAGGACTACTAATAAGCTTTTCGATATCATCGGATGTCTGAAATTCAATTAATAAATTTTCGATTATTATTTGTAACTCGGTTGCAATAATGGAAGTTGGGTGTGCTACAATTAAGAGAAAATTGAAAGTGGGGGTGAATTCTTTTAATTTTTGGTTGGTATTAACATGTTGAGTGCTGTATATGTGACCCAATTTGTAAACTTGAAAATGTTGAATTTTTAAGGTTTTTAAAGTTCTAAGTTTCTCAGTTTGAAAGTTTGTAAATTTATACATTTTAAAAATCATGATTCTGAATTTTTCAGTGTGACTGTAGAGTAAGTTCAGAAATCTGAGGACTTTTTAAATCTGAAAATTTATAGATTTAGTAACCTGAAAGTTTAAGCTTTTTGCTTTTAGCTGTTTGTCGTAAATTTTTTATTTTGCACAGTACTCAACCTATTAAATTAAGTGATGTATTTATCCATTTCATTCGCAGGCGGTAAATGTGTTAACACAGAGTAAAAATATAGTTGAATCTGTATATAATTATGTATATAATTATATATTTCAACTTCAGGTACAAATAATTTTTCAATCTCATTTTTAGCTCAATTTACAAATTATATTTTACTTTTGACTCAGTGGTCGTAACATGCGTAATATTACACTTTTACAATATGAATATAATAGTTTCTACCTATCTACTGTTCTGTTAAGATATTTTTAACTAGACAACGTATTAAATACTAATTGAACAATATATTAAATATTTGTATACGTGTACTGTAGACTCTCGCTATATTGCCACACACAAAGCTGTAGCATCAGTTACATTTTTGAACGATATATTACATTTATTTGCAATATATTAAATTTAACAATAAATTTTCTTCCTTAATATTACATTACACTGGTACATGTGAAAGTCCATGTAAACGTGGCAATATAACGAGAGTACTTTTGTGCTTTTACAAACGGAATAATAGTAAAATAAAATATTAATAAAACTAGTAATAAATTGAAACCATTAATTGTTCCTCAAGTTGAAACACAATTCCCACAAAATTAAATACAGATCCATTTTCTTATTATATCATGTTAATATGTACATACATGAATAATAATTTTCTGGGGAAACGGAATTATTGGTTCAATCTTGCTCCTCACTATATACATAATTAATTGCTCGACAATAAAAACATATACTGAACAATTAAAGTTGGCCGTGATTAAGGGAGGTATGCTGGAGGATTACAAAGGATTATTGAAATATATTAATTATTTTGTGCTGATTGCAAATCACAAAAATTCATGCACGTTCGAAATCTTGGAAAGTAACACGATTACATATCAGCTCATTCCGTAACTAATGTCATTTCTTATCTTATCACATTATATAATTCATTTCACTCATATTATTCTATCTTTTTACATTACAGTCTATTTCATTCATATTGTACATACTGCATATAATCTATGTAATAGTTTAAATTGAGAAGTTGTTGGAATTATTTTAGTGCAATGTGGTCGTAAAAAATCGTGGAGGAAAGGGGATAATACCACAATTATTTAATAAGGTTAATGGGATTTTTCGAGCGATAGAAAATATTCCTGGTTTTGCAAGCAAATATTTTGAAACGAGAAAATTAAACAATTATTACAACAGATTGATAAATATTCTTAATTAATCAACATTTTTTTCAATAAATCAACAGGTACTAAAAAGACATTATTTACAGAATTATCTGATATACTCTGTACCAGTAAAGATTTGAATTATGGAATATTTCTTCTGCACGTTAAAGCGTATCTATAATACCTAATTTCGTACAATTTCCAGTATGTATACTCGATCTACACGATATTTTTACCATCGATTCAAAACATCCACGAGAAAAAGAACGTCGATTAAACGACAAAAGGATGAGCAGAAGTGACGTGAGGTTCTTCGAACGAACATTTATCAATTTATTAAAATTTCATGGTAACCCGTTTCCGTGCCAAAAATATCTTCCCATAGATCAATACTTTGCTGCGGTGTAACGAAATACCTTACCTGAAGAGCTTCAGCCTCGTCTCGCCTTTCGTCCTCGGTGTTCATTGTGACAAATCTCAGCACCAATAAATTGAGGGAGGCTGCAACGATGGCCAAGCCGAACAGGATGAATATCAGTGCGAACATCACGTATTCGGGCTTGTTGTCCAAAGCGTTGTCCTTCTGCAACGCCACCATGTCGCCGAAACCGATGGTCGTCAGGGTGATGAAACAATAGTAGATGGAATCGAAATACGACCACCCTTCGTACCTAGAGAACGCTGCGGCACCTCCCGCAATTGTTAAGCAAGATAAGGTCGTCACCACGCAGATAAGATTTATTTCTGAGGCCTGCAAATTACATAGTATTCGTGATTTTATTGGTGGAGACGTAATTAGGGATATTTTAGTTTGGGGGGAAGGGAAGATTAAAGTTATGTAGATCTTAGGGGTAGTAGTGGGTATTTGGGGTAGAGAGATAGACTGGGAGTATTTCTGGGCTTCTATTTCTGAGATTTCAAGTTCTCAAATTTTGAGATTTATGGGTTTAGGAATTTTGGTGCTTGGGAATCTGGGGATTTGGGGATTTAGAAATTTAGGAACTTAGGTAATTCGAAACCTAGGAATTTAGAAATTTTGGGATTTAGGAATTTGGGAATTTAGGAAATTGGGGATTTAGGAATTTGGGGATTTAGGAATCTGGGGATTTAGGAATTTTGGAACATGGGAATCTGGTAACTTAGGTAATTCGAAACCTAGGAATTTGGGGATTTAGGAATTTGGGGATTTAGGAATCTGGGGATTTAGAAATCTGGGGATTTAGGAATTTTGGAACATGGGAATCTGGTAACTTAGGTAATTCGAAACCTAGGAATTTGGGGATTTAGGAATTTGGGGATTTAGGAATCTGGGGATTTAGAAATCTGGGGATTTAGGAATTTTGGAACATGGAAATCTGGTAACTTAGGTAATTCGAAACCTAGGAATTTGGGGATTTAGGATTTTTGGAACATGAGAATCTGGTAACTTAGGTAATTCAAAACCTAGGAATTTGGAAATTTGGAAATTTAGGAATTTAGGAATTCGGGAACTTGGGAATCTGGTAACTTAGGAAATTCGAAACCTAGGAATTTGACAATTTTTGGATTTGGAAGCTTAGAAATTTGGTACCATAGGAATTTGGTAATTCAGAATTTTTGTAATTTGGAAATTTTGTAATTTGGAATTCTAGGAATTTGGAAATTTAGTAATTTAATTTTACAAATTGAATAATTTAGAAATAAGGAATTAAGGAGTTTGAAAAGTTCGAAATTTAGAAATTCATAAATTATATAATACATCATACTGTATCCATCAATTTAAGTCCAAATTAATGCCTTATACAATTAATTTGTAAATTTTATAATGTAAAAAGAGCAAAAAAAATTCAACTTAAAGGATTAAACAATTGAAGAATTAAAAATGAAACAGTTTAATAGAAACCAGTAAAGGTCACCTTTGACCAGTGATTCTAAAATGAAATACAAGGAACTCGGTATTCGGGCATTCATGGGTTTTGTAGATTAATGTATACGGGGTTTATAGTTTTACCTGGACATCCTTACAGTTAAGAAGCTTCTTTACGTTCCGTATTACGACGGATGAGAATTTATTCAAACGCTCTCCTATGCTCTGGAACATTACGAGTCCTAACGGGATGCCAACGATCGCGTAGAACATCGTGAACAGCTTTCCGCTTATGGTGTTTGGCGTTGAATGTCCGTAACCTGGAAGTTACATTGTACGTTCACCATAAAATTCCTCCAACAATTGCCTCTGTGTTTCACAACCGTGGAAATCAAATAAAAATAACCGTTACAACGTAAGATGAAACAACCATGTTTTTTCTTCATTCATGTTTGAAAGAAATCTTTTTAAATAATACATAAATATTAGACACATATTATTAATTATGCTATTATAACAACTAGTGCTACATGTACATTACATATTAAGATTATATACAAATTTGTATTATTTTTTAGATTTTTTTTTAATGATATTTTATAGATGATATGATACGATGTTGTCACAATATATTATTTAAAATATTTAATATTTAAAATATTTGACAATATTTAATAAAAATTTTTTGAAATATTTCAGTGAATATATTAGACAATATTTAGTCAAAATTTTGTACAATATTTTAGTCAAAATATTTGACAATATTTGATCTACAACCTGAATAAAAAATATCGAGAGTACCAAATTTTACTAAAAATAAATAATATACGTAATTCACTAACAATAAATCTTGTAAACGTTTCAGTGACACTAAATAATGTATATACAAATTTTGGTAAAAGTTATAAAGGGTATTCTAATAATGGAAGCAGAATTAAGGCAACGAAGAGTTTCGAAATGTTCCAGTTGGATGTGCTGAAGGTAATATTTAGTGGACAAGTTAAATTTACGAATGACATAATTCATTTGGAACGTACCAATAGTGGTGAGGACCGTGGTCGCATAGTAAAACGCTCCGGCGAATTTCCACTGTTGACCGGCTTTATGAGGTTCCGTCTTCAGCACCACTGTTTCCATGATCTTGAAGTCGTCCTCGCTTATATTGTACTTGCGTATTACCATCTTTTCAATGGCTGCCAACAAAGCAACGTCCAATTCAGTTAATCCATATTGCCTTTATTTCACTTGTTACTAGATTTCACAATTACATTTCTCTTTTAATTTATTATTTAACGTTTCTCACGTGTTTCTGATTCCGTGTCAGCGTTTTACTCATACTATTTTTGGTCAAGGTTCAACTTGTTTTAATAATTAACGAATGAAATAAAACAAAAAAATAGCTTATCAAAATTGTGCTACAATAATAATTCACAACTGAACACTCAATTAAAACAATAATTCTCATGACCTGACATGAGCCTGACATAACCCTGATACCAACTTATTTTAGAGAAATAATTAACGTAGGAAGATATCTGAATCGAGAACAAAATAAAATTAAAAATTTGATACAGAAAATTGAAGTACTGAATAAGAACATTAATCTTTACCTAAACTTATACAGTCAAATTTGATTTTGAATACCAATAAAATTATGCCAATAATTATAAATAGCATCTGAAAGTATTAAACTAAAAAATGAATTTCTGAATTCTTAATCTAAAATTTCAGAACGAATTGTTTGATCTTGTATTTAATAATTCATATCGTCATATGAAATGGTTATTTTAATCCTCAGGAGTTATTTTGCAATTTATATTCATGTAAAGACAAACTTAGAATATTCAGAAATATATCCGTAACTATTATATACACGTGGGGTTTGCAGTGCAGAACTTGACATAAACGTAAGAGAAGCAATTCAAAGTTTCACCTGTGAGGCGACAGAAAATCGATACTTTTAACAAAATTACACCTCAAGCTGTACAACTTGTTTCCGCCGGAACTGATCCTAGCTTAGTGCCTGAAAGTGGCAAAATCTTCGTGATCCGTCCGTTTAAACAAGAAAGAACTAAGAAGATTTAGGAACATTCTTCGGGTAATTCCATGATCTAGACTCGGATGATTTTCTGATACATTCTCACGTGATTTTTAATTTCAATTTTAATTAACGTGTATTTCATACTATCATGGATATACTGGGACATAATTATAAAATATACAGATAAAATTAAAATATGTAAATATATTTAAAATATAAGATTGACAGGAAAATATGTAAATATAATTAAAATATACAATTAAAATTAAGACATAAATACATAAATATAAATAACACACAAAATTAAAATTAAGACATAAATACATAAATATAAATAACACACAAAATTAAAATTAAGAAATAAATATACATATAAGTATAACTAAAATATAAAATTAAAGTTAAGGTGTAAATATATAAATATAATTAAAATATACAATTTACTAAAATTGTAGGACAAGAAAAATATACTGCATTTCGTAAAGTAGCAAGTCGAACATTTCAATTGAAAAATGAAACGATTGTATTTCACAACTGTACCGTATTTTACTACAGAAGAAAAAATCAGAATTCAACTCAACCTAATTTTCGCGATCGACAGAAATACATTTGTATTCCATATAAATAAACAAATCTTCTACCAGAAATTCTTTTCACCTCAGATTTCCCGTAACATTTCTCCTCCAATTTCCCCCAAATCCACGATTACTCTGATAAACCAAAATCAACAAAAATTTTATTTCGCGATGAAAATCGCAACAATAAAATCCAACTTGCCTATCAAAATTATTAGTTTATCGAAGTGTTCCCGACTATCCAACACCCTGTTTACTAAGGAAACATTCGAAACCGCGAGACCACTTGTTTGGCTCCATAAATCGAATCACTGGCATCATTGTTGTATTGTTTTAGAACATCCAATCAGTTCGAGCGGTTTCGATCGAACATCGACGAGAATTATTAAAGCCCCGACAACGGAGAAGTCCAAACAAATTCAGCAAACAAGAAAACGAACGAACGGTTTCGAAGTTTCTTCGTACACGGTTGCATTTAGGTTTATCGGGGGAAAATCTACCGTCCAATGCTTCCTTGCGTCGTTTCTCCGTCTCGGACTCGAGAACGTCGAAGATTGCAGCGCCGACGAGGAGGTAGGTGAACGTGAAGACGATCAACGATATGGTCCGGACGTTTTGCTTCTTCATTCTCTAGTGAGCCACATGCTCACTAGCAGGGCCCCGGCCCTAACTACTTGCATCGCTCAGTGGGGTACCATTTGGTGTGCCGGGCCCATGACGACCCCTTTTTCTCTCTGACGATGCTCGGGGGGCCCTTTCTTTCTTTACCGAGCGCTACAGACCCGGCACGCGACTCCTCTTCAGGCTGTTGCTTTCTTGCAGGCGCATTCGTTCATCTGAAACACGTCACGTTTTTTATACTTACTACACGTTTCTTAACCTATAATTTTCTAGGCAGTCAGCTACTTATTACTACAACCTTCAAAGAATGTTAGGCACGTTTCGCAATCCTTGATATAGGTTATCATGTGTGCGTCATGTGTGTGAGACGTAGTTGTAGGATAAGGGGTTAATTTATTAAGCGAAGTACGAACTTTCAAACTAGAAAATTAAGGAGTTTTAGGTGCAGGATTTCAAATTGGAAAATTCAGACATGTGACGATCTGAACGATCGTTCTTTGAACTGGAGGATGCAGAAATTTACAACTGTGAAAATGTGGCAGAAATATAATACAGTCTCCTCTAGCATTTATGTCCCATAATTGAAAATAATGACATTGACTAATTTGTAAAATCTCGAAATAATCCTACTTGTGTCGCAACGCAGCCAAATACAACGATTTGTATTACTTATTCCGAAACAAAATTATGTAAGAATTACCCAACACTAGATATCTCCAGTAAATCGTCTCCCGAATAAAAATCGCATCACTTCGCCAACGAGTATAAATATTTAATACCCTAAAATATTTTGCCCTAAGTGATGTGACAATTCATAGTACGATAATCCGCATAATATCGGATAAGCAGATAAACCAGAAACGATACTAATAATCGAATAGTTATTGCGCGGAGCAGAGAAGAGAACAGTAAGTGGTCACAGTGTGCAAAAGAAGAACCCCAGGACGTTAAAGTGGTTCTTGGAACGAATACCGGATATTCCTATTGGTTCTGTAGTTCGAGAGCCGGCAAAGGATCTCTTTTTCAAACGTTCTGTGAACGCTAACCGACCACGGTACGACGTTAACGGGGTTCGACGGAGATATAAAAAGGCATAATCGTCCTTGCCGCTAAAACGGGACTCTTTTGAGAATCGTTCTTTTCTCCTTCCAGTGAGTTCAACCGAGAGATAACCGTGAGGAGGCTAGGTCGAGCAAAAAATTCGCTGATATCGAAGGACTCACCTGCCGCCTGTTCCGGGTTCTCCTTCACGTACGAGAAGAGGTTGAGCAGAATGATATGGCAGTGCTTTCGCTGCTCCCACTGCCACGTACCCTCCATTCCTCGGCTGAGAACCCGACTCCTTCACTGCCGACTGAAAACGTTTCAATTTTCGTTTGGTTACTCACATTTTGTTATACGGATTTTCATACAGTGATTTTTAAGTGATTCGAGGTTTGCGGAGACTCGGGATTTGTGGGTCGGAGCTTGGGTGAATCGAGTCTCAAATATCCATCACCTTACAATTTCATGGGTTTTTAATTTTGAGCTTCCAGATTTTCTAATTGTTCAATTTTTAGATTGTCAAATTGTCAAATTGTTAAATTGTCAAATTGTCAAATTGTTAAGTTTCAAATCAAGGATTTCCAAATTTACAACTTCTTCAGTTTCTAAGTCCCCAAATTCTCAAGTATTAGTGTAAGTGTATAAGATAAGTATATGAGTGCTTATAGTACTTACAGTACACATCTTAGTACTTATATTACATGTGGTACAAGTATTGTGAAAGTTTCGTGTTCCCCCGATTTGACCCGAGTTTTCCCGACCCCAAGAAACAGGTAGCCATCTTCAATGAACACATAAATTCATAACTTTCACAAATATAATGGTTTCAGAAGACAATAGTTCCCCACAAAATAAAAACTCTCAAAAAATATAACAAATCTATACAAAATTTTCAAATGAATTCACAAGAAATCAAAATGAACAAATCTCACACGATGTTAAATTCATCATCGAAATTCCACGCGAAGCAGATTAAAGGTGCACCGACTTGCAATTTTTACTCGATTTCATATCTGGGCCACGGTCTTTGACGTTTAAGGAAATAATCACGACGAGTGTAATGGAATCGTAGAATAGCGTGTTTCTCCGCTCCGCTTTGAGCAATTTCGTTATGCATTTAATAATACGGAATATTCGATTCCTTTATACTCGTGCACTGTCCTAGGCAATTAAGAAATCTTCGAGGGCTTCTCAGGAATGAATATAATATTACAAACGGTTTGTAATAATCTCTTAACACTGCATCAAAAATTTTATGCATTTCACTGATTTTTCTTGTGAACATAACAATCCGAATTTAACTTCTCCTTCATGAAATTGTATTAAAATCAATTTTTATAAATATGTACAATATTTTTAAATATACATATAATATAACCAATTTTAAATATGCATATAATAACCACTTTCAAAATGTATGTACTGTAACACGAATTTTTAAATGTGCATATGTAGCAAAATCAATTTATGAATGTACATATGGTAAAATCCATTTCGGAGTGTATATATGACAAAATCAATTTATAAATATATATAAAATTAATTTTTTAATATACATACAATATAACCATTTCTGATAAGAAAAATTCCTAAGTGCATACGAACAGCAAAATGAATTTCTACATATACATACAACCAATTTTTAAATCCATATGTGATAAAATCAATTTTTAGATATACGTATACTATAACAAATTTTTAAACATATATGCATTATAACTGCTTTTAAAACATACACCGTAAAACCGATTCCTAATGCACATAATAAACTCAATTTCTACATATACATATAACATATGTATATCAAAATAAATTTATAGATAGTCGTCAATATTACAATGCAAATAATTTAGCAAAAAAATAAATTTTTATTATACATTTCATTTATGTACGCGACATAAACTTGAGATGCAGTAGTTATGAAGAACTGAAAAAGAATAATAATTGATGTAGCGTCTGTATAAGAATATAAGGGTTGAGATACTTCGACGCAAAGTGAGAAATCCAGTGATAATCGAATCGTCACCAATTTGCTAATAGATTTTCTAGGCTATCATAGAAGCATGAATAATGCATAACCTAACGTAACTGCAATCCAACGTGTACTCATTATTGTTCCCTCAGCCTATTAAATCTGGATTTACGCTAATGGGTGGCGCTTTGTGACGAGGATGGGTTTATCGGCAAAAGTCAACGCTGGACATTCGCGTAATCGTGATTGCAGCATCGTGTGTCGTTGTCACGTGTTTAATTATGATCCTTCTCTATACACCGTGATCTGACTTGAATTATTTCGCTTGGAAATTTTGCGAGAGGTAAAAGTCACGTGAAATATCATTCCGACATTGAAACAGCAATCACACTGGAAATTAAACCATGTATATTCCAAACAATTTTTAATTAACACGCTGACAGATTCAGTAACAATACGTCCAAACTTCATATTCTACTTTTTTGAGCTCGATGTGTGTTTTTGGGCTTTCGTATTAGTGAATTTACAAGCTTTTAATTTTTTCCTGTTTTTGCATTACTGAATTCGCTAGTTTTTATTTTCTTGTGTTTTCGCGAGTTTTTTTTAAGCTTTCAGTTTGCATATTTTCAAGTTTATAAATTTGATACTTTGGTAATTGCAAGTTTAGATATTTCAGAATTTGTCAGTTTTGAAGTATAAGAATTTCATCACAATTTTCAGATCTTGAATTCTTTCAATATTCCTATTTGCAAATTTCCAAATTGCATTCCCTAATTTTCACAATTTTTCAAATACTCGAATTCACAATTTTCACAATTTGTCATATTCCCAAACCCCTACTTTAATAATTTCTCAAATTCCTAAAACCCCAATTCAATAACTTCCCAAATTCCCAAAACCTCAATTTCCACAATTTCCAAAATTCCCAAAACCCTAATTTCTAAAATTCCTTAATCTCCAATTTAATAACATCTCAAATTCCCAAAACTCCAATTCAATAACTTCCCAAATTCCCAAAACCTCAATGTCCACAATTTCCGAAATTCCTAAACCCCAATTTCTCAAATCCCCAAATCCTCAACTTTTCAAATTCTCAAACCCCCCATTTCCACAATTTCTGAAATCCCTAAACCCAAATTTCTTAAATCCTCAAATTCTCAACTTTTCAAATTCTCAAACCCCCCATTTTCACAATTTCTCAAATTCCTAAACCCCAATTTCTCAAATCCCCAAATTCCCAATTTTCCAAATTCTCAAACCCCCCATTTTCACAATTTCTCAAATTCCTAAACCCCAATTTCTCAAATCCCCAAATCCTCAACTTTTCAAATTCTCAAACCCCCCATTTTCACAATTTCTCAAATTCCTAAACCCCAATTTCTCATATCCCCAAATTCCCAATTTTCCAAATTCTCAAACCCCCCATTTTCACAATTTCTCAAATTCCTAAACCCCAATTTCTCAAATCCCCAAATCCTCAACTTTTCAAATTCTCAAACCCCCCATTTCCACAATTTCTGAAATCCCTAAACCCCAATTTCTTAAATCCCCAAATTCTCAATTTTCCAAATTCTCAAACCCCCCAATTTCACAATTTCTCAAATCCCCAAATTCCACAACTTCTCAAACTCTCACCCCGCAATATCTCAAATTCCTAGATCCTCAATTCCTGAGTTATCGCGACACTGCCTATTTTCGCGAATGTAGCGTCGTCACAGTTAAGGTTTTCAATCTTGGTTCTCACAGTGTCTCTCTTAAGAGAGTAGCACGAAAGTACCCTCGAGATCTACAAGCTCTTGATTACACCACTTAGGATACGGTCGGGGCATTTCCAATAAGCCGACGTGCTACCTATAGAAACTCTCCATTCATGTTAAGCGGCTGTTTGTTGGACAACTGTTCGAATGTAACGATCAGAGACAAGATAAGGGTTGAGGATCATTCAACCGAAGGTAGAATACACTCTTTAATTCGTGTGGATTGTAATGCTCGAACGATTGTTTGAACTTCCTTCGAGTCTTGATGAGATACGTTTAAACTCTTTAATTATCTGGACGAAGGATCTTATTGAGACCATCAAGGGTTAAATCCAATCGAGTTTTATTGGGTTGAGCTTCTGTTTGAAAGTATTTACTGTACACGGGCTACGATTAAACGGGGAATTTCACGGGTAAGATTGCTGGGCTGATCCTTCAAGTAACTATCTTCGAGTGAAGTAAGGTAAAGCTGGAAATTAGCACCAATTTTCTGCGTTTAAATTGCTCTTATTTTTGAAGATTAGAATTCACCTTGCAATTTTAGGTTTTTTATTTTATTTTATATTTATATTTATTGTTGATAGCTTTTATTTTTATGTAGGCTTTTGGTTGATCAAGTTTTTGATTTATGAATATTCAGAATTAGAAATTTAGAAATTGGGGGATTTTGGGTTTGAAAATTGAGGAATTTTGGATTTGGAAATTGGGTAATTATAGGTTTCGAAATTTGGGGATTTAAGATTTGACAATTGGACAATTTAGGGGTTTTGAAGTTTGGGGATTTAGAGATTTGGAAATTTGAGGATTTAGGAATTTGGAGATTTATGAATTAAAAAATTTGTGAATTTGGAATTTTTGGAATTTGAAAATTTAGGTGTTTCGTGATTTGAGAATTTGAAGATTTAGGGATTTGGTGGTGGAATTTGAAAATTTATGAATTGGATTTTAGGGATGTATGCCAAATAGAAATGTAGGGACGTAACGATTCATGGATACGGACATAGAAATATAAAGTTATAAGTTAATACTGGGATATAGAAATAAATTGTTCAATGAATATAACAGATATACAAATATGCGAATACACATGTGAACATAAGTATATTCCTATATCCCTACATCCAATATCCCAATATCCCTATTACCATCACAACATGAATATTACAATTGACATTCCAGAACGACAATATTAAAATTACGAAAGTGCAGAATAAATTATAAAATTATCAAAATAAATGAAGTATCGAAAATATTTTGCAGTTCTCGTAACATCGTTCCATTGGTCGTCGACAGAATCGAATGAACATTTCTTAAAAAAGCAACGGCAAAAATAGCTATTACGGATCAATACCCGCGAATTCCTATAAAGTGGGTTCGGTGACAATTTTAGATCGTCGGACGCGGAAATCAGTATTAATTCGGTAGTTTGGAAATGCAGGGAATAGGTAGATTCGCAACGTTCGCGTTGCAAATTTTATGAAGCAGCCGAGATCTCGTGGCGCTAACCAGAAACTCGGCAGACTAAATTCTGTCAGGAGAACGAATTAACCAGCAGCCGGATTATACGAGCAATCACGAATCGTCCTTGCAAAATTAACCTTAGAAGTTTCCAGCCTGCTCAGGTTTAGCTTCCTCGCAACCTCGGATACGGTTACAAATTTACAATCCCGACAGACTGTTCCTAAGAATGCACTTTACTTTCCGCGTTTCGTCAATTTCGAGATATTAAGGACAAATGGGGGAAACGGACTAATGGCGCTTCAGCAGTAATTGTAATTGAAGTATGAGATCAAATATTGCTGTGAGTTACTGGCTGGGGGTTTAAACTGTTAATGGGGCATTTCTGAACTATTAGGAATTATTCGGTTATGAATTATTATGAATTATTCAATTATGAACTATTAATAGTTTAAATTACTTTTGTTTTGTTAAAAATTATCCTCAAATTTTAAACCCTTAAATTTTTAACTTTTCAGATTGATTCATTTTTTAATTTTTGTAGGACAATTTTCCAAGTTTCTGAACTTTCAAGTTTTCTGCTTTCGAATTGCTGTTTTTTCAAATTTGGGATTTTCCAAATTCCAAAAATCCAAAATTCCAATATTCCAAATTTCTAACTTTCTAAAATTCCTAAATTCCAAAAATCCAAAATTCCAGAATTCCAGAGTTCAAAATTCCAGAATTCCAGAGTCCAAAGTTCCAAAATTCCAAAATTCCAAAATGCCAAAATTCCAAAATTCCAAAATTCCAATATTCCAATATTCCAAATTTCTAAATTTCCAAAATTCCTAAATTCCAAAAATCCAATATTCCAAATTTCTAAATTTCCAAAATTCCTAAATTCCAAAAATCCAGAAATGCAAAATTTCAGAATTCCAGAATCCAAAATGCCAAAATTCCAAAATTCCAATATTCCAAATTTCTAAATTTCTAAAATTCCTAAATTCCTAAATTCCAAAAATCCAAAAATCCAAAATTCCAAAATTCCAAAATTCCAAAATGCCAAAATTCCAAAATTCCAAAATGCCAAAATTCCAATATTCCAAATTTCCAAATTTCCAAATGTCCAAATTTGAAAAATTCCAAAATCCCAAAATTTTCAAACTGCCTACAATTCCAAAGTACCAGCTATCATATCAACAAATCAGTACAGTCCTTATTAATCCTCTATAATCAACGCGCTACCAAAATCTACAAATTCATCAAATCCCTCGCAATATCCTCGAACAGCGATTTCCACGAACGAACGTCGAAACAGCAATGGCAATTAGGATTAATTGCACGCAACGTTTATCATCCTGTCTGCGATCCTTATCGCGTTTATCCACCGGTGCAAACTGTTCTTAAAAGTAAAGTTGAAACGAAGTTTGCTGTGGACGTAGTGTCGGTTCTTAGGTCTACGTCGCGTTTCATTGCGAAGTTACACAGAATCAAGGCAAACATAATGCGCTTTTAACGTAGCTGCAACGGCTCTGATTATAAACTAAGTTTGGGAACACGGTTACCTCGTATTAACGTTACTGTCAATGTTGTGCAAATCTGATATCGCTACTGGTATCGCAAAACGACACGATGGTCGCGAACGCGATCGTTGTTTTGTGGTCTTGCGTTGATTTCTAGTTGCGCGAGATTCAGCTAATTAGCGTTAACGAGCTTTCGATTCTATCCACCTGGGATTCTCGGCTAGCTGATGACTAAAACTCCGTGCAATCGTGTAAAGATACGGAAACTTTCGTGAAATAAAATTTCTACCTTGGCTCGTTGAAAACTTGCACGTTTACCTGGAAAATTACTGGGTACTACGAGTGTATTGATTACACTTACGTGTTAAGGTGCCACAAAGCGAAATGGGTCGTAAAGTTAACTGCTAAGTACTGGGAATTTTTTTTCTTTCATTAATTTTATTATTAATACGTAATAGTTTATGAATCTTGAAAAACATTATGTAAAATCTTTAGGTAAATTCGATGAAAATGAAATGTGGGTGTTATGACGAAAATTATATCCCTAGATTTCTATGTCTCTAGATTTCTACACTCTTAGATTTCTATATTCCTAGATTTGTACATTCTTAGTTTCCTACATCCCTAGATTCTTATATCCCTAGATTTTTGTATCCATAGATTCCTATATCCCTACATTCCTATGTCCCTAGATTTCTATATCCCTAGATTCCTATGATCCTATATTGCTATGTTTCTAGATTCCTATATCTCTAGATTTCTGCATCCCTAGATTCTCACATTCCCAGATCTCTATGTCCTCAAATTCTTGCATTCACAGATTTCTATATCCCTAGATTCCTATGTCCCTATATTGATATGTACTCATATTACTATATTTCTAGATTTCTATATTTCTATATTTCTGCATCCCTAAATTCTCACATTCCCAGATTCCTACGTCCCCAAATTTTACTATTCACAGATTTCTATATCCCTAGATCCCTATGTCCCTATATTGCTACATCCCCAAATTCCTATATCTCCAGATTCTCACACTCCTGGATTTTCAGGAATTCTTAAATATCCCTAGATTCCTAAATTCCTAAATTCCCTATATTTCTATATCCTTATGTATCCCTATAATCCCTATGTCTCCCTTAAATTTCTGAATCCCTAAATTTTTGTATCCCTAGATTTCTGCATCTCCATATCTCTATATTCCTATATCTCTGTGTCTCTGTATCCCTAGAATTCTAAATCAACACCAGCGACAAATCACACACTTCCGATTTTAATGAACTTAATTTCAATGTGCATGCATCCAATAAATCCTCAATTTGGTCACAAGTTATTATGTTAGTTTCAATACCGAAAATCCCTCATTAAACGCGAGGTATTTAAAGGTATAAGATTTAACGCCACCGCAACATTTAAACCCCGGATTATTATATTAACTATAATTTAATTGCACGTTATCCAAAGGATGATCTCCAACGGAAGAGCCACCTAATTAACACATCAAAAACCATGCATTTGATAAAAATGTGAAAATTTAATATTCCAGTAAGATACAGCACCACAGACTCGTTACGAGGTCTCACTATTACACCATTTAAATCATTCATTACCATAAAAAACGGGTTAATTAAAAAAATGAAGGTAATTTAAAATAATTCGCGTCGTTCTCACGGTGTCGAAAGATACCGGAGTTATTTTAAAATCAGTGAACTATCAAAATAAAATAATATATGAAATATTATAATTGTACAAATAATATTTTTATAAATTATCAAGGTTTGTCAGTTCAGAGAGATTTCGATTGTTAAACCACGTTTGGGTAATTGGTCAAAGAAAATTATATATGAGACTCTTTTTCTGCTCTCTTACTGCTCTCTATAAATTTTTAACTAATACCGGCTCCTCCTTTCGTAAAAATTTCGCGGAAATTACGGTAGCGTTAGCTCCCTGTTCCTCTTACTATATCAGAGAGCATGATTCCCGTGGGACGTGTAAAGGCTGCGTGACCAGAGTTTCGGAGCCAGCATCATGCACTTTCTTCCTGACATTTCAATCGTAAGTTCGAGTTTTGAACTAATTTCGATTCTTCGAGGTCGACCAGAAAATAAAATGTCTCCTCCGAAAGTAGACTTATAAATCCATCGTTGCGAAGAACTAAACAATTCTATCATCGCATAATTGCAATTTTAATTTTTAATAAATTTAATTTTGTTAATTTAGTATATACACGAATGAATGATATATATTTTCTGTTTATTGATCATTGTTTCTTGTACATAACAATAAAGTTCAGAGGACCTAAAACAAGGGTTGAAAATTTCAACCTCTCAATGTCACCTCGAAATAATTCATGTATCAATGTTAATTATTGGAGCTAATCAACCTGAATTAATATACCAGATCAATGTGAATTAATGTACCAAATCAAGCTTAATGTGCCTGATCCACGTCAACCAATCTAATGTTAATTTATATAATCATACTAATATCCCAAAATAGGTACAAATTTTGTTCCATATAAAATTTCTTTATAAAACGTCGGACTAAAATATGAAAAATTATTACATGAAATAAGACGATCAGTCTTACATTTATCGTTGCAAAATGTCGTCGTTGAACGCAATAAATCCGTTTAATTGCGATTAAGCTTTCGAGGGTAGGAAAAAAGAATAATAATGCAGTTATAGGATGAAAGGAGGCGGAAGAGAGGGAAGGAGGTAAGAAGATCCCTAATCTTAAGTCCTACGATCATTTACCATTGCAAATTCTGTTGGCAGCGGATTTTAAAGCTCTTGCGTTTATCCGGGGCCAAGGTAATTTCGGCGGGACGAGGAAACGGGGAGAGGAAAAATCGGACAAGAGGGATAAAGAGGAAGAGAAATGGCAGAACGAAGAAGCATGGAAACGGACTGACGGAAACGAAGCGGAAAAAAATGATGGAAACAAAACGGCGACGGAAAGAGGAATAGTTGAGCGTGTTTATTGGCAGAGAAAATGTAAAACGAACGGAACGCTGAGAAATAAACGGCACAAAAACACCGGGGCTATCGGTTAAGGAAACTGTTCTCGTCGCTTCGACGAACGAAAAGAAAACGATTGATCCGTGTTGCGACGGTAAAAAGATAATAGAGATGGCGTTGGATATTTTATTAACTTGAGATCGAGATTCTCGGGAAAGTTTTGGTGCTGTCTGCGAAGTCTTTCTGATTATTTATGAGGTTGCAAATTAGCTGTTTGCGGAATTGCAAATTTTCTGGTGAAATCACGGGTTTAAAAATTTTCATTTTCCAGGTTTTCAAATTTGCAAACTTTCAAAAAACATGTAATATAATTAATAAAAAATAATCAAATATAATCGATAAAAAATGAAGTCGTGTAGTTAGTAAAAAATAATGCAATACAATTAATGAAAAATTATGTAAAATGTTTATTAAAAAACAATGTGATATAGTTAATCAACGAACATGTAATATAATTGGTAAAAAATAAAGTGATATACTTAATGAAAGATAACGTGATACAATTAATAAAAAATAATGTAATAAACTTGCTAAAAAATAATGTGATATACTAAATAAAAAATGTACCATAATTAATATGAAAACTCTCGTAACTTTCTACCCCGACAAAATTTCCAAACCTAACCTAAAAAGTCACCTCCTGAAATACTACTGTAAACTTGTACACCCAAAAAGAAGTCCACCCAAAAACACTCAACAGCTCCTTTTCACTCTGCCTTCTCAACTTCCATTCGCTACATCATTTCACAACTTTTTCTTCTTCGAATAATCAATCTACCTCGAACGATTACTTTTTCTCTCTTTCAGCACAGTGAAAACGCGCGTTTCCATCGAACGAACGCGACACGAAAGAAAAATGAAACATCTACGCGTAATCGGAGAATCGTGTAAAATAAATTCCGGCAATTGCAAAAGCGTGTACCGTAATTTAAAATCACATCGTTCCCGCCATTTTAAATTAACCCTTCGCGCCGCCGGCTGAAGATTGCCTCCTCTGTCTTATTGAGTTTACGTTAAATTGCTTTTATAACGTTCATCCACGTCTCTCCATTTTTCCCCCGCGGTGAATCCATCTTTGTCGCGTTTTCGCATGCCGTGGATGGAAGGAGCAAAGGTTCCTTCCACTGAATTGCCATGGAAATTCCGCGGTCACGTAAATCAATCCGACGATTGCGATCACAATCGCGGAAACGATTTTTCACCTTTGTCATAGGGGGGGAAACAGGAATCTCGACACGTCGGTGCATCAGATTTGTACCGTAAATAATGAAGATGTATAGATACAGAAGGTGGACATTGATAAATTCAAATAGTCGATGGGGTTATACTGTTACGTATCACGAGGGTGACTTTGGAACATGTATCATACATTCTTTGTTACGTCACTACATTTATTAACGTTTTTAATATGAAGTCAGTTGTAAACTGAATTGGAAATATGGGGCTGACTATTTGATGAAGGAAAGAAACTGCACTTGTCATGTAAATCTCTTTCAATCTCTTGAATCTTCAACTGACTGATACAAAACTTGAAATTTCTCTAATTTCAACCCTCTGACCTTCAAAACTTTCAAACTATTTTTCTACTTACCTACATAAGGTCTAACAAAAATGCAAAAAAATGACTATAAAAATAAAAATTTTCTGCGAAAGGTTCATTTCCGCGAGAAGTTATCGAACCTACTTGAAATCGTTGAAACGATGTGTGCAGAACAACTTAACGCAACGTAACAGCGTGTATGTACGTTTCGTATTCGTTGAACTTAATGAATGATAGATAGCTGGTAAAGAGTAAAGTTACTCCGTTGATCGGTTTTACCGGTGCTGTTTTGAGCAATGGAAAGCGATACGTAGACAGCCTCGAACGTTTCATAAAATCGAACGAGGGTACTGCAGTGTGCACACGCTGCATTGCGCACCGTCGAAGTTTCGTCGTTTGTAAAAGTGTGCTCTCTCCAATGCATGCACAGAACCGCGTGCAACACATTTCTACGAGCACGGAAATTCTGCTGCATGCACGAAAACCGTTTCGTATATTTGTACGAAACGTTGTTCGTTCTCCTTTCAATTCGTACAAGTGCGCGGACTTCTTTACGTCCTTTAAACCACCTCAAATACAATTTCAAATTTTTGCTCGTATTACTTCTTCATGTTCATTTAATTACTGTTCGCTTCGGATTTCATTTGAAGCTGCAAATTTTGTTTGATGTGATTTGCATAGTGGGAAGTTAATAGGTGGAGTTGAATTTCGGGGTTAGCGAAATTGCTATGGCGAGTGTAGGAGTGGATGGAATTGGGGAATGAAGATTTGAATTTGAAGATTTTTAAATTTAAATTGTGGAATTATTAAGGGGTTACTTTTTACATTGTACGATTACTAAATTTGTAATTTTGGAAATTATCGAATTATTAAATTTTTATATTTTTGAGTCGTCAAATTTCCGAATTTCTAAATTTCCAAATTTATACATTCCCAAATTTCTATATCCACAAATTTCTACATCCCTAAATTCCTAAATTCCTAAATTTCTGCATCCCCAAATTTCTACATCCCCAAATTCCTATATCCCCAAATTTCTACATCCCCAAATTCCTAAATTCCCAAATTTCTACATCCCCAAATTCTTAAATTTCCAAATTTCTGTATCCCCAAATTTCTGCATTTCCAAATACCTAAATTCCCAAATTTCTCAACCCCAAATTTCCAAATAACAAATTTGTATCAGTGACGCTACATAAACATACTAATAGTGTAAGTGCTAAAAACGGATTAAAATTCAATAATCACAAGAGAATTATATTTGTGGGTAATATAGGAAAAAGAGATGGAATGAATATCGGAACAGTGGTGGAGTTTATTGTTTTCTGGTATCGGGTCAGCAATGTCCCAACCTTGGACAGGTAACCAGTTTAATGGGGCCAATTATTACTTGGCCGCATCATTCAATAATATTGGTTATTATTTCTTTGATTGCGTCTTCCGAGAACTTGTTTCTTCCCGATAGGGTCCTATTAGTTCCGCTGAATTAGCGATAACAACGAGCTTCTAGCACGAATTGAAGGAGAAACCGATCTTTCAATTTCGTTCGAGATGAACATTCTGCATTATTTATTTTTAGAACATTAGATGGATTGAATAATTGAGTTTCACTAGGATATCATCGTTAAACGATTTTTATAAAGGCAAATTATTGTTCAGAAAAGAATACGATTAATAGAAATGCAAATTTTGTTTTGGTAACATTTAATTTATATTAAATGAGATTATTCAAAATAAATTTCGTGAAGGATATTTTAAGAAGTATGAAATACAAAATTTGTTTATAATGAAACATATAAAATAAGCAACATATTTTTTATTTATAAAGTAATTGCAAATATTTGAATAAAATTTCACAATTTTAAACGTAGAGTATGATTTAAATAAAATTTGTACTAATATTTATTACCATACCTATAAGCAACTATAGCAAAATATGATATTTAAGTAAGTAATTGAAGACCACAGTCAAAATTCTAAATTATTTATATAATTCTTGTAATATTTCAACATCCTAAACTATCGTACTTACAATAACGTTTTAAATGCAACAAGTATGGTGTACTACGTACTACAAACCTTCATGTAATAAATATATAAAATCTGTATTATCATATTTAATCCACCTCGTGTGTACTAATACAACAAACACAATGTAGATATTAAAATTTAAAAGGTAATTTCATCGTTTGCTTTGAACATACAGCGATCATAAACTTCCTTCGACTACTTTAGTCTGTCCATAATCGACCTATACTACTTACTCAGCATAAGTAAACCTATTTAATACAGCTTGGCTGCATTAATATTGTAAATGCAATGTATATACAGAGATTCGAAAAGCAATCTTATCGGTGTACTTTATATATGCACTCGAATATCATGAATTTCTTTAAACTGCTACTGCAGCATCGCCTGCCCATAGCCGGGCTATACTACTTACTCGGTGTAAGTGAAACTGCAGTTTATGGTCTGGCTAGGAAAGTTTGCTTTAGTGGTACGATGCGAACGGCAATAATCGTTTATTTTTCAAACTAATTTCACTTATAATTCAGTAATAATATTATTATTGTTCTTTGAAAATTGTAAATTTGTGTAAATTTTTGTTTAACTACTAAATTATATTCATTTAAATAGGCACTTTTACGAATTCTTAACTTATAGAATTTTTAACGATTTATTAAATTCTCTCAAGTCGTAATGTTGTTATTTCACCTCAAGTTTTAGTTTCTGAGATGTCCAATAAGATCACCCTTAATTTTGAGGTCTGATTTCAACCCCTCAAAAAGAATCAGCTATGAAAATGTGTGCTAAATTTCATCTCTTCACGACATACCTTAAATAGTTTTCTAGATACCCAGCAATGGCGTCTCCAACTTTGAGGTGTTTCAACCCCTCAAAGAGTATAATATCAGTTACAAGGAAAAGTGTCTAATTTTATGACAGACTGCAAAATTATCATCCCATAACATATTTCACTCTTTAACGGTTTTCGAAATATCCAGAATACCCCTAACTTCAAAGCCTGATCAACCCCTTACTGTCTAATAAATTCACAAAAACCACAAAACTGCTTTCTGAAACTTGGTCAACCAGTCGTCAAAATTTACAAAATCATCGTAAATCGAAAACGGAGTTATCCGATGTGTTCCCAACGGAGCCGATGAGCCAACAATCTCGCAAGCCATCAATTCAATTACCTCTATGAATGAAATTTCTTCGTCGTAGTCGCACGGCTCAGTAATGGGCCCGTGAAATCAACGCTGTTTCAAGCCGGTATCTCGATAAACCATCTCGTGCTCCGTACTCAATCAAGCTAACGAAAGAGAAATAACTTTCGCCGAAACCAATTTCAGCTGCTTGAGCGTGCACCGTCGAGCTGAATGGTCGTAGATACCGTTGATGAACAGGCTGACATTATACGAACGCAGTCGCGCCAACTGATATGCGAGACGATCGAGATAGATGGCGGATTATGAGGGTCGACCGTATTTTATGCGCACGTCCCGTTTGCAGAATTGCAACGGGGAGGGAATCGTTCGTGCTCGTAATCGTAACTGTCGCGTGAATCTGACGACTTTGAACAAGCTGTTTCCCCAGCCTTCTAATTGCACCATCGCCCCTCTTACCTATGATACCCGCCATGTTTACGTTCATCAATCCCTTTGTTGCGACAGCTTTTCATCTCTTCACATACTTGTTTGCTTTAGCTGTTCATGCTGGATATTAATGATTGGAGGTAATTAGACAACTGAGGAATTATCGATGTCAAAGTTGGTGAAGAGGTTAACATTTTTAGAGCTACTAATGGGTCAGAATGACAAAATGGACGCCTCACGCGCCAATTTTTGGCTTATCTACGGTAGGTAACAATTTTTTGGAGGTAAGATCATTTTGGAACACGTTCTTGTGTTGTTATAGATGTTGAAGTAATATATTGAAATAATTGTGGTATTATTAGATAATTTATCTTGCCTTCGGTATTTAGAAATTTTTAACATTACAAATTGTAAGGTTAGAAATTTTTAAGGTTAGAATTTTTAAGGTTAGAAACTTTTAAGTCTAGGTTACTCAGTTTCTAAATTATTAAATTTTCGATTTCTTAAATTGAGGAGTGACAATGTTAGATCTCCAAATTTCCAGACATCGAATTTTACAAATTCTGATATTCTTGACTTCCTAAATTCAGAAATTTTCAAATTCGAACTTCATCCACGCTCTGCAGAAGTGAACCATCATTCACACCGATCATTCATAGTAATCATTTCACAAAACAGCAACAGCAAATCTACTTCCTGTAATTTTTGTAACTCATCTTTGCCGTGCACCGCACTTGTATATTTCTATACTAACTAATCCTTCATACTGACCTAACCCTTTATACTGACCTAATCCTTTATATTGACCTAATCCTTTATACTTTAAATACTTCTCCATACTTTTAATTACTTTTCCGTAATTTAAAACCATGGTTACAATAGGAACGGGAAAGCAACCATATGCAAAAATAATCCGAATGAAATTATACGGCAGGATGTTAACGGAAATGGACGAAACGAAATAAAATTCATGCTCCACCGTGGATTTTCCTTTACACTCTTTCTTAGATACACGTTGACACATCCCTTAGGTGCAGAAATAGAGAATAAGCCGGTTGCTTCTCTGTTCCTCTTTTCGATTCAATTACATTAGAGGATGCCACGGATCTTTCTTTAGATCAGGATCCTAGGACACTGTCGTTTCTTACGTACAGATACATTTGTACATGAAAGTAAGTCTTATCCTGATTCTCTTCTTTTCGTACTTCGACAATGATGAAAACGAAGGAAAGCTCTTCATCACTCGTGTAATCACTTAATTTCTTACAAAAAATGCATGAAACACTTTCTTCGTTCGTTTTAACATCAGTTAATATTTAATTCAGCAGTTAATTGCGCAAGAGTTTAAATACCGTGATGTAAATAAAAGTTCAGAACTTTTTTCAAATTTTCCATTTCTCTTTTTATGCCAATGACGTCCCTTCCAGTAAAAAGTGGCCTTCAGAAACACGAGCAATTAGGCTGGTTAAAGAGGTAAGCGAAAGAAAATGTTCGACAAGAAGAAAAAAGTATTTACTTTTACCTCTTCATAGAATAAATATGATATCCCATTAGAAGCGTCAATGTTAGCGCAGACAGGGAGATACGGATCGAGTAAATATTCGTTGAAACTTTTCTCGATTTTACCCCTCGTTGTTCTCTGAACAACAACAAAAAAGTGTTCGTATTGAGGATACTCGAAAACAGAGGGGTACGTTAATGACTCGAGCAGTATGGCCGAAGTAAAATTGCTCTCTGGTTTCGACTCGTTATAAAAATGCCTCTGGAGTATGTCCAATCTCTCCGGAATTTTATATGCAGCAAAAAGTATGTGTTAGCACACTGTTTTATTGTAGTCGTTTTGTTCCGAAGAAAAACGTTGCAAGTATGGTACGTTGTATCATGACGTGTTTAAGTAGATAATGGCTCTGTTAAGCATTTTTTATTGTTTTGTGGCGATGGAAGTGTATTTAGTTATAATTAAGGGGTTTTATTGATAGCGAGTGTTTATCGAACGTGTCATAATTGTGTGGATAGTACTCTGCGTGGTAATTTCACGCTTGATAACTTAATACGTGGTAATACAACGCGGGGTAGTTCGACGCATGGTAGTTCAACGTGTGGTAGTTCAACGTATAGTAATTTGACGCGTGGTAATTCAATGCGTAGTAATTCCACGCGTGGTAATTCTACGCGTCGTAATTTCACGCGTGGTAATTCAGCGCATGGTAATTTGACGCATGGTAATTCGACGCATGGTAATTCCACGCGTAGTAATCCCATGCGTGGTAATTCGATACGTGGTGACTCGACACATGGTAATTCGATACGTGGTAATTCGACACGTGGTAACTCGACACGTGGTAATTCTACGCGTAGTAATTCCACGCGTGGTAATTCAACGCGTGGTAATTCGACGCATGGTAATTCCACGCGTAGTAATCCCATGCGTGGTAATTCGACACGTGGTAACTGGACACGCGGTAATTCCACGCGTAGTAATCCCATACGTGGTAATTCGATACGTGGTAATTCCACGCGTAGTAACCCCATGCGTGGTAATTCGATACGTGATATTCAACGCGTGGTAATTCCACGCTTGGTAATTCCTCTCACAGTAATTTAACGCATGACAACCCATTACTTAATAAGTCAACACATACTAATTCAATACATAATATTTCAACGCACAATAATTTAGCACTTGGCGATTGAACATATGACAATGAAACGTATGCATATGTTACATATGACAACATAAAGAGCAACTGTACAATAAACATATGATGGTATACACCACAATTCATATTGTCAATATCTATCAAACTCCATATAAAAATGATGACGAATATAATAATACTTCCAAAATTATACCACATGTGACAAAAAGCTCGTTTTCTCCAAAATAAACAGAACAACCAAATGTTATAGTAAATGCAAATCTTAAAATTTTATAGGCCGGCTCTTCTTATAGAATATTTGTGTATAAGTATTACTAGTACCATTTTACGTGAAAGTCCTGAATTACCCTGTATATCAATCATGCGTGGACGTATGAATTTTTTTCGGCCGTGAAAACGAAGCTTAAAAGAAGAGATGAAGAGGAAGGTAACTAACCTTGTCCGGCTGCCCGAAAGCACTTCGACCCCTCACAAACGACCGCTCTAACGATTAATGGTCAGACACTAAAAAAAGCTTTCGAGTTTTTAGGTCCTGTTACTTTTTTCCCCGCTACCTGACTCTACTCGTCTGTTTGCTGTCCGTTTAGTGCTTTGTTCTTTTATAGTTTTTTTCCAGTAAACTGAATCGACGATACAGTTGGCAGTAAATAAACGAGTGGAGCTTTGATAGCTGATTCAGCTTGTTGAAAGGATCTTAAATCGAATTTCATCTTCGTTTCAAAACAGAATTCGCAAATTAATATCTCTTTATATTGTTCATCTCTCTCTACATTGTTCATACAATTTCGTAAGCATTGCTTAAGATCAAAATTAATTATGGCAAAAAATTTTGAACGGAAATGACAGAAGAACTGAATTTAAGAATACGACAAAAAGCGAATGAAATTAACACATTCAATTACATCGCGTTAATTAACGTTTTTCGGAAGATGTGCGGGATGTAGACAAAGTACGTAATTCATTTTAGAGAATATGTGGTACAAAATGAAAAAGACAGTAATGAAAATGAACATTAATATGGGAGACATTAATACTGAAGTAGGTAATATAAATTGTTTAAATCTTCATATCCTGTTAAATAATTAGGAATATTTTTATGACAAACGATAAGAGATTTGAGAATTAACAAAATTGATTGAAAGAAAAATTTTTCTTTTAATTCAAACACAAAACAAAACAAAAACCATTTATCATAGAGAGAAATATTTTATGAAATTATAGAGGTAGTAATATTAGTAACAAAAATGACAGTTAATACGAGAAATGTAATATACTATAACCGCGTAGTAGTAATCAACGTGTAGTAATTCCACGCGTGGTAATTTGACGCATGGTAATTCCACGCGTGGTAATTTAACGCTTGGTAATTTGACGCGTGGTAATTCCACGTGTGGTTATTCAGCGCGTTGTAATTCGACGCGTGGTAATTCCACGCGTGGTAATTCAACGCTTGGTAATTTGACGCGTGGTAATTTGACCCATGGTAATTCCACGCGTGGTTATTCAGCGCGTTGTAATTCGACGCGTGGTAATTCAACGCTTGGTAATTTGACGCGTGGTAATTCTACTCGTAGTTGTTCCACGCGTGGTAATTCGACGCATGGTAATTCTACGTGTAGTAATTCGACGCGTGGTAATTCAACGCTTGGTAATTTGACGCGTGGTAATTCTACTCGTAGTTGTTCCACGCGTGGTAATTCGATGGGTGGTAATTCGACGCGTGGTGATTCGACGCGTGGTAATTCGATGCGTGGTAATTCGACACATGGTAGTAATTCCATTCAAATTACAATATGATAGTCACGATACCAATTCGTAATTTTTATAATACAGCAAATAGAGTCAAATTAGAAATTAGGAACTATCGAAGGATCATCGAGGTTTAAGTACTTTGCCCCCTGGTATTTTAAAGATGGTTAGGGAAATTAGGGCAAAGATAAGGGGAGAATTGTTGTTTGCCGTAAAAAGAGAGTCAGATCTTTGGAATGATTCCAAGACAATGGATATTACCCAGCCGCATATAACAACAGAGAAATCAGCAGCAGCCACTTGTTAATTACTTGGCTTGCATTCGAAAACATCGCCTTAATCCCCGAAAGAATACAATCGGTGCCAAGGCTCGTCTCCGGCCGAGCCTCTCGCTTGCGAGACGAGCAATTAATTAGTGGAAACAGGAATGAGCTTAACGAGGACGGTAATGGATCTATTTTAAACATGACAGTTATACGTTTATTTCTATTCCATCGCCTCGCACTCCGAACACCTGGCATTCCATTAAGTGGAGCCAACGAGGAACGCTGAAAATTTAGTGTAAACTCGATAGCAAATTTTTTATCAAAATTGTATAATAATTTGTATCCTCCCTATTTCTATATGTAATCGGCTCTGTGTCATATGACAATATTGCAATAATTTTTATTTAACACTAGGTTTTTTAGCATTTATAACTCTTAAGTCCATTTGGGAGCTATAGAGGGATGAACTCTAGGTTTAGTGTCAAAATGACTCATATTAGGTTCTTCATTATAAGTTATACAAATTATTATACATAGTTTCGTCGAAATGTATGCTAAGTTGCACTCGAAGATCTTACTGTAGCAGTAAAAACTAATCGGAGAAATTTGAGGAATTCTTTTGAAGTTGTTATTTTTCTGTTACTAGTCGCCATATTGATGCTTCACTGTGGTCATATACCACATATCAAACTATGGATTTAGTTGGAAAGTTAAAATTGTTAAGTTATCGTATTTGAAATTATGTTTTTAGTGATGAATGCGAGTCACCTTTCAAAGAGTTGACTCCTATTAACACAAAGAATTGTACAAGTAGCTTTACGTTTCATCCCTTATTAACGTTGTACTTTATTATTAGTCTAAAAGCAGCTGCTCATTGGACATCCATAAATCTAGTATTAACATCCTCATCATTTATTCAAATATTCTCTTCATTACTATCACCTACCAAAAATCTGTGATTATTAAAGTTTAAAACAAAATAAAAATCACTTAACTCGTGACGCACTCAGCTCACATGTGACGCAATTTACTCAAATTTTTAATACTCTTCAACTTGAAATTTTGGTCCAGTTATGAATTGTACAGCCAAGGATTGCTGACTATAAAACACTCATAATGTTTTAATATTATAGCTATTTCGACTGACGTATCTAACAAATGAATTTTACAAGGGGTTAAATATATCTCATTATACATGCAATTGTACATCTTCAGTTTTTATTTAATTTCTCAAGTGTTGCAACTCTCCCCCCTAATTTTTCAGAAACTTTGCAAACAATAAACATAGATAGATGCGAAAATGCGAAGCGACGATACGCGAGTGCAACAAGTCTTCCCATTAATAAGCAGCCACGCTGCACCCCCGTCGACGACGTGCGAGTGAAGTTGGTCACGCTAGCCGGCATCCAGTCGGGAACAGGGGATGAAAGGGTGGAAAAGGGGGCGCGGGAATGTAGGTGGCGAAGGGTGAGAAGGGTAGAAGTGAACTGTGTAGTCGGACCGGTGGCGCGAGTCACTGGACGTCAGAGTGGGGCTGAAATTACGACGAGTTGTTAGCTTGAAATGAGAATGAGCGATGCAACAGGGATGCTTTTAAGAGATACGTGTTGTCTTCGTGTATCGCCGCCGGCCAGGTTGAATCGTGACAGGTAGACGACTCTTTCGGTACACGACTTTTCTTATCTTCACCCTCTACATGTGCTCTTCGTGCTCACCGAAAATTAACCGGATCGTTCGCGTGCTTTCTGGTTCGAGGGTGTGTTGTGGGTTGGTCTGATTAAGGGTTTTGGGGTTCGTACTATTGAATTTTGGAATTTTGGGATTTTGGAATTCTGGGATTTTGGGATTTTGAAATTTTGGAATTTTGAGATTATGGAATTTTTGAGTTTTGGAAATTTGGAGTTTTGGAATTTTGGGATTTTTAAATTTAAGGATTTTGGAATTTTGGAGTTTTGGAGTTTTGGAATCTTGAAATTTTGGGTTTTTGGAGTTTTGGAATTTTGGGATTTTAGAATTTGGGGAATTTGGAATTTTTGAGCTCTGGAATTTTGGGATTATGGAATTTTGGAAGTTTGGAATTTTGGGAATTTCTGATTTAAAGATTATACGATTCTGGAAGTTCAGCATTTTGGAATTTTGGAATTTTGGAATTTTAGAATTTTGAGATTTTGGAATTTTGAAAATTTCAGATTTGGAGATTATAGGATTATAGAAGTTTAGCGTTTTGAAATTTTGGAAGTTTAGAAATTTTTAGTTTAGGGAATTTGGGATTTGGGAAGATGGGGATTTTGGAAGTTTGAGACGGGAATTTTAGAAATTTGGGATTTTGGAGTTTTGGAATTTTGAAATTTTGGATTTTTGGAGTTTTGGAATTTTGGGAATTTCTGATTTGAAGATTATACAATTCTAGAAGTTCAGCATTTTGGAATTCTGGAATTTTGGAATTTTAGAATTTTAGAATTTTAGATTTTTAGAATTTTGAAAATTTCAGATTTGGAGATTATAGGATTATGGAAGTTTAGCGTTTCGAAATTTTGGAATTTTGGAAATTTTTGATGTTTAGGGAATTTGGGATTTGGGAAGATGGGGATTTTGGAAGTTTGAGACGGGAATTTTAGAAATTTGGGATTTTGATACATTAGAATTTTAGAAATTTGTGATTTTGGTACATTAGAATTTTAGAGATTTGGGTTTTTGGGCCTATGAGACTTTGTTTTGAAAATTTTGAATATTCGTGAAGTTTGGAAGTTTAGAAATTTGGAATTTTGAAAGCATGGGACTTCAAGGCTTTGAAATTTTTAAGTTCAGAAATTTGTTATTCTAGAAATTCAAGATTTTACTAATCAATTATAAAAATGTAATTAACAATGAATAATACTAAAATATAACTTTTCCATGTTCCAATGAGTCACAGATCACTATATATCTGTTATGCATTTGATTTACAAATGAACAAAGTATTCCAAAAAATTCACTCACGTAATAAAATTTGCAGTTCCATTTAAAAAAATTACAGATGACCTTGAAAATCTCCTCTATGCCTCCACCTACGCAAACAAAATTGTTCTCACATTATATATTCTTTTATACATTACAAATTTTGCATATGTAGTATACTATTATTTTTATTTTATTTACTATTAACAATGGAAATATTTAAATTGTACTAATTGTATAGTATATTATTTATATTATTTTATGTGATCTGAATGTTATATTAACATTGCACTAACATTCTATTAACATTATAGTATCATAGTTTCATTGAAGTAACGTTATAATAATATTATAGTAACAATATAGTAACTTTGTAGAAATCTTTGTAGAAGTGTAGTGACGTTGGAGTATTATTACAGTAACATTGTAGTAATATTATAGTGACATTGTAGTAACATTATAGTATCATAGTTTCATTGAAGTAACGTTATAATAATATTATAGTAACAATATAGTAACTTTGTAGAAATCTTTGTAGAAGTGTAGTGACGTTGGAGTATTATTACAGTAACATTGTAGTAATATTATAGTGACATTCTATTAACATTATAGTATCATAGTTTCATTGAAGTAACGTTACAGTAATATTATAGTAACAATATAGTAACTTTGTGGTAACGTTGGAGTAACATTACAGCAACATTGTAGTAACATTGTAGTATCATTGTAATATCATTGTAGTAATATTGTAGTAATATTATAGTAACATTGCAGTAACATTATAGTATCATAGTTTCATTGAAATAACGTTATAGTAATATTATAGAAACAATATAGTAACATTACAGTAATATTGCAGTAACATTATAGTAACATTGAGTAACATTACAATCATAGAAACATTATACTGAAATTACATTAATGTCATCTAATATACGCCATCTGTATACGCCATGTTTTTTACGTTCGATAAACGTTTAAATTCATGTACCCCACATGCATTGTGTTGTAGCACTCCGTATACAACCCTCCAGATACGTTCCTAACTCCAGAACAAATGCAATGCAGAAAATGTGTTTCATTTTAATAAAACAACACCCGGGTCTGTGGATACAGGAAGATATTTCGTCTTCACCGCTGCGGGAACGTTTGGAACAAAAGCAATTCTCGGTTGGCCTTTTTTTTCCACTCCTCCAGCAATTTCGTTCCGGCCCAATACAGTGTAGGTAATGGTAAACTGCTTCAAGTTAAATAGAGATTTTAAGATTGAAACAGCTCTAACAAGTGAAAGAACTCGATGCAAGCCACGTCTTTTGTTTTAATAACTTGGTCAACCTTGCGGAAACCGGCAGAACGCTTTGTTTCAGTCAGTTTCTCTCGCAGATAGGAAATTAAAGGAGTTTATAAATCTTTCAATTTAGAATTTACCTCCTTTGTACGCCGTCAACAGTCTCTGCGTATTAATAAAGAACAATGCAATCCGTTTGTCTATAAATATTAGGCTAATTAACTGCTCGTTTATTAAGAACATTTCATAAATATATAATTTCATCGGCTATTGGAACATTTTCTGATCAAAGTGCTTTCTGTTATTTGTACGCACAGTTGTTAAGGTAGAAACAGTTTTATGGGTTATTTTTATTGTACCGTAATTATGTTATATTGTTATTGTCCCAGAGTGAAAATGTATTTCACAATTTTCTACATATGTCAAGCTACAAATTCACATAAAAACATTTTAACTACGGTTCAAAATAACCGTGCATCCATCTACGTCAGTTTTACGACATCCATTTTTCAAAGCACAATGACGGGAAAAATTTCTATTATATTTCGTAATACTTTCGAGCGAATTAAAATCTGCCACTGTGGGATTACAACAATTTTCGCGGAAAAAATTGTGTTGGAAATAAAGGATATTTCTTAACCCACTGCCCCGGAGGAGAATATTAACGATAGATTCAGAAGGTGAAAAACAGAGAATCATAGTGTGATTCTCATCCATCTTCCAGCGAATTGCGTGGGTGGAAAACACCCTAAAAACGGGAATAAAGGAAAATTACGTTACCGCCGAAAAAGTTATCAACGGGTCGTTCAGTAATCAATCATCCCACAGAAGGATTCAAGCTTATTCAAGAAGACTTTAAAAACGAGCCTTAAAGGCGGGAAGATTTCAGTCATCTAACTGCGAATGAAGCAGTAAAGCAGCGGATAATTTAACGAGCATTCGATCTTTATGATCGAGGAAATTTAATTTATCCGCGTGATTCTGATTTAATACTGAAGAAAATGTCGTGGGGTTATCTAGGGAAGATGGTGATGGAAATTTGGGATTTAGGGACTTGAGATCTATGGGATTTGGAGACTTGGAAATTTTGGAATTAGGAGATTTAGGGATTGGACGATCTGCGGAATTTGAGAAGATTTTGGGGATTTGGGGATTTTGGGAATTTTGAGAATTTGGGAAGTTTATGATTGGGGGAGTTTGGAATTTGGAAAATTTGGGGATTTTAGGAATTTTAAGATTCGAGAATTTTGGACTTTGAGAAATTTGAGATTTGGGAATTTTGGGACTTGGAAAGTTGGGATTTAGGAAGTTTGAGATTTGGAAATTTTGAGATTTAGGAAAATTGGTATTTGCGAAATTTGAGGCTTGGGAATTTTGGGATTTAGGGAGTATGGGATTTGGGAAGTTTGAGATTTGGAAATTTTGAGATTTAGGAAAATTTGGGGCTTGGGAATTTTGGGATTTGGGAAATTTGGAATTTGGGAAGTTTGAGATTTGGAAGGTGCTTTCGGAATTTTGCATTTTGAGAATTTAAGAATTTGGAAATTTTGAAATTTGGGAGGTTGTGATTTGAAAATTTTGGATTTTAAGAAGTTTGGAATTTGTTAAATTTCAAATTTGAGAATTTAATGATTTGGACAATTTGAAATTTGAGAAGTTTGAGATTTGAGAAGTTTGCAATTTGGTAACTTTGACATTTGGTAATTTTAGGAATGTCGCAATTGTGCAATTTTGAAACATTATTCTTTCAGGAAGTATTCTTTTATTCGTTCTTTCGTGCGTGTTAAATTTAAATCAGAATGGGTGTGAAATTTTAGACTGCACATTTTTCAGCTCCTATAATCCGGACAGTAAAGAACAGCTTTCGTGGCAACAAACTGGAAAATATAAAACTGGATAAAATTGGATGATATAAAATAGCACGTAATTTGATAATATGGAAACTTTATTCTCTTGCAATTTTTGTAATTTTTGTATCTGTAAAAATAAATTTTAATAACAGTGATATCATAAAATTGTGGAATACTGAAATAGTTCAGAGTAAGTGATAATATGGTAATGTAGTATCATAATGTTCAGAAATAATGTAACATTAAAATAGTAAAATAGCAAAATAGCAAAGTAATAAAATGATAAGAATAATAATAAAAAATAAGAATAGAAAAATAGTAAAATAATCGTAAAAATAGCAAAAGAACACAATAGTACAATAGTAAAATAACAAAATCAATAAGGTAGTAGAAGACTAAAATAATACACTATTGTATCAAACATTCATACACACAGTAATAAACCGATAAAATATTGGAACAATATGTAAAACAGTATCGGAAAATCGCAGTAATCCCAATTCTCTGCGCGCAGTTCAGATTCTTCTAAAAATTGAAGCATCATTCGTACAAGTGACATGTTAGCGAGCACGTTAAAAATCGCCACATTTCCTCAGTGAACTACCCTTAAAGAGTACAGGAAAAGTACATTATTGACAAGTTAAACTGCAACGACGTTTCTTTCGAACGTTACATTAAAGTTCCCGAAAATAGCCTGGAAACTTCGCGACTTGCTGGCCGTAACAAAGAAAACACAAATCGATTGTGCGCGACGGGATTGCTTCTTGGCGAGTGTTCAATATCGATATTGCGACAATAAACAGCAACATATGCGCTCCACTGTTATACATTTCTCAAGTGTTTGACTTGGATATAGATATTGGACGTGTCGAGAGCTCTTTTAAGGGATATATTAAAATTGTTATGGCGTTGGAGCCAGCGGACTTTGCTTTGATAACTATTTTCTTTCAAAGACGATGCATGATGCGAGTCTAGACCAGGTGCCTCGCGTGAATGTGTATCTTCTTAGGCTGAACGCCTCGACTTCTCATTGAATAAAGACATATCCAATCATTTAATACTTTAATATCATCATTTCATCCCTTCCTGTACTTTTATATTCGATATTAATATTAAAATTGCATATTTATATTTGATATTAATATTCACGTATGAATTTACCTTCTTAGGCTGAACTTTACGCTTCTCTGTACGGCAGAGTTCGAATTACGCGTAAACAGCACTACAATGTGTGACAATGCTGTTCTCCACGCGAGTACATTGGAACGAAGTTTTTGATGATTAAATTATCATTTTTCCCAAAGATGCGATACATGTACTTTAACTTTGATAATTTACTGTTTTAGAAAATTCGCAAAGTATGTAATTTCCAAATGTTTCCAATATCGTGTATCAGTGCAAAGAGGTGCCCATGGTGCCTAAACTACTTGGTACCTTTTATTTACATGTAATGTACTTTTGTGGGATTTGTTAATACTCTTATAAAACGTGGTGGAGGCAAAAGTGCGAATCAAAATATATGAAACGATCATTCGATTGAAACGGTGAGCGAGTGAGCCAGTAGAGTGAGCCACTATGGCGCTAATCTACAGTGACGTTCGCGAAAGCCACTATAGTGGTCGTACAGAAAGATGGTGTCCGCGAAAGCCACTATAGCGACGCGTCTAAGAGGTTATTTTTTCAAAGTGTAAGGTGTATTATTATCGACATTTAACACTGACCATAAATTCAATGAATCTCATCTACTGAGAACATCGACGATTTTTACTAGTAATTGAATTTTTGACAAATTTGTATTCTTGAATGCTTGAAAAGTTGTATAAAATATATCCAAGGTTTCGTTGGAAGTCTTCTAAAGAAATTTGCAATAGTCTGCAACTTCGAAAATATTCGAAAAATTAATTCAAAGAATTGTCAGAAAGAATTTGAAAATACTTTTGAAACATTGAAATATTGGAAATTTGAAAACTTGAAACTCTAAAAATTTGTAAATCTCAAAATTTGAATATATCTAAGTCTAAATTGCTTAAAAAATGTCTAATAATGTAAATCTACTATCTTGCAAATTTAAAAATGGAACACTAAACAATGTGTTAATTTAAAAAATTTCGAAATTTTTAAACTCGAAAAGTTGCATCAATATTATCGATAGATATAAATATAAAAAAAATCTTGTGGAAGAGAGTATGAAGAGTGGAGCATTCTTCAGTTTAGAAATATGTAACACGTTTGATATTTGGTTTCTGTTTACTGTCGCTTTTGTGACACCATGGTCTCGTTGCACGAAGAATACGTCCTCCATGAAAAATACATTCCGTATCATGACAAGTGACGAGTGGAAAGTGCAAACGAGAGCAGACAAGCGTTTCAGCTCGAAAAGAGATCTCGGGGAAAGTCGAATTGAATATCTAGCACATGTGAACGGAATTTGTTGTCACTCGTGGAAATATGGAAAAGCTGAAACGGAAATTAGATTCACTGGCAATGTTTCGGTTCCGATATCCTATAAAAATTGATTCTCAAATTCGAGTTTTGAATTCATACATTTTTTATTCCTAGTACTTCAAATTTTCAAGTTTCTATATTACTGTTATTTTGTGTTTTCACAATTATCAAATTACAAATTTTGAGATTGTAAAATTTGGAATTCATAAATTTTAGATTTTTGATTTATAAGTACTAAAGTTTTCAGGCTTACAAATCTCTAAATTTTTATAGTTACAAATCCCCAGATTCAAAAATTTAAAAAGTCCTAAAATCTACAAATATCAAAATTCCTAAATCCCAAAGTTTTTCTTTACTTCTCGGTTCCACCCTTTAAAAATTCCTAAATTACAGAAATCCACCCTCTTAAAATTTTTAAATTCCAATATTCCATCCTGTTAAAATTTCTAAATCTCAAAATTTAATATTCTTACAACTCCAATGTCCCAAAATTTCATCCTCGCAAATTTCCTAAATCTCACCAATCCACCCTTTCAAAATTCCTATATTCCAAAATTCCACCTTCTTGAAATTTCCAAATCCCAATATTTTATTCTTTCAAAATTCCTTAACCTAAACGTTTCACCCTCTCAAAATGTCTAGGTTCCAAAACTTTATCCTCAAAATTCCTAAATCCTAAAATTCCATCTTCTAAAATTTTCTAAATATCGAAATTCTTCAACCTAAAAATCCCACCCCTTAAAAATGTCGCCCTCTCAAAATTCCTGACAAATATTTCAAAATTTCAAAATACTCCCCGTCGATAAATGAAAAATGACGAATTTTCAGCTTTTCGAAGCCTCGAGCGACTCACGCGTCTATCTCGAAGGATCCGAATGATCCTGCAGACGTGTCCTTGTCAATCTCGTCACAGATACTCGGCGTCGATGTAATTACAAGACACACTGGTGTGTTGTCCTTGAGCCAGTGTTGGTGCCCGATAAAACAAACCTTGGTATATGAACGCTTCGAGCATGTATACGGGGTGATCCATGGGACAATATGTGCTCAGGTTCCCATTCTAGGAGCTTGTTAAAAATCCCCTAGTGATCGAATATTCAATTCCGTTATTCTGTGTTATTTGTACTTTTGTTAATTATTAAAATAGTATCTATGATGTATATTAAATTACTTTATTGTTATAGTTTGTAGTAGATTTTATTTTATTGCGGGGTAATATACTTATTAGTATTTAATGTACATTATAGTTATTATTTAGTTACGTTGTAGTTACATTGTAGTTGCTATAGTATGACATTATAGTTGTTATAGATTTTGGTATGAAAAATTAAAGTTCTCATATGAATTGAACGACAGTACCAACGAATCCATACATTATAACCATCAAACGATAATTATTCTTATCAAAATTTTCAGTATATTACTTTCAACTAAGCAAATTTTATTTACTTTGTACACAGCATAACTAATTTCATCCTCCAAAGTAATCTCAAAGGAAACAATTTGAGAGCATATTTGCGAAAAAATTTTTGCTAGTTATAACATTTTAAGTAAGTCCGTATTCTTTAATTATTAACTGAATGTGTATTCAAGGATAGTACTAGTTATCGAATTATAGTCGGTAACGATTCTTGTGTTTACCTGCAACGCATGCACTTGCCGATAGGCGAGGCTGAAGAAAGTAGGCCAAGCAGTTAAAGTTTGTTTGTATAATTTAACAAAGAGGTTGCTGAAAGTGTTGGGAATTCGGTTTCTGTAATAACAAGCATCCAAAGTAAATATCCTACGTAATGAACACGGCTTACCACACTCGTGAATATTCAACATTTATTATTCCGTGTTATCTCGTAGGAACGATAACTTTCTGAAAACACTGTTCGTTAACGTATGCGCATCAAACGGTAGAAAAATTATTTTAACAACAATTTACGCAACAATTATTTTCCTTGAAAAAATGGACAGTTGCTTTTTCGTTTTGAACGGTAATAATTTGCTTACCGTATTCTGTACTGGGGGAATATTTTTTTATTACCCTAACCTAATTTAATTAGATCGAACTTAACCTAGTTAGGTTCATACTAAGTTTATAGTAAGCTATATTGGTGGATGTGGTGTTCACTACAAAATTTTCGGTTACTAGGGTTATAAGGTAGCATTCTTGGGATTTACGAGTTGAGGTATTTGGGAATTTGGGGGTTTGGGGATTTGGGGATTTGGGGATTTGGGGATTTGGAGATTTGGGGATTTGGGGATTTGGGAATCTAGGGATTTGGGGATCTAGGGATTTGGGGATCTAGGGATTTGGGGATCTAGGGATTTGGGGATCTAGGGATTTGGGGATCTAGGGATTTGGGGATCTAGGGATTTGGGAATCTTGGGATTTGGGAATCTAGGGATTTGGGAATCTAGGAATTTGGGAATCTAGGGATTTGGGGATCTAGGGATTTGGGAATCTAGGGATTTGGGGATCTAGGGATTTTGGAATCTAGGGATTTGGGAATTTAGGGATTTGGGAATCTAGGGATTTGGGAATCTAAGGATTTGGGGATCTAGGGATTTGGGGATCTAGGGATTTGGGAATCTAGGGATTTGGGAATCTAGGGATTTGGAAATCTAAGGATTTGGGAATCTAGGGATTTGGGAATCTAGGGATTTGGGTATCTAGGAATTTGGGAATCTAGGGATTTTGGAATCTAGGGATTTGGGAATTTAGGGATTTGGGAATCTAGGGATTTGGGAATCTAAGGATTTGGGGATCTAGGGATTTGGGAATCTAGGGATTTGGGAATTTAGGGATTTGGGAATCTAGGGATTTGGGGATGTGAAGATTTGGTGATTTGAGATTTTGAAGATTTGAGAATTTGGAGATTTGGGGATTTAAGAATTTAGAGATTTGGGGATTTGGGAACTTAAGAATTTGAGAATTTGGAGATCTGAGGATTTGGGGAATTGAGGAATTGGGGATTTGAGAATTTGGAGATTTGGGGATTTGGGGATTTAGTGATTTAGGGAGTTATAGACTTAGAAATTTAGAGATTGGGGGTTTTAGGGACTTGGGAATTTTGAGGGTTTGAGAATTTGCGGATTTTGAGATTTGAAGATTTGGGGATTTGGAACTTAGAAATTGTAAAATTAGAAAATTTAAAAAAATGGTAAAATTGGAAATTGGAAAGCTTGGAATTTAAGAAGTTTGAAAAAATAGAAGCACAAGAATTGATTATATGTATATTATATATTCACAAGAACATGTTTAAAACATTATCAGTATACTGATATCTAAACGTCTTATATCTTTTTGGAAAAGTTCGATAATACAGCCATGTCAGCGTGTCAAGGTGCGCCCTGCAAGTTCACCAAAATATGTTACGTAATGTAAGATTCCATAGAATATTATTGGAAAAATTTCCATCCGTATATCAGCCGGAACGACAACATCTGCCGTTCGGAAGCTGGACCATGAATAACAGAGAAATCGCGTCCGTAGTGAATCGAAGAGTTCTCGGTGCGGATGCACCTCGAAGCCGATTAAGTGCAGAACAGTAGCCATAATTGAGGGTATTATTTGAATGACGAAGGTCCTTGAAGGAACCGAGAAAACCGAGACAGTCGTTCCTCGAAGGCGGCGGCCCTATTACGCGTAATTGGTTCATTAGCTCCCATATCGGCTGAGCTATATTCGGTCGTTGTTGTCTGGAGGGGTTAGAAGGAGGGCGCCGTGGCGCCCGGCGTCCCTTCACCCTGTGGTCCAATCGATATACATCTACACACGTATATAGGGTGATTCACGTAACACCACGATATTAAACCTCTGACTTTTGACGACAAATTATTAAATTTCCTGGCTTCAATGTTATAGACATTCGAATATTCCAGTTAGTCAAATAATTTTAAATGCAATCTTGAAATTAGAGTAACTTCTAGTATGTTATTGAAATTCAAACATTTTGATTTATTCAGTTAATTTCAATGAAAATTGTGAAATTCGAATTAGTCGAATAACTTTAGATGTGATCTTAAAATTTGAATAAATTCAAATGCAATCTTGAAATCACATTGCCAAATCACAATATTACCAAGTTACTATGTAACTAAATCATCAAATTTCTATCACACTTTTCAAATGAATTATTCAATTTCTAGCTATCTAAATTTTTAGACCTTCAAATTACCAAACTTGTTAATTCCTAACCTCAAAAGTTTGCAAAACTTAAAATTTACTGAACCTTGTGAAAATTTCAGAATTTCAAAATTTGAAAACATAAAAACTTTGAAGTTGCGCAATTTCTAAATATTAAAACCTACAAACTTCTCCACTTAAGAACTTATAATCCCAATCTGAAAATTTGAAAATCACGTTTCAAATTTAACTATGTTTTCTGAAGTTAGAATTTAAAAAATGCATTAGTAAAGCAAAATAAAATTTTAATTAAGTACAATAAAAGTTTCAACTAATTTTTAGGTTACAAACCTAACCTAACAAAAGTGATTCTTTTATACACCGACTAATACCTGAACAAAACCTAATACCAGACTTTTACAAACTTTGTAAAAACCTTAGAAAAAGCTGGTTTCTATCGAGTGCAAAATAGAACTAGTTGAAGCTCTAAAAGAAGGATTCGCACAAATTAGGTGAATCCGAAGCAAAGAAGCGATTCGTCGTTCACAAAATGGCAGTCGAAATTGAGCTGTTTAAGGAGTTCGAGGTCCTTTAAAGGCGCACGATAATTAGCTAACGGGACAGGAAGTTCGTTCTAGTCGCGGGTCGATGCGAAAATCGCTCATTTTCACGGGCAAGAGAGTCCTTTTTTTTTCTTCATGCGCCGTTGCGTCGCAGATTTAATTAGTACTCTCGCGGTGCAAAAGACCCTGACGTTGCTGGCGTGCCAGGCGAATTCGAAAAGAGGAAGCTTTTTTCTTTTTTTTATTCGCGAACCAACCGCGAGAAGAATAAATTATTCCTTTTATGAAGAAATCTTCCGGTACGAAATTGCTCTTTATTAATTTCGTTCTTTGAACCTCGAAAACTCATGGGGGATTAAAGTGGCAGAAATTTAAATAAAATAATTTCGCATATTAATTTTTCGGGTAAACTTTTTTTTCACTTGAAAGTCACTTCAAGGACTTTTTAAGGTCACAGTATATTATGTGTTGATGAGTTTATATAGTTGGCGAAAAAGGTCGCAATGTAGGTTTAATAATCGAAACAATCTTGATGTATTGAGAAAATTTATTTAGTAGTTTTTGTTGTACAAATAGTAGACTGATGTAACTTCTGAGTAATTTTTGGGACATTCGTCACATGCTTGAAACGCGGAGTCCCGCTATATGGCCCTAGATGCTGCAGAAGGTTATAATCAAAGTCCCTTTTATCAAACGAAGAATTATGGTCAATGTTAGGTCCTGCATATGAAATGTAAAGATCTAAAATATTCTGAATATACGATTTAAAGATATGTCAGAAAATAAAGATGTAAGAAATACTGAATATATCCTAAGAATATGAAGTATATACAAAATGTGTTCAATATAAAGCAACAAATCTTTTTATAGCTCGTTTTATGAAGTAGTATAAGTAATCGATAAATGACACATTGAAAAGATGTGTGTCTAAGAGACTCGAAATTGATTGGATATCGGCTGAGAAAATTGAGTGGCTTTCAGGGAATATTTTTGGAATGTGGACACCGATGAAATCGGAGGCTTCATAAAGAGTGGTCTGTAGGTATTTAATGTCCACCGAGACCGATTCCGTATACATTAGCTGGCATATCCAGCAACTTGGCAGCGATAACAATGGCCCTTTGTTCCGGCAACCTATAGTTGTCTTGCTTCACCGGGCCTGCTTACGCCACAAAGCTTGACAAAAAGGATAGCATTATCGGTAATGTCCGCTGCAAACGCGAATTACTTCGTACGAAACGCTTGGACGTGCTTCACCATTCCTCCCTAAAGTATCTGCACGCGTCCAACGGAACAACGAGAACAACATTCTATGGAGGTCATCGAAGATCAACGTCCCGAATCAAATCGAATCTAATTACAGAGGAAACATTTCCTTTAAGTATTGCTATCGATGATACTCGTGACACGTTGAAGTAATGAATTTAAAAATGAACTATTTACATCTTCAATTTTTAAAATTAACTTGCATCTTCAATTTTTTAAACTATTTGTATCTTTTACGTTGGTAACTGGTACGAATTTAAGTTAGCACAAATAGCTAGATTTGATACATCATGAATCTGAACCATTTGATCACATTTTGATACATCATACAGATCACATAAAAATAGGAATTGTATAATAAGTATTGTACTAAATGAATTGGAAGTTGATACTGATGAAAAGTTACTGTATACAATTTATGTATTTTTTGTTTTTCATTATTTTTGTAAATAATAATTTGATACAGAATGATTGGTTGTCAGAGAATTGGTACATTGTGTCACGAAGTAATTGATGAGATAATCTATAAAGATTTGATACTCTGTATTAAAAATATTGAAAGAAGGTTTGTAAAGTGATTTTTATCGAAGATTATATTACAAATTGATGTAAAATAAGATTGAGTGCTTTTATAGTACTTTGTTGGAATGAAATTAGGTTAGGTTTTGCGAGGTTCCATAATTACTTGTTTTAAACGTTCTAAAATGTGTGCAAGAAAATTTAGATGTAAATAAATAAACATAAAACACATAATTAGTTACTTTAGAAATATATTTTTCAATTTATTTTCTCATGTTAGATATAATAGCAATGCTGCTTAAACACATTTAGTCTCTTTTCTTATCATATTAATGATCATTTTTAAAAGTCTTAAAAGAGTGTAACAATTTAATAAATACCTTCAATTTATCATTTCATAAGTACTATAAAATAACAGGAACAATGTTTAAACAAATTCTGTTACTTCTCTTATTATTTCTTAATTTGTACAGTATATTTGCGAAATTTTCAAGTAAATATTTTTAACGTAAATACAAAGTTGCATAAAATTGGCTAGAATTTGTTTCACCGCGAATAAACGACATCAAGCGAGCAACAGACCTATGGGAACGCTGAGAAACATTTGCTGTAGCCACGTTGGAAAATACTGTTGGAACATCTCGCAGTCCAACATCTGCAAAGTTCAACTAATTACACTTTGATCGCATTAATTCCCTTTTGCGAGAAAGAACCGCGAAATTCGTATCTCGTTTCGAGTTTTCGGGATCCCCCCGAAACGTTTTACCGATATTGCAAGGAATCTTTATCATGTTTGCGGGAATTTTCGCTCGATTACACTAAAAAATTGGCACAAAGCTATGTTTCAAACAGTTTTAGAATACTGAACGTCTTTGAATAGAATTCAGATGGATTTTGCAATTTGTTTTGTTCTCTTTGATCGTAGTGTTATGATATATCGCAAACGTGATCTCGAATATTTTAGAATGTTGGTAGTAAAATTAAAAACGTAAATGTGATAAGAGCATATTACATTTATTGCAAATAACATCCTCTCCTTTTTTATTTTTCTGAAAGTGGTGTTATATTATCATGATCTCGAATACGTAATAAAATGTTGCTAACGAATAGACTAAAAAAAGTACAGCTACCAAAATAAATTAAATATGACACACGTATGATGTTAAAATCCTCTTGATTTTTATATTTCAGAATGTGACGTTATAACTTTATATTCTCATAAAAGTGATCTCGAATATGTAATAGAATGTTGCTAACGAATATACTGAAAAAATACAATTACCAACCTGAACTGAATATTTTAAAAATATATTAGAGTTCCTTCTATATCATTTTTCAAGTGAAGTAATTTTATATAACAATTCTCGAATATCTCAAAATAATTCTGTCAATAATTTAAAAAAGTAGAGCTTACAAAAGAAATGAAAAATTATAGAAATATGATACTAAATTAATTAAAAATAAAATTCTTGTTAACTTCGAGTTTCTTCATCCAACATAATCTATAAAAAAATAAATACCAATTAAGATTGCAAAAATCGTTGCAAAATTACCGAAATCTCGAGGATTAGGTATTATACGTTTGCGCGTCGAATCGGTAATAATTCAATTAGAACTAAACTGATCAAACGCCGAATTATTCGCGATTCGTGTAATGATTACATTAAGCAGGAAGATATCCCGTTGGATTGGTGCTAATGTCCATGTACGATTACTTCAGGGAATTTGCACCAGGAACGTGTAATCATCATGTAGCCAACGTAAACGGTGTTAAAACCGAACGAACTTAAAATATATTCCTGCATCGGTGACTTTAATTAGAACGCGTGTAAATTAATGGTAAACCGATTACCGTGTTTAATCAATATTCCAAGTCGAGGAATTATTGTGCTGTTGCGCCGTTCGCGATGCTTCAACGGCGAAAACGTTGCAAATCTTTCGATTAAAATATCTGTCCACCAACGAGGGATCAATAATTCATTTCATTCGGAATATAACCGATTACGTCATTGGCTGGACAGGGAATATTCGCGCAATTATATAAAATTGATCCGCTATTACCGTCCTTTAAGATATGGTGATACAATATATTATTTATAAACAAAATAAATTTATGTACATTTATAATTGATTTAATGGATTATTGTATCGTACGTCTCGTTTCGAAACATTTATAACGTTATGCATATTTATGACAGGAGATTATTATGAAATATTATTATGTTTATGATGTGTCGATTGAAAAGTTGAAATAGCTGCGGAAAAATTGGAAATTGAAATACGTAAACATTTTACATTTGAACAGTCATTAAAAATTAATCTTTCAAAATAATTTCACTTTAATATTTCAACGAAATTTGTACAACTGATACTTTGATTCACACCTCTCTCATGTAGTATGTTTTAGGTTATGTTACCTAACGCAGTTAAATCATTTATATTTTATATTATTTATGAAGTAAGTATGGAAGTGTTCATATTATTTGTAAAATAATAAGAAATTATGTAATAAATATAACAATCATAAGTATGTGTTTGACAAAAATGTACCGAAAGCAATACATCTGTGAGTCAACGTCTCAGAAAAAGAAAATGAAAGAAAAATAACTAAATAAGTAGAGTTACTTACTGCATTACCTTCAGAATTTGAATAAAATTATAAAATCACATTAATGTTTAATACAAAATTAAATTTTTAAATATTTTTACAAACTACATAGTACTATATGAATAAAACTGTGTCCGCAGTATAAAGTAATGTGTTTACGAAAAAGATACGCGTAACAAGAATAGAAGTAGATATATCCATTGACCAAAAGCATCGTTTCTTCTATTTTGCAGAAGCGAATAGAGAGAAGCAATCGTTGTGGAAACAACGAATAGCTGACGTTTGAGCTACATTGTTCCGTGAAATTCTCCGCTGCACGTAGCAGTAATATTTATTATTAGAGCCGGAATCAATACGATCGTATTTCTGGCTTGCAATGTACGTTGAATTTCAACGTTGCTACTGAACAGAATTTATTCGGACTACTCGAATGATTCTCCTTACGCGTATCGTGAAACCTTTTCAAATTCACAGAATTTGCTTGGAATTCGTGGAAAATTTATTTACTGTATGGATTATGGGGAAAAGAAATATTTTGTACAGGTGCGAGGTAATAATGTAGCCTTGCTAGTAGGACATTCTGTTATAGTGCAGAATATACTTTATCTCAATTTTATTATGTCTAAATTTCTAAATTTGTGAATTTCTAAATTTCTACATTTTTAATTTTCTAGATTTCTAAATTTCTAAATTTCCACATTCGTAAATTTCTAAGTACCTAAATTTTCCAATTCCCACATTTCCAAATTACTAAATTTCCCAATTCCCAAATTTTCCAATTTCCATATTTCCCAATTCCCAATTCTCCAATTCCCAAATCTTCCAATTCTCAATTTCCCCAATTCCCAATTTCCCCAATTCCCAATTTCCCCAATTCCCAATTTCCCCAATTCCCAATTTCCCCAATTCCCAATTTCCCCAATTCCCAATTTCCCCAATTCCCAATTTCCCCAATTCCCAAATTTCCAAATTCCCAATTTCCCCAATTCCCAATTTCCCCAATTCCCAATTTCCCCAATTCCCAATTCCCCCAATTCTCAATTCCCCCAATTCCCAATTTCCCCAATTCCTAATTTCCCCAATTCCCAATTCCCCCAATTCCTAATTTCCCCAATTCCCAATTTCCCCAATTCCCAATTTCCCCAATTCCCAATTCCCCCAATTCCTAATTTCCCCAATTCCTAATTTCCCCAATTCCCAATTTCCCCAATTCCCAATTTCCCCAATTCCCAATTTCCCCAATTCCCAATTTCCCCAATTCCCAATTTCCCCAATTCCTAATTTCCCCAATTCCCAATTTCCCCAATTCCCAATTTCCCCAATTCCCAATTTCCCCAATTCCCAATTTCCCCAATTCCTAATTTCCCCAATTCCTAATTTCCCCAATTCCCAATTTCCCCAATTCCCAATTTCCCCAATTCCCAATCCCCCATTTCCTAATTTCCCCAATTCCCAATCCCCCATTTCCTAATTTCCCCAATTCCCAATTTCTCAATTTCCCAAACTCCTACATTTGAAAATGATCAAATCTCTAGACTCTCAAATTCCTAAATTACCTAGAATCCCAAATCTTCAAATTACTAACTTTTCAAGGTTCACTTCTCCAAATCTCCGAATTACTAAATCTCCAAAAAATTTCTCTAAATTACAGAATTTCTCAAGATTTCCCAATCTTCAAATTACTGAATCTCCAATAATTTCTAAAAATGTCCAACTCTCCAACTTTCTGAAACCCTCCATTCCCAAATTCCCAAATTTTCACTTTCTCAAACATCACTTACATCCCTCATTTTTCTCTAGTAATTCAATGACATTAAAACTGTAACTATTATCAACCATAACTATTATTATACCTGTAATAATGATTAACAACCCTTCCCAATCCCCTAACTTGTCAGTCCAACGATAATTGTTCAGGTATCACTAATTGTGTCAATGTTTACTTCATAAACATCGGTTTGTTATTCGCTTCGATTGAAACTATAATTAATAATGCAACGTTCGGTTACTTGAAACGTCACGATTTCATTCACGAAAGATAATTCGCTACTCGTTCATTAGTAGCTTCATCAATTTCTACGCAACCACGATGTACATTTTGCTTCATCTCGAATTCGGTCCTTTCTCCTATGGCTAAATGAGATTAATCAGTTAATTCTTTAACGTCATCGGTTTTCTCTGCTGCGCAATACCATCTGTTCCATTTATCGACCGCCGTATGCGTCATAGACGAAATTTAATTAATCATTTCGGTGGAAGGATACTGAATACGTAGCGCCGTTCATAAATCTGGGAGCATTACCTATCTAAAGGTTCATTTTATATCCTTCCTTTTTACCCCTTTTTTTTTACTTTTTCGACGCGTAAAAAGGAATATGGGTATTTATATGGACCGCAGAAATATTTTTAGGTTAATGTGCAATAAATGTGATTTTACTGTAATTATTGATGCAAAATTTATAGTTTGACCTAGAGTGAAATTTATAGATGGCTGTCTATAAATAAAATATTTGGTTATTGTATATTATTATTATAATTATAAATGATCATTATTAAAATAACTATGAAATGGAGTAGAATGAAGTTTCATTATTAAATAGAATATTATTACAACAAATTTAAAAGTTATATGTACAAGATTCTATTAATTATTATTATCAAATTAAATAGCTGACAATAATACTAAATTATTGTGAAATAGTGGGAACTTGAATTAATTGAATTAATTAATTGATTCATAATGATAGTAAATGACGAAACGGTGTGAATTTAAATTAAGGCTAGTAACCATAATTTTATGATCATTATCGAATTAATTGATTGATAATGATACTAAATTACGAAATAGTGTGAGTAAGTTATAGCTACAAATTTGATCAATATCAAATTAATTAATTGATAACGATATCAAATTGTTAAATAGCGTGAACTTGATTTAAGACAAATTTTGGATTATCGTCAAATTAATTATTTGATAATGATATTGCATCTATAATTTAAATGTCATGGAGTTAAGTCTCATATTTGTTTAAATATATTTGACTTCAAATACGAAAGTAATGGAATTGAATGAAAGCTTCTGGCTTTCAATTATCGGCACAGAATTTGTAACTGAAGTATCAAGAACTGAATATGAAATGAAGACTAAAACATCTAATTACCAATTCGCAATGAAATGAAGGAGAATTACGTAAATGTTTGCCAAACATTTCTAACCAATTACTGTGTATATTCAAATATCAAGAATTTCATATTAAATAAAACGAATAGTTACAAATCTAAAATAAAATGTGGCGAAACTAAATTACGTAAATACTAAAATTGACTGCTCAAAATTACATAAATTGTATGAAAATATCCGGAAAAATGAACCGTCAACTTCTTAAAAGGGTTCGTTAAAAAGTTACGTTCGTTCGCGGATATAAAATGATATTAAACGGAGTTAAGTGAAATCTAATTATCACACATCATAGGTTATTCCTGTTTCCTGTATTTTAATTTCGCTCAAAGGGTATCGCGTTGAAAGTCCCGTATGTTTACTCATACGTGCTGCTTATTTCAAACTTTCACGCGTCAAATGTACGCGAAACTTTTCCATTTACCCTTCATCGTGTGCAAACTTGCTGAAAAACATCTGTAATTTATGAAGTAACAAAATGTAACAGCGGTCACTGCGTGATTCGCCTTTCATGCCAAGCGAACGCGCCAAATCGATAATTAAAAGGCAAACTTTTCGAACTGATGGAAACTTCAATTTCCATTACAAAATTACATCATAAATGCGAGAGGTATATTTCTATTGGATCTATATATCCCTAGATATTTACACTAACAAATTTCTATACTCCTAGATTTCTATACTTACAAATCTGTATGCAGAGATTTGTAGACTTTTGGATTTCTATATATCTAGATTCATACACTCTTAGATTTTTATTTCCCTATGTTCCTACACTTACTGGTTCCTATTTCCCTAGGTTCCTACGCTCCTTCGTTCCTATTTCCCTAGGTTTCTACACTCTTTCATTTTTATTTCCCTAGGTTCCTACACTCCGTGATTTCTATTTCCCTAGGTTTCTACACTCCTTGGTTCCTATTTCTCTAGGTTCCTACACTCCTTGGTTCCTATTTCCCTAGGTTTCTACACTCTTTGATTTCTATTTCCCTAGGTTTCTACACTCCTTGGTTCCTATTTCCCTAGGTTTCTACACTCTTTCATTTCTATTTCCCTAGGTTCCTACACTCATTGGTTTCTATTTCCCTAGATTCCTACACTCTTAGATTTCTATTTCCCTAGATTCCTACACTTTTAGATTTCTATTTCCCTAGGTTTCTACGCTCCTTGGTTCCTATTTCCCTAGGTTTCTACACTCTTTGATTTCTATTTCCCTAGGTTCCTACGCTCCTTAGTTCCTATTTCCCTAGGTTCCTACACACTTTGATTTCTATTTCTCTAGGTTCCTACTCTCTAAGATTCATATTCTCCTAGATCTACATTTCCCTAGATTTCTATTTCCCTAGATTCTTGCACTCCTTGGTTTATATGTCCCTAAGTTCCTACATTTATTAATTACTATTTCCCTAGGTTCCTATACCCAAAGGTTCCTATACCCTGCGGTCTCTATTTCCCTAGATTACTATACCCTTATATCCCAACACCCCTAAATACTATACTCCTAAAATTCCATACTCGTAGATTATTATTCTAGATTTCTATATCCCTAAGTTCCTATACTCTTGGAATACGGTAACTGTCAATTCCAATATCTCTAGGTTCCTATAATCCTTGGATCTTTATATCCCTAAATCCCTATATCTCCATCTCTCTATTTGCATGTATTCAAATTTCACTATGTCTCTACGTCTCCAAAATTTGTGCTTTCTCCATATTTCTATATATGCATGTGCATATAAGACCCTATAATGCATTTCAATATCCGCAAATGTCCCTATAACGTATTTCAAAGTTCCTAAATATCCCCAAAACGTCCATATCCTCAAAAGTACACATAGCACATATCTCAATGATATGTCTTACATTTCTACATCCTCATATGTATACCTAAGATCCATATGTGCACCCTAAGACCACATATCTCTAAATATACCTAAATACTGTAACAAACATAATAATAAATTAAAGAATAACGAAATTGTTTTTTATCATGTGTTTTTTAAAGTCGAAAATATAAAAGCTTCTATAATGCCTCTTACATGAAGTAATTTTATAGTATTACGTAATTTCCGACTTCTACCGTATTACAGGTCGGGGAACGAACATTGATGGTAGATTAACGTTGAAACGGAGTTCAAACAGAAATTTCGACAAGAATGTCGATAGCCTGTTTCGCCGACTACTCTTCGATCTCGGCTGCTTTTCCATCGCCGGGTTAAATATACCAAACTATCTAGGTAATTTAGTTCGCCTCTGCCTCGCAAAATATTTTCCTGCGAGCGTGTACTTACGTGTATCTGTTCGGGGTCATATTTTGTGCATCGGAAACGTCGATTTTAAGGAGATGCCGGGAAATACCGAAAGCCACAAATTGTTACTTATTTGAACAAGCGTAGAGGAAGCTTGTCTCATTCTTCAAATTTGTACAAGTATAGTGCACTTTATCGATACGTATTTATCGTAATATTTGCGTACACCTGTCTAAATATTTATTGGGCCATGAACAGAGATGTGTTCTTCGTTTGTACCTTTCTGTGGGGTTGCAAATTTGAGAATTTACAAATTTTTTAATGTATAAATATTGATATTTACAAGTCTGAAAAGTCTCACGTTTCTCTCAAATTCCATAAGCGTCATTGTTCCAAATTGTCAAAATGCCAAATTGGTAAATTGATAAATTTCTAAATTTCCAGATTCCCATATTTTTGCATCCCTCAAATTTCACAATTTCCAACTCCCTAAATTGTAAATTTCCAAATTTTCGTATTCCACAAATTCCAAATTACTAAATCTCCAGATTCCAAATTTCCAAATTACCAAATTCCCCAGATTCCAAATTTCCAAATTACTAAATCCCCAGATTCCAAATTTCCAAATGACCAAATCCCCCAGATTCGAAATTTCCAAATGACCAAATCTCCCAAATTCCAAATTTTCAAATTACCAAATTCCCCAGATTCCAAATTTCCAAATTACTAAATCCCCAGATTCCAAATTTCCAAATGACCAAATCCCCCAGATTCGAAATTTCTAAATTACCAAATTCCCAGATTCCAAATTTAAAAATTACCAAATTCCCCAGATTCCAAGTTTCAGAACTTTCAAATCCCCCAAATTCCAAATTTCTACATTGACAAATCCCCAGATTCCAAATTTCCAAATTTCCAACCACCCAATTCAATTTCCCAAACCTCAACAATTTTCCAAATGCCCACACAATTCCCTCAATTCCAAACGTCCCAAATTTCTGAATTCCCCAGTTAATTTCCAAATCCCGAGTCCCTAAAATCCCAAAATTCCTTATACACCATCAAATCCCCATAACTCTCAAATTTTCAAAGTCAAATGAAAAATTTCCAAACTTCACTTTCCAAATCCTCACCTTCCAAACCCCCGCGTACCCAAATTCTTTTTAATCTTCCACCCAATACATTATCGAATAAATAAATTTCCCATTGTATCCCAGTACTTCTTTCGCAAGAAAGGATCTTATCGAACGTCCTATACATACAGAAAGAAAAGGGAAAGACTCGCAATACTCATGGGGACGAGCTAATACATTATCGCTGTTTTCCCAATCACGTTTCAGCGTCGTCCGAAAACACGTTGATCGGGGAGGTCCTCATCCCGCTGCGGCGGCAATCCGACAGCTTCTCCCGAAGCAACCCCCCATAAAGCCATTCATTTCCGCGGCAACGGGGCTGGAAGCAATCCGGTCGATCCTCCTGGCCGAAAGACACAATGGATACGCGCATCCGGTACTCCGTTTCCCGTCGCGGCGTTCCAGGATCCCGCAGCGAATAACAGGACGAAAGGATGACGAGGTATCGAGGGGTCGACGAAGAGGAGAGTATAGGTGGGCGAGATGGGGTGGCAGCTTACGAGGCCGTGGCCCATTTCCACGCAGTGACGTCAACCCGTATCCCCGGATACGTCACCGGATCCGGTAAATGTGTTAAATTTTAGCCAGCATGGGGGAGCCGGTCTACACGATCGGTTCGATTCGAAAAGGAACTGCTTCTACCTGTGTCACGGGGGGAAATCTACGTGCCTCGTGTCGTTTCCTCGAACGTTACGTTGCTCTGCGGGAAATTGTGGTGACGCGGTCTATGCGGGTCCATGGGGAGTCGAATTTAACCCTTTCGGGTGAGGACGCTGACCGTTTGTTAGGAACACTGTCGACAGATCGATATACTCGATGCTGCAATGGATGCTGTAAATTCTCCAGACGATTTTACTAATTACTGTACTTTATAATTATGAAATATTCAAATTTATAAATTCCTAATTCCTCAAGTTGCAAATATGTTTACGATTTATGAATCATTCAATTTTTGTATTTTCAAAGTTTCCAGCCTGTAAATTCAAAAGTTTCCACATTTCTTTTATGAGAAATATGTTGGAGACTTGAATGTTTTTGTGGATCTTTAAGGTGGTCTATATAGACATATGTGTAGAATACTATTTTTAATTCGGGTGTCATTATTTAACTCAATCTTGTATGATTATTTGCAGAATTATGTAGGACATTGATGGGTAATTTTGGAACTTGGAGATTGAGGAAAAAATTTGAAAATTTGATGATTTGGAAAATTAAGCAGGGAAGAATTTGTAATTTAGAAATTTTTAATTTTCAACTTCTAACTTGGTAATTTTGGAATTTGAAAACTTGGAAACTTGGAAATTTGGAAATTGGGATACATCGTCATGGATTGAAAATTTCATAGTTCAATAATGTAGTAGTTTGGAATTTTTTGAGTCAGAATAAGGAAAACTTGCAGGGACTATCAGATACCTAGGACCACCCCTATCAATCATTCTACAATTTCACTATATCGCTATACCACATTTCCAATATAAAAAATTCCAAATAATATGCAGCAAATATAAATACAAATATTTAACAAATCTAAATGTGTACAATATATGTTACTACATTGCTCCATAATGAATATACCATTTTCCTACACTATTTATTATTAAATTTCAATAAATTGAACAGCCACCAATATTTGATCACACAGTAATCAAAATAAACAAAAATAAAATTGTTAAACATGCAAAATGCATAACGTATTTGTCGAACGAACAGAATATGTCTTTTTATTATAAATATATCAGTTGGACATAAATTGATCGATCGGTTAATTAGATCATGCGACGTGGATGCACCGAATAATTTATTGGCGTTGGCGTGCGGCGTTAACACGTTCGGATAACCTTTCACCCCAAAATTTCTGGGGTACTTGTCGAATATTACACCTGCTTTCGATTCCAGGAAATTCCTGTGCACAGGCTATTGTACCTCGAGTGTATTCCTGCTGAATATTCTATATGCGATCAGGGACAACCGGCAGATGCGAACCGATCGCATTTACATAGAGACGATAATCTCTAACGGAGGCATAGAATCCTATAGTTAAATTCACAATTAGGTCGTCCTGCGAGTAGTGTGATGGTAATGTTGTCTGATATTAATTATCGATTGAAAATCGAAACTCTATAATCAATATCGCCAACTCTATTTCTACTTTTCTATTTTACCTTCAAAATTTTTATTTTCTTTCATCGAGTTTCTTGACCATTATCACCGTAATTGGTAAGATGGGGTAAATTGGACACTAGCTAGTTTTATTTCACTTAGGCAATTTGGTACATTTTTCAGGAAAATTATAACTGTACATAGTCTTCGAAGTTAGTACATTTTTGAACAAATAAATTTCTGAAATTTCAAACCTCTAGATCCACAAACTTTCAAGTTGAAAAACCCTTGGATTCCCAAATCCCTAAATTTCCAACTCCATAAATTCCCAAATTCCCAGATTCCCGAGGTCCTAGATTCCCAAGTCCCTAAATACCCAAACCACTACATTTCCAAATCCCTAGATCCCCAAATCCCTAGATCCCCAAATCCCTAGATCCTCAAATCCTTAGATCCCCAAATCCCTAGATCCCCAAATCCCTGGACCCTAAATCCCTAGACCCCAAATCCCTAGATTCCCAAATCCCTAGATTCCCAAATCCCTAGATCCCCAAATCCCTAGATTTCCAAATCCCTAGATTCCCAAATCCCTATATCCCCAAATTCCTAGATCCCCAAATCCCTAGACCCTAAATCCCTAGATTTTCAAATCTCTAGATTCCCAAATCCCTAGATTTCCAAATCCCTAGATTTCCAAATCCCTAGATTTCCAAATCCCTAGATTCCCAAATCCCTAGATCCCCAAATTCCTAGATCCCCAAATCCCTAGACCCTAAATCCCTAGACCCCAAATCCCTAGATTTTCAAATCTCTAGATTCCCAAATCCCTAGATTTCCAAATCCCTAGATTCCCAAATCCCTAGATCCCCAAATTCCTAGATCCACAAATCCCTAGACCCTAAATCCCTAGACCCAAAATCCCTAGACCCCAAATCCCTAGATTCCCAAATCCGTAGATCCCCAAATCACTAGATTCCCAAATCTCTAAATTCCCCAATTGCCTAGATTCCAAAATCCTTACATCCCCATAACCTCTAGATTCCCAAATCTCTAGTTCCCCACATTTCCAAATTTCCAAAATCTCTAAATTTTCAAATTTTCATATCTCCAAACCCACAAATTTCCAATTGCCTACATGCCTAATTGGAAATGTGTCACTTCAAAAATTTATAAACGTCAGAATTTCCAAATTTCTAAATTGAAGACCCGCCGGTCAAATTCGAAAATTGAACGACTAACAATGAACAAACAATTTGCAATATCAAAACCGTTCGTGTTCAATGTATCGCATATCGTTTCGCAGCCACTTTCGCCGACGTTGCGGAGCAACAATTTCTCGCGGTACAATCGTCTTTTCATCGATGAGAGGCAAAAAATGGCGCATATGTCGGTAACAAATGGCAGCGCCGACCGTAATTGTCCAACGAAGACAATGGTTCGGTTCATTGAACGGACGGTCCGCAAGGATTCGATTAAAATCAGAGGCGCACCGTTGTTTGTTGTTTCGTGAGCTGTGTTCCGTTAGCGACGCGTTGACAGGTGTTTCCCGTTTTGTGGACACGAGGTTTCAATCGTTTTCCCTTGCGTGTACCTGCTGCCGCACCTGTTCGTATCGCGATCGGTCGCGCGATCGATCGAGCTGTTGATTTTACGCGTCAGCTACGTTATTCGATTATCCCGGTTACGTGTTTCGCCGAGATGAAGCTCGTTTTCGATACGCGACCAGTAAATTAAAATTTCACCGCGGTCGCTGCGTTGGAAATTGCATTGATCGCGAATCGAATGCTCAAAGATGTCGATGCGAATCGACTGCTGGGCGATATTGTAAGTTCGCTTCGTTTTTAGCTTGATCGTTGTTAGGGAGGATATTATTACTTTCTTTTACACGTTGTGTTGGAGAGTGCAAGATAAATAATTGTATGAGTCGAGTTATTGTATTTCTTGATTTCTGGAGTTTCAGATATCTGGATTTCTAGATTCGTGTACTTGTCGATATGTGGATTTCTAGATTTGAGGATGTGTGGATTTCTGGATTTGTGGATTTAGAGATTTGTGCATTTATACACATGCAGATTTGCAGATTGCTAGATTTACAGATTGGTAAATTTGCAAATTGGTAGATTTGAAGATTGGTAGCTCTGCACAGTGATAGATTTGCATTTGAAATGTTGAATCTGGAGATTTGGTAATTTGGAAATTTGGAACCTGGCGAATTTGGAAATTGTGAAATTTGAGGGACACAAAAATGTGAGAATGTGGAGATTTAGAAGTTTGATAATTCAGCAATTAGGCCATTCGGTAATTTGAGAATTTGATAATTTATTACTTTATAAATTCGCAGTTTACGGAATTTGAGGGACACTGAAACTTTTGAGACTTGTAAATATGAGAATTTCATTACTGAACAATTAAAACGTAATTTATTTTAAACTACTGTAATTTATTTGAAACTGTTCAAGAAATTACCTGACTAATTTCGTTATCAGCCTCTACCCAGTCAAAAATTACGTAGTAACGAAAGAATTAAAAGATTTATAAGAAAATTTATTAGCAGATCGTAAGGAAAAATAACTCCACATCGTATTAAATAACTGTACAAGAGGGTGTGGGGTGACTTGACGTCTCGTAGAGGAAAGAGCACATGGCATAATTCATTTTCGCGATTTAATTTCCTGAATATTGCCATCTCGCAGGCGATGTCGACTTTTCCCACTGCGCAAAAGAGAATACCGGCGATACAAACGAAATGAAGAGCAGAAAACACTCGGTACGCTCGAGGCATCGTAAATTCGGCCCTTGTAACGATAAAATTTTATTTCTGTTTGCATTGTCGCGATTTTTCTCCGTTTTCCGCGTTCCTGTTGTCGCGATATTCCCGGCATGGTTCTGTCGGCCATGCAAGATTTTCAACTATCGTATTGTTGTTCAATTCGTTAAACCGTTTGCCAGTCGTCAATTATAACGAGAGCGCGGCAAATTCGATTGCCGAAGCTGGCGAGAGTCGCGTCGCGATTGCGATGGTTTTTTAAACGCGGAAATATTTCGTTGCATTCATTGGAATCCCGTTCAATTTTCCGGCGATACTGCACGCCGTTCAGATAGGTATCGTGCATTTTTTTCGCCTGCAATCGGTTCACTCTGTTTGATAATTTTATCTGTGTACAACGTAGCTGTTGCGTCGGGACTGATGTACCGTCCACCGGTCACGATAAGCACTGCTATTTATCGGAATTTTTCATCCACGTTAAGCTTCGTTGAGTGAATGAATAATCGAAATGAAATGCAATTGACTGAGAATTTATTCGAACGAATAATCATTTCATTTTTCTCTTTACGGATGAGGAATTTCGATCGATAATTTGGCTAATTCGACGATATGAACATTTAGGAATTGAAACATTTGACGAATTCGAGATTTAGAAATCTGGGAACATTCTAATCTAGAACTCCATGAATTTAATTCACATATCTGTAAATCTACATCTCGCAATTTGTCAATTTATCAATTTGTCAATTTGTCAATTTATCAATTTATCAATTTATCAATTTATCAATTTATCAATCTGTCAATTTATCAGTCTATCAATCTATTAATTTATTAGTCTGTTAATCTATCAATCAATCTGTCAGTCTATCAATTTCTCAAACTACTAATCTGTCAATCTATCAATATGACAATCAAGCAGTCTATCAATCTTTCAATCTACAAATCTGTTAATCAGTCAAGTTATTAATCTGTCAATGCGTCTATGTGTCTATCTATAAATCTACGAATCTACATATCTACAAATCTACATATGTACAAATCTACAAATCTACAAATCAATAACTCTGCAAATCTGCAAATCCACAAATCTACAAACATACAACTCTACGAGTCTACAAATGTACTACCGTATAAATCTACCAATCTGCAAATCTACCACTCTACAAAGCTACCAGTCTGCAATTCCCCCAGATTCCAAATTTCCAAATTTCCAAATCCTCTACATTACAAATTTTCAAATTACCAAATCCCCAGATCCCAAATTTCCAAATTACCAAAACCCAAAATTCCAAATTTACAATTTCCAAATCCTCTATACTCGAAATTTCCAAATTAAAAAATTTTTATATCTATTGAAATTTTTACTGTTATTTACAACGTTTCATTCAGTACGTCCTAGTAAGTAATAAACTAACATTTTATATATGAACATCACGTTATTCATCAAATACAATTAAATTAGACTAATATGCTGAAAATGAAATTAAAAATTTTCATGACAAATCAAAATTACAGAAGAAATTAAATTTCAATTTTCATAGAACATAGAAGAGTAAACCATTAAAACGATAAAACAGTAAAATATGAGACTAATAGAGTACTAAAATAGTAGAATGACTGTGCAACGACTGAAAAATGAAATAGAACAAGTAATGAAATATGAAATAAACAAATAGTTAATGAAATATAAAATAAACAAATAAAGCGAAACAGTAAGTACGAAATAAAATAACAACGGTGTTAATAACTACAAAATGTCGTCACACACAGCAATAATTTTATTTGGGAATTATCTCTGCCTAAGTTAAACAGAAGCCGGAGCCCCGGTAGATAAACGGAATTCAATCAAAGTAAAGTGTGTTTAGGTATTCAAACGAAAGCTTAACTTGTTCAACACACTTTTTGTTAGCCAACAGCTATCTGTGAAAAATTGCCGTTGGTTTGCTTGGTTTATCAGATCGTTCACGCTAGCTAACCCGTTATCGATAGTGCTTCGAGCCCGAATAAAAGCGGCACTTATGAATGATAATATCGCAAAATGAACAGTTCCCTCGTAGATCGTGACAAATTCATTTAAACGTGCGTTAGATGCAAAATCCCATCAAATTTCACGCCGCGATCATTATTGTTTTAATCAAACTCGATCGAAAGCAAGAAATTCGATTTTCGATTATTATAATTGTTTATGTAGCAAAATTAAACACAGCGATCAGAGTACTTTAACGTTGTTGCGCTCAATTATGAAGACTCCATTTATTTCTCGTCCAGTATTCATTAATTATTAGAGCAACGTCGCATCAGACATTCATGATTAAATCTTCAAGCAGTGATTAATTTATTTGTGGATATTCGTTTCAAACTCAATCTTTCATGATTTTACTACGATGCATCTTTTTTGGGATTCAAGCAAAGCTCCACCTAGATTCCGACGTGAACAATTGATTCAAAACTTAATTCACGAAGTAACTGGTTCTACTTTCTACGAATTTCAAGTTTTATAAATACTTCTGTAATTTCAGGGAATTTAATAGATAATTTCACTTCCTGATTTTAATTTTTCATTTATCAATAGTTTCGAGTATGGTTTTTGTGAAATTGAAATAAATTGTTGCATGCTTCCGAGCTTCCAATTTCTTCTACGAAGTTGTATCTTGATTTTATGCGTTCAAGATAAGATAGATGAAGTGGTTACAAACAAGTTTCTATTTCGTTTTAAAGTTTTAATAATTCCACGTTTCTTCGCCGTTACTGTGATCTACTTCTTAACGAGACGACTCAAATCAATCAACGACGGATTAAAAAATTAATGATCCGACATTAATAAAATTAAGCGTTTAAATGCTATTAGATATTTTTTATTTATATTTTTAGATTATAGGGGCTTCGAGTTATAAAATTTGTTAATGTACAATTTTTTGCATTTATAGATTTTTAGACTTTGTAGACTTTTTAGATTTGTTGGATTTTTTACGATTTCAGATTTTTAGAATTTTTAGTTTTTTAGACTTGTAGATTTGTGAAGTTTTAGAATTTTAGATTTTTTAAACTTGTAGATTTGTGAAGTTTTAGAATTTTAGATTTTTTAAACTTGTAGATTTGTAGGTTTTTAGATTTCTAGATTTCTAAATCTCCAAATGACCAAACGTTCCAGTTCCTAGATTCTCAAATCATCAAATTACTAAATCAGCAAATTATAAATTTGTCTCCATGTCTAAATTCCTACATTCCCAAATCTTTAAATTCGTAAATATCAGTTTACAAAATTACCAAATGTCTGCATTTCTAAAATTCTAACATCTGGAAAAGTTAGGTTAAGTCTCTCATCTCAATCCCAAACAATATACATTCGTACCAAAAGTTAATTACATACCCATCCCCAATTTTTACACATCCACACGACAAACGCCACAATAAAAGTGTTGAAAATGTACCACATAAAATGACCAGGAGCAATAACCAGCAATGGCGTCTTTAAACTTCCATTCTTCCTAACTCAACCCGGATTCCAGTATAGGATTCGTAACGAACAATACCAAACGAAAACAGCGTTCCTTTAGTTCAATTATCTCGAAACGAGATCACGGATTAAAAAAAAAAGCGAAGAGGCACGTGGAACATCGAGCTCGATGGTGTGATAACATAGCCGCATTGCGGCACACGACCACCATGCCTGAAGCACACAACGTTACCCAAAGCGGCTGTACAAAATCCCCCTAACACCCCTCTCTTTCGACACAGTGCCATTTCGTTCCTAACCTGCAAGGAAATTCTCGATTACTGTGGATAGTTCACGCTGTTACAGTATTTAAATCGTTTCTATCTCATTCTTATTGCATTTGCTCCGCGGTTCATAGTACCTTTGTCAACTCTGGGTACATGGAGCACTTGATTTAGGTACTGCGTTTACGGGTACTGTGAACACGTGTTAAGTTACAATTTGAAATTTTTCTGAAATTTTATAATTTGTGGAGGTACAGATGGAAGGATCTTTTGCTTTGGAGATCCTTCAAATTTTGTACTCCACATTTCTAAATTTTTGTATTCATAGGGTTTTGAAATTTTATAATTTGTGGAGGTGCACATGGAATAAGGATCTTTTGCTTTGGAGATTCTTCAAACTTTGTACTCCACGTTTCTAAATTTTTAAATGTAGAGAGTTTTGATATTTTATAATTTGTGGAGGTACAGATGGAAGGATCTTTTGCTTTGGAGATGCTTCAAATTTTGTACTCCACATTTCTAAATTTTTAAATGTAGAGAGTTTTTAAATTTTATAATTTGTGGAGGTACAGATGGAAGGATCTTTTGCTTTGGAGATGCTTCAAATTTTGTACTCCACATTTCTAAATGAAATGTAGAGAGTTTTGATATGTTACAATTTGTTGAGGTACGTTTAGTTCATGGAGTTAGTGATTACTCTCTAGTCTGTTACTGTTTGTACTATGTCCCAATTGCTCATTGCTGAACGCAGTGACTCCTGGGATTCTGTGTTTGATTGATTTCTTTGTTAGAGTGCCATTTGCTATGGTATCTCATTCTTGCTCTACCTAAATACGTATTCTAATTTTGAACACATATTCGAATTTGTGTGAGGCACCTAGCAGCCTCAATTGCTATGGTATCTCATTCTTGTTCTATCTAAATACGTATTCTAATTTTTAGCACATATTCGAATTTGTGTGAGGCACCTAGCAGCCTCAATTGCTATGGTATCTCATTCTTGATCTACTAACGTGTACGTATTCTAATTTTTAACACATATTCGAATTTGTGTGATGCACCTAGCAGCCTCAATTGCTATGGTATCTCATTCTTGTTCTACCTAAATACGTATTCTAATTTTTAACACATATTTGAACTCGTGCGAGCATCAGTATATAGTGACCATGTGAGTTAGATGCAATACACATGTCCAATACATAGCGACACGTAATTTTCAGTGGAAAGGAAGACAAACGTGTCGATAATGGTGAATCGAGCGTAACCCAACCGATTTCGAATGATTCGTAGGTGTTCGATAGTTGGTCGTCGACGGTCTTTACGGTCGCTTAGGATCGTCGGCTCGTTTAATGAGCAGGCGAGCCGAAGAGACCGGCTCGGCGCAGTTTCAAGCAATTAACGAGCGTACTCGTGGCTCGTGTTACGCTTGTACGGAGCAACCGTGTGCGGAGGATTCTGTTGGAAAACAACGAATACGCGCTTGAACCATGAAAGAGTTTCCACGAGCGAGCATCAGTCCATCCGTGTAACGATGCTCCACATTCGAGCCACTTTTTCTGCGATATCGTGCCTCCCACGGGGCCGTGCTTGCAAAACGACTCCGTTAAAAGAGCGGGTTCGATGCGACCATGGTAAATCGACTGACATATGTATACCCGGTTGCCACGTTGCTTTTAGTCCGATACGAGTACACAAACTTTAATTCGCAAATTATTATTGTTACACAATTTATTTTTATAATTCCTGACAATTTAGAATTTTTATTTCTTTGCAACATGTCAAGAGTCAGGGAGGAATCAAATTAAGGTAGGGGGTACCTTTCGTAGTTGTCTATTGAATAAAATTTTTAACTGTTTTGTGAGTAAAGACAATTACATTCAGTTTAGTAACTACAGAATGTTAATATGATAGAATATAATTTTGTATAATTAATGGTGACTCAGTGGAAGTATGATCGAGAGCATAATCGACTTTAAAGAGAGGGCATTGTTAATCATTTTTCACTAACATCTCCTTTCCAAATTTGTCAAGCTATAAAAATTTGCAAGATCATACGATTGAAACTTGAGATTTCAATCACAACGAATTCCAATTAAAAATCGATCCACAGAAGCCACAATAACGCGTTTGTAGGAAATTTGTTGAACACTTTTTGTAACAAGTTTGCTGGAGGTAGTTAAATCGTGGCCAGCCTATTTGTTTTGTTTCGCATATAAACGTAAGCGAAACCGTGCGATCGAATTCCCCACAAAAATTCAAATTTATTCAATTGTATTCCCCTCTCTCGCGTCGTGTGATTAAAACGCGCCGCTGTTTGTTGGTGCCGTATTTGTTCACTTTTCGCATCGAATCGAATTTAAAAATCGTATAAAACTTCACCGTTATTCACCTGTGTTGTTCCCGCAACATTCTCAACGAAATTATCCCGTTGATGATAAATCATGTTGCTGTCATTTGTCACGTTAACACGTCCTCTAATTAGCTGTTATTCAGCGTTAAGGCAATTAATATTAATCTTGCTCGTTGAATGTTGCACGTCGATTTTCAGGATGTACTTGAGCCCTCTTACATAATTCAACTCATGATACTGGTCAAATTTCTTCGGTCAAAAGGTACACATTTTCGGTTCCAATGAACTAATATTGATATTTAGGGATATTTATGTCTAGGGATATTTAAACGTCGAAATATTTGAATCTGAGGACAATTTCTGTTCGAGATATTATCTACGGATAATCTGTATTCGAAATATTTGAAACTAAAAATAATTTATGTTCTAGATATTCGAATCTAGGGATAATTTATGTTCGATGCATTTCATTCTGGGAATATTTCAGTCTCGAGATATTAGAAACTAGAAATATTGAGATATCCATATATTTGTAGCTAGAGACATTTTGATCTCAGAAAACTGAATCTAGGGATATTTCAGTTGAATTCCAAGGGATATTTACATTTGGGAGTATTTACATTTCGATAGATTTCCATCTAGGGATATTTAACTGTAGATGTATTGGAATCTGGGGATATTTAAACGTGGCCATAGTACAATCTAAGGACCTTTAGACGTGGTTGAAATTGAGACTAGGGACATTTAGACGTAGGTCCAGTTGGATTCAGGAATATTCAGATGCACCTGTATTGGAATCTAGGGACATTCACATCTTGAGATCTAGCGAAAGTTTATTACAATCTAGGGACATTTCAATTTGGGTCCCTGTGTATTTAAAACTAAGTGTACTTGAATTTTGATAGATTTTCATCTAGGGAAATTTAGACGTAGGTGCAGCAGGACCTAGAGATATTTAGACACGTGTTAATTTTACTCTAGGGACATTTTGACATAGATGTTCTTGGCTCTATACTTAGATATAAATATCTAAATCTAGTATTAGAACCAAAGGATATTTGCATGTCGAGATATTAGCATCTAGAGATATTGTACGTCTAGATGTATTGCAATCTAGGGATATTTAAATCAAAGTGTGTTAGGTTCTAGGAATATCTTCATTGAGAGATATTGAGTTCCTAGTTTTTGCTATTACACTTGTATTGCAAGTTGTATAATTGCGTCATTTCTTCTTTCCTCTCGGTATATTGCCGATTTCTTCCACTGTCCTGTTCGTAGCAATATAAGTTGAATTAACATTCGAATGCTGGAAATAGAGGAAAGTAAACAGTTGTCAACTCGTCGTTTCTTATTTGTCCGTAAATTGTCAGCGTCCTTTAGTACTTCAGCGGTAAAGAAATGCTTGGTCGCAAAACAAGTATTAAAAACAAATACCTTTCTTCATCCCCTTTTGTTTCCGTTTAATAATTCACGTTTCCGCTCGCCACAGTATATTTTAACGGTGGAAAAGTAAACAGTCGATCACCGGCCGACAGTTAATTAGCCAGCGTTCAAACAATAAATCGATTTTAATTATCATGCCCGCACGAACTGAAGCTTCTGGGTACGCATGATTATTAGCACGATGAATTATTAACGGAGGAGGAATATTTGCACGTTTTCGTCGCTTGCAAAAATCATAATGAGGTTTCGCGTCGTGGTCTCGCAATTTAAAATCACGCTTATACCGGGCCGCTGTTCTTTAATTAGGAGCAAACGGAACGGCGAAATAATTAATGTCAACCGCATCCGTTGTCTCGCGAACGTTCAACTTTCATTTTACACTGAATATTCCGAACGATTCGTTTCGAGGACTCGATATTTCATCGCGATCAATTGTTCGAAAACGCGTTAGCTTCCTTTGTTAAATTCCTCGGTAAAATACTATGCGTTCATATCATAATTCAGATTTTTATTAATGTCACTTGCTTCGAGGGTAGAGAATTTAACACTTTATTCAGAGAAATGGCGACGTAAAGAAATCACGATTTTCCATCGATAAATTGATCATTTTCAAATCTTCACATCTGCCATTTTATAAATTACAAGATTCATAGATTTTTAAATTTATGAATTTAAACATTTGATAACTTGAAAATTTAGAAGTTCGATAACTCAAGAAACCATAAATTCACAAATTTACCAATTCACAAAATTGTCCCTCTACAAAATCAACTCAAAAACTTGAAGTCAGAAATCCTCCATCCAAACGACCCCAAACAAACGAAGCACAAACCCCATGGCATTATCGCACAAAGTCTGACCCCCGAATCCTCGCAATTGCGCGAAGAATGCTCGCTGAACTTTTCACGACAGAATGCTGGAACGATAAATCGGATCATACTCGGCTGACCTGCGCATCAGTAGGACATTTTTAAACGAGATTAGGTCGCAAACTGTTCGTTAGGTAAATTTCGTTAACGAAGGCGACGATGCGCATTCAGGCGATACATCGGGGTGAAAAAAGATATGCATATACGTGTGCATACGAGTTACGTTAACACGCGACATACGCGTCGAGTTAATTCGCCGAGCTAGGATCGATAGATAGCCTCGAGACCGTTTAATTACCAGAGATAACATTGTCGACCATTCGCATCCCTCTTCCGTCAAACGTTCGCCCACGATTTCTCTTCCACTGTCCTCTTTCTGATTGGAGCGTGTAAAAGGTGATTCGATCCGTCATAGACCCGATTGGTTGTGTTTCACGAATTGGATCTGCACGATTGTTGACGCACCATGAATCTCTGTGCGGTGAACTTGCTGTTATACCAACACGATTTATCGCCTACCATTCGTCTTCCACATAAATTTTAATTTCGTTGTCGGACGATTTCATCGGTGTCGGTGGGGATTTAGGGAATTTCTGATTGATTTCTGCTGCATTTGCATATTTCGACATTTTTTTAGTTATTGACTTCTATACATGCACTTTTTTATATTATTTAATTATTGTATTCTTCAATTTTAGATATTAGAATTGTTGAGGATGACATATTCCCCAATTCCCGATTTCCCCAATTCCCAATTTCCACAATTCCTAATTTCCCCAATTCCTAATTCTCCCAATTCCCAATTTCCCCAATTCCCAATTTCCAATTTCCCCAATTCCCAATTTCCCCAATTCCCAATTTCCCCAATTCCCAATTCTCCCAATTCCCAATTTTCCCAATTTCCCCAATTCCCAATTTGCCCAATTCCCAATTTCCCCAATTCCCAATTTCCCAAATTCCTAATTTCCCCAATTCCCAATTTCCCCAATTCTTAATTTCCCCAATTCCCAATTTCCCCAATTTTTAATTTGCCCAATTCCCAATTTCCCCAATTCCCAATTTCCCCAATTCCCAATTTCCCCAATTCCCAATTTCCACAATTCCTAATTTCCCCAATTCCTAATTCTCCCAATTCTTAATTTGCCCAATTCCCAACTTCCCCAATTCCCAATTTGCCCCATTCCCAATTTCCTCAATTATCAATTTCCCCAATTCCCAATTTCCCAAATTTTTAGTTTGCCCAATTCCCAACTTCCCCAATTCCCAATTTGCCCCATTCCCAATTTCCTCAATTATCAATTTCCCCAATTCCCAATTTCCCAAATTTTTAGTTTGCCCAATTCTCAATTTCCCCAATTCCCAATTCCTAATTTTTCCAACTCCCAAATTTCCCACTTTCTAAGTCCCCCGAGTGCAAAATTCACAAAATCCAGAAAATTTTAAATTGTAGATTTGAGATGGTTGTATATGTGTACTTTTGAATTCATAATTTTCTAGGTTAGACTACTGAATTATGAAATTTTATACTCTTAAACAATTTTGACTTCTATACTACTTTTCTGTATTATTAAATTATTAAGTTCCTCAATTTTTGATAATAAAATTTTGAAGTTTGGAGGTTGACATGTTTTGAAATTATAAATTTGAGATGTTTGTATATGAGCACTTTTGAATTCATATTTTTCTAGGTTAGATTACAGAATTATCAAATTTTTAACTTTTTGGATGAACTTATGAATTACGAAGTTATTAAATTGGACTTCTGAATTTCGTTTATAAATTACCAAATTACTAATTTCATAAAAGAAGGTAACTTCACAGATAAAAAACAGCCCTCCACACAAAAACTCCAATCAATTAAAAAAATACCAACAAAACCAAACATCCTCGATCCTACATCAAAAACAGCCGCAAAAATAAAAAAAAAAGCAATAACCTTTAGAGAAACGTCGAATATACGGTTTACAGAAGAGGTATCTTTCAATTTGTCGAAATTGAAACATCTTTTTCAGCAGTGGATTGAATTTTCATCTATGAATCAGGTGTGTGTACATTCTCGATGGTTCTCTCCCATGGAGCCCATATTTGGCTATATATAGGATGTTCTGGTAGCGGCAGGTCGAAAGAGGAATGCAGATAAACGTAATAAAGCGTCATCCGGTTTCCGATAAGCCTTATCTCACGTTCGGCGAGTTTGTCGATATAAATTGAATTAGTCTCAGATTGTTCCGTATTAGATTACCGATATAGCTAACCGCAGCTCAACCGCGCGAGCCCTAATCACTTTTGGAAGCATTTCCCAATCCCGTTCTACCCTAAGTCTACGTGATGTGGTTAATCAGGATCACGCGTTGGTGCACGCGCATAATTAGTAGATAATTAATACACGGACGAATGTGTCCTGTACACGGAGTCATGAAATCGCTCATGTGTTCCGATTCGTGTTAACGCGAATCCCATGGAGAACGAGTATGTGAACCACTGGCCAATGACTCTGGTGCTGTATTCACTGGTAGGCAAAACATATGTGATTATTTAAAGTTTCAGAGAGATACTGATCTTTTTCTGATTTTCAGTCTTTTAAACACATTTCTGTCATAGGAACTTTATGATTCACAAGTGTGGTATAAACTAACATAATGTAGTATAGGTTATGAAATGTTGGGCTTGGTTAGGTTGGATCTAGTCTTATTATGTTATAGTTGGTCTAGGTTAGGTTTGTCGGATCAGACTTGTAAATTTGTAAATTTAGAAATGTAGAAGTATGGTATTTACGAATTTACAAATATTCAGAGTTTCTAAATTTCAAACTTCCAAACTTTCCAAATCTTAAATTTTCAAATGTCCAAATTTTTGGATTAGGAGATCTATAATCTATCAGTTTAAAAATCAATAAATCCATAAATCTATAAATCCAGAAACCTACAAATCCAGTAATTTAAAAATCTAAAAATCTAAAAATCCAGAAATCTACAAATCTAAAAATCTACAATCCAATAATTTAAAAATCTAAAATTCTACAAATCCAAAAATCTAAAAATTAAATAATTACAAAATTAAAAAACGTACAAACTACAATATAAAAAAATTTAAAAGCACAAACTTTGAAATTTGTATAAAAATAGCACTCGTCAACCAATTAAAATTGTTGCGAGCTAACTAAAACAATTCAGAAAACAATTTGATCAAAATCAATGCAGAGAAAATAGCTATTGTTTACAGTGTAAAACGACATCTCTCGTCTACAATGTAAACTACATCTGGTATTATTTCGTTCGAATGGACTGTCTTTTTGGACAATAAGATGAAACTACCCTTTGTATTCGATTCGTCAGTGCGCAATTGAAGCTCCACGTGACTGTACACAATAAGTTCATTTTCAGAAACCGAGAAGGGTTCTGTAAATTACTATAGACCATTATATAATTGATTGACGTCAATTCCTTCTAAATTAAAACGTAACTTTCAACGTCATACTGAATCGATGCCAGTTAGGTGAAATGTGTGTGGCATCCTACATTTCAGGTATTGATTTCTCAGATTTTATACTTATTTTTAGACATTTGAAAGACACTTTGTTATTTCTGATTTTGAAACTCTCTAATTTGTAAATTTGAGAATTTGACAATTTTTGTATTCACAAATTTTACAATTCTGAATGTTTTTGATATTCTACTTATCAAGCTTGTAAGTTTTTAAGTTTATGAATTTAAAGTTATTATATCATTAAATTTGCAAATTTCTAAATTTTTCAATTCCCAATTTTTCCAATTGCCAAATTTTCCAATTCTCAATTTTCCCAATTTCCAATTTTCCCAATTTCAAACCTCCCCAATTTTTAATTTTCCTAATTCCCAATTTCCCCAATTCCCAATTTCCCCAATTCCCAATTTTCCTAATTCCTAATTTTCCCAATTCCAAATTTCCCCAATTCCCAATTTTCCCAATTTCAAACCTCCCCAATTTTTAATTTTCCTAATTCCCAATTTCCCCAATTCCCAATTTTCCCAATTCCCAATTTTCCCAATTCCTAATTTTCCCAATTCCAAATTTCCCCAATTCCCAATTTTCCCAATTTCAAACCTCCCCAATTTTTAATTTTCCTAATTCCCAATTTCCTCAATTCCCAATTTCCCCAATTCCCAATTTTCCCAATTCCTAATTTTCCCAATTCCAAATTTCCCCAATTCCCAATATTCCCAATTCCTAATTTTCCCAATTCCCAATTTTCCTAATTCCCAATTTCCCCAATTCCCAATATTCCCAATTCCTAATTTTCCCAATTCCCAATTTCCCCAATTCTCAATTTCCCCAATTCCCAATTTCCCCAATTCCCAATTTCCCCAATTCCCAATTTTCCCAATTCCCAAATCTTTCGATTCCTAATTTCCCCGAAACCTAATTATCCCAATTCCCAAATCTCCCAATTCTCACATTTCCCAATTTTGAATTTCCCCGAATCCTAAACGTCTAATTTTCTAATTTCACTGTTTTTAAATATCCCAGATCACAAATTCTCCAATTTTCTACTTTCCCGAAATCTGAAATGCCGCAATTCTCAATTTTCCCAATTTCTAAATATCCTAATTCACAATTTTCCCACTTTCTAAGTCCCCCGATTGCAAAATTCACAAAATCCACAAAATTTCAAAAATTCCCATAATCCCCAAAATTCCTAAAATTCCCCAAATTCCCAAAATTCCCAAATTCTCAGAATTCCCAAACTTCCCAAAATCCCCAAAATTCTCCAAATTACCGAATTACAAAATTCCCAAATTTTGAAGTTATCAATTATAACGCACATTCTCCGTAATATCTCGCATCGTGACGATTGCGTCCGCTAGTTCCATTTTTATTCGGAAATTGATTGCTACGAAAGCAAGTCTGTTTCGTAATTGAAGTTCAACAGCACTTCTCTGTTCGCTATGAATCACTTACACAATCTGGTAGTATAATCAACGTACTTGTTGCATAGTCGATACGGGTAAGATGTTTTTTGGTCGATGCTCGAACAACGAGAAGTGATTGATCGGTGCAAACATGCACTTGATGGTTTTTTAAAAGATGCTTTCCTCTGTGTTTCGAAGACGAGGCGTGCTCGATGAAAAGTGCAACGTATTTGATCGAACAGGTTGTTATATCCACGCGATACAATATGAACGATGAGCCTCGATTTTATAGATTATGTACACTTTCGATCAACGCTATAGCACCTTATTATAACACCTTATTTAAGAACTTTTCCGTCATTCTCCAATAACTTTCTCTTCTCGCAATTCATTACTCGAAATTTGTCTTCCTGTGATAACTTATTTGCGATTTTTATTCAAGGTTCATCTACAATTTTTATTCGAAAAGCTTGTATTGGAATGAAAATTATTCAAGAGTTATTATGACAAAAATTATTCATTATTTTTAAATAATTTCGCTCTAGTCGAAATTTTCATCTGAAAATTATTTGCTATTATAAGATAAGTTTATTGTACTCGCAATTTTAATCGGAGTTTACTTGAAATGATTGTATTCCGATAAAAAATTATTGGATAAAAAGAAAAATTATTTAGAATAAAAGTTACTCATTCTCAAATTATATTACTCCACCAAAGTCACTAAAAAAGTTTGTACTTGAAAACTTATTCAATGGTACTTCAATAAGAATTCTTCCACACTTGTGTTGATACAACTGTAATTACCCACATGTTCACATACTTCATTATTATCCTCTATACAGAAAATTTAGATCATAGAAAACAATCAATTTTACAGAAAACACAGATGTTACATGTTTCATCATCGTTACTGTCAAGTTCGCAATCTAAATCAAAGAAAAATGGCGGCGTTAAATGAAGTTTCATTTTGATACAAAGTGGCCACACTATTGCTCGATAAAACCGCGTGTGGTTATGGCTTAACTAATGCATAAACATAGGTGTATGCACAGTACAAAGTTTATGAAGTTAATGGAGATTCATCTCCCAGGGCGATATCTCGATAAATCGTGTATTAAACGCGAAAGTTAAGGCACCGCTCGCGCGAAACGGACTGTTAAATTTATGTCTTGCACTTCTCCGGCTCATTGACTCGGCTTGATCAGTGGAACCTCTTTGATATTAAACTTTCTCGATCGTTTTAACAACATCGCTCAACGTCTTCGAACTTCATCCACGGATTTCGTCGTAGACGTGCATTTTAACCTCCACGGGACTGATTTTCTTGCGAATATTGAACAGCTGAAAGCGAATCGGACTCTACGAAAAATATGAGTATACTTAGCAAATCTTTGCCTAGGGAGAATGTGACAGACACGTCTGAATTTAGGGAAAATATGGCAGAAGGTACAGCAAATTTGACTTCTCTAGGAAAATTATAATCTACACCTAATAGTAGATCTTACTTCTCTAGTGTGAGATGTGTACACTTGAAGTCTCATGACAAACTCAGGACTGATTTATAGCTACAGACATTTTGATCTCAGAAATATTAATCTAGGGTCATTTCAATTTGGTTCCAAGGAATATTTAAACCTAGCATTTGGATTTCGATAGATTTCTATCCAGGGAGATTTACATGTAGGTGTTACTGCTCTAGTGTGAGATGTGTACACTTGGAGGTGAAGTCTGATGACAAACTCAGGACTGATTTATAGCTACAGACATTTTGATTTCAGAAATATTAATCTAGGGACATTTCAGTTTAGTTCTAAGGGATATTTAAACCTAGCATTTGGATTTCGATAGATTTCTATCCAGGGAGATTTAAATGTAGGTGTTACTGCTCTAGTGTGAGATGTGTACACTTGGAGGTGAAGTCTGATGACAAACTCAGGACTGATTTATAGCTACAGACATTTTGATCTCAGAAATATTAATCTAGGGACATTTCAGTTTGGTTCTAAGGGATATTTAAACCTAGCATTTGGATTTCGATAGATTTCTATCCAGGGAGATTTACATGTAGGTGTTACTGCTCTAGTGTGAGATGTGTACACTTGAAGTCTGATGACAAACTCAGGACTGATTTATAGCTACAGACATTTTGATCTCAGAAATATTAATCTAGGGACATTTCAGTTTGGTTCCGAGGAATATTTAAACCTAGTATTTGCATTTCGATAGATTTCAATCCAGGAACATTTAAAAGCAGATGTTACTTCCCTAGTGTAAGAAGTGTTTACTTAAAGATGAAGTCTGGTAACAAACTCAGATCTGATTTTGGGGACCTCTGGTGGATAATTGATAGGTTGATCCTTGTCTATTTTATGTTCTTTCGGTCAGGAGGACAGTAGATAGCCTTCCAATAATGTGCAAAATTTCGTAACTCTAGTAATTTGAAGCCAAAAGTTTCGTCATACTTCTTTTCAAAGATACTCTTTAGACTACAAGAGTCGTATAGAGCAATTTCGCTTTAAGAACTTTTTAAAAAATGTCTCTATATGCCTTCGTTGTGTTTTAAAAGTTTTTAAAAGAAATTCATTTAATTCCTGTATCTACTATTAAATCTTTAAGTTACTTTTCAAGAAAACAGAAAATGTATGAAATAATATTGTCACATTTAATAAATTGTTTTCATAATAGATTGTATAATAATTTTTCTCGCAAAGATATTGTACTTCTTATGTTTTTAAGTTATATAATTTTCTTCTTTTTTTTTAATTAAGATCTGAGAAACTTATTGAGAAGGTAATGATAATGATTCAATGTTAGTAAAACACAATTTTCTGTTTAATAATAGCAGTTACGATTGCATAGGTATAAATCAAGCAACGAACCAGTGTAACCAGAGAATTACACAATTCATCATGTCGTACAGTTGCGAAACGTGATCGACGACCATAATTCTGTTTAATATTCGCACGAATATTTGTAAAGCCTCGTCTCATTCCGACACATGCCATAAATTTGAAACCGAAACCGCTAATCTCCCACTGAACAAATATTCGTTTTAAATTTTATCTACATCGGTGAAACATTTTTCTTCTTAATTTTAATTTGATTTCGGGAAAATTTATTCTACCTGTGCGACATAATGAATGTAATTTAAATCATGAACAAACTTATAGATACATCTTTCGTCTTACAATTATTATTTTATTTATATCATTTTATCAGATTACGTATATTGGCTATCATCTGTTAAATAAATTTCAAAGAATATTTGAAAATTATTGATAAGGTTAGCAATATTATACAGTAGACTCTCGCTATATTGCCGCTGAGGAGTAATTTCTGAATTTCCGAATATTTTTGTTTTTGGTTGTTCAAGAGGCACAAAATATCAACTTCTATTTAGGAATTTAAAAATTATTAAATTGAGAATTTAAAGACTTGAAAATTGGGGAATGGAAAAATTCGAAAATGTGAGAATTTTGAAGTTGAGAAATTCGAGAAACGTAAAATGAATGTAGGAAGTCAGGAAAGTTGTAAACTGGGGATGTGGAGAGTGTAGAAAATCTACAAACTTAGAAACGCGGAAATTCGGAAATTCGAAAATTTGGAATCCGGAAACTTCAGTATTTGGAAATTTATAGGCACAATGCTTCAAACTTCATAAATTTATGATTTCCCAACAGTATAATCCCATACACAGTGAACTCCCAGGTGTAAAATAGTTCACATTCCCCCAATTTGCCTCTCCCGTGATTAGAACTGTTATTAACAAAGTTGCTATTCCATTTCTCTACCAAAAAGTGACTCAACTATTCCTTCATAAGTACCTTCGTTTCTCTCAAAACCTGGAATATTCCAAATAAATATGCCAAGCTGCCCGATTAAAAACCGCGCAATTATTCTCGCATCGAGCAAATATTTTTGCAAGTGTCCATTACGTCGAGAGAAGTAATAGGATGAAAAATGGACGCGCGTCAATTGGTTAGTGTCCGTCGTTAAGAGAGCGGATCGAAAAACGCGAGAGCAGGGATTCGAAATGACGGTGGTGGAAAGGCGCCGTATCAACCCCCGCAGCATCCGTGCGTCATCGTCCCGGGGTCGTGTGTGAACGTACCTTAAAAGCGGCTGAATGGGTGCTGTATTTTCACGTAAGAGGGATGGAGTTCTGGAGGGGATGCTGGCCTGGTTTCATTGAACCTGCACCGCGTACACCTCGACCGGCCGCAGCCCCTCACCCCCGTTGACGTTCGCGGGTGCAGTGAGGTCGGTGGTCGGCGGGGGTGGCCGGGGTGAGGCTATGCATAGCCCGCGACGGCTATATATAGGTCGTGCTTTCTATAAATAGAACTCAGACCGCCCCTACCAGCGTTCGCCCCTACTACCCCTAACGCCGAGCGTCACGGAGGGGAAATAAAAACGGAACGGAAGGGGCTGCAAGAGGCGGCCAGAGAGGGGTAAGGGACAAAGGGTGCAATACAGGCAAGAAAGGGCAGGGAAAAAATAAAAGAGCATGACGGCGAATTTCCGGGGAAAACGCGGCGCGGAAATTCGCCGGCGAAAATTCGACGAAGACGAGAAGAGGGCCACGAGTCGCCCGCGACCACGAGGGTTGCCTCTCTGCTCAAACTTTACGGCTAAATATACACCCACCCCCTTCAACCCCGCTCTTTTTTTTCATCCGGTCTCACCCCCTCTTTGCTCTGCTTCGTCATCAGCATGGTCTGCCGTTCTACACACTGCGGATCGACTTCGCCGCGCTGCGAACTGAAATACTTTTTACTCGTTTAGCTTACGTATTAAGCGCCGCTAACAGCGTGTTAGGTTTTTCACTATGTTTTTTAAACAAATCGCTTTGTTGGGAGTATGTTTACTTCAGCGAATTTGTGGGGCAGATACGTTGCGCCAGTGTCTTTAAGCGGTTTCTGGGATAAATCTGTGCTTGAGAGCCAAGTACAGGGTTACTTTGGAAGAAGGTGGAAAACACGTTTCTTGTATAAAAATCAATTAAGTAGAAAACGGGACGAAAATGGACTCGGGTTAAGCTGGATAGGGCAGAAATATGTCGAGTTATTTTACGAGTATTTTGAACATTTCTTTAAAAGTTTAGGTATACGAGGGTCGATAAGTTTCAAAGTAAAACGAAGAGATAGAAACACCCTTTGTTTGAAAAGTATCATTTTTATTTTTTGATATAGAACGTTTATGACCCAATTGATTCTAATCGAAATGGGAACATTGTTTTATTGTTCTTGTGCATTTATTCTTTCAAGCTTTAATTTAAAGCAAAGTCTAATTTGTTCGTGTTCGAATGTCAAATTAATCTGACATAATTGCAAATAAGAATAATTAAATTTAAATGACAAAATTATGTATCAAGACAGGTTAGGTTAGATGTGTAATTCTGGTTTATCTAACGATATATTGATTGATAGTACTGATAATTTAATCTGATACATAAGTTCATCAGTCAAATGTATTTTCTAAACTTCAAACTCAACTTAACCTAAATTAACCTAACTATTTTATCTACCATAATTTTGTCTGTGACCATACTTCAAACTGAACCTAACTTAACCTAAATTAATCTTACATTATGTAACATAATTTTGCTATTGAAATAGATTTGTGCTCACACTGTAAACTGAAGTTAGCCTAACATAACCTACATTAATCTGACCTTATCTAACTTAGACAAATAGATTTGAAATGTCCACACTTCAAACTCAATCTAACTTCACCCAAATTAATGTAACCTCCTCTGATATAATATCCTCATTTAAATCTACTTGTACTGAAACTTCAAACTGGACAAAGCTTAAGAACCTAACCTAATCTGACAAACATTTATCATATTTACTTGTGCCTGAAATTTAAATGTCTATCCTAATTTCGAACCAGAAATCAAATTTAAATTACAAAATGATGGACCACACGTTTAGAATGTCATACTTTCAGATATTTATAAAGAATCTGTACGAAACGTTATTCTAAAATTTGAAAGACGGATCTACCTTAATGGGTTGACGTCGGAAAATAGGGTGCTGCGAATTCTCCACCACCCTCTCCTTCCACTTCTGTGCCACGCGTTCGTTTCGCGATACTCGCGTATTGGGTTTTTAGGCTTCAGCTTTGTTTCTGCCGTGTTTTTTTCGGGAGCACTTAGCTCTATCTGTGTGGCAACGGCAACCCGTTTGAGCCACGCTCCCTTTTCGCGTGAATACACGTCGTCCTTTCAGTGATAATGGACCTCTTGAAAGGAAACGCGCGCGACCGCACTGACACCGCGAAGGTTGCGGCAACTTTTGCCTCGAATTTCTTTCATGATTAGAATCTTATGCTGCTACACATTTTTGCGTGTGTGTGTTCCGAACACTAATCGTTCTAATGACGCTGATGGAATTTTGATCATCAATCAATTTTTCAGTATTATAATACTTGGTAATTATTTGGGGGTGTAGCTGTGAAAAGTTTCACCCTTCAATTTTCGTACTTTTAATGTGTATGTGTTTTGATAAATATTAATTCAACTTTGTTATTTAATTAATGATTAGGCTGTTAAGTTCTTGTTAAGAGAGATCTTAGACAATACATACATACATATATTATAACAAAAATTTTTGTAAACAGTTCAATCATTAATTACATAATGAGATTCGATTAATATTTATCATAGATAAGCTACAAAAATTAAAGGGTTTTTATATATACATATAAATGTAATAAATTAATTTACTTATAAATTGAATAATTTATATTTCAATACATTGTACAACCAATATATATTAACAGTATATTAATTGATATGTTTATACACTTTATGTACACATATGAATTAATTTATTTGTACAAATTTTTTTTCATTTTTTTTATACTTATAATCAAATGCAATTTACATAGAATTTGTGATTATAAGTACATACTTACAAATTCCTGTAAATTGTACATAAATTATTCCAATCGCAAATAAATGAATTTTTTATCCAAAATCAGTACTATATTTTATCATTCTATAAAAGTTGTGTTCCCTAAAGTGCAACATTGAGAGCGAGTAAATTTTTGATAGGGCGCTTCTATCGATTTATTAAATTATAGATAACTGAGGTGATTACTTGAAAGGGTCGCTAATGGAAGGAATGAAATATTACAAAAATAATGAATTATTCGTTTCAGAGGAAAATGTGTTCATACTTTATCACCTGCAGCGCCTGATACTGCACGAACTATAAATTAACTCGTATCTCAAACAGTCATAATTATTTTAAATACCTCTACTTCTCAACTTGAACTCTCAATTCACTGTGTTGAAAAACTGATATAATACTGACGTTACGTGCAACTTCATTTTGTAATAATATTTTTCAGAAATTTTTTATTGTATGTGAACAATATAATTTTACAACATTTTTAATTATATTTGCAGAATATAATAATATACAATTTTTCTTTATATTTGTTCAATATAGTAATATAAAAATTTTAATCATATATGAACAATTTAATAATGTAACAATTTTAATTATATATGGACAATATAATAATGTAACAATTTTAATTATATATGGACAATATAATAATGTAACAATTTTAATTATACATGAACAATATAATTATATAACATTTTTAATTATATTTAAACAAGATAATTATACAACATTTGTAATTATATATGAATTATACCAAATTTTTAATTATATATGAAAAATCTAATTAAATGGCTAAGAACATAACACCCGAATATATTTGAAAATTTTAAACATTAAACAACACTATCCCATTTCCACATTCGATCGAGAATGCGAAATGTTTTTCTACGGTCGTGCATCAAAGAATCAACCCGTCAACGAAGGAAAACACAAGTATTTGCACGGAAAAAAGCGACAGAGGAATTTCGGTTGGTCACGGATGAATATTTTGGTCCACCGATGTGTTTGAATTTCACAAAAAGGACAGATATATACGGGAACGCGTGGAACGTTGATTGCACGAGTATCATGCGAAGAAACTAATTAATTCGCGAAAGCAGACGCGATGCAGCTGTTCGAACGGGTTCCGATGGCTTGCATTTGCCACGTTCAACAATCTCGCGCCCAGATAATTGAATCTCGAGAAATAAATGCATCGCAAGCACGTTGCATTCAGCCGGCTTCGACTCGAATCGCTTCCTGGCGAGCCCTTCGTGTAACAAAATTAATTAGTCGCTCGGCTGTGACACGAACTTCTTCTGAATCGATGCTTCTTCCAGGAAATCGGTGAACGAACCGATAATGCATCAAATTTTGTACCCACTGCGAAATGTCTGTAAATTAGCTGTGGTTTCATAAATTCGATTTTGATTAATTATGTATTTATAAATTGTACAATACATGTATATTCCATAATGTTTAAACTTGTAAATATCACAATCTGATATTTTTTGGCAAAAACTCCATAATTTTCTCAACTGTAAGTAAAAATATAGAAAGAATAATGCAATTTTTTTTAATTTTTAATGCGTAATGAATCAACATTAAAATATCATACTGAATATTAAAATTAAAATAAAGAAAATATTCAGTTAAATTTGTAAATTATTCTTGTCGAAAAAATAAGCAGTATTTTATCAAATAATGTTAAATAATGTATGTCAAATAATGTCTCAAAAAATGTACATTTTTACGATTCGAAAAATGTATGAACGTCTTAAACATACAAGTGGGACGCGATAAGGTAACAGAAAATTTGATAGATGGTGTGATAGCGCTATAGCTTTGCAAATCATTTCGGACAGAATAATAGGAGATTTGTTTTGTTTCAGGAAATTTACGATTGAAGAAATTTATAGAATCCACGCGACATAACTCACGATAAGCTAGAAAAATATTTCATACAAAGGGTGGCTGAAAGAATGGATACAGCAATAAATTTGACGAATGTTTAAATCTCTCGATTTGCATACAGCTGAATCAGTTTGATCAATTTTCGAGATTGTGGGGAGAAAGTGATACGCATCTTTAATATCTTTAAAGTAACTTCGAGATCTGATACTTTGTTTAACTTATTGCATAACAAAATTTATAGAATATTGTTGTTCTATATTCAACATAAGTAGTTCGGTTTAGTATTGCAGTGAAAATAGACGTATTTAGTCATTTTAATAATTTTGCACATTAAACATTTTAATAATTTTAATAATTGAAGTAATTCTCTTAACTTGCATCTTGCAGTATTATAGTAATACTATTTTCTATTCTTTCATATTTATTTACATTTGAAGCACCGCGTCGTGCGTGTCATACGTTCTCCAAAATGGCGGTCATGCCATAATATTCACTTCGTAAGTTTTATTGCCACTTCCACTATATAAATCACTGTATAATAATAACTGGAGTACGTGAATCACTCAGTTATAATAAATAGAAAATTCTATATTAATTCATAGAACATTTAAATCAATTTTACATGTAAATCAACTTTAGCAATAAACGTTCTTCAAGTATTTCAAGAATAAGTTTGTAAAAAATAAAAATATAAATCTTTGTTTTAATATAATATAAAAATGTAAGTAAGAAAGTAGGTTAGGGTAACAATACTATTAATATTTGTATATAAGTATTTTATAAAATAAAAGACGTTTGACTTTTTCACAAGAATTTCTTTGTTCGTGCAAGTTTGCATAAGTCTCGTTCTAAAAAGGCTGGTTTTTCATTTAATGCGTTATGTAGTGATTCAGGGTAAATTACGATCTCGTAGAACGTTATAATTAGACAAAAGCTATTTCGAATACGAGAGAAACATGCAACGTTACGTCCGCCAATCTGACTAAAATTCTGCATGCATTCAACGTATATCGTGTATAATAATGTGCTAAATGCATATGGTGCCTGAATTTTACGAGAACATAACGCTTGGAACTTTCTGGGATATGTATGAGAAAATATGCACCAAAGACATAAATGGAATTGGAGTACATAATGGAATTATTATTATATGTACTTGAATTACTCTTTGATAACGTTCGTTATATGTTATATGCAGTATTATTGATATTATATGTATGTTTATGTTGTTGCGTATACTGTTGAATGCAACGTATGCTTTGCAAGGTAAATTTGCAAATTTCTAAATTACTAGATTTTTCAATTTTAAAATCTCTAAATTTTCGAGTGGTTTAATTGTCAATTTTCTAGATTTTTGAGTCTCTGAATTATGAATTCTCTACATTCCCAAATTTCTAAATTTCTGAATTCCTAAATTTTCAAATCCCTAAATCCCCAAATCTCAACATTCCCAAATTTCTAAATTTCTATATCTCTAAATCTCCAAATTTTCAAATCTCCAAATCCCTAAATTTCCAAATTTCTAAATCTCCAAATTCCTAAATTTCCAAATTCCTAAATCTCCAAATTCCTAAATCTCCAAATTCCTAAATTTCCAAATTCCTAAATCTCCAAATTCCTAAATCTCCAAATCCCTAAACCCTCATATTTCTAAATTTCTAAATTTCCAAATCTTTGAGGTTGATCTAACACACAGAACTACAATAATTCAGAAATATACATCTCCGAAAATGAAATCGTCGAGAAGTTATTAAAACTAAGCAGAATACTTGCTAAAAACGAAAGAAAGAAACAGATATTCGATATCGGGCACCTCATACGACGAGTTTCAATTAACCGATGAAAAATTCTATAAACAGCGATACTGATTGCCAATTATCGAAGTGTGAAGTGGCATATATTGTTGGTGTTTCAAACAAAGAGTACTTTCAATTTAATTATAAGAGAACCTGCTCTAAAGACTGAAGTTTTAATTAAAGCTTGATTAATGCAATACGTCCTAACCTTTTTCAGCTCTCTAAATTCTATTATTATCCATTGTGAAGGATGAAATATGATTAATAATTCTCGTTCTGACATATAACTTACGTCGAACCAGTAGGAAGAAGAGACAGTGGAATGAGTAGACTATCAATTGTACCTGAAACAGAAAATTATGATTATCAGATTTGCTCAACGAATTGCTAGCTATTATAATTTTTTACTTCTGTTAGTATTTTATATTTTATGTTGTTTACGTAAATAACTTGTGTAAGTACGTAAAAGTATGATGTAATTACAAGAATATGTAGTATGTTAATATGTCATTGACTCAGTGTATGTTTGAGTAACATGTTAGGTACAAATTATACATAACACAATATGTACATTTGTACACAATTATGAACCAATTATACATAAGAACATAAAAGCTCATATAATAAAAAATTACAATACAAATATTTGTTTACTTGAAGTTATGACATGTCTTATCCTTCATCATAGTTCATTATTTATTAAAAAAAATGTACATGTAAAAAATACTATTATTAAGTGAAAATATAAATGTACATTTATATATAAATACAAGTCTAATTTAAAAGTTGAACACAAATATTGTATATTCACATATATTAAAACGAAATATATGTTTACATAAAGTAAAACAAAATATCATATACGAATATATAATACAATTTTGTGCCCTGACAAAGAGCAAATTGCAATAAAACTTCCGTGACACATCAAACAATGAGTTCCCCTCGTGACGTCACATAGACAGAAGAAAATATAAGAACGCTCTTAAAAAAAAAAGTACAGCAATGACCGCATCGTAAATTTGGCAGAAAAGTTTCTGAATATGTCACCACAAGATAGTAAAAAACTCACATCCGTATCATGGACCCCCATTGTACTAAATTCTTATAGTGACATTACTTCCCGCAGTAGCTATCCACAATAATGATTTTCCTGCAAGTCCCCATCCGGTTATTCAACAGAATACATACTAAATATTGTATATATTAATAATACATGCAGAAGGGGGTCGAAATAAAACTTGGTGTAACAGAGGGTCAAACCCCAATCTTCTGCATTAGATATATTCGGTTACTTTAGTCGGTAAATTTTTGTAATTTCTGTTGTAACTTCTAGGACTTTCTTTACTGGCTTTGGTAATGCATATTAGTTTTATGGTAAGAATGTTTTAATTGAATATATAGATTTTGTTAGTGCATGTTTCAGATGTGGGCAGATTTGGAACTTTGGGATTTTTAGGTATGGGAATATTGAGATTTTTGGAATTTTGTTACTTTGGGGTGTTGGGAATTTGGGATATGGGGATATTAGAATTTTTAGAATTTTGTGACTTTGGGGTGTTGGGAATTTGGGATTTTGGGATATGGAGATATTAGGATTTTTTGAATTTTGTTACTTTGGGGTATTGGGAATTTGGGATTTTGGGATATGGAGATATTAGGATTTTTGGAATTTTGTTACTTTGGGGTGTTGGGAATTTGGGATTTTGGGATATGGAGATATTATAGGATTTTTGGAATTTTGTGACTTTGGGGTGTCTGGATATTTGGGACTTTGATATATGGCAATATTAGGATTTTTGGATTTTGTAACTTCGGGGTATTGGGAATTTGGGATTTTGGGATATGGAGATATTAGGATTTTTGGAATTTTGTGACTTTGGGGTGTCTGGATATTGGGACTTTGAGATACGAGGACATTGAGATTTTTTTAATTTTGTGACTTTGGGGTGTTGAGACTTTGGGACTTTGAGACATGGGGATATTAAGATTTTTGGAATTTTGTGACTTTGGGTTTTTGGTTGTTAGGACTTTGATATATGAGGATGCTGAGATTTTTGTAATTTTGTGACTTTGGAGTTGTTGGATGTTGGGACATTGAGAGATATGGGGATGTTGAGATTTTTGGAATTTTGTGACTTTGAGGTTTTGGCTATTGGGACTTTGAGATACGGAGATATTGAGATTTTTGGTATTCTATGATTTTGGGGTTTTTAGATGTTGGGACTTTGAGATATAGGGGTTATTAGGATTTTTAGAATTTTATGACTTTAAAATTTTGGAATTTTGCGACATTAAGATTGTGGGATTCGAGGATTTTTAGAACTTCTAGTTTGGCTGTTTGGCTAACAAATGGAAGGGCTATGGAAAAATGAAGGAGAGGAAGAGCGTTTCGTCTGAGAACTGCTAAGTATATGCGTCAGTAAGGCATCTTAGCAGACCCTCGCTTCAGACACGGTGATGTATGGAAAGAATGGACAGGAACTATTTGTAGGAATAGGAAGACTCGTTGAGTACTAGCGAGAAAGTCAGTTATTGTCTTATGCGCCTAGTGGTGATGAGTGTAGGAGTGAAACCGCCACACTAGTTTTAGCGTTCTGGACATTAGAATTTTGCAACTTTATGTCTAAGAACTTTGATATCTGGACTTTAGAATTTTGGAACATCGTAACTTTGTAAATTTTTTAATTTTGGAACTTTCTTATTTTGTGATCTTAGGATCCGAAAACTTTCTAATGTTTGAACTTAAGAATTTTGAAAGATTGGAACATAAAAATTTTAGAATTTCTAATCATTTGAATTGCGGAGTTTATATACTGCAAGACTTTAATGTTTCGTAATTTTTAAACTTAGAGGCAGGACTTTTGAAAATTGCACCCATCAAATTTTAGAACTTGTAACTCTCTTTTTCTGAACTTTTCTGTAAAATCTTCCTGAATCATCCAATTATCACCTATAATATCAACAAGTAGTTATACAGACGAGTCCTGACGAACACAAGATGCTTCCTAATAAAGCATTTTTCTTCCTTGCTCTTCTTTCCCGTCGCAGTATAACGATCATACAAATAAAATCAAAGCACTCCCATTGTCCTAATCACTCAGCGTTAAAATAAGAATCCGTAGATCGAACTGTATAAGTTGTATCTCTGTTTCACGACGGTAGCGAGACGCTCGAGTGCCGTCAATAACATCGACCGTTCGAAGAGTGTACTTTTATCGACACTCGACCCGAAATTCCCGCTCGCGTAAATGGATGGCTCCGCTTGTATCCCAACATTTAACGTATTGATCAACGAAGGAGCAATAAATAGAGGTACCGGGAGGAACGTCGTGAGCCTGATTAAACTTCACTCTCCGTTAATGCTTTATAAATAGGCTTTTTCTCCTCGGTGTTCTTCTTTTGCGAGATACGCTTACGGAGGTGAACGTTGTGCTTCTCCATTGTTGGCTTGTTTCGTTGTTATTTAACCCCTTCTCTTATGATTGATTTGTTGGGTGCAACTGATTAATCACTGCTATAATATTAACATTGAGAAGAAAAGGTGACATGTTGTGTTAATTTTGTATTTAGGAATCTTTGGCTATGTACATTGGACTTGAATTTCAAATTGAAGATTATTAAATAAGTTCAGAAATAAATATACAATTTTGTATTTAGTAATATTTGACTATGTACATTGGACTTGAATTTCAAATTGATGCTGAAGAAAAATTTGGGTAATAGTTGAATAGTGAGTACATCATGTGTGAGAGATGATATTGCAAGGCAAGGTTAATTTTTAGTAATTTTCTTGATACTAATAATTAGGTAGTTAACATCATCAAATGAACTTAACCAAGACAAGTTGAAAACGTAAGCAAAAACAACTTATGACAAAACTTAAGTCAAGATACTTATAATATTGAAGCACACATGTGATGCGTGCTGCAGTTCACATGTGACAAATCTGAACTGTATTTGCATCACTGCGAATTTCAATTAGATATTAGTTGTAGGTTAGGTTGTTATTTAGGTTGTTTTCTTAGGTTATGATCGTAGATCTGTGAGCAATGACGTATTTTACTTACATTAGGTTAAATTAGGAGTTAGATTATGTTTTAGATAGATTAGATTAGACTTATGCAAGTTCATGTCAGATTAAAATTTAATTAGATTAGAATTTAGTTTATGGTGATCGTATGAACATTGGTATGTTATTTTACTTATATTAGACGAAATTAAGTTAGGTTACTTTTACTTAGATTAAATTAGATTTAGGTTATGTCGAGTTTCATAACATTTGGTTACATCAGGTTTAACTTAGATTGACTAAAATTAAAATTAATCACGTTAGATGACGTTTACTGACGTTGAATTAGGTTAGACTCAGATCTGATCAAATAAAGTTAAAGTAGATTAGGTAAGTAAATTAGGTTCAGTAAAATTACGTAATATAAATGTTATAATATTATGTAAGATTACATAAGGTTGAAATAGGTTGATTCCCATCAGATTAGTACACATCCTAAGATAGTTGTTAGAAAAGTCTCTTCAATATCTACAAAACAACTTAAACTGTATTGAATCCTCACAAAACGATAAATGTATATAATTAGTCTAATTCATAAATTCCCTTTCACGAAGGTATCTGCACCAATATGACAACTGAATGCGCATTGTTATAATTTTCTGTGCAACTACTTTGATTTATTAATCAACTCTCTCTCTCGGAGTTCCTTGAAATTCGCGCAGGTCGAGACAGTCTCAAAATACAGGGGAAAACTGGATTGCGTTCCCGGCGAGAATTAATAATTCATGCTTTACTATTATGTTCCCGGAGAAATTTTCACCTAACAGGTGAAACGAACCGTGGAAGAGTTTGAAATTTATCGGATGCTACGAATACTGAGAGCTTGGACCGAGAATTTTTAAGTTAATCGAAACCCGCGAGCCGAATGAAAAATTTAAAATTGACACATTTAATAACGATAATGAATAATTTACTTAATAGCGTGCTTTTTTATTTTGTTATAGGCATTCCACGGCGCTTCGATTACGAACAGAAAAAGTCCATTTCGCGACGGTAAAAAAATCGTACGGTATAATGCATAAAATAACAAAAAGAAGAGCGGAAAATCACTGGCTGTTTCAGGTTTCGTACACACACAACGGAAAGATACATGAAAAAAAAAAAAAAAAACGGTTAAACACGACTGAAAATTTCCAGTCTTTACAACTGGTCGAGTTTCAGTTAAAAAATATATTTCATGAAAAACAACGTTTCTCGTATGATACTGTAATTGTTATTGATTCGATTCACGGTTAGTTAATGCAGCTAACAGGCGCGTTTTTTTAACAAAAATCATCGTGGTTATTCACAGTCCTTAAAAAATCTTTAAAAAGAATTTTTTCTTAACTTAACATTGCAGTTTATTATATTTTTGTATACTTTTAAAAATGAGAAACAAATACTGAAAATTATTATTACTGTAATTATAGTTAAGAATTAGGTATGAAATTAAGTATAATTAAATAATTATTAAATTTATAAATATTAGGTGTAAAATGCAAGTAAGTTACTGTTGTTTTTAATTATTAAAGACTATGCATAAATATTATAGAAATAATAAAAGAATAATCGAATTTTGGATTATTTAAGTTGCTTGCAGAGTATTGTTCAATTTATTTCGCGGGTCAAAATTATTTGTCGGTATTGATTAAAACGGCAAGAACTTGCTGGGTTATCTGATATTACAATTAATAATAGAAATGTTAAATTTCAATATATGGTATCCAATCATTAAACATGTATGGTACTTTATGTATTAAATTACAAGCGCTTTCATTATAACAGCGTTTCGACCTGTTTTGAGTTCCCTGTCAAGCTTTTAAATGCTGTACGATAACGCGGTGAATTAATTAATATAAATAATACTGCAAGAATATTGAAACTTGGTACTATAAGAATATTGAAACTTTGACAAAAATTATTTACTGTGCTTACACAATGTTATATCAATAAAATAATATGAGTTAAGGAATTAAAATTATGTAAGGGCTGTTAGGTATGTATGAAACTACTTTATACAAGTCTGTTAACTTAATAAAATTTAGTAAAAGTCGTTTCTGTTTTTTACTTGCACTAATTTATATAATCCATAAATCTATTATTTTACAATTTTGTAACCAATAATGAATGTTACACAAATAACTATAATATTAAACTGGTAAATTTCCCTAAATTTCATGTTTTCCTTAAAAAATTCAAAATTTGACAAATGTATCGAAAAATGATCTAATCTAAAAAAACAACAGACAATTAACATATACCTATTTAAAAAAATAATACAAAATTAGCACCAATATATCCCTAAAAGAATAATCCCCCTCCCTAGAAGAATAAAAATTACCATAAATGCATCGGTCGTAAAAAATAGTATAAAGTTACCATAGATACATCTACCATAAAAAATAGTATAAAATCCCCACAAATATATATATCCTAAAAAATAGTACCTATAAAATGCACCCATAAATCTACAGCATAAAAAATTCCACAAAACCACCGTATTACCCAAATAATTCTGTATTAAAAAAAAATTCAAAACTGAATTCAGTGAAACTATTTTATCAGTGATCATGCAGTTGGTAATGACCATAAGATTAACCCAAATCAATGACCATAAGATTAACTAACAAGTTTATCGTAACACGTTTTGATCTCCCGATTTCCGGCTAATACGATTCGAGCTGTTAAAAGCCATCAGTAAATAATTTTCACTATCCTCTCATCTCCGGGTCCATCGTTGAATTTGGAAAATACCTAGATTAATGGAAAGCCGAAACCGAATGGACGCTCTATCGATAGTAACTATTTCGCATTTTAATTGAATCGTTCTTTATCGACTCGCGTGCACAAAGAACCGGCAAACGATGGAAAAAGTAACGGCGTTTTACAATGGCCGAAAATTCTATAGGGAACGTGACGACGTGTGATTGAAAAATTCGAGCCAATAATGAAATTCGAAGCCTTGGTTTCATTACTCGTTTGGTAGTATAATTATTTCGGGTAGATACAAAGTGCATTTTCAGAATTTATTTTGTCTTATATGAGGTTGATTAACGAATAATTGTAATATAAAGTGGAAGTAATATAATTTATTATTTTTATAATTTGATCAATAATTGGTCGTAGTTTTAACAATTCAAAAATTTCAAATCTCATTTTTGCAAAGGAAAGAATCAGCTACAACCCCTTTCCAGGAGTAACAATTGCGAGACACCCTGTATCTTTATGTACTAATTTTCTTTAGTGGAATATCAAATTGAAATGTAACAAAGTTTTAAGTAAATATAATTAATACAGTATACAGAATATCAAATACAGTGTAGGTTGACAAAGAAAAATTTGCTTAAAATATGAGAGAAAATAAGATATTAATGTTCCATGGAAGGGTACATATTTAATGACTTCAAAGATTTATTTGAATTTTTTCTCGAAACTTATATCCACTTCCCATTTATATTCAGCAAAGAAATGTACAAGTATACGAATTTAAAATATAGCAAATATTTCTGTATTAAAATTTATCTTACACAGAAAATTATTGCAGTCGAGTTATCTTGTGTCACAATAAAATCGGTATTTACTGTCATATGTAAAGTTCTCTTTATGTTCAATGTATACTTTTATCAAGCATAATTTTTATCAAACACACTATAACTTCTATGGAACATACTATAACCGTACTACTGTAAAATATACTATAATTCAGACGTATACATGAAACATAATTCAGACATATACATGAAACATCAGATATTAACTTCTATGAAGTATTTTTATTTCAAGCAGAGAAGTTATAAATCAGACTTGAATACCTGATGCAAATTTGTACACGTGCCAAGGAATTATAAGTCGACATCTTCTTTAACTTGCAAATATCAGAAGAGATTCGATACATCTTTGCCAGTATTTTTTTTTATTCAGCCTTCAACGAGGCCTGTGAATAGGCTGTTTGCAAGGGGGCGTAGGTCGGATCGATCGGCGAAGTAAAAGTGAAAGGACGTCCCACGGGATACCGTGTGGGGTTTGTGAAATCGTGCATCGAGGGAAGAGCACTTGCCGGGAAAAGAATCGAGATTTCCCTGCGAGATTCGACCCCCGCCATCGACGCTGAACGATCTTTCGGTGTCGGAGCACGAGTTCAACCGCGCATGAACACACGGCTCGACTTCTCGTTAAATAAAGACACATCCAAATCATTTAATGCTTTAACATCCTCATTTAATCCCTTCCAGTACTTTTATATTTGATATTAATATTGCATATTTATTTTTGATATTAATATTCACGTATGTATTTTAACCTTTTAGGCTGAACTTTACGCTTCTCTGTACGGCAGAGTTCGAATTACGCGTAAACAGCACTACAATGTGTGACAATGCTGTTCTCCACGCGAGTACATTGGAACGAAGTTTTTGATGATTAAATTATCATTTTTCCCAAAGATGCGATACATGTACTTTAACTTTGATAATTTACTGTTTTAGAAAATTCGCAAAGTATGTAATTTCCAAATGTTTCCAATATCGTGTATCAGTGCAAAGAGGTGCCCATGGTGCCTAAACTACTTGGTACCTTTTATTTACATGTAATGTACTTTTGTGGGATTTGTTAATACTCTTATAAAACGTGGTGAAGGCAAAAGTGCGAATCAAAACATATGAAACGATCATTCGATTGAAACGGTGAGCGAGTGAGCCAGTAGAGTGAGCCACTATGGCGCTAATCTACGGTGACGTTCGCGGAAGCCACTATAGTGGTCGTACAGAAAGATGGTGTCCGTAAAAGCCACTATAGTGGCGCGTCTAGGAGGTTAAGGAATATCTACAAGACGAGTGACTATGCGAATCTGGGTTCTATTTAAATAATTCGCGTCCATAAAATGGAGGAAAAGAACGTGGCGCACGTAGAGGAATGTGTATAATGAATTGCATATTATTAGGTAAATCGCGAATTTTGCTGGTAATATTTCTGGCCACCTTAATGGCATTTTTGCACGCGTTCGAACGATCCCACTCAACTAAATAACTTCGTTGCACGTAGCCGATGTAATTCATCAAATGGGCTATTTTTGTGAAAATAAAGCGGGTTAATCACCGAACGAAACAAATTACGCTTTTTCGAGTCACGATTTCTTTATAGGTACATCGACCTGGGGAAATCTACTTCATCTGTTATCAAGAACAATATGCAATTTATTATTAATAACTGACGAAGGAAGATTTACCTGAGTCTACTTCATCTGTTACTAGAATTATAATTAATGAAAGAATATTTACTGTATCTTATAGATTTATACCTTTCGTGTATAATTTGAGAGTTCAAGATATGAATTTTTGAATGGATTTAATTTAACAAAAAATTGAGTTTCATATTACAGTTACACAAATGTAAATGTCAAATATGAAAGTACGAAAGCTGTTACATGACTGTAATATTTTTTTTTTCATTTAACAAGTGACTAATCTTGATGGTTATTTTAAATATTTAACCTTGACAAAAAAATAAATATTACAAGTGCATACACACTCGAATGTTAATGTGAAACATAAAGGCGAAAGTAAAAATATTAAATAATTTTGAACATTTGAAATTTTTAAATAGATTAAGAAAAAATTCCATTTTAAAAATTGTAAAATATAGAAGAGCAAATAAGAGAATAAAGTTGGTAGAAACGAACTTTTCAGTGGAGATCGTAAATTGAATAAAAGTTTTAATTGAGGTAGCAATTTTCTGCAACGAGTATAGCAAAGCAATTTAATAAGGTAGCATAATGTTTGTGCAATTGCGTAATTAAGCTGATCAATTTTGTTTGCCGTATTTCACGTTACATTAAATTCGTTACATTAGTACGTTATATTAATAAATGTAGGATTACGTTTTGTATACTGTCAAACGGCACAAATGCAGGAACATCGACGGTCCACTAATTATAAGTCGCGAAGATTCACGGAAATACGATTTAGAGCATAAATTGCATCAGGTTGAATAGGTTCCGTTGAAAGAAACCTATTACCTTTGCGTATTAATCTTTTGGATCTCTATAGGGTGATATAATTTACGAGTTCGATATATCTGAGGATTAATGAAGAACAGAGAATGAAAGAAACGAGTAATGTGAAAGATCCGGAAAATCGTTTGCTGGAAATGATCTTTTTAATTATAGATATGGTTAACGATACTTTTTCAAAAATTATCCATCAATAATTTGCTCGATGACGCTATCAACAGTAATATTTTACCATAAACAATAAAAAAGCTTTTAAAAGAAGAAAAATTGCAAATCTGACTGCGAAATATTTAAAATGATTGCAAGAACTGCAATTATTTGTAAACAAATGCCATTAAAAATATTTATAATACACTGTTTAAATTTGGACGTGAAAATATATTTGTTTATTAATAAAAGGATTACATAATTTTGTACAAAATTACATAATTCCATAATTTCCTATTAAATTTTCTAAAAATTATTTCCAAACAATCCTGTCTATTTCTTTAAACAACGTTGCAGTGCTGTATTAAAGCAACACGTTCACACATTTTCGTTTCCACCAAGACTGCATTCAAGTGTAAGCGCGAATTTAATAATTCGAGATCCCGAATATCCAAGAAAATATTCAGTTCTTAAAAGTTTCGAAAAGTCTGCTGCTGAGGATGAGGATTTAGTTCGGATTAATTAAATTAAATGTTAATTACATGGCTCTTCCTGGAACTTCTCCTTACGAACTTCTACGTTTCCGCGATTTTCCTTGATTTTATTTCAATAGAATTCTAATGCATGCAACGCCAACGAAAATAATACGTTTTATTAATATTTAACAAACATGACAACGCTTACTTTGCCTAGTTAGCAAATTTAAACCACGAAGAAAGTATTTAGTTTACAGCATTAAGTAATTAGTATTCAATTTACGTTAATTATAATTACGTATATGGGGTAGTTTAGAAATTAAGGACATATGGATCTATAGGGATATAGGGATATGGGGATATAGGTATATTGGGATATAGGGATATGGCGATATGAGGATATGGGAATGTAGGTATATTGGGATATGGGGATATGGGGACATGGGATATGGGGATATGAGGATATGGGGATATAGGAATATGGGAACATGGGGATATGGGGATATGGGGAAATGGGGATATGAGGATATGTGGATATAGGGATATGGGAACATGGGGATATGGGGATATGGGGATATGAGGATATGTGGATATGTGGATATACATAGGTATATTGGGATATGGGGATATGGGGACATGGGATATGGGGATATGGGGATATGGGGAAATGGGGATATGAGGATATGTGGATATAGGGATATGGGAACATGGGGATATGGGGATATGGGGATATGAGGATATGTGGATATGTGGATATACATAGGTATATTGGGATATGGGGATATGGGGACATGGGATATGGGGATATGGGGATATGGGGATATGGGGATATGGGGATATGGGGATATGGGGATATGGGGATGTGAGGCTATGGGGATATAGGCATATGGGAACATGGGGATATAGGGATATGAGGATATGTGGATTTACATAGGTATATTGGGATATAGGTATATTGGGATATAGAGATATGGGGATATGGGGATATAGGGATACGGGGATATGGGGATATAGGGATATACAGATATTGATTGGGATATTTGTATATAGGGATCTAGGGATCTAGGTATATAGGATATAGTGATCTAAGGGCGATCTAGAGGTCTAAAGATCTAGAGATATGGAATACTTGAAATTTAGAGACATAAGGTTCTAGAGACCTACAGATCTAGAAGGGACATAGGAATTTAGGGGAATAGGGAGATAGAGAGAATAGAAGAATATAAAAATCTAAGGATCTAGCGATATATGAATAAAATTTCATATTCGAACAACCAGTTACATAAACCCACACGCGTCACACCGTGAAGACATAATCCGCCATTCAATGGCGCCAAATAATTGACGGTTAACCGAAAATTCGCGAGGACTATTTAACGCGTAATTCCACTGCTATCGAAATAATCCTTCTATTCACCGGTTCGTTATTATTCTGACCAACAGAGGCTTTCATTTACATTTTAATCGTGTCGCTTGATGGCTGACTGATTGATCAATACTAGTATCGTAGAAACTAACCCGGGACACAATTGAAAATGAGTCTTCTGCAACAATGTTTGATCACGAAAGTAAAGAAAACATTGAGAAAACTGAACGAACCTCTTTGCTAACAATTCTTTTATCATTTCCAGTAATAATGGGTATTTGTGGTTATCGAAGAAAGTTTAAAGAATTTTTATTCTTAATTTTCGGACAGTGATGTTGTTTGTATAATAGTTTTTTGATACCGTGAATAAATTTCCTTCATTTAATTACATTGACAGCCTGCGTTTAATTGAAGAGAACGCTGACACAAAGAGATGCAAATCCTCCCGATTAATTACCATTCTTTTCCAATCTTTCGCAGAGGAAGGATTTTCTGTTTAATGGCTCATTAGCTAACAACTTTGCTTCTCTCGCACTTATCTCTTCCTTCGTTCTTAACGCCGTTGCTGCGAGCTTGAAGCTTCGAGTTTTGGAATTTAGAAATTTTGCAATTTAGATTGCTGGAAATTTGTGAAACTCTGGGGAAATTTTTTATTTTATCAGTTTTCAGTCTTCGAGTTTGCTGGGTTACAAGTTTTCAAATTTTCAAGTTTACAAGTTTTAAAGTTTTCAATTTTTCAATTTTTCAATTTTTCAATTCTTCAATTCTTCAATTCTTCAATTTTTCAATTTTTCAATTCTTCAATTTTTCAATTTTTCAATTTTTCAATTTTTCAATTCTTCAATTTTTTAATTTTTTAATTCTTCCATTTTTCAATTCTTCAATTCTTCAATTTTTACATTTTTACATTTTTCCAAGTTCAAAATTTAGAGATTTATAAATTTAGGAATCTATTAATTTAATGACCTGGAAATCTAGAAACTTAGAGATTTAGAAATTTAGAAGTTTGGAAATTTCAAGTTTTCAAATTCTTCACTTTTTATATTTTCGAACTAACCAACCATGAAATTATCAAATTTCCAACTTTTCCAACCATTTCATCTTCCAAATTTTCAAATTTCCAAATGTCTAATCACTGCTTACGACTGCACCCTACTTTCACAAGTAGTGTGAAATTCAAAACTCACCTAACATAAAGTAACCTAACCTAAGATAACCTAAGATAACCTAACATAAAAGCAAATCACAAAATAATTCATAACTTAAGCATTCAGACATCAGCCAACAGAAAAGCAGAAATACAACGGTCCAAGAAATATTAGCCTGGTAAAAATTTGTCAGATTATATCCGCAGTTTCTCGTCGGTCACAAAAATTGCCCGTCACAAATTTCCCCGAATCCCTGTAATTGAAATCTCAGCGAGCTCGTTCCACATTTTACCCACGTGAAACTCGCACACATCCATCTACCGTCGAAAAAAAAAGGGGAAGAGAAGGGAAACTCGGTTGATCGAAAGAAACGTTTGAACAAGGTGAGGGTGGACCAAAGCAAAACTCGCTGAAACGTTCATAAAGTAAACTCGAGCACAACTTAGCGAAGGTTGTTATTTCTTGGTCGCTCGCTAGCCGGCTGGCACGAAATTCAACGAAGAAAGGAAGTCTTTGGCCGCTTTTCTTCACGGCCGATTGCTCCCTAACGAGACCAATCATCGCTCATTTTCCCGCATCGTTCCCGGAAGCTTACAAGTTTGCAGCACGACCTTATCTCGGCGAATATGAATAGGGCACCTTTTATCTTCGATCTATCGATTCTGAGACTGAAGATTCTCGGAGGACTGAAAATTTCTCGAACCGGCGAAAGTGATACCTGCTAAGACTCGTCTAACGCGTTTAATTCATAAATTTTATTTATTTTACTACTCTGGTAATTTATTCTTCTTATGAAGATCATTGCTGCAATAAACGTTTGGTCATGAATTATGTGTATTAAATTTTATACTGAGAACACTATTATAGTTAACAAAAAAAGTACAAATAATCTGAATATTTCATGTTAGGTTAGGTATATTGACTTACTACTTTGAACAACTGAACAGTTCAAATACATTTCCAATTCTCAACATAAACAATTGAAATTTCAAAGTAAGTAAATTCCATCAAAATAAACCACCAAAAAATATTTCATGCAGACTTCTGCATACTTCACACATTAATACAAAATTTATTTAGTAGCTACATTCGAGTATTCTTCACAAAGCGTGAATTTTCATAAATAAATCTTCACAGATTAATTTCAAGATCATTTCGCAGACAATTTGTTCATCATTTCTTGCAAAATATCTAATGCGATCAGATGCACGAAAAGCAAGTGGGCCAATAAAGAATTCAATTTAGATCCCAGCATCTTCAGGTATTATTTTTCAAGCGTCGGTACTGCTTTGGGAAGCCCGTTTGCGGCATTCAGCGGTCGAAGAAAACACAATCTATCCCTCTATTTCCTGTTTACTCCGTATCCTGGCCGAGCTCTGTTACTTAAGGGACTTCTCCAGGTTCACCCCAGGGACCCTGAAGAGACGAGCGAAAAGACGGACGACTTATCTTGCTGTTCCGCTCGACTGAACCGCGGCGGACGTTCATGCTCCGAGGATCGATTCTAACGTGGCGCGATTTTCTTTTGCTTTCAATTCCGCACCGACTTTGCATCGGCAGGAAAATCACAGATTGCGAGGAACACCAATTTCGGTGATTCTGATATCGTTTCTTGAATACTCAACATTTTGACCGAGGGTAATCGGTAGTGTAGGGTTTCAAATAAAGCTAACCGGAGTAGTCGAGATATACAGGGCTATAAATGATTCATTCTGTTTGAACAAGCTATATTTTCAAAAGTATTACACAAATGAAAGATATATAAAAAGAACAAACTCACCAAGTTAACCCTCTACAATTGTTCAATATACATGTTGCAGCAGGATTACTTTTAAACGGTGAGTCTGATCTAAATTGTCTTATTCACGAGAAATGAATAAATGAACATTATTTGTAATTGTTCTGTTCATTACTTAACTAAGTTTTTACAAAAGTTTCTCATTAAACGTTTAGACTGTCCCGGCGCATAGGCGCTTGATCATGATCGCGCTGGCTCGAAGCTGTCGCTCTCGCTTCTGCGCGGGCGCAATTCTCGCGCGCTGATTGGTCCGTGTTTTTTCTTAATAATTCAAAAACGAAGCTTCAAATCCCATTTTTGCAAAGGGAAATGTTGTTCAGAATCACTTGCCCTACCACCTACTTCCGGGAGTTACACTAGTTGTGGGACACCCTGTATGCCTCTTTGGTGACGCGACACATGTCCGTAATCGAGTTCATTCCATATATTATGTGGTATAGTCCTGTCAATTGTCTGCACTGCAGCAATGATGCGTTGTTCCCCTAGAATCTTTGTTCTCCTGGCCTCCTAGATCCCTTGATTTAACGTCCTGCGACTTCTTCCTGTGGGGATACGTTAAGGACCTTGTTTACGTACCCCCACTATCCTTAGTCGAGCTCAAAGGATACAGCGCTGCAGTGCAGACTGACACGACTATGCTATAAAATGTATGAGTTCGATTATGGACGTGTATCGTGTCACCAGAGGGGCCCATATTGAACAATTGTAGAGGGTGTATAAACTTGAGTTTATGGTTCTTTCCACATATCTTTCATGTGTGTATATGTAATATTTTTGAAGATACAGCCTTTTCAAAACGAATGTATCATTTATGGTAACTCTATATTTATTGTCACGAGAATATGTCTGACTTGTCGAAAGAGTAGCTCAAGGGGTTAATTAGGGAATTTGATTTATTTCTGTATATTATTAATTGAATAACACTTCAGATATCATGTTCTACGTTCTTCTTAAATTTCAATCGAATATTTAATAGCAACGTGTCAATCAACGTCAATAATATTTCAGAATCCGAATTAGAATACCAAACGTAGAAACTGTCAATGAGACAGCCGAGTTACAATTAGAATCAGAATCGAATATAAGTTCCAGGTAATTTCGAATGAATCGGTTGGTACGAATTCGTACCAATTATATGGAATTCAATCCTGAATGCTTATAAGCTCCTAGTAATTTTGGTCTAGAAAATTAGCTCCTAGAATATTTGAACTGAAACTGAAAATGTCTTATGGAAAGTACAGTGAAGGATAATAAAAAGGAAATTCATATGCATTTTCTTTCACCTCGATAAATGGATGATTAATTTTATTCATTAATTCCTGATATTAACAGCAGCATCATTTCCATTACAGAAGTCGTAAACGAAGGGAATATCTGCATACTCTTCGTTCGAAAACAAACGCGTCGTTCCGAAACGAACTTCAGCAACTTGCTAATGGCACTGGCAGAAGTTACATTCAACGCCTTCAACGATCTCGGATAGTAAACACCTCTCACATAAACAAACTGAATGTAAATATCGTTGATTTATTCCTATCTTATACCACAGTGATTAAGCGTTCGTTATAATTGCCTCTGTACTGTCAGAGCTGTCTAGTAAAGTTCTTAACGATATGTCAGTTTATAGGCGTACAAATTGATTGACACATTTTATCTAACCTTTAAATATGATTGACGTAGGTAATTACAAGTAGAGCGAATTTTTGGTAAAAGAAGTTACGTGTAAAAAAGCTCATTTACGTTGGATACAGTTTGAGAGTCACTGCTCCAGATTATCCTTATTTTCCCGGATCCGTTCTGCCCTTATTGACGACTAAACAAAAAAGCAGAGAGTGGCTAGCGAGAATAATCCGAATTCCCAGAAGGCAAAGAGGCGTAGGACTATTATTCTTCGGACGTCTATTCGACGTGAACGCGTGTCAACGCGGCGTGTAGGCGTCGGAGAAATGAGAATACCGCGTAAAAAGGAAGTCCTTATCACCATGGAATATTCGATGGAAGGGATGGAAAGGGTGGAGGATGAATAACGCCGAAAGGCGTCGAGTTAAGGTGAAAGAACAATGAAGAAAGAGATCCACGAAAATTTGCTTGGCCCGTTGAACGCTTCGAGCCTTGCTACTTCGTTTTCACGCTAGTTTTCAACGATTTCTGCCATCTTTTGTCTTCCTGACTCTTCTGACATAAGGCGGAATGCATTGTACACGGGAAATTCGATGAAAGAAGATTCGAATGTGCTTAAATTTGTGAAATATGGATGTGTAATGGAGGATGGGTAAATTGTAATAGGTGGACAGTATAAATTGTAGTGTGAGGTTTAAGGTTATTGTTTGCAGAGCTGGTTGATGGATGGTGGTTGAAGGATAAAGTATTATAGCTCGATATTGGTTTATTGGGAATTTGGAAGTGGAGAATTTCCGGACGAGAAAATGTGAGAATCTGGAAATTTGGGAATATGAGAATTTAGAAATCTGGAGATCTCATGATTTAGACATTTGAAAATTTGATGATTTAGAAGTTTGAGAATTTGATGATTTAAGAAGTCTTAAATTTGAGAATATGAAAATTTAGAAATTTGAGGATCTAAGAAGTTGAAAATTTATAAGTTTTGACATTTGAAATATGTGAATATAGGACCTTGAGGACTTGGAAATTCTAGAGATTTGAGAACTTAGGGAAATTAGGGAAGTTTAGAAATTGGGGAGCTGCATATTCTGAAATTTGAGAATTGGGAAATGTAGGAATTTGAACATTTTTATATTTGGTCGTTATGGAAATTTAAAAATTTGGAGAATTGATAATTATGTAATTTAGGAATTCTGGAAATTTGAGAATTCGGAAAATTGAAAATACTGGAAATTTGAGAATTCGGAAAATTAAAAATACTGGAAACTTGAGAATCCGGAAAAATTGAAAATACTGGAAATTTGAGAATTCGGAAAATGGAAAATTCTGGAAATTTGAGAATTCGGAAAATTGAAAATTCCGGAAATTTGGGAATTCGAGATTTATAGATTTAGAGATATAGTGAATTTGTAAATTTGAAAGTTTACAAAATTGAAAATTATTACAACCTTGCAAATATAAAAAACTAAGAGTGCAAAAAATGTTAATCAGTACTTGTATTACAGTAACTTTGTCATTAATTTATCCATTGTAGAGAATGATTTGTGAAAGCTGCTTGATTGTTACTTATCCGAAAGCAGAAGCAGTTCCTTATCAGTAAATATAACTGTTTTGATCGGTATTTACCCCATCGATTCTTGCATGAGACATCTCAAATTAGGGCAAAGCTATTCAGGTCAATGAATTAGCTACTCCAAGATCACGTCAAACTAAATTTCATCCTATTCCATCCGGCTTAATAGTTTGCTCTATATATTACTCATCCATGGCGGACTAACCTCCCTAAAATAATTTGCACTGATATATTGTGAAAGGTAACATATATTTTTAATAACATTTTAGTTACATCTTGGTAACATATTTTAGTCAAATTTCATGCGAACATTTTATCTAAATATTTTTGTATTTTTCTATTTATTTATTTCTGTATTTAATTATTGTACTGTTGTCTTAGTTTTTTTATCATAAATTATCACTTATACAGCTTGTTATCACAACTCTGTTTAACGTAAATTATTAGTTCCTTGTCAGTATTGTAATTAGTAACATGATGCTTACTAATAAGTTACAAAATTAATTTGTCACTCTTTCAAACTACATTTTTATAAAATAAACTTTCAAAGAAATAAATTGAAATAAAGTTCGTTCTCCGCTTTACTTTTCGCAGTGTTTTTCATAATTGGTTAAAATTGCACAGTTCAATGATTATTTTACGGTAACAGAGGCAGAAAATTAAAAATATTTCCGCTTCGACGAAAGTTTATTACAAATTTAACTGTAACCTGACAGAGATAGAAAATGAAAAATATTTTCGAGAACAGCGAAGTTTAATATTTATAAGTAAACAATGTTTCGTTTAAACATCTGGTTCGAATATTCCAATAATTCCGAAGTATGGAATTAAGGTAAAATCGTTCAAGTATTTAATTACCTCATAAATCGGAGCTCGAACGATTTAACGTGTGTCATTAAGGATCAGATTTGTATTTAATTTCAATTTAATATGTAATCCGTCAAATTACAATCGTTGAGGATTGCGTGAAATACTTCAATATTATTTCCAAATAAGTTTATTTGCAGACGTGATGCTGGCAAAAATAATCTTTGCAATTATATCATTTTAATTATTTGATGGTTATTCAAATATTTAGAGTCTATGAAATAAGACAATTATTACTGTTGTATTAATATACAGTATATACAAATTTAACCATTACATATTATTATACATATTGCTTTTAATTAATCTTAATACATTTATCATGTGTGTAATTAATATGTTGTTGATTACAATCTACAGAAAACGTGTCTGCAACAAGAATGCCAGCGACAATTAATTAATTCCCACGAAATTTTCGCGATTGAATAACTTCTGATATCTCTATCAGAAAGTTCGATCAAGATCGATGGATTCTCATAATTTATCGGAATAAATGACTTAACGGTTCCACGAAAAGTTCTCGTGCGGGCGTCGATCTATTACGCGCTCGGCCCCTAAACTTTTATGCAACCAACACGAAAAACGCGAAACGATGGCAGTGAAATGCGAGTTCACCGGCAGAAACTGAAAGGAAAAGCGAGCAAAATAAAAACAGGAGACTGCATAGCGGAGTTATGTCCGGTAAAAGAGTTTCCTTTGGGTCCGCTGTTTTCCATGCTCTCCGTTCTTTCTCTATTCTCGAATTTTACAACGTTAATTTCATCTCCCTTTCTTCCCGTCGGCTTTTTCTAGCCTTCATTTTTTCGCAGCAGTAATTAAACTCGCAGAAAGGATTAATTAATTTGCCTCTCTAAAGAATTTATACGATGGGGAAAATTATTTAGAAAATATTGTTTTTGAGTTGTCTTCAATTATTGCGTATAGCTATTGTACAATTAAAGGTGGCGGAAGAGTTAGGGTGTAATTTGCTACTTCCATTTTAGTGACATTGAATTTAGGAATTTAGGAATTTGAAGAATTCATGAAATTTGGGGAATTCTGATATTTTGAAATTTGGGAATTTTTGGATATTTTGAGAATTTGGGGAATTTGGGGAATTTAAGGAATTTGGAGAATTTGGCGAATTTAGAGAATTTGGGAAATATGGGGAATTTAGAGAATTTGGGGAATTTGGGAAATTTGGGGAATTTGGGGAATTTGGGGAATTTGGGGAATTTGGGGAATTTGGGGAATTGAGAGAATTTGGGGAATTTGAGAAATTTGGGGAATTTTGCGAATTTAGAGAATTTAGGGAATTAAGGGAATTTGGGAAATTTGGGGAATTTGGGGAATTTGGGGAATTTGCGAAATTTGGGGAATTTAGAGAATTTGGGGAATTGAGAGAATTTGGGGAATTTGAGAAATTTGGGGAAATTTGGGGAATTTTGCGAATTTAGAGAATTTAGGGAATTTAGGGAATTTGGGAAATTTGGGGAATTTGGGAAATTTGGGGAATTTATAGAATTTATAGAATTTAGGGAATTTAGGAAATTTTGGGAATTTAAGGAGTTTCGGGGATTTGGAGGAAACGGAATTTTGAAATTCTGAAATTTGGCGATTTAGGGGAATTTGGGGAATTTAAGGAATTTAGAGAATTTAGGAAATTTGAGGGGTTTAGGGACTTTGGTAAATATGGTGAATTTTGGGAAATCGGAACTTTGAAATTCTAACATTTGAGATTTCGGGGAATACGGGGAATTTGGAAATTTTTGGATTCAATAATTTCGGAATTTATTGTTTTCTAATTTGGAATTTGGGAAATTAGAAAAATAGAAAATTTGTATACTTGGAAATTTGGAGAATTATGAATCTTGAAATTTAGAGAATTTGAGAATTTACAATTTTGAATTTTCGATATTTGACAACTTGAAATTAGAGTAGAATTTGAGAAATTAGTGTATATTAATTTCTCCAACGAGTGAGCCCATGAAACGTTCGTTTACATAGCGACCTATTTTTAGATTTAAAATCGTCTGAAAAAGCGATACTGATTCCCTCGGTGTCTGCTTAAATAATGCAAATGCACATACGTAAAAATGCACCGGAACATTCTACTCTGATTTCAGAAAACCAGACAGAAAAAAATCACGTTCCTTTCTACCGTCATACATAAATTTGCTACGATAGAAGGTCTGGCTTCGTTTATTTCGCTCGTATTTTCTCTCCCCATCGAGATCGCATTTTATTTTCAAATCTGAATACATCAAAAATATATGAACAGATTCAGAGTCTGCGACTGTGATGAATGTAATATTGCTGACATCGTTTTACAAGACATTTTAGAGATTGTTGTTGACGTTAATTATAATAATTAATTATTGACAAATGCACAGGTTTAATTTTACTCAATTTTGTTAACTTTGTTATCAAGATATTATAATTTCTCTACGGTGAGAATTTAACTTGAAAATTTTCGGATCAAAATATTTGAGGATTTTTAAACTCGAGAACTTTTAATTAAGAAAGTTTTGCAGTGTCCAAAATTTCAGAATTTCTGACTAAAAATATTGGAGATTTTCTAAACTTCAGAATTTGTAATCAAGAAAAGTCGAGGTCTTAATTTCAGAAATTCTAATTTAAAAAATTCGCGCATTTGAGAATCAAGAAAATATGAAGTCTAAATTTGAAAATTTCAAATCATTTACCTTTGAGGATTTGCAGATTTCTCAGTTCAACAATCCGAAAATTTGCAAACCAATATCACTTAGAGAAACTTGAAATCACTCGGTTAATCATAAGAGTCAAAAATATTTCGATAATCAGAGATTCACGTCTTCGATACTTCTAACCAACACCATAATTGATAGTAACAATCCATGACGTTGAAATCGAAAATTGATTAGTACTATATATCGTCCAGAATGTACGAAATTGCTTTGACGGCAGGATCATAGCGAATTCGAAGAGGAATGCAGGAACCGTGTAACTCGTAGCTATAAATTACATATGATAATAAATTGGACGAGATACGGCGAGTGTATTTGAACAAGGCAACGTATCTGAACTGGGTAACTCAACTGCGAAACGTCAAACGGAACGCTGCTTCCGTAATTCTGCTTCCTTATAAAGTGAAAAATAATTTCCGATGAATTATGGAAAGAGCATGCAGTTAGCAAACATATTTTGCGAGATCTGACGGCTTCGTTGAACTCGTGATTCCTTTCGCTCGTAATTTCACGAAAGAGTAACTGCATCTCAAATCTCGTAGTATTTATTTAAAATTTACTGTATGCTCGATTCAAAATGCAATTCTTGTATGGAAGGTACATGTGAGGTTGATTGCAGGTAGATATAATTGATAGCGAGTAAAGTATGTCGGAGATTTGTTCTTAGTCTGATTATATACCGACTTATACTACTTGCGGAGGGTTATATTAAGGGAAAGGAAAGATTTTCAAAGATTGTAATTTATTTTACACCTAACAAAACGTGAAATGAGTTATTTAGGAACATGTTGATGTGAAAGTATCAGGACAAATTGAAAAATATGTATGAATTATACTGACCACTTCAGAAAATTGTACATTGACTTATACTACTTGCGGTGAGTTATGTAACATGAATAACTTTTTAAGATTGCAATTTATTTTAAATGTAATACAACGTGAAATGAATAATTTTGGAACATGATGATGTGAAAATATCTGGACAAATTGAAAAATATATATGTGAATTACATTATGGGCTACTTCAGAAAATTGTACATTGACTTATACTACTTGCGGCACATTAAGAAAAAGGAAAGGTTTCCAAAAATCGCAATTTATTTTCATTATAACAATATGTAAAATAAATGATTTTGAATCAATTATACTGTACATTATTTAAAAGTACAAAATTTGTAAATTGTACAAAATTGAAAGTCTGCAAATATAAAAATCTGAAGATTTCAGTATTTGAAAATTAAAAGCTCGCGATACCATCATATCTTTCTATTCCTTCTATAACCTTCATCAATGCATTCCCCATATCTTTTCCCTTTCACCAGCGGTCTTTTTGACCCCCCATTTCCTCGGCCAGCGACTTTCTACTTTTTTCGCGATACAAAGAAAGTAGAGCGCCGAAAATAGTCTGACGGGTCTGGAAACGAGGGTACACGAGGGTAAGAAAAGTTTATTATGCCTCTACATGATGGCTTTCCGGTGGCAAAGACTCGTAGGACAGAGGGAAAGAGGTTGGAAAAGCACTCATTAGGCGAACGAACAAGTAAAGCAAAGAGGGAACCACGGTGCATCAAAGAACAACGCCAAGCTGAAGACTTTTCAACGGTGTACAAGGAAATATTTTCTACACAACTTACAAGAAAGGGAAGAACGACCGTCGCTGTCTTTTTGTTCGGTTTAAAGGACGATTTTTCTAAACTACATCGGTTGAGCTTGTTTATTATTTCCTTTAGCTTATTATATTTCCTTTGATCGTGGCAGCAAACAATTGCTCGCTCTGTTCGGGGAGATCGCGAATATTTATGCAATTATCTGCTAATATTACATTTGCAAAATATATGCAATATACTGAATAATTTCACGGGGAAATGTACCGGATAAACGGACTTTGATGTTAATTGGATTAAATAATTTTAATTATTATGGTTACTGAGATTTGCTGCTTTGAATTTGGATTGTTGAGAAATTGGAAAATTAAGAGGTAGGGAATTTTGCAATTTGTAATTTTTGAATTTTTGAATTTTTGAATTTTGCAATTTTGTAATTTTGCAATTTTGGAATATGGAATTTTGGAATTCGGAACTTCGGAATTCGGAATTTTAGAATTTTGGAATTTTGGAATTCGGAACTTTGGAATTCGGAATTTTGGAATTCGGAATTTTGGAATTCGGAATTTTGGTATTTCGGGATTTTGGAATTCAGAACTTTGAAATTCGGAATTTCGGAATTTAGGAATTCGGAATTTTGGAATTTCGGAATTTTGGAATTTGGAATTTCGGAATTCGGAATTTTGGAATTTTGGAATTTTGGAATTCGGAACTTTGGAATTCGGAACTTTAGAATTCGGAGTTTTGGAATTTTGAAATTTTGGAATTTTGGAATTTCGGGATTTTGGAATTCGGAATTTTGGAATTTAGAATTTAGGCATTCGGAATTTTGGAATTTTGGAATTCGGAATTTTGACATTTTGAATGATTCGAATCCTGGAATTTTGGAATTTGGAAATTTCAAAATTGAGAATTTGCGAATTCTGGAATCTGACAAGTCGACTATTTTTAAATGTGCAAGTTTGCAATTCTTGTCTTTACGAATTTCAGATTCTAAAACCTACAGGAAATTCTGAGAACTAGAAAATGTACTAATTTAAAAACTTGAATCGTCAATAATCTGGAAATTCAACAATTAGAGATTTGTAAATAATTAAGCATTCCTCTTTGAGAATTTAAAATGTTCATAAACTGAGTCACGTTGCACGTTGAATAGATTCACATATAAGCAATATTTCATTGACGCGATGAACGAGACAATTAACCGTGTAATAACTCGGAAAGACTGTGCACTTGCTGACCTCGCGGAATCGTTAGCATCGTTTGTTTATGACGTTAATGGAGTTTTCCAATTAGCCGGTGCCCAGTTACATCGAACGTGCAGACGTTTTCTGCAGACGTTACTCGACGCCATTCTAATAATCCACTCTCGCCGCCTCTGACTTCGTCTAAACGTTTCCTTTTCATTTGCAAATAGTCACGAAGGATCGGTTTCCTTTGCCTGCAGCGATCCTCGCTCGACGAATCAACGGAAATTTAAGTTCTACCCCATTATCGGTTACTTCCGATATCTCCCTGCTATCCGCCATTGTTGTTACGACTATCGTTTTGCCACCATTGCCGTCTCTAATGTCCATCAAATCTTTTATTAATCCATTCGTCCTAAATACTGCTCCTATTTTTATACAAACTTATTTTCAGAATAATTTTGTAGAATTCTTTTTCTCGAGGCGGAATTTCGAAATTTTTATGATCGTATTTTGGGATTAGTTAAGCTGCAATATTCGAAATTTTGTAAAAATGAAATACCTACATTTTTTTATTTTTGAGTCGATAATTCCTGATTTCAATTCTCAAATTCATACAATTTTTAATTTCTTAACTTTTGAATTACTAAATCTCTGAATTCCTAAATTTCCAAATACTCATATTTTCAAATTTACAAATTTACGAAATCTCCAATACCTACATTCTCAAATCCCCAAATCTCCAAAAACTTTAAATCATACAAATTTTCTAAATCCCCCAATACCTAAAATCCCAACTTCCTAAATCCCCGTATTCGTAAATCCTCGACTTCCTAAATCCCCGACTTCTTAAATCTCCGATTTGTTAAATCCCTGGATTCCTAAATTCCCGTATTCGTTAATCTCCCACTTCCTAAATCCCCTAATTCCTAAAATTTCCAAACTCTCAAATGCCCAAATCCCTAGATTGTTTAAATTCCCCAATTCCCAAATCCCCCAAAAATCCCTAAATCCCCAAAAATCTCCAAAGCTTTCAAATCCCACTGTTTCCAACTCCTTACACACTCAAATTCGAAAGTAATCAAGCTCCATAATTCGAACCCCCTCATCACCAAAGCTTTATGAACAAAAACGTGAGTAACACGCAGTTTCCAACAAAAACGAAATACGCAGACTGTGCTCGAGCCAATTAGCAAGAGTCAGCACCCGAACAAGGTTGAATCTTGTAGATTCACAAAGTGTAATTCCTCGTGGTTTACACAGCGAGAAATCTTTGCCGTTGAAGCAGCACAGCAGAGAATTATCTTCAGGTTGTTTGGAAAAATGCCTGTGGGTCACGTATTCGACCCAACCAATTTCTTCCGGTATGGTCTCCCTCGAAAATGTTACCAACTTCACAAAAATAGTCATCCAGCCTATAACTGCCTTTCCTCCTCTTACTGAATCAGCAGATCTTCGACATTCAACGAGACATTATCCACAGAGATATCCCTTACTCGTACGCTTCTGTCATCTTTATGGGGGCAAGTTGTTCTGTTCATCTATTACGAAGGCGTCACCGTTTGATGGCAAAATTTTTCCTGTATTCGACGTTTGTCGGTGAGAATTGGGGACAATTTATTTATGGGCTGTAATATATTTTTATCATGAAGAGGTGTCGTAATATTTTTATCGAGGTGTCACATTTTTATGGTGAAAGGTTTCCTAACATCGTTATGTATTATTGCTTCTCATATAAAAATTATTGGACTTTCTTATAATTTTGCAATTATATGATGTTTAATGTTGAGTGTTCAATTTTATTCATGCACTGACACAAGTTTTGCCGCAAATTTTAACACAGATTTTGATTCAAATTTTCATACAAAATTTTAACACAAGTTTTGGCAAAAATTTTGACGCGAAGTTTGATACAAATTTTGACAGAAGTTTTCAGACAAATACTACAAATTTTAACACGAGTTTTGACAAAAATTTTGACCCAAATTTTGGTACAAATTTGATCAAGTGTGAACGCGGCTTTGTTCAAAAACTCCAATTGTCCGATACTGAAAACACAGTAAATTCGTTTCCGTGAAGGGTGCCGTTTAATTTCGAAAAGTTTACCGAAAACGGCGAGTGTCGAACGTTTTATTTTCATTCGAATTCAGGTTGGTCACCAGCGAAAATTCAACGCGGGTTTATCGTTATCGACCTGCTACAAATAACCGCTCGACTCGATACGAGACGAATTCTTGCGGACGTGTTTCTGCTGTTGCTCCAGGCACTCTACCGATACAATTACGCCATTAATATTTATGTACACGTTATCATTGCCAACGCAACGTTTCGTTATGCGAACCACATTGGCGGAAATTTAAATTCCCCGGAGGTTTATTTCTCTGCACGTTTCAAACGTTTCGCGTTAATTCGCCGCACAGCGATATGCACTCTTCGTATTTCCCGCCGGATTATTTAAATCGACTTACAAATTTATCGTAATGAGAATCTCCAGATTCCGGATACCTCGCTAGTAATTTCTTCGGAGGTACCGGAAATTCGATGGATAACGCAACGGTACAATAATTATAACCTCACTGATTAAACCGCCATTTTCGTACCCTTTTGTAAACTGTTCACACAAATCTTGTTTTGCAAATGAAATAACGATAACGACTGTGGTTTAGAATACCTTTGATGTGTAATTTTGTTTAGCAACTTCTACAATTTAGTATTTTTTAATATATCGATTGTCACAGAAAACATAACCTAAAATGCAAAAATTAAATTCAATGAAATTCAATGAAATTAAAGGAAAAACAATACAGGAGGCTTCTTGAGTATTTTTAATATTGAGACAAATAAATGAAATGACGAAATTTTAGAATGAAATATTTGTATCCATAGTAACTTATATTATAACCATAAGAGTCGACATATTTTATCATATAACCTCAATTTTCACCGAGTTAACGCGTTAATCTAAAAATTCAAACTGGAACAGTAATTTGAAGTTTCATCAAAAATTTCTGAAGTTATATATAAAAAATCAATTTCTTATGTTTCTAGTTTCGAAAGAATTTTTCGTTAAATTATTTAAAAACATTCTACACAGTTGTGTGCTCTTCACGAACGAGTTCCATTTTGTGAAGAAAAATGTAACGTAAGTTCAATACAAATTGGAGCTCGAAATATGGGTTCACATTTGACGTATATCTATCGTATCCGAAAATATGGTTCTGAAAAAAAATCTACTCTCAAGTTTTATTGCGCTGTAACTTTTACAGTTTCGAAACTTTCTACGCCAGTTTCTTTATTCGTTTTTAGGAAAATGGGAGTTTTAAACAGTATGAGAAATTCTAGTATTATTTCGTAAAAAAGAAATGTGATCGTGTGTAATAATTTGAGATATTTTGGAAATTTTTAAATCACGAAATTCGTATATTTGTAAATTATCAAATTTTGAAGTTCTTAAGTTTAAAGATTATAATGTTCTAAAATTCTTAGACTATTAAATCTATTAAATTTCTAAATTTCTAGATTTTTAAATTCCTAGATTTCTAGATTCCTAAATTCCTAGGTTTCTAGATTTCTAGATTACAAGGTCCCTAGATTACTAGATTCCTAGATTCCTAGATTCCTAGATTCCTAGATTCCTAGATTCTTAGATTCCTAGATTCCAAGGTCCCTAGATTACTAGATCCTTAAACTCCTAGATTTCCAAACACCTAAATTCCTAGATTCCTAAGTTCCTAGATTCCTAAATTCCTAAATTCCTAAATTCCTTAGATTTCTAAATTTCTAAATTCTCAAATTCCTAAATTACTAAATTCCCAAAATTCCAAATTTCCAAATTTCTAAAATTCCTAAACCCCAAAATTCCCAACAATCCTAAACCCCAAAATTCCAAAATTCGTAAAATCCCAAAATTCAAAAATTCCCAAATTTTCCAAATTGTCAAATATCAAATTCTCCAAATCCCTAAATCCCAAAATCCCAAAATCCCCAATTTCCCAACCCCCCAAACCCAATTCATCAAATTTCCATTACCCATTTTTTCTGACCAAACGAACCTTTCAAACCGAAATAGAATTACTAAAAATATCACGCGGTATTCATTTTCATTCCAGAAATAAATTTTCCACATCGACTCCGTATTAAAATGTACGTTTAATTAAGCAAAACGATTTTCCATCGACGAGAATTATTTTTAATTAAAATATATTTCTCTTCTTACACGAAACACTCGTATCTCGAACAAAAACATTTTTCATTGTCCAAGCAAGAAATGCACCGTGGAATTATTTTATGGTCCGTGAAAAAATGACATAAATTCGATCGATCACGATAACCATTTAATCATCATACGATATCCGCAACAATAGATGAGATAATATGATTAAATTCGATTTAATCGGTGTTTCTGGAACGCTGAATATTCACAATACCGATTGACCATTATTAAAATGTACGCGTGTGTCATTTCGTTCGCTTGAAAATTATAATTAATCAGTCGTTTTATGTACTTTACTTCTACTCGACGCTATAATTACTTCGTAACTCAGAATAATATGGTTTCAAATACCGTGTTGTTGTAATATAATTAAATTTAATTGTGTTTCTGTAGAATGTTAGAAACTCACCTTTCTTCACACCTCCCACAATTATTTAACAGCTACTGTTTTCAGTTTATCAATCAATTTTCATCGAAGAATAAAAATTATTTATATTCTGTGTAGATTTTACTTACATAAAAATCATTGAACCTGTAATTCGTGTTTATAGTAATTTATTCCATAACAAAGTAATCTGTTGATAAATAGGGACTGTTTCTGTTTCGCAAAACAATCAATTTCAATCCAAAACCTCCTTTTTAATTAAGAAGCAATTAGCCACCGCAAAGTACACTCGCAAATCCCTTACCACACCTTCATTTATCAAATCCTGGAGAATGATTAATAATTTGCTTCCATGAGATTCTTCGGGATTCCTGGGTTCAATTATTCTCTGTTAAGATGGCAATATCAGGACAACATAGTTTCATTATCTAATAGTCCACCAAAGTTCCATAATATTAATTAAGCTATAAGTCCTATAAACTTAATTATCCAATTAACATTTCAGATAAAATATATAGAAAATATTTAAAAAAAAATCACCAGTAGGATCTCTCAAAGCCCATCTTCCACATAATCAGCAACAAAAATTTTATACAATTTATTTCTTCAATAAAACATATTTGTAAAGCTATCTAAATCTCCTGTATGATAAAAAAAAATTCCACGAATAAATCTTCTTCGAAAATAATCGGAAAAGCCAAAATCGATTTCTCCACCATCAAAAAATAATTACACAATCCTTATTTTTCACCCTCTCTTTTGCTTCACATTTCTCATCACGTCTTCACCTAACTAAATTTCCAGTCCCCTCCAGTCCGAAGGATCCTCTGCGACTCAAAAAATAATTCAATTCGAATCACGAGCATAAGGAAGGCAACCCCTGGTCACAGTATTTTATTTCCGAAAAAAAAACCGGTTCCATATTTAATATCGCACCCCCTGGTATCGGCCCCTTAATTGTGTTTATACATCTATTTCGCACTGCAAAAGGTCGGTTTGACGCGTGCGTATATCAGCCACGTGTTCCGGCTCTTCAGCATCGACCACCAACCTTCTAAATGACGCGAACAAGGGAGAGGGAAGTCACCCTGGAATATGAACACCATCGAAAAAGGGGAGCTGGACAGGATCGGCGAATATTGGACGAAGAAGAGAACCGTGTTCTGCGACGCAAACGTGGAGTATTTTCGTGACAATGGCCACTGGTTCGACTTTTTCTAGTCCCTTCCGCACGCCCTTCAGCAATTCACCGTTCGAGGGCATATTTTTTAGGGGTTGGTGAATTTTTTTCGGGTTTTCTGATTTCCATATGTTTAGGATTGCAAATTTTTGAATACTAGATTGCAGGATTAATAAATTCAGCAATCTTTTGACTGGTGTTTTCCATTTTTGGGTTTAGGGTGCAGGTCAAAGTTTCAGGTGTTTCAGTTTTCAGGTCATCAAATTATAAAGGAGTCACGGTACCACATTAAGTAAGCTATCAAACTATAAGTGAACTTGCCAAGTTATTGAGCTGTGCAGTCGTTAAGCTATCAAGCTATTATTCTATTGAATTGCCAAAGTATCAATCTATCATGCTAATAAGCTACTAATCTACCAAGCTATCAACTGATCAATCCATCAATCTATTGATGATTTAGTTTGTCAGTTTATTAATCACTTAATTCATCAATTTATCACTCCATCAGTCGATCAACAAACTAACCTAACAATCTCTCAATCTTTTGATCTATTGATCTGTTTATCTGTCGATCTGTCGATTGATGAATCTATCAATTGATTGATCAATCGATGGACCACTCCATCAGTCCAGTAATCCACCAATCCAACAATCCAACTATCTAGCAATCCAACAATCTATCAATCTGCCGAAACACCAATCCACCAATCCACCAATCCACCAATCCACCAATCCACCAATCCACCAATCCACCAATCCACCAATCCACCAATCCACCAATCCACCAATCCACCAATCCACCAATCCACCAATCAACCAATGCACCAATCCACTAATCCACCAATGCACCAATCTATTAATTTATCAATCTACCAGGTTACCAGACTACCAATTTACCAAGCTACCAAGCTATTAAATTATCAAGCTCTGAACCTATCAAGCTATCAAGTTATCAAGGTAGCAAGCTATTAAGCTATCAAGCTATCAAGCTATCATACTATCAAGCTACCAAGCTATCAAACTATCAAGCTATGAAATTATCAAGCTATCAAGGTATGAAGCCATCAAGATACCAAGCTACCAAGCTATCATACTACCAAGCTACCAAGCTATCAAACTATCAATCTACCGAGCTATCAAGCTATCAAGCAATGAAACTATTAAGCTATCAAGGTATCAAAATACCAAGCTACCAAGCTATCAAGACACTAAACTACCAAGTTAAAAATTCATCAATTGCTTAATTTATTAAGTTATGAATTTTTTAAGTTTTCAATCCTTAAAATGTGATCGCTCTCAAACTCTGAAATTTTCAAATTTCTAATTACCAATTTCTTGAATTTTAAATGTACAGTTTAATTCAAAATACTGTTTGATTTCGTCTTATGTAACAATACGTGCGCGCACACAACTTTACGACAAAGTGTCGCAATTAATTCATTCAAGAAGGTGAAGTTCCGTCACGGTGAAATTCGAGGAAGAAGATGAGAAGGAGAAAGCGTGAAAAACGCGAAACCAGAAGAATGTAACTATTCTACAAGGGAAAATGAGGTCAGAGCCGCATTTATGCAAAGATACTGTGCAAGGTGAAATTCTTGGCTTGGGAGAGAAAAGAAGCTCAACCGAGACGCTGAAGTCGCGATATTTTCAGGCTGCCTTTAAAACTGTTGTTTCAAAATTGTGAAACATTAAAGTAGCCGGACTGTATTCGCGAAGAACATATGCTCTGCTCCTTCGCGTTCGAAGTATCATTATTTGCAATACGAACTCACGATTGAACAACTTGTATGAAAAAATAAATTTAATCAAAATGAATTTATTGTTGCACTTTCATGTTATTATTTGGATTTTTGAAGCTACTTTGTATTCCTTCATATTTTATGATAGAAATGAATATTTGAGGTTTTGCAGATTTGGTGATTTGGGAATTTAGGTAATTTGGAAATTTGAGGATTTCAAAATTAGCAGAAGTGAAGATTTAAAATTTATGGATTTGGAGACTTTGAGGGTTTAGGGATTTTGGGATTTAAGGATCTAGGGATTTTTATAATTGAGAATTTGGGGATTTGGTAGTTTAGGAGTTTGAATATTTGGATATTTCGGAATTTAGATTTGGGAACTTAGGGAATGGGGAGTTTAGAGATTTGCGAATTTAGGGATTTGGGAATTGAGGGATTTGGGTATTTAGGGATTTGGGAATTTAAGGATTTGGGTATTTAGAGATTTGACATATAAGGATTTGGAATGTAGGGACTTCGAAATTGATGGACTCGACATTTGAGACTTTGGAGATTTACAAATTTAGAAATTCGGAAATTTATATACATAGCAATTTAGGAATTCAGGACTTTCAAAGTTTGAAAATTTAGACGAAAACCGTTTACAACTTGATTTGAAAATTTAGAGATCTACAAAATTATACCAATGTGAGAATTCAAAAATATAAATTGAAAAATATAAAAATCTTCGAATAACAAGATTTCCATCTGTCTGCCCGTGAAATCGATTTACAATAATGTACAGCAGCCATCGTAAGTCAGCTTATATGTTTGTTCGTCGGGATTTAAAATCGTCGTCGAAAGAAAGGAAGCGTGTTCCGCTGGAAGAGACGACAAACGAAAAAGGTATTGAAAACGATATCCGGGGAGCCCTCGGCAAGATCTGTTTCCACCCTTGTTTCGTTTACATCGAAACAGGCGTATCCTATTCGCCGAATCGATTTCTCTTTCCCTACTTGGCCGTCGGAGACAAGAACGCGATGCCATAAAGATTTTTCACGACAGTCTCGTTTGTTTCACGGTCACCGGGACTTTGTCCCGAGGAACTTGACAAATTCGATTCAGCCCTGTTGGCTATGAGAACCGTACAAACATGTTACTCGACGATTTCTACGATTTGTTACGACCATCGTTGTCTTCGAACCCTAATATCTCATTCTACGTATACTGCCTTCATCAAAAACCCTTGTTTTCTTAACGAAATACTTCATTGTAAATCTTACAGGTGCAGCCAGAATCTTATTACACATATTAACCTCTTAGGCACGGCTGAACTTTGCGGCTCGACTTCTCGTTAAATAAAGACACATCCAAATCATTTAATACTTTAACATCCTCATTTAATCCCTTCCAGTACTTTTATATTTGATATTAATATTGCATATTTATTTTTGATATTAACATTCACGTATGTATTTTAACCTCTTAGGCTGAACTTTACGCTTCTCTGTACGGCAGAGTTTGAATTACGCGTAAACAGCACTACAATGTGTGACAATGCTATTCTCCACGCGAGTACATTGGAACGAAGTTTTTGATGATTAAATTATCATTTTTCCCAAAGATGCGATACATGTACTTTAACTTTGATAATTTACTGTTTTAGAAAATTCGCAAAGTATGTAATTTCCAAATGTTTCCAATATCGTGTATCAGTGCAAAGAGGTGCCCATGGTGCCTAAACTACTTGGTACCTTTTATTTACATGTAATGTACTTTTGTGGGATTTGTTAATACTCTTATAAAACGTGGTGAAGGCAAAAGTGCGAATCAAAATATATGAAACGATCATTCGATTGAAACGGTGAGCGAGTGAGCCAGTAGAGTGAGCCACTATGACGCTAATCTACGGTGACGTTCGCGAAAGCCATTATTGTGGTCGTTCAGAGAGATGGTGTCCGCGAAAGCCACTATAGTGACGCGTCTAAGAGGTTATTTTTTCAAAGTGTAAGGAGTATTATTATCGACATTGAACACTGACCATAAATTCAATGAATCTCATCTACTGAGAACATCGACGTTTTTGACTAATAATTGAATTTCTGACAAATTGTATTCTTCAATGCTTGAAAAGTATTAAATATATTCACATATTTCATTGTGTTACAATTATTGTTTATATTCACTCATTCCAATTAGTATTAATAATTGAATACACATTTTTCTTTATCCAGAAAGCATGTCATTTTATTTGAAAGAGGAAAATGGCTCAAAAGGGAGGTCTTCATATCTCACGACACCGACGAAAAGATTTTCAACCCCCCATTCACCCGAGGCTATCCGAAATAAGCTTCACCCTCTGCAGATCTTCCACGCGTCAAAAATATTCCATCCAAAATTAACGAATGATCGCACGGGACCGGCGACCTTCGTAACAAAGAGTGATCGACGAAGAAAATTCCGTTGCCGGGTGAACCACGAAGAACGTTCCGAGAATAACTCACCCTGAGTCTCGTAGTTCGCCGTAAAATTTCAACCCCTCGAAACGCCGAAGAAACTGTGACTAAAGTTGTTCGACTTCCATTGCTGTTTCTTCCGATTCCTTTTTCGGGCTGTCCCCTCCTGTCGATGGAGTTATGAAAAACAGAGCTCGAAGAGTAGTGTAACAATCGAGAACTGAACCCTCGTACATTGGCGTCGCTGCAATTCTTTTTTGGGGACGGCGCTGAGAATTATCTGTGCTGCCGATGACACACGTGAGATACGATTTAAGGACGTTTTGGGGATTTGCTACTTTGGGAATTTTATGAGTTATGGAGATTTAGGTACTTTAGGAATTTGGGATTTGGGATTTGAGATTTGGGATTTGGGATTTGGGATTTTGGGGATTTAGGATTTTATGGATTTGGGAATTTGGAAATTTCGGGATTTGAGGATTAGGGAATAATTTAAATAATTGGAATTTTGGGAAATTTGGGGATCTAGGGAATTATGGGGAATTTGGGGATCTGGGGAATTTAGGAATTTCGGGATTTGAAGATTAGGGAATAATTTAAATAGTTGGAATTTGGGGAAATTTGGGGGTCTAGGGAATTATGGGAAATTTGGGGATTTGGGGATCTGGGGAATTTGGGAATTTAGGAATTTCAGGATTTGAAGATTAGGGAATAATTTAAATAGTTGGAATTTTGGGAAATTTGGGGATATAGGGAATTATGGGGAATTTGGGGATCTGGGGAATTTGGGAATTTCGGGATTTGGGGATTAGGGAATAATTTAAATAGTTGGAATTTTGGGAAATTTGGGGGTCTAGGGAGTTATGGGAAATTTGGGAATTTGGGGATCTGGCGATATTTGGGAATTTAGGAATTTCGGGATTTGGGGATTAGGGAATAATTTAAATAGTTGGAATTTTGGGAAATTTGGGGGTCTAGGGAATTATGGGGAATTTGGGGATCTGGGGAATTTGGGAATTTCGGGATTTGGGGATTAGGGAATAATTTAAATAGTTGGAATTTTGGGAAATTTGGGGGTCTAGGGAATTATGGGGAATTTGGGGATCTGGGGAATTTGGGAATTTCGGGATTTGGGGATTAGGGAATAATTTAAATAATTGGAATTTTGGGAAATTTGGGGGTCTAGGGAATTATGGGGATTTGGGATTTTGGGGAATTTGGGGATCTGGGGAATTATGGGGATTTGGAACTTTGAGAATTTGGGATTTTAGGAGTTTGGAAATTTAGAAATTTAGAAATTTGGAAGTTTGGGGATATGGGAATTTGGGAATTTCGGGATTTGACATCTTAGAAATTTGAGAAATATTTGGAATGTTGGGAATTTTGGTAATTATGGAAATTTAGGATTTTGGGGATTTAGTATTTTGGAATCGTAGGAATTTACATATTTGGGGACTTGGGGATTTGGGACTTTGGCAATGTGAAGATTTGGGATTTTAGAAATTATAAATTTGAGAATTTTTTACTTTGGGACTACGGTGATGTGAAAATTTGAAGATTTGTAAATTTAGGGAATTGGTAATTTACGGACCTAGAGATGTACGAATTTTAGGGATTTAGAGATTTAGGTATCAGTAGTCGATTTCATAAACTCGGAAATTCGGAAATTTATGAATTTGGAAAATTGAGAACTTAAAAATTTGTAAATTCGGAAACTTAGGAATTTGTAAATTTAGAAATGTATAAACTTCCAAACTAAGAACTAACAACGTACAGAACAAATTCAGAAAACTTGATATATTGCAATTTTGTAAACTTAAAAATGTAATTGAGACTCGCACCCTAGTATCTATCAATATAAATTACAATCATAAAACTGACAAAATCGCATAGTTGATCAAAGACAGTACAAATGATCATAACCAGTACATCTACCCTATCTTCTGGTTTCAGCAGGGTCGTAACCGCGACCTTAGCTTTCCTTCAGTATTGGTCGGTGGTACCCGGGTCGATATCGACCCGTAGGCAAGAGGCAGCATCCACACGAGCGCCATTCGGCCTCCTACGCTTTGCTGTACCCTCTTTCTCCGTCCTGTCGTCATCCCTCTTTTCCCGCGGGCTTGAAAGCTTCGAGGAAAAGATTTCCCACTCTCTCTCCCTCTCTCTCTGTGCTTGAGTGTTCCTCTTTGAAAGGACGTGGATGTAGCTCGTAACGTGGTCATCTGACATTTGCGCCGACAGGAAGCTCCATGAACTTGCGTTCAGTTGGAACGAACAAGCTTACCTTCGAGCCGATTCACCCTTGGATGCTTCGCATTTAACCCTTCGCGTTATGACATCGATGCTTTTCACCGGAACAGAAGATTATATTACGTTTCATTAATATAGCTTCTTAATGCTATTCGTTGTATTACTTGTATTAATTCTGGGTTTATTGCTGACTAGTTTTGGACTAGAAATGAAGTATTGCAATACATAAATAAGGGATGAAATATAAATTAATACAATTTCTTATAAAATACATTTATTATTATGATAATTTATTATGCAATTATTCTTCATTTTAGTACAAGTTAATATAAAAAATATACAAATTTTAGTTTGAATTCATTCGCATGTCTTAATTCACAAGATATAGTTTTCGACAAAAGTGATTTTATAAAATATAATTACATTTTTAACCATCACATGAAATACGTAAATACCAAAGAAACATTTTGTCTTTTATCGTCATGTTGAATGAAACATTTGTTTAAAATTATATCAAAAGGAAATTAATAGTTAATAATGTATAAAATGACTTTATTAAAGTTATTTGATACCTGACCAAAAGAGATCACTTCTGAAAGAATAAATTTTATAAATGGAGAAAGAAATGGTAATTGACGCACAGTCAAGCGATCAACCCGCGATAAAGTTTGATATCCTAAAATAAAAATTCTTCAGCACCTTCCTTGAATCTCTGATTTCAAGACAGTAAATTTTTATGGTTATAAAAAGAGTAGACGCGTGTAGACATAAAACTGCCATTTCTCCGCCGAGAAATTGTTGAATTGATATCGCAAACATTTAAAATGAAAAAAAGATATCAACAAGAATTTTTTAAATATATAAAAAATCGTTTTTCGCAGAAGAGATGTTGAAGACGAATGTTAGAGATCGGGATAGTATTTAATCATTTCCCTACACAAGCACGGAACATGGTACGACTAATATGTAAGAATCCTAGGAACGTCACGTGCGACCAATTAGCAGTAACCAATTAGCGTGCTGAAGTGTATCACTTAATTAGACACTCAGACAACTCATTTATTTCATTCAGTGGCTACAACATGTTACTTCACTGCTACGAAACAAATTCTAAACGATCGCTTTAGCTTCTTGGCGGCTGATTGAAGTAATTAACCTAGTGGTTAATTAAAATAATTATCGGGATTTGGAGTGTACTTGACGAAATTAAATTTATAGGACCTTTTAATTCTTTAATATGTTAAATAGGATTACTTGAAAATATATATTTAATTGGTAATAATATTTTATTACCAATTAATATATTTTATTGGTAATTTTCAAAAGTTTATTAGGTTAGTAATATAAGAGTGCAACTACAATTATGTAGTGTTATGCAAACACCTATTTTTGCTGTAAATACTATGCTCTTTTATGTGGAATATTTATGCACAAAAATGTCTCACAGACTGTATTTATATATACACAAATTGTTTAAATAAATATATAGAAAATGAATGTATTATGTACATATGAAACATGTGAACATACAACATATAAATATATGAACAGTACTTCACATATTAATATTATCGTGTTCCCAATACATAAATAGATGTTCACATATTTTGTTTTTCTAAAACACAAAAACAGTACTCATCATATGACCTCCAATACACAAATCAATAACTAAAAATAAATAAATATCTACAAATTTCGTTTTTATAAACATAAAATATATAAACACGATTCAGCATATTAACATGATCATATCTCCAATAAAGAAATAATTATAAATAAATGAACGTTTACAATTTTTCTTTTTATCAAACACATCACCTGTTACGTATTTCAAACATCACGTCTGTTGCTAGCGTGGATAGCAATTCAAGTAATGAAACAAAATCAAATTTTTCGATCTCGAAGCGCGTGCAGAGGAGAAAAAAAGAGGAGTAATATTCCGATAGCAAATGCAATCCACGTTTTCAGTTCGTATCGAGGAATCACAGAAAGCTTCGACGTCGAATTCAGCGCGACCGGAAATACACCAATATCGAAATCTTGATGAGAACAGATACGAGAGCGTGTCTCGATTTTCTCCTTCTTTTTTTACTTTCGAGCTTCTGTTCTGAGAGGATCATGTCTCGCGATTCTACGGAAAATCTTGCATCCCTAGGGAGAACAACAAGTGAAGAACTACTTGTTGATTTTTAGGGATTTTTCGGAATTTTGAAACAATGGAGGTGGATTAAGAAGTTGAAGATCTTTAGATTGAAGGAGATTTTAATTTAATTTCAATTTTAATTGGGCAATTTAAGGATACTGTCATTTATGGAGATTTAAGGATAATTTGATGAGTTATGGTTTTAGGGGCATGGAAAATGCACTGAGAAATTTGGAGGTGTAGGAATTTAAGAATCTTTGAATTTGAGGTTATTAGAATTTGGAGATTTAGAAATGTGGGTGTGTAGAGATTTTGGAATTTAGGGAGATGAGAATTTGTGGTCCCAGGACTATGGGAATGCAGGGATTTTGTGGTTTACAGGATTGGTAACACAAATTTGTGCTACACAATCTTGGGATTTGGGGATTTAGCAATTTACAAATTTCAGAATTTAGAAATTTAAAAATTTTGAAATTTTGAAATTGAGAAATTTGGAATTTAGAAAGAATTAAAGGAATTAGGGGTGCAAGTACTTAGGGTCCTTGGAATTCTTATGTTACTTAATAATTTGAAGTAATTAACTTGAGATAATTTGGGGACTTTGAGATTTCTAATGTAGAATTTTAAGAATTGTCAAATTTTAGAAATTTGGAGAAATAGGGATTTAAATATCTAAATATTCAAATTTCCATATTATTCCATCTCTAAATCCCTAGATCAAATTTCCAAACCTACAATTTTCTACATTTCCAAATCTCTAGATTCCCACATTCCCAAATCTCACATTTGAAAATCATAAAACTTGAATATTCCGAGATGTGGAAATATGAAGATTAGGAAATTTAAAAATGATCAAGTTTGTAATTTACGTTACACCTTTCCAGCGTAAGTGTTTCATCGCAATGATATACATTAACACATTAAAAAATAAAATTGCAAGATTGCCCATGTTCCCAATAATCTGACAACAAACGTCAGTTGTCAACATGGCGGACAACTTAATTTACGTTCAGATACTTTTTGCTTTTATCAACAGACTTTTACGACCTGTGTTTCATCACAACGATGTACACTACCAGATTAAAAGATAAAATTGCAAGATTACCCATGTTCTCAATAATCTGACAATAAACGTCAGTTGTCACCACGGCAGTCAACTTGTTAATTTACGTTCAGATACTGTTATGAAAAGATTTTTCCGACCTGTGTTTCGTCACAGCGGTAAACACTAACATATTAAAGAATAAAACTGAAAAATTAACTACCCTTGTTCCCAATAATCCGGCAACACATGTCAGTTGTTACCATGGCAAATAACTTGTTAATTTACGATCAAATATTTTTCCGCTTTTATCAAAAGACTTTTCCGAGTTGTGTTTCGTGTCGCGATGTCATCCAAAGGAAGCCTACATCGCAGCCGAATGTACATCGTGATGTTTGCATTTTTAAAGGCAACCTGTGGCAAGAAACACACGTCCTTCGCCCGCGCTCGTCTCCTTCCGGTCTCGAGGAATGTTTCCAAGGGGGATGAAAGGAGATCGATCAGTATTCCGACGGCGTGCGACGGTGCGCCCCGTGAAACAGGAAAATCTACTTTGCATTTTTCATACAGCGAGAACGGGGGACGAGGAGGTATGTTGACAAAACGAGCACGAACGGAATAAAACAGTCAAAAGGCGTTTCGCGGCGTGGAACGAGAAAAATGGACGAGTTTCAGCGGCCGGCTAATGAAAAACGACCCTCGAGCTCTCTTTCGAGGACTGAACGAAAGTCTGCGCTCCATGCTTTCTTCTCTTTTTTATTTCCTTCAGCGTGACACTGTTTAATTAAATTTTCCTTTTCTTTGCGTATGACGGGTTAAACAGCGGCTCCGTTGTTTCGGACTCGTGTGCTGGAACCCTTTTTTTTTTTTGAACGAGCTGGAAATTCTTTTTGAAATTGAAATTACATTTTGTTATTTGCAGAGAGCAAAAATACGGGCTCGGGAGGACTTGCAGACTATTCGTAACTTTATTATAGAATTTTTATCGGTGAGGGAGGGTGATCGATAAAAAATGTTTTATTAAGGGATTAACAGAATTATTAGTGAAATATATGTCTGGGAATTACATGTGGTTACATGCACATATTTGACATATCATATGTATAATATGTATATCATATAAATGCGTCTCATGATTTATTATCGAATATTATATAAGTTGAACAAACAGTAGTACACGAATGAAATAAATTAAATAATTTCAAACTTATAATACGTAAACTGAGCACACTTTATAAAATTTTTAGGAAATCATCATTCATTTAGTTTTCTTTTATAGGTTATGTTGAGTCCTAACCTCTTTGTGAGTGAATCGATGTCCTAATTCAATTAATATCAAATTAAAACAGTATAACCACGACAAAAATACAGTGAAGTATTTGTTATAAAATATTTAGGTAAAATATTTAAATATTTGAGATACTGAACATGTAATGCAGTACTCACAAGAAATAACGTAAACATTCGAATTAAGCCTTAATTTAAATATTGAGTCAGTCATGGACAGAAATATGAAACTAAAAAGGTTTGAAGAACCTCAACACACTCCATTATCGACAACAACTTCGTGCACAATCATATCGTGTCAACGTTTTTTGCCGATGACCCGCCTAACAAAGAAGACCGTGTTCGATCTAATCAGCCCCCATTCCAGTAATTAATTTCTCAACGATTAAGTAACACTCGAGGTTACTCGATCCACCTTCTCGAGTTTCACCACTATTTCGGGACTTTAATTTATCATCGTCGAGCCGTTCGACGTTTTACGACTAAAAAAGCTTTGTCAATCGAGGTGGAACGAAGAGATATATACTGTTCCACTTACAAGGGCATTGATTTATTTTAGCCCGCGCCTCCATATATTTTGACACGAAACTGTCATTCCTTGTTAATCAATCGCACGAAGCCGAACGAACACTTGAATCTCTTTCGAACCGAAGCTGTCTGGTCAAATACCTTCGTTTCGTGAAATCACGCAGCCAATGAACGGCTATAGAAATAACTGGTTCAAGAATTCAAGAGAAATCAAGAGGTCTTGAAATCTAGGGATTTAAGTATGGATGTATTTAGGGATGTAGAAAGTTTTGACATGACATAAAGGTGAACATATTTCGCCTTGATAATATAGATACACGTTTGAAGGTTTTTATTGGTAATAGGTTCTTAAATGTTACGATTTATATATAACCCTCAAGGTACAATTGACCTTTCGATAGAGGCTCATAATTAATCTCCACTTCATTAATCAAAATCTCTTTCCAACTGGGTGCACGTATAATTATAAAAATCCGTATGCCGCTATATACTATTAAAATGATTTTAATATTATCGAAATGCCTATTCGATTAAAATCCATCATGTTATCGTGCGCACCATCTCGATGTTCGTTTTATCGAACATTTTCGAGAGCGACGCTAAAACCGATTGCACCAATCGACACGGATCAATGGACACTTCTCGTCAAATATCGCAAATATTCATCTCGTTGCATAAATAAACGGGGGAGGAAAAAAAGGTAATCAATGAATATTCAGTTATCGCTTATACCCTGCGTTATTCATATTTGCAATATCTATTCATAGTTTCTGTCAAATGCATTCCTTTTTTTTTTTATTTTACTTCAAATTTGTCATTTTCTGTCGTCGTTGTTTCGATCCACGCTATACGGTTTTTAAATTATGCGTGTTTTTGATTATTGTACGATTGCAAAGTTTCAGAATTGCACAAGTTTGCAGTTTTCTAGTTTAATATATTGCCATATTTTCAAATTTTTAAACTTTCAAGTTTTCAAGTTTTCAAGTTTTCGAATTTTCAAATTTTCAATTTCTCAAATTCTCAAATTTCCAAAATTCTAAATTCCCAATTCCCTATATTCCCAATTCCCTATATTACCAATTCCCTATATTCCCAATTCCCTATATTCCCAATTCCTTATATTCCCAATTCCCTATATTCCCAATTCCCTATATTCCCAATTCCCTATATTCCCAATTCCCTATATTCCCAATTCCCTATATTCCCAATTCCCTATATTCCCACTTCCCTATATTCCCAATTCCCTATATTCCCAAAATCCCTATATCCCCAAATTCCTAAATCCCCAAATCCCTATATTCCCAATTCCCTACTTCCCCAAATCCCTATATTCCCAATTCCCTATATTCCCAAAATCCCTATATCCCCAAATCCCTATATCACCAAATCCCTAAATCCCCAAATCCCTATCTCTCCAAATCTCTATATTCCAAATTCCCTATACCCCCCCCCAATCCCTGTATTTCAAATTCCCTATATCCCCAAATCCTTACCTTCCAAATTCCCTATATTTTGAACTCCCTAGTTTCCCACCCCTGTTTTCAATAAAAAATAAAATAATTGTAATGCGTTATTGATATAGTAACGAATGTCGTACTCCGTATAAACGTATGTACGCATTGAAAAATGATTGGGTACGCATCGAAAGGAATTTCTTTTGACAGATGGAAATTTAATAAAATAATTTCCACGAGCGATTATTTAAAGCGACACGAGAAGGGTATATCCGCGTCGTTGATAGCAGACAGGTACTGTATTGCACGAAATTATCGAATCGATCCCGATGCACCCGCAACACACGACAAACTCCGCTCCCCGTTCACCTTCTATTCTCGTTCGTCTTTGCATTTACAACGGTGGTAGCGTGAAAAGCGACAACGAACGGTCCGTTTCACCGGTGACAGAAGTATCGACTTCTATTCAACCAGCGCATTTGTACAGTTTTTTAGATAAAAGCATTTTCTGCCGTGCACGCGGCTGTAAAGCAAAGCTTTTAGCTGAAAAGCACCGTTCTCAAACGACAAGTCGCTCGCCGGACGATACATCCTGCTGATCTTCCGTTACGACGGTCAACCACGATCAAAATTGCACGTCGCCATTTAATTTCATCACGTTCCGCGACCGTAAAAGGAAAATAATGTTTGGTGATATACTCCGCGAATGTTTGTGGTACAGCAATCTTTCGGTTTCTATGGTATCCGATATTTTGAGTAACGATTATCCTTGGCGATTTCGGTGTGTGGCGATATAGCGAGAGGTGACACTGATCGCGTAGCAATTTCGGTGCGTTAATGCTGGATGTGGAAGCTGTCGATATGGTGGCAATATAGACATATGGTGATATGGGTACATGGTGATGTGGATGAGTAGCAATATAACACGTGGCGAAATAGTGTGTGGCAATATAACACGTAGTGAATTAGCGCGTGACAATATACGATAATATATGGTATATATGATATATGACATATGACAATATTAGCACATAGGAATGTGGACGTATAGCAATTTAGCATGTGGCCATATAGCGCGTGGCAGTATAACGCGTGGTAATATAGTCCGCATCGTGAAAGTGTGTGGCAATATGGCGCGTGGTGACGTTCAAGCGTAATAATCTTGACATGTAACATTTATGACGCGATATAACGCGTGGCGATGTAGCAAGTGGTAATATAGCGCGCAGCGACAGCATGTGTAGTGTATTTGACATGTGACGTTTCGTACATAGAAATACATTTCGTGTATGTATTTTGTTTTCTGTCACAGCTTTGATTCTAATTATAGCGATAAAATGTTGCCACGAATTAAACACTCTCATAATTAGTTTCGTACAAGTGGTCAATTTCCCAGAAACATTGTACCTGATTCGTAATGGGTAGATGGAACACATTAATATTAATGACATCACTGGGACAGCTGGTTTATCATCGAAGATAATTAATTATGATCAACCACGGAAACCTACTATCAATTCGTACCCACGATTCATATTATTAAACACTTTTTAATGACCTAATATTCGCATGAAACAGTAGTACAGTGGGAGAATGACATAATTAATCAAAGTAAGTAATGTCACCGTGGTTGTATAATAAAATTAGTGAAATAATACAGTTGCAAAATAGTAGAATAGCAGAATGTGTGTTTGATAGAATTAGTGATATTGTATAGCAGTATGATAATAAAATGAAACTATAAAATAGGTAATGTAGTATTGTCACATAGTAAATGTGAACGAGTAAAATTTGGAGAATGAAATGTAAAATTTTTTTAACAAATGAAATATAAAATAATGCAAAAGTAGCATATTACAACGATAAAACAATGAAATAAGTACTGTACTGTTACACAGAATCAGTGTAAATGAAAGTACCATAAAACAGTAATTATAACTCCAAATAATTAACAAGATAAGACCTTAAAACAACTCTAGAGTCATAAAATAAAATTTTAATTACCAAGGAAAACGCCGATATACCGACAGCGTGTTATCATGTAATTCACAAAACTTTTACAGGTTTCTTTAAAGTGGCCTTTAAGATACCTTGATTTTGAGCTCCGTATAGAAGCAGCAACTTACAGTAAGCTTACCAAGTAACAACGTAAAATTATCGTCGGAATTATAATAATTTCGTCGCGTGTGCTTCGAGCGAGCAGTAAGTAGGTAAAGACGTGACGCGATAAAGATCGAGAATTGTTAAGGAGAATAAGGAACTGACGGAGGTTGCGAACTGCCAGGACGAACGATAAATCCTTATCGGCTTTCGACGTGCCGTGGCTGGAAAGTAATAAATAAAACGAACAAAGGAGACCACCGACGGAGGCCAGGGTGCGGACCAATAAATATTTTCCGCACGGTCATCGCACGAAACGTATAATAGTCGAGGTGGTTCTGATATCCTCCTCTCGTTTTTTTTTTTTTGCGGTTTTAACAATTCACGAAAAATCGTACGCGAATCCTGGATTTGGCAAATGTTTCCCGTTCCTCGGAAATAACGTAGAGGAAAAATAAAGGTTTTATTGAACACAGTCATCTGGGTCACATCTATATTATCGAGCTTCCTAGCCAACTCCGCTCTTCTGCAGTTTAATTAAATACTTATAACACTTGGACGTTAAACACCGGAATATTGTTTTCGATGCGTTATTTTACTCGGTTTTAATTGCTCGATCCGTGATTCAATATTGAGCGAAAGACGAGCGAATTTACCTCCATTTTGGTCCAACGTTCGACCGAATATCCGATGTTTAGCTATTTATTCTGACAGAATATTTCCTTCGTTCAGCATTTTTTGCTGTGTATATTCAAACAGAATTTTCTCTTAATTCAGCGTTTTTAATGAACTCTTTTCATACTTTAACCCTTTTAGTACCATGGGCGCGAAAATTACTAACCTCACATACATTAGACATAAGACACATACCCTACAATAAAACAACCCGAGAAAAACCTACATAAATTATTAAAAATTCCTTTCACTTCAAGGATTAATTCGAAATTTCAACTTCCGAAAGTACTCGTGTTGGTTGTAAAATAACACGGTCTCGTCCTTTCACATTTAATTTCTGACGCGAACATCGTGCAGCATCAAGTTAAAAAAATAAACTAACCAGCCCACGCAGCGACAACCAGTTATCACGTGTAAGGGTTAAATATCGTGGCAACAGCAACGGGTCGATTGTTCGACGACCATACACACACACACACAAGCGTTAAATTGCCCGGCAAAGGGTTAAAGTGTCTGCAATACGGCTCCCTTCTCGTAGCCGGCGAGTGTATCACGTATTATTAAAAAAAGAAAAAAGTAGTTGATCAACGCTGCTCGAGAGGATGCTCCTCGATAACACAATACTCCCGAGTTCGATGGCTATCTTTATTTCACGGGAAAGCAGCGATGTCGAGAGAGAAAAAGCTCGACGAAGTTGAGTATCCCTCGTCGGCTAAAGTTCATCGATACAGTTTTGAAAAGGAACCGATATTCGCGAATACGTTCGGCAACGCTGTACGCCTCGCTTATTTCCGACAGAAACACCCTCGTTATGAATTCTGAATTCGACGCGGGTTTACGAGGTGAAACTCGTGAAAAGCAACGTTTCATTTTTATTGCTGCCTTCCTCGCGAGAGAAGTTATGCTGCTTCGAGGACTGTTGAAATTTCTGTCCCGTTAACGCGTTAATTGGTGAACTGAGATTCGTAGACCTGTTAAATATGCGTGGACAATTACAAGAAAACGGTAGGAAAATATTAACAATAAGATTATTGTTATGTTGACAGTGCAAGATTACAGACACATTCTGAAAATCCGAAGTGTGAAAAATATGTGAAGTATTTTTTGTTAATAAGTTAGAATTTTAATCTGTCATAATTTGTTATTCTTATTGTTACTACGTGATTACAATTTTAATATCTTATCAAAATTACAGTGCACATACTTTCATAGCGGTGATGAATGTGTTGGTCATAAAGCAGATGATTAATTAATTTCCTAATTAATGCCCACGTCTTTATAAACACATTAACGTTATTTACAGTTGACCTCTTTATCGATTGTTTGATAATATAAAAATTCACGAGCTCCATCAGCAATAATTACCTTAACAATTAACACTTCATAACCTGACTTAGAGCAGGGATTTATAAAAGTGCAAAGGGAAATGCAAACTGGTCAGACAAGTAGAATAAGCCAAGCTTGTTGCTTAAATAGATTAAGAGATGACACGGCGAATTAAAACCGTATCCATCAAGCATCTTCGCGATATTAAAACGTAAAGTTTAAATTAAAGTTTAAGAGTTTACGGAAAAGTGGGAGAAATATAAAGTAGAATGAAATATGGTTGATCAGACAAGTAGATTAATGGGAACTCATTGTGTAAGTAGAACGAGCAATAACTTGTGAGACAAGTAGATTGATTGATAACTTGCTGATGTAAAATCATGTTCGTCTACTGTTTCTGTGATATTTGTAGGTAGGATTTACATTATACTACACTTTATGGGAAAGTTTGTAGATTGAGAAGTGTCTGATCACATTGAAATAGTGTCCATTAACCATTTCTATGAACAGGAAGTAACATTAAATTAAACTGAGTACGACATTTATGTTCTACACTAAAGATTATGTAAATGTGGAGTAAAATGGTCAGTCAAGTGGAATAAAAGTAACTGGTCAGACAAGTAGATTGAGAATTGATTGCTCAGACATGCAGATTGAGAAGTAATGGTCGGATAAGTAGCTTGAGAAGACATGGTCAGACAAGGGGAAGAGAAGTGATTGATCAGACAAGTAGATTGAGAAGTGATTGTTTAGACAAGTAGATCGAGACGTAATTGACCAGGCAAGTAGATTGAGTGATTGATCAGACTACAAGATGGAAAAGTTAAATAGTACAGGAAGTGTTTAGTCAAACAAGTAGATTAAGGACTATAGAGTCAGACAAGTAGATGAGTGCTACCTGCTCTAAACAAATCATGTCGATAAATAATTTCAGCTGAATATGTCATTTGTACTTTGCAGTAGATATTATAAAAATGCACAATAAATGCGAAATGTATGGTCAGACAAGTAGAAAAGAACTAATTGATCAGACAAGTAGATTAAGTACTGTTTAGTCAGACAAGTAGATTAAGAACTAATTGATCAGACAAGTAGATTAAGTACTGTTTAGTCAGACAAGTAGATTAAGAACTATTTAGTCAGACAAGTGGTATCAGAAGTGTTTCGTCAGATAAGTAGATTAAAACGTAACTGATCAGACATTTCATCTCAACTAACAATATTGATAGATAAAATTTAAACAAAACTAAGAATGTAATTAATTTTCCAGTTGTGCAAACTAGACAATTACACTTCATGGAAGTACTTTTCATGCTAGAATAATAAACTACACGTAACATAAATTTTTTTATTCTTATTAGCAATTAACGTATTGTAATAAGAGCATGAGGAATATTGATAACTACATGTTCGAAAAGTACAATGAATATTCATTAAACATTTTGGAAACAGAAGTTACAGTCAGACTGAAACAGATCGATCATATTACACTTTATAATAACCCTATTGGAAAGTCTACCAGGAAGACATGTGGTACTCATACAAATCCATATTCACATTTCAATTACAAATTTTCCGTTATAATTGTTCATCATGAATAATGTATAACCTCAATGAACACTTTTATTTCTACTGAAAGAGAACATCAGTATTACTGACACTGGACCTAATTGGTGGATGGCAAATTCTTAGTAATTTTTAACTCTTCAAAAAAATTAATTTTTGTACTCTTTAAATATAGTAATAGTTACACTTAATACTACCCCTATTCATTTTTTTCATTGATTGTTCTTCATATGAGGTCAAATAGGTCCTACATTTCTTACAGAACAAAATGGCCATCAGGTAAAGAATACTTGAATAATTATTTACCTTCAATAAAAAAGAAGTTTCATGAAAATTTTTTCTTCATCCCCATTCACCCTCTTATTCCAAATTTCAACTCCACTTTCAAGAATATCCTTTCACCTTCAATATGAACGAAAATATTTAAGCAAAACCTTTCTTTAGATTGCCTTTACCCAGTTTGTATTCCGAACCGTCTTCTTCTCGCGTTTTATTGTTTTTGGCATTGAAAATTCGCTCGTCCTCGTTCGCATGTGCGTAACATTCCGTGATACGGGTGTAATGGGGGCATATGGATGCGAAACACCATCGACCGGGATCATTATGCAAACGTATGCTAATGCCGACCAGAATGATGACGTACAGAAAATGCAAGAATATTTTTCCACGCACCGAACACGGGAACTGTCGCGTTGAAATGCATTCAAATTCTCGTGCTTTTCAACTGTGAACGATTTTTTCAGCTTTTTGTTCAAAAACGGTAACGAACTTCATTTCCGATATGAAATTATAACTCTCACGTCAGAAGGTACATTCAGAAAATTTTTTCGAAGTAATTTCACAGAAATGTAGCTGCTGGAACAGTGAATACTTATTTTTATGTAAAATATATTTTGGTATATTTTGGTCGATCTACCTATAAGAATTCATAGTTTAAAATTAAAGTGGGAAATGTGAAAACTTGAAGATCGGAAATTTCGTTGATTTGAAAATTTTTCAATACGCAAATTTGGAGATTTGGAAGAAAAATTTTTGGAAATTTGAAAATTCGGAAGTAGAAAAATGTATAAAACTTTATACACTGAAATTAGTTATAATATATATAACCTCGTAACCAATGAAAATATAGCAACAATCAATTCCAAGTCTCTGAATCACCCATTCAGAAATCTCCTAACGAACCACTCATCAATTTCAAAGATTAAAGCAAGTCCGCAATATGGATTGCTGTTGAAACTTTAAAGCAAATCAAACGAAACTGCAAAAGGTAGGATGTGTGTAACAGGGGGGGATGAAAGACAAAAGCATTCCTGGCATCAGACAATAGTGTTAACAGGTCTCTAATCAAATAAGCTCGGCTAGAAGCTCAGAAGCTGGAACAAGGCAAAGCAAGCCAAAGCCTTGAAACACTGTTTGTCCCGTTGGGAGAGGCCTGTTGACATTTGTCCCCTCTCATTTCATTGATAGGTAGGTAAAGGGCACTGTAAACCAGTCGACTTGTCGAAACGAATGTCTACTTGTCAACAAATTGAAATTTCTTATGTAGGTTTCGTTATTAAATAAGTTATCAAGCATATGAATCAATTGAACCCATCTTGATTACATAAGGGTTGACGACCTAGATAAATTAGACAAAAATATGTATTCTTTGTAAACTAAATTTTTATATGGACTTCCTTGACCTTGAAACAGGACCTTGACCAAACAATCAGAAATCCTCATCGATGTGAGGATTTCATTTTTAAAATAATAAAATGACGAAGAAGATATTATGAAGAATTATACGACATACACTAAGTTTTTCACGAATATCTTGTCACCGATCAGTTGTATGATAAAAATAGTTATAACCGAATTTGTAGCTTATAAGATTCTCTATGAAAAAGGTTTACAACTATTTTATCTAGTAGTAACCGTTTCCGAGATGATACCGTATGTATGTTAGAAAACTTGAAAGCTTAAACGTGACGATACTAAAGTCTATATAGTGAGAATGAACGCTCGCACGAGAAAGCTTGTAGAACCTTTTTTATAGAGAATTTCCTAAGCTATAAATCTCGTAATGGTCATTTTTATGGTAGAACTGAGAGATCACGAGATATTCGCGAGTATCTGTCACCTTCTTTAGCTTCTACCCTCTATTCAGTTCTTAGCAGGAGTCACATAAATGACAACATGCATTATATTGATTAAATTGAACGGTTTATAAGTAAATGTTGCTGTAAATTATTTGATAGAAAAATAATAATTTCTTGGGATTATGAATTGAATAAATTTAACAGGGTGTAATTAGTCAAATATGCTGCCTTCTGATTACGATGATGTTCCAGACTCGGAACGGGTTAAATCACTCTCCCGATTATGTGGCTGCATGTACGGATACCTGGCAGAGGAACCGAAGAAAAAGGGAATTTGCGAAGGCACCTGTTGCCTTGGGAAAATAAAAAAAGCACCGTTGAAAAGCGTCCTTTTACACCGACCGTGTTTGATGGGAGTGGATGGATTGTGGTTCGTTTTCCTTCTTCTGTTTTATGTAAAATATGCTGTGTTAAGTAATCACGGCTTTCGCTGCTTGGAAACTTGCTTTCCAGCTCTATTCTTCTTGAATTTGCTTTACGATAGATACTTTTAAATTACCTCAAAGCATCCGTGACGAAAGATTCGATTATGTGACACAAAGGTGATTGGCTTGAGATACAAGTATGATTTCGTATTTATTCATAGAATTCTTTTATTCATGGTATTTATTCGAGAAACTAGAAAATATTAACGATAGATTTATATATTGTCGATGCGAAAATTTTTAGGATGTATTTGAAACTGGTTTCGGTCTTTAATCAAAACGTGAACACAATTTACAATGATCAACCTTTTTTCAACAAAAATATCAAAACGTTCGTTCAAACAAGCATCAGCTTTTCGTGATTGCTTTTTAAAAAGCAATCGGAATACAATCGTATTTAAAACAGATGAAAAATAATCTACTCTGCACATACCTGTATGTATTATCCTGCACTGAAACAGTGCACACAGTCGATATTGACAGTTTCGATTACTTGCATTTTAAACTGCTTATGATCAAAATACACCAGTTAAATTCGTATTTCGAAAATAAAATTGCAATATTGCGAAAAAGTTGCAAAAATTCAAACTTCTAAAATTTTTAAAGATTAATAATCATATTTCTGGATTTCTTATGGCATAAATCGTTAAATTCTCAAACTTCCAAATTCCTCTGTTCTCAGATTTTATTGTTCATAGATGTATAAATTTATAAATTCGTAAAATTACAAATTACTAAATTCCCTAATTCTCAGATTTGAAATTCCTATAGCCTCAAATTCCTAAACTGCCAAATTAATAAATCCCTAGTAAATTAATTTCCCAAATCCCTATATTGCCAAATCCCCAAATTTCCAAATTCCCAATTATTCAAATTCCTAAACTCCCAAAATCCCTAGATCACAAAATCCCTAAATCCCTCGACCATAAAATCCCTAGATCCCAAAATTCCTACATCCTGAAATCCCTAGCTCCAAAAATCCCTAGATCCTGAATTCCCTAGTCCCCCAAATTCCCTAGATCCCAAAATCCATAAATCCATAAATCCCTAGGTCCCAAAATCCCCAGACCACAAAATCACTAGATCCCAAAATCCCTAGACCCTAAAATCCCTAGCCCCCAAATTCCCTAGATCCCCAAATCCATAAATCCCTAGGTCCCAAAATCCCCAGACCACAAAATCACTAGATCCCAAAATCCCTAGAGCTCAAAATCCCTAGATCTCCACATCCCAAGATTCTATAATTCCTAGATTCCAAAATTCCTAGCTTCCAAAATCCCTGAGTCCCAAAGTCCTAAATTCATAAATTACTAAATTTCAAAACTCCTAAATTAAAAATCTCAGAATCCTACAATCCTAAACATCTCTTCTAACCTTATTCCAAAAATGTGTGCACTCTATTTACTTAATTTACATATTAAAATTCCTTAACACTTTCCTCATCCCTTATATACACTAAAAAAAAAAATTCTTGAATATAAGTTGAATGTGAAAGTCATTTCTGTTTCCGTCAAAATTCACGAGTCTCCACGAAAATACGAGAAACAAACAGCGCGGAACCGGCGGATAAAAAGCGAAGAGAGGAAAATAAAAGGGGAAGAAAATAGAAAAGGAGTAAGTTGCGATCTATCCGGGAACGCAGATTGCAAACGATAAGTTGCACCGTGGTTCCATAGCGAGTTAACGGAAATGAGAAAAATATTAACATCAGGGGCACCGAAACGGAAATAGAGGGCTGAGCGGAAGAGGGTGTTTACTGCGAGACGAGATCCAACTCTGAGCAATTTCAGGACAGCTGTACGATGCCTGGATGAAACGGGGGAATCACGATCAAGAAATCGTTCCTTTTCGTCGACGGAATTAAGATCTCATATTTCACGACGTGAAATATACGAATTCACGTGCATGTTAGCCGTCCTGAGGCTACGGAAAACACACTTCACCTCGTGCATTTTATATTTTGAATATCGTGTCCGCGCAAGTTCAGCTACATATTTTTCTGCGTGTTTTTTGAAAATAAATTCGCGAAACAGCTATCCGGAAAACTGTGCAAGTAGATTATGTAGTTCTCGTTTCAAAATCAACTTAATTGTACTGGGGGTATTAGTGTGAACCATGTTGTTAATAAATATTGAAATAAATAATTTATAATGTTATTACAGGTGTAACACATATTATACAGATTTGTTTATTTTAATCATCTAATTTGTACATTCTGATGGATTATTTTATATATTTATTTTCAGTCAATTTTCAATAAATGAATAAATATCGTCAATGTTGGAATATTGTCAATAATTCGATGTGTTATGTGTTCGTTAAGCACATATTGTTTAAAAGATTAATCATGAAAGAATGTCACGATTAAATTTGATTTATTCGTTACTCATAATAAATTAATTAATCATAATAAAATAATTAACAAGTTACAAATAAATGTAGTATCAGATAATAAATAAATTAAGTACTAGATAAGAAACAAATTAATTTGATTGATAACTTGATGCTTCCAAATAAAATGGTAGATAAACATTTCAAGCACTGTGACTAATTAATACAATTAATAAACTCACAATATTCACAAAATTAATCAAATTAACTATCTCAAATAATCCACAACACTAATTAAATTAATAAATTTAAAAATATCAGAAGTCAATATAAAAGATAAAATACTTCCACTAATCACGAAGAAATCTCAAATAATCTACGATACTACTTAAATTACATAACTTAAAAATATCAGATACCAATATAAAAAATAAGGTACGTCCATTAATCGCGAAGAAATATGCAACTAAAAACGAGAATATTAAAGCAAAGTATGTTGCATGAAGTTTCTCGCAGACTTAGCAAGAATGTATGAAATCATTTATTAAGAGTAAGATGGTAGATGTACACTGTAATTCTTCATGTTTACGAGCTAAATTTATTCTTTCGCAACATTCTGTATCATAATCTTGAGTCGACACGAAGTTACCCTCGACTTCCAGCTAGAAAGAGAGTTTCATTTCGGACAAGAGAAACTTCTTAATTGTTACGAAATAATCTACGGACTACGTTTAACGCGAGTTTATCAACTGAGACCAAGTTCTCGAGATACATCTCGCCTGTGTCCGCCATTTGCTTTTGCAATTCTTCGTCGAATATCGCGATCCCGGCAAGTTTCGGTCACTTTACGAACTTTCGATGTTGTTTTCGTTTTGTTAAAACGATGCTCAGTGACGGAGTAAGGAAAACAAACCTATAATTCGATCTTGTATAAAGATTCAATGGCTATTCTATTTTGGTTATGGAATGGTACTTGGAAATTATGGCTTCTTGAAATCAGAGTGTACTTAACTTGGCATTTCAAGATCGAAAAGTTACGAGGTCATAAATTATGTATTAGGATTGCATACTAGTAAGGTTTAACAATTCAGAAGCTTGCGAGCTTTAAAGTTATATTTGAGAGTTTGAAAGATCAAATTTCCAAATTTTTCAATTACTTTCGTAGGTTCTTAGATTTTCAAACTTGAAATTTCGAAAATTCTAAACTCCCCGAATACCGATTTCCCCAATTCTCAAATTTGTCAGTCTTTTAACTCTCCTACGTATAAATTCCCTAATTTGCAAATTTCCCAAATCCTCAATTTCACAATTCTCAAATTTCCAAATTTCTAAATTCCCCAATTTTCTAGTACCCTTATTTCTATATTTTCCAAATTCAAAATATACCAATTGTCAAATCATTCAATTCCCAAACTCCCTAATTCCTATATTCCCCAATTCACAAATTTTCCAATTTCTGAATTCCCCAATTTCCAAATTTTCCACTTCCTAAATTCCCCAAATCCCAAATATTCCAAATCTCAAATTTTTCAATTCTCGAATTCTCCAATTTCCAAATTTCCCTATTCTCATATTTCCCAATTTCCACACTCCCCAATTCTCAAATCTCCCAATTCCTAAATTTCCAAATTCCAAATACCCCAATTCTCAAATTCCCCAATTCCTAAATTTCCCAATTTCTACATTCCCCAATTCTCAAATCTCCCAATTCCTAAATTTCCAAATTCCAAATACCCCAATTCTCAAATTCCCCAATTCCTACATTTCCCTATTCCCAAATTTCCCAATTTCTACATTCCCCAATTCTCAAATCTCCCAATTCCTAAATTTCCAAATTCCAAATACCCCAATTCTCAAATTCCCCAATTCCTAAATTTCCCTATTCCCAAATATCCCAATTTCTACATTCCCCAATTCTCAAATCTCCCAATTCCTAAATTTCCAAATTCCAAATTCCCCTATTCCCAAAATTCCCAATTCCTAATTTCGCCAAATCCCAAATTTCCCAACTCCTAAATTCCCCTAACCCCAAATACCCCACTTCCCACCTCTCAAATTTCTTACCTTCAAAATTCTCCAAATCCCAAATATTCTAACCTCTAAATTTCCTACGTCCAAGTTCTCTAATTCCAAAACTCTCCAATTGTCCAAAGTTCAAAAATTCCTAGATCCCAAAATTGTACACTTCCTAAGTCCCAAAATGAAAAAACTGCACAATTTGAAAAACCAAAAGTAAGAAAATACATAAATTTTCTCAACCATAATACACGTCCCATCTAAACGACCCAAGTCATCAACCAAATTTTCCGTCGCGCGAAAAATTTCCACGAGAGCTAAAAAGACTCAATGCGAACGTGTCCACAACACGGTGTAAATCACCTCGGAATAACGTCGTCCTATCGCGTTATTAATTAACTCGAAACGAGCAGGGGAAAAAGGACTAAAGAAAGACCGGGGAACATCCTCGGCATCTTTTTCCCTCGGTATCGGTCGGATAACTTCAACGAACCGAGATTTATCATGGATGTAACAACCGTTCATTACGTAAGATCGAGTTTCTTATTTCGTGCTTCCAAGCATGCGATAAAAGCGTATCGGGAGGGCCGGTAAACCCGTAATTAATATTACAGCTGCTACTATTCGCCGTGGAATACTTTAACGGCCACAAGCAGGCGGTCGTAAATTTGTTTCGCTGCAGTAAAGGGAGAAAGTAGCGAGATAATTGCACATTTTCCTCGGCTCATCGTCGTTGATTACCTTGTCGTGTTTTGACACTTTCATCCAGTCATCTGTTATGCGTTCAAAAAAGTCCTGAATAACTAATTTACGAGATAGTGTTTTAATTCTGGAACATGGCGGATATCTACGCGTTTAACACCTTCGATATTGCGATGCAAATTGTGATTTGTAGAGTAAGGTTCTTTGTTATATCGAATTATGATAGTGATTCGGTTGGGATCGAACTGCAAACATAAATTATGTAATTTACGAAATACCTGATGTATTTATTCAGTTAGTATGTTTACTTGATGTATATTTACTTATATTTATGTTTGCAGACTTTGATGTGTATGATAAATACATAAACTATGTTTAGTGACATACAAGGTATATACACTACATATTTCTTCACATGTGTGTATCTTTATGTATATGTTCAAGTTTAATTTTCTAAGTTTTTTAGAACGTTCTATACAAATTTTAGTAAAATTATTTCTTGTTTCATGGTTTAAAAAAATGTGTATATAATTATATATTCCATTTGACAGAAAGATAAATTTATTTAAAATTATTATAGAAGTCCATATATTCACATTCTACGTGTATTAAACATGTGACTGATGTTAACTACATGTACATAAATGTTATTAACTGCTTCTATGTATATTCAGATTATTAACATTTTTAAGTAATTCTATACTAAAATGATTAAAAATAAAACTTCGAATTGTTAGAATTGTAAACTGATTCTATGAGCATGCAAGAACTATTAAAATTGTTAATTAGTTTAATGTACATTGAAATTATTGAACTTAATATTTGTCTTCAGCAGTGTAAAATATAAATATTAAGAACCTTCCTACATTTCTATTAATTAAATTAAATTGACAGTAATAATTATCGATAATGAAGGTAATAAACACGTTTTTAAAGAGGTTTATTTTAACAGACAGTTTCAAACGATCCATTAAAAAGATTTTAATTAAAATATGTAAATAGAAAAGGAACGTAAAATTTTAATGGAGGGTAATATTTAAATGAGAGATATTTATTATATAAGTATAATATGCTCACGTTATAATTATATGTCATTATTATTAGGAAAATCTGAATATAATTGACTGAAATACATACGCATTTTTAATCCCCTATGTTACAATTTTTCCATCCCCAACTTATTTTTGGCCTATAATGCACGCGTTAAGTAGATCAGTTATTTTAACAAGGTAATAATATTCATTCTCATGCATAACATACAAAAATCAATATACAGTATTTATACATATAGATTTCTGTGTACGTGGAAAATGAACCACAGTGATAAAGATGTCATATCACGGACGGTACAAATACAATGAAAATAATTTTCTGATTCCAATAAAAATTAATTAAGAAAATAGTCTTGCGTAAGGAAATTTTAATTTCAAATCTCCAACTTGTTCTCTCAGCTAGAATTACATCATTTACATTTTATACAAGATGGTGCAGACTAATGGTGTACTAATTACCCTAATTAATTCGAAAACTTAGCTCAACGAATTCATTTTTCTTAATACATTTTTAATGAAGAGAACACTGCATATTTTTGCATCTCGTACTGCAATATTTGTAAATGATCAAATTCAAGATTCTTTAATTCTTAAATTCGAAGTGTTTTAATTCTCAAATTCAAAGTGTTTCAGTTATCAAATTCAAAGTGCTTTATTAATAACTATTTCTCTAAAACTTGTCATAATTACACATTTAAGACAATAAATCTAAAACTTGTCATTCTCTATTACTATAATTGTCAAAAATTCATAAAAGGAACTTAACCTCCAAATTCTGACGACAAAAGTGTACATTCTACATATGTCCACCCGTCGTGTGAATCATACGTTCTCTAAAATGGCGGTCACCGCGTTAACATTCAGTTCGTACAATTTGTTGCCATTTCCAGTCTATAAATCACTGTATAATAATAGAGTACGTGAATGTACTATAATAAATAGAAAAAGTATTATAATAATTCATAGAACACATCATTTAACAATAAACGTTCGTTCTTCAAATGCCATATTTCGGGAATAACTTGAAATTTAAAAATATACAAAATCTTTGATTTAATATAATATAAAGATGATAATACGTGAGTTGTCATTTTCCATTCTGACCAACTGGAACCTCCCTTCACATGTCAGCCTCGCGCCAACTCATGAGTTGACATCGGTATATCGTTCCAAAATTCGTATTACGTTTGTATCGACAGCTAACACGAAGCAATAACAGAAAAACGTGCTCCTTGGAAGGATCTCGAGCCAGTAAACCCGTGAGGACATAAATCCAACAAACACGCTACCGAAGCTCGAAATTGCTCGCTGATAAAGCGCCTTCGAGAGCGTCCAACTATAAACGTGAGAGGTCCATTTTCGAAAATACGAGTAACGAAATCCGACCAACTTTACGACCTCGTCATTGCACAACGGCGTCTTGCAGTTCGCTCGTATTGCCGTTAAGTATCAATTTCGTGGCGCGATACGCTCTCGCTATTAATCGACAACTTTTAATTGCTGACCATGCGACGACGATCGCGAATGTGCTCACGGAAACGGAACGTATTATCGACAGAAATTCCGTGACGCTGCATAATGCGGCATCGACGGTAATACGTTTACGCTGTTTATGTTGCTGTTTTACTATGTCGTGCGATTGTTTGTAAGGGTTGTTAAACAGCCTTTTTTGCTGAACGTTTGTCACTTTGTTAATATTTTATTGTAATGCGGAGAGATAGATAACGAATTGGTCTCACGATTTTTAGTCAATTTTATAGACGATTAGGTACTTGTACGATTTGGGTGCGTTAGATCTATTCACAATATTAACCCTCTTCCACGTGTCGAGCGTGGTTCGATGCTTCTCTTGGATCTTATAAATAATTCAGATAGAGTGGTTTTATATGCTTTATTTACTATTTATAATAAATGAAAAGTATATTTGTCACATACGCCGTATTGTTGTTTGTCACATTTTATTCAGAAATCCTTGATATATTCTTGCAAATTAAGTTGGTAGATTAATGAAATTAAGGAGTGCAGAGGGTTAAACCGAATAAACAAAGTTAGAATATTATGTCAATTCCATATGTAGCGGTCTTCGACTCTGCAAATTATATTTCAACTCGAGCCTCGAATTAAATTGTATTTGAGTTAGATTTGTCACATTTGAACAGTGAGTGCGTCACGAGTCAGACTCGTCTAACTAAAGTGATTAAATACAGAAATTGTTAGAATCAGAATTAATTTCGCGAAATTTGGAAATTCTCGAACTTGTGACAATTGCCTCAAAACGTTTTACAGGGGTTTAAAGAGTTGTTAGATTTTGTTCTCGTAGCTGGAGGGGTCGTCGCAATCGATTTATACAGTTTAGAGATCTTTCTGATCGAGTTACAAAACTCGGGGACCAATGTAATCTGCTTGTTATACGGCTGAGAGATCGTTGTAGCGGGTTTGTGTGATTCAAATGGTCGTATTAGTTGGCTCGAACAACTTCGAGGAAAGCATAATCCGTTTGGCACAAATTGGGGAATCGTATTTGGGGATTTGCACGAGTCACGGTCCGTTCGAGTTTATTCTGAAAATATATTTACGGATGTACTTTACAATTTTCGAACTCAAACTTATTCGGATACACGCTGTTGTGACTTAGAGTTGCGAATTAAGGGATTTAGGGAGTTGGGAATTAATCAAAGTTGGAAAAATAAAAATTTGATGTTTGGGGATTTGAACATGTTACTGATTGGCAATCTGGGAGTTTAAACATGTGGAATGTTGGAAACTTGACATTTTTAGGAATTTGCGAGGTTTCAGAAATTTGAGCAAGTTGAAAAATTTAAGAAATATAAGATACCTGAGATGTTTGAGGAATTTGAGATATTTGACGAATTCGAGGAATTTGAGAAATTTAAAGAAGTTGACAAATTTAAGAAATTTGAGAGATGTCAGAAAGTTGAAAAATTTAAGAAATTTAAGAAATTTGAATAACTAAAAGTTTGTAAACATAGAATATTACCGAACAGAAAATTGAAAACAGAAAATTACAAAATTTGTCAATTATCGAAATTGAAGAATTACGAAATTCATAAATTCTTAACGAGAAGTAGCACCTTCCAAATTAGGAAATTTTTTTATTCGAGACGTAACGCAAGGAACAGTGGACGAAACGTTTAGATGCGGAAGTGGTATGTAATTAAGCTGAGAGCACTTGAGGAGAAAAAAGGAGGCCCAAAGAGAAAAGAGACTCTTGGGCTCGCTGATATTAGTAATGAATATCGTCGTGTGGTTGCCAGAATTCACCCTCATCGTTTACCTTGACGTTTCTCCGCACTTTTCCTCTGAATTATAGCACCACTTTCTCATACATCATCGCGATTCCTTTGGGAGCTGTGTATATTAGAAGCTGCGGACGAAAAGTCGGTTGAATATCTTTTTGTTCCCTTTGGACGATGTTACAATAAATATCCTACCATCGATAATACAATTTTTCCTAATACACCTAATTTTGTTCACTACTTCTATCTTCTAACTTTTTCAATATCTTTATTCTACTTTTTTAAACATTTTCGTTGTCTAATTTTTGCCAACAAATTCTTCAACATTTTCATGTCATAATTTCTTCATTTTCATCCCCTAATTTCTTCATTTTTATGAAGAATTTCTAATTTCTTCATTTTCCAAAATTCTTCAACATATCATCTAATTTCTCCAAAATTTTCATCCCCTAACTTCTTCATTTTCCAAAATTCAACATCACATAATTCAGTAATACCGAATAATTCTAAAATAAGTAAGGTCTCAAATTGACCGACCTTGCAAAAAATGCTTGTTACTATTAACCATTTTCGTAATACAAAATATTTCCTTCGGGTAAGAGTCACAACGTATACATCAAAGAAGCGTAACGTGCAAAGAGTTAAACATGAGTGTCACTTAACGTACAGCTATTATTTTAGCCCGATGTATCGTCAAAATTAAAATTTACACTCGGCATCAGAGGACGCCAGGAAATTTATGCAATGTTTCGCAAGCGGTAGATTTTGCATAATAAAATTTCTGTCGAGGACATGCAACAGCGAATTAAACTCTCCTGTAAAGTGGCCCGAAGCAACGACGCGCGTGTCAATGCATATCGTGCCGATGTTCCGAGCAAGAGAGTGTGACGTGAGCTTGCCGTTATAAAATGATATCGAAAACCACCCCTCTCCGCCACCCTCCACTCTCTTCAGCATAGGGGTTGCGCTCGTGACGTCACTGAAGGCGCGCAAGCGCCTAAAGATGCTTACGTGTTGATCGTTACCCATCTTCTGCACTTTCCGGGCTAACTGAACATGGACTTTCGGCGTTTCTGAGTTGTGCAACATCACGATTAACCCTTCATGATTTAACGATTTTGTTACTAACAATTAACCTTAATAAAGGTAATTTCCTTGTTGGCAGGTAACTTTTACAAATTTTATTGTTGACAACTTTAAAAGTTTAGTTAGACTTTAAAAGTCTAGTTAATAAGTTTGATGGACTTTTTGAAATTCTTTTATTATTCATTGTCACTGTCTTATTGTGTATACACCAGAGATTAGGTTAACAAATTTTACAGACAAAATTGTTCAACACTGAAATTTTTTAGTACTGAAATAATTTTCAAGGAGATTTTTTTCAATAGAACTGAAATAATTTGTGAGATCAAATTTTGCAACAAAACTGAAATAACCTTGGTTAAAACGAAATTTTTCAACAAAACCGAAACAATTTTCATTGGAACCAAATTTTTCAATAGAACTGACTTGCGACCAAATTTGTCAATGAGACAAAGTGTTGCAGTAGGACTGAAATTTTAATTTTCATCGAGAAAATGTTTCGATAGAATGAACCTTTTCAATGAATTTAAAATTGCACTCAGCAGATTGAAATAGTAAGTTAAAGGGAGAAGGTACAATTCTAATCCCAGATGTCTTTGGTAATCCACATTGTGGTATGCCATACTAAGCATATCTGTTTCCACTATGGCGGTGAACGCATTAATACCAATTGCGTTGACACCTGGAACGGAAGTTCTAAACTCTCAAGACCACCCTGGCTGGCACTTGGGTGCCAAGTGTTAAATACCCTCAATGAAACCGCTTTCCTATTGTGCAATGCACAATTAATATTCATATAATGGTTCCCGCATTCTTGCATTGACCACAGATACAATAGTCTTGAATCTTAAAGCATTTTGACATTAGGGTGTTTAGTAATTCGAGATATTTAGTCAAACATCAAATTATCATCTAGTCTTTTAGATTACCAAATTTTATATACTCAAATTCTCAGGTGGAAAAATATTTTATTTGCAGTTGACAATTTGAGTTAATTTCTTGTAACAATGGCTGTGTTTGGCTATTTATTTGTTTACAAAACAACGTAACATAAAATTTACAATATCTTTGTGGACATGTTGATGTTGCATGTGTGTCATGTTATAGGTTGCATTAATAAAAAGTCGTGTATTTACAATGCTCACATATTGACCCTCTTATATTCAATTTTAAGATATGTATATTTAAAATACACTTTTTAAATTTCATCGAAGATACATTTTTAAACACATTAAAAATTTTTAAATGCATATTCAAATACGTTGTTAAATGCATTCTTTAATTCTCATAAACTGGACGATAAATATTCCTCTTATAAATATATTCTTCGACAAAATTGATTTCATAAAACACAAATTACATAAACACACAAGTCTCATTCGGTTTTCTATTGATAATAATTAGTAAATGAAAGCTGTTCACCCAGAATCAGGTCACGTAAACATTAACAACGAGAATCAAAGATGAAGGGCTTATAGCACGCTTTGATTTCAGATGTTAGCAACTTTCAGATTATACTAGTGCCAGAAACTAAACCGTTGTATGGTTAAATCAAGTTACCCCGAGTTTTGGAAACGTCTAACTATTATAAATTCCGTAGTTGTACAAGATTGCTAAATCCTATTGACCAATTACTTCAGTTTAAGGGTCTGCCAGTGTTCCTGAAAATTTGGTTATCGCGCTAACAAGCTGTATGCATGTACATCCATTCCGTGCATTTGAACTTTCGAGTGTCTTCATAATATTTGATGTAAGTACACACTATTCCACGAATCAAGTTCCACGACAAAATCACAAGATTCTTTATTTACATACTAGAAAGTCATTTTCTGAACTGCTAATTTATTTATGGTGTCAGACAAGAGTTCGAATACACGTATCATACGAAGCTAATAATGTTTCAAATAAATATCTTATTAGAATAAGTGTAAAGTGATGTACAAGAACGTATGCAAATATACATTTAAAAAAATTGCAAAGTGAACTTTAACTTACGACAAAGATGTGTGCACCTGCTTGATATATTGCAGTCGTAATATTAGAACAACGTCAATATCTAAAAATGCAATAGGCAATATATAAAAATGAAAGAGGGTGTATCTAAAAGTGGAATAGCAAATATTTAAAAATGAAATAAGCAATATCTAAAAATGAAATGGGAAATATTTAAAAATGGTAGGAAGTATCTAAAAATGAAATAGGAAATCCTGTTATAAATGAAATGGGCAGTATCTAAAAATGAAATAGGCAGCACTAAATGAATAGATACAACGTACAAACGTTTGTAGCCAGGAGAGACAAGCAAAATGAATCAACCGAGCTGGCAGATCATTAAAATGAATAATATAAACGTGTTCACAATACACAGACATAGGCGGTCGCATCGTCAGACGATTAATAATTTCGAATTGTCGACGACAATTAGAGCGTACAGGCCATATAGAGTGATTAAAATTGATCCCATTACGTGCTTTGTGGCTATGGACCAAGCCTGACGGACGCTTGTATTTTGCATAAGACAATTACTATTGCTCCTGACGTTCATGGAACGATGGTCTTTGAACCACTATCATTTATGCAACTAATGGAGGCTAAATTTAGCTTTGTACCAATCCTTCATATTTTGGAACCATAGACAATTCCGGAAGATTTCCATTATGGTCGGATAATGGCGAAAGTTATCGCTGTTTTTTCAGCAGATTGCGGAAGATGAGCCGATAAGTTTCATCTTGGATTGTGCTATCTTAAATCTTTTCATTCGGGTATTCTACGTCTTATGGTTGTAATATTCTTTTTAATATACATGATCCGTAAAACTTGATAGCGAAGATTTAGGATTTTATTATTTTCTTGTGTGATATGATTCTTTATGATGTCCAAAAATTGTAATATTTTCTTGAATAAATATGACCCAAAACTTGTTATAGTGCTCTAAGGTTTTAATATTTTCTTGAATAAATGACATGACCCGTAAAACAATAGCGACACCTCACAGCTATATTTTCTTGAATAAAAGAATTTTATTATAATATATTATGAGTGAATTCAAACATTGTTCTTCTTGAATAAATCATATGATGTGCAGTAATGTGTAACATGTAATAGTATATCTAAACTCTAAATATCCAATAATCAAATATCAAGACTTCTAAAATTTCTAAAAATCCAAAAGTCTAAATTTCTAAAATTCCCAATAATTCGAACAACCTAAATTCCCTACATTTCAAGATCTACATTTCCAATATCGCAAGATTGCAAACGTTGAAATACCAAAATGTTCCCGTTACACATGTAACAACCAATCCACATATGAGTAGACCGTAATATAACACTCAACCTTATTAACATATTGCCATTTACATAATTCGCAGCAATTGGTCGAAACATCTGTTCAACATCGTGGTATCCATAATTAGGATCGTTAATATCGAACAGAACACTCTATCACGAACAATTTCCCAGAACAAGGTAGACGAAGGTAGCTTTCCCATGGTCGGGTGGTTACGGTGCCTCTTAAAGGGAACAAGTGGAGGAAATCGATATGTGATGTCGATACCTGGATGACGTTTCAACGGCCGCATCAAATGGAGCTCATCGTTCGCGAATTCCATTGCGAAAATCTGGAATCACGAACGGATAGAAGAGAATCGCGTCAGTCAAAGATATTCGTCCGAGAAGTGTGTCCATTTGCATAATGTATACGGGATGCAAATTTAACTGCATCCTTGGTGCTCTCACGAGACCAGAACGGTGTCTGTTCAAACGTGTACTGGCCACCACGGTTATGGGAAAAAAATTTTCCCTGGAAATTTCCAAATGGTCTCACGTTATATTGCAATCTCTGTACAGATTTTCAATCGCGTTAATGGAGGTTAATCATTTTAAGAGTACGAATCTGACGGTAGTCTGATGTTATGATGGTGACGTTGATACAGAACATCGTTATATTGCCACGAGTTGTGTAGCCAAATTTATAATCAATTTTGATAGATTGCAATTTAGGTACTTTGCCACTTTGGAATTTTGGAACTTTGGAAATTGAAGGTCTGGGAATATCGAAATATAGGGATTTAGAGACCTAGCAATTTGAGAGCGTAAAAATACGAAAACATAGTAATATGGGCACTTTGAGATCTAGTTATCTAGGAAATCGGGGATCTAGGGAATTGGGCGCATAGGAAATTGATATGTAGGGGATTGGGAATCTAGGGAATTGGGCGCATAGGAAATTGATATGTAGGCGATTGGGAATCTAGGGAATTTGGGATCTAGGGAATTGGGAACCTAGAGAATGGGAAGTCTAGGGAATTGGAAATCTAGGGAATTCTGAATCTTGTAAATTCCAAATCTACGGAATTGGGAGTCTAGGGAATTCGGAATCTAGGGAGTTCTGAATCTTGTGAATTCGGAATCTAGGGAATTGGGCACCTAGGGAATTCAGAATCTAGGGAATTCGGAATCTAGGCAATTGGGCGCCTAGGGAATTCAGAATCTAGGGAATTCAGAATCTGGTGAATTCTGAATCTAGGGAATTCAGAATCTAGGGTATTGAAAATGTAGGGAATTGTAATCTATGGAATCGGGGATCTAGGGAACTGGGAATCTAGAAATTAGGGAATTTCAGAATTCAGGGATTTAAGGATGTGGAGATTTTTCTACTTACTAACTATTAAAACATGTAATTGTAACAAGTTGAATGTACTATCAATATATCATTTTAAACTAGATTAATTATGTACACGATAAAATTCATTTCTTTCATTCATCCAATTAATTGAACGTTCATAATTCAATAAAAAAAAATTTAATTCAAGATTAAAAGCGCATAATTAAACACGTAAGAGAAACTGAATTCGCTCATTATATTAACAGTTAGTTATTCTAAACGCTCCCATAAAGTTTACGAGAAGAACGTTTTTCACTCGGGCGTTTTTGTTCTTTTCCCTCGGAGCTGCCGCTTTGTATCGTAAAACGTGTTAAAGATTCGTTTACACAAAGGACAAATGAATAAAGTCCGTGCATTCACGCCTCCAATTGTAGCATAAAGACGTTTTATGCAACAGCACGCTGGTTCCACTTGGTCCATTAAGGCCGTTTCACGCAATAAATTCATTCGTGCCCGTCTGAATTATCTTTTGGCAACTCTTTGTACATCCATGTAAGAAAAGTGTTATCGCGGTTGAGAGGTTGCCAAAGACACCGTTGAGTCGATTCGGTAACAGCGATGAAACGGAATCCAACCTAATATTTCCGAGGATATTGCCGACAGAAAGGGTAAATTTGCATTAGGTAGTGAAACACTGGCATCGCTACGGTTCGATTAACTCTATACACCCTCGACCCTTTTCGATACTAAAACAGCTTTTGTGGCCCTTCACTTTCACTTAATTAGAAAGCTCCATTGTTTCAAATTGCTATCGCAAACTACGGTTATTTTATACACGTTGATCACCGTGAAGTTCGTTCTCTTTACCATCGTTATTCGTCACGTTTCGGTTGATACACAATTTATATCGCAAAATATTTTTTCTTTTTGTCAAATACGCAATATATAAATTATATGTAATTTTCTGTAATTATAAATTGCAAGGTACAATAATAAGGTTAGGTTATTTAGAAATTAGTCTAAAAATTACTCCAACGTTAAAACTATATAAGTTTGAGACATTGAAAACTTACACATGTCTAAAATAGCATATCTGAAAAATTGACCATTACCTATTATTGAAAAAATTTCTTTCAGTTGCTCAGTACACCATAGATCGTGGAAGATATTCAATTAATTTCAAACCAAAGTTTTAGTTCGATATTTGTAAGGAAGCTTGCTACCGGTAGTTTATGGTGTGCAGTTTTTTTCACTAGCCCACGATTCGTTTCCTTTGACCACATCGAAGGGTGGGAAACAGAAATGGAAGAAATAAAAGGAGTCCGACGGAGCTTTAGCGGATTACGTTAAGCTGACCCCGTGAAACCGTGTCCCGAATAAAATTTATACGCCAGAGGAATTGAATGTTTGTCATGGTTTAATCGACTGTAAAAATCCTCGTGCTGGCCGGCTTCGCGGAAAAATCATTGCCAAATTGTCCGCGATTCATGCGTTATGCGATTGCAATTCCGTGCCAGCTTTTCCTGTTTCCATGTTTAAGGTATCATTACATGTGTGATGGCCCTTTCAATTCCGACACGTCGTTCTTGCGTCGGCCACGTGCCCCGAAATTTCTCACTAAATCTTCTATATTGTGATCTAATGCGAGCTAATGTAATTATTACATGTACAACGCAGGGTGTTCTTGGCAATATTCTAATTTATAGTAGACTTATAATTTTCTACTCGATCTTTTTATTTAAGTTTCCAAATTTCCAAATTTCCCATTTGCTCAACTTTCAAATTTTAGAACTTCCAAATTTGTAAGTTTTCAAATTTTCAAATTTCCAAATTCCCAAGTTCCCAAATTTAAGAATTCCAAAGTATCAAATTCCCCCAATCCCCAAATTTTCCAAAATTCTTAAATTCCCCAAATTTCCATAATTTTCCAAATTTCTCCAAATACACCAAATTCTCCAAATTCCCTAAATTCCCCAAATCCCCCAAATCACTCAAATTCCCCAAATTCTCTTCGAAGAATTTGTTCTAAAAATTCCCCAAATTCTCAAAATTCTCCAAATTCACAAAATTCCCCAAATTCTCAAAATTCCCCAAATTCCCCAAATTCCCCAAATTCCCCAAATTACCCAAATTACAAAAATCCCCAAATTCCCCAAATTCCCCAAATTCCCAAATTCCTCAATTTTCACACCTCCTACAACCCTCAAATAAAATTTCAAAATATCGAAAGTCCCCAATTTTTAACTTCACCAGTTCGCAAATTTCCCTACTACAAAAATTCGACTTAATAAGTGGCCCAGCCATAAAAGGAATGAAGCGAATAACGTATACGAAGAATGTAATAATTTTCTAATCGATCAGCCAGACAAATGCCCCGATTGTGATTTTCGAGTAAAATGGTGGATTCTAGAGACGGATATTATCGTAGGTTTGAAGTGGGGATATTTGCAATCCATGAAATGCGGGATGCACTGCCTATAGACACACATTCATGATGCTTCTACGGGCAAATCGAGCGTATTCTGTTGAAAGATCGAGGAAGTAATGCGAACCAAGGATTTGTTTCTTCCGTTGCACGTGCATTTGGCATACGTATGCATCGTTATCGATGCATTCAACTTTCTGTATTATCGGAAGACCGAGGTCTACCAATCGTTGACTTACGGCTTCCATTTGTTACATTTTCGCCGTACCCGTGCAGATATCCGTTTGCTTTATTGAACACGAATATATGTATATGTATGTGTATTGCTTATTCGATCGTGACCGTTTTCTTTTTTTTACCTCCGTTCGTGTTCGAACTCACTCTATCATTTTTCTAAATTGTTCTTTTGAAATCGTTCGTGTACTTTAAACTTCCTGAGATTACTCTTCGGGTTATTTTTATTTGTTTCCGCGGTTGTGTTCTTGTTTTCGGATATTAAAGATAATTTATCATCAGATCTGGACGAATCCGTGATAATGTTCGAGGTGAATTGAAATAATTGTCGGTGAAGTTATTCATGGGTGAGTTGATAGATGTTGAAGGTTTTGACTTTTCGGTTTTTCAAATTTTCTCACTTTCAAACTTTCAAACTTAAAAGTTTTTTCACTTGTAGAGTTTTAAATATTGAAGATTTCAAAGTTCCAAATATTCAATTTTTCAATTTTTCAATTTTTCAATTTTTCAATTCTTCAATTCTTCAATTCTTCAATTCTTCAATTCTTCAATTCTTCAATTCTTCAATTCTTCAATTCTTCAATTCTTCAATTTTTCAGTTCTTCAATTATACCATTCTTGTTTCATTTTGCAATTTTCAAATTTTCAAATTTTTATGTCGACGGTTATGTTTATAGGAAAAAGTTACTTAAAATGTCGCGCTTGACAGCATACTTTAAGGTTATTGAAATTGTTCATGTAGTCAATTAGAATCAGTATTGTATACATTTCGTGCATAATTAAGATGACTACTTTAGCTAACATTTATCCAGGTCCAATTAAGTATCAGATCGAAAGGTATCGTTGAATTTTCTCAGCTCGTTATCTTCCACTTACCGTACGCCTAAGTTTTGCTCGATTTATCACGAAAGTTCTCGCATCAAAGAAAGAATGAACTTTTTCACCGTGGGAAAGAGTTTCGCGTGTAACCATCCGAGAGTTAACCACGAATTTCCTGCAAAAACGGAGCTGCGCTAGAATTCTCTGGTCGCCGAGATAATATTGGCAATAAATCGTGGGTACAGATCTGTTTCTAACCGAAAAAGAAACATCCGTGACGAACACGGCCAAATTGAATTTCCCTCGAAACGGAAATAAACAAATTATTCACAATTTGTCCGTGCATTATTTTCTTCTTTCAGTGAATTTGTCTATTCGCTTCGAGCATACGTTTCTTTTCTCTATCAATTCGTTGAACTAAATCTCGCCGTTTTTCCGTGAATAAAATTGTTATTTTTAGAGCACGGAACAACAACTGCGATAGCTTTGTTGCCTATTAAAGTGGAATATCGTTCCTCGTCGAACGAGGCGTTTTAAATGAAAATCGAAATGATAGAGTTGATTGTATCGAGACAAGTTTCGCTGTTCTCGTTCGAGAGCAAATTAGAAACGATTCGAGAGGTGGGAAATGGCTTCCCTTTTGTTACGAAAGTCGTTCCGTTTAATCCAAAACGTGGATGGAATGTGTGAACGAATTCGATGCTTCGATATCGTGGTTCTGATGTACTTTTAGATTCTTCAGCTTTCGATCGATTCTTCGTTTAAGATGAATATCGTGAAAAGTATTTGTGGAATCGTTAAATTTATCGGAATTTTCTAACACAACTTCTTCCCTTACTGATTAAACTTTTTTATTTTTTTTTAACGTTTGGGCTTGAGATTATTTAATTATTACAGTATAGTTAATATTTATACCTATTACTAGTACAAAAATGATTTATAATGATTACAAACAATTAACATGGTACGAACTTTCATCTACACAAATTTCCAAATGAATTTGTGTTCTCAATAATTATAATTTCATCGAGTCTGACACGTCCATTTTCTCTGTGACACACGAAGCACCAAAATGGCGAACACGCGACATCGGTCATCGGAGTGACCAAAAATCGATTAAATTTCGGCGAATAAAACAAACATGTTGCATTTTAATGCATTCAGCGTGTCACCAAAAGCGACGTTTATTCTAAATTGATCGCGAAACGTTCATTAATCAAGTTCGTTTTAAATCGAGCCTGTGACCCTCTTGATCGTCAAACGATTGAACGACAAATCATCGAAACGACACAACGAATGCACCTGACGATCCACCAAAAAAAACCGACATTAGGCAGTTAGGAAACTGCCAAGAATAAGCTCGAAATAGCTTGGGAATTGTAGCGGCAAAAAATGGCTTTATTCAGAGGAGGAAACATCTAGCGAATGGGTTCGTTAATAGCCATTTGCCCGGCCATTTTTAAGCACCGTGATTCTACGGTTCGGCTTATTTATTCGACAAACCTGACAGAAACAGATGCAGGATTATATATTATTTAACTCAACGAATTATTTTTACCTGGGACTTTTGTATTGAGCTTTAATGCATGGCTGTGGTTACGTTGAACAAAAATCCTAAGATTAATTTATACGTTTTGCCTATCTTAGGTTAGGTATTTTCAAAGATTCAAATATTCAAGATTTCTGTTTGTTAAATTTTCAAATTACTCAATTCTTTATGGTCTTTTTAATTTACAGATAAATGTATTTCTTTTACATATTTAATTTAAAAATTCATATGTCTCACTCATATTATACATATAATTTATAGATTCACATACGGTCTTTATATATTCAATTTAAAGACTCATATGTATCTTCCATATATTTCATTCAAAGATTCACACATGTCTTCCAAGAATTTTATTAAAAAATTCGTACTTTTTCATACATACTCAAAAATTCATATGTGACTTTCATATATTTACTCATATGTATCTTTCACATATGTATTTGAACATTCATATGTACCTTTCATTTAATTTGAAAATTCAGACGTATCTTTATACACCCAATTTAAAAATTCATACACTTCTCATTTATTTTAAACATTGATGTACTTCCTGTATGTATTTAATTTAAACATTCAGATATAAATGTTTTTACAATAAATTTAAAGATTCATACGTTGTTTGTCAAAAAAGGTACCCGTTTGTTAAAAATTTGTATGGGAAGAGGAAAAGCGACGAAATGATATTATTCGGCGTGTTCCATCTCGCTCTTATAATTTCCTTCCGACATCGTAGCGAAGTTGAAATTAATTTTTAAATCCTTCGCGCCACGTCTAACACGTCGGCGAGTTTATCGGGGAAACTTGTGCACTTTGGAAAATAATCGGGTAGAGTCTGTCTGTAGAGATCATTGAATGTTGTAAAACTTTACTTTCGTTATCAAACTTTCCTCAACAGCGTTGAATTTCTAACGGCTGCGACGCTTTGACCGCTATTTGCGTTTCGAAAGTTTCGTTATTGTTGGTAGTTCCTTCAGACGTTGGGTTTTCACCTGGCATGCTCTATTTAAACTTCTTCTGGTTAACATTTTAAACAAATACTCTGTTGGATGCTTCATTAAACAGATACTTTATTATGCTTCTTCGTTGTCGGGCAAACTTTTGCAATGATGTTTGATGATATCGAGAGGAATTTATGACGATGTAATAATTTTTTCTTATGTTTAATTAAGATTATATCAAGAATCAAAGATACTCTTTGATTACAAATTTTTTAATTCTACTAAATTTTCGAAGTTACAGGTTTCTAAGTTTCTATATTTACAAAATTTCAAACTTTCAAATCTCGAATTTCAGCTTTGCAATTTGCAATTTTTTATATTTTCAAAGTTCAATATCTTCAAGTTTTCAAATTTCTTAATTTTTCTATTTCTTGAACACCCAATTTTTCAATTTCTCAATTCCTCAACTTCTCAATGTTCAATGTCACAATTTCTCAATTTCTCAATTTTCCAATTTTCCAATTTGTCAATTCTTCAATTCTTCAATTCTTCAATTCTTCAATTCTTCAATTTTTCAATTTTTCAATTCTTCAATTCTTCAATTTTTCAATTCTTCAATTCTTCAATTTTTCAATTCTTCAATTCTTCAATGTTTCCATTTTTCAATGTCCCAACATCTCAATTTCTCAATTTCCTAGTTTTCCAAATTTGCTAAATATTTCAGTTCTCCAGTAACAAAATGTTTAACTTCCTCAATCCCCAACCAGCAATTTCAGCTTGAAATTACAAATAATAAGATACCGAACGGAATCTAAATTACAGTCGAATAAATCTCCCTTCACAACAATCCTCCATTAATAGCATTCAGAAGGGAACAAAAAAAACATTAAGTACACGTGTTAAATATACTTGACCTTGTTTTCAGTACACCAGAGAAGAATAGAGTACCTGTTAAGCAGAAAACGATTTAGTACGACCACAAAGTACTTGAACCTCTTTTGCCTTCATTTTGTGGACATTAATGCGCTTAGGTTTCAGCCTAATGAGATTGTTCATCTTTGCTTGTATGAATAGGTCTGCGTGCAAAAAAATACTTAATCTTTTTTCTTAAAGCACACATTTTTTATTTTCTAACTAAACTCTTTACTTCATATATAGCACAAATTAACCTACAAAAATAATTTATTTATTTAAAACACGGACAGAAACATTATTATTGTTTATGTTGTTTACGTATTACTGTTACTCAGGTATAAATATTACGTAAAAATTAGGTATAATAATATTAGATATGAATATAATTACGCATATTAATATTTATACCTGACATACAATTTTTGTTCTCTTGATATGTTTAAAATGTAGGAATATAACACATACACAAAATCGATAAATCAAATAATGTATAATATGTTTAAGTACCATATAGATATTCGTGAATAAATCATATTATATTTTTCCGATTTTCCAATTGCAAAATGTTGGATAAAACGTTATCTTGCGATTATAAACGAATTGCAATGCCGGAAACAGCGGGTGGATGGAGGCTTGATATTGCAGTTGATATAGTATCAGTTGCAGTATGGTTACATTTTTCGTTGGTTAATTTTATCGTCCGTTAATGTACAATATTGTAACATCCGTGTAAGCGCGTGTATTTTACGCGTATTTGCGTTATTTGTACAAATAAACACGCAAATAATTCTGACACTTTGGACACGATATTTGGTTTTACGCTTGTTTGAAAGCAAAAGATATTTTGTGAATATTTATGTACATTCTAAAAGGTATGGAAATTTGGTAATTTGGGAGACTTGGTGTCTGCAAAGTGGAAGTAGATATTTGGAAATTTGAGAATGTGGGGATTGAGAGGTTAAATTTGGAAATTTAGAAAATAAAAATTTTCGAATTGGGGATTTGGAAATTTGGGGATATGAGAATTTAGGCTTTTGGAAGTTTGAAAATTGAGGGATTTGAAAATTTGAGAATTGAGAAATTTGCGAATTTGGGAATGGGGAATTTGAGAATTTGAAAATTTGGGAATTGAGAAATTTGCGAATTTGGGAATTGGGGAATTGCAGTATAGGGAATTGGGGAATTGGGGAATTGGGGAATTGTGGAATTATGGAATTGTGGAATTTGAGAATTTTGGAATTGGGAAATTGAAAATTGGGGAATTGTGGAATTGTGGAATTGGGGAATTGCGGAGTTGGGGAGTTGGGGAATTGGGGAATTGGTGAATTTGGGAATTTGGGAATGTGGGAATTGCGGAATTGGAGAATTGGAGAATTGGGGAATTGGGGAATATGGGAATTGTGGAATTGTGGAATTGTGGAATTGTGGAATTGTGGAATTGGGGAATTGGGGAATTTGGGAATTTGGGAATTTGAGAATTTGGGAATTGGGGAATTGCGGAATTGGGGAATTGGTGAATTTGGGAATTTGAGAATTGGGGAGTTTGAGAAGTTGGGAATTGAGGAATTTGAGAATTTGGGAATTTGGTAGTTGGGGAATTAGGAAATTCAAGAATTTTTGAATTTGGGATTTGTAGAATTTGAAAATTTAGAAATTTATAAACTTGGATGTTCGTGAACTTGGAAATTTGAACATTTTTGAAATTAACTAATTAAAAATTTTATCATTTCTGGAACATTTCTCTAATTGTGAATTTGACTCGTTCTCTTCGAATCTCGCAAATCCTGAATTATAGAAATTTACAAATTACAAAATATCAAGCTATTAAACTTGACTTAGCAAATTGAAAATGCCCCAATTATACTTAAAACACCGACCAATAATAAAGTACCAGGACAAAAAAATACGTTCAAAATAAGAATACCTTCCACAATTCCACATGTTCAACATACACACAATCTCGTTAAATTCCGCCAAATACAACACCCTCATCTTTCCTACAAAATCGTGCACGTCAGACGTTTCCGAATATAAAGTTCCTTCGCGAAAGAAACAATTTTTCCCTCGATATGCTTGGAATGTGGGAATATAACACGTCTATAACTGGTTTGGCAACAGAATTCTATTAAAGATCGAAATTCCGTGTTTTAGGCGAGCATTAGTGGGAATCCAATGCGGCGCGTGATGGAGCAGTGATCTATGAGCTAATTTCGAGACGATTTTCGAGATCTTTCATCATTCTGGCTGACATACCGACGCTTCTCCGATAATTTATTGGAATGGCTTACATGCTCCGCCGTATCGATCTCTTAAAGCCCGAGACACCAACCGGAGAGAGAAGGAGAGAGGAAGAGAGACAGGGAGAGTTTCAATCCTTGAACTTCTCTCGCGAAGTGCAACGACAAACTTGAAACGGTTCGAAAGCGACGACGGGTCACTTAAGCCGATGAACATCCGGGGAAACATGGCTGTCGATCGAATTGAAAGAGAGAAATAGAAACAACCAGGGAATTAGATATATTTTTATCTTGGCTAAGAACTACCTTCCTTTCCGTTCTGATAACTCATAAATATTCGACTGATATAAAAAGCAAGAAACGTTGTTTTTACCGAAGTACATAGTTGTAAGAATTTTTAACTTTATTATTTTTTATTGAGAATATTTTGTTTTGATTGAGAACGTGTGTGTAATTTTAATTTAGAATGTGTGATTATACATGTGTTTTGGAAATTTTTATTTATTTGAACAGTTTTATGTACAGTATTTTTAAGATTATTTTGTACTAAAAATTGTAGTATTATGAAAAATTTGTGCTATGTCAAAAATTATTTACAATATTATATGAAATATAATGTCAATTAAAGTGTTATTTCAATCTATTTTATTATCATTGCTCTAGCAATGAATGGTGTAAATATTTATTTAACAGGTAAAAATGAAATAATTTTCATCACAGTGGCAGAATAAAATATTTTAATTTCTCTTTAAATTGTTATTTTTGAATTTAATTTCATAAATTAGTTATTAATTTTCAATTTTATTTTTTCATTCAGTTAATTTTTAATTGTATAGTTCTGGAGATTTCAAGAGTATTAAATATTGTATTTTTGCATAAAATATATTAGTCACTTTTTTTATTTCATTGATCATTCAGCGGTAGTAGAGCTAACTTCGTTCCCTTCAGAGTTGCCTCATTGTTATTCATTCAGAGCCTTGGAGCTACAGCCTGAACGTCAATTATGGAAAATGTCAATGTCAACGTGGAAAAAGTTTTCTTCGGCGTATTTGTAACATAACGATTCTGCAAGGGGTTACGTTGAACCATGTTCAAAAGACAACTTTCAGCCCTCGTGAAAACTGTGAACCGAAGGGGTGAAAGTTTGCGTGCTGTTATGAGGGTCATCAGCGACTGTTGCGAATTTAGATTGATTGACTTGGAACGAGTTTTATAATTCTCGAATTTTTTCATTCTTTAATTTACAAATTTCCAAGCATGTTGATTTTTTACGTTCTTAAATGATCAGATTTGCAATTTTCTCATTTTTCATCCCTCACTTTTATTCGGTTCTTTAATTTTCTTATTGCTAAGTTTTAGTGCTTCTTTATTTTCAAGTTTTCAAGTTTTTAAGTTTTTCAAGTTTTTCTACTTTTTCTAGTTTTCAAGTTTTCAAGTTTTCAAGTTTTCAAGTTTTCAAGTTTTCAAGTTTTCAATTCTTCAAGTTTTCAAGTTTTTAAGTTTCTAAATTTTCCAATATTTCATTGTCCAAATTCGCAACTCACAAATGTTCAGTTTTAAAATTCTCTAGCTTTCCACTTTTCAATTTCTCAATTCTTGAATTTTTTTATTTTTCAATTCCTCAGTTTATTACTTTTCCCATCCCAACATTTCCTAATTACTCAGATTTCCAATTTCAACATTAATCTCTCTAACACATACAGGATGCTTCTACAGTACAAGGTACATTATACAAAATACAATTATTAACTGTAGAAGATAACTAAACAATAAAATAATTAATATAAATGTTCATACTGTACCTAAAGGATAAGGCGATTCTCAATCTAACCTAAACCTAAGTAAAACTCGATCTCGAAAGGACACGAGCAATTTCGATCGGGCCAACTAAAAGCGACGACGATGAAACGCTTTGAAACGTTCTCATGAAGCTGTCTAACAAGGTTCCCATTTCGCTGCCACAACGTATGCTTGACACGTGCTTATCAACGTCACAAACGGCCACCTAACGTACGGTGTGATAACGTAGTTAGGCTATAGCCAGGCTGTAGTTTACAACGCACGGGAATAGGTACTGGTATCGTCTCGTAGACGTCTGTAATGGAATTAACGGAGACATCTGTTGAAACGTTTTAGATCATGTCTTTAGGACACTATCAATAATCGTGTTGTGATCGATACGTTATCATCAGTATGCAGATTGTTCACTGAACAATGAAATCAAACTTCGTATGTGATCGGTGTTACCAATTTGGTTATTTTGAAAAAATAAGTGATATGTTAGTTAATAGTATTAATTGTTATTCTATTATTAATTAGTACATATGTTATTTGATTTGTTGTTACTTAATATGTATGTTATTTGATATGATTGATTGTTATTTAACACATATGAAATTTAATGCGATTGATTGTTCTTGGATGCACGTCTCATTAAACACGTGTAATTATTATTTAATATATATGTTACTATGTTCATTTAATTAATTTTTTTCTAATACATATGTTAATTAATATAATTATTATAATTGATCTGTAGCGCACATGTTCTTCAATAGCTTTAATTGTTCTGTGGAACATATAGTATTTCATACAATTGAAGGTGCTTTAATACATACGTTGTTTAACATATGTAATTATTTATACACATATTTCATGCAATCAATTGTCCTATACTACATATGATTTCTAATACAATCAATTGATATTTCATGCACATATAATGTAATTAATCATTATTTAACATACTCATTCTGTAATATACTTAATTGTTATAAAACACATATGTTACACATATGTTGTTACACATATGTACATATGTCCCCCTCATTAATTGTATACAAAGATGTCTAAACATCAATTTAATGACTGATTATGTATGTCTTAAAATTTATGAAAATAAGTACACATAAGTACACATATGTTCATATGTCCCACTCATTAATTGTACACAAAGATGTCTAAATACCAATTTAATGACCATGATTAAGACTGTCTAAAAATTTATGAAAATATTAATGAAAAGTAACAAATATTTGTTAAACCTTCTGAGATTAAAAATGAGAGAGAAAGTAATAGAAATTAAAAGTGGGAAGTAGACATGATAGTGAATTAATGTTTGTTTGTTGACTACAGATGAATTCCACACATTAAAATATTGTGAGCAATATCAACATCATGATTACTTCAATATCACGAAGCATTTCAGATAACTCATATGGGATCGCGTTACACCGCACGTGGTCATCGAAACAATTTTCCACCTACACCTTGCTCGATCCAATTAAAATGAAAACTCAATGTCATAGTTCAAGTGGAAAAACGTCGATATTAATCACCGAACGTTTTCATCGGTCCGTCTGTAAGTTGAGCACTCCAACTGACACAGTAGAAACAGACCTATCTCCTGTGGCACGTACGTGTGTACTAATACGAATTACCGGGAATATTAACCGAAGAGGAACTATGACAGAAGTCGTTTTGATTCACGAGGGTAGCTTATAAGATCGGAAAACTGATTTAATTCAAACTTGCAAAACTGAGAAATTGAGAAGCTTGAAAACTCGGAAATTGAAAATTCAGGAAATATGGAAATTTAGAAATACGAAGATATGAAGCTTTTAAGACTTAAAGATTTGGCATTTGCAAAATTACGAAAGCGGGGAAGTGGGTGATTGAACGATTGAAAAACGGGGAAATTAGGAAATTGAGAGACTGAAAAATTATACAATTCAAGAATTTAAGAACTGAAATACTGGAAGTCTGAAAAGTTGAAAAAATGAAAATTTGAACTGTAAATTGGAAAATCCAAAAATTGAGAAATTGAAAGATTAGGAAATTGAGAAATTGAAAAATTAAAAAATCAAAATATCGGAGAATTTTAAAACGCGTGCCACAGAATTTAAATGTTGTTCATCACAGATCACCGGCACAATAATCAAACACGTCAACTAAACTAAAAAATTACGGTAAAAGTTTGAAAAAGTACAGAAGCCCGTAACTGGGGTTGCTATCGATACTTCCCGATACGAGAACAGGTCAACAATGTTTACCTAATTCGCTTGTTGCGAGTTGTGTTTACTATTTGAAATCATTGAAGCTGGTTGCGAAATTCATTGAATGTCCCATTCAATGCTTAAACCATACATCGAAATTGAGTAGCAATTACAAAGTTATATTTATGTTGTACATTTTAAACGAAGTCTAATTGCAATTGCACCATATAATTAATTACAATTTTGATTTGCAAAATACACTCAACGGAATTCGAATCTCAGTGGAGAAACATTCTTTTGTAACCAGCAAACGAATGTATGAAAATACACTTTGCTTCGCGTTTGTAGCAAAATGTCATATTAATATTACAGCGTAATAATAATTATACTAATTTGTATAATAAACTGCAAAGTAATTTATGTAATAAACTGTGTAACGATGAAGATAAAATTTTTCAAATGGAGCTCTGTAAATGTACAGCTTACATAAAAACAGAACTGGCACGTAAATAAACTTCATAAAATTCGATGCAGCTTCGCCAGTATTAACACAACAATATTAAATACGTGTACTAACAACGTTCTCGAAAATGAAAATTTTCGTATAACCTTTCAAAATGTGCGTGGTCTTATAAGCATATTAATTTCTGTACTTCTAACCTGCTTTTATATTAAAATGTAACATTTGGCAATTTAATCCGAACAAAGAGTTCACACAAGTTTAATTAAGTACTTTCATTTTCCAACAAATACGAAAATAAAACGATTCGTTGGGCTCAAGGGTTGTTACGTTTAATTTTAAGTTAGTAATATTTGGAGTAATAAAGTAAAAGAGCAATGTTTATCTTATAACGATAACTCTTCCCAAATTTAAAGTTTTCAAGTTTATACAGTATAGTAGAAAAATTTTCTAAAATTAAAATTATCTAAAGTAAATTAATTCGATAATAAGAAATATTGTTCTAAAAAATGAAGAATTCTTAAATCAATCTAATTCGATACCGAAGTTCTTTTTAAAAATAAAGTCTAATTCAGCAGCACAAAAGATCTATTCCAGAATAAAAATAGTCTAAAACTGTCTAATTTACCAACACGAAAGCATTCCGAAATAAAAATCGTCTAAATCAACACGAGAGCTCTAAATAAAAAGTTTTCTAAATTTACCAAGTTCGATAACAAAATAATATCTTAAGCCGCAAATACCCTATTGCCAATAAACTAAAATTAAACGGATGTAAAAATAATTGTTTATCCCACATTACAACGTCACACGGTTTCCATGTCCGATAGAATCGATTGAACCAATCAAAACGCAGCATTTCTAACGCACAATCGCGCTAAATTCCTCGCGACTACCCCCTCAAAACGCCGCCATATTTATTTATCTCACGCTTATCATTCAAACGAAAACTTCGCGAATACAGCTCATCGTATATCACCTCTCGATTCTAATCACACGTTCCATTAAAATTTCGAATGATCTGCACGCAAGAAAGCTTGATGGTTGTCAGACGACAGGGGCGCACGCGGCACCGGCGAACGACCCTTCGGAGCATCGTTCGAATCGTGGGCAATTATCTACGTCGGCGGGCAATCGAAGTTCGAAACGGTGCTTCCGGTCGACGATTAAAACGTACGAACGTATGGAACTCACCTTTCGACGTCACGGCAAGGTGCACGCGAAATCCGACCACGCCATTCTCTCTCTCTCGAGCACAGCACCGCACTGCACCATATATACACAGAACACACTTCAACACATCTCCACCCCTCCCGTGTAGCTTCCTTCCGTTTCTGTGCTTCTCGTTATTCCTCGTTACTTGTCTATTTCTCTCTCGCCCATCTCCGTTTCTCGGTTTACCGGTCTCCCTCTCCCGAGCCCTTCTATTTCATCCCCCTTTCTCTCTCTCTCTCTCTCTCTCTCTCTGACCAACCCGGCAGGAAAGCTTTCACGTCGGCCTCCCTTTTCTCCGGCACCTTTTCTTCTTCTCGTTTTCGGATGCAACGACAGCCACCGGCGTCCTTCGACGATCGAAAAACGACGCAGGACGAGCTTTAGGAGGAAGAGGAAGAAGAAAAGGAAGCACCTCCCTGCGACACGCGCGCGCACGAGAGAGAGAGACAACCCAGCATCCAGCTACGCCCGTGACAGCGTCTGGGCAACTACTGAGGGCGATCTGCGCGGTCCGGCGCAAGCTTTCGTTCGAATTTTGACCGATCGTGGCGCCACCGTAGTTATCCCTTTTTCGTTTGACGCTTCAGAGATGGCCATCCGGAGCCGAGCCTGGCCACCTACCACCCCCTCGATACTTGCTTGATACCCCTAGCTTACAACCCGTGTTTCATACACTCAGAATGTCGGTAATTGTTAGCAATTATTTCTTCAACCCCTTGCTCTATGATATCACGCTCGTGGCAAACCATATTCTGATAAACCATATTCGTATGAACCATAATCGTATTCTGCGCTCAATTCTGATTATCAAGGATTGCTGAATGCAGACTGTGTGTAGTTTTTTATTTTTTTTTGACGTTGAATAATTAGCTTTGAAGGATGCATAGGAAACTGTAAGATAAGGGGTTGAATTTCCGGTGAAATTCGACGCACGGTTTCTTGGGGGTATGCAGAGGGTGAATGTACGTGGATGAGTCTGAAGTGTGGAATGAAATTTGTTTATGTAAGGTTTTCGAGAAAATTGAATTCGAAAATTCGTTAAAAAGTTTGCGGCGAGGAGGATTTCAACGATAACTTCGGAAATAATCTTGTTGATTTAATCGTTAAGGGATGTAAATTAATAAATGTAATTATTAATATCGGTAAAATGTACTGTTGATTGTTATTGTTCATGATATTGTTCATAATGTAAATGTAAATGTAGCATGATGAGTTTAGTTGTAAGCATGATCAGCAACATCGTAAAGTATTAAAAATAACAATTTAATCGATTTTATAATACTCTACAATTTTGTATAATATTGTACAAATTTTTGGTTAGATTTTCAGTTTTGTTCAATCCTGTACAAATCTTGCAGTATCCAACTTCTTTTATTCATTACAAAAAAATATGTTAATATTTTAACATATTTTTCAACTGTTAATTAAGATTAAATACAATCAGTATTGACTTTGATTATACACTTTTATGAATTTCACAATTTTTTAGTCTTCTTAATTTTATAAATAAGTATATTTTTTCGTTAATTTTGAGTATATTTTGTCTTTCGATTAAATTACAAAAGAATTGTTTATCAAGTTAGCAATTTCTGTTGTTAAACTAATTATAATTTTAATATGAATTTTGTTATCAGTATTGTGGCAATAGCATAGTATTTATGTCAAGGAAAAAAAAATATTGTAGCTTTGTGTCTGAAGAAATAACAATTGAATGAATAGCATTAATATCGTGTTAAATTCACCCTCCTTTTTGTTCATCATGAATTTAAATGCACAAAGGGATCATTAAAATGTTATTTACTTTCTACCTAAAGTCCACCCAGTTTCTCTTGCGATAATTATTCTAAAAATTATTGCATCGTTATACAAATACAAATGCGTAAAGATAAATTATATTTTCCCTCATTTCATAAATTAACAATAAACAGTTGCATATACTAACAGTGTCATATGTAATTTAACGATGGGTAAAGTAATCAAAGATATACTCTGTAATAATCACCCCCAAAATTTGACAGAAAAATAAATATCGGTAAGAATGCAGCGATATAACAAAATCTTCAGTAATATCGACTTTTTCTCGAAGATAACCTATAAAAATCTTCCTCCATTAATCAAGAAGCACGTATTTTACACCGACATCGAACAACACAGCGATACTAATGCCACATCCGACGAAACCGATTTCATTCCTTAAATCGTATCAGCGAATCAGACAAACTAAATCTTTATCAGATTTCTGAGAAATCCTATTCGATCCCAATTAGCCAAACGATTAGCCTCCGTTTTCCACGTTCCTCCTCAACCTTCGGTGATCGATGGAAATCCGTAATGAAATGACGAACATCCTACGCTTTATCGGGAAACAGGGAACCTTCCAGGAAATCTAATCGATTGGTACACATGCAGTGGGCCACGTGTGAATTCACCAAATACTCGTACACGAAGTACACAGGATTCCCTCAGGAGCACCGACAGTCGGGACTGAATAGCAAATCAAACACGAGTTGCGTTTTATCAATGCGTTACCATGGTAATTATGTGACTGATACCGATAAATACATGCAGTGTCTGTATATCGTTTGTCGTATGAATCAGACGCATTTGATTATGATCGATAACTGTTTGCCAGGAAGGAGCAGGGTGGATTGAACCCTCCAAAATACTAATCCTAGCTATGTAATGTGAGACATGTAGGATGTTTTGTGTATTTTATATTAGAAGTTAGGAAAGTTATTATATTATATCTTTTTAGATTCTCAGAATTGAAAATTTTGAAGATTTTATATTTTATAGTTTTCGCTTTCTTAATTTTAAAATTCTCGAGTAATTGTATTTTTGAGTGATTGAAATTCCGAATTTCTAAATTTTCGAGTTTCTGAATTTGTAATTTAAAAATTCCTGAATTTCTCAATTTGTAATTTGTAAATTTCGACTTCGAAACTTCTAAGTTACCAAATTAGCAATTTCCAAATTTCCCAAAATCCTAATTCCTAAATTTCTAAATTTCCAAATCTCAAATTTGCAAATTTCTAAATTCCCAAATTTCTATATCCCCCATTCTCAAATTCCCAAATGTTTATATCCCCAATTCTCAAATTCCCAAATTTCTATATCCCCCATTCTCAAATTTCCAAATTTCTATATCTCCAATTCTCAAATTCCCAAATTTCTATATCCCCAATTCTCAAATTCCCAAATTTCTATATCCCCCATTCTCAAATTCCCAAATTTCTATATCCCCCATTCTCAAATTCCCAAATTTCTATATCCCCAATTCTCAAATTCCCAAATTTCTATATCCCCAATTCTCAAATTCCCAAATTTCTATATCCTCCATTCTCAAATTCCCAAATTTCTATATCCCCCATTCTCAAATTCCCAAATTTCTAGACCTGACTTCCTAAATTCTCAAGCTTCTGGACGTCCAAAGATCCAAATCCAATTCCTAAACTTTTTCAATTTATAAGATTACAAATTTCCCAACCCCCAAATTTACAGATCTCCAATTCCTCAATTTCCAAACTCCCAAATTTCTAAATATCCAAATCCATACTTTGCAGATTCCAAATTTAGGAAAAAAGAGAGCCTCAGAACTTTGTTTTGTAAAATCAAGATGGCATATCCATCAAAGTTACATAAGTAACCGAAATCGAAAATTAATATCAGAACAATATAATCGCAACCTAAATGTACATAATTTGATGATTAGGATAGTCATATTGTTCATAATAAAACTTTTCTCGGTAATTATGGCATTTCTACGTATTTTCAGAATAATGAGTTATGTGATGAATATAATTTGATGAATGATACTATTTAATTATGGTAAGCTTTGCTATGCAAATTATTCGATCTATTTCAAAAAGGCCACCTCTGTTTCAAAACATTGGAGCCATCTGCGTAGAGACGAAAAATTAATCTGCACAGTTTCAGAACATATTTTAACTTTAATTGAAAAATTGAATATTACACTATTTATTCTGTTTATTAAAGCATATTCTCATATATTATGCCGAAAATTCAATTCATCAATACTTGAATTAGTACTCTCAAGTACAAATCTACCTTTTCTAGTTTAAGAGTGACGCACGTGAAACAGATTTCTACATTTTTGAAATCGATAAATAATATAATTTATGCAAGTACATATTTATTTTCAAAAGTAAGTAGTTTTAATACATATTTTGAATGGCGAAACTTTGGAAAATCGTCATGCCAATCGATCAAATTTTGCAAATAAGCTCTTTTATGTAAAAGAAGATATCTGTGAAAATGGTTTTTGGCGACTCGAGAGGAAATTTTTTGCCAGTCTTATGTCATTCCCTGTATCATCGACGAGATACAGTATAGTGTGCGAATTGTTCTGAACACATAATCACATCTTCGGATCCACGGAATATATTGCAAACAGCATAAAATCAATATTAATAAATATATTGCATATTAATCAATTAAATTTAATATTAATTGAATTTTTTTGAAAATCGAACAAGCTGCGCCATCTCTCCAGCGAACAGGGTGAACTACACACTTTTGAAACTGTAGTTTAATTAGTTCACATCTTCTGCCGCTGGACAGCGCCACATTAGACAGAAACCCTTAGGGTAATTAGGATTAGCCTAGGAATAGTTAAAAATTGATAATAGTTTGTAAAGTCAAAACAATTCGAAGTTAATTGGTCTTGCACTACGATGTAATTCGAATAATATTATAGTCAATTAAGCTTATAAAATCAAAAGTGTGTAGTTCGCCGGAGAGATGACGCCACTTGTTCAATTTTCGAAAAAATTCAATCGATATCGATTTTTTCGGATCAATAGACGATATACATCAAATCTCTTCGAAAACTAATTCTAATTGGATTTAGATTTGTATGTTTTGCAAGATATCTATTAATCATCGCATTAACGTGTATTATATCATAATTATTATTTTGCAATTATTCGATTTATATCTCGCATAATTTATCGAGTTTACAACTTTCACGAAAATATATGCAAAATCTGATTGTTGTAACTATTATAATTGATTGCTTATATTAACTTTTGTGCCGTAGATTGGTTGCAAATATTAATTTTATTGCTGTACTTTTGTATGATATTAAAGTGATAGCCACGTGGCTGTTTGAAAACTATCAAATTAAAACATAAAATAAAATCTAAATAATTACAGCACGGTATACTACACATATTAATTTTGTCGTTTCTATATTTTCCTTCCGTAATACCATTATTCAAACACTATCAATACCTCTACAAATCGAAAGAAAGTCTTTCTAAATAAAATACAGAAAATCTGTACTGTTCACATATTTCCTAAGTACACGTAATAAATAATTAAATTCACTGTGAACTTAAATTCACAGACCATTATAAATAATCCATGAATATGGTCCAATAATAAAGCATGGTTCATATACAATTTAACGTTCGAGTATTTTTACGCGACAATCTTCATAATCAAAGAAATCACAGATTGTTAAAAATCAAAACGATAAATCTCTGTTGTCATTTAATATTTTTATCAAACATTCGGGCGGCGTTATCGCGTACAGATTTTGCGATATCATTTTCTGACACAGACGAGAAAATATCACGAGGCAGGCTTGAAACGGTGATTCAAGGCTGACCTGGCATAGGTACTTATTGTATCAAGTCTCGTTAACAGAGATGTTCATTCACTCGTACTCCCAGATGACCAGTATGGTTCGTGCAACTCGCTACGGTCAGATTGGTCCAGAATCTCGGTACAGAGGTGTCAGTGAAAAGTCCCGAGTGTCATCGTAAAATGTGTTCAAAGTGTCGGTGCCACGTAATGAAAACTCGAACTATACGTTGGTACATTCGATAGACATGGCAGCGCTCGTTCGTCTTAAACGTGGAAGTGTCCAGTTGAGACATGCGGCGCGGGAAATGAAAGGTAACCAATTATTCTTTCAAAACGATTATTCTAACTCCATACGTTCCAAATACTATTGCAAATGCTGTACTGCAAATACCTGTTCCAAATATCCACTATACTGACTTTGTTAGGAGAATAAAAACAAGTTTGAATTTCGCAAAATTTGAAGAATGAGGATTACTAATCGAAAAAGAATTACTAATTTAATAGGGATTATTAGTTTAAATAATTCTACACATGGTTGTTACAAAGGTACGAGATATTCTGAATTATTTTACTTGAAAACCTTGAGTTTTTTCGTAGTTACTATTTTTCTATTATTAATTATTATTGTCTATTGTTGTCATCTATATATAATGTTGTGGATTCAATGAACAAATACTTCAAATTGTAAACCAAGTGTTGAGTACGAATTTCGAGTCCACAGAGTGAAAATCTTGAAATTTAATAGTTAGTGAAAATCTTAAAATAGTATGAAGAAATATGTAATTTTTGTATACTGCAAAGTTCATGTAACGTTTAGCTCTTGATTAATATTAACACTAAGTGACTCGATACAAGAATACTAGAATAACAAGCACTATGCCATATAATCACCTTAAAAGACAAGTTTTTCAAAAAAAAGATGAAATATTTACATTCAAAATTTAGTTTCATTTTTACAGTAAAATTGCTTACTTTCTACTCTTATATTCTTCATGACAATTTTCGTAAAAAATTCAATTTGCAAGATTTTTAAAACACTAGCATAAAATATATAACATTTTTACTTGAAACAACTCATGAATTATTAATTATTTTAACATTGTACCTCAATTTTCTTGCACACAGAATATTTCAAGAAATCCAGGATTTCTAGAAATTCGTTTCTAAAAATGTACCTTAACAATTTCACCTAAGAAACTTTTTATAGAATTATATTTAATATCTTCCTCAAATAAACCTTGCAAAATGATTAATTTCCGAATTTTAATGAAAATATTTCGAAGATAAAAATGCAGCGAATAATAATGGCGTGACAGGTTAGGCACAAAAATAGTAAATACATGGCGCCAGTTATCAAACTGTTCATAATCCATAGTACATAATTTTATTAATATCCGTCGAATTATCAATGTTCAGACCTCGATGAGTAATATTTATATACTTAATTCTTAGGTAAATCTGTATCCAGACATCTACAGGTACTCAGTGTTATCGTCAGTGTACATATTATTACATTTGTTAGTTTTCCTCAATTGTGTCGCAGTACCTTCAACGCGACTGAACAGAGCGATACCCAAAACAATGATCCACGCTTAATTATATCGTGTCAATAGTAACGTGATCAAAATTTGTGGCACCACTTTTTGTCCCACTGTTTTATCAATGAGGATTATAAACCGTACATTGTACGATAGCGACGATGTAACGATATGTTATCGATTGTCTTCACCTTCTAATTATATAATTTCTCGTATGATGTACATGAAATTTTCCATGCTGTCTGGACGGATTGATACGATACACGATCTTATCTGAAGAGAAAAGGATTATTTTTGAGAGTAACAAATGTTTACGATTAGTAGCAAAGTATGGAGATTTTAAAATTGTAAAGATTATAAGTTGTAAAATGTAGAAATTCTTCTTCCCCAAAGTTTTATAGAGTTAAAAAAACTTTGAAATTATAAAATTTAGGGATTCTGAAGGTCTGCAGTCTCAAAATTCAGATATTCTAAAATTTTGAATTTTTCAATAGCTAAGATTCTAAAATTCTATAATTTTAAAATTTTATGATTCCAAAATTTCCAAATCCCTAAACCGTTAAATTCCCCAAATTCCCCAAATTCCCCAATTTCCCAAATTCCCAAATCCTAATATTCAAAAATTTCAAAATTGCAAAATTCAAAAATTCCCCAAATTCCCCAAATTCCCCAAATTCCCCAGATTCCCCAAATTCTCCAATTCCCCAAAATTCCCAAATTTCCAAATTCCCAAATTCTCCAAATTCCCCAAATTCCCCAGATTCCACAGATTCCCCAAATTCTCCAATTTCCCAAAATTCCCAAATTCCCAAATTCCCCAAATTCCTCAAATCCCCCAGATTCCCTAGATTCCCCAGATTCCCCAAATTCCCCAATTCCCCAAATTCCCAAATTCCTCAAATTCCCCAGATTCCCTAGATTCCCCAGATTCCCCAAATTCCCAAATTATCCAAATTCTCCAAATTCCCCAGATTCCCCAAATTCCCCAATTTCCCCAAATTCCCAAATTTCCAAATTCCCAAATTCTCCAAATTCCCCAAATTCCCCAGATTCCCCAGATTCCCCAGATTCCCCAGATTCCCCAGATTCCCCAAATTCTCCAATTCCCAAATTCCCTAATTCCCCAAATTCCTTCCTCCTGTTCCTGTTGTATACAATAGTTTGGTTAAAAGCAGACAAAAATTGTTCTTATCTAGTTAGTTGTTGTTTCAATAACCATTGTTTGCACTATGTCCCGAAAAAACCAAAGTCGAGGTCGCCTTCATTGTACGTAGTAGGAAAGAGATAATAGGCGTAGAGTCGAACAACGGAAGATAAGAGAGGTATGCACTCGCCGATTTTGCTCTTTTCGAGTTTTGTCAAATGGCAGAGTTTGTTAATCGAGACAGTGAAAAATTCGCGAAACATGGTAGCATTGAAAGAAAAACAAGCTGCTAAAGAGCTTCGAGGTTCGTCCGATCAATCGTCATCAAATTTCCATCCCCCCAAATGCGATTTAAAATAAATCCTATTAAATTCAATTTTTGCCGATTATAAATTTTGTGTTACACAATTTGTTAAATTGCATGTTTTACGATAGTCAAACTTAACGAAACAATTTCATAAAGTGAAATATGATAGGTGTATAAAATTTCGTTTCATAATTTCTCTTCGTATATTAAAATACGAAGGAGCTACATTTTTAGGGTTGTCTTTAACCTTAGATGGTTCGATATACCAAATCGGAGATGGAAACCGTGAGATCTGTTGTTCGATTTTCTTATCTAAATCAAACGTATTACACGTGACTGTGTTTTCGATACAATGCACGTAACAGTAGCTTGAATCGATGCATATTTTATAGTAACAAATTGACGAAGTTCAAACTGTTCATAAGTTTACTCAATACTATTATATTGCATCCCATAGAATGAAATCGTATTTACTGTAATAAGTCCGTGAATGTTTACAAAAGTTACATTTTAAGTCCTTTCTTTGTAATTCAGGTTCCTATATAAAATTTGTGATTCAAATCTGAGACATTTGTATAACAATTGTATATCCGAGACATATTAATCTTTAGCATATACAAGTTTTGATACTTTTTTATAGAGTTAAGGGTGGTAGTACTTCTTTTTATAAATTGCACATAACTTGATATGTATACTCAGTGAAGAGATCGTAAAGAAGGAGATTAACTAGGTATTGTCAAATTGCAATAAATGATTTAATGAAAATGTGATTTGTTTAGCGGCTGTACGAGCGCGACACATCGTTGCAGCGCTCGTAGCAGTGGGGTTTGCACTTTGCGGTGCAGTTGAAGTCAGCTCTTCAGTTGCATTGCTTGCCAATCAGAAAGACAATCATGCCATCATCGACACATCCTGGCATTGTGACATGCTGGTCAACGTCAGCAGTCGTAACCGAACAGAAGATTTTGAAGTTATACTTATGGAGGTAAATTTCGTAAAATTTACAATAGGTACGAAAATTGATTTTTACCACTAGTGAGAATTAAACAAATGCATGTATTTCTAATCACGTCAAAAATCATGCGATAAAGAAATCAGTTCATAAAAAAAAAAAAATAATTTATCGAAAATAATTTGTCCAAAACATTGAAATTCTGCAAACATTATCGATACAATTAAATGCAACGCATACCTATACATACACTCATGATTCATTTATCGAAAGTATTATACTCTTATAGTATTAGAAATTCATTTAGGATAAGTAGATTTCTGGAATAAAATTTGAACAATGGAACATTAAATATATCTAATTGTAAGTTGTGTATCGCCCGACGTAGAATATTTTCGATATTTTAGTTGTTCTCTGATTAACAAATATGGAAGATTAAAGGAACTTTTTATCTCAGTTTTAATTATTTCAACGTCGGATGATAAACATCTTAGACCTATTTAATATTCCATTGTTCACATTTTGTTTCAGAAACCTGCTCATCAGAAGTCACGCACATCATCCAACCGCACACGCCAGGTATACCTTCAACCATCATACTTATTTTTAAAGAAACATCAATTATTTACATATTCTTCTATCTTCATCGAAAAATTTTCATCATATACAGTATTCTCTCGTTATATTGCCACACGCTGTTTCTGGTTTAGCAAGTTTTTCCTTGAAAGGATTTTTACGTAATAGTAATAATACTCTATCAAGATCGTAGTTCACAAAAATTTATAACCAGGTTTCTAAATTACCATCTTTCTATATTACTAATTTTTTATATTATCCATCTTCTATATTACTATTTTTCTATATTAACAATTGATATTATCAATTATGTTATCGATTTTCTATATTAGCATTCTTCTATATTAACAATGTTCTATATTATCAATTCTGTATGTCATCAATTTTCTACTTCACTATTTTCCTATGTTATTAATTTTCTACACTACCATTATTCTAAATCACCATTTTTCGGTTCCTACCCCATTATAACGACAGTCTACTGTTCCATAAAAACGTCAAGACATACTTTAAGTTCTTTCTCAATAAAATCCATATTTTAAAATTAGTATTCTACGCGTGCCTTTTTCACGAACGTAAACACAATATAATCGAATACATTCATAGTTACCACCGGAGGAACGTACAGAGTCTATAATGAGAGAAGCGTTTCTATGGGGACAAGTCGCTGGGCCAATTTTGGGAGGGTGTTTGGTATGGGGAAGATCGGGTCCATCGATGGTGTTTTCGCGCGCGGTTCTCAGCGCATGTTTGGCGTCTCTGTTGGTACCAGCTGCATGGAGAGGACCGTCACACGTGGCTCTTCGTCTTTTTCAGGGATTGTGTACAGTAAGAATAAACAATAATATTATAAAATTACATAAGCATGAATTCATTAAACGTTTACTCTTTAATTTGATAAGCTCGACGATTTATTTACGTCTTATCGTTCCGCCGGATGACGAAACGTGTTTTTATTATTATGCTCGTGTTTATTTCACATGTTTTGTGTATAATTTTAGGAATAATTTAGGTTGTCTATAATTGTAGGAAATTTACATTAGAACGTATGACGAAAGTAATGTGCTAAGTATTTTTATAGCAGCGTTAAAATATTTTGAAACTGATATGAAAATTTTGAAAAAGGTGAATTGGAAAAAAGTAGTGAAAGAAGTATACATTTATAATTGTAATGTGCAATTTGTAATTGTAATAAGTAATTTTTAATTTTAAAAAATAATTTGTAATTATAATGTCATATAATTTAACCAAAACCAAAAATAACGATTTTATTAAAAATAATAGACAAACTTCTCTTTCACAGGGTGCAACTATGCCTGCTGCACACATGTTCGCAATGACATGGTTCAAAAGCAATCACAGAAGCTGGTACTTCAGTTGCTACGCTGGTAAATCTTCATTTTCAAATTTCGACGTTCTTTTTACATTTATTAATGAAAATACAATTGTTCGATAGCTGTCAGTGTCGGATACTGTCTCACGGGATGGTTGGGGACAGCCATGGTTCGAAGTTTCGGTAGAGACTCTCTCTGTTATGGTCTCGTCCTCGTTGCATTATGTTGGTACTTTACTTTCGGGAGATTCGTTAAGGACACTCCAAAATCGTATCAACACGACACAAATGTAAGAATCATTCTTAAAAAAAATGTAAAAAAATATTTATCCATCATTCTTGCTTGAGGAAATGCATTTACTTGTTAGAAGGCTTCATAAAATTGATACATCTGAAAATTAATCTAAATAATTACTGAGTAAAATATTTATATTATATATAGAATTTTCGTCTTTATTTTCTACTTCTTTTAATTAAAAATTCTACTAGCAGTTAAATTATTTGCTAATTCTTAAACCACATGAAATGTCTAAACTCGAAAGTTCCTTTTGCTTTATAAATAAAAATGTACTACCTACAATTCCAGTTACAATTTTTTAAATAATTCTTCACGTTTAATTTATCTTCCATTATCTCTCTCTTAGCTCTTTATATTTAATTTTGAACAACAGTTTGAAATGTATTTCTTTTGCATAAAGTTTACTCTTCAGTGTTGTCATTTTTACGATTGTAAAATTTTTTTAAATTCTATACAATATTGTAAATAATGAACCCACTTGAAAATAACTTTTCACTTGACAATTATTAAGAAAATAATTTCTGAAGACGTCTAACAGGTGTATGATACTAAGTTATCTCCAATAGTCGTATTAAAAATTTTACATTCATCTTTGCTCAAATTGCGTCACTTTTCCTGAAAAGGAAAATGGAACGAATGATAAGTAATATCTTTCGGTTTTCCTTTTCGATTGTGTTCTTTGCGATTACAACTGGTAACGTAATTTATGCCTATGTATACATTCCAGCCTGTTTTGGCAACGTAACGTGTGTGTTACGACATGTGTCACGTAAAAAACGAGCAAATGTCTTATAAATTACGCGACATTGCAGTGTTAAAACGATGATGCATTGTTTTATAAGATTAATTAGCTATTACGTTATATTAATTGGGGTCTCTCTAAATGTTGAATAAACTGTATCGTTGTCAAGTTGTAACTGATCTTTACCAAAAATTTGAAAATATCTAAGTTGCAATCTTTCAACCGTGAAGATATAACGTGAGTTTTAATCCTTCGTCAAATAACGATATAAATTCTTTGGCACTCAGATGAAATTTTTTAGAAAGTCAGGATGTTTGCTATTTCAGAAATTGCAAGTATTCTCAATGGTTTGCTACACAGATTCCTGTTATTTAATAAATTAAATATGTAGGTTGTGTGTGATGATCAATACGTAGGTTATGATATATTATATGTAGGTTGTGATTGATAATAAATATATAGGTTTGATAATATATCGGTTGTATGTGGTAATAAATATATAGGATATGGTGGTTATAATATAGATTATGATGGTTATAATATAGGTTATGATATTTATATTAGATCCGATGATCATTTAAAAATTAATTGGCAATTGCTGGTACGATACATACACATGTGGTATACATTTTAATTAATTTCTCAACTTGAAAATTTCTCAATTTCTAAATACTCCATCAAATTTTTATAATAAACATCTAAATTCGTAAATTTGTAAACTTGAAAGCTTATCAATTTTTAAACTTGTAAATTTGTAAATTTAAATTTTGTATAAATGTTCACTGCATGTACCATGCGCCACGATATTAGTGACCGCATTTGCTATGCCCACCGCTTTAAAAGAGAAGAATAATATTACATTGGTTAGCAACATGAGCAATAAAAAAAATAATAACTTTGAAATTTATAATAAAACAGGCAGCTGTAATTCCGTGGGGAAAATTACTGCGATCTGTTCCTGTATGGGCGTCTGCTGTAGCAACCATGGGTAACCAATGGGGTGATGCCACCCTTGCTCTTGGTATGACAAAGTATCTAAAACTCATTTATGGTTTTTCTACAGCCAATGTAAGTTTTTTATTTCACTATAATTTTAATAATTTGCGATTAACTTTTCACGTCTCAATCATGTGTACATTGTATTATACTGTATGTATTGCATATGTGTATACGTTGTATACGTTGATTTCATTTTCTAATTATATCTAAACGTTCTCAGAACTCATATTTTCAGCTACTATATTATTTTAATAGAGATAATTTAAAAAATACAAAGTATATTTTGAAACAAAAGTTGAAACAAATAATAAAACAGCTCGAAATTTATAATTTCAGGACTCCGTTCTCACAACATTACCTCACATTGGCCATTTTATGGCGGCATTAACGTGCGGTCTGCTTGTGGATCACGTACGTGAATCTAAAATAGTTTCAACAACCACAGCAAGGAAGCTGGTAGTTTACACTGGTATGTATTGCGATCAAAAGTGTGTACACTTTTACGAATACTCGACTAATTTTATCGTATCTGTCTAAAACGAAGAAATTAAATGACTCGTGTTTTCAAAAGGGTATCTTGTTATCTCTGTGATTTATGGCCGTGTAATGTACAGGAAATACAACTTTTGGATAACTTGCATAAGTATCACATGGACAGATCATGCTCATCTTTACGTTTACGATACATTTCTTTTTGCCGGTTATTTTAAATAATCTTCTGTTGTGAAAAAATCTGAAGATAAAATGGTAGTATCAGTACTTAACATTTGTAATCGTGCAATGATACTAATCAACATTGCTGATAAATTATAAAATTTGTTTGAAAATATTTAATTATGTCACGTTAAGTACAATAAATATACTTGCAGTATTTATTTTTCTCTTCAAAATTTTTATCTTATTTGTACTTTCTTAATACCTACTTTAATACTTGAACAGTTTATTATAATTTTCATGATATTAAATGATCTAACAATTTTAGAATGAATATAACGAAAGCAAATATTCTTTTGTAATTTATTTTAAGATCGTGTTAAAATATTTATATTTCCTATCTACAATATTAAATACACAGAAAATCTTTTTCAATCAATATATAACTTTTGTATTTGTCAGTTAACTCAATATTTTTTCTAATTTTAAGTTATAGTATCACAATGATTTTCTTACATTGAATTGAGTGAATTCGGTTTACCTTTTCATTGACTAAATTTTCACGACCCCATTTTGTTTTACGACCCCATTTCTCGACTACGTTTCTCTTTACGACCCCATTTCGCGACTCACCGTTAAAGAAACGCTGTTGTAAATTCATGTAGACTAATTTGTTATTTTACAGCTCATTTCATACCAGCAGCCCTGCTTTTTGTTGCCGGCTATGCCGGTTGTCAAGCTCTGGGGGCAGCCTGGTTAGGCATAGCTGCTCTACTAGTTTCTGGAACTGCACCTGCAGGTGCATTAGCAGCTATAGCAGACCTTGCACCTGTTGAATCTCCAGCCTGTGCAGCGGCTGCATGTGCATTATGCTCTACGTTAGGAGCAGCAGGATTATTAGCCGCTAATTACTTTGTTACCCAAGCTCTGCATGGTTCTGTAAGTTTTCTTATTTTATTAGATATAAAATTGCAAGGTTATTTCTTCGAATTAACCTGGTTCACTTTTGTATGAAGTTGTTCAACCTTGTGTAAAATATTTTGAATGAGTTATATTATGAAAGAACTACTCTAAATTAGAACACATTGTATGCTGAGAATATAGTAGACAATGATTATTCACTATTCACTCGTTTATATGTAGTATATTCTATGAAGTAAGAAGATTAATTATAAATTAGGATGTATTGATGATTATATTGATGTATTGGCAAACTGACATTGATCATATGTGTTGACAAATTGATATTGATCATGTTGATATATTGACAAACTGATATTGATCATATTGGTGTATTGACAAATTTACATTGATCATATTGATATATTGTGAAGTTGACATCGATCATATTGATATATTGCCTAACTGATATAGATCATATTGAGGTATTGACAAATTGACATTGATCATAATGATATATTGTGAAGTTGACTTCGATCATATTGATATATTGACAAACTGATATAGATCATATTGAGCTATTGAGAAATTGACATTGATCATATGGATATATTGTGAAGTTGACATCGATCATATTGATATATTAACAAACTAATATTGATCATATTGGTATATTGACAAATTTACATTGATCATATTGATATATTGTGAAGTTGACATCGATCATATTGATATATTAACAAACTAATATTGACCATATTGGTATATTGACAAATTTACATTGATCATATTGATATATTGTGAAATTGACATCGATCATATTGATATATTGTCTAACTGATATAGATCATATTGGTGTATTGACAAATTTACATTGATCATATTGATACATTGTGAAGTTAACATCGATCATATTGATATATTGTCTAACTGATATAGATCATATTGAGGTATTGGCAAATTAACATTGATCAGATTGACATACTGACAAACTGACATTGATCATATTGATATACTGACAAACTGACCCTGATCATATTAACATATTGTCAAATCTGATTCTTGCAATCAAAAATTGTTCACTACTCGCTTACGACATACTTTATCAAGTTGTTCAGTGTCCCACAAAGTCCAAAATATCAGAATTAAAATATTCTAAAATTCCAACGTCTCATAATTAAAAAATTTCTGTCCTAAACTCTCAATATTAAAAAATTGAAACATTCCAAAATCCTCAAGATCAAATTTCGAAATCCTAAAATTCTAAAATGTGAAGCACCCAAAATTTTGTTTGAACAACTCAGGGAACTACGATTTAATTTTAGTAAAGTTCCAAAAAAAGTTTCGACGATGAATAATAGATGAAATGTATTATTCTGATAAAAAGATAATAAATTTGTATCAGATTGCAGGATCTTGGCGGCTGGTTTTCGGCGTTGCTTCGGTTGTTCTTCTATCAACCGCTGCTGTTTTCCTGGCCCTTGGAAAAGGTGTTCCACAACCGTGGATTGCATCTGTCGACCGCCCACGAAGTCACGACGCCATTTACGAACAAGATGCCTTGGAACTCGATTACGAGGACGTAGGTGTACAAACGGAGCCTTTCAGTCCTTATTCTCTGGAGGACGATGCTGAGAGTGCGAAAAATGTGCCCCGTTCTGCCTCGGTTCACTCGAAAGTTTCGCAAGCGTCTAATTGAATTTGTCGGGGATTGTCGTATTTATTCAGTATTTTAAATTCGTGTGTTATGAGTCATGCAAGTATTTCTTACCCTCACTTTTATTATGAAATTCTGACCGATAGCGATTCCATTAAAATGTACGGAATCTTGCGGTCAGTGCAAGCCTTATTGGCAAAAATCGATTTAATTCGACGAAATTCTAATAACAATTTTAATTTTTGTTACACGTGTACGATCTTCCTTTTTATTTTATTGTGAAGGAAATTTTTTTCTTTGCACTTTCTAATGGATTGCAAAAGATTCATATCTTATTTTTAAAAGATGTATCGAATTTTAATGAAATTGTTCTTCATCGAGATTTGTTCAAGAAATTAGTGATTTTATTTTATTTTAAGAAAAAATTTAATTTGTTTTTTATTTTTTTTATTTTTGTTCATGTTAATCGAGTCAGAGTCAGAATTTTGTAGAGGCACTATAAAAAAATGTGGGGTATAAAATAAGTAGGTTAAGAATGTCCATTTATGACGTATGAAAGAATAAAAAATCAATATAATACTTTTAGAATAGATTATGTTTGACTAGTTTAAAAGAGTATTAGAATTATGTATTTGCATGAACATGCTCAGTAATAATGTAGGTAATGTATGTAATAATTACAAACTGAAAATTGATTGATAAATAATCAATTAATTAATTTTGTTAAGTTTGATAAATAATCTATCAATTCCTTTACTGATAAAAATCTCCATACTATTTTAGTTTAAAACCGTATACACATCTTTTGTAATTAAACATCAATTTTTTGAGCACACGTGTTTCATGAAGTGAATGTTGAAAATTGAAAATTTTTCAAAATAAATTTATTTTACAACGAAAGTTCAGTTTTGTTACATTAAAATAAGCTTCTTTTTTGTTACATTAAAGTAATCTTTCGAAATGTTAACAATTATAAATTTGTACTCTTTTTGAAAATATTTCAAATATACATTTTTGAAACACATGTATGTGAATTAGCAAATGATTAATGAGTTTAGAATAAATGTGTTCCAATGTGTATATATTATAGCGTGTATTATAGATAAGACAATATGTTTTTTAACTAGTACTAGTTTATAATGTTTTTGTTAAAATATCTGGTTAAAATAAGTGAACAAATAAAGGTACACATATAATTACATCTTTGTGAGATTTTATTAATTATAAGAATTTTGAGAAGGTTAATCAAATTAACTTATTAAAAATAAAACATGACAATTTTTATTAAAAGATTTTAACGAAGAAGGAAGTAATCGGATTTTATAAATATTATGATGAAGCTTGAACTCAATTAAATCTCCGTTCCGTCTATAAATACTTCTGAAATTTTATCAAAAAGCATTTCCGTTACAAATTCTTATGTTCCTCAATTTAATTTGTGTTACGTATTATACGTTTATACAATTTCCTTCAAAGTTTAATTTGCTTCAGTTCATAAAAAAAATAACCAACGAGTTTCCTACAAAACCAAAGAAGTCATTCATCAGTGATCCGAGAGACAATAGTACTTCACTGTGAACTTTATTACGTGATGAAGTATGAAATGAAGAAACGCGTATAAAATTGTCTGCGGAATAACTCTGTTTTGCAATATTTTGCTACACAATTGTTAGCTAAACTCGAGGATTAATCAAGATGGTAATCTGAACGCTGTGAATTCACTTTTCTTCCTCTCGATTGCACATAAATACATCTGCGCGGCGTACACGCACGGCAAAACAATGAAATACTCCATCTTTTACGAGGACTTTCCGACGAGGAAAGTTAATGAAAACAACGACCGCTCTAATTAGCCGTTTCGAAGGCAAACCATTTCTATATCCTTTCGACTAAAACGTACGCACGTTATTGGTACGTTTACAGGATACCGGAAGTCACTGTTTGCGAGGCATAAGAACGCGGTTTCGTTGGCGAACGCTTCTGTCTTTTTACGACAACCTTTCACACGAGCATCCGGTTCCAGCGGAAAAATCGAATGGTTGGCATGAAAAAAGAAATTCTTGTACGTTAACTGAGCTGGCGGCTTCCGTTCTATTTCATATTAAATATATCACTTCTGAATGCAGTCTACAATTTGCGTAACGTTTATTAATACACAAATTGAATAGATTGATTTAAACATGTGTGGATTTTAATATTTCAATTTATGAAAGGCTTCTCTGTTTATCCGGTGACAGCCTGTGAGAAGTCCAAAATTTGACAATATCGAAATTTTAATGTAGAAAACTGAACATTTGGAAATTTGGAAATTTTAGAGTTAGAAGTTTGAGTAATTCTAGATGTCCAAATTTAAGAAATCGAGAAAAGGACTTGGAAAATTTCGAATTTGGAAATCTGGTAACCTTAAAGACTTGAAAATTAAAAAATTTTAAACATAAAAATTGGATTATTGAAAATTTTCAAACTTGAATATTTGAAAACTTCAAAGCTTGAGTTTAAACGTTCAAAAATTTGCTACTCTGTTGAATGTGAATTAAGAAATTAGGAAACTTAATACTTAATGTCCACTTCCCAAAGAACCTGCAATCCTCCAAATTACCTCTGCACGTGATTATTTCAGCATCCACTTTCCAACAGTTAATAAATTACAGATGTAACACGATCGGTACAAATAAACAGTCAATCTTGTTCGCGTTTCACTTTACCATAAAAACCGTCAAACTGTCATTTCTTTAATGAAACATTCTTCCCATAAACCGAAACTTTCTCGAGGCGAGTGTCCCCATCCGGAGATTTGGCAAGCAGCATGCTGATTCTGAATAGTGGAAATCACGTGCAAAATCCCATGGTCTACACCCTCGTCGTGCGGCCATAACACATGCAACATGTTCTTCTAACAAACAAACGGGTTCTCGTATCCGACAGTAAAATGTCGCAACTTGCGATGCTAATTACGAACGGCAGACACGTTATTATTCTTTCCTGGTAGGCTGGCTCTCAGGAGGCTTATGAAATGAATTCTCACACCACGTTTATCTGTAATCTAACTCGCTTTATTTCGATACGTATATTACATTGGCTTATATAATATTATATTTACAATGGAACGAAGGCTAAAGACGATATCGACAGGTGAATCGATACGTTCAATATTATCGACAATTGTTTAAAAATTATTTTTTAAATCATAAGGGTCGTTGACTTTGTCAAGGATTACTGATGTGATATGTAATTTTGAACGAATATGGATTTAATAAAATAACACGGGATTATGACTTGTTTGATCGAAGTGTAATAGTGTATGATCAATTTTGAGTTTTTGTTTCATTAATGATATCAGGTATATTCTTTTATATCTGACATATTAATGAAGTTGCATACAAGTTCCATGGCCTGCTGTTGTAATGAGCTGTTGAAGATTCATAATTACAAATTTTTAATTTTCACAAGTTTGAGTATTTGAAGGAATATTGTAGCTTGCAAAGGATAGTTAGAAATTGAAGAATATAGAAATATTTTATATTTAGACTCTAAAATTTAGAAATTTGGAAGTGTAGCTCCTGAGAAATATAGAAATTTCCTGTTTGTAAATCTCCAAGATTTTGAATTACAAATGTACAGGAAGCTTTAGCTAACAAATACTACAAATTGTTGTGAAAATAGATAAGATTTACAAGCCGAAAGAATTACCATCTGTCGAAACATCTTCATGAAGATAAAGCTTCCGTTCAGATGTGTTAAAAGGAATATTAAACAAAATATGAAGAAATACATCAAAATTGTAGTTAACAATTGTACCAATCTAACAATTAAATAAACTAAAATACAACCGTGTTCGTGCAACAAATTTTCAACCCTCTGCAGACATTTTGCCGATGTCTAGCAGCCTTTCAGCTGAATTTTAATGAATTCTGTCGAAGCTCTACTATCAATTGTCATTACTATGTGACCCATGTTTACACATCACATGACACATTAAAAAATCCAGATCGTGTTAAACCAAATGAGTTAAGAGTAGAAACGATGACATTGAACGTATCCATTCTCATAAATTTTGCTCAGTGCTCTATTCTATGGGGTCATCTTTGGATGCTCTGTGCTAACGTTTGTAGTGACACAATGTAAAACCGGATAGGGCAACTGGAAGATCAACGCAATCGTACACCGGATTGACCATATATATATGTTCATTTAATTGCTTTCTCGTTGAAACGATTCCAGAGGCAGCGACGATCCGACTTGAAAGCAAAAAAACAAACGTTGCGAGATACTTGAAAGTTGTCGTGCGGAAAATCGTCGAACACACGGGACATTTCCCTTTCTGAGAAGGCGATTCGTTTCGCCAGGGATTTCAGTATGTTCCGTGAAAACTGTGTCGCTGCGATTGTCTATCAACGTTACTTTTCCTTTATTCTCACGATCCCTTATGCGAATCTTCTCATTAAGAAAAATGAACATCTCAAGAATTGTACCGCGGTAATTAATATCGTGATCTTTCGTTGCCCAAATTGGATCCAAGTGTCACGTTAAAAATATTCTCATATGTCTTACATGCTAATAGAATTTGATATTATATTCAATTTTTGAAATTGTGGAAGCAAAATGAACTTGTGAGAAGTGTGCAATACTTGAATACTTCAAATACGTGTATTTGTAAAAAAGTATAAATAGAGGACTAATAAATAATTCAAAAGTTATTTCTCTAAATCTTATAAAAACTAACCTCTTACATTTGGACGGTACTCAATTGTGTAATTTTAATTCATGTAACATCTGCACAATGTGTCTCTTCACACTGTGTCATGTGTTATGAAGCATAAAAAAATAAACTCTGCAATTTTGAAAAGAAAAATTTCTTCTAAGAATCTACCCGTTACATCTTCTTCTTCATCATCTCCTTCTCATCCTCCTCGTCATCCCCGATGATCTGTACACTCCTGACAGGTCCAGTCTTCCTGTACCTGGAAGCAGGCGTCGTGGTCATCATCGTAGTAGGAACCATGGGTGGTCGTTCAGCATTGATAGCCAGTTGCAGCATCCTGAGCAGAAGAGCCTCCCTGATAGGAGCAGGCAGTATCTCATCCCCGTCGTCGGTAATCTCCGGTGCATAGAACTTCTGTCTATAAACTCTCTTCGGGTATCTTTCGTTATAATCATCATACTGTTGCGATTGATAAACGGTGGGATTCAGAGCTCGGGTGTACACGGGTCGTCTGAGAGGCACACGATCTCCGTACTGTAGAGACACCTGCTGATCGTATCCAATGTCCGGGCGTGGTCCGGTTGTCTGATACGCGGGCTGATAAGAAGGATACGGTTGCTGATCATACAAAGCATCCTCCAAATAGCTTTTGGGATAAGACAGAGCCTGTACACCGTACTGACTCACGAGTAGTCTTCTCAACAACAGCTGAAAATCGCGACGACTCAGAGGAGGAGCAATCGGATTCGGGGGTTCTGGCGGCAAAGCTATGGTGCTTCCCCTGTAGGGATATTCCGGGGTGGTTTGATACTCCCGGTCATCAACCGCGTGAGCGACTGGAGGAGAGACAGGTCTGAGGACAGGTCTGGGTCTCGGTTCGGGTTCTTGATAGATCATGGGTCGCAAAAACGGTCTTGGGCGCGCGTATCCTGGCGCCATGGAGACCCTAGCACTCTCCTCTTGCTCCGGAAGAGGATTCTCCGTCAAATAATGAATGTTTGCGTCCGTAGTCGTCGAGTAGAGAGGTTGCTGACTCGGTATGGGACGCAGAAGGATTCTGTTAAGGGGTATAGGCCTGTAGGCTGCGTCCTCCTCGATGTTATTCTGCGGAGAGGGAACCAGGATCCTGCCTCCTGGTAGTTCACGAAGAAATTGTTCCGGTTGAGGTCTGACGAAGACTGGTTCAGCTCCTTGTCTCGCGTATTCTCGATTTTCAGGCAGCAGCGTGGGACCACGAATTAACACCGGCTGAGATTGGGATCGCTCTTCTTGTGGCGCTTTCGTTTCTGCTTCGTACACTCTGGAGGTGTCGTACTTCACGTTCTCGAACCTCGGCGGTCCCAGGTTCTCTCGGTTCAGATACACTTTCGGTTTCTCGCGATTACCGGAAACGCGTTGAAGAACCCTCGGAGGCGTGGTTGTGGTGAACAGAGGACGAGTCGTGGACAGGGAACCACCGTAAACGTCAGAATGGTCGTCGTTGCTGCCTTCCACTATAGGATTCGGTTTCGTGGTGTCCTCGTGCAGTTGCCTTCTTAAAGCGTTCCCCGTTGTCACTTTGCCGGTGTCATCCTTTTCTACGAAGTCGTCGGAAATTGGTCTCAAAGTCTGGTCGATCGGTCTCTTAGCGAAAATGATCCTTCGGTAGGTAGCTGTCTTGTCCTCCGTACTTGGCCGGTTAATTTGCGAGTCCTCGTCCTCTGTTCCTTCGTCTTCGGCCACTAATGGCCTCTGCTGACCATTGATCACGAAACGTACTCTACTTTTTCCGGTCCCTTCCGGTTGCTCGGTGGTCGTGGTGCTCGTGGTGGTCGTCGTCGTTGAGGTTGTCTTCTTTCTGTTTCTGTTTCGCGGTATCGACTGCACCACCGATAATCTTGTTGGAGATTCGCTGGACGAGTCGGGAACGGTTTGTTTCTTCGTGGTCGTGGTACGGTTAAGGCGAGGTATGCTCTGCACGACGGACACGTGTTCCTGCAATGGGGACACGGTGGTTGCTTTAAATCCCGTCCCGTTAGAAGAGGAGTACGACACCCTCTTTATTTCGCCGTCCGCGTCCACGAAACCGAACGTACCCTTGATGTTGCCGAGCACGTCGCGACTCTCGACCTGATAATAATTTCTTATGTTCAGCAGTATTTCAGAAATTCTTTTCTAATCAAATCACATGCGAGTTTTAAAGGATACTTAAAATAATTTGCCTACATATAACAAATATTCAACTTTTTAATTTTTATATACTGGATTCCATTTCTTATACTGATTTATTACAGTCAAATTGTGTTTCATAGGTACTGCAACCTTTGTCATGTTCTATGAATTATTCTAAGATTAAATTTCATTACTTTCACTACCGTGATAATACTTCAGCAATACGTTCAATAGACCATTAGTGGGTTCTTTTATAATTTCATAAGTAATACCTTCCTTCAAAACTAAAATTCATAAGAATATTAGATACACAAGTTACATATTGCTTCTATATGATACTGGAAGTATAATTGCTCGAATAAAGATTATATAAATATTTTTGTACGATTTGGTTATAGAAATACAATTGTACGTTAGTTGGTATACTTCCTTTCAGCAAAGCACTCGAGTTATAAAATAGTTACGAAGCAGTATGAAGAAATAGAGAACCTATTACATGCCTTTTGCATTAAACGACTGCAATAACTCCCTAACCTCACCTTGAAAGATCCGTCACCCGCCTCGTAGCCGTACGTGTAAGAACCGTCTTCATTCACTTTTCTGATCTGTTTCAAGATCGCTACTTGTTGATCGTGATGTGTCTCAGATGTTTGCTGATCCGTAACATTTGAGCAGCCCGCGGTTGCCAGACAGAAAATTGCCATCAACCATGGCGTCATCTTACGAGTAGATGATAATTTCTACAAGCAAGAAATGGAATATCCATGTAATTACCTACGAGAATCTGTGGCTGACTTGAAATATTTAAATTGTGACTGATTTGAAATGTTTAATTTTGCACTTTCATTTATAAGAATTTAGTGTATTGAAGTATTTTCTGTTAGGTGACTTTTCTAATTTAGGAAAGTATTTTGGTTGGAAATTTGAATGCCTGTTTTTAATTCATTGTATTTGGGTTTGGGTCATAACTGACTCAACTCCTCCAAAGTTTGTAACATATAATCATCTACTGTTATAATATAAATTCATCTACTTTGTACTGTTAATTTGTTCATACTCGGTTTCGTAAAGAAAGAGGTTGTTTAATTTCATGAGTATACTCTTTTATGTTAAGACGTTCTTCCAATGCAGCATCAACAGTTATGTCATTATTTGTAAAATGAAAAAATTTACGAAAGGTTTCCCGTCACAAGTTAACTCTATAAAACATTTTCAGAAACTTTCTGCACATATAAATTAATTTCCAAACCTCATTCCATAAATTTTACAATAAGAAATATGTATCCTAACAATGTGCATGTGTTCTTACGTAATAAAAAATGAACCGAAGGTAAAGATTAAGCACACTTCAAATCACTGTTCACCAAGCGTGATTAAACTTGTATCGAATATAAAAAGCGTAGGAACACCGGTGATCAACTGTGAAACTGCACTGCAACTGCAAGTGAACTAACGATGCACCACGATGTTCACAATCACCCGGAACGAATACACTCTGTGGTGAATATATCCCGCGAGACTGGTGCTTTAATTGTATCGTATTATTTTATAACAATGCTTTCTAATTATTCGATACCGATCAGTTCGATTACTCGGCACAGTGAACACATCGCTGCACTGGTCGGTGAATTGTAAACGAGTTACTATGGAGTAAGTACCTTGTAACTGGAAACCATGTTACCGCAGATGCGGTGAACGTTCTTAATATCGCGTGGGGTGCTGGCTTGGCTTTATATATAGAGTGACACAGCAGATAACCACCACCCTTTCCATCACGTCGTACTCCACACTCCAGCGACCCATTCAACCTTGATGACCTCTAAACATTCGTTGCAGAGAGGTGCAATGCTGAATAGAGAGCTTATCGAATAACCTGTTTCTGGAATTGGAAATTAATCGGTTTGTGTCTTCATCGGTTGGATATTTGCGAATGAGGAATAATAGACGGTGAATGATGCGTTAATCGATTAACTAATAATAGATGATTATTTACGAATAAGAAATAGACGGTGAACAGTATGTTACTCACGAGTAAAAAATAATTCTGTATTTTAATAAATTCTTTAGTCCTTAGCAAGAAATAAAGGAGAATTTTAATAAATTTTTTAATCGACATTCAATATCATTTTTAACATAAATACAAACAAATATTTGACTTATATGTAATTTAAAGTCACTTCTTGTTACAAGTGACCATTGACTTATCAATCAACATAATATAAATTCATTCATCAGTGTAAGAACTTGTTTCTTCAGTTCATATTTTGCATCTATAAAATTGTATTTAAAATAACAAAAATTGTTTCTGTTTTTTGATATATGGAAGATACACTCGCTGCTGTATGTTTTGAATTTACAAATTTATATATATGAAGTTTATTTACAAATAATGAATTTAATTCTTTAAACAGAACATACAAAAGAGCTGTTACTATACTAAATTAATTTATTTGTATAAGTTTACGAAATTAATTTATCTTACAATAATTCATTAATTCAACATACACTAAATTAATTCGTCAACAACAAATATAAGACAGTTAAAGTAGTCCAACATCATGACATATTGCTTCAATACTGTGCACTATCAACCGTAAAGTGCATGAGTACCAAAATTAACATCAATCTCGTCTTTCACACAACATTTTCGTCCATAATCATCACCTAATTAAAGTTTCTCTTCTCCATACAGGTAGATACAATGTCTCATTAAAACAGCACCAAATGTACCTCACGATAATGTCCTTCTAACAATGGGTTATAAACATTTCCTACATAGCATTCATCGTAATGTCAGTTCACTTAAGCCCCGCCTATTCACAAATCATTTCGAACCAAAATCCAGATTATTTTCCCCATTACTTTCCTTTTCTTAATTATTCACACTACGTCTTCCACCTAGTCGTTTTTACTTTTTATTTTTTTACATTCTTCGCTAAATTTGTTCTTACGAGTTTTGTTTATTTTACGTCACAAAATTTTGCTGCAGTTGTACTTTGCTGAGACAAGGAATGTGTTGATGCTTCAGTATTTTATTAATTTGAAAGTGTAATAGATCAAACCGAGGAAAAGTGTGGACTTTCGATTGGTAAAAAAGAAACGAAAAGAAGAAACTTAATTCGTGTCCATCGAGATGAAAGTCGAGAAAGAGCGGAAGTTGGCAGTGGCGTGGAGATGAAGAGGAAACAGAACCTGAAGAACCTTTGGATTCGCGAGGACACAAGTGAAAGCCACGTGGGAGTTCGCGGCCAACCAACAACAGTAGTAGTAGACTGTAAAATCTGTAACAATAGTTCCCATAGTGTGCAACACTCGTATTGTGGCATTCGAGTTCTATTCTAGACACTCCCACAGGACAATTATTACATCATGCAATTTCCTCGGGATTTCGTACAGAGAATTTTTTTCTGATTCCACCTTGATATGCCCCGTCATAGACCTATCGGTTGTATATCTCATGGTTGGACCCGTATTGTTGCGAATTGTCGCTGTATTTCCCTCTGCCAGTTCCGTGTCATTGTTACTTGTAATTTTGAGACAAACGCATTGCTTAACTATGTTTTCATTTGCGTAATTCGCTTTTGCTTTGAACAAGTGTTAATCGGCAATTATTCGGTTATCTAGCATCTTTTCTGAGACAATTTAAGGGGAAGAGATAAAAACGATGACTGCCATTGTTGACCGGCGATGCAAATTCGAGTGAATTGTTTACAGGAAAAGTAGACGAAAGGAACTTTTGGGGACTCCTATTGTGGAGACAATGATATACATTAACATATTAACAATGAAATTAAGTGATTAAGTACCCTTGTTCTTATGCCATATGTGACATATGTGATCGACGCTGCGAATTTGGTTAAATTAATTGTTTACAGAAAAAGCAGACATAAGGAACTTTTAAGGACTCCTATTGTTCAGACTATGATATACATTAACATATTAAAAATGAAATTGAAAGATTAAGTACCGCTGTTCTCATGAGATATGTGACATGTGTGATCAGCGCAGAAAATTCGGTTAAATTAATTGTTTACAGAAAAAGCAGACATAAGGAACTTTTAAGGACTCCTATTGTTCAGACCATGATATACATTAACATATTAAAAATGAAATTGAAAGATTAAGTACCGCTGTTCTCATGAGATATGTGACATGTGTGATCAGCGCAGAAAATTCGGTTAAATTAATTGTTTACAGAAAAAGCAGACATAAGGAACTTTTAAGGACTCCTATTGTTTAGACAATGATATATATTAACATATTAAAAATGAAATTGAAAGATTAAGTACCCTTATTCTTATATCATATGTGACATATGTGATCGACGTTATAAATTCAGTTAAATTAATTATTTACAGGAAAAGTGGACGAAAGGTACTTTTAAGGACTGCTATTATTGAGACAATGATATACATTAATATATTAAAATATGAAGTTGTGTGGCTAAATATTCTTGCTCTTATATCACATATGACATATGTGACCAGCGCAGCAAAGTCGATTAAATTAATTGTTTATACAAAAAGCAGACAAAAAGAACTTTTGACGACTCTCAATATTGAGACGATGATATACTAGTGAATTAAAAGATGAAAATGTAAGATTTAAGTATCCCTAGTCTTAATAATTTGTGTTACAGTGAGTCTGACTACTCACGTTAGTTTTCACTGTAGCGCTCAATGTGTCAATTACAGGAAAATTATTTCCTTAATGTTACTGTGAATTTAGTATAGATTAGTTTGGTGATTATGTCAAGATCGTTTTTTAAGTACATCCTTCAGTCATCATTATTACAACTTGAATTTTAATTTTACTTTTAATGTAAATGTGAAGCCTTCGTGCCAAATTATTAAAGTGTTAAATTGAGCAGATCCTTCTGGCATCATTATACTATAACACAAATTTTAATTATTGTTTAACATTTTGATGTAAAAACTTCGTGCCAAATCATTAAAGTCTTAAATTGAGCAGAACCTGCTGACATCACTATATTATAATCGCAATTTTAATTTCCGTTTTATAATAAATTTTAGTTAAAAACGTGCACATATTCAACCGTGAAGGTTACTTTTTCCTACCCTATTGCAACTTTTTCAAAACAACGGAAATCGTCTAGCAAATTAGTATGTCACTAAAAAAGTCGGGTCATTCGGTTCAACTTTAAAATAGTTGTTCCATTTTTGAAGGATATCCGAGTGTTTTTGTAACCAACTGCATACATTAATCACGGATAGAAATAACTACCGAGCGCAATTATCGGCAGTCACTTTGTACATTATTCATCATACCTTGACTCCAACCTGTGTTCAAGTAAAAGCGTAATGATTATTACGAAACCTAATTGATCAGGATAATTACGGAGCAGTATAGTTTGAATGTCGGGGCTGAAGGAAGCCAAGATGTGTATACTTAAGGACGTGCAATCTAACTTTCCGGAAGAAGTTAGCGAACACGGTGTTAATTGTAACGCAACCGTAGACCGCACATTACAACGAGTATGTTCACTTGAACACGCCTACATCATTACATGTGAAACAACTGACATTCTTTCGCTGAGAACCGAACAATTCTGTTATGTTTTCGGCGTTTCGCAATGTCGAAAATGTTCTTTGAATTTCACGGCTTCCTAGCCCTGGTAAGAATGTACCGATCTGTATCGATGAGAAAGTTGAGAAATGGAGTTCCATCTAGTAAATTCTTTAGAAAATTGATTACATATTTTTCACGTATTTTTATAGGTCAGAAACTTTAGAGACACCGAGTAGTTTTATCGCCGTTGTTAAAGGTAATGCAATTTTGAAGCTTTGAACTTTTGTCATTGAAAAAGATGAAGAGTTTTGTGAAACTGAATTTCATGTAAATTTCTAATCAGTTATTTACTGCTTTTTATTAGAATTTGAAGCTTCTTTTAAATTTTGAGAAATACGCTTGACCAGCAAAAAGATGTCATAAGAAAAATTGTGAAGAAATGAGATTTGTAAATTCTTGTGAAATATACTTTGGAAAAAATGACACAGTTATTTCTTCGTACAGTGAGTCTCACCCTAGATACATATTTTATCATTCCTAATGGAATATCGAGTAGTTAATGACTCATCGACGACTCTTGAGTATATCACACGAGGTTGTATAAATGTAGCAAGGAGTTGGAGTCCAGAATAATTTCTTTATTATCATATTATTATGCAACTTATAATCAGATGCAATTCTAGTAAGCACATCGGATGTGGACAATTATGTGTTACCTTAGTGTGATATAAATATCTTACTAGTCTATTTAAGTGAACATTATCTGTTTGTATGTCAGCGTACTTTTAAAAGGACGTTACTCTTATAGCGTTTTATGATTTTAATATTTTATTTTGGTACTATTTTATTATTTTAATATTTTGTTTCACTGCTATTTTGTTTTAACGTTTTATTTTAATACTATTTTATTATTGTAGTATTGTATGATACTCATTTCTTCATACATCGTAAGTTAAGTAACATTTACGAAATCTTCAACGTTTATATTTTGCATTTTTATTTTATAGAATTGATCACTTTGTCTTTTAGAGGGTTAAAGAAATTTTTGTCTCAATTGCTCAATAGATCATGAAATATTAGCAAAATATTGTATCTTGAAATATTAGTGAAATATTGCTTAATAGATTTTGTAATATTAGTAAAAAATTTTAGAATAAGTTGTGATGAGTATATGAGGTTTGGCACGCGAATGAAAGTGAAGACTCCCGATTGTTACAGTAAATCACAGCAGATTGCTTGATCCGATAGCGTTGCAACTGTCATCTATACGTGCTAACTCTTTCACAAGCATTACTAATGGCTCGTCAGATATATGACTGACGGAAACGTTAGGCGAATAATGTGTTGAATTATGTCAAAACGTGCTTTACAACGTGTACGTTAAAAAAACGAGAAGGAAATGGATACTTCTTTATCATACGAAGGATATTGCAGGCATCGTTGTAGGTCTTTGTAAATTCATGCTTCTTTGTGTCGAACACCACGTAATTACGGACAAATATTTTATTATTCGAGGAAACATTGTTCAGTGAATGAAATTTATACATGAGTTTCATGTTTGTTACAAAATATTTATATAAGAGTTACACTGACATTCTTAATTTTAAATTATTATGACATTCATGAAGATTTCTAATTTTATGGTTATACATTATTGATAACTGCAGTTTATATTGATGTTTAGAATTATTGATAGCAACTGTAATTTATACTAATGCTTTTCAATTTATAATTTCGTTATGCTTGTTATACTTAAATATTATATTTGTTATGCTTAAACCATGTTCACTCATTCGAATTAATAAATAAATTTCTTTAAATGGAATAAGTTCACAGTTTGTATTTTGCATAATTAGTTGATGTAAATTATTTTGAAAAGTATAGTACACAATTTGTTACAAGCTTAATATTTGTCTCCAGCTATTTATACAGGCACAATTTATGAAATTGCAAAATTGTTTCTTTAAAATTTCTGCAAAATATTACACACTGTTATCTTCGAACATATTATTTAATCTTGATAGATTCATTCGAAAATTGATTTTATCGAAACATGGCATTTTATTTATTAAAAATAAGTGGCATTGGTTAAAATGAATGTGGAAATTTATTTTATCAATATTTTTTTTATGATTTCTCGTTGCTCCTTCTTCTGTCGAAACGACAAAACATTTTACTCGCTCGCTAATCTTCTATCGGTAAAATAGTGCACTAGAAAGCTGGAGAGCAACTTTCGCTAACGGAAACAACTGCAGAACCGTTTCTAAATTCACTACAGTAGCGAAAATGGTTACATGTAGCAAAATGAGATTCTTATTATTGACACATTGATTATCATAGGGGTCACCAGTGACTGGCGTTTTAAATTTAATTTTATGACTAAAGAGATTCAAATTTTGTTGATAGCATTATTTTTGTGCTAGTAACTTAAAATAGTATATTATAAATATTTGCTAGGTATGTTTATCTTCATTGTTATAGTTAACATTAAAGAATAATAAATTTTCAAATTTACTCTTGCAATTCATTAAATTAGTATTAGTAGTATAATACGATAGAGGTGTCATTAATCATAATTCTAATCTTTCCAAAAATTATTTTTTACATTCCCAAAAATGAATAAAATAATAGAATTTACAAATCATACAAAAATAATTGTCAATTTGCAAAATAAACACATTCTTCTATTTAATGAAGTTCACATCAATAGTTTATAGTTATTTCAAGTACTCTCTTTAAAAGGTTACATTGTTACACTGTTATAAAGTTACATCGTGAAACGAATACTCACATATTTGTTTGAAACAAGAGACTTCCATAGATAAATATTAGCTTGCCGTACATGTCAACAAATAGCAGTATCATATGGAATCTAGTCACGCATTTTTTTGAGAAATAAAAGTGGCTGAAATTACCCCGCTTTCCCCTAGTTTACTAAACGACGTGCTTCCGTTTCTTCGAAAAATATTGCAATTGGTTAGAATTGTTAACGAGAAAGAGATTGCCACTTGTTAAAATTATTTTATCTGTGTTTATAACAATTTATAAAATATTTTTTGATGATTACAATACTTGAAGCTTTCGAAGTTAATTGCAATAAAATTTAATTTACTCAGTTGTACAAAAACAATTTTCTTAATTTTTCAGAAAGCGGTAAAAATCTAATAAGCTAAATCTAATTGTAATAAGTCTTTCAGCGAATTCAAGTTTGTTAAAACAATATGTACATCATGGAAAATTAATAGTTCTAGCTTCTCAGAAAAATTTGAGTCATCTAGTCCAATTTTATTTTGAAACACAACCTAAAAGCACTTGTTATTTGTAGAATAATATCCTGAATAATAATCCTAAACACAATGATCGAACAAATATTAAAATTTTCTTCTCCATTACCATTCAATTCCGTTTCATAATTGCGTATCAGAAACGTAAAAAACAATATGGCTCGTAATTTACTATAGCTTGCTGCGATTGATTTAATACTTTAACCAGATCCTTTCGTTTTCAATCACTTTCACCGATGTAGTCGTACTCTACTTTTACTACAAAAACGATTTTGTTTGTAGTTAAATATACCCGTTGAAATACCGTTTCCTGTTCATTATTCGATACCCCGTATTCGTTTCTCTTCTCCGCGAATAAATCTTCCAATTTGTATCATTTTAATCATCGCCATTGTCTCGATATTTCTATTTTGGTATACAAAAATACCACTTATTAAATTCAACGAATTCTATTTATGGAATCAGTGAAAACGTATCAATTGAATAACACACATCTTCAGTGATGTAATAACGTTTTAAACACCCATGTTTTCCTTGCATTTCTAATTTCTTTTCACGGAAGCACCTTTCGCGTGCACTTAACCACTGTAAAATACAAACAGAAAATAGCCTGCTGTCAGAAATAAGCTCGTTAATGATTGCTTGTGATAATTACGCGTTTCCGAGTACGAATACTAAATGCTCCGGTAACTTCGTTCCACTACTCGACTGTCTGAGAGCACCATTTTGAGAAGATATCACCTCGTTAAGCATAAAATGGGGTACGGAAATAAAACGAGAATTACGTCTTCTATAATATCGTTTATCAATGTCCAACATCAGTCTTATTTAATTTGATGCTTATAATTGAAAGAAAATTAAAAATGATACTGAGTTATCGTTGAGAGTTAGATTGAGAGGATTAATCGTTATTTGTCAAGAAACTGTTTATGGTATATTTTGACTGGAATCAATGTAGTATGCATTTCTTGGTATTTTTAATTTTTTGAAGATTAAAATCTGATCTTGAAATCTAAAGATGAACTATAAATACTTGTGACGAAATTATAGCCATTATTGTGCAGGTCCAGAGAGAAAAATTTATATGTATGATTTGTTAAACTAAATCAATCGCTATCTTATTTAGTAGTAGTAAAAAAATCCGAATGTTAGGTTCTCGATATTATAATTATACAACACGTATTTTGACTTAGAACAAATTTTGAGGTTAGGTTATACCTACCTTTACCAAGGAAGATAAAAAACAAAATGGGTGACCACACCCTCTTCGTCTATTTTAACAAAAGTCACAAAAAAAATAAAATGGGGAAAATGAAACTAGTATAGTGCATTCGATTAACTTTAAATTCTCAGCGATTCAAGTAATCTGCACACCTCGATGTAATTAGTGGAAATAGGAAGTGCAAACGGCTCTTACGTACGAAAATTCAAATCGTCAATTAACTTACCTGAAACGGAGTTACGAGACGCAAGGAAAGTCGTTCGATCGTTCGTGTAACCACAAAAAACCGCGGAAGCAGTTGTACATCGAATACCTGTCATACTTATGATTCTCTTGCACGCTTTTACTTTCCTTTCGTCGAATCCAAGACCATATCGTTATTCGGGTATCGGGTGAAATAAACGACACGTTGGTTCTCGTTACAATACATATTTTTTTTTCTCTTTCGATCACGTTTAGAAATAATATAAAAATAACTATAAACGTAAAGGGGTTCGTATTCCTTACCGTAAAAGTACTGAACGTACAAATCGCTAGATAGACGCTAAGTACATTAATGCTAACGAAGAAAGTATTTACAACGTGAGTAGACATAAAGTGCATATCGACACTCTTTCGCGATACCATCGACAAGAAGAAAAGCTACAGAGTTACACCGTTACGTAATTCTTTTAACACTGCAATATTCATCTTTAGAACTCTTATGCCTTGATCTTGTGAACAGCATGTTTAGGAAATTTGTTCCTTTTTTTGCTACGTTTTGAACGAACAATCATTTGTATTATGTATAAAAATATTTTGTCCTGTAAAAATATTATATTTATATGTAATGTATAATATACTGGAACGGTGATTAAAATAAAATTGTGTTATAATATGAACGCGTTAGCTGTTACAGTCAGTGTAGTCATAGCAGACATATTGACTACCATTTTGTGGCTGCTGCAAGCTTCATTAGTTAGAATTTTCAATTTGAATGAATTCGAAGACAAATAATTTTCAACTACAAAAGAACTTTGAGGACAAATAATTTTGTATGAAAAACTAATAGTACAACTTGAAAATACTATAGTACTAAAATTGCTATTTATCAATTCAGTTAAAAATTGCTATTTGGCCCACTTTTAATCTTATAAGTTCAGCTAACTTAAATATCGAATTTCCTTAAATTTGCAAGAAAAAGAAACATGAACACCAAAATATAATTTTTCTGAACCACTCTACCACTCTAACCTCAAAATTTCCTCTTCCTACATTTCATGCTCAAAACGTAACAAAAAAAAAAATTGTCAATTTTACAAAATGAACAAGACAAGATGAACGAAGAAGCAATAAGAGTTTGCTGAAATGAAATTGCCACCAATCGAAAGTGAATCTATCCCTAATTCTGTGAACGCTTGTTCTTCCTTTACCCAGATTATTCTTGCGAGTTGTATTTTATGCCCGTCGTTCAACGCTTAACCGCTAATTAAATAAACACGATAAATATAACGAACTTGACAATAACCGACCTGTTGTCTCGTATCGGAGAAAGCATTCGTAAAAGTGCCGCCATAAAAGAACCTTTCGGCTGCGTGTGAAATCTTTTCACGTGATCGAGAGGGTACACGCCTTTCGATCTGCGATCGCCCCACGTGTTTCCACACGGTACAGTGCATACAAGTGTGCATAGCTTTCCACGGAATCGAGTCGTAGGACGCATTAGATTCGAATCGATTCTCACACTTGCGACGAAGGGGAATGCAAATAGAAAGTTCTTCGGGGCCGGGTAGAATGTCCCTGCAAGTCAGACCACGCCAATGAAAGTATGCTACAGTTCTCCTTAGACGGTTCCGGATTTAACCTTACCGGAGGCACGCTTGCAAAATTTATGGAGAACGTTGCAAAACCACGTTAATTTTGTTCCTGAACTGTGGCCTCGTTTCTGCTATCGAAAAATCTAAGGTTGCAATTCTTACGTTTCTCTAGATACTGTCACAATTTGTAATTTGATACCATCAACGTTTATAAAATAGGCTGCTGATATTTATGCAAATATTTTTTGAGGTAATTTAAAATATCAAGTTTATTTATAGAATTTATTTCGTTTTTGAGGGGGTGCATAATTCTTTTAAATTCACCTGTAGAGTTATAATCTACTCGTTTATTCGTTACACCAAAATGCTTACACGATGTAAGTGAAATCATTTAAAATATTAACTTAACTTCTGTTTGTTAAAAAATTGGTACAGTCTAGTAGTTGCTACAACCTTACTTTGCTTTAGTAAATGCATAAATATTAACAGTCTAATAATACATATGTTATTTAAATGTCTAAAATCATTCTTATGTAATGACTGAAATGTAAATTGACAGTTACTTAACTTAAGTATTAAAATAAACATGGGTTCTGTTAATTAAGAATTATAAAACAGTCACTAGACCTGAACTTCATAGAAAAAATGAAAGTTCAAGCTGAACAGAAAACTTGCATATCTAAAATCTCAAAAAGGCTAGTAAAAATATTAGATGGAAATGTGGAAGGAAATTAGTTTAAAGACAATTAACCCTTTCTGTCCCAATTGTGTTAATTCTACAGAAGGCATAAAATTTGTCAGGGAAAATGTATATAACCAGAAAATATAGAATAAGGATGACAAGGGATGATCAAAGCTGTAAAACTTAATTTTGCAGATTTGAAACTGATCGCCTGTGCTGTGTGGTCGAGCTGCACCTGCTATTTTGAACGCGCTGTAAGCGTTTTTAACTTCAGTACAATACTTGTAAATTAAGTACTTGTCAATTATTTTTTTAATTCTCAGCTGTTTCATAAAAAAGCGAAGATTGATTTTTAGACACTGAAATACCGTCACACTACAACAGTGTAGGTGCACTCCATCGGCACACAGATTTTTCTATGTATTTGTGAATGATGACGATGATCGTACAATAGAAGAATTTAATAAATTGTGACCACGAAAGTTATATGCATCTCGAAAAGTATGACAGTTTCTGCAACGACTCTTGATCTCCCGAATGGTCGAGTTACACAATCGAAGGAAAATTGTATAAAAATTGCAAGAGAAACTTCGTTAAGAAACATCAAATCCGAAGCAATCTTGTTATTGAACGTTTCGCAAGCCTCCGACTGTCACGTCTTAATAACGTTTTCTTTATTCAAATTTTTCGCAATTCTCATAGAAGGAAATACCCGCATCCGTATTACTAAATCTAGCTTCCTTTCGTTTATAAATAAGGACCTGCACGAGGGTCAATTCAATTCTGTACTTAATGCCCCGTCAGTTTGTTACGTATTTCTTATGAATCATTCCTGTGGGAAATACTATCGTTTTCCGATTGTACGTCGAACCGTTATTATGATAGCGAACCTTTCAATCCTACGGACTGGCGTTTTGTAACGAAATCGGTCAGTGCGTAGGTCGGGATCGTGCTTGAAATGTTTTCGTGTATACACGATGAATATTCTAGTCATGGCGTGGAATCTGTGCGGTGTAGCATGTTACCGTATACGACGAGAAATTACTATGGTAATGTGTCTCGTGTGCGCCGGTATTGCGTTAGGTCATTGACTTTCACTCTCTAACGACAGTCGATCTCAACATGCATGATGGAAATGTGTTTCAAAAGTTTGTTGCTCTAAAAACTGATATTTTACACATCATTAAATATCAAACATTTTATTATAGATTATTTATGAAATGGCATTATAAATTATGTTTATAAAAGGAAATTACTTAACCCTTCCGATACAGTTCGACCGAAAATCGTTCGCAGTAATCGTTCAAATTTTGAAAACAACATTCTTAGAGGTATACGCAAGTTTTGATCAGTTTTGAGGTAATTTTATGGATGGTAAAAAGATATAAAAATATAACATGATAAAATACGTTTTAAATTTTAGTGATAAAAACTTTGATATACCCCTGATTTTTTCACGTTCTTAGAAAATATTTTTTCGTGTTCTAATTTCAGGTCTGCATATTGGTTATCGATAATATACCTCAGGTTAATGCAGTTTTCAAGAGGGTACGTAAATGACTATCTGTCTTCTGAGAGTAAGCCCTTTGTAGCAAAAGAGTTAATACACAGTCTGATAGAAATTTCAGCTACTAATTTTGTTAATAATTATTTCAAGAGTAACAGTATTTTATACAAATCAATATAAAAATGGTACCAATATTGAAAATATTTGATCACTTTTGTAGCTGAAATTTAAGCTAAATATTCCTCTCAATTTCTACCTCTTGAAAATTTTCGTCCAAGGTTCCAATTAAAATCACGATAGTTTACCAAAAATTAACTCTTGCTTGCCTTCATTATAACGTAACCACTCGCAACTTGGATCCAGTAAAAAATGTTAAATATGCGATTTTGGAAGTTAATTCTATCACAGTACCAGTGTTGTAATGTCAACGTTCTTATAAGTGTGTGCTTTGGTCGATATTGTCAACGTTGTTATGTTTACGCGAAGCTTCTGCAAATAACTGATGTTTGCAACGCGACAGGAATTCTGGTGCCGATGTCTTGTGCACTGAACACAAACATTTCAAGGAGCATAATCGCGCATACAATAGACATGTTACACAATTAATACAAAAACAAATCAAGCCGTTGTTCAAAGTAAAACATTAACGATATAAAAAAAATGTGAATGACTTCAAAAAATTTCGATTGCTCCTTGATATTAAATATCCGACAAGGTGCATGCTTAATGAACAATATTCTTAACGGCCACGCGCCAGGCCCATTAGCAGCACCGTTTCCTTAGTAAAAAGTCGCCGACTAAATATCAGATTAAAGAAAGAAATTCATAACTCCCTGTATAAATTTCACAAATCGAGAAAAGACTCACTCGCTAAATTGAATCAGTAATGAGCGGCACTGGCTCGAAGATACTGATCGATCTGACCTACAGAAAGAGGTGCACTGGCTCCGTTCGAGGACCTTGCTGGTGCAACGTAGTAGAACGACTGGGGTTGTGTCTGCGACTCTAGCAGTTGAAGCCTGTGCGACTGTGCCGGCTGCGGTTGTTGTTGTTGCTGCTGACGTCTCTGCTGCTGAGCATACAACTGCTGCGATTGCTGCAACAGCTGGGACTGCTGTTTCCTGTACAACACTTCCTGGGGTTGGTTGACGGCCTGGGAGGGTTGGGCCTGGGCCGGTTGCTTATAAAGCGGGGACTGACGCTGGGGCTGCTGGGGCTGGAGCTGCTGAAGCTGCTGCAGTCCAAGGTAGGACTGTGGCTGGGCTACGAACGGTTGGAGTTTGTGACTTAGGGTGAAGTCACCCACGGTTTGGGGTAGTGACTGATAAAGTTGGGTATTGTACTGACCGGTAGAGGGATCGTACACGAGCTCCGACTGGTAGATGGGGTCTGCGGCGGAAGCGGCGATCGGCGCTTGCCCGGCTAACCTTACTTTCGATGGTTCGGGCGACTGCGCGGGCTTGGGACTGGGCACACCGACCGTGTTCACGTAACGTTCGAGTTCAGCGGCAAAGTCAAGGTGAGCTGCGCTAGAAACCGTTGTGCTTCGTAGATTGGGCGATGCAGTGACTGCCGAGGGGCGAGTATAGGACAAAGCTGCGCGCTCGGTGCTACTGGGGGACACGTACTGGGCAGCCACTTGTGCAACATGGGGTCTAGGGGTGATTGCGACGGATTGAGGCTTCGGGTGACGCGTTACTGGACGACGGGTCGTCGTTTCGAGGGTCTGATAGCCCGTTGAGCTGACGGTTGGTTGGGTGCGAAGAACGGGCGACGCTGTGCTTTGATATTGGTTCGTGGACGAAGCTAGTCTGTAGAGACCAGGGTTGGCTGTGGGTGATGGTTCATAAAGAGCCGTCGACGGTGTCACTTGAACGTAGGTTGGCTGCTGAGGTGCTCTGTATGATCCTGGTCTTAATTGCGCTGGCTTAGCATAATCATCTTCGCTCAACTCCTGACTGGCATCATCGTCCAATTGATACTGCGTTTGGAAAATGGTGGTAGGTGCTCTTGTCGTCGATTGTTGATAGGTCGGTCTCACAGGCACCGGTCGTGGTACCGGTCTCACGGAAGGGTAGTTGGCCGGTCCGGACAGATCGTCTTCTTCCTGCTTTTCGACATCTTCTTCGTCGTCTTTCGGCGCGTTCGGGTCGCACGGATTTCCGGACACGTAAGTGAATTCTCGTTTGTTGCCGTCAGGGTCTATGTAACCGTATTTGCCGCGTACCACGCAATCGGTTCCGCGAGTTTCCTCCTTGAATGAACCATCTGCCGCCTCGTAGCCGAAAGTGAAAGATCCATCGTCGTTGACCTTGTTGTAATTGCGAATAGTCTGGACTGGTGGTGGCTTGGATGAGTGCAAAGCGTCCTTCGAGCGTGGCGAAGGAAGGGCACGGGTTCGTGGCTGGTACACTGCTGGATTGTAGTCGTCTTCGTCCGCTTGACTATCTTCTTCGTAGTAAACTTGCGGTTCGGCGATGCGGGGCCGCAGCTCCACACGTTTCGCCTCTGTCAGCAGCAGTAAGCATACTGGGATTACCTGAAATTTCACGTTCTTTCGTTAAAATTGGAATGGTCAATTTTTAAAATAAGTTATATGTCAATATACAAGGTGTTGATAGCACAAAACTTTATTCAAATGATCAGATTTCATTTCATGGACTGTAAGTCGAAGAGGAAATAACTGTTGAGCTTTCAACAGCTTTTATGACTGTTCACATATTTTACAACAAATAAACTCGTAGGTTCTCTTCTTCTCAGGTTCTACTTGATTTTGTTCATAAAATCAGTAAATAAATGCAAGAAGTCCAAAAGTCAGTCCAAGTCTAAATTTCTGTATAAACTGAACGTCCCAGTAAAAAGTGGTATAACCAGTTGAAGTTCTAATCCAAATTACAGAAAGTGAATTGCAAGGACTGAACTATTGAAAAAGTAAAGTTTATTGTAAGTCAGTTGAGAAGTACCAAAGACGGAAATGTTAGTATCGCATCACGCGATTGGTAATCGAAATTACTGGATTAGAATGTTGGCAGACCAGCCTGTTATTCTAGTTTCCAGCCACGAAACCGGATCTGCATCGGTTTATAGCGAATAGGAAGCAGAAGATGGCGAGGAGAGAGCGAGTTTCGCGGATCGGTGAACTCGAGTACGCGCGAATGGCATGTGCGGCAAAATTCCTTATCGCTCGCTCGAACCAGGCCTAATGTTGCTGACCGTTAAGGTGTACGCCATCAGCCAGCCATGGCAAGGAAGGAAAGTGTTATGGCAAAGTTGGTGCAATGTTACGAGACGCGGAATTACCGCTATTCCACACGATCACTTTTATTACGGGAATCTCCGGCAATATCGTTTTATTATGTAAAATAGTTATGATAAATGTTTGCGATGCCATGAGCTTGAATACGTATGAAATGATGTCAATGTTAAATACTATTTTCCGTTCTTCCTTGTTTATGAGGCTGTTGAAAGGGAAACTAGTCGTTATCCACATTACTGCGTTTTATCTCCCTGCCTTATATCCTGTGACAATATAGTTCGAATAACAAACTTGTATTTTTACCATAATTTGGGACCAGTTCTAATTGTTATCTGAATAATCGGAGTTAAATAGATATGCATAAGATTTTAATTTCTGTTAATTGTTGTTTTGATGTAACATTAATTCATTGACGCAACTGGTTAAAAGATTGTAGGTTGAATTTTTACATTTTCCTCCGAGCATTTGGTGACAAGTATATGCTGTCGCAACAGCGTGATTGTAATGCTATTAGAAACTATATTGCCGATGTCGATCAGAAGAAAATGTATCAGAATTGAAAGAATTCCATGTCTCCGGTCATGAGAAATCACGTTGTCGTAAAATATGGAAAGTTTTGATTTATTATTCGCATTGTGCAATCGCAATACTGAAATAGAAGGAACTGTGATTTGTAAAATCTGTTTGATATACAATACATAACGGGAGAGCAGGAATAAAATAGGTGCATAAATCAATTGCATGTTCTCAATCATTTGTGCATACAGGAACATCTGGGGTCTAAAGATGATCAAACATTTGATGAAATTACAATTTTTATTTAATTCGATCAGTGCTGAGGTTTACATCTTAAGAAGATCTTGGAATTAGATTTAATTAAAATTAGATTGACTTAGACTAGGTCAATTTACATCTTAATATGTGAATTAAAATCTGATTATAAGTAATTGGTAAACAGGTCAGGTGAATAAAGCAAGTTTCCTTCAGTTACATAAATAAAAATAAAAGTGTAGGAAATGACACAGTAATTCCATTAGAAAATAAATACAGCAACATTTATAATAGAATTCCTAACTTTCTTACAAATTCGACTTCATTTCTCGAAATGTATTGCATAAGTTCATTTGAGGAGTAATTTTAACAAGCAAAGTGGAATTATAAAAGTTACCGATACACGTAACATTCTTAATAATACACCACGTAATGAAACTTAGCTGTTCTACTATTAACCCCATTGACTAAATTACCAAATCAAACCTGTTCTTCTTTACGCAACCAGAAAGAAAAGAAACCTTTACACCCGCCATAACATACTTGTCCCGTTAACGTTTTAATCAATAAAGATTCTGCTCCTACAATCAAATTTAATCCGTCTCATTCATAAATATACAACAATGAATCTGATCTAAGCATTTGACCAAATCAATGTTTCAGGACTCCAAATTAATTTATCTTAATGTGTTGAAAGAATCAAAGGGACAAACCTGTTACGAATACCTATTCATTTTTTGTGAGAGCAATTTAAAAAAATAAAAAATCGTATACGTATCTTTTAAATTGGACAGGTTAATTTCTTTTCTTTGGTTAAGAACCATTAGCCGTTGAATAGCGGAACTGGGTCAAGTATGGATCAGAGTTATGCAGGTTACACAGCGTTCGACTAATGGACACTGAAACTTTTGCATGAAAAACTTTTGTGTATTAAAGACTCGAGGGAATAGTTCTTGTGAACTTCTGAGGAAACATGTATTTGAACGCTTAATATAGTTTCAGGTATCATAGCTGAAGGTTATTTATTTACTGACTTAACATAGTTCTTTACAGGCGATTTCTTCAGACATGTGGTCTCGAGTGAACAAATTTATTTCATATTTTTGAGCTACTTTTTGAGATCCAGGGTTTTCTTTCTAAAGGAGAGAAGACAAGTGTCTTATTCTGATGGAGATCAACGTGTACTCCATTGTAAGATTCCTTTGTTGTTTATATACAAATCTTCCTCTAGATTTTTAGCCCTCGTGTGAATAGAAGTAAAAGAGTCTTTTTAGAAGTAAAAAGTCTCTTTCAAATTTGTAAAATAACAAATTATTTTAAAACACAAAACCTGTACAGCTAAACGCATTTCCAACTACAACCTCTCTTCGAGGGTAGCAGCAGTTATGGAACACCTTGTACAAAAGATTTTGATATCGTCCGATTACACGTTCGTTTTCCTTGTAATACTTTTTGTCGCTGAATCATCCTCTCGAGATATTTTCCTATTGTAAAGAGTATTTCCCATGCTGACCGTATGTCCTTATGGCAAGACGCGGTGCCGGCTTCCGGTAGATCGACTCGGTGGGAACCGCCCCGGCGTATATACGTGTTACGTAATTTCAACTGACCCGAATACGAAGCGAGGCAGGATTATGGCGGCGTGCTTACCGTGAGAGATTCAGATTCAGAGCGTTGTAACTCGCCGCTGTTTCGCTACGCCGTCGCTTCTGGATCTCCTTGAACCGAGCCGAGAGCAAAATGCTCGCACAAAAGAACCGCACCACGCCTCGCGACGACCTACAGGAAACACTGCGACTGTCACTTTTAACGTTTCTTCACGGCACGAACAATCGATTCACCGGATTATCCTTTTAAATCCTTTGCATCTTACCGATACGTAACCTTCGTTTGCGTATCTTGTTCGCCTTTTTATTTATTTCGCTCATTTTTTAGTGTCGGAATGATGGAAGATTTTTATAGCGGGTGTTATATTTCAGATACTAAATTTTAACGGATTTTCATATTGGAGGTTAAAACAGTTTCTTGTCAGACTTTGAATGTTACAAGATTTTTATGTCAGATTCTGAACGTTGTATTTTCATGTCTCATATTGAATGTTAAAGGGTTTTCATGTTCGATACTGAATGCTAACAAATTTTCATGTCAGGGATGTTGAACGAGTTTCTTGTCAGACTTTGAATTTTAACAGATACTGAATGTTAAAAGATTTTCATGTCAGGTATTAAATGTTGAAAGAGTTTCATGTCAGACACTGAGTGTTAAAGATTTTGGGGATGGAAGTGAAATTTGTTTTCTTTCGATACTTTAAGATCCTTTAGGCTCCTCAAGTTTTTATATCTTTAAATTTTATTAGCTAGTTTCATGGATATGCTTTAATTTAAAGCTCAATTTCAGTTTAAGACTGAAGATGCATATTAAAGATGTACTATAGCTTAAAACCTAACCTCAATTTAAGACTTGAGGGTGTTTAGGTTAAATGTTGAGCACTGTTAAATTTTAATTAATCTTATGGTTTCATTTGAGGTTTGATTTACCATAGGAATTTTTCAAAGTTTGTAGACAGTGGAATGATGTATTCTGAATCTTTAATTGTGAGTATGCTAGAAAACTTTGGAATCACTCGTTTGGTCGAATTTTCATGTCAGATGCTGAGTACTAAAGATTTTGCAGATGCAAATGAAGCTTGTTTCCTCTAGTAAACTTATTAGAGTTAGAACCATGACATATTGAATAGTAAAGTTTATTGAAATAGAAAGAAAATATAAATTTTTATATTTAGCGAAAGAATATTATTAGTATGAAATAGTAAAGAAAAGTCCACGAAATGTTGCGAATAAATGAATAATCACTGTTACGTCTTACCACACGTTTCCCCTGTGCCGGTTAATTTCACCCCAATTGTATTAATTTGCTGGTAACAAACTTGATTGTATAAACTGTTATAGCATTTTCTATTATGTGTAGAATTTCAATTACCACGACCGCAGCAGACCGCGTTATGAACTCAATTCCTCGGCCGTTGCATGTTAGGCTCACAAGAAACGTTGTCATTTCAACTATCACTTTCAATGGTTACGTAGGATCTACCAATAACCGAGATTTCCATCGCTTCGAAACCGTAACAATCCCGATTCGCTTTTTCCCGTTTTCTTTCATTCATACGTTTCCACGTTCTTCTGTTACCCTTTTTCTGAATCCAGAATTTCTATTCTGTATTCGTTCAGCGCAACTTTCGAATTGCGCGACGCGATACAAAAAGACGATCGCTGAAGCAGATGATTATTCTACGATATACAGTTTGTTCCACAAGAGCATGGACGCGATATCTATGAAAATACCCAATACAGCAAAGATTGCGTTAGTCCAAACATACAATGTCTTTTCTAACACGCCCTTCAATTCTCGTAGTATCATTTCTGTCACTGAAAAGTTCAAGTCATTTCGAGATGAGTGCCGTAAACGATTCGAAGCAGTCTTGTGCCAACACCCGAAAGGGCCAAAAATGAGTGTTAGAAATGCAGCATAATATCTGCACAAGTCTCGCGAATTTGTAAATAAGTGCAACGTTATAAAGAGACAAACTGTGTCGATGATCTGATCGGGGTTCGAAGCAAGCTACGGAACTTACGTCGGGGTTTCGTTATGCGTCTTTCCGGATAATTTAAATGCTCAGAAGATGATTAAACTGTACCAAAGGGGTCTCTTAGTATCGTAACATTGGTTTAAAAGAACCAGAGACCAATGGATACTTCAAGACGACTCCAAACACCGAAGCCGCCTTTGTACGGAATGGAAAACAGCGAATGGTGTCAACGATTGGCCATCTCAGTCCCTCGATCCAATCGAAAATGTTTGGTCTCTCATGAAGTACAAACTTCGAGGAAAGCGTATTTTAAAATTGAAGACGCTAGTTTGTATTCGAGAAATATGCAGATCCTGTCTCATACGTTGCAAAGCTGGTTGAAAGTGTGTCCATTAATCGCTGATGGTGGTGATTGGACACATTATTAAGCAAATGCGTATTAGTTCTTTAAATTTCGACCTATACAACCTTTTTACAGAAAAGATTTACTTGCACTCAGATATCGCGTCCACGCTCTTGTGGAACAGACTGTATGAAAGCGTACGATCGAACGTGTAACACGAATTCCACGCATCTACATACGGGTTCTATCGAGTTTCCGTTGCGCGGATATACAATTACGTGATGTCTTGTTTTGGTATGTAGAACCGGTGCAGAACCGTTGTGGAGAAAATTCTTGCATAAAAAAAACACGCCTTCGGTGCTTATAGAAAGCGACGATTTAATTACCGACTTTAATATTTATGCCGGGAAGGTTACTCAAATAATAGCAGCTCGAAAGATGGCTGGTTACTTGACTTTGTTATTCTACTTTGCCTCCTTCCGTTTTGAATTATTAATGCACGTGAAAGCGACCGGATAAGCATTTCGGTAGAAAGCTTGCTAATTATTGTTGTATAATTTTTTGGAAATTGCTACATCAAATTTGTAGCATTGATCATTGTTATCGTGGACGTTGCTGATTCCCGCTTTGATAAATCCACTTTTCGCTCTGATAAATTCATGTTTGATTTTAATTAGGATCCAGAAAATTCATCTTTGTAATTTTTGTAGTGCTTGTAAGTGTATTGTGCAATTTTGATAAGAGACTTTAAAATAATTCATTTTTAGCAATACTTTATTTGGTGTTTTTAGATGATAAGTAAAATGAGACACTATTTAACTGGAAGGTTAATAATTTTCAGATTAATTCTATTACTAGATTGGAAATTGTAAAATATTCTTAGTAACACTTAGTATCACTACATATTTCATCATCGATTGAAAAAAGGATAATTTTGTTAGTTTTTTATCGCAGTGTTTAATAAAAATTTCGAACATCTGCAAATATGTGCGAGTCCTTTCAACCAGACTTTCGCGTTTCGTTAAGGTCACATCCATTAATATCCTTCTTTCCCTTTCGCTTTTCTTTCACTTTAAGCCAAACAAGAAACACCCAACAAAATTCAGCTACGATCCGAAAGCAAATCGAACGATGACATCGAACTTTTCTTCTCCAAAGTCAAGGTTTAGAACATTTTACCACAAAATCATTGCAGCGTAAAATTCTCTTTGAGCCTCGATCAGTCGAACGAAAAGTGGTAAAAAGTTTCATGGTTTAGACCAGGGATTAGTTTCAGTCATTGAACAGCGATCAACCGAAACCTTTGATAAAAATCTAACTATGTGTCTTTCTTCACCTTTTTCTTTCTGTATGATTGTCTGAAAATTGTGTTTTAGTCGCTTGAAGTCATTAAACGTTAATAACTAAAACTTTTTGAGAAACGGGCTGAAATCAGCCAGGTTGAAATTTTTAAAAACATGAGGGTTGGAAGAAAGATATTTTTATCGAAAATTTATTGGAACATTAATTTTGTATGTGTAAAATGCAATTTATAATATGCAAGTTTATAATATATTATATTTTAATATAAATATCACAACCAAATTAATAAAAATTAATAAAATTAATAAAATTGATATTAAGGTATAAAAGTTGAATCACTGCACGTGAGAAAGTTATGTAATGAGATATTACGTCCTGTTTTCGTTGAGAAATGATTGTACACCCTTGTTAACATAACCTAAACACGACCACGGGTTATTCAAGTGCTTAAATTATAGTCATTTATGCGCTTTAGTAAAGAGTATACATCTTCAGTGCTCCAAAAGCTGGGAATTATCGAACAATAACTATGTTTAGGGTTACTCATCTCATCTGTACGCCTTCACGCGATGGTTCCAAACATTAATTCTGTGGTAGGTGTTAATTTTGTCGGTAGGTGTTAATCAAAACTGTTCACTGCTGCAGTATTAAGAAGACTAAATAAAGTGTGAGCTTTCGAAATTAAAAAATTACGTAATTACGATTTATGTTGGTGAATTTAGAAATGTAGAAATTCAGATATTTGGAAGTTTGGAAATTTGGGGATTCGAGGATTCAGGAATTTAGGGATTTGGGAATTTGGGAATTTAGGGATTTGGGGATTTAGAGATTTGGAGACTTGGAGATTTGGAGATTTGGAGATTTGGAGATTTGGAAATTTGGAGAGTTGGAGAGTTGGAGAGTTGGAAATTTAGAAATTTGGAAATTTGGAAATTTGGAGAGTTGGAAATTTGGAAATTTGGAAATTTGGAGAGTTGGAAATTTAGAAATTTGGAAATTTGGAAATTTGGAGAGTTGGAAATTTGGAAATTTGGAGAGTTGGAAATTTGGAAATTTGGAAATTTAGAGAGTTGGAAATTTGAAAGGTTGAAAGTTTGGAGAGTTGAAAAGTTGGAAATTTGGAAATCTGAGAGTTATAGAATTTGGGTTCCAATAATTTGTAAATTTGTGAAAATTGGAAATTTGGTAATTTGTTAATTTGGAAATTTGAAAATTTGAGAATCTGAAAATTTAGGCTTCGAAGTAGAAAATAAGGAATCCAAGTTGCGTCATCATGACGCACTTCATAAACCTAGTATCAAAAAATAACCCAAGTTGCGTCATCATGACGCACTTCATAAACCTAGTATCAAAAAATCACTCAAGTTGCGTCATCATGACGCACTTCATAAACCTAGTATCAAAAAATCACTCAAGTTGCGTCATCATGACGCACTTCATAAACCTAGTATCAAAAAATAACCCAAGTTGCGTCATCATGACGCACTTCATAGACCTAGTATCAAAAAATAACCCAAGTTGCGTCATCACGACGCACATCATAAACCTAGTATCAAAAAATAACCCAAGTTGTACAGTAAATAAACTAACTAGTTCCATCAAAACTATATCACCATGAGTAACTTCTGAAGTTGCATTAAATTCCACCATTCCTAAAAACCTAAACAGAATATGTTACCTGAGTTTTTGACCTACCTCACCTCAACAAGTCAAAGCAACATCAACATTACAAAATATCGTCAGAGGAAAATCGTTCTCGTTTCAACGAGAACGTTCGAACGACGATAAAATCAGTATCGATGGCTCGAAGGAATATTCGAGACGTTGTTGGCACACGATTCGTCCTTGAGACAGGGAGGTACGTTGTTACGGGACTTTCGAATGATACGTATGCATCATGGTCTGTTGGGCGTGCGCCGATTAATTTTCAGCCGACCCGTGATAAAATGCGGCTATACATTTCTTCAGTTGATAAATCCTGGCTCGTCGACGAAATAAAGAATCGCGTGTATTAAATGAACGTATCGTATGAACTTGCTGGGGAGGAAATCGAAGGTTACTACCGAAGGATCTGGACCTCTGGGTCATGGTGTTTCTGTTGATTAATGGAACTTTCGAGAGTTGCTATACACTTTCTTGAAATATACTTCACATGTTTCTCTCGTGATTTATGGTAAAAAACACTTGCGTTTGGAAATCGAAAATTTATATCACTGTGTCAGAAGGGAAATTTAGTGTTTATATTCTTGACAAATTAGTGATTCGGTGGTATACATAGTCTAACTGATGTGAGATATTGTAGAGAGATAGAAATATTAAAACCAGAAATATTCTAGCTAAAAATTACACCTAATATTGCAACTAAAAATATTACACCTAATATTACAACTAAAAATATTCCAACGAAATTTGTATTCCACACTCACTTCGTTTAACGCTTCTGTACAATAAAAATGATATATACCCAACTACAAATTAGTATTTCACTCTCTCTTCACGGCCAGTAATCGTACGATCAAAGCACAAATTATCTCTCCAATTCATTAAGGAGTATCACTCCACCGACAAAAACATCCACGTTCTTAAAACCGATCTAAAACTGCAAGTTCATGCTTAATTTAATGCTCGACTGCATTCGAAGCATTTCTTACGTTCAAAAAGAAAACGGAACACTGATAAGCTAGCTTTCCAACTCCAATATTTGTAGAAACGGAGATTAAATGGACGGTTCTACAAAACGAGATAAGTCAGAAATTCGAAGAGAAAGATCAAGTAGCCTAATTATTTTCTCCGTGATTAATCGGCTAATCATCGAGAGGGTACGATTAAAGGCACGCGAAATCCGGATAGCTCGCAACGTCGTTATTATCGAGGTAGCCTGGGCCCATTGAAAGCGTATACAGCCTAATGACTCTCCATCTGGTCTCGGAAAATCGTGACAAGAAGGCAGGGCTCTGTAATCAGCGTTGGAACATGCCAGTCACATACAGTGAGAGGCACGGACACATTCGGTCGATCTAGTTGGAAGCAATCGGCCCCGGTCTACCACGCCTTGTCTAGCCCTCTAGCTCTAACTTTCCAGAGAAAGGAAGAACAGAAGGTACCTACGTATAAACCTGTCTCGATTTAAAATACTTCTACGAAAGGAAACGTTAGGTGGGTTTATATTTCCAGGTTTACGTGGAATCTTGATGCATATTGTGGCCACTGGGGGTAAAATAACTTCACTTTGTCTGTTACAATGTGGTACATAGGGTGGTTCAGAGATACGTGACCAAAGTTTGGTATTCTGTTGTTCGTAAGTATTCATAGAAGTGAAAATAGCATGAAAAAGGGATGTATGCATATAGAGGAACTCTGAGATGTAACTGGAAAGGAAGGAAAATATGAAATAATATTTTTCATTCGAGACTGTTTTTTGTGAAAATTGACAAAAATTTGATAATCATGGAAGAAGTTTGTCACTTGACTTTTAGAGAGTTTTGAAGATGGGTAATTTGGAGATGGGTTGAGAATTTGGGGTCCTTAGGACTTGGTTATCTATGAATACGTGAAACCTTCAAATTAAAAATTTTTGTTTCCAAATTACCCAATCACCTGACAAGTCACCAAATTATCAAATCCCTAAATTTCAAATTTGTAACTTATTTAGTACCATAGAGTCACCAACTTGTACCACGTTTTCTACATAAAATTTGCACCGTACAATTTTCCTTAAAAATCCCTCATCTAAAATACTAAAATATTTTACGAAGTTTCACCAGGTCAATTAAATTACCATCTATCATCCTGCAAACAATTACGCATCACCATCCTAAATTACATTGAAAAAAGCTTAGAATGCCTTGTAATTGCTGCTCGAAGATGTAGCAACGTTCCTCCAATAAGATTAATAAGCTTCAATAATTACACTGTGTAGACACGCGATCGAGAAGAGAATGTTCATCAAAACTGATCACAGAAAAACAACGTTTCGTCATAGGTACGCACAAAGAAATAATCGTTGCACAACGCATCGTTGTGACTGCAATCTTGCGATGATGTTACCCTCGTGATCAAGATTTCCTGGATGGTATCTCGATAACGCGTGATCTTTGCGGTGGATCGAAAATTACCGATGTCACTGACGAATGGTGAGCATAGGGCGAATACAAAAACCTTTGCTGTAATGACTGTTCTCATACTTTAATACTTAAGGGGATCAAATTAAAAGTGGACCAAGGTCTCAGTAACTTTGTTGCATTCTGCAAAATGACCAATCTACAAATAATGATTAGAAATTAAAATGCGTACGAATCGGGTAAAGAGCAATACGAAGAACCACGTATCGATGTCAACCCAGTTGCTGGAGAGGTTGACGTGTTTAGAAGAGCTCCAAGTGGTCAGAACAGAAAAATCCTCCATTAACTGATCCCTATATTCCCGAATTCTTACATACACAAATTGCTTCAGCTGCAAATCGAAATTTCCCCAAATTCCTACATCCCTAAACCGGTACGTCCCCAAATCGGTATATTCCCAAATTCCTGCATCCCCAAATCTCTATATCCCCACCACACTACATCCCCAAATTCCTACATCTCCAAATTTCTACATCCCCAAATCTCTACATCTCCAAATTCCTATATTTCTACATCCCCCAATTTTCTACATCCCCAAATTCCTACATTCCCAAATCCCTACATCCCCAAATTCTTACATCCACAAATCCCTACATCCCCAAATTCCTACATCTCCAAATTCCTACATCCCCAAATCCCCACATCCCTAAATTCCTACTTCCCCAAATCCCAACATCCCTAAATTCCTACATCCCCAAAATCGCTACGACTCCAATTGGTCAGAATAGAAAAATGGACGCCTCACACGTATTTTCAGCGGTATATTGACTCGAGCGGTCGCACGCCAATTAGGCCAATAACAATGACAGGCAAACGTCTCGAGAGTGAGATAGTGCGAATTGCGTTCAGCAGTTGTTGTCATTATTATTCTTATTCGCCGAAATGTAACGAAGTGTTCACGGTGGATAGAGCTTCTTTTACTTTGGGTCACGCGCCAACTCGTGGACATATGTGAACGTAAGAGGGTCGCAAACGAGTAATGATAGTGTGAACAATGAAAGGTGTAAATGTAACTAGATCGTGGAAGTCTTAAGAGGTAGAAGAGCAAGAACTGGTAAGGGAAGAGGTAGAATTTCGCAGAGTAGTAGCGTCGCAATGTGTTCAAAATGGAAGATTGGGTTGATCACGCGCCAACTCGTGGGTTGACATCTGTACGCAGTCCACGATACTAACGATCGCTTTCACGGTGAAGGTAACCGGTCACGTTGCTTTTGGAAAAAAACTGCACCAGTAACTGGTTACATTTTCTGAATCGCGTTCTTGGTTATTATAGACGGTCTTTACCACAACACACGGTGTAGAAACGAGACGTGTGCGTAACGCGAATCTGATCTAGATACGGCAAGAGGCTTGCCCACGATTATATCGCATTTCAAGAGAGGAAGTAGTTAAAGGTACGCTTTCCTTGTTCGTATTTCCGTGCCGGAAGCTGTGCAGCATCGATGATTCGTTCCGATTAGTTCATCTGACAGCGCGTTCTAATTAGTTGACGTTGGTAAACGATCGTCCTGTCGTCAACATGTTAAATGCGCTGTAAATTGTAGCGTAGGAAATTCGCGAAGAAAGTTGTTATGTGTCTTGTATCAAATTGAAGGACTTTATCGAGAACGAGAATCTGGTAATTCGATGAAAAATGTGGAAAGGCAACGCTCACGCGATTTCGTAACAAATACTTGCATAAATTGCGAGAAATTTTTAACTGTGATACGAAAATGGAAACTCCATTTTGTACTCACGTGAGCGTATACGTAGAGAATTCTTACAGACAAGTTTAATTAACATTGGCAGATTGTTTTTTATTCTTTTCTTAGGGTTGTTTCTTCTCAGGGTTGCTTTTCTCCGTCTTCCCTGATGGTCGAGCAATTTTTAAGAGAATTAAATAAACATGTATATGAAGCGTTGTAGATTTATTTAATCTTTTGATAAAATTTTATATACTTCCAAAGTTATACTTACATGTAAAATGTAGTAAAATTAATTTGACTAAAATGTAAAATGTAGAATGTGAAGATTTTTATAAGGGTGTATTTTGTAGGACATTCACCCTTGTGAAGTGGAACCTGACAGAATTCTCGTAAACTTTCGTGCTCGCAATTTTCACAGTTACAAAATTACTGATTCCAAACTGAAAGTAAAAGTCTTCGTAAAAATACTTTCTCGCGAATAAATATCGTATACTGATGACCACCGAGAAAAATAACAGTAGTATCAATACCATCACATTTAGAAGTTGGAATAAAAATGTGTGGTTCACAGAACTTTCCTACGGTAAGATTTTTATCGTCAGAAAAATAAATGCAGAATGACCACGTTACGGTTATTGATCACAATAAAAAAATACGCCATGAAAGTTAAGCGAGGAAAAACGAAGGAAGTTGCAAATTCGAGGCAATTATGGTTTGAGCGGATTATTATCGTTTAAACACTTTCCTTGATCCGAATATTTATTAATCGGAAAACGTGTTAGAAGGAAATGAATGGTTGACTGAGTGCAGAATTCGACCTTGCGTATCGAGTTTCTTCTCATGCGTTCAGAATGCATCGAATTGCTTAACAGTCATTCAGCTAAAGTAGCAAATAAAGTCTTAATAAAATAATTTTAATGTAAGGCATAAAACAGAATGTTGCAAATCCTTGTAACTGTTTTGTGCAATTAAACGCTGGAACAATAGAAACAGTTAATGTAAATTAATTGCGGTGTGTTGCAATTGCGGTGACCATGATGTTAGAGAATTAGATGAATCAAGGGTTGTGTTTCAAGGCTCTGCGTGAAGATTGTAAATCAGTCTTAATATATCTCGATACGCTGACTAATATAAATTCTTCTTTCACACAGCATTAACTTTTCTCAAGGCTTTTGCATTATCGAGATCTTTCAGCAATACTTCGAAACATGATTTATCAGATGCGGTTATTTAATATCTTCCGGGGAAATTGATATCGCAATGCGGAGACATGAATACCTAACCTAAAAATTCAGTTCGAGCGATTGGATTTAATGGATAGTACATTTTTTTGAAGCTTTGTTCAAGGAAATGTAGTGAAATGTTACATTTTTCCAGTAACATATAGTTATTAGTAATTTGTATGGCAATATTGAATTATTGATTCGTGTTACAGTATTGTGTCATAGTTATTCAAACAGTATTGAATTTGTAACAGTATTAATATAATGTGTTTTTATTACATCTGTTATTTGACACCGAAATGTGAACTTTGTATATTTCATAATTTTGATACAACAAAAGAAATTTTTTTAGCTATCACTGTGTCATTGACAATCGATTTTCACATCTATTTCTCATAAAATTTGAGAAACTAACAGAAATGTAATACCACTTTCAAAATATTAAATTAAAATTGCAACTAATAGTCTTCACTTATAAATGTCTCTCGTTTAAGTACATATTAAAAAACATAATGCAATCTATAAAGTGTGTCAAATGTCTGGTAACAGAAACAAGTTTTAGAAAAAATATTAAGCAGGAAAGTTGTAGAATTCAGAAAGATCGTTAGATGGTGTTAAACTGTGGATCGAGGACCCTTATTCGATTCAGGTTTAAATTAAATTTCTGTAAATGCCTGAAACCAACTTTCTCTTATTCACATTTTCAACTTCTGATCACGTTGCTATAATCATAGACTGGTTCATACTTTAACATGTTATTTACCACGTCAGTCGTGTGTAAGTGACGCTCGAATTTCCATAGAAATGCAGTTAGTGTACAAATACTGCAGAAATATTCGCATGTGACGAAGAGTATAGAATTTCATGTTCTATACTTAGAGATGTAGGTGTAGTCATATTATAGATATACGTATATTATAAAAATAAGTATATAATAAATATACTGTAGACATTGGTATAACAAGATATAAAAATAATAGATGAGATTCGTTAACAATAGGAATGCATTATGATCCTCTAATTCAATACTGAATGATTGCAGGTTAATATTAAAACCTTGTTAAACAAAGAAACCCTATAGAAATCAAGTAATCGACTCTGATAACAACGCTATATACACAGATCCAAAGATTTCAGTTAACACATATAATAAATCAATAAATTCCAAAGAAACAGTCAAACGAACATTAAAATTGCTGGAATAGAAATTTTAACAATTTGAAATTATTTTATATTATCCCATAATTATACCCATCATCTCTAAGATTACAGATCAATAGTTCAATAGAAATATTTCAAACACCGTTAGAATGTCAAATGCCATTAAACCGAAAGATTTGCTTTAATGCATTCCAAGTACAATTCACCCCGGTTCGTTCCAGAACAATCAAGCCCATTGTCTCGAAAAGATCTGCTTAAACAATTCGCAGCATCGACGCTATTATCATTAAAATTACCATTTGTAACCTGCAGGAATAATTTTCAACGCATTCAAAGGAGGCGACAGACAGTCAGGTGGATTTCTCAAGATCTAGAGGATGCAAGATGACACGTGAATCTCTTTCCCGGCAAAATGTATCCGCCGGAAGCGGAGAAGATGTGAAAGGTTCGCGTTCCGCTCGCGAGTGAATTGTTCGTCATGGAACGTCGAAGCAAACATTTGAAAGTGTAAAGAGTCGAACGATTCCGACGGGCACAAAAGCTGGGGCCAAGTAAAATTGCGCGACGAGGAAAAAGCCGTTTAGAGTCTAAATATGGCCGCACGTAGAACAGCGAGAGTGAACGTGACTCGTTTAATATGGACGCTATGAATGCGGCCATTGGTATGCAGGACCTGTGTGCCCTTGTCTTATGAACTGTGTCGTCCAGGACGTTACTCTAACGTTCGCTTTTTCTTTTGTTTAACGGTTGGAAAGCGAGCAACGTACTGAAAACCCGGTACTGATGGCGTACTGTTAATCGTCGCGGTTCTCATTATGCTTCTTCGCTTCGACGGACCTTTCACTAACGTCGCTCTGTTATACAATGGAGGCTTAACACTGAAACCGGTTAAATGGTCTTAGAAGTTTCTGGTCTTTTGTTAAAGTTTCCTTGAAATTTTATTCTGATTTTTATCCAGACACTAAACCTACGTGGACTTAATTTGAAATTAAAAATTAACTTAGAAAATAGGCAAAACATTAGAACATTAATATTTCGATGAATCAAGGTAGATTTCAAGAACATCTTATTAAATTGTGTAACATAATAAGAATCTTGTAGAGAGGTTAGTTGACTAGTTTGGTTGTTTTAGTGTTGTGTATATCAATTTATATTTTATCGTTTACTTGTACAGTTTCATTTTCAATTTTAGAGAAAATATTAGGCTTAGTGTTAATGTACACTCTTGAGCTAATTTCTGTTCGATGATTTTTGGATTTAATGTAAGAATTTGTGTAAAGAATTTATGTAACACATCACTTTTTGGGTAGGTCAGATACTTTGGAAGTATCGAACTTAAAATTTTGTCGGCAACTCTAAAGCTTTCAAGGTTGAAAGATGAAGTTTTTTATACAAACATTAGCTGTACTTGTTTATTGCAAATGAATTAATCCAATAAGAATTCCGAAAACCTTTTCTCAAGCATTACTTATGAAACCATCAGAAATTGTGTGAAATTTGGTCTCCATTCACGTTCCAAAGGTGTTTTATTCTCCTTGTAAACATTTAGTAAAGAACATGAATATGTAGTATAAATATCTCTAGGTCCACGGAATAAAAATTGAAAAATAGCTTTCTGCTTTCAAAGAGAGATCAGCAGATCTCCTCGCATGAGTTAGCAAGAACAATAAAAACACGATTTCAGAGTGAAATGTTCATCAAAGAACATGCAAAATGTAAGAGATTTTAAAAACATCTCCAAGATTCTTATCTTAACAGTTCGAAAGTTGCAATGAAACGTTACAGATGGCAAGTAAATAAAAATTTATTTTAAACTAAATTTCTGGTTGCAGCGATTAGCGAAAACTGTGCATATTATGAAAGGTGCTTAGAAAGTATCTTGAGATCAGTAATTTCACAAGTGATCAGTTATTTCAAACAAGCCATCAGATTTGTCTGTATGAGTACTTTAAATATCGAATTTCTGGGTTCACAAAGGGTACCTAATTGCAAGTAGAAAGTGTGTCTTTGGTACATAACCTCACCGCGAAGTGACGTTACACATCCGTCTGAAGTTATCGGATTTGTGTCAATTAATATTAGACGAGTATCTGCGAAGTAATTGACTATGGAGGAAACAAGAAGATTGACTTATCAATAAGAAATCTAGGTAGGAAACGTGAGATCTTGTACCTGCATCGATAAAGTGAACCGATAGCGATTTTATTATTTGTCGGTAGAAGACTAATAATTAGAGAAAAAAAGAGAAGTTTCTATCTAACATCGATTAAGGAAGCATTGGGAACTTTAGATACCACATCGTGAGCCTATTCTATTGGTGCGTTAAGAACCAACGAAGCATGACCACGTTTAACCCTTGCCTTGGATGTATTTTCGCTCTCACTGTTTTGTTCACCGTTTCCCACACTTCATTTTGCATTTCGTTTCTCACATTTCACCGGCTGAACCGTGTCAAAAATTTCTCGTGACTAGGTGCTACTCCTGCTTCGTACCTGTCGTTTATCTTACCTAGGCAAACTTCGCTGTTTCTTGAAAGCAAACTGTGGTTATTCGTGTCTCGGGAGGTAAACTTGCGATTTACTCTTTGTCGGGAAAGTGTTTAGAACGTCAGTTCTAAGAATATAATTTAGCTTTGTTCTGAAAATGCTTTGGATGTAATTCAGTGGTGAAAATGTAGAATATGCTACGTGTAGGCGAAACTTGGAAGTTAGGTTGGGTTGTCAATTTTTTGATTTAGAAGTTGGAAACTTTCATATTTCCGAATTTTCGAATTCTTAATATTTTGAACTCATTAATTTGAGTTCCAAAATTTTCGAAGTACCAATTTTTCTATATTTTTGAATATTTCAATTTGAAAGTTAAACAATTTTTAAATTATTAAATATGAAAGTATGGAGTTCATATTTTTCTAGATACAGTAAATTTCTAAATTTAGTTTTGTAGTCCTACATTTGCAAATTAATTAAAAAATTCACGAAGTACCAAATTTCCATATATTTGAATATTAAAGTTTCAAAGTTAGACAATTTTTAAGTTAACAAATATGAAAGTACGATTCTATTTTCTTACGTTCAGTACATTTCTACATTCAGTATTATAACCTAAAATTTCAGAATGACTAAAATCTCAAATTACCCAATTTAGAAATAAAAAAATTGAAAAAAGAAAGGGTTCGAAAGTAAAAAATGACAGCATTCTCAAAGAAAATACTGATATTTGTATCGTAAGTAATCTCAACGAGCGGATGAATAACGTGTACAGCTTTCCATAGGGGTTTTAATGGATTATTGTTTTAACACGGAACATTGTAAGATAAATTATTCTCCGTTACATAGTCTGCAGCGACTGTGAGAAGCGTATACCCATATATCATTCAATAAAGGTTCCAGGTGTCCAATTATTATGCAAACTGTTAGAATATATACTGATTACAGGTCTATCGATTCAGCTATATAATTTACAGTTATCGAATGATTGACTCGTATCCATTGTTCTTAGTTAAATCATCAATTGTCTAAAGAAAAGCTTTTCTATACTCCTACAAGATTAAAACTGTATAGTAGGCGCTTTAAGTTCAAATTTTATTTCAGAGATGCATTTATAATTGTAAGGAAGCCATCTTTGATTTTAACGATCTTATATTGTCCACAGATGCACTGATATCTCTATGATTTACATCTGTAAATTATTTCAACTCTCATTTCATTTCGTCAGTCAGACTGGTAAAAACGGGAAAATGCAGCTTGAAGTTTTACATTAGTTTACAAAATACACGCTTTCGACATTCTTCGTTTGTCTAGTTTCGTTTAGGGTGCGCATCAACGTTCTTCGATTTAATTATAGAGCAACAAATTAGCCTGAATCGCCAGGCAGCTAATTTAATTGTTGAATTTCATTAGGTCTCGGTTATTTTCTTCCTGTTGTGCAACCAGAAAAACGATCGTAAACCGTGTTTGAACAATCAGCAATTTGCGTCAGACGGCTCGGTGGCATTTTTGCAGCGAGTTGCCCCTCGAAGGATTTCGTGTCTCGATAGAGAGTAAACGGCGCCGCTGATGACCGTTTATATCCGAAGAAAGCAACGGAGATTTACCCGCTGCTGCCTCCACACGTATTTCAACGTATTAGCCTCGCTTTCGCAACTTTATCGACGACCAGTTTCTCCGCCATTGGTTTCTAGCAGTCAAAACTAGGTCTTATGTTTAAAAAACGTGGTTGGTAAAATGAGCACGTATGTTTTGCGTCGGGTGATTGAATGTGGTCATTGTTATTTAAGATGATTCGAAATTCTGAGCTCTTCAGGGACGATCGATTTCGTTATTCAATGTAACGTGACACTTTTGAAAATGGCTTCTATGGTGATTTTATATTCATCGTTGCATTCTGCATGTGCAGATATGTATGAATAGATTAGAGCTCTGTATTGGTTACATTTGGGGAACAGTGTGAATCTGTGATGAATAAATACAGTAAATGATTGATAAGTAGAATATTAAGGGAGTAATAGAAGCTGTGAAGTGGAAAATTTTAAGTTTAAAAGTTTGAGAAATTTTTAGACTTCGCAAATTTGGAAATTAGGGGAAACGTAGAAAATTGCATAGTTGGAAATTTTGAAGAAAGCTTGGAAACATGATCATTTCATAAATTGGAAAATTGGAAATTTATTACACAAACCTTCACTAACCTAATAGTCAATTAATACCAATACCTTTCTGGTTAGAAAACACAATTTTTAAACTCGTTGGAAAATTAACAATAACAACAATAATTACTAAAGTTCAAAATGTCAAAATACTAACTTGGTGGAAAATTAATATAACAACAATAATTACTAAAGTTTAAAATGTCAAAATACAAGGATTTAGAGAAACTCCTTTCACGAGCAATATTTCAGAGCGATTAAGAATATTGCAAGTAATTTTGCAGCATGAAGCTTAGAAAGTTGTTGCCTTTAGTCGTTAAACAATTATGAGGCAGTAAATATTTAAAGCGCACAGCGCTGTCATTTTATATCCTCCGAATTTTCTCCACAAGTTCCACTAATTATAGTCACATATTAGTTTTGTTAATGAAGCATAATAAATTTCGTTAACGCAAAGTTAAAAAGTGTTACGTACGACAGGATAATTAAATTAATCGTGAAAGCTTTCTAGAAATTTTTAGATCATTCTGAAAGTGCAAGAATAATTTCCAAGTATTATTTAATGAATAGTTATGATACTGGTATATAATAGTGAGTTATAAAACTTGAAATTTCACCAAATTCTTGAAAGATATCGCGATTGTGATTCGTAATAATTCAGCTCGTTAAAACAGCGATCGTTGATTAATCACGAAATTGTTCACACAGGATTTTAATCTTTATAACGAGCATTATATAATTTCTTAAAGCGAATAGAACACAATGATCGAATCGATGACGATATTTATCAAGAACGGGCTGGAAAAAATGCATGAAATATTCATGATTCGTAATAGCGGTGTAGTATCGATTACGTGCGTCTACCGCTATTCAGAATAGATTAAGCACACTGAATAAATCGAAAGTGAAAACCGTATCGATTGATTTTCACCGTGAAATATCTATTCATATTAGCGGAATATTATGTATCACAAGCAATTGTAGTAATTTTAGGAACATTACGTATTTTATTGCTGTTAATTTAATTATAGGAATGTACAGATGTCAACCCACGAGTTGGCGCGTGATCGACCCAATCTTCCATTTTGAAAACATAGCAACGCTACTACTCCTTTGCGAAATTCTACCTCTTCTCTTACCAGTTGCTCTTCTACCTCTTAAGACTTCCACGATCTAGTTACATTTACACCTTTCATTGTTCACACTATCATTACTCGCTTGCGACCCTCTTACGTTCACATATGTCCACGAGTTGGCGCGTGACCCAAAGTAAAAGAAGCTCTATCCACCGTGAACACTTCGTTACATTTCGGCGAATAAGAATAATAATGACAACAACTGCTGAACGCAATTCGCACTATCTCACTCTCGAGACGTTTGCCTGTCATTGTTTTTGGCCTAATTGGCGTGCGACCGCTCGAGTCAATGTACCGCTGAAAATACGTGTGAGGCGTCCATTTTTCTATTCTGACCAATTGGAGTCGTAGCGATTTTGGGGATGTAGGAATTTAGGGATGTTGGGATTTGGGGAAGTAGGAATTTAGGGATGTGGGGATTTGGGGATGTAGGAATTTGGGGATGTAGGGATTTAGGGATGTAGGAATTTGGGGATGTAGGGATTTGTGGATGTAAGAATTTGGGGATGTAGGGATTTGGGAATGTAGGGATTTGGGGATGTAGGAATTTGGGGATGTAGGGATTTAGGCATGTAGGAATTTGGAAATGTAGGAATTTGGGGATGTAGAGATTTGGGGATGTAGGAATTTGGAAATGTAGGGATTCGGGGATGTAGAAATTTGGGGATGTAGGAATTTGGGGATGTAGGGATTTAGGGATGTAGGAATTTGGAAATGTAGGAATTCGGGGATGTAGAGATTTGGGGATGTAGGAATTTGGGGATATAGGAATTTGGAAATATAGGAACTTGGGGATGTAGAGATTTGGGGATGTAGGAATTTGGAAATGTAGGATTTTGGGGATGTGGGAATTTGTGGATGTAGGAATTTGGGAATGTTCCGATTTGGGAATGTTCCGATTTGGGAATGTACCGATTTAAGAATGCACCAATTTGGGTATGTAGGAATTTGAGAATATAGGGATTTGTTAATGAAGAGATTTTTCTATTCTGACCAATTGGAGCTTTTCTAAACACGTCAGCCTCACGCGCCAACTCGTGGGTTGACATCAGTAAACGTTTCCTAATTGCATTCAACGTCCCATATAATACACGTGCTGTTATTTTAATTACTGTTTGAAACAGTACTAAAATGGTTACTTAATTATTCCTGATTTGTAACTACGTTTATTAATATGTTAATGGCAAGCCTGTTACTGCAGGAAGCAAAACATTGCGGTTTCCTGGGATAGTTTAGTGAAAGTACAATTTAAGGAATTAGCTAGTCACGTTGAAGTTGTTTTTAATTTAGTATCTTGTATCGTTTATGTCGTTATTGAACATTTTTAAGTAGGCTACTTTGGCGACAATGAAACGAAGAGATAATGGTTGTAAAAAGTCTGGAAGATAAGAGGTTCATTAAACTGGTGAAAGTAAGTGTAATAAACTTTACTAGCTGGTCCCGCATTTTCTTCGATGATATTTTTGATAATTGAGCTTTAGTTGAATTTGTATATTAAAATTCAGTCTACTGAATATATTATTATGACTCTTAATAATACAAAATGTCTCTGATATGAAGAATAGGAGAATATTAAAAAGATTTTTACACTATTTTTATAATCAGTTGTATATAGATTAGCGATAAAAATGTAGTCTGAAATGTAGTAATGATTATATTTATCGTCAATGTATATTGAAATTATCGTATGATTAATAAGTATTGACAATGTTATATAATTATATAATTAATTACAATAAATATTGGCATTTTTATGTTAGTAATATATCCTGAATGTGTAATATATTTCCCCAAATATGTTTCCTACACTTGTCACTAAACAATCCATTGATACATACAATGGATATGCAAATCAATGCAAACAATAGAAGTGTGTTTCACAAAAGTGCAACCTTATTGTAGCAAAAGAATAGATGAATCGAATGCTATAAATATTAGTACTCTTCACGAACAAACGTCGCAGAGAAAAACCAGAGAAATCGAAAACATTACTCACACGTTTTTACAAGAATTTTCACGCAATTGACTGTTCGATCTCACGGGAGAAGAGTGAAACCCATGACGGATGAAAGTTCCCACAGAAATAAAGAGAAGAACGTAGAACTTTAATCGTAGAAGGAAAATGCTTTCGTTAGTTATAATTAATTTTCTTCGAACTGCAACACAAGAAACGATACAATGTTGCAACGTACTTCTTGCTCTACATGCATACTCGTTAAATCTTTAATGAAGTGTATCCACGTTGGAAAGAATGCGTCAAATGAAACGGATATTGAACAACATTATTTTTGCTAATAAATAACAATTCGTTAGTCAAATGAACCGTCGAGTTTCGATGGGAAACTAATGAAATTTCTAGACCGGAAAGGTAAAATTGCTAATCCATGTTTCTTTGTCATAAATTTAAAATATGGCGTTCTGTGCAGTGAGTGAAGGCAAAATAATGAACATATAGAAACTTATAAATTCTTATTAAAATTGAACGTGTCCATAATTAGTGTTATGTGAAAATTCATTTAGCTTATTTTTATTGAAAGAAAATGAAGATTGTCAGTAACCTTCAGAGTTGAATAACGAATTGGTCATTCAAAGAAGAACGTGTAGAAAAATAATTATATTTGGATTATGTGTATGGAAGGTATTATTAATATAGAAGAAAGTATAGTTGCATATGACGTACTACTAATATAGAAAAAAAATATATTGTGGTATGTGATGTATCATTAATATTAAAAAAAAGTATACTTAGTTGTATATGACGTGCTGTGAATATAAAAAAATATATATTGTGGTATGTGATGTAATATAAATATAAAAAGAAGTATTGCTGTACACGATAAATTATTAATACAAAAAAAGTGAATTGATAGTAGCTAAATTCCCAAGAAGGTTGCAATGAATCTTGCTTTGGCAGCGATGTTGATATCGAAACTTCTTGTCTACCCAATACATCGATCACTCCATATTGCTCCTAATATGGATTCGAAAGTAAATCGAAAGTATTCAGTACGTGTTCCATTGCATCATTTTTGACAGAAGCTAACACTCCTATTTGTAGGGTTCTACTGTCTATCGCGGCATTGAAATCACTTTCAACGATGAAAGTAAGAGTTCAACGAAAATAGTGTGGCAAAATTCATGGTTTGAGAGTTTCAAATTCTTTAGTATACTCTCACGAAGTGTCACGTTTCAATTTATTTGAATATATCATGAATTGTTTTATTATACATGCTGATAATATGGTAGTAGTAGAAGAAATTAAATATACACGATTGTGTCTTAATTGAAAGTAATATAATCTTGCCATTAGATGCTATTAATACTCTATAATTATGAGAAAGGTAGATTAACATGATTGTCAGAAGATAGTTTGATTACTGCACTGTTTAAAATAATCATGGTATTTATCTGAAGAATTGTGTCGCTCATCGGAATAATTAAAACATCACAGAACCGCGTTTATTGTAATTTCTCATTCTCAATACATACAATTAGAATAATAATAGTCACAGATAATTAGATATAATATCCATTATTTGGTTTTCTTCGTGTCATGAATTTTAATATTCCGATCAAGTAATTGAAAAATGTCATTCTATGACTGTCACGTCTACAAGTGGGTCACCATTAAATTTCTATAAGAACTCTGTTGATAAATAGTGAAATTTCTTTGTAAATTAGATGAAAATATTTGACCTGAAAATATTTCGATCAAAACTATGGTAAGAAAATAATAGATTTATAGTAAAAATAAAATTACTGTACGAATATTAGAAGTCACAATATTTAACTTTCAGTCAGTACTTTTAGATTTGATTTGTCAATAAATTTGGTGAAGTGCTATACTTTTTCACTATTTATAGAATTTCTTATTAAGTCGCTCTCCCTGTAAATCCTTCATTAGTGAACCATCCTGTAGTCACTAGGGCGGAACAAAATATAGGTATAAAACTCTTTTTGTATTATTCATTACTTCTAATAGTGGATGAAGGTTACTTTCTATAGTAGTATTAAGCTATCAATGCTTAAAATTAATTAATGAACTCCTGAAGCGTCACAGTGTTATAAGTTTTTCTCAACATTTTTAATAACTTACAGTAATTTACTGTATCCCTACTAAATGAAATTTAATAGCTCTCATTTCAAGTCTCATTATGTCTTACAATTATATAGAATAAATTTTATTTAAAAAAAAAATACAAGGAATCATATTCTACATTAAGATTATGAAGATATAGATTCAAGACGTTGAAAACTATTATTTGAAAGGGAAGTTCAAGATCAATGCAGTATTTCAAACATTGTTTCGATGGAAATTAACAGACTTCCAAATACAATTTGATCATTGAATGAATTTGAACATTAATGATTTCAGATAAATTATAAAAATATGTCAAACTTGTGTTTCTGAAGCTTCCCGAAACTGTATAATAATCTGCATTTTGCATTGAAAAATTTTGCAATGCAAAATAAAATCAACGATATAGGATAAATTATAAGAATCTCCTGTCAATCGTTAAATACATAGTTTTCCTGAAACTTTTTGTAGTTCAGCAAACCCTCATTTCTCATCGTAAAGGAAAATTTCAGACTTACATCAGTATATCTGATTAGATCTCGAGTTTTGAATCGAAATCCTTTCAAATATTGTACCTTTGAGTCGTCTGAGTCGAGGGACCACCTAATCATTTGAGAATAAAAGAACTCACTGTTGAACCTGACTAATTTAATGATTTGTATGCTGTTCCTGCAACAGGGGTTCTAATTCCCAAATCGTAGGGTTCTTGGACTAAGTTGCAAGATTTTAAATGATTAAATCCAACCCTCTGCACTCGAAGGTATTTCTGTTGGTAAATAGCAGCTCAAACCTTCTACTTGACCAGTTTGATAAATTTTTCGAAGTTACTCTATTATTAATTTTCGCTATTGTTTATTTCACTACATCATATGTGTATCTCTATGAATTCAGTTAAAAAATGCATATATAAAATTATTATATTAAACCAAATTCCTTTCAAGTACAAAGGGCTAAACAGTACCAAACGTTCCTATCAAAATAACCGAACCCATCAAATTACCCGAAATCTTAACATACCTCACAATAACACAATCATATTATCACCGAAAATGGACACTGAACGAATCCTATCAATGAACGACACTCAATGAACGTAAATCCAAATCGCTAGAGGGTTGCAAAAGATATAGTACGTACCAGAGATATAATCCTCATGTTGCACGCGTTGCAGACGAGGAGGGTACAAGTAGCCGAAGAACGATCCTTCGAGAGTTTCACTGAGAGAGTGCAGTCGTATAGTGCTGAGCTCGGTCCTTTATAACCTATACGAATGCTTTTGCTTTATAGTGGGGGCTGCCATGGCTCCGTCTTCTTGTACGGCGTGTAACAATCACAAATTAGATTCTCGGAGGCCGAAGCACAGGGCATGGCCATTGCCAAACCAGAACGCCACGGGCCTGACATTGCCAAATTGTATGGGAGTGCGTGAACGTAAGTTGCATTATGAGAACGTGTGGAGACACACACACGAAACGCGTCCGGCTTGATGGATATAGGTCGAGCTCGCACGGGCAATAAGAGAAGCGTTTTATAAGCGCGAATCGATAATGATCTGCTTTGACGGGAAGTGATCTTTGCCTGTGATGCAATTCAGGCTATGTTTTCGGCCGGGACGAAGTCTTTTTTCAACGTAATGTGCTGACAGAAGAATAGGAAATGTGATTTATGGTTATGTTCGGGCAATTTTAGTTCTATGGATACGGGGGTGGTCTTCGAGATTAGCATTTGTGTCGAATAGATTTCTCGTTTGATTTAATTTGTATAGACGTTTGAATAGGTACTGAATAATTTTCTGCGGCATGCTGGACCGAGGATCAGGAATTTTGGGGATATTTGCAGATTCTTCAATTTTTGAATCACCAAAATTGCAGATTATCAATTTTAGGATTACTTATAATTACTAATTTTCGTATTATTTAATTTATTAATTTTAATTATTTAATTTTCATATTCCTAAATCTCTAAATCACCTAAATATCAAATTTTCAAATTGTCAAGTTTCTGAATGATTAATTTTCCAAGTTTTCAAATTTCCAAAATTCTGAACTTCCAAATTCATAAATTTTCAGATCTCTAAATTTCCAAATCCCCAAATTTCCAAATCCCTAAATTATCAGATCTCTAAATTTCCATACCCCTAAATTTCCAAATCCCTAAATTACCAAATTCCTAAATTTCCAAATTTCTAGATTTCCAAATCCCTATATTTGCAAATCCCTAAATTTCCATATCTCTAAATTACCAAATCCCCAAATTTTCAAATCCCCAAATTTCTAAATCCCTAAATTTCCAAATCCCAAAATTTCCAAATCTCAAAATTTCCAAATCCCCAAATTTCCAAATCCCTAATTTTCCAAACCCCCAAATTTTCCACTAGTTATAATAATTGAACATACCAAAAGAAACAATGAATCACACTCTATCTGATCTATAAATTTAGGAACCTGTATTTAACCTACATCTTTCGACACATAATAAATCATTCATCTCTCTGAATTATGTGATTAAGGTTACTTAATATGAACGTATTCATAAATTGTAGGACACTAATTCGAACACTATTCAATTGAACAGAAATTTTTTTAACATGACACAACATAAAAGTAACAACCATTAAAAAATTGTTTCTAAAGAACAAATTTTTTTCAGCAAAAATTAAAAAGTAGCCTGATTTAATCTGTTCGATAAATACAGGCTATAAATCAAACTGCGAAAGGCAGTTTTACTTGTACTTTGATGAAATTTCCAATTATTTTGATCATATTTTAACTTTTTAAATAAATTATACACACCCTATAAATCAATTAATGAAAGGTAGCTTTATTCGTATTTTAATCTAACATTTAATTATTTTCTTGCTATTAACGATTGTTGCACTGAGACGTGTAAATGTATACTGTAAACCTCGACAATAATGGATGAGAAACTAATAAAAATTAACACTTAAAGTCGCAGTCCTCATCTAATTCGTCTTTAAACGAAATAACGACGCCGTCCATAGACTGTTTACCTATAATTACAAAGATAACATCTGTTATCCCTGAAATCAGCATCGATAAATTTATTAGAAACTAGGAAGCCCAACGAAGCGTGCAACGTGATTTCAAATTATTAATTAATTGTGGTTTAACCGCGATGAACGCTCTCGGTATAAATCCTCGCGGATATTAGAAGAAAGTAGCAATGATATCGCGTGGAACGATCATCGACGATATCTAAATTGCCTTGAAAACGCTGCATCTTAATTTGGGAGAGTCGTTGTAATTGATGTTCCTACTTCACACGCTGCGTAAGGAACAGACGCGCTACTTCAAACATCGGACGACTGATTGAAACTTTCGCTGATATTAATGACACGATGTTACTTCACATCAAGGTTTGACAAAATTTAACATTTTCAAGAAGTTTTAAACAGAGGAGATGATTTTCATTAATATTACAGAATTTGGAAGCTAGGGAATTTGGGAACTAGAGATTTTGGGAGCTGGCGAAATCGGGAACTAGAGAATTTGGGAATTATGGAATTTGGGAACTAGAGATTTTGGGAGCTAAGGAATTCGGCAACTAGGGAGTTTTTGGGAACTAAGGAATTTGGGAACTAGAGAATTTGGAAACTAGGGAATTTGGGAACTAGGGAATTTGGGAACTAGAGATTTTGGGAGCTGGCGAATGCGGGAACTAGAGAATTTGGGAATTATGGAATTTGGGAACTAGAGATTTTGGGAGCTAAGGAACTAGGGAGTTTTTGGGAACTAAGGAATTTGGGAACTAGAGAATTTGGGTACTAAGAATTTGGGAACTAGAGAATTTGGGAACTAGGGAATTTGGGAACTAGGGAATTTGGGAACCAGGGAATTTGGGTACTAGGGAATTTGGGAACTAGAGATTTTGGGAACTAGAGATTTTGGGAGCTAAGGAATTCGGCAACTAGGGAGTTTTTGGGAACTAGGGAATTTGGGAACTAGGGAATTTAGGAACTGGGGAATTTGGAAACTAGGGAATTTGGGAACTAGGGAATTTGGGAACTAGAGAATTTGGGAACTAGGGAATTTGGGAACTAGGGAATTTGGGAACTAGGGAATTTGGGAACTAGAGAATTTGGGAACTGGGGAATTTGGGGACTAGGAAATTTGGAAACTGGGAAATTTGGGAACTTGGGAATTTGAGAACTACGGAATTTGGAAACTAGGAAATTTGGGAATTTGAGAACTAGATAATTTTGAAACTAGGGAACTTGAGAACTTAGAAATCTGAAAATTGAAACCCTGAAATTTCTGAATTTAGAAATTTGGAAATATACAAAATTAGGAAAATAATTCAGCAAAAATAAAAAAATTGCAAAATTAAAAATTCTCAAGTCTCCAAACTAAAATAATATCCATCTCTCAAATGTTCCCACAATCTGTCCACTCACGGACGCACATATTCACCAATAATTAGAAATAACATACAAAAGAATAAAATTGCTCTAAGAAGAAGGAGAAATAAGTCATTGTAAAACAATTGCATTTATCCTTCTCGTTAAATATGACTCCATACACTATAATAATTGCTCAACTACAGATGTACTGTTAATGGAAGCATTGTAGCAATGATAATGAACTGTGACCAAGTAAGGAGGATGTTCAGAACGGTAACAGCAATCACACTATGAAGGACAGTGCAAATGAAGTTCACCTGGTGCATCCATTCCCTCGTTTTTCCATTGATGATACTGAAAGTGAGCTCGATCGTCGTCTGGTCGTGGTAATGAAAGTAGGTAAGCGAATTTTCTTCCGAGAAACCAGCTGTGGGATCGAGCACAACTCATAACCGATAAAACACTTTAATGTTCGTTCCATTCTAACATGCACTGCTATTCAAAAGTCAAAGAGTACTTATTCAGGAAGTAATAATTTGATTCGAGAGTGATTTGATCATATTTCAAGAGAAGGTTCTGAGATCTTTAAAATATTTATAGAAAAATTTCATTTTATTTTGCATTTTATCATTTACCAAATTTCTAAATTTCAAATCCTTGTAGACCATCGACATCTCCCCATTACAACTATTCTAAACAGGTACATAACAGATGTTTTATTTGAAAACACTTCGAACTATCAATCATAAGGAAAAGGAATACTCGGTACAATCTGACTCGAATACTAATAACTATTCGATGAGTAATATAGAAAGTAACATAGAAATTACCCTTGGTACAATATTTACTTTTTCCATTTCACAATTTACGATATCACTTCTGAAATACAAAAACGGGATATCATAGGTTAAAGGTTAATTTCTGTCTTACTTTCTAAGCCGCACTTCTGCTCAAGCATTATTTATTAAAGCTTAAATCAATTTGCGCGATAATTTCTACTAATTAGCAGGATTAAAATTGAAGGAAGTTGTAGACACGTGTGAAATTTACTTGCAAGCGAAAGTAGAAATTCTTTATTACAGTTTGTGAGCGAATCATGAATGAAGAATTTTTCAGATTTTTCTGACTGCGGTATAAAAAGTATTAATGACGAAATATTTTAGAACTACAAAGGGAACCGAATATATCGATGTGGAGGAACAAAGATATCGAATGAAATTATAAATCAACTGTTGTAACTGTGAACGCGAAAACAGTCTTGTGAAAAGAACTTTCCCCTTGGAAAGTTCTAAGACGGTCAGCTATAAGCAACGTAGAATCGGTTGAACGTCATGATAGAAAATACCATTCTGTACAGATAATGTTGAAATGATTGACGTTAAAAATGCACCAACTAAAAGGTATAATTTGTTTTTTCGTTCATTTTTGCTACACTCTGTACCCTGCGTTACGAAATTCACGTAAGACTCGTTTGCTGTATCTTCGTTGTAATCTTTTTTGATTCATGTATCGATAGTATCGTTCTTTAAATATTTTATGACATGAGGAGATAAATAATCGTTGACATTTTGTTGTAAACGATCTTAATTATTAACAGCAAATTTGTTATTTATTTTTGGCTTATTAAATTATGATTTGAAGAATTTATTTACTGAATATTGCGAAATAATACAAAAATTAATTTGTTCGTAAATCAGCAAAATTGTTGTAAGATTTCTTGTACAAAAAACAGAAGCGAAGATTTGAAGAGAAATAATTGATAATAATTTTATTAAATTTTAAATAATAATGTTTATTAAATTTGAAACAATAACGGTAATGTAATTAATGCTCTAATTCAAAATATTCTCTTATATCATAGTTAACATTCGAAAGTGTTTATCTCTCTTCGTTCTTATGAAGAATTCTTTGTTCCTATTCTTACAAAATAATAATGCTACTTATTACCGCTAAAAGATTCAGCACATAGTTAAGCTAAATAGTGTTATTAAAGTCTGATATGGAATATTCATGTAATTAATGGTTTAATTTAGGAGTCAGTAAATTATGGCCTGTAGGCCAAATCTGACCTCCTGTTTTCACATGACTCATAAGTTGAGAATCACTTTTACCATTTCAAAATATCGAAAGAACCACGATGCTTTCAAACGAGTTAATTTTATGTCCACAAAAAATGTACTTTTTTTTAAATACTTCTACAAAATAATTTCCATTTTTATTGTGGAAAACCTAACAATATTTATTTAACATCATTCGCAAGATAAAGTCAATTGTTACTTTCATTGTAATTTCATGTAAATTCATCTTTTATATTAATGGGTACAGAATTAGTAATTCATCTAAAGACACTCTCTCCACTTTATTTATTATTTATGCTGAAGCAATAATTCTGTTGAGGTTAATATAGGAGATGAATGATTTAGGTTACGTTTATTTTAGGTTAGATTACTGAATCAATAATTCAATAGAAAGGGATGATTGATTTAGTTTAGGTTTACTTTAAGTTAGATTAGAGATACAGGTTATGAAGTAGATACAATTATACTTTATTTATTATCCATATTTATAAAGCAGATACATCTGTACATTATTTATCATTATTTACGATGAATAGTTCAGTATAGATTAATATAAGAAATGAATGATTTATGTTGTGTATGAAGTAAATACATCCCTACTTTATTATTATTCATATGTACAAAGCAGATACATCTCCAAATTATTTATTATTGTTTATATACACAAAGTACATTTCTATCATTATTCATATACACACAGCAGGTACATCTCTATTATTCATACATGCAAATACATCTCCACATTATTTATTAATACTACTATCATGTCTATTCTACTTGCAACGTGTACAGCATCCTCCACTGAAGAATATACATTCTTTATTCATGATTTCTCCCTTGATAATTCCACCTTGCGTACCTGCGTCTAGAACTACGTCTACCATCGCTCGATAAAGAGTCGAATTAGTATGTAACACGATGCGATGTTAGGGATTACAAGACAAATCACAAGCAATATGTTGGCAGCGTGCCAAGTGATCGTGTCATGATGCACCTCACCTTCGAGGTGAGTATTACTTCATGTTCGTTGACCTTCTTATGTGCAACGAGGTTGCCTCCGCCGTGTTCGTGGTGCAGGTGTAACATTATGAAGATTCATTCGCTTGCATAATCGCATGCACAATATCAAGTCAGTGACTTCGTTCAAAGCTATCTTGTTAATTCGATTCAAGTTTCTGTTCGAGACTGTTTAATTTACTGGTTAAATATGATAAACATCGTTAAGTGAAACAAGGATTTTTGTGTAACAGGATTATGCACTTGAAATCATAGAAAAATGTTAGCAAAATTATTATTATTTAAAAATATATTTACCTTAAAATTACTAAAATATTCGTGGATTTTGTAAAAAATATAATCAAGCAACCCTTAAAAAATGTTTAATGTAAAGTTTAATGTAATATCTCAAAAACAATTTTGTCACCAGTCTTTACCATCTAAATCCAACTATCAAGTGTTTTCTATCAGAAAACAGTTTCACAGTTTCGATCTTTTTGTCCCACTTTCTAGCATGAACAGACTTCACACACAAATTGCTACAATATGAACAAACAAAATTCCCCAACAAGAAAATAATACTTCTATAAACTCTTCATAAAAACCATTCTCTAGCTTTCATTGCTGCATTGTTCATATTCGTAACTTGACCAGTTCCGCATTCCTATTTATGACCTTTAACTTCGACATTGAGTACGGCCGAAATTTTGACAGCAAAGATCGAAAGATATCTCGAGCGAAAGGAGTTAAATTGTACGTGGAGGAATTGCAGCTCGTTAGGCGAAGGAAATTGTATCAACTGCTGATACGGGAAATAGTTTCGATGTTTGTTATCGTCTAAGCGAGTCACGCAAAATATGGCCGACGCGCTGCGCTGGTTTCAACATTGCGAACCATAGTTACAGAACCTGCCTACTCTGCCGGAATTTATCGTCATCGTTGAAATCGATCGATTGACGCAAGTTTTCGTGACTTGTTGTTCACTGAAATTTCACGCAAATGATTGGAAACAATGTTCTGGAATTTATTTGGTCTCAATAAGAAATCAGCTTTGACTAGGCAGTTAACTGTGGAATAATTTATTACCGTGATCACTATTATGAAAATTTATTATTATGACTATTATACAAATTTGTATATTATAATAGTAATTGTAAAATTACCATGGAAACTGTTACAATTATTTTAACTTTAATTTTGAAGGTTCTTTGCTAGATCAACGAAGTACACGTGTCAAACACAGGATAAGTGCTCCGATATTAAATTTTATGAAAAAAGTAAAACAAAGCTAGAAAGAGGAATCTACACTTTTATTTGATAAAAAATTAATTCGTCAACTATAGAAATTTTTGAAATATGTACACTCATCATAAGCTAACAGGTTAAGAACACTTAAACGAAACTGTACGTTTCTAACATACTATTTAGAAATAATTTTTATTATAAAATTGTATGTATTTAACGTAAGAAGTTAATATAATTAGTGAGTATAAAGGACATTTTGAAGTCGAAGAATAACCAGCGTTGCAACATCAGAGGAAATGTCGTAGCGTACTGAAGTAGTAAATAACAACAAGAGGATGCGTGTGAGAATGTAAGAATTTCGGTAGTAAAGATCCAAGGGATACAATAGAATTTCTACATCACTTTTGAGCTTCTTTATTCGGTGAGAAAAAGTGGTAGCAAGTTCTATTCTTTCGTTCGAGATAATTTCATCATTTTACGATAGAGAAAATGTAGTCTTGCTTGAACGTTGACTTGCTTTGCAGAAACGCAATTCTGGTTGCCGTTGTTGCAGGCTCCGTGCACACTGAATTATTCGATATTAGGATATTTTTGGATAACAGAAAATTTGGGAAATATTTCGAACATTTTGGGATAGTTAGACATGTATACTTCATATTTTTAAATTTTTAATTCATAATTTCAAGTCTAAAAATTTTGTACCTGTAAATTTAAAAGTTACTAATTTGCAAATTTTCCGAAACTGAATTTTTGAATTAACATACTATAAAATTTGTAGAAGGTTAAATTTCTATATTGTCAAATTTCTAAATTTTCAAGTCGGTAAATTCTCAAGTTAATACGTTTTTAAATTTCTAAATTAATACAAGATTCTCTAAATTTTCAAATTTTCAAATTTTTTGAATTTCCAGATTTCCAGGTTCTTATATTTTCGAAGCGTCAAATTTTCAAATTTTTAAATTTCTAAAATTTCTGAATTTTTACATTCTCAAACCCCTAAAATTTATAAGTTCCAAAAATTCCTAAATTTTCAAATCTTTACATTTCTAAAATTTTAAGTTCTCATATTTTTAATTCCTCCAATTTTCAAATCTCTAAATTTGTAAAATTTCCACCTCTTTAAATTCTCAAATTTTAACTTCCTCTAACCCCCAAAATTTATAAACCCCCGAATTTCTTAAATTTTCAAATCCTTAAATGTCCAAATTTTATAATAGTTAATGTTCCTGTCTTCCATTATCATATTATGCCGCAATTTAACAATTAATCTTCGGAAACGAAATAAAATTGTCTCGAGCCGCTCCCACAGTCGTTCTCACGTAATTACAGAACAACAATCGCTAGATCAGCTTTTATATTAAATAATAAGGTAACCATACGGTACCGTTGTTTATCCAGGTGAATTCTGCGTCCTTTGCGTAGAACGAACGTGAAGGTCGATACAGGAATTTCGCAACTGAAATTCCGACGACTAGAGTTCCGGAACAACTCGACACACGTCGGCCATGTCTTTTTACTTTTAGCATACAAGGAATAATTTGAAAGGTCGTTTCCTAAACTGGTTCAAAGACTTTAACAGTTAGAAAGTTAGGGAACTATTAAGTTGACAACCAAACTCATTTATCCACATATTTGACTTAAAAGTCGCTGCAATTTTATTGGAAGGGGAAAATTGACTGTAAATAAGAGAAATAGCTGTCGACATAATTGACATCGTTCAATTTTAGCTAAGTTAATAATAATTATTATTTGTGAAAATTTTATATAGCAATAATAATCAATTGAATTTTGTGAATTTTTCTTTCAAAGATTTCAAATACGTTAATTTATAAATTTATTAGTTTAAGAAATTGTTTACTGAGTGAATGAAAAATTTAGGATTTACATATTCAGATACCAAGAAAATTTGGAAATTTTGATAATATTTGAATATTTAGTAATTTATATATGTGGATATATAAATATTTATATATTTAGAAATTTAAAAATGGTGAATATTAAAAGAAAATGTTAAAAAATTTTTAAAATACAGAAATGTAGATTGGACATTTTCACATTAAAATAAATATAAAAATTTAGGAGATTTGAACATTTAAAAAAACATGTCAAAATTAAAAAAATTGAAAATCCACTAAATTGTAAATCATTGGGAATCCATTGGGAATGTGAAATAATGTTTATTTAATCTTTAACAAACGGATCAATACATTAAGTGGTACAGCAAAATGATATAAAATCAAGAACGAGTTTCTGATTCTCCTTTTGTGTTCTTAAATTTAATAAACTCAAATATCGAGAGAGTTATGCGTGATTCATAAATGAGTCGTGAGTGGAACGTCGTTAACTATCTTTAGAGAGAAATATATTCCGTGTTACGAGAAGTGTCTCATATTCCAATCTATATAGTTATTATCTTACAATAATCTAATTACAATAGTAAGCGTGCTGAATTGATCGTGCAGTCTCGCAACACGCGAACTCGAAAACGCAGCTTGACGAAGCGAGGTTCTCCATTAAACGAAATTTCTTATTCAAAATGCTTGTGACGCGTGCAAGCTGCGTTTTCTGAAATTAAAAAATCAGCACGGACGCCTACCGTGGTGTGTGAAATTTTATTTACAATTATTTTTATAGCCTTCCTCAGCATGGTACACGATCTTGACGTATCCTTACCAGAGTGAAAATCGAAGAGTATTCAAAATTATGCGTGAAAAAATTTCGAAACAAATTATTATATACAAGATTTTAAATCAACTCTAACATTTCCGACAAAAATAGATGTAAGGTCATGTTATATAAAAAAAATTGTCAAAGATAACATTGCTTAATTTTACGAATTAATAATTCAATCCATCACTTCATATTATTAGTAATATATCTCTTTCTTCATATTATGAAAATTTGTATCAGTTCAATGATCACCAGAATAATGTAGTTTGTATTAATTTTATTAAAATGTCCTAATTCACTGTTTTAAATTCTTTGAGCAATTTCATTCATATTTTTTCTCAGTTTTATATTGTTTACGTAAATGAACCTTCATATGGAGCTAACTCTTTGATCCAACATGAAATTATCAATTAAATCTTCAATCTTCTTATCTACTCGTTTTCTATGTCAATATAAGAGTCTCAAAAGTTCGAGTTCCTAATTCATTTCATTTTGATCTCAAATTAGCTCCATTCCATTAAACTCGCCTTCGTATCGATCACGTTAATCGGTTAGCTACGCTTCAATTTCACTTTCCATTCAATACCCTCACATTCGGTTCCAATGGCAAGAACTCTTATCGAAGAGACTAAAGTCGGTAGGCAACCATGACTCGTTACCGAGACAAAGATCAAGGACTCTTGTCAAAACAACTTATAAAATCAAGAATCCCATTATAATCAAATCGTTTATATCCAATCAGGTCCTCGATATTTGTCCCGGTAAATGACACGCGATTAAACACAGCGTCCATGTTAAAAATGGGCCACGTCGAAGCATCGCGTCTCCAGACAATAAACGTAAATACCAAAACGCACGGGTACCACCCTGACGAACACGGGAGGGACTAGAGGGCCTAGTAATAACCGAAACTGATATCGTGCAGTGGCGGTGCAACGCCCTGAGGAAGAGCGTAATCCCTAGCCAGCTGATCCAGGATGCCGCCGCTCTGGCTTCGAGGTTGCGGTTGCGAGCGACGTTCCTGAACGGGAGCGGGTGCAAATTGAGCTGGTCCTTGATTGAACAATTGGGAAGGAGGCGATGGTTCCTCGTTCTGTTGAAGAATCGTGGTCTGCTTGGGAATGGCTTGAGGAGCAGCGGCCGGGGTGAAGATGGGTGGTTTGGGGATGGGTTGTCTGGGTGCCGCTTGGGGAGAGTACACCGCTTGGGTGTGGGATTGCGGTTGCTGGAAAGATGGCTGCTCGTATTGAACTTGCGGAAGAGGCGCAGGTCGAGGCGCAGGCGCCACAGCTCGAAGAGGAGCGGGTCTAGCAGCCGGTTGCTGGTACTCGTCTTGGTAGTTCTGCGCTTGCAGAGCTTCCTTGCTGGTAGTTTCGTCCACCAAGGTCGGCGGTGCCACCGTGATACCTTCTCCAGCCGGTTGGAATCCGTACTGATTCGCTCCGTATTCGACCACTCGAACTTTACCCGTGTCGTCCACGAATCCGTATTTACCCTTCACCTCTCCGGTCGGCAGCTTTGTTTCGATCTTGAACGAACCGTCCGCGCCTTCGAAACCGTACGTGTACGAACCATCCTCGTTGTGCCTGTTTATCTGCTTCAAAATGGCCACCGGAGTTGGCTTCGGAGTGGTGGGACCTGCAGATTGCCGGTTTGGTGCCGCGTCGGACGCGTAACTGCGAGGGGTCGGGTGAGCCGGTCTCGGGGACTCGTATGCCGAGTATTCGTCCACATAGTTGCCACCTGGTTGCTGGTATTGCTGAGCCGATACTGCGAGTATTGCAGCTACCAAAGATATTACCTGTGGAAAATACAGTGGTGTTGAATTTGTGCGATCATGTTCATCAATAACTCATAAATTTAATACTAGGTACATCCGAGAAAAATACAAAGATATATCGAACGTTTTGCTTTTGAGAATATAGGATTTGTGATTGTTTTAAAATAATTTCATTATATATATACGTATATATATTTTTATTTTTATGTAGTATCAACCCTTCCTCAATTGTAACTAACCTTAACCAAGCTTTACCTTAACCTTAACCAAGCTTAACCTTAACCTTAATAAGTTATACCCTTTATAATACAAGAGTTGTCTCCTTAATTAGCTGACAGGAAAAGTTGAAGAAAATTTTAAGTAAACTTCTAACTGATTAAAAAATAATAATTCTAACTAATAAAAAATTTTAAGTGACTTTCCTAAAATAAGAAGTAGGAAGTTTATATTGAAAAGTGATATTTTAAATTAATTACAATTATGGTACGATTCTGTGATATTTAATACATCACTGAAAATAATATTACATGAAAACGATTTTATACAAACTAGTCCAACTAGAACTGTTACTTTTTCTTGATTGCACATATAAGAAAATTGACCATGCTTTCTCCACATTCCTAGGATCATATCTTTTTCATAAGTGTAACAGGACATGTACATTTTATGATTACATCATAGAAGTGGTCGCAAAATAATTCATTTGTGAAATGCTTCTTATCATGTTCAGATTTATGTAACTCAACTATTCATTGATTTATTTACTTTGATATCTCTTTGAGGTTCTCTGTTTTTGTACATATTTTTAAATATCTAGGAGAATGTTTTCTTATGTTTGAACGCATGCATTCATAATTGTTATGCAATTACTGTTGGTTTTTGTGGTTAAATATAGAATACGGTTACTCCATATGATTAAATATGGTAATATGGTTAGGTTAGGTTAAGTTAGACTAGGTTAGGTTAGGTTAAATATTTTTGATAGGTCAACATTTTTAATGATCGAAAGTTCCAAATGCGTCAAAGATGAAAACAGATGCATTATAAAAATTTGACTAATTATTTGCAGTCAAATATCTGCAGTCAAATAATAATCTTTTAATTATTTAAAATTTTGAATTTTTCTTAAATGTTAATAATTAAGTTGACGAAGTGTTATCTGTTATTTAATATAGTTAAATAGTTAAATACTATTATAACAACAGTAGTGTATGTTACTTCCGTAACATTTCCACTTCAGTAACATTAGGTGAAAATGACCTAATCGCTCACCAGCCACAATGAGCGCATTCAGATTCCTCGAAAGCAATTTCCAATCGATTATCCATAAGGATCATAACCGTAATTACCCAGACGCGACCTCGACTTCCGTCGTTTCTTCAGGAAGTGGCTCGAGCTTCGCGGAAAGAGTTGCACGACGAAAATCGTTTATGATGCGATCGTTTCTCAACGCAGCGTGCAATTAATAAACGTCATTGTTTTAGAAAGTCCCGTGGCGGTACTTTATATCGGTACATTTTATTTCGATCCGTGTATCGGCTGATTTACGAGCGCAAAATCACGTCCGTCGAAAACGTCGTAAATTATCTATTCAGTGGAACGTCGTAAATTTAATAATCGCGCTAAACGATATAAAGCTGTTAATCCGAGACTTCATAAAACGTAATTGCCCTGTAGAAAGGACCGAGAGCAGTGACGCATGACCCCTCGATTTACCAGAACCTTAACCGCCAGACGTGACTTTATTACAACACATTGAACAAGACAACCGCACTCGAAGGATACCGGATTCTTCTCGAGAGATACACGGTAAAAGTCGGATCGCCGATGATAAACGAGCTTTAAACTCGATGAATAAGTTTCTTCCTCATTGCGTATTTATTCGTTCGCTAAATCCATCCGGTCGGATTGTGCGCGCTCGAAAATTGGCCGGTTATACTGTTGCATCTGTGTAAGACACTTTCTGCAGTTCCGCCCGAACGATCGCGAACGAGAAACGGTTTCTATCGAGCCGCATTCTGGCCGACATAATTCTCGAACGTGTTCCTACTTCGCATAACTCATTATATAATTCTCTTTCTTCGAGTAGGCGGCAGAGGAAATGACTCGACTGCTTTCGTAAGTTTTCGGATAAGGTGGTTTCAACGAAAGCGAGATGCTCTCGATTACTAATATGCTAAATAGGTTTACGCGCACGTTACAATAAATGAGCTCACGTCGTGGTAATGAATTGTAGAGCCATGGAAGTTTTTAATTTTTCAGGTCAGAAATTTGGGATTTAGAAATGTAGGAATTTGGGAAATGAAAATTTGAGTATTTGGAAACGTGGAAATATTAAATTGTTGAATTTAGAGAGGTGGTAATTTAAAAATCTAGAAATTTAGAAACTTGATAATGAAAAATTTAGTGTTTGAAAATATAGAAATATTGTATTAGTTAAGGAATTTAGTAATTTATAAAGTTAGAAATGTGGAAACTTGATAATTAAAAATTTGAAATCTTACAAATGTAGAAATTTGGTAATTAAAAATGTGAATATGAAATATGAGAATATTAAATTATCGAATTTAGAAATTTTAAAATGAAGAAACTTGATAATTAAAAATTGTAGAATTCAGAAATATGAAAATACTAAATTACTGAATTTAGAAATTTACTAATTTAAAAATCCAAAAATGCAAAAATTTAAACAGTTAAAAATATGAAAATATTAATATAGAAATTTAATAATTTAAATATTTAGAAAAAACTTGACGGTTAAAAATTTATAAAAGAAAAGAAAGTAGATGGTTAAAAATTTAGAAATGTAGAAATATGGAAACAAATGTTTAAATTGGAAAATTGACTGCAAATTAGAATCCGTAGTCGCACGCGAACACAATTGCCCGTCGTTTTGTAACCCTTTCGCTTCGGTTATTTTTGTAGAAACCTGTTCTTAAACGCCTCGATATTAAATTATCCAATTCCGAATGCGAATAAAAAAAGTTGTTTGCAATGAGAAATTTTTTACCGCAATATATTTGTTCCCGATTGTTATATGAACATTTCCATTGCATGCCTCCCATTTTGAAATGTGAACGCTTGGCGGTGAACAATTATGGCCGCGCGTTGTAGCGAAAAGGTTAAATACCGCGGTAGAAATAGGCCTCTATTGTAAGACATATTGAAGTTCTAATTACTGAGAATGTAATTAATTATCTTCTGAATTGTAGGTTTCAGGATTTCAATTTGGTTTCTTATATTGTTAGTACATTTTATCTATATTATTAGTATATTATTTTTAATATTATTAATATAGTAAGGAAAGTCAATATTTGTGAATCTGCATGATTTCTAATTTGTACGATATATTTTCTCATTCGGCAAGCTTTAAAATTTTCCCGCGTAAATATTTACACGTATGTGGTGCAACATATTGATGTACTTTTCCTATATTGCCAGTTTCCCTAGGAAAACGTAAAGCATTCGATGGAGAAAGATAGTAATGCTATTCGAAATACAATATTTCTATTTTTTCCCTTTAATTATTTCAGCACGTTTTGATTATCGAATTTAGTTTAATTAACGCATTGAATATCATGGAGTCATTAGCGTCGGTTCAAATAAAAATTTTAGTATGCAATATAGTATGCTATAATTGTAATGATATGATATTCATTTTTTGTTTTCAACTTTATAATTACTACTTTACGAAATTAATACAATGTTATTATAATATTAAATGTACTAAACCCTCTTTAATATCCATTTTTATTAAAATTGCACTGGGGACCTCGCAATATTTACCGTGATAATATATTAATTTCGTAAAGTAGCAAATACTGAATTTAAATAGCAAATGAAATGATCGCTTTCTAAATTTATTAATTATAATATACAAAATTTGTCAAATATCATTAACCCTCGAATCCGGAATTATAAATTCTTTTTAACCAAAGTTTCATATATTAAAAACTGATATTTAATATAAAATTCCGAGAACGAAATCAAATATTCAAATTTCAGAAATTAAAACTCCATTAAATTTCGTTAATAATTAAATGAATCAAGGTAGAAGAAATCGTTGATTGATGTCATTGTAGAGTGATATAGTACCGTTAATTCCCGTTAAAAGGTGCCGTATCACATATGACCTTTTCTACTGTGGCAGTGAACGTGTCCTCAAGTCTCGAGTAGAAACAGCCGTGTCTAATAGGCATAGGATAATATTAGCTACCCGAGAAAGTTCTTGCTGTTTCTACCTTCTCTAATTATCAAATTATACATAACACACTCGAAGAAAAATAAGAAACAAAAAATATTAAATCATTGTTCACTAAATTTTGAAGCATTGTCTAATTCGCTTTGTGGATGAAGATCATTTATTTCTTAACTTTCTGAATTACCTGACATGCTACAAACATTTAATTTTTAACTAAGTGTAATATAATTTCGGACGATATGTTCTCGTTAGAATTTTATTAATATTCAAAATTTTCTTCTGCTCCAATTTTAATAATCATGAATCTAGCAACTGATGCAAGGGTTATTTATATTTGAATACAGATTGAATTATCGCGTCAGATTATCTGAACTACCTCTTCAAATGTTATGATCTTTTTAAATATTATTCGAACTGTATGTTTCAATTTACAGATATTAGATTTATCAACACCTAATTTCAAATCGAAGCACCATTGTACATCGTAGGTAATCCGATTTCGAGGGTTAATTACGATTAGGCAACGCGAATTCCTGAGTGACCGAATACTCGGTTTGATCGTGTCAAGGTTTTACGAGGTCCAGTCGCGTGCACCAGCAACGCACAGATCACAATCACATTCCCGTCACGATGAGAAACGATCACATCACTCGCGAGACCATTGTCCAGGTTGAAAAGAAAAGCGATCCTTTATCGATCATCGACGAGAACGACGATCACTATGACGCCAGTGAGGGGAGCCTGACGGCTGACGGATCGAAATGCAGCGATGAGAAAATTAAAGCGGAAGGGCTAGATAATTAAAACGATGACGATGATGACGCACTGAATACGTACCGTCGCGACGGTGTACATTGTGTTCCAGGTGGTGGTTGTGTTAGTGTGTGTGAATGTAAGTAGGCAGCGAGGCTAGAGTACCAGCGTTTGCTCGAACTGAGGCCCTCATATACCTTACTGGGGTCCTCCGATCCTGCCCCCCTCTTGCCCTCTACACTCCTGTCTGTTAGCACTGGGGGACTTTCACTATCTATTCGACTCCTGTATATACGGCTGCCTTGTCTCGTTACAGCACCTTATATCCCTTAAATGTTCCCCACCAGTCTGGCCCGGTTTCTCGAGAATCTGGCAAATCAACCGCTGGACCGCACGATGTTAACTCGCTTAATTTTCAAAAGTTTCTCTTTGTGTTTGTAACAAAGAGGCGTTTATACTTTATAATTTCATTGGAACTATAAGAAAATTCGCTGGACTTTAAGATTATGTCTACTTAAATATTCGTCAACAGTTTAGCCTGGTTTCTTGAGATTTTGACAACCATTGGAGTGTTAACTTGCTCAATTGAAATACATTTCATTTTCCTTTGTATTTATAACAAAGGGGTACTTCTTATAATTCAATACTGAGTACATAGAAAATTTATTACATTTGAAAATTCCAGTGAATTGAATTCTCAAGTCACATTGAATTCAATTTCAATTGAATGTCTTTACATCATAATTATTTTGTAACACATTCGCTATTATGTGAAAGAGAATCGATTAACAAGCCATTAAATTCTATTATACACGCCATTTACCGAATTCGAAAGTCAGAACAAATTTAAAAACCTCAGGATATATTTTTCATTCTTTATTTCGTGTTCGAGTTATTTTTTAAGGGATCGCAGCAATACTTGTTACATTAGTTGGAAAGGTTAATGTAACGAAGAAAAAGTAAACAATACAGTAAATATTTATTTTTGATTTATTGTGTAATCTTACAAAATTTGTTTATTTTTATTCGAACTTCCTACAAATAGCTTTGATTGTAAAATAAATAAAACATCACTATTGTTTAACAATGTTTCAGTCACTATTTAGATGCAACTTAACTTCACGAAAAAAAATGTAAAACTCTGACTATTTATAATATTTTAAGTTTGTACGCATTAAAACCTATAACCTGTAACCTATAACCTATAACCTATAACCTTACGTATAACCTTAACCTAACCTTACCCATAACCTTACCTATAACCTATAACCTCAAATAATTCAATTGTTTTAACATTCTAATAACTGTTATATCACAAATTCCCTACAGAATACATTTTAAAAAATATAAATAGCACTGCTATTCATAAAAAATTACACAATGCTATAACCTTGTACATTTCATCTCTATCTCATTCGAAAAAGTTAATTATTCTCCCTTAAAAAGTTACTCAATGAGAAAGGTCCTAACTTCAAATAACCTAACATGGTTTGAAGTAAGTATGACTTATAGTATTATTGAAGATTATTCGTTTGTTGATCGATCATGATGCCTGATAAGGAAAGCAAGCATGGCGTGGTTCCGTTGCGAAACGTATTTGTAATACTTTTTTTCTAGCTGGTCTTGATCTAACGAAATTGCCGGGTCTGCGTTCATTATGTAATTGTTCGAGTCACTAATTATTTAGCAAGAAGCCGCACGCGGGCGTCTGTACGCCTGATGATCGCACAGGCGTCAAGTTTTTGGTCGGGAGAATAGTTTCAATTTGTCTTATATTACCGTTGCAGTAACCCGTATACGACACACGTTGCCTGGCAGGTTGTTCGGGTTTCTTGTGACTCTTGAAAATTATTCTTAAGTTCTCGATTGGACTACCGATCTAGAACTGATGAATTTTTATTGTCTATCTAAAACCTTTCACTGTATACTTGACTGTTCCACGTTCGGTCGCCAGATCTTTTTCATTTACAATCGTATAATGTATCATTTTGTACGCTTATGTTAATTCATACATGTTTCTTTTAACGAATTGTGCCTTTGAACAAATTTATTTATCTTTAGCTTAGTTCTAGTTTTATGGACGTCCACTGCTGTTAACCTCAAAATTTGTCTTTTTGTACAAAATTTGTATTTCTTTAATTTTAATATCAGCATTCTATAATTAGTATTTTATGTACGTAGTACAAGAACAAAATTGTGTATCACGTAATTTTTAGTATTTAATTTTTATATCGTGATAGTAATTGTTATGGTGGTATTTGAAAATAGTATGCAAATATAATATATAAAAATTGTGTGCAATTGATATGATTTAATATAAAGACGTAAATAACTAATAAATAAAAGCATAAATAACTAATTAAACGATAAATAATTTTGTGAACTAAAAATATTTACAAAATAATATTAACTTCATAGAGTTTCAAAAATAATTATAATGTTGATTACATCAGTGCATCACGAAACAATTAAAAATTAATTTTAATAAAAATATCAGTTTTAGATAAAGTAAAATTAAATTTCGATCTTTGTTCTATAGTGTCGATATCTACACAAGGAATTTAAGGAAAATTAAATTCCCGGAGCCATGAGTTTCTAAGGTGAAATTATTATGTAAAGCGATGTAGACATCGAGGTCACGCTACAGAAATTATACATATGGGCGTTCAATGAAATTATTTAACGAATGCACTCACTTTTACCAGTAGTACCCGTTCCAAAATGTATTCATGCTTCTACTTCTTTCGACTAAAATATTCTCTGCCTGCCCGAAACTATTCCGCTACAAAATGTTACAGCTATGAAAACGTTATTTTATATCTCCTTCGTTAAAATTAATTATTTGCTGTGTATCACTTTATTACGTACTATTAATTAATATTAAACGTAATAGTACCAGTAACAAAAAATAAGTTCCGTAAACGGTTCTCGACTTATACGCGTGACTTTTATGGCTTCCTATAAAATAGGAAGTCGTATACAATCGCGGATTATGAAGCAAGTTACAATAAATTTTCAGTAATTAACAATGAGAACGTCCGAGTAAGTTTTTAATTATTCAGTTTCTTTTGTTTCGTTTTATTCATGTTACGTATAAAACGAAAGTCGTAAATTTGACTGAAAATGAATAGCAGATAAATCTGTCATGCTATTAAGTGATATAGACTTTATGAAGTAGAATGGCGCAGAATTAACTGGCCAGCACGTGCTTAATCTCTAATTATAGTACTGTCTGCAACTTCACTTTCGATCATGTAACGATAATCAATAACTCATAATTAAGAAACGTATACATTATTACTTGTACGGTTACCGATGCAATATCACTTTAACGATCATTGTCATTTTCATTGTCTGAACGAAATAATTACTTTCCAAAAATTGTAAATATATTTTTTATTGTCACTTTAAGGATTTCTGTTTCTTTTATTGTAATAAAAATTTTACTATTAAATTTTACTATTAAATATACTATTAAATTTTACTGTTAAATATACTATTTATTTTTACTATTAAATTGTACTATTAAATTTACTGTTCAACTTTACTATTTTACTATTAAATATACTATTCATTTTTACTATTAAATTTTACTATTAAATATACTATTCAACTTTACTATTTTACTATTAAATATACTATTCAACTTTACTATTTTACTATTAAATATACTATTCAACTTTACTATTTTACTATTAAATATACTATAAAATTCTGCAAAATATACTATAAAATAAATTAAGGAAGGAAAAAAGAAAGCTTTATTTTCACTATGTGTCACGTGGAAACTGACCACACGCAAAACTGCATCGAGTTTTGGTATGAGTTTAACTTCTGAAAACGTGCAAGAAATTTCGATATTCTAAGCAGACCTTGGAACACCCAAGTAGCCATACTGATTTTGTAGTAAAATTAGCTACCGATCGACATTTTGTAACTTTCTATTGGCACGGTGCTCGTTAGATTTGTGACTGATCGATATTTCGTATCCAGGACTCGTATTTCCGTGAGTTTCCACGGTAATATCTTCCAATACGCGTTTCCGGAACACGTGCTCTTGATTCAATTCGATTATGCTTTAATATTAGTAGAAAGTAAAAGAATCCCAGGTTAATTAAGAACAGGGTAATGAGAAAAAACAATTCTTCAAGCTTGAAGCCGTTATTTTAGATCAGTATCTGAGTTTTGTGTATTTTAATGTACGTGGAAGAAAGTGATGCAAAAATTATGCGGTGCTTTAGTCGAATATTAATTTTTATGGGATGTTTGGTAGGAAGCGTTTAATTTTAGTTTTACTACACTTTTATAGGCTGCGTACACGTTGCTGAGTAATATTTATTGAGCAAATAATATTTAATACTTGTTTCGAGAAAAATTGTTCATGTTATAAAGGGTTTCATAAATTTTACATTGATTTTCAGTACTCGTTAAATATACTTTCTTAAAAACACTTTCTTTCTTTGTAATAAACTTGGTTGCTAAAATAAATAAATTTCAGAAATATTTCAGAATTTTATTTTAAGTTATACAAATTGAATACATGATCCAATTTTATACAGCAGTTTATTATTGCAACGTTCGAAGCAAATATTACCGTTTATATAGTAAATGATGGTTTCACAGAAATTTAAAATACAAAATAAGCTGTTTATGCAACATAGTTTCATTTCGTACCTAAATAATGTTTGCTTACATTCATTATTTTATTGTTTTCACTTGTAAATGTCTGTCAAACTTTGTTATAAACCTCTTCGTTGTACGGAATATTGAATCAGAATGAACTAGTAAAAAACAAGAATATTATGAACATACATTTTCTTGATAAACAGAATTTGTGACAAAAGGTGTTAATACAGCAGAAACCTTGTATAATCGCGACCCTGGATGGAGACCGCGGATAATCACGACCTGGTAAATCGAGGTCCTTCGGTATTATATTTCGTTGATATTTTTAAAAATAGCTTTACATCTTACGTAACCGTACAGTGGATCAAATAAGTATTGGCACACTCAAATTTTTGGTTAATATTTGGTAAATATTTTTAGTTATCGAAATATTTCAAGTAACAATATATGAGTCACTTTATGTCTTTTAACGTACACTATTTGGATACTTCAGTAAAATACTTAATAATAATACCAAGAGAAATTATAAAGAAATAACGAGAACTTTATGGTCAAGAAAGGAGGCCAATACTTAAAGAAATTACGAAAATTTTATAGCCAAGATGGAATTCTAATACTTAAAGCAATTACGAAAATTTTATAGTCAAGATGGAGTGTTAATACTTGAAGAAATTACGAAAATTTTATAGTCAAGAGTTTGCCAATACTTCCTTGACTATAAAATTTTCGTTATTTCGTTACAATACCCGTTGTTACTATTACTGAGTAATATTCTTGAGTATACAATTAGTACACGTTGAGCGACACAAAATGGCATACATAGTGTTACTAAAATACATGACTAACTTTATGTATTAATAACTAAAGACATTTACAAAAATTTGTATCTCATACAAGAGAGCCAATATTCATTTCATCCACAAAATGTTATAAATTCATTTCACCTACAAAATGTTATAAATGAAATATTATAAACATCGAGGAAGTAATTACTATACCTCCTTTCTTCAATAAAATCCTCTGCAACAAAGAAGAATATCACAAAAATTAATGCAATGGTCCAGATTACACCTTCACACGATTTGATTTTACCGATGGCGTGCTTGTTCGCTGTATTCTCAATGCCAACCAGTGAAAGGTAAACCGACTGGTCAATTTCGTGTGTCCAACGAGAAACAAGCTTATTCTCATCCCCTCGGCCTTTTTTTAGATGGGTAAATTGTGCCAGATGATTCGTACAGACGGGTTTGTGAATACCTTTCGCGAAGGACATTCGAGGAAATATTTGAATTGGAAAATCTTTGACTACTATAGTTTTGCATATCCTGCTTGCAACGTTCCTTCATCATTTCATAAAATTCGTCATAACAATTGTCTACACCTTGCGAGAAAAAAAACTTTACTCAAAAATGTCTATTTATATTATCATGTATGAATAAATATAGAATATATTATAATGTATCACATATAAAATAATATATTAGTATAATATAAGAAAATGTATTACTTTATAGTAATTGACGAAAGAGGGAGAATAAGTAATTTGAGGTTATGTTGATACTTTTCAGTGACTGACGTAAAATTACTGGTAAGTATCATTGTTAAATATAATTATATAATTTGTATGGTAAAATAATGAAGTGTGTGATGAAATTATACAGTGTATGTGATAATACAATATACTACAAATATATTCATAAGTAATGAATTCACAGTACTTATCAAAAAGAATGTCTAGTTAAATAATTATTGTAGATCAAAAAATATATAAGCAGTTATTCCAAAATGAATTGGACTTTGCAAGATACTTTTCTGTGTCTTCCTGTATCTCATACCAATTTACCTTGCATTTAACGTTCGTAAAATATGAAAATATCGTTTGCGAATCGAAACGTTTCATTTTCCGTGCAATTGACCACGTTTATGTAGAACGGAAACGCTGGTTCGATAGCTTCCGGTAGAATCTGCGAGAAGGATTGAACTGTTCTTAGTATGCAACGTAGAACTGTATGACTTGTTAGAAGGTATGCAAGGTCAATCTACCCTGCAAACTGTTGCCTTTCACGTGTCACTCTCTTCGAAACTGTACATGAGGCGCGGCAAAAAATATGGTGCATGTAGGAGGATGATGGAATATGAAAGGAAAAGAACATTTATAAAATGTACAAGAATGCAATTATAACAATTACAAAGTTCATCTAATTTTCGAAAATTTGAAAAATTCTCAAAAAAGAATTTAACCCTTTGCACTCGAAAAATGACACTCACTATCCAGTTTAACACAACAGTTTGAAATAAATATTTTTTAACTGAATATTATATGGTGTATAAATACAGTGAAATAGTAATCTTAAATAGAATTCAGCAAACTTTTTAACTAGAAGGTTTGAATGTTGATATCTGACAACGTTCGAAGGTAAAAATACCTTTGAGCGTTAAGGGTTAATTTTTATTAAGTTGTGTCAGAAGTGACACAATACCGATACCGTTACACGGTTCAATGACTCGATATCACATGTTGCATGACAACTTTTTCTCGCGTATAATAAAAAAGAAACACATTGTACAATTTTCTGAACAGAAAAGTATGAATAATTAATTTCAAATTATAAAGTTTATGTAAGAGTCTAAAACCTATATATAACCCGTGACCTATAGAAAAATATAACCTATGATCTATAATTCTTAACTTGTAAACTATATTGTGATATTTTTGAAAATTCCTTGTACACCCTCATCCCTTAAATTTCATTTTACCTACCATCACACATTTCTTAAATAAAATTTCGATATCTTTAAACATTTTGTATTTGAAATTAGAGTTTTATCGATCACCCTCTACATATATGAAATAACTTCCACTAATTTCACAATTCGCAATAGTTTTTCGCACTTTATGGTTCCTGATAAAGGAAAGACGTTGCACAATTAGATTATACTTTTTAATCGAATACTGTAAGGTCGTACTATTACGAAAGTTGACTCAACATTACGTTAACATTAAAGGAACACTGCACCAATTTTTTTTTATCCAGCTCCGGTTGATCTTGTTTTCAGTAACATTCTTCTTAACAGACAACCTTCTCTAATTGACTCCACTTTCTACTTCGATGTAACAATTCGGAACGTTGTTACATCTACGCTCAGTTAACAACTTGGTCACGTTTCTAAAAACACCGAAGGATTATAGTACGTACTGCGTTAATTAATTTCGTTTTAAAAAATGAGACACGATTTGACTGCATTATTTTAACGCGAAGACAAGACAGTTGAATAATTGTAAATTGCAATTTCACGTTGCAAAAGGTTATAAATTTCTATTCATTTTATGAGGTTGTGCATTAAATGTTTTCTTTTTTATTTCTTTTAAATAATTTTTTATGTAGAGGGCGTTTTGAAACATAACCTCACTTTGAGGTAGGAGGACGCTGTTATTAATAAAATTACGTTATATACACTAAATATATGTACAAATATAATTATAGTAAAAATGTATTCTAAATATATATATAAATAAAATCATACATATATTGTACATTTTGTAAATTTTCTACTATTCAAATTACAAAATTCACAAGTTTGGAACATTTTCTTACATTTCCCAGTTTAAAACAAGTTGTACTTATAAAAATATAAATACATTAATTTCTAAAAATTCAAAATTTCTATATAAAAATATAAATATATAAATTTCTGTTTCTAAATTTCTAAAAATTAAAAATTTCTATAAAGATCTAAAAATAGATTTCTATATTAATATTGCAAAGAATAAAATTTACGAATATAAAATCTCTCGTCTCACATTTAATTCTCAATCACACAGAGGTGTTCGATGTTACTTTTCCTACTGCAAAACAAATTGCACCATTCACACCAGTCCCCATACTTTGACCAATGTGAACGCACCTAAATGCATTCTAACTTGTTTCTGACATATCCACAACATTTAACCCGATAATGTTCGCACATTGTAACACTTGTATCTGATGATACTATCGAGGTTTTATCGCGTTTCTAAAACGAAACGAAGGACATAAAGAAACATCCCAAGGATTTCGATGCATTTTGCACTGTTATGAAAGAAAATTATAGTAACAGCATTTTCGTGTGAATTCACTCACGGACCGGGTAGATTTTATTTCTATGACATGAGAAACGTCCATGAACGTATTGCCCTGTGTTCGCGACCGAACAATTGCTTCTCGTAATTTATGGAAGGCCGTCAGTATGTGAATTTCGAATCGCGCAAATAATCCTCTGGCGATCTTTCTGTGACAATGCGGATGGTACACTTGTTTTACAGTCTCCCACGTCCCGCGTTTCACGGACATCTTGATGCACGATACTTGTGCGAAAATATTTGCGTAATTAAACGAGACGTGCATGCGCGAAAATTTGATATGCATCGATCGGTACGGGCAAAATTGTACGGTAAAATTTTGATCGATTCGATCGGTTGGCTAACGGTCGCGTGAAAGGAAACGATTTTTCCGCGGTCACAAAAAATATAAATGCTTTCGATTGTAATATTGACCCACTTTTTCAGCGAAATTGGCATACCTTAAACGTAGATTTCAAACAAGATGGAGTGGTATTTCTAAAAGCGTAAAAAGAGTCCTTCGGTTGATTGACAACTTTGAACATGTGTGGTGAAACGTTTTGAAACCGCTATTGTTAAATATATGATTCAAGTTTCATGAATTTTAGATCTCATAAGTTTTATTCGAATTTCGCAGCTAACATATCAACGTACTTGTTTTAATATTAGAATAATTAGCACCTGCTGAGAAAATTATAGGTTAAGTTAATAATGTTAACAAAGTTACATTTTAACTTTAAAATATATGTGATATGTATAACTTAAGTTTCAATTATTTGTTTCTTATTATCAACAATGACTTTGACTGATATTTCACTTTGATGTATGTTCAATTTTTACGTTTACAATCTTTGTGAAGTAACTCTTTATCCAGTAGCCATTTGTTCACATAAACTCTTTCGACGACTTCTTCCTCAAAGTCAACTGTCTCCTTCTTTTAGTTGTTTTCTAGTTTCTTCGTTTTTTCCTGTCTCAGCTATTTTATTTTACATATTTGTACAGGGTGTCCTTTTTGTAAAATTCTATCAAATATATTTGAACTAATAAAAGTTTCAGAAAAATAGTCCCGTTGAGAATATGTTAACGAAGTTTCTATGGTTGAAAAACGAAAGTTTTCATCGAGTAAATGTGATAAAAGGACAAAAGTCTGTATAGTGCATTACTTGAGCAAAGGAAAGCAAGTTTTACCGATATCTGGCTCGACAGACGGTCGCACCACGCCTTGCATCAGAATGTCTCGAGAGTGAACGCGGAATCATGAAATTGCAAACAAGTATATCGACGGAACACGCACTCTTACTGTCACGCTAGATGCTATATTTATCTCCGCGTATATGTTTTTATTATCTATTCATTAATATCAACTTCTTATTTAGTCAATCTATTTATAGGTACAATTACGTTAAAATATGTGATTTAGGTGTCCAAAGAATACCTCCTTTTTCGTAGCTGGATTTCTTGTTTCGTTGTTATGTAAGTTGAGATTGTAAAGAGTCACTGAAAATTTTAACCTACGGCATTGTGATGCAAGTGTTATTTATTGCAAATTTTGTTTAAAGTTTAAAAACTCTTTAAATATTGAACGTTCATGTATAATAATTAATAATAATGTTATACTATTTTAGTAAAATATATAAGAACTGTTATAGTATATCATACATTACAATAAGAACTATTAAAAAATGATTTTTAATTTTATGTGAAGTCCATATGGGGTAATAGATTATCAAAAATGTACAATTGCAAATAAAAATTATGAACATTTTAAATATGGAAATACCGACGAAAAAAATAAAACAAGACATTATTAAATGTGTGGTAAACTGAAGCATGCAAAATCATTAACAAATAAATTGAGGATTAAAAATCATTGACAAATAAATCAAGAAGTAAGTAGAAATTATCTACAAATAAATGAAGAAAAAAATAAAAATCATCAACAAATATATTAAGAGGTAAATAAATATCACTGACAAATAAATCAAAGAATAAATAAAAATCGTCGACAAATAAAATAAGGACTAAATAAATATCACTGACAAATAAATCAAAGAATAAATAAAACTCGTCGACAAATAAAATAAGGACTAAATAAATATCACTGACAAATAAATCAAAGAATAAATAAAACTCGTCGACAAATAAAATAAGGACTAAATAAATATCACTGACAAATAAATCAAAGAATAAATAAAACTCGTCGACAAACAAAATAAGAAGTAAATAAATATCGCCGTAAAACATGTCAAGAAATAAATAAAAATCACTGACAAATAAATCAAGAAAAAAATAAAAATTATGGACAAATGACTAAAAAAAAAGAACTAAAAACGATCAAAGAAATTGAAACCCAAATAAAAGCTGTTTCCTCCGTTCGACAGAAACCCAATTCCTTATTAGACAATATGATAAACCGAAACGTGGCTGAGGAATTCGCGATAACGTAGGCCAATTAAAGAAACTGTTACACGAAACCAGATTAACGCGCTTTCCATTTCCGATTATATAACGCACGCACTCGGTGTCAGATCGAAAAAAGAAAGCAGTCCAATTCCGTGCGAGACCACGTATCAAACCCAGCACGACGAATTTCAAAATACCCGACAGGGTCTAACGATTTCACGATCACGAACCTCGAACAATCGTCTCGACGCCGATTCAGAGATCAGAGATCGCCAGACGCGCCGAGTGACATTTCGACGTGCATATCGTGTAAAAATGAAACTGTAATATGCTGGGCGGGTATTAAAATTCGTAGTAAAGAATAGAACGTCATCGACGATGGTGTAAGTTCGGTAAAGGGCATTGGGATACGCTTCCACGGGTCGATCGTAAAGTAGATCGGCCTGATCGAGGAGCTTGAAGCGAGGGCACGTATATTGTGAAAGGTGGGCATGGGCGGTGGTCCGTGGCAGTCTCCACGTATCAGGTATGCGTAACGTGCAATTCTGTATGGGACACTTCAGGATCAGGATAATAGGTTACACCCGGATGGCAATAGTTTCCAACGGTTCCTGTTATACCCACACGTCAGGAATAATCCGTTGTACTGTGGGTGGCTAAATTATTGTACGCTGCGTTGCGTAAATATACCATCCCCTCATGGTTTCGGTAATCTGAGCTTTTTAGGGTGCTTCGTATTAAATACTAATTCGTAGTGTGTAATAAATGGTGTAAGAGAAAATTGACGTAATATAAATATTAAACTAGGTTACAAATCTTTTCAGCCACTTCAGGAATACTGCAACCCCTCATATTTTCAATGATCTGACATTTTGGTAGGAAATTGTGATTGCTTTTCTTTAAATACTTATTCATAATGAATGAATTGAGTATAAGAAAATTGACACATTACAGTAAATATTAAGCTGGGTTACACGAAACCTTTTCAGGTTATTCATGACACCAACCCCTTATATTTTTAATCATACGAGTATACATATGTATATTGGTGAGCTACATACAACAGATATGAAAGTAATGTTTTATCCCATAATTTTATTAACGTGTTAAGTGTACATTTATATTACATAACATATTATGTACGTTACGTATGTATTACATTAATGAATACCTTGATTTTAATTTAAGCAGTACACAGAGATCAGTAATTAAAAATTAGTTTAAAATTGATAAACTTTCTAAGAAGAAAGTTTTGAATTTTTTCTACGCTACTACAAAAATAAAGAATACACTTTATACTAATTTGCAATATCAAATTCTGCAGCAATTTCTAATTGATTTCTGTACAATTACTATTATCTAGAAATGATGGTCCATAAATGTGTAATTACACTCAATACTCTTGATATACCAAAACAATCATAATTTTATAAATTCAATTGTATTAATTCGTAATAAAATTAATTATGAAAATAAGTTCATGCGCAACGGAAACTAATAGGAATTTAATTGCAATGATATTAACAGTTTCTCAGCACTACAAGATAAATTGAAGTTGTACTTTTTCTTTGAGTACGTATTGTGATCAATCTCAATAAAAATTGAGATTGATAGCAATAATTAGATAGCCACGAATCACGTACATGGAAACCCACTCTTCAGACGCTTTTATGAAAGTACAATTTATGAGCTACAATTAGGATACTGAGAAGGATTAATCTTAATGACTGCGAGTCAAAGTGTAGAATCAGTTTTGAGCGTACGGGTAATTGTGATCCTTGCTTAATGTTACTTACAGGTAAACAATTATTCCTTAATTATAATATACAAGAATTATATTCATTAACTTTTACAAAGGATATTCGTGATATTTCCGAAATATGTAGGTATTATAATACAATCAAATTTAAGAATAGTGCAAATAAAATATAAGTATACGAAAGTTATAAATTCTAGAAAGTAAGAAATATATTAATTTTGTTTTGCAAGTGAGAAATTCTTTAAATGTAGCTATTTACAATAATAATTACAAATTTGGTTGTTTTAAGTAACAGTATAGATTAGGTTAGGTTACGTTTCCTTTTACCTACTACCAAAAATAAAGCTTTGAGTTTCATAGAACATCCTATAGCTTAAATAATTTCTGTTGAAACGAAACTAAACTAATATTCGATCTAAAACTTATGATTAGTAATGTACCAATCGAACCTTTCACGTAACCTTGTACGCAACAACCTACCGTCCTAAAAATGGAACAACATAGCAAACAAAAAGTGTCCGAAACGGCCATGTTCAATCATCAATACGATCCAACAATTTACATAACATTAGGCTTTATAATACTAATATCAAGATACGGAAAACAGTCGTACACTTCGAATAAGTTCCTTTTCCTTATTCATTAATAAAGCCAGATTTACTAACCATTGGAATACGAAATTAGATATTAATTCGCACTACTTTCGAATGACTATTCAATCGCGTAATTATCGAATAATATTGATTTATTAATATAAGAAAGTATTGACTTGTTAATAGTCATTTTTTTCGAAAGTACATATTGCACAAGACCCTGCCACTCTAATGTGAATATCACCAAGTTTAAACGTTTACTGTTTGCTGAAGGACGTCTGGTTTATTAAAAAATTAGTTTATCTGAGATCTATCTGAAACTAAGTTACTGTACGAAACATTTAATGAGACTAAAATTATTTGTATTACAAATATTTAAACAATGTAAAAAAATAAAGAAGAATCTGAAATGAAGGAGCACACAAATCTCTACGTTATTAATACGTCCATAAAAATTGAAATTATTAAACATAACCAAAAAGTTGTCATAAGATATCTTGTCATGAATTTAATAAGAAGTTTGCTTTTGTTATGGAAAACTTTTCATGTCTTTCATTTATTCCTAGTTAGTTATTCTACAATTTTATTTTATTTTTAACTTATTCTACAATTTTATTTTTTATCTTGACAGAATATGCTTCTTCTTTTATAATTAATTCTTGACTACCATATCGTCAATTCTGAAGTGTTATATAATTAATTCTTGAATACCATATCAATCGTTGAATATGTAATAATAGATAAGTAGAGAAATAAAAACCCAGTAGAAGATATTGCAAAAGAGGTTCACCTACAGGTGCTCCAAATAATTATACATTGTGTCGGATGTTCGAAGAGCATGGATGAAATTCCAGGGTGTGGCGACAGCCTTCTTTGCAAGCACAAAAGACTTCCTTGGCATGTGCAGTAGTACTGTTATGTATCTTTGTTGTCTGAGGCTTTGGTGTGAACAAGCAAGGTCGATCGTTTCGGAAATAACCAACTGTTATTGGAACAAGTTTCATTTTTTGCCGAATTTTTTATTCCCCTCGATGCGGAACTCAAAATCTAAGCTAATCTTAAGTTCACTTCTTTTTTGTTGATGGTTTTAACCTTTAAATGTAACGAAACGTTGATGGCGTCATGACGTTCAAATTTTTATGTGGCTTGTTTGAAAAGTGATCTATTAAATTAAGAATTTTTTTAGAATTTTTTTTTAAATTCTTTTTATGGAATTCTTTTGTATGATGTCATGGTTAGATGTCTTTTTAAAGACTTACTAATTGAAATATGAAATATTATTGGAGGGAGCAATATTATATTATTAAATAGTATTGTTATTTCTATTAGCCATACAAGATATGATGACACTGTATTTATGTAATAGACTCATTGACAGATATATTTTAGAAAATTATAGTAATATTTTTTATATAAAGTAGACATTTTGAGAAAAGTTTGAAAGAATATTGGAAACATTGAAGAACATCGTTCAATTGTTTCATAAATATTTCAAGCATATTCGATAAATAAATGGTAATGAAAAATAGTGTTGAACGAATGCATGAAATGACAAAAATTGCAACATAAAAAATGCATAAAATTTAATAACAAAAAATCATGATGAAAATTAATAAATGTAGGATAAAATAAATAAAAGAAAAATGAATAAAGCTTGTAATACACATAGTTAAGAATACAGGAGTACCAAAAACTCAAACTGAACAATAAACTAATAAATATTCTTTATTCTTTGACAAACATTAATTTAAAAAATACACAATAAACAATTATTAATTTATCTAATTTTTGATCGTTCATCCATACTGTATTTTACTTTCTGTAATTTACAAATTTTTCTACAAATTCGTCCAAAAAACACATACCTCCACGTTGAATTAAATTCTCCGAGGGTTCAATTAAAGTACCCACCTTCCTGTACAAATACTTTATTGTACAATAACAAAATTACAAAGAAAGATTGATTACACAAATTATCGTAACTGCATCTCCACTAAATACACTCAGGAATTTAAATTGTTCAGAAAATCTCGACATACAAATGCCGTCTCGTTTACAGCCCCATCATACCATTCGTGTCGCTCGGAAAAATGTTTAGACAGTCAGTTGGCCTACGCAGTGCATTCAGTTCCCGTAAATCGTTACGAAAAGAAAGTCACTAAAATGGGACGTAAATGCGTTGCAGTATATTGTTCATCGAACAGGAATCTCTCGAGCACAATCCACGAAGGTGGATCGCACACGTGGGACGATGAACGGGTCGTTTACTGCCGCCTCTCGATATTATTCGAAGGTCATTCAAAGCTATTCCAATATCGCGATTTTTTAGCGACGTGTCAAGTTCACCCGCAATCGCAGTCGTGGTTGTGATTAATAAGAGCAGGATTCCATTTCGAAAGACATTGGTTGCTGGTCGACATTCTGTTTTCGATTTTTATCAGGAAGGTCTCTCAAGTGCATACAAATTGTGGTTGGTTTACATTGGAATTTCTGTTTCGTATGACAATCATTTTCTAGCTGTTTCCATTTTATTTTCAGTGTTATCCAGAATCGGAAAGCGTTATTATTCCTGTGTTAACACATTTACAATTTGAAGTACTGATTTTTGGAGAAGTTGTTAGTTGAATCTAATACTCACACTAGTTTAATCTAGTCAGTGCAGGCAACTACTTTATTCGTGCAGTTGTTACTTTTTTATATTTTACATACTTTGTAATTATATTTAATAATTTTGTAAATAACATAGAATAAATGAAAGAAAATTATTCTACTCTTTCGTATATTTATTTTAATACGTCTCGAAAAATCAGTAGCTAAAGTGATCAATTCATGTCATATTTGTACAGTGACTTTATTTATATCTTTGGTCATCGATATGATTTTACACTCCTATAGAATTGAACATATATGTACCATATGTTGTATAATTGTATTATATGTGATATCTTTTATCTAGAAGATAAGAAATGTAGAAAACAGCAACACATTTAACTCTGTACCCAACATTTGTAAATTTTAGAAGATACTCAGAAACGCACTTATAATTTTATACTGTTATATTGTTATTATAATATGTAAATTGATATCATCGTACTATAAAACACCTTTTTAATGTAGCCTTTCTTTTTCTAACAAGTTTGCGATCACATGTTGTCCCATCACATGAACATAGCAAATTTGTAACATTCCAAGTTTTGTGTTCATTACAATTTTGTTATATATATCATATCTCAGCCATTTATAAAGGTAAAGCAACGCTATTTGTAAAAACAATTTCTTTGATCTAGCTTTTATTGAACATAAAATTTTAGTTCACAATCAATAATCTGTCATAAGGAAAATGTATCTTTAATAAAGAACATATACTTCCATAATAAATAGCACATTTTATAATAAATATACATGTGAACGATGTATACATTATATGTATTTGTTTACACTATATGTAAATGATGTATACATTATATGTAAACAAGCATATATTATAATATATGTAAACAATGTATGCATTACATGTAAACAAATATATGTTATATGTAAACAAATATACATTATATGTGTTCAACAACAATTATATCATTTATGCTTTTTATTTCTGAAAAATGTTAAATTATCGGCTGCTGTGACTTTCGTATTTGTCGAAAGGTTAACGATAAGAATATTTGATAATTTCCTTCGAATTAATGACTTATAACCTAGAAACAACCATAATTTTTATGTGAACCATTGAGGTACACCTTCTGTGGGTACCTAAGCTAATAGACCTTACATGTGGAGTGAGTTTTAACAGGAGATGCAGATACGATTGAGTGCAAATACGATTCTATCACAAAGTAACTACCGATGTCAACTCACATTGGCGCGTGAAGAGACGTGTTTAGAAGAGCTCCAATTGGTCAAAATAAAAAAATCCCTATGTTCCCAAATTCTTACTTGCCCAAATTGCTTCAGCCGCAAATCGCTATATCCCCAAATTCCTACATCCCCAAATCTCTACATCCCCAAATCCCTACATCCCCAAATTTCTATATCCCCAAATCCCGACATCCCCAAAATTCCTACCACCCCAAATTCCTACATCCCTAAATTCCTACTTCCCCAAATCCCAACATCCCTAAATTCCTACATCCCCAAAATCGCTACGACTCCAATTGGTCAGAATAGAAAAATGGACGCCTCACACGTATTTTCGGCGGTATATTGACTCTCGCGGTCGCACACCAATTAGGCCAAAAACAATGACAGGCAAACGTCTCGAGATTGAGATAGAATTGCGTTCAGCAGTTGTTGTCATTATTATTCTTATTTGCCGAAATGTAACGTAGTATTCACGGTGGATAGAGCTTCTTTTACTTTGGGTCACGCGCCAACTCGTGGATTGACATATGTACACGTGAACGTAAGCGGGTTGGAAACGTGTAATGAACAATGAAAAGTGTAAATGTAACTACATCGTGGAAGTCTTAAGAGGTAGAAGAGCAAGAACTGGTAAGAGAAGAGGTAGAAAGATGAAGAAGAGGTAGAATTTCGCAGAGGAATCATAGTAACGTCGCAATGTGTTCAAAATGGAAGAAAAGAATTACGGAAAGCGTGCAAAGTTAATCTTATTCTTGAATACAGTTGGGACTAAAAATTGTCAAAAAATTATATGCACCTTGTAACTTCATCCTCAAACCACTACGCAAATACTAACAATAAGCAAATCGATTAATTGCTTAATGTGAAAAACTTGCTGCTAATTGTACAAGTTACTTGCGGAGAGAAGCGAAGACTATAAACAGAAATTCTAATAAAATTCGTGAAGTTGAAAGTAAAATGGAATGAAATGTTCTCAGTGCATGATCGACATTATGTCTAACTGGTTAACATTTAAAGGAGAAATATGTGTAGTTATTTTATAATATATAAACTTGTTTGTAACAGAAACCCCAGCATGCAATGTGAAGTATTCGATAATTTGAATAATGAAAACATCAGTGTTAACATATTTGTAACATTGTGGTATGAACTAAACTACTTTTATGATTCAATTCAGTATAATTCTACAAGCAGTTAAATACTATTATGGTCGAAGTCAATAGTTTGGATTTAGAGCAATCGAAACCTAACATATGAAAGTTAAAACCACTAACAATTTTATCATTCGACATATTCAACAAGAAACATCACACACTCGACCAATTCTCTCCATCCTTTAAACATTAACTGTCCCTAAAAATGAAAACTGTAATACTTTAAACCATTAAAAAAGGGCCACTTCAACTTTGAAAATAGATTATTTCGATATGAGAATTAAATTTGACTTCCGCACTGAAGCAGTTGAAAATTTGATCAGTTCATTTTTATTTTCGACAAACCTTACCAAATATTTTGTTATACTATTCATAGTAGCTGATATTTCCAACTAGTTCAATGAACAAATGGGATGAAAATTTAAGTGTCAGCCAGACGTGGTTGACGTGGCAGTCAAGGTGTTGAATAAAAACTGGCCCTAACTATAATCTATGCAACGCGTCCGAAAATCGTTATAAATAACTCAATATTTACACATTGGAGCATGATCAAAGGATCTCTATCGCCTGTAATTAACCGTGTAAGAGGCTAAACCAGCGTTGGGATCCATGTTGGGTGCTGGACGACCTTGCAAACCACTTTGAGTCGGCGCGCTAGGATATGACTGCTGCTGGCCCTGATATTGCGGTTGATACTGCGATTGATATTGTGGTCGATATTCTGGCTGATATTGCGGCTTTGGCTGATATTGCACCTGTGGTGGAGGCCTGGAAAGTCGACAAATTGATTTTATTATTTAATTATCGAACAAATGCTCAAAACATTGAATTAGTAATACATTTTCTATCTATATTTCAATAAATTATGTAGGTTTTGTGCAAACCATGATGCAGAATGTTTATATTCAGTTAATATTAACTTTGGCAATATACCTTTATTAAGCGTATGGAGCAATTTGAGATACAGTTGCACTCGTGTTTCAAACTATTTTTCTGATTAATGTCATTGAATATTGGACAAGAATATTATAGTACCTAATATTATTTCTTGAATACGAAATAGTTTATGCATCATAAGTATTTTGATAATGGGAAAATTGTAAAAACAGAAAATATGCACAACCATACAAAATCAAGTAATCCAAATAAAAATTAGATTGTTCAATTTCACACAAATATTATAAATGACGCTATATAGTGGTACTTCTTCCTTATACCGTCTGTATATCATAATCATATATACATAATATCGTAATATTATACAGACGGTATGATTCCGTTTAAATCATAAAAATTCATAAAAATGAAGAAATCACGAATTCGGTCAATAAAAATATTTGATCACCAACCTTGGAGGATTGTAAATCGGTGCCGGAAGAGGTTTCGGTGGATTGTAGGTCAAAGGTTGACGAGGAGCTGGATCATAACGTTCTCCATTCGTGTATCGAGGGTCGGTATAGTAAACAGAAGGATCTTCCCTGTATTGACCGTCGTCCTCAGGCGCGTTTGGATTAGCAATGCTATTGCCGGTTAGGGTTGGAGGTGGCACGTTTATTCCAGCACCAGCTGGCTCGAAACCACGTCTGGATGCTCCGTATTCCACTTCTCGAACGTTTCCGGTGTCATCAACGAATCCGTATTTTCCGTATACTTCACCGGTCGGATATTTTGACTCGATCTTGTAAGAACCATCTGCTGCTTCGTATCCGTAACTGTAACTGCCATCTTCGTTGTGTCTGATCAAAAGATTAATTAATTAAATTTGGATGAGCGAGTACTGAAATCTTCAAATTTTCAAATCGATAAACTTTTAAATTTATGAGTTCTAAAAATTATTTCTTCAAAGCTTCTTTCTGTTATTAACACTTTCTGTTCATCACGGTTGTTTCAAGCTTCTTCTGTTTTCAAGTTTAAGTTAAAAATCTTCAACTTTGTTCTAAGAACAAATGATGGAATACTCTTCGCCTACGTTTGTTATTATTCCAAAGAATGATTGCAATTGAAAGAAAAATTGAAGGAAAATTTCTGTAAAAAGCTATAATTTATGACAGAAAAATTTTTTAAGGTTTATCTAAGATTCAACAAGCTTTTATTTAAGTTTAACGTCGAAGCTAAAGTTCAGCTCACATAACGTTACGAAAGTTCCTGTATCTGCACTTGTTTCCAACTATTTCAGGTACAATTTTATTGTACCATTTTAGTCTTGTATCGTATATCGTCACACATGACCTCATACCTTTGCAAGTTGCTCGATTAATTGCACTCGATAAAAGCACCAAACGAAAGGAGAGAAACGAACATTCGAGGCATTGTCACGATCTGTCTGTTGAAACCAGGATAGCGAAACGGTACTTACTTGTTGATTTGCTTCAAAATGGGCACCGGCGTGGTCACGTATTGATTGTGCTGGGCGAACGCAAGGCCAACGCAAAACAAGAGACACAGCACCTGGTGACACAAGCTTGCATAAAATTGTTGGCACACACACGAATCACTTTCCAATAACCTCGTGCAGAATGAAAAACAATCGAGATCGCTACTTGAAATGCACTTTTACTTTAACCTGGTAACTGAGTCACTTTTCAACCAGGAAATGGCTCGCACTTGTCATAAAAAATAATTATCTTGCGCGTGACATATATCTCTACAATTAAAATGCAATTATAAATGAAACTTGGTTTAATTAGTTTGTGTATTTTTTACTTGGGCAATGTGTTAACTTGTCTTCCTTAGTATAGCTTTTCACTTTGAAAGTGTTTTTGAGGATTCAGATATGACTGGTTTTGTGTTAGGGGAGGTAAAATAACTTCATTTATCAGGGCTGTAGACTTTTATTTTTAATTTTTTATATATTTTGTTATTGAATTTTTGAAGTTAAGTAAGAGTAATGTTTTATGTTAGTGTGAGAATATAAATTATATGAATTGTGAAGATGAGTATGTGTAATTCAATGAAAGAGTCATAAGAAATTATATTGTGAATCACAGGTGTAAAATATGGATATAAGATGTACGAAGATGTTTTTCGTTTGTATAAAAATTTTGCGTTCATAGAACATTTTAAAAAGATGTTATTATTATTAGCCGTATATTGCAAGTAGTTATATGATAAAAAGTTTGTTATTTTAAGACATTGAGCTATGTCACCTATTATTATAGATAATTTTCGGGATTGCATGAACCATATCATTAAAAATTCTTTTATTTTCAAAACCAAAAATTCGGTATTAAGTATCTGAAGTTATAGAATAATTATAGAACTATGTTTGAAGTTAGATATTTGAAATATGTGGAAATAATACCTAAATACTACGTAATGAAATTTTTAGCAAAGGTATGGCAGCCAGTATATTGAAATCTACTGTAAAATACAACTTTTTGGCACTTTCACGGTCATTGTCACGTATTCGTAACTTTCTTATGCAGCTTTCTACTTCGTTACCCTTTAATCCATTTTACACACCAATTTATTATACTTCGCAAAAGATTCTACAGTCTCTAATAATAAAATTTGTTTATTCCAATAACTCTTTGCCTCAAAAGAAAATACATTTTCCACAAAAAATTAAATAAAATTGCAAATACCGTAAGTTTTGCCAAAGATTTATTTTCCATCATGAAAAATTTGCATTCACCACGAAAAACTCGACGAAAATAAAAAAAAGGTGTGAAACACAAGAAGTTCACGGTTATAAAACTTAAATGTTAATCATATATTTACATCTTAAATGTACAAAATGTTCAGAAGTAAATACCTTTGTAAACCCATTAGAAAGGACTAGACAAATCAGCACGTTCTAATTCGCGAACATTCTGTCTGTCTTTACAAACGATTAAAAATGCAAATCATCAGATACGCTTATTAGTGAAAGAATCAAAGACGTCAAGTAAATGCAATTTAGAAGTAAAAAATTTGTACACTCATTAAAAAATCAAAGAACATTAATCTAGTGCAGTAATATTTGATTATGCAATTTTAATTACTGAAATTTTATGGTAATTTTGTTCTTGTGTATATCTTTAATAGTAGTTAAGGATTAGAGAGTAAAATGTATAATTATTCAAATGATTGGTTAGACAAATGATTATAGTATGAGAAACGTTGTATAATTGCATTTTCTGCGATACTCGCATTTAGTAGACAGTAACTGGTTAAAAGGTAAAATTTAGAGATCAAGTAACCTTGTCCTTAATAATTTGTAATAGTGTCACCACAAAGATTTCACTCTAACACTTAACGGATGGGTTGTTCTTCCCCTGTATTTCCCGGCTTTTGATAATTTTTTAAGAGAATTAAATAAACGAGAATATACACTTTTAAAGCGTCGAAGTTTTAAGTCAGCGCCATTTTGTATAAAATTTTGCAAGGTATTTACATCGCTAGTATTTCTGAAGAGCGATATTTTGTAAAATATTCACCCTCGTGAAATCTGTCAGAATTGACATGTACTCTTGACATAGAAATTACTAAAAAATACTACCTAGAAAGCATAATTGCGCAGTAAGTTCATAATGTAACAGTAATAAGAAAAAAACCCAATGAGTATAAAAACGAAAAACTAACGGAGGCCAATAAAAATTTAAGCAAGCTATAAATTACGACCCATCTTAAATCAGAGTTGGAAAACGTAAATTTACATGGTCCGTCCATTAAGTGTTCCAACTACCGTCCTGTCTGTACTTAAATCACAAACCTAATCTTCATGAATTTTTAGTGCAAGCGCCATGATTTATATCTAAGAATGTGCATGTTAGTTATCGACTGAAGGATCTACAGAAAAGGAGTACGTAATTGATTAAACGAAAGCAATTAGTTGAACTATGCTCGATGTTTAGTATTGTCAGGAAGAAAGAGGACACTTATGGGCGAAAGGAGGAAAAGTGAAGAATACTCACGGGAAGATACATGTCTGGTCGTTGATGAGGCAAACGCGATTGTGTATTATAGAGTCACGTTTCCACGGCCGCGAGTCAACTTATATAGGCCCCCATCGGGAGCGGCGGGGCCCGCCCATGGGCCCGACCACCGCCTCAACGTCGTCGCAATCTAAGTACGAGAGTTCATCGTACTGCGACACGACTTTGAAAACCATGGTAGAAAATCGCCCAATTTAACGTTTCTTCAGCTATAATTTTACCCCTTCGTCGAATTTATCCAAGGTATAGATATTTCAATCATTAAAATCATTTTTGTGTCGATTAACTCAACAGTTTGACCATGTCATTCATATGTGGATGACTTAATTTTAATTTTGGAGGAATTTTCATGTGAATGAATAGTCTATATTGTTGAAAATTTCATTTATCTAATTGGAAATAGTCGTGTTAAGTACTTGGAACTGTGAATAGTAAAATATTGTGAACATATTTGGTCAAGTGTATTAATCGTACAAGTACTAGATGCTTTTTCAATTACCTCAATGTGGCGGTCAACGTGTTAAGAAGTAAGAGAAAATCTTGTAATCGTCATGAACATTCTGAATGATGTGGACATGTGAACAAAAAGGGTTGATACACCATTTGTGTAACTTTACACCATTCTTCGAATTTTAACTTATTTTCCACCATTATTTGAACTTTGTGTAACTACATCATCTTATGAAGTTTGAATAACTTCACACCATCATTTAAACCTTGTACAACTTCATACCATTATTTGAATATCATTTGCTCTGTATCATCACCTTGTATAACTCTACAGTATCTTTTGAAGCTTACATAGCTTTGCACCTTCGTTTGAACCTTGTCTAACTTATTCTATGCCATCATTTGAGTCTTGTATAACTTACCCTACCTCATCATTTGAACCTTAATTAGAACCTTAATATGAACCTTATAACTGTATAGTGTCATTGGAGCCTTGCATAACTTTATATTCTCATTTGAACCTTGTATAACTTACTCTGTACCATCATTTGACCCTTGCATAACTTTACATCATCATTTGAATCTTGTATAACGTACTCTAAACCGTCATTTGAACCTTGTGTAACTCTACACCATAATTTGAACCTTGCATGGATTTATAACTTCATTTGAACTTTGTACACCTAACTCCACATCATTTGGACCTTGTATACCTAACTCCACATCATCACTTGGACCTTGTATACCTAACTCCACATCATCATTTAAACCTTGTATACCTAACTCCACATCATCATTTGAACCTTGTATACCTTACTCTACCTCATCATTTGAACCTTGTATAACTTGCTCTAAACCATAATCTGAACTTTGTATAACTTACTGTATACCATTATTTGAACCTTACATAATTTTATGATATTTGAATCTTGTATAACTGTACCATCATTTCAACCTTGTATAACTTCTACACCATCAGTTGAAGCTTGTATATCTTCACATTATTTGAACCTTACATATACTCTAACTGCACAACTCTAACTATAAGCTAAAGTTTGAGTCTACTCTCTCAAACTACATCAAAGTTACATTAACTTGTGATTTCATCGAAAATTCCTAACTTGTTAACACATGCAAACGGCCAAACATGTGCAGTATAAGAATATTTGAATGAATATCCTGACGTGCTGTCCTTATATCCTTATATATTCTGTCTATAACTGCATGAGAATTAATTTATGTTATAGAAAGACAAATTGAAATAAGAAACGTGAGAATTTGGTAGCAGAGTTAGAAAGTAAAGTTTGAAATGAATTGCGTAAGATAATGAGACTTTCTTGCATTAAGAGAAATTTGAACAAAAGTGTATGTATCTCAAGGAAGCGAGGATTTGTAAACATTTATTGCATTGAAAAAATTGCAAAAAGAAGATTAGAAACAAAGGACATTGATCAATTTCTTCTGGAAGTAGAAAGTAAACTTTGAAAAAGGCGATGGTAGAAAGTGGAGAAGTCCATAGCTCTTTCCATAACATTTTAATAAATGATTCTGTGCCTTGAGAAATTATTTCAGTTTCCTGTAGTTTCTGTATTATAATTTTTAAAAATATTCATTAATTGGACATTAATTTAAATAGTCTTGTAACACGAATGGATGAGATGAAGATATAAAACGAAGAATAATTTTTTCTTTGAATACAAATTTATTCTTGGATCATTGAATAGAATTTTTTTTATCGAATTCTATTTCTGTTACTGACACTTTTCAATATGAATTTTAATTCCTTTTCTACTCGAAGTTTCAGACCAATCTATTTTGTAGGACGAAGGTTCTCGATATATTGCCACTTCTGCGCGGACTTTCGCGTTAATGGCGGTCTCCAACCATTGTAGATTCATGGAAACCAGTATAACCTTACTGGAAAATTAATTATTAAAAAGTATAACATTACCAGAAAATACAATATTAATTTTTTTATGAGACATTGTCAACTACAAATTTTATTTCTACGTCTACAAAAGACATGAATTGAATTATTTACATTAATTTAAAGTCTTTGATCGAATCATACATAAATATTATCGTTTACATTTCTGTAATGTCTGATAGTTTCCATAAATAATGATCCATCGAACGATCTACTATTACAATTTCACTTGTCGGAAGATTTTGATAAACCGTCGTCTAATATTCTTTCCAACGGCATCAATTTTCATTTACCATCGAGCGTGACGTGTCTCCGGTTTTCGGAGCGATGTCAGTTACACAACTTGCGGTTGGAAAACTTCGAATAAATTATTACATCGAGAAAAGTATCTACGGTGATTGATGATTGCCGTTCTAAAAATCGTAAAGCATGCACGAATTTCAAGTAAATGGCGCTTAAATGGTAATGTGGCATAATACTGATTAATTCGTTTCACTTTTCATCGCGTATTTGTAATTAATTACGGTCAATGCGAAATAATTAATGGATGATACATTGCTTAGATTTATAAGTTCAAGCTACTTCGTTTATTTCACGACTAATATTTTATGTAAGTTTCAAGAAAAAGTTTCAACTACTTTACAGATCAAAGGTTTCAAATTAATATTATTTAAATTGGAAAAAAACTTTTTAAACATTTTTAATTTACATACAAGGTTTCTGCTTTAATGAAATAAATAAGACAATTGGGTATTTGCAGGAAAAATATTTTTAGTATAATTCTTTAGATATAAACAAATATTTCAATAAATAAATTTGAATACGAAATTGCACTCGTACCAATGAAAATTGATTGGAATATTAAATCAGTGGAATTCACTTGTAATATGTGAAGAATTTCGCTATTTAAATTTAGAAGTTTTCATCCAAGGTTATTACACTCTTATTAATTATTATTAATTATCAACATAAATATCTTACGTTGCTCACTACGGTATTAAATTCTTTCGTGATATGCATTGCCTAGTAAATAAACGATTTTCAGAGATTCCAAAATTTTATACTTGAGTAAAACATAAAGATAATGGTGGAACTGAAGTTTCTTGACTGACAGATGTGCAATAATTGCCATGTGTAGATTCAACGGGAAGCCCTTGATGTACGTGCGTACAGCGTCTGCACGATTCTCGTGGAAACACGGTTTTGCAAGGTGATCCTCTCGGGAATGAATATTTTTTACAAGGACACCGTGTGTAATATTGTCTGCAAAAATGAGTGGTGTCTTCGTTATGTTTCTACTTTATTGACCGAAGCTGGAATATAGACCTTCCATGCTCATTATTGCCAGTTTATTTTAATTATTCCGTTCAGATCCTTTGTCTTTAAAAGTTCTTGGAATGTTGCTCTTTTCAGTATGCACGATGATAATACGATTATTTGAATAAGTGACGTAGTAATAATAACGTCAATAACACGCATAAACCACGGGGAGGTTTTAAGAGAATAATAAGTATAATTTGTGGAATCTATAAAAAGTTTCGATACTTAAATCAGGAAACGTCTCCTCGTGTCTTTTTTATAGTAATCAAATATTATAGCCGATAATTAACATATTATCTGTCCTGATGATTGTCAACGATCAACGCAGGAGACTTAATTAACTCTATTACGACCTTCGGGTCCTTTACGACCCGTCGTATCCTTCTGCTGCTCAAAGGAGGTTATTAACTGTCATTGATATGTTTATTGCTATTCTTTCAATGACTAGTCAAATTTTTATTGGGTAAGAAAATTATTAGCTGAGGTACTACCAAATTAGAAAAATTAATTGATGTGGTACAGAAATGCTTCACAGAAATTGATTGCTTTGATACAAAAATAATTCACAGAATTTTAGTCTGGTACAAAAGTGCTTCACAAAAATGAACTGAATTATGAACAAAAATAATTTAAGGAAATTAATTGATTTGGTATAAAAATTATACAAAAATGAATGATGAAGTTTTACAAGGAACTGTTAGTAAGATAAAGATAAAATATAAATAGTATAAGACTAGAATAAATACATCTGAAGAGAACAGGAGGGGTGAAGGCGAGAAGAAAGAGGGAGGAAATGAAAGTCGAATAAGCTCAGAATAAAAAGTAGAATAAGAAGAAAGCAATAGTGACTAACTAATGAACAAACTAATAGACAAACTAGTAATATATTAATAATGACTGAGGTAGTAAATGTATTATATTAATTTCACGTAACAGAAAATTTGCTTGCATGTACATATGTGTTGTCATAAGTGCAGCAATAGTGTCCATATACAGTTTTGTGCTAGTTAAGAATGAAACCAGTACAAAGTGTTGCTGTTGTAATTACACAAATGACCGGTTAACCGAGAACTTTCCCGATCATATAAGAGAACTTCTTGACATTTATCGTAGTACTAAGGATATTATAAGGCTCAGAGTGAGATATACACTCCTGTGGCGATCTTGCAACCTGCTCGATTCGTGAGAATCAATTTCTGTAGAAATAGCTTTCACGTTCAGAAATATCTTTTTAAGATGTATACTCGTGTTACGTCACACCCTTTGTCTTTTGAAGCCATTTATAGTTGTCACTTATTTCTGACAGCTGTAAGAATCGAAATAATGCTACTCAGTGATAAATATAGGTAGTTCTGCTAACTGTTTTGCTACTATTTTAATTTGAGTAATTTGTGAATTAAAATTAGAGCTAGAACTAGAATTGAAAGTAGAATTAGGATTAGAATTGTAAGAATGATTAGGATTAATTTAAACTGGTGTGAAATAGCAGATCAGACCTGCAATCTTGTTAAGTGCCGAAGTTATTTTCACACAGGTTTTAGCTTCTCACGATTTTTGTACTATATCGAAGATCAATAAAGTGAAGGTGCATTGGTGGATCACGAGAGGGTTGCGAATGTTGAAATATGACAAGGTTTAAACCTGCAAGATGTTTTTTCTTCGACTACTTCCCTTTTCGTTGAAAATATATTTCATGATATCTTTGGAAGTTTTCAATTTTGAAACTGTGAAATTTGGAGCTTTGAGACTTTGGGACTTCAAAATACCTTTCCACATATTTTACTTTACAATCACACAAATTTTACTGCTTGCAATTACTTCACGTAGTAGTTTTCTAACCGTGATGTTTCAAATCTATTAAAATATCTTACATGTTAAAAATATTTCATTTAATACAAAACGATTCTCATAAGCTCTTAACAACCTCTTTCCATACACCCCTCATATCAACTTACAGAATTCAGGGTTTAAACAAAATGTAATAAACTGCAGTTTGTAAACATTCTTACTTCACGTAATATTTTTATTTCTAAAATAATACTACAGATCTGTTAAAATCCTTTACGTTACATATAAAATTAATTGAATTCAGTATTTTCTGTAATTCTTATTCTTTACCGTGAAACACAATGGCGTCTAACTCTTTTGTCGTTGAGACGGCATTCAAAAGGTCGTACAATTTACGATTTAAAGTCGTCGATCGAAATGCATACGTCACGAGGACGTCTAACGTGTAGTTGCAGTGAAAGTACGAAAGGACAGTGGTCTGGAATTTGTATTCATGGAATGATAAACAAGGTAACTGAAGCGAACGATGTTTTCGTTACAATCGAATGATAGCCGCGAGAGAGTTCAATGCTCGTCCATCGAAGGAACGTTAGACTGGTTTCGTTTACGCAACAACGTTACACACGACATAATTTGATATTAATGTCCGGCATTCGTCCTGTTGTATCTGAACTGCTCATTTTCGTTGCTTTTTCCACCAACATTTTCCTGACAGAAGGTAAATGACCCCATTATTAGATATAAGATACGATGATCACGCAGTAGTTACTTTTTATTGTAGACACAGTTATTTGAACGATATTCGGTACTGATAATCAATCATTACCATTTTAAAATGGTTTTCAAATGTAAAGTGAACGTTTACGAAAGAAGTTACATTTGATACAATTTTATTAATCATATACGACTATATATAAAAATTAAGGTTTTCTTTCTTATTATTTTCAAAAAAATTTTGTGACACTCTGAGACTTTTGTGATTTACACAACTTACATTTCTGATGTCAACATTTTTAAATAATGTATTTTATTATGGCAATTTTTTTTGAACCAATGAATTTACATCTCACATAATTTCATTTCATATTTATTGAAGCTTGTCAATGATTGTATTGTAATCAAATTGAAAATTTTGAATGCTTATTAAATGTATTATCTGTTTCATAAGTAACATTTTTTAAAGAGGTATTTTTAGAAAGAGTTTTTTAAAGAGTATGTTTTGAAAAAGGAATGAGGATAAAATAGTAAAAATATTGTGCTAAAATTTTGCAAGTTTTTTAAGTTTTGGCATTCGTTTCTCGTGTGCCATCTGGCGATAAATGGAATAACTAACACAACAGAAAATATGTACACGTACTTATTCAAATTTATACTAATTTTACGTCATATTGTATTCGTGTTAAAAATGTTAAAATGTCTAAAATGTTAAAAATGTTAAAATCATTTTGACTTTAACAATAAATGAAGAAAAGAGTATAGATAGTTTTAAGTCGGTAAAAAGGTGGCTGACAGTATCGATGGCAGAACAAAATTTTTCTGAATTTTAAAGAAAATTTAAAATCTGATTGTATTAAATTGTGTCAATTTGTACCAGATTGTATTAACTACCTAATTCAATATACTGTTGAAACCACCCTGATTTTAATAGAAAATAAAGAAATCGTGTAATTGAAAGAAGCACAGTATGGTAGGCAAAAAGTGAGAAAATCAGGCAAAGAACAGAAATGCGTACAAACAGTCACCGTATTTTAAATAAATTTGAAATTTCAAGAGCTTCTCGAGTGGTTTGAATTTAGTACAACTAAGAAATTGCAAATTTTCTTTAAAAAATTCAACTTTGTGTCCACGTTTGCTATTTGTCATCGATATTGTCGTCTCCGTTTCTATCGACTTATGAAAACTATTATAAACAGTTTCTTTCAACTTTTTTCATCGTGAAATTGAAATGTTTTCAAAAGATTTGTAGCTAATGGAAAAATTGTAGACTCCGATATAATTCAATAAGATTCAATGCAAGGAAAATAATTTTTCTTTAAATTTGTTTCACGTACATTTACATTTTCACTTTTTTTAAAACAGAGATAAACAATTCCTTCAAATAATAAAACATGGTAAAAAGTGAAATTGCTGAAAACGATTTCTTCAAGAGAAAGAGAGCTATGTTAAAAATCAATCCATATTTTCTACTCTTTGAACATTTTGCAATTTCTAAAAACTTTCGTTACAATACAATGTAGTATAGAATTAGAAATTACAAAACAAGCTTTTTTATTTTTCGAGAAACTGATGACGTTAGTACTTCACCCACGAATGACGTTAACTCACTATAACGTAACGTCACCTTGCTACAACTGAAGGAAACATTTGTGCACCTTGCTATAGATTACTTATTCTACCTTCCTGTATAAACTGAAACATAAACAAAATATGTACAAAAAAGTGATTAAATTTATGAATCGATTATTAGGTTGTTTTTTGGATATAATAAATTTCGTAATAACATTCTTCATCTTTTTACTGAAAAACGAAATGCAGCTCCATTCTGAATTAAAAAACAACTTATCAAATACTTCTGTCAATTTATATCCTAATAATTCATTTTCTTCTTCAACTTTATTAATTTCAAGCTATCTTATATGTTATTCAAGCAATCATATACAATTTCTTTATAACTCATAAATATATTACCTTTAATGTATTATAATCTGCAAGCAATAAATTAGTTCTTGTATCCAACATATTTTTCAAGAAACAACTGTAACAAGCTTATACTAACTTGACAAGGGGTTACATTGCATATTCATGCAATTACTTTAATTGACTTGTTCGACCCTTTATTGAACGCAAAAAGGATTGGAACACAACTCTCGATTCCCCAGATTCTTTTGTTAATTTACAAATCTCGATCACAGCGTGTTTCATTCGGACTCAAAATTAAATTGTCTCGTAAAACAGAGTGTAAACGACTGTTTAATAATAACGAAATAACAATTAATTCTCTCGAATGTTTTCGGCTGCAACCTTGAATTATTTTAATCTTTAATTGACATGGTAGGAATTTGTCTTCGCTAGTCTCTTTTATTTGTGTCGTTAATATAACTTAACTAGCGTAAAACATGTATGTAATAGGAGTTCAAAAGAACTTGTTCCTGGCGGAAGTGAAAGCTGCTAAAAATTTTACAATCGACTATAATCACCTTTATAATAGCACATTTACAATAGCATAGTCAAATATATGGAAATTATAAAATTAAATTTAAAAACTTCCAACTCCTTTACGCAAGAATTATTTTTTTCTTATCAAACATTTTTGGAAGCTACAAATATTGTTCGTGCAACAGGGTTCATTTCAAACCTTCCAAAAGGTCCAATTTCAAAGCTTCATATTCTTCTCTAATATCAGAGTGCAAAATATTCTCTTGTCAGATACTTTCATATATAAATTGACTCTCAAATATTTTAACTGATGTTCCTCCATCCGCATTTTGTTCAGAGAATGAAAGATGATTCAAGTACCGATGTCAACCCACGAGTTGGCGCGTGAGGCTGACGTGTTTAGAAGAGCTCCAATGGGTCAGAATAGAAAAATCCCTATATTCCCAAATTCTTACATACTCAAATTGCTTCAGCCCCAAATCGCTATATCCCCAAATTCCTACATCCTCAAATCGGTTTTTTTCCGAAATTGCTATGACCCCAAATAGCTGCGACTCCACTGGGTCAGAGTAGAAAAATCCCTCTATTCCCAAATCGCTATATCCCCAAATTCCTACATCCTCAAATCGGTACATCCCCAAATCGGTATATTCCCAAATCGCTATGTCCCCAAATAGCTGCGACTCCAATTGGAGAATAGAAAAATCCCTCCATTCTCAAATCCCTATATTCCCAAATTCTTACATACCCAAATTGCTTCAGCCCCAAATCGCTATATCCCCAAATTCCTACATCCTCAAATCGGTACATCCTCAAATCGTTACGTCTCCAAATCGGTATATTCTCAAATCGCTATGTCCCCAAATAGCTTGACTCCAATTGGTCAGAATATGAAAATGGACGCCTCACACGTATTTTCGGCGGTATATTGACTCTCGCGGTCGCACACCAAGACCAAAAACAATGACAGGCAAACGTCTCGAGAGTGAGATAGAATTGTGTTCAGCAGTTGTCATTATTCTTATTTGCCGAAATGTAACTGAAAGCGTTCACGGTGGGTCTTTTACTTTGTGTCACGCGCCATCTGGTGGGTTGACATCTGTATATCCCATTTCTTTCTTATCTACAATCTCTCAGTGCTCCTCGAAGCGTCTTAGTGCTCTTGGAAGTATTCTTTCTATCGACCCGGCGAGTTTGCCCTGGCCATCAATTCATGCGAAAGACACATGACTTCGAATCAAGCTGGCATCACAATCGCTCCAAATTGCATCGAATCAAGCCCCGTTTGTTCCCGAGGTAACGAAACAATCTGCATTCACGGATTCGCCGTATCGACGACATTACTTACATACGGGCCGTGTATAAATAACAAGAATTTCAGTCTGATTGGCTGTTATCTTCGTTCCACCAATGATAATACCGAGGCAGAGCTACAATTATCGTGCGTTTGGCTCTTGAATCAAGGATGAATCATGGCATTGCCGTGCACCGTAACCGGTTTAACAAAATTATTTAGTCCTCTATATCATAATCGGAACCAATTATTGTTCGCGCCGGTTTGCATGATTCCCGGCCAGATATTGCACCTGTGATTCAACGTACGCCTTTTGTTTGAAAGGATGTTAATCAACTCCATTTAATGATCCAGATGCGCGCGAAAGATAGTACTTAACGATTGTTACCCAGCTGAAAATGATGTTGCCGTTGAAGATTTTATGAATGTGTGAAGATGTACCGTGTCCGAGTTGGAGCGTTGTTAAATATTATTAATGAATTAATTTTGGTTGGACGTTCTTATTGCGTGATGTGAAATGAAGAGAAAGGAAATGGGATAAGGTAAAGGATGTAATGAAAATGGTATACAATAACAAAATAACAAAAATAATGTATAATAAGCAAGATAACAAAAATTATATATAGTAAGCAAGATAATAAAAATAATATATATTAAGCAAGATAATAAAAATAATATAGAATAAGCAAAATAACAAAAATTATATAAAATGAGCAAAATAACAAAAATAAAATATTATCAAATTAAATATACAAAAAATATGAGTACATTTTCATGCGTGCCTATACATATTACTCATAAGGTTCGCCACTATCGGAAATCCTACTGCATAGAAAAATAACATCGACTTCTTATTAGGTTACAAACGTTTTTCGAATACGGAGTTTTACAAATAATCCCGTTTAAATTTAATATGATCGATTCAAGTAATTTTTCCAAGGCTTCACGAGGATTTAATGAACATTTAAAGTGGGACATTCAACAGCTCCGCGATATTATTATCACTTTCGCCTTTTCTTTTGCCGATACGCCGTAATTGATATACGTACAGGTATAATTCGCGTTTGGTGATTCGATAAATGTCCAGTATGCATGTAAGCCTCTTTAGCATGCATTACAAGGACAATTACACACGAAGCTATATAAACGGTGAGATAAGTACACATTTAAAGGGTGCAATCCTACATTCAGCACCGATTGCAAGTCTTTGTATTTAACGTTTCCTTGATTTTTCTGTATTTAAACCAGTTTAGTACAATTGATGTTCGCTATTTATTTCGCATCGCTTTTCGAAGTAATTTCAGTATTTAATCGTACGCCATATTTGTCAGGATTCAGGAAGTTTACGTTTAATATTGACTTTTAACTAATAGCGAAAGAAGAAATATTTGTACTTGCACCGTGAACAATTTTTCCCTTAAATTCGCCGATAACGATCGCTTTACACGACATAACATGTCCGAACGAATTGCGGGTCGTTTTCGAGCGGGCAAGGGCATCTCGCAAATGTATCGACAGTCACGCGAAATCTAGAACCCCGATCGGTGAAATTAATTCGGTCTGTGCTCCGAATCAAAACGTTTGTATGAAAATTCAACGCGGCCGAGTAACGATTATACGAGAAAGTTCAGCTAACAGTTTACGAAAAGCCAGGCTCATGAATATTCAGCGAGTCGAGTCTTGTCCGATTCTGGTTGGAGATGTACAAATGGTCGACAAACCTATACAAGTCGTTCTCTTGTCGCCATTAAAATCACCATAGTGTTCATTTCTTGACATCTCTTCTTTGTGTTCACCTCTGCGTTTTCGTACACCTTTTTCGTAATTGTAGATTAATATTTATTTACAGATTTTTGTAAATTAAAAATTACAAAACGCACATGTGGGAAGTTTTGATCCACGTTTGACCACACTGAGTTCTTAAGAACAGTTTTATATTTCTAAGGTTAGAATTTTTGGTACTGAAATAACCTATCAAAAATCGTCTACAATATGATATAATTACGAGATCAATATTTCTAACAATATATTCTTTACTATTTCTACAACGATTAGCTATATTTTAAATGTACTTTATCTTACCTATATTAATTTAATTCAAGGCGAAATAATAAAGAAATTTTATTCAATTTTCTTCGGTTTATTTTAAGTTACCTAAATAAACCCGGTGCCCAGTTGTACTCCACTTGATCAGCACCGCATACACAATACGTATAACAACCTCTGAAACTTCTGAAAACAAATTGTGCCATAGTTCATCCGTGTATTTGCACGTCGGATTCGAAAAGTACCAGGACTTGGTACCAGATATTTATAATCGCGTTGATTTTCTTCGACGATGGTCGCATCGGCTTCACGCGACTTGATTTCCATGCGAAACTCGTGATACGTACGCTTTAATCAGATGGGCTGTCACAGTAAAAACACGCGTCGATTTACGTATTTTTGCTCGTCGGATGCGAACGTGCTCGCTTAAGTATCATTTGGCAGCCATTTTGCGCGCGACAAGTATTGACAATCTCGACAGGAAATCGCCGGAACGTCGAACGATAACGTATGAATAATGTCCCCATGTCAGCGTCGTATTATAAAACGCAAACATAACGCGTTTTCGTGCCTCCCAATCGATATCGAAGAAATGAGGAATCGTTTAATACGTTCTTTCCCGTGTGAACCGTCACGGAATTTATTTCGAATAAAAATCTTAATCGAAGGAACAAGGTTATTCTTATAGCTTACTGTTGCGCTACGAATTTTGTACGCAGCTTGTCGAGTGTATCTTTATGCTTCCTCGGTTGTGGTTATGATGTGTTTATGGACGCGAGGAACACTGTTTTATTTAATTAAGCGGGGAGACAATGGGAGAATGCTTTGATTGTCAGGGACGAAGCTGTTCTTTGTACCAAAGGTGGATGTACCATTTGAGGTTAGGGTTATTGTACCATTTGAGGCCATTTGAAGGATTTTAACATTGTTGATGTACATATACATCTAGATATCTGATTATGCTAGGTTTACAAAAGAATGTTTTGTAATTTTTTGCCTGTGTTTCTTGCATTTTCTTTTTAATTTATTTCCCATCATTAAAAATTTCATATTTGATGTACTATTCCTTAAATGTTAAAATTTTATTTTATTAATGTATATAGATATAAATGTATGTATACGTGAATGTATGTCTGTATAAAACGTACATACATATAAATGTGTATTTATTTATAAATGTATGTATATACAAATGTACGTGTATATAAATGTATGCTTATGAATGTATGTAAAATATATGTTTGAATAAATGTACGTATATACAATATGTCTTTGCAATAAAATATAAATACGTTTTTCACAAAACAATCACTTTTCTCTAAAAATTTACCAGCTACTTCAACAACAGCTACTGTCTCGCCAGTAAAATTTGAGTAGATTAATCATTTTTGTTACCGAAGAACCTTGCAGCAACCGGAACATTTAGCTATTTAAATCAAGCGAACACGCTCGAATATATGAAAAATTGATCTGTTCTGATGTCTTTCACTCATCCTTATGTTAACGATCAATTTTACGGGAACAAAAAGTGACGGATCATTTTTCAGAGAAGACGTGTATCTACTCGATGTTACTTGTTATCTTGTCAGATGAATATACAGACTGGTTCATTTGAAGCGTCAGATCGAATCAATGATTCGAATAAAACGGTGTACGCATAATTTAATCTGGAGAAACAAGTGCATTTTGGAATAAGCTTCGTGTTCGGAGATAATGGAACATGCTTTACATTATAGACTTCTGCTTTGGATCTATACTGGGTGTTGTTAAATTATGTTCATACCTTCGTAGTTATTTATGAATATTATATAGTAATATAGGAGGAATGTTTTTGAGATAATACAAATTTTGTTATCTAATTATTCTATGTGGTTATTCTATTATTTCCATGCTATTATTTAACAACAATCTCTTCAATTTTCTCCTAAATTCAAGACCTTCTAAATATACTAATATTAATGGTAGAATATTTAATGACCCACTAGTGAATATGGTTGGAAAATTTAGAAAGTAATAAAATATTTGTCCTTAATTACCAAGTTAATTAATTTAACAAATCAATAGTCAAGTGAATGATTAAATGAAAACAAACCGAAAAAAGGAAGAGAGTAAAATACATTCATAATAAATAATTTTGTCACCATGTAACCTCACATGTATCTGATCGATGCACATTGAAAAAGTGGTTCCCTCAACTTTAAATTGCAGCAACATTGCAGCTGTTGTACGTGTCCGGATTTTTCACGGCTGATTCGCTTTAATTGAATTTCAATCATACGACCAATTTTACGCGACTAAAAATGCGGACGTTCAATTAACACGTGAAAGGTGTTTAAATCGGATGATGATTAATGAGATCGATTAAGACCGGGCAATAAATTCTAAAACTTTGTAGTTACGAAGAGTAACGTAATACATTTCCGTGAAATTACTTGAACGTTCACAATAATTATCCTTTCCACGGCGACAAGTTTATGAACACGTGTTTCTGGTTAGTGTAATAAACGTTAATTCTCTTCGGTTAATTAATACGAAGACGAAATCTTTTTAGGATAGACCTGTGATCAAAAGTTCGCAAAAAATAGAATAGCATCTTTGATTCTCACGGTGTTTATTTTTATCTAAGAAGTTCTTCGGTTTCCGTCAAGGTTTATGGAGAACAATTCATGTGGACTTCGGAAATATTGCTGTCTCGATTCGTGAGAATCCAAACCTCTTTAAAAAATAAGTTCCATACGATTCCTTAAAATTATAACATGTAGCGTGAAAAACAGAGGCATATCTCACGGTGACAGATATGTTAACAAAAAAATGCTGTTGTAGTAATTGGTAAACACGATGACAGAATTCCTGGAATTTTTTTATCGGAATGGCGACGGTCGCAGCAGAAAAATTAACACCTCAGACGAACTATAATGCCGGCGAGAGACAGGGAAACCGTCGCGGCGATCCACTTTCCGTAGACGATGTTCCTGTCGCTGAAATCGTTCTTTTTTACGGCTGAGAAGAGCCACTTCGAGATCTGCATTTTTTGCAAGGTCAACCGGTGCTTATACATCCCGACGACAGCGCCGGAATCCTCTGTCGGGTCGAATTTCTGATATACAGAGGCGCGGATGATTTTTCAGAGTCACGTTGCTGGGAACACGGCACCGTTGTTCGTGCTCGATTTGCATAATGTGCTCGAACGTGGCCCACTTTTCTATTGTATGCTCCTTGCTTTTTATAAATTCTGCGAACGTCCTTTTAGAACGAGGAACAGTTTCGGTTGTTTTAAGATTGCATCACGGCAATCAAGTTCAAAAGTTAGAAGAAAGCTGATTATAACAAACGAAATTATTTTAAGGACGAACTTACAAAATAGTCAATTTGAACACTCGAATGTGATCACTACTTAAATTAAAATATGTGAAAATATAGTTCAAAATTTATAAATCTAGAAATTGATGGACTTAGGTACATAGGTACATAAGTATAGAAATTTATGAATTTCAATTACGATATTAATAATATAAAAATTTCCATATTCAGCAATTCACTAATACACCAATTCACCAATTAATCAATTAACGAATTCACCCATTCATCAATTCATCAATTTACCAATTCACCAATTAATCAATTAATCAATTAACCAATTCATCAAATTACTAATTCACAAATTCAGCAATTAATCAATTAACGAATTCACCCATTCATCAATTCATCAATTTACCAATTAACAAATTCATCAATTCATCAATTCATCAATTCATCAATTCATCAATTCATCAATTCATCAATTCATCAATTCATCAATTCATCAATTCATCAATTCATCAATTTGTCAATTTATCAATTGTAACACAATATCTCAACATCGAAATTTTCAAATTCTTCCATTAATAAATTTAACGATTCCCAAACCGTTATTTGAAATCAATAAATTTGGAAACCGAAAGAATAAAATATTTGAGAATTTGAATATGGTCAAATATCCGAACAGAAAAATTTGAATATCGATAAATTTGGTATCTGTAAGTATCGAGATTCCTCAGTTTCGGAATTTAAAAGTTCGTCCAGTTGTAAAAGGAATTCTTGTCATGTTAGGTAGTAGAACTTTAGATTTAGAGCTTTATTTTGATAGCAATTTTCTACGGCGGGACTAGTTACTTTTTTCTGTTTCTTTTCACTTTGTTTTCTGCTTTGTGACGTCGTAAATGCTTGTCAGATGACCCGTTCACTATTTACATTGACTGATATTTTGTTGTGCTCCTAAAACATTTGTTATTATATGATGCAAATTACTTGTAGCATTCCTAAGTATTGATGCAACAAATGAAAACTTTTGGTAAATTGTTTTGTACATATGTTTGGTGCGTGATTTGTAGCCGTGTATCGGAGGACACGAATTGAAAAATTCTTTGTCAGTTGCTAATAGATATACACAGTGTTTCAATAAAACACACCTCTGCAAATTTACCCAGTTTGACTGTTAATATTAAATACAGATACAATTAATACCTTTTAACGAATTAACTAAAGAAATACAATCTGTGCTGTATATAATAACATCAAGAGATTAAATTGCCCAAAATTTAATTCATTTACTTTACAATTTAATTATGATTTCTTTATTGAAGTTTTTGGGACTCACAACATTTTTTAATTCCATAGATCGCAAATTCAAATTTATTAAAATTTCACAGTTTTGACTAAAACTAAAATTCGCAAGATTGATAGCTTCTTTTACTCTGGGTCGACCTCACGCGCGAACTCGTGACATCTGTATCTAAATCGCGTGTACACGGCGTCCACAATATGGCGCATGAATTTCCAATCTCCGCATCGCATTTCCTCGAATCCACCGAAAAGGGAAAGTAATTAGATGGTATCTTATTTGATGTACTATTCCTTAAATGTTCGATCACCGCATTATACATACGTAAGCAGTGTTTTGTACAGTGGATAAGATATCAAATTTCATTGGCAGGATAATAACCCAAGCCATATTTCACACGAAACGATGACCGTAATGTGCATCCACGGCCCAGGGACCCGTGTACACGGCCGGTTTTCTTTCATTATAAATATCACCATCCAATCTTAATGTCAATCTGTGGTTCGAGCATGCTACCGTCTTACGTGCGTCGTCTGGCGAAAACAACGAAAACCAGAGACTAAACCAGGGGCCACTGTTTCCCTCGGGCTGAATTTGGCCGGCCAATTAATTATGCAGAACGAGCGGAATAAAAAGGAGAAAGAAATCCTTGGCTCTTAGGTGAAGTTTAAGGTAGCCTCACATTTACTGCCGAAATTGTATTGACCCTTCTGCGACGATTCGAAAGCTGTTTTCGTTCGATATTTTGTGTATTTCTTGAATTCAGGTATTAGAGGTGGCTTTTAAATGGACGAAAATGAAGCAAATATCTTTTTTACTTAGGTTTGAGGTTAAGGTAACCTATTTCTTTGAAAGTAATATTGGTCAAAATCTTGAAATACACAAGTTCAAATAAAAAGTTATGAAGTACCAGGTGAATAGTAAAGTTATTTTACTTCAGAGATTTTAGGTGCCATATGTACACATCACGTTTAGGTGAATATATGAATGACCATAATTACAAACATTGATAAATTACTAAATGAAATTCGAAAGGAATCTTAAAAAAAAAACTGTATCCATTTTCTCAAACTAATGAAAAGCATGCAATAAAATAGAAACATCGGTACAAGCAAAAAATTGTAGTGATCAATGAACTGACAAAAACCAAATAACCTTATAAACTACCCAATATATTATCGATCAGAATGTTACGAGAATAAAATCGCAGAAAAAGTGAAGTAAGATTTGTATCGCGATCGAATTTCACGATAAAAAGTTGTGAACACGTGGATAAATACGTATCGTAAGATTTCATTCACATCTTTCCTAACCTAATCACGTTCTAACATGGCGGTTCGTGTAAACCAATTAAAAATCTACGTCAATATATTCTTACAGTTCTATCTCAAGGATATTTTGCAGAATAAATTCGCATAATTTTTCATTTCTACGATCAACTCATTTACGTCCTGACTTCAAATCATTTGTGTCTGTCATTAGAGTGTACAAATCATTTGTATTTCAGTAGCATTTGTATTCAATCATTTGATCAATGTACTTTGATCTTGGTTAACAAAGCACGTGAATCATGATCGATATCCGAGTATCTCGTACAGATCATTTTCTGTCTCATAACTCAAGTTTTGCACCAAGTCAAGCGTTCGTGCGATTGCGGTAAAAGCGGAAGTACGGTTATTCAGTATCGCGAGTTTATTAACGTTTTTAGCAAACTATTTTTCCAACTCTCTGTCCTTGTGACGTCAAATACCGACGACCCGAAACGGAATTTCTTACGTCACATATTCAAAGTCTAACGCAACTTCTGTAATCGTCGAATGAATTCTCAGTCTTTAATTTGTCATTAATTTTCAGTTGAACTCCGACGACCTTGTACTACGTCGAATTTCAAATGGATTAACCGGCCTTTTCGTGATCCATGAATCAACCGGATTAGGAAATCGATTTATTATTCCGTGGTTGGATTCTGAAGATACTTTTTGTGTGAATCGGATTAATCAGTTCAATGTAATATTTTAATGATAAATTAATGTGTATTAATGGTTCGAAACGTGTTCTAAGAAAAGTCTTGGTATTAAATTCACAACAAACTTATCATCATATTTTTTTTCTGCAGAATTATTTATTACATTACAAGAAAAAATAATTTAAAATTAAGGTAAATATTATTTAAGTCTACTGTGTTTTATAGGATTGTATTTTGAAGTCCTTCCGACTTGTGTCTTTTCGCACTTACGTTGTTTCTATTCGCAACGCGATATCTTATCGTATAAAGCCATGTGCAAAAATTACATATGTTTTTATATTTTGTCATATATATTTAAATTGTGGTTTTACTGCTACCGTATGTGTGTATGTAGGTATAAATAACTATGTTTGTATTTAGGTGGGTTACATTAGGCTTCGAGAAACGCAGAAAGCTTTTTTTGACGAAAATGACGATGTGCAATATTGGTCTTTATTTTGCAAATTTTCGAAATTAGTCTTCAAAATGGGACTGTCACAAGTTTTCAAATATATAAATTTTCAAATTTACACTTTCAATTTATAATTTAATGTCTTGAAAATTTAGGAGAATATTATTAAAAGTAAATTACAATTACAAATATTTTTAAGAAAATTATTCAACTCGTAAAATAAATTACAACAATTTTTAACAAGAACGTAATTAATAAAATAAGAGTACAACTGAACAAAGAAAAAATGTAAAAGATATAAAAAAATAAAACAAATGAGATATCGATCATTTTCCCTACAAAAATAAATTTTAATTCACATGTAATTTTAATCACCGCTAATTACAGTAATCTGCGATAATCGGTTCGCGATAACTGTTTATAAAACACAGAGCCACCGTAAATTATTGAAATGAAATTCCCCGGTTAATCGCGGTTGCGTGCGAAATCGTGAATGAAATCATCAGAGACTCGATTCGACACTTTCACTCGATTACGATCGAAATTAAATAATTAAAGGATTTCTGCACGAGGCTCCGAAGTTGCGGTAGGCTATGGCTGGATGATTCAGACGATGAGTCTGCAAATATAAGTTTAACAAGGCATTCTTTTCCTCGTATCGAATCCGCTAATGCGTATTATCGACTCTCTTACTGTGACCATGACTTTAATACGATTTGATACACGTCGAATCCTTGACTCTTACATTTTCTGGTGACACTGAAATACGGATATTCTATGGACAAATTTTACTTGTAGAGAACAAAGGAAACTGTTAGCGATTTTAATTGTGAACCATAATAAATTGAACCTAACCTAACCTCTTAAACTATGATTTTGTCAAATGTGTCAGATAGAGCTAAATAATTATTGCTGTCATGTTAAGACAAATAAGAAAAGTTAAAATGTTAAATGTTTTGTATCATACTAATAAATAAAGGAAGGTGTAAATGATTTTAATTGTGAACGATAATAAATTGAACCTAACCTAACCTCTAAAACTATGATTTTGTCAAATACGTCATATAGAGCTAAATAATTATTACTGTAATGTTAAGACAAATAAGAAAAATTGAAATGTTAAATGTTTTGTATCATACTTCTAGAAAACAAAGGAAATTGTAAAGTGATTTTAACTGTGAACAATAATAAATTGAACCTAAGCTAACCTCTAAAACAATGACTTTGTCAAATGCGTCAGATAGAGCTAAATAATTATTGCTGCAATGTTAAGACAAATAAGAAAAGTTGAAATTTTAAGTGTATTATGCATTTGAGAATTCTTGATTATGCAAATTATAGCTTGTAGTAAGCTTTCAAACTTGATCACAGTGAAAATACAATTTAGGCTTGTTGTGTCTGAACTGTAATGTGCGTCATGAGTGTGTCACGATGTTCGAAGGGTTAGGTTAGGTTAAAAGTCAAATCAAATGGTTATTGTAAGTCGAAGGGTTAAATCACTTGCAATGACAAGAATATTCTACATCCACAATCTAAAATTATATTTTATTTTGTACTTTATAATGAAAATCATATATTTCGTACAAGTTTAGATATACTTATCGACAGAAATTAAAAAACAAAGCAGTTATTAATTTATTGTAGCATACAAGTTTCTTTTAGAAAAATAAGATTTCCAGTTTTGTAAATGAAATGTTATTTTTTAATGTCACATAAAGAAGTGTATTAAATGAAATTTATTTATGTACATATAATGAAATAATTCATTACATGATTATTTAATACATCAAATGACTTATCTTTCAAATAAAATTTTTATTTGAAAGAAAAATAAAATATAACCACTATGCTACATAACTACGATACATAACATACTGATGTCTTTACGGTATAACGCAGACATGGTGTTATAACGCGTGGCGATGTAAAATTGACCTTCCTCAAAGATACTATTTACACCAGTAAACGTAATAAATCATGTTCCACCATTTTTTCGCTGAAAGATGCATTTTGATTTAACGTACTTTCTCTACGCGTAGATATCTATACCCCTGTTACAGAACCAAAGTTCAACCTCCTCTATTTCACTGAAAATATGTCGAACCATGACTTATGACTATGTGCTGGAAAGGGTAACAATAGTACTTGATTGTGATATTAACGTGAATGCTGAGAAAAATTGTTTGACATTTCGTAGGTCGTTGAAAACGTAGAAAAACCGTATTTTTTTAGATTACTTAAAAGTAGCTTTTTAGACTAAAGTGCTTAAAAATTATGGCGCGACATTTTTGCTCTTAAGTTCAAATCAACGCATCGGAATTTGCAAAAAGTGACCGTTGTTTATAGGAATGTTATTTAATCGGGGATTCTTTTTATCAAGTTTTTCTGCATTTAAGATCTTCTGGTTTTGAAATTCCTTTCTGAACTAATATATCTTGTATTTTTGAATCATCATCTTGGATACACTTTGCATAGTTGTTGACAGCAAACTTTCGAATTAGTTGTCTAGGTACTTTTTGTGTTGCTTTTATCATCCTCGATTTTTAAATATTTCCTCATGTTGTATTCAAGTTAAAATCATAAAAATTTTATTTAACGAAATAAAATAGCATTCAAAGTTGCTAGTAAGAAAAATGGTCCACCAATCCGCAAATTATTTATTAAATATACAGTTAAAACTAAGGTTATTTTTAAAAATATTTGATCTCTTTCATCTAGCCATAAATTATACAACCTTGTACATTTACAGCAATTACGAGCGTGTTATTATCTTATGACAAGACTTCATTCAGGCCATTAATCATCATTCGAAGTGCGTTGATTTTCATCTTCTCTCAGAAATAACTTTCTTATTGTATCACATGTTCATTTGTCCCAGAAAAAATTAGAATCAAGGTTCCGATACAATTTACAAGCCGCGGTCTGCGTATCAATCATATTTTTTAGAGCTCTTCAAGGCTTCTCTCTCGACTTATCAAACAAACCCTCAGATATTTAATAAAATATATTTGAAAAATGTACATGTAAAAATATATGATGAAAGATATTTTTTATGTGTGTTGGAAAAAATATATTTTTCATACGTGTGCGAAAAAAATATGTAATAGAAAATATTTCGAATATTTGTATGAACAAATATTCACAGATTTCTATAATAACTGGTGTCAATTTTAATCTTCTTAATTTAGTAAGAAACTTTGTTGTATTTTTTAATATTCATTACCTACTTTTCAATGAAATATAATTTACTCGTAATTTACTTATAATTATTAAATTACATTTATAACAATTATATTCAGTTAGTATGAAAGCTAAATTTCATACAAAACTATAAATACAAAATTGACCCCATACAATGCATCATATGTCCACTGCAATATTCAGATTCTGTCCAGAACGTAGCAGCGTGTATCGCTTCTGCAAATTTCAGACACATGTAATGTTTCCATAATACATAACTGTACGTCCGATTCAGAAGATTTATGGATCGTATGCAGAATTTATAAAATCATTTAAAAATACACTATCGATGGTCTCATACCATCACGTACATACACCGCGATCTTCAAAAACCATTGTCCGAAAGAATATTTAGTACTCATTGTTTTGGGGATATCATAAATCTGATCCTCGTAATTTTGCTAACATTTGTCTTCCAGGCATTTTAACTTTCAAATTTTCGGACGGTGATATTTTTGGATTTACGGATGCTCTTTATTCCAATTCAAAATAAAATATTTATTGTTATATTTAACACATGTTAAACTTTAGATATTCCACAAGTGCTACTTGTATTTTTACATCAAATATCAGATTTTATATTCTGAAATTAATTTGATACATGCAACTAGTAAATATTTAAGACATACAATATTTAATATATACAGTAAATATTTAAACATACATAAAATATTTTATACATAATACATACAGTAAATATATTAAATATTAATAATATTATTTGTTTCGTTAGACGGTAATTTAAGTTCAATTGTACTTGTGAAGGAAAGCTTTACATTTTTAATTCTTGTATGTCTGCATATTTTGATATCAATTGATTCAAAGCAAAATTAAATTCGCTAAAAAACGTTGCTTTTAAAGATGTCATTTATAACATAGTTTTTAAAAATGTTATTCTTAACATATTTGTAATTTGTAAAATAAAAAGAATCAAGGAAAACGTCATTCACATAAATAGTTAAACTTCCAAGTGGGTCTTATAGCAAAGGGTCCTCTTCACGCCAACTCGTGGGTCGACATCGGTATAGCGGCGGTTCAATCGGCAATTTAAAGATTTATTAAGGTTTAAAATTTATGTCGGACACTCATTGGCTACTTGAATATCTGCGACTGTGAAAAAATAAACGTCCAAGGATTTGATTTAGGTAAACGCATTAAACGTATGCATTCTTTTTCGCGATTCTTTCTTTATCGCCTCTCGCCTGATTCGGCTACCGGTCACCACGATGGAACGTGATCCTTTAACTTCTTTTATCTTATAGCTGAAGTCCACCTAAGGAAAAGAACGATGGAACTAGGGACTGCTTGCTGAGAATCATTTTTAATAAAAGATACTTCTGCTGGTATTTCTTTGGTTGTTCGATCACGTTCTATAAACTGCGAAATTTCATTCTCGAATTCAAAAGAAAAAATTCGTTCACCTTCTCGGAATTAAACAAAATCGATTCTTTTCGTAAATTGCATATTGTAGTTTCCGAAATATTTGAATTCACTATTTGTCATATAATTCTTTTACGAAATCTAACATTAGAATTTATACCGAATGTTACCCTAATTTGTCTAAAAATTTTAATCTTGTTGGGTATCACAATAGATTATTAATCATTATCAGAACAAAATTAGAAATTCTAGAATTTTAGAAAAAGAAACAGTAAATTATTAAGAAGAATTATTAAACAAAGGTTAAGACAGTATACGATATCTGTTCTCAAATATTCTTTCACATAATTGAAAGTTGATTTGTTCCTTTACGTACTTGTAAATGAACTGTAGCCCGCAGACTTCAATCGACCCGATCATAACAATAACGTTAACGAGCAAGGCATTAAATTTTATTATCAATCACAAACATCGGGAAACGATAAAACCGTATAATTGATTTAAAAAAGTAACAAGATTAACGAAGCAGATACCGAGTCAATTATTTAAAGTACACCTACGATAATGAAATGTTATCGTTAAAATAAATTCGATTTGATTGTCAAAACGACCTCGAGGTATTTGGAAAATTGTCAAGTTAACCGGGGTTCGAGGACGTTTCGATTAAACGAGCACCTTCGTTGGCAATTTCGGTGAAGAACACCGACAAAGTGGACCCATTAATTTCGCACCGGTAAACAAAACGTTATCTCTTCCTGCGGGAATTGTAAAAAGTGTCACGACAACATTGAACAGATCAGGATGATTGAGGAACAAATTACATTTTACGAGTTCCCATGTGTTATCCTTGACGTTGGAATGCATTTCGTCGTAGGACCGACGGGATCTCGAACACGATACCAATTATAAACCCTGAAATTGAACATGGATCTCAGGACGATCCTCATTGTCCTTTCTTAGGTAAAAATATTAAATTTACTTGTTATTTTAGCGAATACCAATAGAAATCATAAATTGAAGTGAACATAGTAAATGTAAAGATAAAAAGAACGAACTGATTAACAATTTTCCCTTTTCGAATGATTATAGGTTTTAGAGAACATATTTTAGTCTCAAGTATTAACCCTTGTCACCTCTCACGTGACTACTTTGGCGCTGCGGTCGCGTCACGTGGGAGACAATTATGGAACCTGTCGAAGTTCTAATTTCCGAGAAGGTGAAACGCGATATGCTATTAACAGACAATGAGGGTAGATTAGATGGAAAACATATCTTGATGCTAAAGGAGAATGATTGCTTACTTAGCATGTTCTTAGTATGTTCTAATTGTAAGTTGCTTGGAGGAAGAAAAGCGTACTTCCGTGAAACGTGCGAAAACCTTCATACTGGAGATTGTTTCAAAAAATATCATACATTAAAAACTAACAAATAATTATTTGAAACTCTTTGTAATATACTTTCAAAACAAAATGTTATTCTTATAATACTGAAGATTTTTCGTGTATTTACCAAAACCAATTAGAATCAAAAACTAGCGACCGACAAGGGTTAATACCAATTTCCGAATGCCATCCTTACGAGCATCTTTTCTCAGAAACAAAGATTCAGTGATTCATTAAACCACATCTGCTAAAACTTGCAATTACCGTTCGCGTGATTAACAAGAATTCAGCAGAATCGTGTGCGAAATTGAACGTCTCGAGAAGAAAAAAGAGACGGAACGAATCCACGTCTCCGTGATACATTATGGAAGCGATCTTCGAAAAAGAAGAACAGAATTCGGCAAACGTATACTCGTATGTAAATAAATTTTTGTTCCCGATTATGAACGATCCGGTTGTGATTAACACGCAAAGTGTTCGGCTATCGGGCTTGCTCGCTCGTAATTTATGAACTGAGCTGTTTATTTAATTGGATGTAGCGTGTTGCACCTTTAAGCACCGCGGAAATCGGACCGTGTAAAATATTGTGAATTATTTGTTACAACACCGGATATCAATGATACGGTGGATTTTTATCAACCGGTGATGTCGAGGTTACCGAATGTATGTTGTGTGCACGTTTATTGGTTTATTCGATATGGTGGATGTCTTTATTCAAAATTATAATGTTGGACGTATTAACCCATTGCAATATGATTTACATTTCAGGTGCGTCAGATAGAATTAACTAATCACAGCAATAGACAAAGAAAGTTGAAATTTTATATCAATCTGATATTATGCAATCGTTGACTATGCAAATTATAATTGGACTTGAACTCCGAGTTGAAGCAAAATTCAAAATTCGAGTAAAATTGATCACAGCTGAACGACGAGTGCGTCACGAGTGCGTCATGAGTCAGACTCGTTTAAATAATGCAAGGGTCAAAAAGATACATTGATGTTAAATTTTTTATTTATGTTTTAGCAGACATAGCGATGGAGATTAATCCATGATCTCGCAAGAACACAAAACTTCGTATGTTTTCATTTATTTTGATCTTGATAAGCCTATCTTTAGAACTTATTCTTTTCATTTATTTAACTTGATCTTTGGTCTCCGCGATTCTAAGAATGGATTTGCTTTGAGTCCCGACACAAAGGAAACTAATCCCTTGTAAAGGAATTATTCTGCCCAAAATCGTGGGTGTAATCTAATACTTTCGTGTATATTCCAAACATGATGTTGACACTGTGTCACAAAGTGTTCTACTTTAAGGCCCAATTCGAGAGTCTTTGTAAAATGTTTCCTTTCTAGAAACAGAGATAAAAAGAAACGAGGAGGTAAAGAAAAACCAGTGTGAAAGAAGAAAGATAGTCAACAAATTTCATAAAATTTATTTACCACTAGAACTATTTATATTGGGGTACACTTTGCTAGTTGGTCATTGGAAAAGTGTTAAATATACAATATAATGAATATTTTATATTTTGGCAAAAATCGAAGGGGAGAGACATGTATGAAAGGAGAAATATACCTACAATTATTTCATAAATTTATTTATTACGGTAGTAATTTGCTACTCGATCATTAGTGGGGTACCAAATGTAGAACATATTAAAAATATATTTTGATCAAAACCGAAGAAGAAATGAAAAGAAGAACGAAAGAAAAAATAGGTACAAAATATTTATTACAGCAGTAATTTGCTACTCGATCATTAGTAAGGTACCAAATGCACAATACATAAAAAATGTCAAATTTTGACAACAATCGAAGAAATGAAAAGAAGAACGAAAGAAGAAATATGTACAAAATATTTATTGCATCATTAATTTTCTACTCGATCATCGGTAAAGTAGCAAATGTACAGCACAACGTTATATTTTGACAAAAACCCAAGAAGAAATGAAAAGAATGAAAGAAGAAGTATGTCCAAAATATTTATTACATTGTCCGACGCATCAAAAATTTTTCGACAAAAGCATATGACGAAAAAGAAGTAATAAAAAAGGAGTGTATCGGCAAAAAAGGCGGCAAACGCCCACCACGTATCCTTAATCAAAAGCTTTATCTCCGATACACAGCAGCCAAGCTGTAATATTCGCGAGGCGGCGTGTTGGTGCCTTCGTCCGTGCGCCGAGCACGATTTATTGCCGCTTGATAGCGCAGCGTAATGCATTCATTATATCGGAAAGTGCACGGTCCTCGGTGGACAAAAGTCACCGATGCCTATCCAGCGTGCGAAGAAGGGCGATTTTTGAGGGACACCACGTGCGAACCAAGATACGTATCCCAGGCTTTGGCCTCTCTCGTCTGTGGTGACCCTTCTGGTCCGGCGACGAAACAATGCTGCGGCCTGGCGAAACAATGCAGCCAGATATGCCTAGGTCGTGGCTGACCTCCAATACAAGCGGACGCGTTTGCTCGACCGACGGAATTCCAGCGAGTAAATGCGCCGGACGAAGGAGAGAAGCTGGGACAGGCATGCGAGCAATGCAGATAAAGGGAAAATTTAGCGCCGCGATCGAGGAACTTCGACGTACTTCTTCTGACCGACTTGGTGTTGCATAGCGGATCGAGAAATCGGAGAATGCACCGTGCTATGACAAAATGAATCGTGGGATCAGCCGCGAGAAATGTCGACCTGACCCGAAAAAATTGCGAGAATTGATCGCGGATATTGTAACGGAGGTGCTAAAGACTTGGTCTCTCGTTTAATAACTGTGTGTTAGACGATATGCAAAGTCAGAAAATCTGGCTTGCCTTGGGAAAATGTGGTAACTAAGAGGAAAAGTTACCGCTCATTTTCAGTTGATTAATTTAGAATGCTGGGAATTTGATAATGTGAAGAGTCGAAGGGAATTTGGAAAATTTAAGGGTTGTGGAATGTTTGTTCTGGACGTTTGTGGACTTCGAGACATTTGTGGACTTTGAACAATTGAAGGAATTTAGGGAATTCAGACAATTAAGGAAGTTGAGGAAATAATAGGAGTTTTCGATAGAACAATAATAAACAGTCTTCTAGACTTTCATTTTGAAGCCTAACCAATTCTACAAGCCTATGAAGTTTTTCAAAATGTATACACATAAATGCTAGTTAGTATTATATATTACTATATAACAGTAAATAATAATGTATTTATTCATTCACATATGTGTATGCACATATTCAATAAAATATCAATATACAAATTTTTTTAATCAGATATTTTCAAGAAATGTAAATTAGGTGTCTAGATAAAACGTATTTATTTTAATCATTCACTGATTTGGACTATTCTAATATTTATCACGTAACGATAGCCTAAATGAGGACACTGGTGTCTGACATTGCTGCAATGACGCAAGTTTCTGACATTGCTCTTCAAAGTTGCGTTATGCTTGGAAGCAGTGTCAGAAACTTGCGTTGACATTGAATCCATGTGTCAGAAGTGTAACCTGAAGGTCTAGACAGCGTATGCACTGCCAATGTTAACTCGACAATTTCGGAAATAAAGCATATAAGTAAAGCATATAAGGCAATAAGTATTTTAGCAACTTCATTGAATTAGACAATCATAACTTCACTGAACAAAACATGAATTAGCAAGTTCTCTTATGCATGTGTGCTTTACATTCTTCAATTTCCTTAAAAAGGAGCTTGATTTTCCAAATCGTGGAAAATTACACCCAAGACAAATAAAGGAGTTTGGTATTAAATTTGACCATCAGTATAATTTACTAAGTCACTAATAACCCAGGCAGTGATTGATGCGACTGCAAACACTGCTACAAAAAAGGTGTATTAATTACATATTCCGGTATGCAGAAGCTGCATATAAAATACGAATTTATCAGGTAATCTTGCACGTACCAAAAAGATTCTATAAAATGTACAGTTTCGAAAGCGTTAAATGCATAAACATCCACAGTCGATTGATCACGATGGGACAGCGAACGTGTTAAATTGCTGGTCGCATGGTCGGCATTCCCGGAGAGTTCAATGCGTGGACGTGAACGAATTCGAGAGTCGGAGGACAGGGCTCGTCGTGACGTGAAAAACTGGCGGGATCCTTGTGCTGTTAGGCTTAACGAAGGTCGTGCCGCTTGTACGCAAGGTCGGTTATTCATCCGTGCTGATTGCACAAGGATTTCATTAAATTACTTTGTATTCCCCAATAGTCATCGACGCTGTATCGTAACATCCGAAGAAATACCAGAACGGTCTCGTGGCACCGGGGACATTTCTGACGCGACAAAAATTAAACTTCAAATTCTTGCATCTTGTTCTTATTAATTAGTGCTGTGGTTCAAAGTGCTAGAATGAGTGCGCATGCGTGTACTGCTTCGATCCGGTCAATTGCAGTTCACTTGCAATTCATGGTAAAATCCGAAAAGTACAATTTTCAGATGAAATAGATAAAGAAAGTTTAAGATCTGAAAATGTTCATACGTAGTTTTCCTTTGTTAATTTATATTTGGGACATCAGCTGCAATTGAGTTTAGTAGCATCAACTCAATCATTCTTTTAAATCGTCTATAAAATAGGAATCGGTTTGCTCTCTTTTTGCCGAAGTAATTTTGATATAGCTGCACGACACGAAACCAGTTCCCCTGAAGTTTTTATGTTTTCTCTTCTTTGCAATCTTAAGTTCATTGAAGATTACGTTCGTTTATTGCATCATGGCCAGCGTCCTGTACAATTCGAACAACTCCATAAATGTTGATTTTATTGATTTCAAGAAGCTCTTAAGAATAAAGGTGATACAGTTCGAAGGAGGTCGTACGCTGGGTGACTCAACTTTATTTTATCTGTCGTAGTTCCGATGATTTTGAATTTATTTCAAGCTCTTTTTCTGTAAGAGACTCGACTTTATGCCCGCAATAAAATCGTGGATCATGCCGGAGAAGATTCAATTTTCTGCGAAAATGTTCCCGAACGACCTTCGGTAGACACTTTGCATGTTAAAATACGAAAATCGTCCTTACAGCTTTATGGTTTTCTAAAAGAATCCGATGAGTCATTTTTATAAGTTGCCTGAGATTGTCAGTTTCAAAAATATATATTGTCTAGTTCCCTAATTAGCTACAGTCACAATTAATAGACATTCAAAGTTTTTTACTGTAAAGTATTGACAATTATTTCTTATCATTAAGGTAGTAGTAGAAGTGAGATTAAATAAACTCTTAACTGGATTAATTTATAAATTACCGCTGCAGTTTATGTAAAACCTCTCACAGATATGCAGGATACATGTTATAATTTTCAAGGACATAATTGTTGAATTTATTTGAGATTCCCAAAGAGTTTGGAGTTATTTAAAGTATTCATTGTTATTAATGAACAATATTACAACGAAGTAGCAGAATTCTTTCCCTAAATAAACATTTGATCAATCATCTACTTGTCTCCTTTCAGTAATTCAAAGAGTGACGTGCAAATCATCTCGTTAAAATTCAGGTACCCTGCATAGCCAGAAGCACAAATTGCTCTCAGATAATGTCTCTTTTGTAATTAACCGCTTCTGATTGCCCGTAATAAAGACGTGTACATACACACAGCAAAAGGACAAACAAGAGCGTATGGAAACCGTGGTCGAAGCGTTTCGCAGTGAATTTATTTGTTCCAAAGCTACGGAACCGTGGCAGATTAAACATGTACGAAACGGTGGACATTAAGGGCACGTGGGCGGTATCCACGGGCAGTTGATTTTTTGCAAAGCATCTGTGATTGAGAACGGTTCACTCGTGACCTTCGATACACATCAACGATCGCCTAATTAAGGCGTTCGGAACCTTGCTTATTCGGAGTATGTAATACAGAGATGTATTGTGACTTTCATTAACATTCGAACATCGAGTATTAATAATTGCTTGATGTACCCATTCATATGTGGATGGAATTAACTGTTGTGTGATCAAACATTTATTGCACTCTGCGTGATAGAAACACGTGTTTCGTTTACTTATACAAGTTCTTGTCTTGAAAAATTATATCGACATTTTCTGATCTATTTGATATGATATGTGTAGTTAGGTTTTTTATTTGAGAAATTCTATCCATACTATGTGATATATTAGTTGAAGTTATATGACCATGCGTTATACATTTAGGGAGTTCCACGTCCAACTTGATGGAACGTATGAAAGTAAATAATATCCGTCTAAATATTGAAATATTATTAGATAAATTTTGCATTGGACAGATAGATGGACGTAATTTAATCTCTGTAGTTAACATTTCGATACAACGTGTGACACGTGTTTCGCAATACTTTCTCTTACATTATGCGACAACAAAACACATAATCAGTCGTGAATATCACGGTCGTAGCTTTAGTGCATAAACGAGGTGAACTAGTATTCCAGAAAAAAAGATGTTGATGGCGATCGAGTCATTATCATGCTTAATTTATTGATGCAGGAGTCACCAGAAAATATGGAGTCGCGAAGAAAAATTTGTCAACGTGTGAAATATAGAAGAATTATTCAAGAACCATCGAGGTGGGATATTGTTGAGTTTGATGCGATTTATGGTGGTGAATTTTAGAAATGTAGAAAGTTAGATATTTGAAAATTTGGACATTTGGGGATTTAGAGATTTGGAGATTTGGAAATTTTGGGATTTGGGGATTTGGGGATTTGCGTTGGGAATTTGGAGATTTGGAGTTTTGGAGTTTTGGAGATTTGGAGATTTGGAGATTTGGAGATTTGGAGATTTGGTGATTTGGAGATTTGGAGATTTGGTGATTTGGAGATTTGGGGATTTGGGGATTTGAGCATCTGAGCATTTGGGGATTTGAAGATTTGGAGATTTGGAGATTTGGAAATTTGGGAATATGGGAATATGAAAATTGTAGAACTTGGGAATTTGGGAATTTGGAGATTTAGGGTTATTCAGATTTATCTTTGAACTTGAGAATTTGGAATTTTTGAAATTTCGGAATATTTGTGTATTTGTAAATATGAGTAATGGAAATTTAGGAGTTTGACAACCTAAAAAGCAATAAATTAATTTTTACAATTTCTTACATTTAATCCTTCAAATATAAATAATAGAAAATTCCTCTTCCTCCTAAATCATTCTTTAAAATTTCCTAAATTACTATTTTTAACCTAAATAATCATCACCAAAATTAACCCATTATCACTACATTCAATTTTGTATTCCATTACTAATTTTGGCAGTTCCAAAGCAGAATATTGAAAAATAACTAAAAGAAATTTAGTCTGTTACAAATATCGGTCAGTCATGTTACTTTCATTCGATTCGGTAACTTCTTGTAAAATTGTTTCACCAAAAATTTGTGTATGCAGAGCGCGTATCAGAAGCACTCCTTTGATACCCATTTTTAAAACTATCGCATTCAGGAGACGACACACTCTCTCTTTCAAAGATTTGCACAATTTTGACTAAATTCGTCGTTACGTTGAACAGCTATACCTTTAAAGCAAGTATAAGTTCACTCGCAAAAAAGCGCATAACATTTTTGAAACACATTCCTTAAACGATCATGTATAAAACATATTCTTATAATAGCAGCGAACATGCTTTTTTCCAACGTTGTCCACAAGAACATGGATCGATCGAAACGTTTTCAAGCCTCACTTGATCTCCTTCACACTTCGCTAGTTATCGGTTACCTGTTCACTCGACTAGTTAAAGCGGAAGAAGCTATTAGGTTCTTGCAAAATTGAAATAGCCGATTTATTCATAAAGTATTTAGTAGCTCGACTAAATATAATATCCATTGGATAGGACATATTTTTTCAAGCCATCTGTTATTTTCTGTAGCTTCGACCACATATTTATTTTCATTCGAAATATTTTTTATTTTGAATGAATTTGTGAAATTATAATAAATTATGCAAAATTGTAAAATTATAATATTATATGTCATATAAGCGAATTGACAATTTACTTTTTTTTATGTAATTGTAACATATTTTTAAAGCAAATGAAACAATTTACAGTTTCAGAGGAAAAATTGTGTATTCATTTTTGTATTTTTGCTGCATAGGAAAGCATCAAACACGATTTAGACGTAAACTTCGATTACTGTATGAACTATGCGGTATAAGCGAAAGTTCAACTAGAAAGATTCACTTATATCAAGACATTGCTTAAGAAATATTATTAACAATTGATATTCAATTGGAACTCCTTCCAACACCAGGAAACTTTACTAATTTTTACGAAATTGCGACGAAAATCAAAAATGGCGGACATGGTCCAGGGTTTGTTGGTTCAGTATACGTTACAATGACATATATGTAACATATGTAGCATTAACAAATTTTCTACTCAATTGTAACTCGTTTGAGCACCTCGAAATTTATCTACCGAATTTTTACGAAGATGCAACAAAAATCCAAATGAAGGGCAAGATCAGGTTCCCAGCCCAGTATGTGTTGCAACTACACATGTGTACAGTCGATATATGATCAGAAATATTAGTCACAATCTTCCCACTCGACTGAAACTCTCTCGAGTACTAGGAAAACCTTGCCAATTTTTACAGAGATACAACAAAAATCCAAATGAAGGGCATGGTCAGTATCCCGGTTCAGTACGCGTTGCAACATATGTACAGCCCACATATGAGTTAAAATATTAGTCACAAACGTCCTACTCATCTGAAACTCTCTCGATTACTAGGAAAACCTTGCAAACTTTTACGAAGATGCCACAAAAATGAAGACGATGATTATGGTCAGATTTCCCAGTCCAATATGTGTTGCGACATATGTACAGTCCACATATGAGCAAAAATGTCACAAACTTCTCGCTCAATCGTAACTCTCTCGATTACTAGGAAAACCTTGCAAACTTTTACGAAGATACCACAAAAATGAAAACGATAATTATAATCGGATTTCCGAGTCCAGTATGTGTTGCAACATATGTACGTCCACATGAGTTAAAATATTAGTCACAAACTTCTCACTCAATCATAACTCTCTCGATTACTAGGAAAACCTTGCAAACTTTTACGAAGATGTCACAAAAATGAAGACGATGATTATTGTCAGATTTCCCAGTTCAGTATGTATTGTAACATATGTACAATCCACATATGAGCAAAAATGTCACAAACTTCTCACCCAATCGTAACTCTCTCGATTACTAGAAAAACCTTGCAAACTTTTACGAAGATACCACAAAAATGAAAACGATTATGATCCTGAGCCCAGTATGCATTGCAACATATGTACATATGAATAAAAATATTAGTCACGAACTCCCCACTCAATCGTAACTCTCTCGAGTAGCAGGAGAACTTAATAAATTTTTACGAAGATACCACAAAGATAAAAAGGATGATTATGAGGGGTTTCCCGGTCCAGTAGTTGCAACAATGACACGTAGTGTAGTCGGAATGGCGGAGGGGCAGATTCGTCAGGCAGTTCTCTTGACGTTCCGGTTATTCGAGGTAAAATCGTAGGGAGTACATACAAGATACAACAGACGGTGGCGGAGGTTAAGAATCGCGTGTATATGTGTTAGAGAGAGGGTAGAGAGGCGAGTAGAGGCGATCGGCTCTACTCGGATCAGCTGTGAGAGCGGCGTGGCGCCGTGTGCCGCGGCTCTGACCCGCTGTCAGTTGCCCGAGCCCTGTGCTACGGTTAGGACCGTGCAATCGTCACCTTTTAACGACCACGAAACTTGCGCGATCGTCCCCAATAAACGACCGGGCTACCTTTCATTGCCGCGTCGTTTACAGTCGCTACGTGCTCCCATCGATACGGAAATTACGTCCCGGTGCTCGGAAGAGAGAGGAATCGTGGTCAAGCATTTGTTCCAAGCTGGTTCGATACTCGCAGTAACGCACCGCTACGAATATTCCTGGATGACCGGGATAGTTTCATGATCGACTGGGATAGTTTCACGATCGCCAACCTACGAGAAGCTTGAAATTACCCTTTGATTCTTCGACATTTCGTTCATAGTCGCGATTCGATACGTGTCGGAGTCGAAGAGAGGCCGGCTCGAATATCCTAGTGGTTTTGTGATGGAAAAGTGATTCGAGGTTAATCGACGAGTTAGCTCGACGGACCGCATGCTTCGCTGACGACGTCTCAGGATGCTCTGGTAGAGGAGGTGCCTGGTGGTTTGATCGCGAGAAATGGCGTACGGAATATCTTTCCAAACGACTGCCACGAGCACGGTACTTTTCCTTCTGGTGAGTACTTGCTACCTTTTTTTCGTACCTTTTCAGTGCTGCTGTCACGATGGAAATCGAACGTTAACCAGATGTTGATTGACCCTTATATTTCAATCGCAACTAGACTATAAAAATAACCAAATGTGTTTGTCATACATATGATACATCCAGCTTATACAATGATTCTTTGTCTCGAGGTTAACATTTGGACAAAAGCTTAATAATTTTCGTAATTTCAAGTAAGAAGTCTAAGATCCGTTATTTTGACGGATTATGTACATTCAGTGTTAATTCAATTTTTAATTGAATTTAAAAATGAAATTCTATTTTGAGTTGAAGTCAATTTTGAATTAATTTGACGTTGACCCAGAACTTTATTTCGGTGCGGAATGGTTAGATTTTTATCGAATGAAATTGTAATCCATCCTCCTTTTGTTCTACTTTATTCGTGACATTTATAATAGGAAGCCTTCAACACATATTCGTCATTGCCTGATTTTAACTACTCATCCTGTAAAGGATTTTCGGGACTAAATATCGCAACTATTTAATTCACATGTTTATTTGTTGATTACAACAAAGCAGTAATCAAAGAATTAGAAAACTTAATCATGAAACTCAAGATCCACAATTTCTAATTCCTAAGGAATTTTTTTGAAAATAAAATATGATTTGACACGAATAGTGTCAATGTCAGTTCTACGAATTTGAGGTGCTAGCACTTGAGAATATGCACGTTAAAAAATGTGTAAATAATTTCTTGGGGAGTTGTTTGAATTATTTCTGATAATTACTTACAAATTTTCCTGAGATAATAAATAATTTATATTGCATTTCATGTGCATAACATGCTTGGTTATATTTAGATTATATTCAGTACAAATGCAGTACCAGAACGTGATAAAATACTGTGTTATTATAAGTGAAAGAGTGTTCCTTAACACGTTGACGGCCCTGAGGGTCACCGGTAAGCGGCGCTAATTAAATACAGTCGAATGATTAAGAAAAGAATAGGGAAATATAATCTTTACTGTTCGAATTAAAAATTTAAATTGAAAAATTAAATTATAGCATCTGGTAGGTCGCATCAATCACCGGTGACAGTTACAATTTTAAATTAATTAAATGATTAAAAAATAAAAATACACGTTCGAATACTGAAGTCACAGTAATAATGTGGAACAGGAGATTAAGTCATTATATAAAAAAATTTATTTCTGATATCTTTGACAATCGATGTTATAGCACACCGAATTACGTATGGCTATTTTTACAATTGGTGGTCAACGTATTAATAACTACTATTATATGATTTACAAAAAAAGTTTATTTTTATTGGAGCACTAAATGTTTTAACTTTTATTGTCATGTTTTAAACTGCGATACAAATACTGATGGTGAGTGGCTTTATCTTAATCTATTTTTGTATAAAATGTAAAATTGTAAAATAGCTAAATTGTATGATAGCAAAATAGCAAAATAGCAAAATAGCAAAATAGCAAAATAGACAAATAGTAAAATAGCAAAATAGCAAAATAGTAAAATAGCAAAATAGTAAAATACTATCCTATTAAAATTATGTGAATAAAACCCCGAAAAATCACAATTAAAAAACCATCTAATGTACCTGAAATTTTAAATAATCAAACGCTATAAAATTGAAATTAAATCCTTCCTACATACAGTCATTTGAGAATTATTTTAATTAATACGATTTGATAATGCGGCCCGTCACGGCATACGTTACTTTCACTTTTTTGCATGCAGTCCTTTATGAAACGCTTCAAGTGTAATTCCTTCAGTATCGACACGGAAAAGTGACCACTTTTACACGTAATATTGTATTCTCCGTCATAAAATCCTGTTCTGATCGAAACGTTAAATTTAGGAGACGAGTTTGCCAGTCCCGAATCCATTGGGTTTGGAATGCTTTTGTTTACATATTTTCAGCATAAAGTCAGTTGTGAGTTAATGTTCCGGAGAGGTTAACCAGTTTACGCGGTCACTCGGTTCAAATAGAAATACATATATCGTATGCTTGATATTCTAAAGGTGCATTGTACTGTGCCTAAACACTATGTTCGGTAACAGTAACATTCACGGTGAACCCGGCGGAATTCAAACTTGATCGTACATTTTAGATGCACATTATTTTATTCGCTACTTTGTTTCATGCAATTTTAACCTCTGCTGCAAAAATTAGGGCAAGGAAGATACTGACAAAGTAGAATTACATAACCTAATTACACGGTGAATAAAACACTTCAGAAAATATAAAATAGGCAGAAAATAATTTTTTGTCAAGCTCTTTGCCTTCTATTTCTGAAATTATAAATCATATTCGTATTCTTTCGGAGTAATTTGTATTATATTCTTCCATAATCCTTCATGTTTCTTTCTCTTAATTTAAAACAGAGTTCTCATAGTATAACATTTTATTTATAAACTAGAATGCTTTGCAAACTGCTTCTGTACAATAAATACAAGTACACCTGTTCTGATGCAGTTAAACTTTTGAAGTTTCACTAACGTTAATTATTTTCATGTAGTTCTTTAACAAAATCTCAATGTATACAACCCTTCATAAATATACTTGAATGTTTACTAACATTTCTGCTTACTTTACTCATAAACACTGTGATCAAAACTTTGAAAAATTTGCAGACGAGATCTGATCCGAACCGACAGAATGTTAAATGCCTTGTACGCTTAATTGCCAATAGAAAGTCCAGCGAGCAGTAGCACTCAGCATTTACACTAAATATTCCTAAATTACATCATAAACATAAATGTCACGAATTTGCTAGCATTAACCTTTGTAACGCTCTCTGTGCGAGCCGTCATACGCTTTCAGAAACGCCACCCTTTATATACAAACCGTGACATTTCCTCCAGTGATTTCATCAATGTTCTTGTAACACACTTCATAACGCTTTTCCCGGTTCAAACAATAGCTTTCTGTCGTATAAATAATTTCATCTGGACATTATCGAAGTTTGCTAATCATTGTAATCAAGATTGAAAACTTTTCTTATTTCTTCAACCCTCTTTTTGCAAGTCGCGAGTTTTGCTCTTTTTGCAGTTTTGGAAGTCGCAACTTTGATTTACACTCTCTACTTGGGGTATTCTAAGTAAAAATTCTGAAATATCAGTATACTCAAATGCAGTAAAGAAAACTGATGTGTACACGTTATACAGATTAGGGACAAGGTATAGGTTAACCTTCCATTTCATCTTTGAATCTATGAATGTACAATATTTTTCAAGATTAATGTTCTCAAGAACTTTGCTCTTCCCATAAATAAATTTAACTAAATTTTCACTGAGCACCATGGCTGTCAATGTGAAAGTACTTTCTTAGGGTATTGAAAAAGAACAGCACACCTTTCATGAACATTTCCTCCAATAATTGAAATTGTTAATGACAATATTTTGTAGTGTTTAGTTAAATTATTAAGAATAAGTGATTTTAATTCGATCTGAGTTCGTGCTATCACTAGTTTATGTCAACCACGGTTCCTGCAACATCGTGTTTAAGTTTTAATAAATAATATTCGGGACAACATCTCCGTTTCGTCTGCTTTCATTCTTTCTCAATTTCATCTCGAATTCACGAGCTGTCTAAGAGGCAAGTCTGTATTCTTGCGAACCGGAATACAGTAACCGAAACCGATGCGTGCACCGAGGCTGCTGGCATTCACACACGGTGTGTCTAAGAGCACGCATCGGTTAGCGTGCGTTTAGAGTCAAGGATACAGAGGCGTTATCTAGCTATGATTGCTTTACTTAACACGCAATATACATACTGTGTACATATACCGGTCGAACACCTTTGCATGCTTCGCTCGCGTTCACGTGCAAATGCATACGCTTGTTGTCCCTTGCGAACGATACTTTCATTGTGCAAACCTCCAACGTTAACGGGGTATTCCCTTGTTTCTTCTTTTATGCATTGTATAGCAAATACTTTTTAGAAGGACTTTTTAAAGAAATACAGTGGAAATACTTTTAAAGGTGTGATCATCGCTTTGGCCGTATATCCCGAAAGGGTCTAAAACTAGGAAAACGATCATAACACTTGTAATGTATGAACAGTGTTAATATTGATGTATTACATATACGTAGTAAACATGTACTTAGTGCTAAATTGTTAATGAACAAGTAGTTTATTAATTTATTTGTATAAATCATGGACATTATTCACAAAACTTTATAACTCTTTATGACTTACTCACAAAAAATTAAGTCTTTTGCAAAATTTAAAAAAAAAATTTGCAAAAATAATTTCGAGGACATATATTGATTTTTAGATGTTTAGTAATCAATGCATTAGATTATATAGAATGAAAATAGTAGAAAAATACAGTTGTCTCATTTTGAACACAAACTCAATTGTCACATGTGTACGTATGGTCGGTTGATCATGAACCGATGTTAAATCAGCTGACGTGTATGATTAATGTATCAGAAATGTTCTTCATGATTCAGCTGGATCCGTGAAAGTTGATTCCTCTGGTGTGAAAAGACCTTAAGTTACCGCGTTCCTCCAATGGATTACAGTTGAATGCTTTGTCTTATGCAACAGAATAGCGATCCACTAGACGAGAAAAGGCGTTTTAGATGAAACTGTCATCTCGAAGATGGAGGGAAGGTCTAATACGTGACGCGGCATCGTTTATTGTCGACGAAGGTCGACACTGTTTTGGTATGACAAAGCATATCAAATTGTCTGTCTCGGATTTTGATGAAACTCTCTTAACTTTTTAAACACGATATTTTCTGTAACCAATCACAGGTTTTAGGGATGAAATCACCTTCTAAAGTTGGGATTTTGCTGTTTCAAAAATGTAAACTTATTTTAAATTGTTTTAGGTACAAGAAAAGTTTCTGAAAAAATTAATTAATCTTCGTTATTAAATTAATTTTCGTGTCTAAGGAAAAGTTTAATTGAATTCCTTGTTCAGATAAAAATTGTGTATTGAAAAAGTGACTTGTTTACAACTACAAAATTGATGGTAGTATTTATTTAAAAGTTATCAAAATTTACATAATCAGGAGATAATTATTTTTTTGAATTCCCTTGTTTTCGTGGATATCGCTTTAGGCTACTTTCATTCTTCGCGTTTAAGTTCATTCGAAATTCAGGGTTACTCATCAACCCTGAATCATACGTTTGACCTTATTGTTTAATTAATTAGTATAATTAATGGTTAGGTAATATTTAGTATAATCAATATCCGAGAATTCTTCTCACTCTCAGCACCTACCGAATCAAATTTCTGAACTTTTAATCTTTTCAATTTTATTGTTTAATAACAATATTTCTTGTTGGTAACATTTAAAAAATTTAATTCCCATTTACTCTTCTTTTATTTCGTAATACCTTTCTGAATTTTGTATCATTTTGACTATTTTTTAATGATATTTTTTCTCAAACCTTAATCTTCTTATTTTTTTTTAGGTTAGGTTCGTTGTCAAGATTAAAAGATAATAAAATATTTTGAGACAGTAATATTTCTATTAACAGAAAAATTGCAACAGTTCTAGAAACTAAGTCTTTTACAATATGTTTGTATATAAATTTTGATAAAAATAAATTATTCTGTATCGAAATCTAACAACGTACAAAATGGCGGATTCTACAGTTCATCTTTTCATTACCACTTTTTATTTCCGTTTAAGTTTTATACATTGAAACTCTTCAAATAACATTATATACTATCCCAATATAATTTTTCAAACAATTTAAACAATTCAAATATAATAAATCTAGTTAACGACATTCAGCAACACAAGGTATATTACACAAGAAAAGATGAAATGCAGTAGTTCATAAACTTCTCCGCAGTACATTTCAAATTTAAAAAATTTCTTATGCAAAGATAATGTACTCTCCCTTAAATTTCGCTCGCATTTGATGTTAAGTACGTTCTCATTCAGTATGCATGAGAAACAGTAAAATATTCGCAATCGATATTCTTTTCACGCATTCCTTGAAACGCTGGTTTACGAATTTTGTACATTGTACTTTCCCCACAAGTATCAGAAGAATATAAATCATTGTATTAAGTCTGCAGGTGAATGCAATAGCAACCTGTTCTCCGTGAAATTCGAAATCCCGATGTCAAACTACAATATTTCTTCCAATGTTACACAGAAATCTCGTACAGAGGTATCTAAATAAAACTGTCATATAATCAATAATTTTACTATGACGGAACACTCTTTATTTCACATCAAAATGTCAGCTGGTCAAACTTTTTAGACGTTTATTGGAGAAATACATCGTTCACAAATACGCATTGTCATATACGAAATACTAAATTAAATATTTTCTTTAATTAAAAATATATTTTCTTTGATCTAAATTCTAATTGAGAGGACATCATAGACTTGTAGTCACTTTAGCAAACGAACGAGTTTATTTTTGCAAAATTTTAACCAATCCTTAGACATTTTACTATTTGACCAAGCTCTCAGTGTTAAATTGTTTAATAGAAAGAAGGGTTGTTTAAAAGGAAATAAGGATTGAATGTTGAATAAGAAAATAAAAGATTGTGAGTAATATCTGCATCGAAAGTCACAAACATTGATTTCTCGTTTTCAATGCGTGTCGCATAATGACCGAAATCAGTAATGTAATTAGTTGCTATTAAAAGACACCTCCTCGCATCTTGTTCGAGGAATTGCAGAGATTAATGCTCGATTAAACGCGATTAATCGACTACTGTTCGACTGTAAAGCAGCTCCTTTGAACGGTGGATAAATAACGAACACGGTACTTCTGATAATTACAAAGTGGACGATATGGTTGCTCTGATTTCTACAAATGACCAGGTACCAAAGGTTTCTTGGGAAAGAATGAACCAGAATTCGATCGAAGGACAAGACTTTATTGTAGCCATGGGCAGAGTGCCGTGCAACATTTCAGAGATAATTTTATTCGAGAGATAATATTTTGCAACATTTAATTTGCATAATAACTCCTTAAACAATTTTTGTTACTGTGATCTTATACGATTTTTTTTTGTTTTATCCTGGGCCTCTATGAATGCCGGCGATATTGGAATAAATAAAGGAATATCATTCTTCTTTAATGGTTGTCTGGACCCGATTAGACTACTATGTTCAATGAAAAACTTAATTTATGCCTGTTGTGTAATCGGAAATATTGACAGATACTCGGCTTTTTAATTTGAAATTTTTATATTATAGGATTTCAAAGTTTTTCAAATTTGAAAATGATTACTTTCAAAATTTTCAAGTTTAATTATTATCAAATTAACAATTTTCTACATTTTCCAATTCTACAAATTCTAAAATTTTACAATTTGCACAATTACCAAATTTTCAAATTATTAATTTTACAAATTCCCAATTCACCAATTTCTAAACATCCAATTTTACAAATACCTAATTTCTCCATTTTTCATGTAACCATTCTCCAATTTTCCATGTATACGATTTTTCAACTTTCCAAATACTTACCTTCCCTATTCTTCAGGTATCAAAGTTTTTAAACATCCAATACTACAAATGATAAAATTCCTAAATTCCAAAATTACCAAATTATCACATTTTTAAATTTGTAGAAACGCAAATTCTCAAAATCCCCAAATTCCCCAAATTTCCAAGTCCCCTCTTCACCAAATCACCAAATCACCAAATCACCAAACCACCAAATCACCAAATCCCCAAATTCCCTAAATTCCCTAATCACCAAATCACCAAATCACCAAATCCCCAAATTCCCCAAATAACAAAATACCCAAATCCCCAAAGCCCCAAATTCCTAAATTCCTAAATCCTCAAATCACCAAATCCCCAAAGTCCCCAATTCCCCAATTCTACGAATTTCAAAATCCCCAAATTTTCAATTTCCCAAATTCCTTAACCTTTAAATCCTCAAATTCCCAAATTCCCCAAATTTCCCAGTCCCCTCTTCACCAAATCACCAAATCCCCAAATCCCCAAATTCCCTAATCACCAAATCACCAAATCACCAAATTCCCCAAATTCCCCAAATTCCCTAATCACTAAATCACCAAATCCCCAAATTCCCCAAATACCAAAATACCCAAATCCCCAAAACCCCAAATTCCTAAATTCCCAAATCCTCAAATCATCAAATCCCCAAAGTCCCTAATTCCCCAATTCTCCGAATTTCAAAATGCGCAAATTTTCAATTTCCCAAATTCCTTAACCTTTAAATCCTCAAATCCCCAAATCCCCAAATCCCCAAATTCCCAAATTTCCCAATTCCTAAATCCCCATATCCCCAAATCCCCAATTCCCAAATTTTCCAATTCCTAAATCCCCATATCCCCAAATCCCCAATTCCCAAAATCCCCAAATCCCCTAAATTATGAAAATTGATAAGTAAGAATTGAAAATTGAAGTAAATTTGAATATTTCAAACCTTTGTGAATCTCCGAATCATCAATCATTCACGTATTAAAATTATTTCAGTGCAAGAAACGTGATCATTGTCCACTAACTGTTTCCCAGATGTTATCCCTTATTATACCAATGACTACTCGGTCAATTAGTTTCCACCGACCGTGATTTAGGTAGTACGAACTGTGAGAAGGGAAACGATACGACGATCGAAACATTCGAGGCGACACCTCCGGACACATCGTACCGGTACAGTTTCTTAACTCGTTGCAGTTGGTTTGCGATCTCCGGTGGAAGGTTTAATTAGCGCAGCGAGCAAGTGGCTCGGCCTCAAAGGTCCCCGAGATAATTGGATAATGAGCAGTTTAAAAGACGATACCGGGTTTAAAAAGCCCTCGAAGGCTGGCGACGACGTGGAAGTGACGACAAACGATATAGGGGGCGAGGTAGCGAGCTTGTGGCCGGTTAATTAAATTGCGAGGCAGCTGAAGCACCAACGTGGTCCTGAAACTTGGCGAAAATTGATACCAACCGCTGATACACCCCGCTGCGTTAACGAGCGACCACCGTTGTCCCGTTGGTGGCAAAAACTGGCGTACAATCGATGCTTACGATAAATCGTTTGAACATGTCGAGAGTAGGCGCGCGAGACGGTAGCGATCCTGAATAAAAATGCGTGTGTCGCATTTCGTAATGCCCGTATCGGACGATGTTGTTACGTTTTATTGTCACTGTCTGGCCGTATGTGTATGGAAAAATTCGGCTGACGATCACCGAGTTCCTGTCGTGATACTGGTTTTGTAAGGGAATATTTTTTTGTTCATCGCTACTCTTATACTGCACGGCACAAAACAGGGGTGATATTCTATCAGGATTCAAGGTCAAGCTAATTAAATTTTCCTGTGGTTCATACAAGGTTCATCTTGTAGATCTATGTGCATAGTACCATATGTGTATGAACCTGTATAAAATTAGTGTGTTGTAAATTTGAATCCTTTCTTATATAGTTCGTTTCAAAACTGGTGAAACACTGACAAAAGTAATGATATTCTGTCAGAGTTGATGTAAGGTCGATTCAAGATCAGTTCAGAGAGGTTTCGAGTTTCAGCAAATTAAATTGTCCTGTGATTCATACAAGGTTCATCTTGTAGATCTATGTGCATAGTACCATATGTGTATGAACCTGTATAAAATTGGTGTGTTGTACATTTGAATCATTTCTTGTACAGTGTGTTTCAAAGCAGGTGAAACACTGTCAAAAGAAATGATATTCTATCAGGGTCTTGCAAAGTCAATTCAAGATGAGTTCAGAGTGATCTTGAACTCCAGCAAATTAAATTGTCCTGTGGTTTATAAAAGGTTCATAGTAAATCTTGTGGGTCTATGTGCATAGTACCATATGTGTATGAATCTGCATATTTATGTGATCTTTTGAATCGTGTCTTGAACAGCATGTTCCAAAACTGATTAAACCCTAGCAAGAGAAGTGATATACTATCAGAGTTGATGTAAGGTCGATTCAAGATCAATTCACTATTTTCGAGCTCCAGCAAATTAAATTGTCCGGTGGTTCATAAAAGTTTCGTCGTAAATCCTATAGGTCTATGTGCCTAGTACCATATGTATCTATGGTATTTATGTGATCTTTTGAATCGTGTCTTGAACAGCATGTTCCAAAACGGATGATAGACCAGGAGTGATATGCTTTTAGGGTTGGCAAGGACGAGTCAAGGTCGATCCTCGAGCTCCAGCGAATTAAATTGTCCTGTGGTTCACATAAAGTTCCTCGTAAATTTTATGGGTCTATATGCCTAGTACCTGTATAAAATTTATGTGTGTTCTAAATTTAAATCTTTTCTTGTACAGCGCGTTCCAGAACAGGTGAAATATTAAAATGAGATAATATTTGAGGAGGGTTGGTACAGGGATTCTCGAGTTAGAGCAAACTAAATTGTCCCACTGTAAATTACAAAATTTCCAAATACAGAAACCTAACAATCTGAAAATTCTCAAATCTGTAAATAGCATGTAATTACTGTTTAACAGAGTACTTAATATATAATAATGAAGTTACTCATAAATGACGGTCGAACGTGAGTATAAAGAGTATGACGTTCCTGCAGTGTAGATTAAAATACCAAAGTCAGTGTTGAAAAATTGCACGGTCACCGGTCTTTGTGCGCGGATAAAAAATCTTTCGGCAGGGGGCGAACGTAAAACGCGTTTAATAGGGGGAAGAATTTACGATTTCGCATAACGGACGACCGTTTTCCGTGGGGGTCGTTCCTTTGTTCGATCGTTATTGTGAGCGAAGGTCATGGTCAAAGGGAACGATCTCAGTCAAGTCGATCGCATCGGTACATGATCACAAAATTTATGTTTCCCAAACTCGTTCACCGGATTATATTGAATTATTATTAATTACGATTGTTATGCGTCCAGTGTTGATGATTAATGCTCGGATTATGTGAATATATGCGTTCTTTGTCAGGTCCCTTGTAACCCCTCGCGTATCGAAACCGTTTAATACCGTCTTTTTTCTGCATTCTTATAAATTGCCTCGCATCACGGGAACTTCGCAATTTGTCGCATGCTTTACGTCGTTTATAATTTATTACCGTCCCTGTAAGGATATCAGAACCTTCGATTTTTTTGGGACCAGTGTACTTGAAAAGGAAAGAGCTTGTAATGGCGAAAACGCGAATTTAATGATTGACAACGATTTTATTGTGGAATGCAATTTTAATGTCTCTTAATAAATTGATTGCCACTGTGAAAACGACTGCGTACACTTTATAATTAAAAGTGTAATACGCGCATTTTATTTATCCTAACCTTTTTGCTTGAACTTTGCATACATATTATGATATTAATTCTTGATTACTTTTTGCTGTATAAACATGAAATCAATAGGGGAACGTCGTGTTTAATAAATGTTTTCATATTATTATTCTGCGATAGAAGGCTGCTGAGAAACATTAAGATGCATTCTGAATTTTAAACACAAGTCTATCATTATTAAAGCTTTTAATTAGCAAGCTTTTATAAAGTACACGACAAAATTTACATGATGAGTGAGCTTTAAATGCTGGTCAGAATTTTATAAATTATAGACTTATTGAAATTTCATTTTTTTGTAAAAGGTGTGCAAAATAAGTCTGCATGAACGTTGAATGTTAGATTTTTAATTTCGTAGTAACAACTGTGCAATTCAATTTTGTCTAAAATATATTGATACTTATTTTATACTATTATACTTACAAATTTATTTATTTATTTTATTGTAAAGGAATTCTATCCCACTATAAATTGCTATAGTACACTATATCTAAGTATCAGTAGAGAATTAAAAATTTTGATTTAATCACTTCGTTACACGCCTAATTATGAACAAAATCACGAAACGAGACACGAAAATGAAGAACATTAGTGCTGCAAGCAATATTGGTTGATTCTCGCGTGGATTACTTTTTCTTCGTTGTTAATACGCACAACTTTACACGATGTTAGTTGGAAACGATAGTGGAAACCGGTCCATCGATATTACGATGGAATTTATCGTGCTTGCCTTGGTACGGGTCGTCGATGTACTACCAGATTGCAACGGTACAATAGAAAACGGATTACGAGGACGATGATGTTACCAGATTCAGTTCGATCTACCAGAATTACTTGTTACGTCTTTTATGACGCTTGCACGTGGCACACCGCAGAATTCCCTAGGCACAACCACGAAGTAAAGGGACAGAATCTACCATTGTACATTTATTTCGAAACATTTTATAACATATTTTCGTTGCATGATTTCTTCGATTTTTATGAAAAGAACGTTCTTCAATTTTCACAAGTGATAATACAAAAGAAACCATATGGTTGGTTAAAAATATGACAACATAAGCAAATTGGCAATATCGTCAGAAAGTATGTTTTATAAACAGAAAATATTTTAACTTAATTAAAAGTATACAAAATATGCAGTTATGTATACAGAGTAGATAGAATGTAGTGTTCGAATATTAAGTCATTGTATATCAAGCTATTAAGTTTAAAATGAAATATCTCGGTAACAACTTTACATTTAAACTACCATATGCAATATCAATATGCAATAATTTGTTATTTCAAGAAAACATGACATTTTAATAAAACAACAAAATTTTATAATATATGAAACCTGAAAAATATTGTGTTCCAATGTTAATTTGACCCTAGTGAAAGAATATTAGCCACGAAATATGTAAATGTATAGATATTTATATGTACATTGTTTAGAGAGATTAGATCAATTCTTGAAGAGGATTCACGTGATGGGACATATGCCTACTGAATTTCATAGTCCCCCATTGTTGTTTACTTCGGTATTACGACTTTCTGCGATCTGAATTTCGTGTCGTAACTCTGTCGATTCGATTTCAATATGGTTTCACTCTCGCTAAAACAATTCAGACGTTCAGCAGAAAGGAAAAAGTGTTGCAAGTATAAACGTAAGAGTTGATGAAAGATCGATAGAACTATTGCCGGAACTCGAGCGTTACGAAAGTATCTGTTACAACGTAACGGAGCACTGTCTCATAGAGTGATGTGATACATGTTTGGCATTCAAATGTATCCCGTTAACCAAAAAAAGAGAATTCCATTCAGTTCGCAAACCGACGTTTAATCGATCTCTCCCCGCGAATTCTTAATTTTCTCGAAAAGAGTGTCCGAAAGCGATTTGATTGCAGAATTTTTCTCCGAAGTCACCTTGGACTCCATTATAATACGCGATTCGAAACGCTCTGAGCGTGACCTCTCGCAAGATCGACGACCCACCGTCGAATGCGCAATCAATTTTTCTTGATTTTTTTTTTCAAATTGAACAGCGGTATACGAGAAATGGTCATCGTTCTCTCGATGTACCGTTACCAAACCGTGACGACCTTACGTGGCACTTTTGCCACAATGCAACGCGTGAATTCCTCGTATCCCTAATGCCACTTAACGGTACATCGAACCTACAGACCTATCTCTAACATTTTCCTATCGAAATACTGCTGATTCGTACTGTTTAACCCCTCATCTTATGACTCTCTCGAGGTATCGCTTAGATACATTCAATGCGTAGATGCGTCTACTCATTGTGATTTCAAGACTCATTGGCAGTATCATGTATCAGGTGCTTTTGACTCGGTTACAAATATCTACGTGATAAAATAAGTGGAAAATGTACAGTAACGTTTAGTCTATGCAAATTTTGGAGGAAGTTGAATTTACATATTTAAAGAAAATTTTAATGGAACGCAGGAGTCAATATTGCTTTCGGTCTCACATTTTAAATTTTATTTAGATTTTTAGATTTTTTGATTTTTAGATTTTTAGATTTTTAGATTTTTAGATTTTTAGATTTTTAGATTTTTAGATTTTTAGATTTTTAGATTTTTAGATTTTTAGATTTTTAGATTTTTAGATTTTTGGAATTTTAGATTTTCAAATTGTCAATTTCCCCAATTTAGAACTCTTTGAATTCACAAATCTTCAGATTCCCAAAATTGTCGAATATCTAAGTTTCTAAATCCGTACATTTTCAAATTTCCAAATCTCCCAATCTTCTTTCAATCTTTCCATCATCCAATCTTTTCAAATTTCTGCTTAACATGATTTTGTCTATAGCAATGAATATCCTAATTTACCAAAAAATTGCTCATGAAATTTATTTCGTACATAGTAATTTCTGTCTCCGAATAGTAAGCTGAATCACTGTATTTTGATTCACGAGGAATTTCGAAAGGGTAGACAGAATCACGCGATGCATTACACTTGTTCACGCACGAGAACAAATTGCAACCAATGATCCCTCACCCTTATTTCCTGTGTCAGCAACAAGGAACATCCGTCAATAGCTCATAACGAGAAGTGCTTTTGTTTATTACTAATTCCGCTTGATGTATTGTCAAGTTCCTGTCATTGCACGATGAAATGTTCGTCGCTATAAATTGATCTGTCCTGGACAGAACACTTCGTCACTCGTACTCAATGTTTCCTGTTTTGATTGTACTTCTTGAATCTTCTTTATTGTTAACTTGTTTTCTTTATAATTTATTCAAAAAAGTTAAGTATGACGTAATACTTCTTAACAATTCATTTATCGTATATTTTAAAAAATCTCTCAAATAATTTGTTCACACAATAAATGAAACGAATAGAGGGTAGGTTGATATTATTTACTTTATTATTTATCCAAAAATGTATTACATAATACTTTTTTTAACAACTCATCTGTCGTATATTTTTGAAAAATCTCTCAAACATAATACTTTATTTGTTCACTACAATAAAACGAATAGAGGTTAGGTTGATATTTGGTTAAGTACATGATATAAATGTATCTCATACTTGTAAATATTTAAAGGACAATCCTAACATTTGTAGTATTATTATTTTGTATTTAAGCAGCTATCTTTTAGAATCTGTCACATATCTTATGACATTTTGTACATTGGCATATCAAAAATTAATATATTCTTTATTTTTCTCTTAGAAGTCCGAACTAAACATCCTGTTTAAGTAGGACATAGTTCGGTGAACCGTCGTTGAAGGTCGTCCTTATGTAGCATACTAAAATCAATACACAAAATATCCATAAAGTGTGGGACGAGGAAGAAGCACAGAACTAGTCCACGTGTAACAGTACTTAAAAGAATCGTTTGAAAAGATATTACTAGTGTATTCTATTAAAAACCAAATCAGCTTGCTACAACTCCAATACCATCTCGGTATGTCGACAAAATTGTTCAACTGATCAAAATGGCATGTGTTGCAAAATCCTTTGTACTCGATGATTCGGTTCAAATAACTGAAATAAACATTTTTCAACTAGGTCTATAACAGTACATATATAGTTACACATGTGATGTATAAACACAGTGAAACAGACAATAGTTAATAACAGACAAATAACTTCATTCATTAAGCTCATTATTATTCAACTAGAAAGTTTTAAGGTTATGTGACAGCAAAAGTACCTTCTAGTGCAAAGTGTTAAAAAAGAAATTTCGGCAACAATAATTTGTGGAGCGTACGAAACAGAAGCTGAAACCGGGTAAATAAAAGGCAGGGGACGAAGGGAACGGTAAAGCAGATAAAAATTAGGAAGATCGACGGGGCGTCGACGAAATTGGAAACGCGTGTTCCGAAACACGAAACTTTCGCCGCTAGAACAATTCTGGCAATAATATATGGAGGGCCAGGCACGGGACGGCAGACGAGCTCGTGCCCAGCCGATGGCGCCAGGTATTTTTAAATCCGTACGATAACAACGACCGGGCCGAATTCCAGAGGAATAACTGTCCCCGTCGAACAAACCACCTTGCGAAATCTCGCTGTCGCTCCAGGATCGTCACGCGGCGTCGCCTGCAGCCACCCCCGCGTCTCGTGCTTTGATCCGGCGGAATATAAAGCTGGAAAAATGCCTGCCTACACGGGTGACCTCGCTATAATTCACGCCGGTTTGTTGTTTTGCCGAGGCTCGTCGCGACTGGAGCCGGTCGTTCTCAAATCTTTCAATCGACGGTATTTAGAAGACGGTTTTTCTGTGCGGTGTCGTTATTAACGCGTCGGGACGGAAACAACTGCATTTTATATTATCGGACTTTCGTAGTATTAATTTATTTCAATATCTGGAATTTTTCTCGTGGCCTTTATTTGGAAGTTGGCGCCTCCGTGGGCCACTGTCATGTACAATTTATTGTGGATAACAAATGATTTGTGGTTATTATGCTACATTACATTTGTAGTCGTACACATTTATAGTAATACGCATTTGTAGTTAGACACATTTATAGTTATACATATTTGTAGTTATTATACACTGTGTTTCTTCTCTTTGTTATATTATTTTTTTTTAATATATTGACTGGAGTGTAGTAATGGCTTGAGCAGATCTTAGCGTACTCTAGGTAGGGTTTTTTAGGAACTGACACACACTGTCAATTAATTAGACTTATTTTAATATTTTAATCCTATTGTATATTTTATTTTAGAATACAGAGTATAATATGATCTCCATACTGTAATTTTTATATTGATGATAAATATGTCCAACAGAAATTTTATCAAGCATGATGGTTAAACCCCATGTTTAATTATCTGAACATATAAACACTACACAGTACAAGAAAAATTTGCAACATTATATTTTCTTGTTAAATAATGAAAAATACGATCTTGCACAGTCATCGTATTTTTTCTTTAATATATGTAGTATATTGCTTAATATGCATTAATATGCAACGAACAGCATAAAATTGAATCTAATACCAATTCGAAAAATCTGTATTTTCTCGTTCATATTACATCCCTTCTAACAGAAGAGATAAGTTTTAAAAATGGTTTTTAAAAAACCTGAATCGTGCACGTAACAACTTGTGTCTCCGTCTTTGCTCAGCTTCAAATGGATATGCCATAAGTGCTATTTTGCGGTACTTTTACGTCAAACTTTCTACGTTTCGACATCCGCCATTTTACGTGCAACAACATAGCAGTTACTCTCCGGTTGTCTTCAGAAAATGACTATCATTTAAGTCTATGATCCTTGCTGACCATTCGATGACACTACATTGTGCTCACATACATATATTGTAATTGACAATAAAATTATCGTAAAGGTGAAAGATGAAGCCACACACGACGCTCAACTTACCAAATTCCTATTGCCTTCGTAAAATTAAAGAATCACTGAATTGAAAAATTGAAAAAAAAAGAATTGAAAGAATTGAAAAACCATTGAATTGAAAAATTGAAAGAAAAAGAATTGAAAAGTTGAAAAAAAATAATTGAAAATTAAGAAAAAAGAAAGAATTGAAAAAAAAAATAATTGAAAAATTGAAAAAAAAGAATTGAAAGAATTGAAAAAAAAATTGAAAAATTGAAAAAAAGAAGAATTGAAAGGATTGAAAAATTCTTGAAAACGAAATGTTTGTGTCTGATAAAAGCGAAGATCCTTTATAATAATTGAAATAAAACAACAAAGAGTCGTACAGGATGGTAAAGAATCGCATAATAAAGTGGCGTACAAAATCGTATCGTTTCGACGAAATATTCAACAGAAGCGACGGTAAATCGAGTTGACGATGCAATAAAGAGGTAAAAGCCTCGATTTCACTGCATCGCATTTACAGATATGAACATCGAGTTCGCCTGTCCGCCCCGTACCATTGTAATAATCGTTCCGATCGTATAGTCGCAACCGTATTGTTTGTACAAATGTATCTATCAAGCCTGGGCTAAAATCAGCCGTGTGTCATTAGGCAATTTATCGGATAAATCATTGCGACACGTTGAAATTGATAGGCGGCATTGTATCGACGATTCCTACGAAATTTAGATCTTAATCGTAAATTGCTTCAAATCCGATCTTTGTCGGAGATACAAATTTATTACGTGCGTTAAATTTCATTTTAGATAGTGGACGTTTTAATTATAGTTTTAATCATTTTAATTGCTGATTTATTGATACGAAGAGGAAAGGTGAATTTTGAACAGCGATTTGACAGTGTAGAATATGTTATTAACTAAATGATCGAATTATTTTCTCAGACAATGATATTTACCTATTTTAATATACACACACACTTGTGTTTCATACAATTGTTTATTGTAAAAATAAAAATGTCTTCATATGAAGCATCTTAAGTCACTCAAGCGTAAATTCATACGTCATTGCAACATAAATCGTATTCATAATTAATCTTGCTCTGATGATTATATAATTAATAATTGTTACTATAATTAGAGGTGTCGTTATCGATAAATCTCGATAATGTGAAAGTGTTCACAATACTTCATCGATAATATCGTTAATTAAAATATTTAATGATCTGAAGTAGCCTGTAATTTCATCACGTGAATCTAATTATTCTTATTTCAACATAGATTAATTAAGATTTAGATTTGTACGAGAATAGATAGATTTGACTAACAAAATTTTTTAGTTAATTAAGGATGGTTAAATTATATTAAATTAGATTAAGAAGTTCATGAATTTCTAAGTTTCGAGTATTAAAAAAAATGTGATCAGAAGATGTCAAACTCTGTGACACATGTTTTGTACAAATTGTACAAAATTTACAGTTACAGTTATAAGAAACACTTTCATGAAACAAGCAACAATGTATCCTTACACGTAGTGCAAATATCAATCCTTTCACTCTTTAATAACGCATTTTTAAATCAACGTTCAGCTAACATTCGCTGTTCCCACGTATACATCTGTATTCCAACATCATTCAAACCTTTCCACCTAACGAGATAACGCGTCACATACATTTTCTTTCAGCTATCTTTGCAATTATTAACTACCCCTTTACTCCAATAACTATTTCATAAGTGCTCCATTTTATTGTACATATAATGAGAATTTTCAGGTTCAGCTACAAAACTTGATTACAAATTTTTGAACGTGTTACATTTTCAAATTATTGGTGTGGAAGGTGATTTCGGTTCTTATTATCTGGTTAGTGGTGCGTAAATTAATTGTGAATTAAAAATTCAAGGGTTAGGGAGTTCTTTGAAATTTTTCAAATTCTCAAGTTTTCATACTGTCAAATTTTCAAATTTTTAAATTCTTACTTTTGCAGATTCTCAAATTTTCAAAGGATCAAATTTTTATATTCTCATAATTTTCAAATGATCAAATTTTCAGATTCTCAAATTTTCAAATGATTAAATTTTTAATCTCTCAAGTTCTCAATCTCTCAAATTTTCAATCTCTCAAATTCACAATGTCTCAAATTCTCAATCTCTCAATTTCTCAAATTCTCAATTTCTCAAATTTTCAATCTCTCAAATTCTCAATTTCTCAAATTTTCAATCTCTCAAATTTTCAATCTCTCAAATTTTCAATCGCCCAAATTCTCAGTCTCTCAAATACTTAATCTTTCAAATTCTCAATTTCTCAAATTTTCAATCTCTCAAATTCTCAATTTCTCAAATTTTCAATCTCTCAAATTTTCAATCGCCCAAATTCTCAACTTCTCAAATTCTTAATCTCTCAAATTATCAAATTATCAAATTTTCAAAATCTCAAAGCCTCAAGCTCTAAAACTCTCAAATTCTCAAATTACCAAATTCTTAACTTCTCAAATTCTCAAACCCTCAAATCCTCGAATTCTCAAGTCCTAAAATCCCTCAAATCTCAAATTTCGGAATTTTCCCTTAAACAAATCTCCCAGTCCAAAACTCTAAAATTCCAGCCATATTTCTACATATCCACATTTCTAAATTCCCAAAATTTCAAATTTCCGAACTTCTCTACCTCCGCATAGAGAATGTCTCTACAACTGTGCACAATAAAAATGTAGTACTGAACACACTACTATAAATTTTAACAATAACATTATTAAAATTATTAAAATCTTGGTTACCTTGGAATCTTGATCTTCATAGAAGTAAATATATTAATTCATGCTTCATCGTTTATATATATTTTAACTTCACTTGTGATTTCAAAGCAAGTATGGATTATATGGTGGGTTTAGTATTAAGGTCACAGTGATTAATATTTTGCCACGTCATCCACACACGTATGCCGCTTGAATTTCCATATGAATCTATCACCTGTATCATCAAGAATTCGTTCACGTACCCACCTAAAAATGTTCATACTAACTACTTGGAACTATGAACAATACAATAAAACGCGAATACACCACATACATATTTGATCAGATTCGTTAATCATATTATCCAACAAAATTTTCTACCACCTCAGTGTATCAGTCAACGTGTTATAACTAATATTTAGTAAATATCCCTGCACTAAATATTCATTCGATTTCACAGTAGCAAAGTTCAGTTACTCATGACAGTTTTCGTGTCACGGATTGTCGAGCAGCGAGCACGGTGGGGCTGCACGATTGAGGGACAGGTTTGCGAAGAAGAAGACACTCGGTCAAGAGACGAGATGTGGGTGGCGCCGAGAAGAATTCTCCTGGCTATTAATAGAACTGAGGTTATCTCTTTGGCTTTTACGTGTAGTCGAATGCCAGCGTAGGGTGGAGTTTCGCGAAGGGTGTCGTGCAGCCAGATTATTTGTACCGGTTTTCTGAAATGGTGTGCGTCAATCGTTCGTTGGTCCGCGTGTACAGGGTGGTCGTTGTAAAGTCAACCGGTAAACTTCCCTGAAAACCACCGCGTAGTTTCCCGGTGACACCTTGGGAAAGTCGTGGAATACCTTTTGGACAGATCAGAGAAACCGACGCATTAACATAATGCGAGGTAATATTCGCTTGTCAACTTTGACTGGTTTCCTTGTTGCAACTCGGCCATACTTCGACAATTTACACGTTGACCAAGGACTCTCGTTGAAGTATCGTTTCAGATAAAACCAGCCATGAAACTCGCGTTAAAAAGGTGTTGTCGAGGAGATAAGCGGCTTCGGCTTCCTTTGACTCGATTTTCTTCTAGGGTCGACTTCCGCCATAAAATCTTTTCGAATGGTTATAATCGTAAATGGTATCATTTTTTTGTAGAACATCGACAATTTAAATATTCTTTTGGGTTCTTGGACCGGTAACACGGTGCTTTAACAAAGGTACAAACCTTGGATAACAAGAAATACTTTCGACTTCAATAGCTGGAAGATTATACTTTTATCAGATAGAACAAAAAGGTCACTAGTAGGAACAAACCTTGAGTAACAAGTCAAATATTTTCAACTTCAATACCTGATCTTTTAACTTGAAGGTCTTCACCAATAAATTTCTTGATGTATTTCTTGTCAAATAGAATAAGATCCCTAACAGATCCGGAACTCCATATTTACTATATCACAAGTATGTGTATAAACTAACTAAAAAATTGTCATTGTTGTTAATAAAACTGTGTACCATAAAGCAGTAGATTTCATATTGAAATTAAATCAAACGCATCTACTTGTGTGTCTAATAACTAACACTCTTCCTCTTTAATTCCAAATAAAATTTCCACACATTTTCTGCAATCACATGATTTAATAACTTTGTTAATGTTATAACTTTGTCAGTAACAAAATGACCAGAACAACAGCCCTTCATACTTAAAATTAATCACCGAACCACATCTTATCATTCGATCGACAACTCACTCGGCGTAAATTCATGCCTATATAAGCAGATGTAAATTTCATGCACGCGGCAAATTAGGCTTGGACCCGAAAAGGACAATTTCATGCCACGGATCCGCGGAACGTTGTTGTTAATAAGAAATTACAATCTCGTTGATGGCCGAACGATATCGTAACCAGCAACACGCTTTCATATCTTCCGCAGGTGTAGCCTGCAGCGCTACGCTGATCATTCTCTGTAGTCGAGCAATTAAGCAACTTCTAATGCTCTTATTAACAATAGCGCCATTTCAGTTCCAAGAATGCTGACAGCATTCGCTCGACGGAGTATTACTTGTTCAACGTCGTCATTCGAACTGTGGATAAACTTTATGACATGTACACTTCTGTTCATTAACACCTGTATCGCCTTAATTGCTTTCCTGAAGAAGCTTTTCACTGATGAAACGACAGCTTCATTCATCGATTCATCGCCAATTATGTAAGACAGATGTAGTTTTGTAATACTAATGCTTTAGTGAGCGGTGTATATTTCTTTGTAGTTGTTTTGTATGTTTTTTATGGTTACTTTTGTAATATAGATTTAGAGATCTAGGGATTTAGTAATTAAGAGATTTAGGGATTTACTGATTTAGAGATTTGGGGATTTAGGGAGTAGGGATTTTGAGAGTAGGGATTTAGAGAGTAAGGGTTTAGGGAGTAGGGGTTTAGAGAGTAGGGATTTAGGGAGTAGGGATTTAGGGAGCAGGGGTTTAGGGAGTAGGAATTTAGGGAGTAGGGATTTAAGGAATTAGGGAATTAGGGATTTAGGGATTTAGGAATTTAGTGGTACAGAAATTTAGGAATTTAGAAATATAGAAATTGTAATGATTAGAAATAGTAAAGTTATGAAATTTTGAAACTGTAAAATTTGGAAGTTCTTGAGTTTTGAGCATAATATATAGATTTAGAAATGAAGAAATTTGAAATGTTTTAAATGTCCAATTTTCCCATTTTATAATTACTAAATCATTAAATTACTATATTACTAAATCTTAAAATTCCATAATTCCAAATTCTGTAAATTTGATAATTCAAAATTTGAAAAATTCAAAATTTGTCTAAATAAATATTTCTCTTCCATTGTACCCTCGACCTTACTCTCACCTTGATTTCCACTGTAATAATTTTCTAAATATATCACGTCGTCTTCTTTACCATCCAGACATACACACAATATATGATACACACATCAATAACTCCTTAATCGAACCAAAAACGAAGGAACAATATGATTAAAGTAATCACATAATGAAATTTCGCCAGTTTAAGAGTTATGGATGAGTTACATGAATCATGCTGTAGAGCCAGTGTGTACCTACACGTGTACACTTTATAGGTGAATCACGATGGCGCCAAACTCATTGAGATCGAACCATTATTTATTCCCCGATAGGAAGGTCAGAAAAAAATGTCTGGCTAGTCTGCTGCAAAACCGATGGGTTTCGTGCTATCGTGTAGGAGTTCACCTCGTAAATCCTCTTGTCAGCTTGAAAGTAGATCGAAGATTGTGTCACATTCATGTTTGAACCGCGTTGCACGCTGCTCCCGTTTCGACTTTTAATCCAATTATTTTAATCGACAGGTATCGCTCGTGTAATTTCTTCCATACGACCTGCTGTATCGTTAACCATAATCGTTTCAGATATTTTCTCGCGAAAACCATGCTGCGTTGCAACTCATGAAATTTCCAGCGAAATACGATTGTTGGGAGGTTCGTTCACTTTACAGGGTTTTTGAACAGCGTTGTACGGCGCCATTTTTTGGTCAGAACGTAAACATTGCAGAACGATTTAAGAGTATTTACATTCTTTGTATATGTACAATGTATTGAGTTTGTAAATTATACAGTATTCTAAAATAAAATCAAAGAAAAATTGAAAGAGTTCTAAACTCAAAACTGAAAAAGTTTCAAAGTCTGTTTCTATCGTTACGAAAGTGAAATTTCTCGTTAAAATAGAATTCCTAAAAAGTATGATACTAATTAAATTGTATAAAAACCTAGTGAGATAAGGTACGAATGGACGAAATTTCGTATATTTTACGAAACTGCAGGTTTCATACTATTACAGTAGCCTTTCATATCTAAAACGACTCATCGCGACCCATTAATTTCATTCAAAATCGACATTTGCGATCCTCAAACGCACATCGCGTAAAACCAATCGATTCTCACACTTTCAACACTGTGATCGTTTCTCAACGCCAATCGAACAGCTTCGAAGTCTCTCGATAAAGTCCCATAGCTCCATGGCTTTGAACAGATTGATGGTGAATTTGATAAAATGATTGACGTGAGGTCTACACATGTTTCTAAATATCCTTTTAAAGTGAATGTATGTATTTATATTTGAACATTTTTAAATTCTCAAGGTTTCGTGTTTCAAAATTAAAAAATTAAAACATTTCTAAATTGTCAAATTTTTCAGTTTGAAATTCCGATATTATTCAAATTTCTAAGGAATTTAGAGATTTAGGGATTTAGGGATTTTTCGGACTTGGGGATTTAGGGATTTAGGGATTTAGAGATGGGGGATTTAGGGATGGGGGATTTAGGGATTTGGGGATTTAGGGATTTGGGGATTTAGGGAGTTAGGGATTTGGGGATTTGGGGATTTAGGGAGTTAGGGAGTTAGGGATTTGGGGATTTAGGAAATTAGGGATTTGGAGATTTAGGGATTTGGGGATTTAGGGATTTGGGGATTTGGGGATTTGAGGATTTGGGGATTTGGGAACTTAGGGATTTGGGGATTTAGGAAATTAGGGATTTAGGAATTTGGATATTTAGGAATTTAGGAATTTAGGAATTTAGGAATTTAGGAATTTAGGAATTTAGGAATTTAGGAATTTAGGAAATTAGAAAATTAGGAAATTAGGAAATTAGGAAATTAGGAAATTAGGAAATTAGGGAGTTAGGAATTTAGGAATTTAGGAAATTAGGGATTTAGAAATTTAGAAATTTAGAAATTTAGAATTTGGAACATTAGAAATATGGAAGTTTGACAATTTTTGAAGTATACCGAAACTTCACATCTATTCAAACTTCCACAATTTTCGACACTCTAAAACTATCTATAAAGTACCATTGTAAATTGATTACAAATATACCGTTCGATTATGAGTCTACTAACCAATTCTTAATTTTCTTCTACCTTCTTCCCCAACACTAATTTACCTATACAATCAGATTCGACCATTGAACTCAGTCCGTACGCACCCTGTACATGAAAGGAAAGGGTTAATCCAAAGCTCTCCTTATTTCGCCACGCCACTCGTACGTTTCAGGAATTTGGAAAGGGCCTTTGGTATCCTTATCTCCTGCGTGGCCATTCCTTGCGTCATATATTTGGGCCGTTGACGCCATCCGTGGTCGGGTTGGAGGACCTCCGCAAGGACGAACAAGTCGGTTGACTCTCGATAAACAGCCACGTGTCCTGACCCCATCCTGGCCACCTCCGCTTTTCTTTTGTGCACGCGACGCTTCATTCCTGGCTGTTGTTTATTCTCTGTTTATCCTGACGATTAAAATTTTTGGCGCCTGGTTGACGGCCCCCGTGGAATTTTTCATATCGATGGTCACACACAAAAAATTATACCTGTTCCGCTACCAGAACTGCTATAAATTCTACTTCTGTAATAAATAATTGTTTTGTCAAGTTATGTAATATTGTTAAATACTTTTTCTGTCAGTCAGTTGTTCATCGACAAATTCTTTGCACTAGAATTTTTGCTGCCGACAGGGCATAATTCTGCGATTTTGTAAAAGCGAGAAAAATGTATCAACATTTTTCAAACATGTTAAAAGTGGCAAAAATATGAAGTGACAATCTACTGCTAAGTTATAGAAGATGTACTTCTATCTGTATATCTTCATTAGCATATTCTAAAAATACAAGAAGAAATTATATGAACATAGACGCATGTGTTATTAAAAATTGTTAAAAGAATACGTGAAAGTCGATAATTCACATATAGTACCGAAGAAGAAAATTGTTCACTATCGTTTCGTCTCATGAGAGTCCAAGTTCATACATTCTTTTCTCATTTTCATTTATAGAATGAAATAGATGATTTAAAAATAGAAGAATAAAGAACAACATCCTTGTAACATTTTTATCTGCAAAACCAGCTGGCAAAGTTTTACGTGCAGTTACTGTACGAAAGAGAAAGCAGTTCGGTATCGCCGTAAGCATACGCAAAGCTTATCAGAATGTCCGAATTGAACGGCTTTAATCGAGCAGCGTAGCGAAATTCAATATCACAATCGCGTTTCGATTTATACTCGAACGTTCACTTAGGGGTTGAGGTTACGTTCAAGAACAGCAGGCGTGGCTTCCGCGGGAAAAGGCCTGGGGGAAACCGCGTGTAAAACGAACAAGCGAGGTCCTGTCCGCGTCAAAAATGGTTTTTAACGGAAAGTAAAATCGATCTCATCTCCAAGGTGAGCCACGGGGCTTCATTTAAACCGGATGGATAACGCGCGAGCGAGGTATCGCGACAACAGTGGAGTCTTACGAGCAATTAAGTGGTCTTTATGAACGCACAATGTGACAATGAGCCCGCGGATAAAAAGTTGTCCCGCGTCAGGGTAGCTTGTATGCCTCCCGGTTGCTCTCGGCTCTTTGTTGGTCCAATGCAAATCTCTTTCCAAGGAGTTTCTTCGTGTCGAAGATTACGATACCGGATCCTGCAACCGTGTTCCCGTGTAAATACAGCGGCGCACTTTATCGAATTAAAGGGAAGAGTGGATAATGCGCGCGATTATGGCAAATAAACGGTGGAAAAATATTACGGTTCCTTTTTTCTTTACCGGTTTCGCGAGACGGATGCAAATATCTATAGTACTGCTCGCGGAATGTAAATGTACATCCCTTGCGCAAGGTTGATATTTTACGGAGCGGTTGGGAAATGGGATTGTAGATATACTGCACTAGCAGTAATTCTACGGGAGATTCTAACAATATCCTTCGAATTATTGAAAGTGATCAGTGATTTAGATGAGGTAGTAGATTAGCAACAAAAGCCTTCTTTCGTTTATTTTGTTTGGAAATCGAAGTTTGTTGCAACGGATGGTGAGAAGGGGATTGGAGGTATAGGGAGCTGGGAATAATTTAGAAATTTATGGATGTAGAGATTGAGAGATATAAGGATGGAGATATATAGGGATACCGGGATATAGGGACGTATGGATATTGGGACGTAGGGATATAGTGACGTAGGGATATAGGGACGTAGGGATATAGGGACGTAGCGATATAGGGACGTAGAGACATAGGGACGTAGAGACATAGGGACGTAGGGACATAGGGACGTAGGGATATAGGGACGTAGGGATATAGGGATACAGAGATATAGGGACGTAGGGATATGGGGACGTAGGGATATAGGGACGTAGGGATATAGGGACGTAGGGATATAGGGACGTAGCGATATAGGGACGTAGAGACATAGGGACGTAGAGACATAGGGACGTAGAGACATAGGGACGTAGGGATATAGGGACGTAGGGATATAGGGATACAGAGATATAGGGACGTAGGGATATGGGGACGTAGGGATATAGGGACGTAGGGATATGGGGACGTAGGGATATAGGGATACAGAGATATAGGGACGTAGGGATATGGGGACGTAGGGATGTAGGGACGTAGGGACGTAGGGATATAGGGACGTAGGGATATAGGGTCGTAGGGATATGGGGACGTAGGGGTACAGGAACGTAGGGATACACGGACGTAGGGATATAGGGACATAGAAAAACAGGGTCATAGGTATACAGGAACATGTGTATGCACCAATATAAGGATACAGGAACATAGGTGTACAGCAATATAAGGATATAGGGACATAGGTGTACAGGAACATAGGTGTACAGGGACATGGGTGTACAGGGACATATGTGTATAGCAATATAAGGATACAGGGATATATGTGTACAGCAATATAAGGATACAGGGACATGGGTGTACAGGCACATATGCGTACAGCAATATAAGAATATAGGGACATAGGTGTACAGGGACATATGTGTATATCAATATAAGGATACAGGGACATATGTGTACAGCAATATAAGGATACAGGGACATGGGTGTACAGGCACATATGCGTACAGCAATATAAGGATATGGGGACATGGGTGTACAGGGACATATGTGTATATCAATATAAGGATACATGGACATATGTGTGCAGCAACATAAGGAACTGGGACATTAGAACACAGATATATAAAGATGTAGGGACATAGAGATACAGGGACATATAAGTACATAAGATTCATATAAGTCATGTAAGTACATATAAGTACATAGAGTTACATGGTCGTATAAGTGACATAAGGACATATAAATATAGGAATCTGGAGTTATAAGGATCTAGATAGTTTGAAAATCCACAAATGTAAGAACATACATCTTGATACAACACATATGTTTCACTTTAGTAGTATAGATATGGTAAAAGATTACTGACTTCAATGTCACTTATTTTCATGTCAAGCTATCAAGTTCCTGAATTCTCAAATCTCCACATCAAAAAATTTCTAACTCTGCAATTTTCCCAGTTTCCTAGTTTTCAAATCTTCTCAAGTTCTCAAAGAACTTGACTTGAACTTCTCAAAGAAATTCTCAAATTCTAAAATTTATCTTGCTGTTCATTATTACTTTCGTATGAATTCATCTTATTGTTACTGCCTTATAAATTCATGTTGCTATTACTTCCTCATAAATTCATCTTACCATTAAGTTCTCATAAATTCGCCTCACTATTTATTATTACTTCCTCATACTTTACTGAACTGATAAAAAGTGAGTTAACTACTGGAAAATTAATAAACTTTCAAATTATCCTTCATAAAATACCAAAGAAGAATCGCCCATTATAAACATTCACCAAAATCTTATTATTGATTATTACTTCCACGATAATATTAGTTTTTATAATCTATGTTTCTCGTTTTCGTTACCTACGGTTCACTAAAACCTTCACTTAGTGGACCACAGAAAAATGAATAAACGTTCAAATTATTTTTCACAACGTACCAAAGATCGTCGAAAACATTCACGTCTTACTTCAAAAAAATAAAAGAATTGAGTAATAAAAAAAAGTGTCTAAATCTTTGACAAGCATAAAGGACCAAAAACGACAGCGAAGAACCATAAAGGTCTGTTGGAACATCGCGTCAATGACCTGTATCATTTCGAACCATAAAATTCCTCTTGCCGCGATTCATACCGGTACGCTAATAAATCCAATGGGTAGGAGCCATCTTCTCGGGCGTTCCACCGTAAAAAAAAGTATATCGTTAGAAGGACCGTAGACTGGAGAGAAGAGCCGGAATTATTTAGAACCACCAAGACTGAACGGCATTGAACGACCTTCACAAATTCAGGGTCCATGTACCTGCCGACACCATGCCGGGACCATTTTTATGTTCCACCCTCCACACACTCTGTAACGCACACACACTCTGTGGACATAGCAACTGGATACCGAATGATAATCCAGCAATACTGTCATCGTGATTATCGTTTGATATTCTGACAACGGTTAATCTTTATTTTAGACATTTTTGGGTGTGTAAAGTAACTTTGTGTAAAGTAGATTGATGAAATGTTTGTACATAATGGTATATTCGTGTTCATTCGTTTGAGATACATACTATGTACGATTTTTACATATGGTGATTTTGTTGATTCGTTGATTTTGTTTCATTTATATATTCATTTATGATGTATTATGATGTAATGAAGTGGTAATTTTGTAGTGTAGAGGAGCAACTGTTTGCGAAGGTGCACGAATGTGGAAGAGATATACATGTAAGAGATGTATACTCGTAGGTATTGATGAGTGATTAATTTTTAAATTTGGAAATTTGTAAGTCTTCAAAATATGAAATTTCCAAATCTTCAAAATATTAAATTAGCAAATTTTGAAATTATGACGTTACTGTGTTAACGAATTATTTCATTACCAAATTGTCGAGTTACTAAATTGTGAACTTGTCAAATTGTCAAATTGTCAAATGGTCAAATTGTGAAATTGTGAAATTGTGAAATTGTCAAATAGTTAATTAGTCAAATGGTCAAATTGTGAAATTGTGAAATTGAGAAATTGTCAAATTGTCAAATTGTCAAATGATCAAATGGTCAAATTGTCAAATTGTTACGTTGTCAAATGGTCAAATGGTCAAATTGTCAAATTGTTACGTTGTCAAATGGTCAAATGGTCAAATTGACAAATTAGCAAATTAGCAAATTACCAGATTACTAACCTACTAAATCACCAAACTACCAAATGACCAAATTATAAAATTACCAAATCACCAAATTCCAAAATTCCAAAATTACCAAGTCTCCAAATGGCCAAATTAGCTAAATTGTCAAATACCAAATTACACATTACTAAATTACAAAATTACCAATTTTTAACCATTCCATGTCTTCAAAGCCTGTATTCAGTTTCTCCATTATTCCCACTTAATACCATCATTAACAAAAACAATTCTCACAAGAAAGACTATAATCTCAAATCATTAAATACAGATCGACATTTTGATTATTTTAATAACGAGTCCATTATCCTTGATTCCATTAAAGGTTCAATCACACAAGAATTTCGCACGCACTAAAATCTCCTGTGTAGAACACTCCACGCATTCCAACAGTCTCTGCTTCAAGTACAAAAAAGTGTGCTCAAATGAATGGCATAGAATGACAGAAATTGTATCGCATAGTTTTCTGCCAGATATAACGTGCTTATAATTGCTTCCGCGCACGCATAAATTACATTCATCATGGTATTCAGCAAACTTCTCGGCAAATGGAGGCAGCGAGGTATGCGAAGCATTTAAAATCGACGAATAATTGAATGAGTATATACATGTGCGTAATTAGCGACGTGTACACATCGATACGTCTCTGTAATTTACACGATGATGTATCGATTAAATATAGGTCAGAGTATCAATAATTATTTTGACTTGCTACGGTGCAATTAATTTTTTCAAGTCGGTAAAGACAATATAATTGAAGATTTATTTGCACGATGTAAACATTTAACTACTTTGTTAAAAATCGGTACAAGTGAACTGAAATTGCTAATTAATTATTCATGAGAGTTTGAGTTGACGAAGATATACGAGCGTTGGTGAAAAATATTGTATAAGGATATTGTTGTATGCTTTAAATATGAGATACACGAATGAACGATATATTCGGGCATTTTAATTGAACGGCAGATTTACGAGATAAATTTGTAATTTGCTCGAAGAGTTGTACGACACGATAAATTTTGCAACGGTGTTAACAGACATTTTAATTTGCTTTTGATGTGCAATAAATATTGAAGAAAGTCATACGTTAATTATTTATCGATAATCGGTAATTAAAAGTAATTGTCAATATCAAATAAATCAAATCAGTTTCTTTGCGTCCATTTTAATTCAACATCAATTTTTGAAGCTTATTTTCTGATAACTATGTTATAAGTAATGTAGCTTATTTACATTTAATGTATTAATATGTTAAAATAAGTATATTGTTTGAGAATTATATAAGTCATGTAGTTTATTTACATTAAATAATTTAGTATATTATAATAAGTATATAACTTGATAGTTAAAAGTCAAATAACAGTAAAATATAATACATTCATACATTATACCTTTCAATTTAAACAATGTATATGTTTCTTCGAATAGCCAATTTTTATGTTTCATCGTTAAAGAAAACATAGTGACTCGCAATGATACACGACTGGCGAAATATTCTTTTGCTCAATAAAACGGAGGCTATTCTGTAGTAAAAACGACTGCAGTTCGCTGTTCTGACCCTCATAATTTCAAGTAGCTAAAAGTACCATTTATACCCGTGTCAGAAAGGAATATTCTCAACGACTCTAAATAATATATTATACTTGCTATGAGGGCAAGTCAAAGTTCAACCGTATGTTAAGCTCTACTGACAACACGAAAACTCGTAAAGTTAATATTTTAAAACACGTTCGAATAACTTCATGATTAAGAACAGTCCAAAGGAATGTTGGTGACCACATTATTACATACTACCAATTTTTGTCATTCAATTTATTATATATTCCATTAATTTATTCCATTCCATTTATTACATATTGCATATACTTTACTACTTACTTATTTGTACATAATAAATTTTACATAAATTTTTACATAATTTTGTTATGTTTTATTACATACAATTACATCATTTAATTTACTATATGTATTCAATTAATTTACATTATTTTTCGATCTTCTTCAAACAGTTTATCACAATACATAAAATTAATCAAGTATTGTATAGCGTTTTTAAGAAAGTTATACCATTTTGATTTAACAAAATGTGTGTACTGCATTTTTATGTAGTACATCTCTGTTCATTTTAAATCTTATTTATTATAACTTCATAAAAAATATTGACTAGTTCTAATGAACACGAAATAAAAATTCTAACCTCAAAATAACATTGCATCATGTCTTGTAAATACGAAAATTAAATGCGGATTGTATATACCACTTATCATCGTTAATCATCGTAATTGTAATTAACGTGACAAAGTACCGTCATTTATACTAATATCCGTCGTGATTTTATTGCGTTTGCGGATCTTATTGCCAGAAAAAACGACTAATCGTATAATGACGGCGGGAGTGCAGGAAAATTACGCGCGCATAAAAATCTGCCTTCTCGGTTTCATGAAATTCTGTGTTGTAACGATCAGATAAATTTCCTGGTTTCCTTTCTAAATTTAATACGTCGTTAAAACGTTTTATTTAGTCGTAAACACGTTCAAGGGTCTGGTATAATATTCGCCACACGAAGTACGCGGATTTTGGAAACAGGATCTTTAACATGAAAGATGAATCTAATACGAAACGGGTCTTTTTAATGCGAAAAGGGATGCAAAAGATATTGGATAGTATTTCAAATGCTGGACTGCGTATCAAACCGCCACATTTTCAAGTATTCAAATTTTTAGTTTTATAGAGTTAGATAATTGGAAATATTTAATTTTATTCAAGTTGATAAATTCTGAGTTTAGAATTCGATAATTCCTGAATTTGTAAATTTGAGGTTTGAAGTTTAGTGATTTTGGAGTTTTGAAATTGAAATTACCAATTTCCAAATTTACCAATTTACAAATGTTCCAAGTGTGCAATTTTCAGGCACCCAAACTTAAAACTATCAAACTTCAAAAATATACAAACAGAAGTGTTAAATTTTCAAATTACACAGCCACTCACTGCACTTCGACTATCCACCACAAATTTACATTTTTCCACTTAACAGCACAAAATGATGTCCCACTCCATTGCAAAGGTTCACATACCACAGAGAACAGATACTAGTGAAACACGAGACACCGAATAATTATAAACTAACAATTATATAACAAAAAATTCAAATTGTGCGATATCCTCAAATTTCAAAAACTCTCCACATCGAAGATACGTGTAGATGGGGTTCTAATTATCCTAGAATTCCTCGACATGCATGAACCTGGTGGTCCACGTTCATTCAATATTACGTCTCTTCGTTTCTTCCTGTAGGCATACGCGAAGGACATTGTTCACAAGACCTCTGTAACCTCTCTCGATAAACTGAAGACTAGAATTGTTGCCGCGCTAGAAACAGTTATACCGCAAATGCTGGAGAACACCTGGAGGTAAATTAATTATCGCCTGGAAATCTCACGTGCCATAAAAGCCGCGCACGTTGAAGTGATTTAACATTTTACAATATTGATTCGATATGTAATAAAACTTTCTCAGCTTCATTTTTCTACTCTGTCAGCAATTTTATTTTGTCCCCAAAATGGGAATTTTACCCAAAATATTTTACCCAAAAACTATGGGTAACAAAATCCCTTTTGAATCGCATATTTAGCAGAAGATTCAAAGTGACCCAGTCATCTAAAAATTGTTCACGAGTAAAAATAAGTAATGTGATATGAAGATAATGCTCGATGAGCAAGCAGATACGCAAAGATTGATGAAAGTTATGAAGTGTCGGGCAGGAAAGGTTAAGCAAACCCATTAAATTTCCGAAGTTCCAAGAATATCTGTTACAAATGTCGAAAAGAGCCACAATCAATTTCGCGGAGGCAATATTTTCATTGTTGGGTCGACGGCTGTTCACATTTTTCATGCATCGAGTCTGTTTATTTAAGCGGATCGAAGAAAAAGTATCGTGACCGACGCTGTTTTGCAACGAGATTTTCGAGGGATGATTCAAGTGTGGCATAAATCACGAAATTTCTCGTAATTCGTCGCGAGCGTTTCCCCTTCTGTTTTAATACTTTCAACACTTCGCGTGTAGCGAATTACTTCGTTTTTTTTTTTTACTTTACTTCGTCGCGAGAACGACGGTACGCGAATGCACTTCGACAAAGGATAAAAATCACAACGACCATTAAAGTCACCTCGTACTTCCCGTGATTTATGGCAGCACCGCGCACAAAGCTCGGTTGCCGTTATCCTTCGTCGCTTGTGTTTCCACGTGCGAGCCTTTACGATTTTCTGTCTTGTCCGAAGGAATTCCAGACGTTTGAATTTCAACGTTTGAAATGGACCCTTCTTCGGCTGAACTGGGTTATGGTATTGGGAAATGGAGCAGTTGAGACTAATAGCATTTGTAGAGTGTTACGTACTCTATGTATGACATACTCATTACATACTTACTACATATTCATTAGACACTACATGAGTGTTACGCACTAATTACATACTCATTACATACTCATTACATACTCATTACATATTCATTACACACTACATGAGTGTTATGCACTCATTACATATTCATTACACACTACATGACATTATGCACTCATTACATGTTCACTACATATTCATTACACACTACATGAGTGTCACGCACTCATTACATGTTCACTACATATTCATTACACACTACATGAGTGTCACGCACTCATTACATACTTACTACATACTCATTACACACATGCGTGTTACGCACTCAGTACATACTTATTGCATACTCATTACGTATTCATTATATCCTCATTACAGTCTCATTACATTCTCATTATATACTATATGAATGTCAGGTATTCATCACATACTGATTGCATACTACATGAGTATCACATACTCATGTATCCCACATACGGTTTTTCTTCGTAATTAAAGTCTGTCATAAAGTAAACAAAAAACACAATGAACTACTAATGATAATTGTTGTCAGTGTACAACAATACATATTTGAACAAATATTATATAAAATACAACACAACACAAGAAACTAAATAATTTGTATATAACTAAATATTTGTCATAAAAATAATATCAAATTTTCAAGATTTAAAATTGTACTAGATTTAAAAGAAACAATATTAATTTGTGGGATATATACATAAATCAGCATACATATGTCCTATTGGTTACAAAATCAACATGCATAACATGTCCTATTAATTACAAAATCAACATACGTAATATCCTGCTGAACACAAAATGCAACACAGTGTCACATTCTTGCACAAAGAATTATGTTTCACATTTCCCTACTTGTGTCTTACACACCCCACATGACCTCAATGACTAAATCATTGATAAAAAAAAACTAGTACAAGGCCACTTGCAGTACGTGATATTGCAGCACACGAAATATTACAGTTCCACTAAAATTCACCGTTAACGAACTTGAACGACACGCTCCAAACGGATTCGTTCGGGCGCCATTGTTTCACGAGCAATGGCGCGAAGTCGTGCGAGATGGTGTCATGGTCAAGCAAAGACGAGCAGCAACATCTTAACGGAATGGCTGTCATCAGTCACCGAGGAATCTGCCTTGGTCATCGAAAGATTCGGCAAAGAGTGATCGGTGATCGATCCGTAGATTCTGACTCGTTCAGTCCTCGTGCGGATCGTATCGCGTCGACTCGTTGTTTCGTCCGGATGATGTACGAACAGATTTACATCGGGCATAATTTGTCACGGGCAGCCGGACAGAAGCAATTCGTAAAGCGACACAGTATAATTTATAATGAGACGTAAATGCGACATGGCGAAAACAAATGATGGGCTAATAAGCGGTAAAGCACGTGGACCTGCGCTGTGAGAAGTGGTGCTGAGAATCTGTATGAGATGATGTGTTTACTGTCGAGAAATGTTAGTGGACACCGATGATAGGATGATGGGTCAAATGTGGACCAATACAGATTCTATACTTCTGTCAATCTTGGCACTGGTCACCTTGGCACTTGAAATTAACGCTTTTGTACATCTTATTCGTGTGATTACGAATCCACTTCATCTTCTGCAAATCTTTACTCTTTCACATATCATATCTTTTTGTGAATTAAATTCATCAAATGACAGTAGTGAAGTGGTATAATTTCATTTTCATTTGACAGTAGTCGATTGTGGAGTATACATGTAGAATTAAATTTAACTTGGAAGTGGATAAAATACGTTAGATGGATAAATAAATTACAGGGCACATTAAAGTGTGCGTCATTAGAAATTGATCGCTGGAATTCCAAAAGATTAATGTACGCAAAGTATGTAAATTACACTTTTCTGAAAATACAAATAAGATAAAATATTCATTGTCGCAACAGAATTTAATTATCTACAATTGACAAACCCGTAAAGAAAAATACTCCAGCTTGTGACTCCAACAAATAACTCCAGTTTTTCAAATATCCAAGAATTCACACTGCCTAATAATCGATCGATGACTGAAACTTCTATATGCGAAGTGATTGAAATTGTTAACATTACAAATTCTTTTGTTCTTAAATTTTACTGGACATCGGAAAGTAGGTGTTTTTGAGGTAACCTCGACCTTGAAATTCACGTTGAATGAGCAAGATTGCCGGATGAAATGCCGCGAAACGAAAGATTCTTCCCACGAGTATATACAATGTTCGTTGAAGAAAACGTCTTCAGGTTTTGCATCTCGGACAAAGTGGTGGGGAAATAACAGGAGATGCACGATGCATCGCTCGAGTGTACCGATAAGGTCTCGACCTGCAGCAACTCCGTGCATTCGATCACAGCTATTCCACCTTTGGCCCATTTAAACTTACTACCTGTAATCGTCATAATGTTCGATCAACCGTATAAAATATGACAGTATTATCGACATGATTGGTTGAAAAGTAGTGGGAAACTTGGGAAACGCGAAGTTTAATTCAGACACGTGAGAACAGGTTTTATAAGTAGAGATGTGAAACTCAACAAATTCGAAAACTTCTTTTTCAAGAAATTTTTTAATTAGATGAGGGAAGTTTGGGGGAGATTGGAAAAGATGGGATACATCTCGATAGAATTTAGTCTCGTTATATGGCCGAAAATATTAGTAGAGTGTAGGAATAAAAGAATTGTGAAAAGAGTCGTATAAATGGAACTGGTTAAATTTAAAGATTGTTGAAGTTATAAATTTTCATATTTAGAAATTTCGGAATTTGATCATTTGAACATGTAATTTGCTAATTTATAAATTAAAAAATTGGAAGTGAAGAGTTTGAAAATTTGGGAACTCGGAAAATTTCCAAATTCTCAGAAATTTAAAAATCTAAAACTTGACAATTTTGGAACTTGGAAATTTTTAATATTTCAACTCGGAAATTTAAAAATGTAGATCTCTAATTAAAAAGTAGACCAATTCGAAAATTTTGCCGAAAGTTTTGAAAATATATTGAATCTTACTTAAATTATTTAATTTTCCTCCAAAATTGCAAAATAATAAGTGACACGAGGCAGCTTCTACAAAACATCGCAACATGATAAAATATAGAAAATATCAATTATATCAACAGTATATTAAAAAATACCATTTCGTACAAAATCCATCAAAGATTCAAAATCCTTTCGTATATTTCTTTATTAAACGAATAAATTTAAGCAGCAGTACCCGATCAGTGTTTACATACCTGTTAAGTAAGTCCGTGGATACGTGTTCAATAAACATAATCGATATCTCGAATCTCGGAGGGCGGAGATTAGTGTTAGTTACACGATCGGCTGAAAAATGTACAGTTACACGTTCGTGGCAATCGCAACCGTTCATTTCGCCGTGTGTTCGCGATCGGCACAAGCTGCTAGATCGGCACAGCAATAACGAGTTGAATCGAAGCGAGAAATAATTATTATTCCAAGGTTCGATGGCTGCGAACGATTATAACGGTTCCCAAATCGCGACTACGCCCTACGGTGATGTGTTGTTAATTAACGCAAGATCTTACACCGGATTTCGATTGACTTTTCACAGATCGAACGCCGTAAATCAACGCCAAAGGCTAATTTTTTTTCTTTCGACGTTCAAGAACAGAGGAGCTTAACGAGGTCTCTGACTCTATTTTCATCTGTAATTCATTAAAGGATACCTTTCAGCTCTGATTGAGTTATAACGGTCGATTAATGAGAAATCTGACAATTATCGCGATTACTTGCGTGATGCAATGACCATGTTTTACAGATGTACACGTGTATGTAGATACATCAGAAAATATGGATGTAACGGATAAAGGTCGACAGTTTTGTTGGTGATGGTAATCTTAACAAGTTCAAAGATAGTAAAAATATACATGCTCACATTACATTACAAATATACATTTATATATACATTTGTATCTATGTTGTCACGTCGAATTTTCAAAGTTGGATATTTAGAAATTAGTATTTTGGTTATTTGCAAATTTCTATTTCAGAATGTTTGAAATTTAGAAATTTTACGATGTAGAAATATTAACCTTAACCCATCTTAACCACCTATCTCACAAAATGAATTGAGAAGTTTGAAAAATTGGAATTTTAGAAATATAGGTACTTTTAATTCTATCAACTCCTGAACTTTTCAAGTTTAAGACAACTTTGGAAATTTTAATATGCCTAAAAAATTATATGGAGTTAAAAGTTGCCTATCTCCGTGAATCGTATTCACAAACGAATTGAAAAGGAAAAGAAGGAAATGGGCCAGATAATAGGGGATACCTTTTGGTTAATCGTAGTTTCTCCAGGTCTGGACAATTATTGTACGGTCGGTCTGAATAATGCCGGTGCACAAAGTATTGTGCAAGTGTGCGTACTATGTAGGAGTACCTTGGTACGGTCGATATGCCTTTCACATAACTGTGAGTAAATGCCAGGCCGCGGCTCTCCGTACTCCACCTCCTAGATGAGACCTATCCTATCTATTCTGGCCGAGCAATCCAAGTAATAACTTGTTGCTCCGTTATGTCGAAAACGCATCGTTCACGAAATGATGTTTTGTTTGACGAGAGACGTGAAACACGTCGTGCTCGTTTTAATCCCTTGAATCACCCTCCAAGACAGAAATGAGCATTTTGTGCTACGATGATTCTAAAATTAGAATTTTGTATCGTTAACTAGAACTTATTGTTAATACAAAGTCAACTCTTTTAAAAATTCGTGTTTTATATTAAGTTTTTAACTTTCAATTTATTTTAGGTTATTTACGTTTTAAATTTATTTTTCCGCTTTGCTAAATTTCTATATTTTTATACTTTTTAGTTTTGCAATTCGTGTAGTTGTATGCAATTTGTGTTTAATTTTGCAATACTGTTTTTGTATTTTGTCTATTTTTTAATTTCGATATTTTTCTACTTTTCGATTTTTCAATTTTATTATTTTCTGGTCATTTCTGTGAATTCTGCATAAAGTTGCTCTTAGAGTCCGCCATTTTCTGTGTTATTAAATACTTCGTACATTTAGTACATAATGCTCATTTGGACATTTAATACTCCTTTTTAATAAAGTAATTACTCCTTTCTTCAATAAATGATATCAATGGAATATTTGTAAAAATATGTATAAAACTTCGAGATCGATAAAAAGGAGATCGACTAATGCAATAATTAGAAAACATGTGACTGACGATGCTACCGAATATGTTACGACATTCTAATCCTCAAACTATTTACCAATTTTACGAAACTTCCTTCAAAACACCATCCAACATTCCAGAACGAGCATTAAAAGATTGATTATTTCCTGTTTGTATCGAAAATGATAAGAGAAGAACATAACCTTCGTGTTTGGATCGTAAACAATTTAGTTAAATCTATCCGAAAGTTTTGTACAAGAATTGATTATTGGAATAATTTTTACATACATTTTTAAAACGAAAATACTCGAGAACTATGAATAATCCTTTATTAGAATGAAAATACATAAAAATATTTATAATTCAAATTGTTCAAAAAGCTATGAATAATCTTTTGTGCAAATAAAATTATTTTATGTTTAAAGACAATTTATTAAAGATAATTTAATTTTTATTTTGTTAAAAAATAATTCATTTGCATGAAATGAATTCATTTACCAATCACGATTCCCCAATTGAAAGAGTACTCCAACAGAAATAATAATTCTCAGAAACGATCAATTGGTATGAGTGGTAAACAATTTATCACGATAACCTAGGGTAAATTTACATAGTACAAACATTTCTCCGAAAATCCAGCTGAAAAATCCACGATCAAATTGTGTAACAGCTTAGCCTTAGGCAGGCGTCAAGAATGAAAATACTACTCGAACATAACCGTAATGAAAACATTCACATTTGACGCCTTGTCCGTCTCGATTTTTAACGATGTGTCACAACTCATTAAATGGCCATTTATACATCTGTCGATAGAGTTTAGGACAACTGCATTATCAGTATACAAGTCTATAATATTTTGTCATTATTTCCCATTACAGTATGAAGTCTACGAAAATTGGTTAATATGGCAAAAGAGTGTAAATTACTTAGGTGACGTTCCATTTTTAATTTTTGGAATGTGCATGCTTTTGTAGATCTGTTAACATGTGTCAAGATGTGTATATGTATGTTTTGTCATATAGTGACTTAGAATATTGCTCTCGTCAATACATAGCTCCCATCAATATTTAGAATATTGCTCCCATCACTACTTAGAATATTGTTCCCATCACTACATAGCTACCAACAATATTTAGAATGTTGCTCCCATCACTACTTAGAATATTGCTTCCATCACTACATAGCTGCCATCAATATTTAGAATGTTGCTCCCATCACTACATAGCTATCATCGATATTTAGAATATTGCTCTCATCACTACATAGCTATCGTCAATATTTAGAATATTGCTCCCATCACTACTTAGAATATTGTTCCCATCACTACATAGCTACCAACAATATTTAGAATGTTGCTCCCATCACTACTTAGAATATTGCTTCCATCACTACATAGCTGCCATCAATATTTAGAATGTTGCTCCCATCACTACATAGCTATCATCGATATTTAGAATATTGCTCTAATCACTACATAGCTATCGTCAATATTTAGAATATTGCTCCCATCACTACTTAGAATATTGCTCCCATCACTACATAGCTATCGTCAATATTTAGAATATCCCATCAAATCTATATTTCAAGGTCATCGAAATGAATAAGATGTACCCTCCACAATTTAAAAATAATCTAATTTAACCTACAAAAAACTTACCTAAAATTTACATCAGTCACACAGAATTTCCCTACAGTTTACCATTCAACCGCGTTTTCATATTTATCACTCTTGCACAAGAAAATCAAGCACATATCGCTGTTCGGCATAGCAACATCTTTTCGTCATGTACAATAGACCATTCGTTAAAGCATTCGAATCACCGTTTGAAACGCAATTGACACTGGCATTGTGCCCAAACTTAAAACCCAATTGAACAAACAAGTTTCGCAGGTGATAGACGTAAGAGATTGCAAATGCCAAGATCAAATGTTGACCCGTTTTCGAGGATAAGCGTTGATAAATCGGCACAACGCTTTTCTCATTTCTGCCGGTAACTCGCTAGTCCCTTTTACACGCTCGTGAATAATGCCACATCTTTCTCGCGTTGCACCGTTATGGATATTTCAAGTATCTGCCACGATTGCGGCAGTGAAATTCCAGAAATTGTTGCTAATGCGAATTTAAACGTTTCCGCGGCGAATACTTCGTGATTGGAATTAAGCGGCCAGTATCGCACGCTCAGATAAGATACACGATACAGGAACATTTATGCTTTTAATCTAACGAGTACACTTTGCGTACGTTGATTCAGGGTTTAATTAATGGGTACGATAATTCAATGGTCGTTTAAATAGCGCACTTCCTTGCACAATAATTCATTAATTAGTAGCGTTTTTTATATTAGTAATTTACGAATTATCGATTTAAAGTTATCAATTTACAAATTGAAATCGTTCATTTTGGGAATTTTTGGAATTCTTCAAATTTTCATAATTTTGGGATAGTTTTGGAACTTTGAGAGTTTTGGATGTTTTAGGAATTTTTAGAATTTTAGACATTTTTAGAATTTTGAAATTTAAGAACCTTATTATTGCTACATCCAGATGTGTCGATATGCATATATTGCTAGATTTCTATATCTTGATATCTCTACATTTAGAGATCTCTACATTCAGATATCCTTACGTCCGGACATCTCTATATCCCGATATCCCTATATACCAAAATCTCTACCTCCAAAATCCCTACGTCCAGATGTACCTACGTCCCGGTATCCCTACGTGCCGATATCCGTACGATTAGATATCCTTATGTCCCGACTTCCCCACGTCCCGATATCCCTACGTCTAGATATCCCTATGTCCCGACTTCCTCACGTCCCGATATCCCTATATCCCGAAATCCCTACGTCCCAACATACCAACGTTCCGATATCCCTACGTCCTGATATCCCTACGAACCGACTTCCCCACGTCCCGATATCCCTATACCCCGAAATCCCTACGTACCGATATTTCTACGTTCCAATATCCCTACGTCCCGAAATCCCTACGTACCGATATTTCTACGTTCCGATATCCCTACGCCCCGATATCCCTACGTCCCGATATCCCTACGTCCCTATATCCGTATGTCCCGACTTCCCGCCGTCCCGATATCCCTATACCCCGAAATCCCTACGTACCGATATTTCTACGTTCCGATATCCCTACGTCCCGATATCCCTACGTCCCGATATCCCTACGTCCCGATATCCCTACGTCCTTATATCCCTATGTCCCGACTTCCCCACGTCTCAATATCGCTATACCCCGAAATCCCTACGTATCGATATTTCTACGTTCCAACATGTCTACGTCCCGATATCCTTACGTCCCAAAATCCCTATGTCTCGATATCCCTATGTCCTAACTTCCCCACGTCTTAATATCTCTACGCCCCGAAATCTCTACGCCCCGACATCTCTACGCCAAGATATACGTTCCCATATCTCCACATCTAAATATCCCTATGTCCCAACTTCTCTACGTCCCATTAAGTTTAATTAATATACCTAATTGCAACCACAGTAGATTTTGAAACGAATTTAAATATTCCAGTAAAAAACCACGTAGGCAATCTTTCCGAACGAAAAATCTTGAAAAGTGCTTTCAATTTCGAGTGAACGTGAACGTAATGAAATTAAAGACCATTGCGGAACGAAATTTAACCGAATATTAATTTCGCCTAATAATATTTTGCAAGCTGTGTCGGTTTAATTTCTTGTCTCCTGTTTAAAAGTACAAGCAAGCCATAATGATGACCAGATACGATCACGCCGCCAAATTTGGCTTCCATACGGTGTATCTGATAGCGGCGTAAACGCAGGATCGTGTTTCGCATTACAGATTCATCACACGATTAATAAATTTCGTCGACAGTGTCATTAATAAAGCGGAGATGGTCTCTTCGGCCGAAATGAGACGACGAATTGTACCGATAAGCGAAATTACTGTTTGCTTGTAAATTGTTTCCCTCTCGTTTTCTCCTGATACAATTATCAACCGCGAGGATACGGTGATATTTAAATGCGAAATCAGCATGCAAATTGAAACGTTTTACCATTTTCGATCGAACTTCTGTTAGACGCACAAATTATGGGGAGGATTCTGATAATTTAAATAAAATACCACTTTAAATACCAGCCGGTTAATTCTGAATTCTTTTCTTTTAAGAAAATTTAAATTTGGGAAAAAGCAAAATGCTTTATTCAAACCATCGCTACCTATACATTTTCCCTGCCCTTGTGTCCCCCAAAAATTGTTCACGTTTTGAGAGAAACCATCCAGCCGTTTTTCGACATCCCAACTGTTGTGTTTCTGGAAAAGTGGCCACTGATGAAAACAAGTGGTACGAAAGGGCCAAGGCTGGTGAGTATGCCAAGAGTACCAACCAAGTGCAGAAATTGTCTTTAACCGTTTTCTGTGTGTGATGCGTTGTGTTGCAAAATCACTTTTCCGTGTCTTCTAGCCCAATCTAGACGCTTTTCAATGCATGGTTCAAACTGATTATTTGTTGACGGTAGCGATCGGTATTAACTGTTTCCACGTGGTTTCAGCTCATGATGACACCTGATCCCACCAAATAGCATTGTCTTCCGAAGTGATTCTTGCGGTCGATGGTTGTGTCAACCCATGACTCTTTGCGTTTTGGGTACCAAAGTAGAACCAAAACAAGTATTAGGACATTAGGAAGTTTCCACAAGACGACTTACACTCGCGTTTTTGATTGAACACGAAAACTGCAACTATTTGATTTGAAACTAGACATTACCACAAAAATAAAATATGACGCTAACTCGAAATCGTCTGAACATGGACGGCATTTTGAAGGGTGGCAAGAAAATAACATAAGTTTAGACTGTGAATGACACCCTTATGTGCAGTATAATTGAAGTGAAGGATTATTATTAGAGTTATTATTTTACAACTGGTAAAATTTTTCTTATATCAAATTAATCAAATATTGTAAATAAGTTCACTTCAGTAAATAAAGGAGTAGGCAAAATATTGTCTAGACACTATCCTATCCGGTCGCAATTACTCTTCGAAAAGAGAACTGAAACAAAGATTCGAACGTTTACAACGAACGGCACAGGTGCTAATTACAATAACAAGATTCCTTTCTGAAAGAATCGCTAAAGCGCCGCGACGTCCTTGCCTCGGACACGCTACACCTTCATGTCTCAATTAAATGTTTCTTTAAAAAAAAAACAAGAAGTACTGGCGGTCGTTCGAATTACTTTACAGCTCGTGAACTGGGGAAATAAAGAGGATGTTATGTTCTCCGGTTTGGTTTGTGTTCTTGCCAGGATTTGACTTCACGATGGGACAAGCTCGTCGAAACTGTCGGCGTAACGTGGATTAATTTCGAGGACCTTGATGGTTAAATATGGTTCTCCGGTAAATGGCTTTTGTCCGAAGATAGTATTTACGTTAATTAAAACGGTCTATGCTGAAGCGATATTGGGGAAAGGCGTGCGTTGCCTTCGTTAATTGACGCGGACACGCTTCGCTGATTGTTACGGATAATTAATTTGATTACTTGTTTATTAACGTAATAATTATTTTAGTGGTTGCATATTATATTTATTTAAGGTTCTTCGAGAGGAAGTTTTCTTCCAGGATTATCAAATTTCTAGTTCTTTTGTTACTTATTGTTTATAATTGATATTTACTTGTGTTTTTTGACTGGTGACTTTTTGGTCATTTGTAATAACTTCTAATAATGGCAAAAGACACATTTTTAAGTATAGAAAATCTGATACAATGTAATAACATTAAATTGACCACATAACATCATTTACATGGCATGGGTGTCCATTTTACTAAACCTTTCCATTACGAATATATTGTTTATCGTTTTTAATTATTATCATTAATTACTAAAAAAATGTTTAAATTCTTAAGAGTATTATTATCGTATGACCGAAGTAATTTCTGTTGTAATCATTACAGAAATGAAATCGTTTGACATAACCTAAAAAGTATATAAGGTTATGTGTATACGTGAAGATCGATTTTCCAATTTTTCAGATGAATAAATATAAATACTGTAATAGATATAAATGTGAAGAAGGCTCAAAAAAATGATCGAAATTTAATTCAAGATAATATACAATAATTCTTTGCTACTGATTTTGATTTAAAAGTGTCAATTTGTTCTTTTTGTAGAGTCAAACTAGCTATGTACACACTACTATAAAATCGTTTTCATTTTAAAACAATTTGCTCAGAGCAATATATACAGTTTTTTAAAACAGCTTGTATAGAGTAATATCTAAAAATACTAATCCAACATTAGACTTGATTTGTCTGTACATTTACAATACACTAATCATAACAAAGTATTTGAAACATATCTATGCAATACATATTTCCTACTTTGTTACAAAAAGGTTTGAACAAAAATCAACATATGCGTCCCACAAAAAATAATTTCTAAAAACGCATATTTGCACGAACGTGCGCAATATAGTGATTTATGTTCGCAAACAGTCGCTGCGATTAATTTCGCGGACTTCGTTCCATTTTCTTTGTTGAACGATCTAAGACAGTCGGTACTCCGAATGAATATTCCATGTATACCTGACAACTTCTATCTTTCTCGTCTAACAGGGTTTACGCAGTGGTCGTATTTAAGCCTTTCACGATCACATATGATCGGAGACTGGGTTAGGACAGACACGGGACACAGGGTTCACGTTTCTCTTCTACAAACTGAACTGTTCCCCTGCTCTACTTTCCTGACGTAATATCGCAAGGCCGCGCCGAGAAATTGTTCGCTGCGATTTGTTCGTCACATGGATATACGGAACAATTGATTTCATAATGATCTGTCACTGAGAGTTTTTCATGCGCCAACACGTCGATCACTGGTGAACGGCGTTACAAATTTAATTTAATCAAACAAACAGAAAACAGAATGTCAACTAATGCGGTACATTGCTGAACTGCTTGAGATGTTAACTGTTAGATGAATCACATTTTGTATATTGAGATATTTTTTAGTGAGGTGCACCTACTTAATTATAACAATGTTATTTGTGATAATGTGAACATCTATTGATATCTATATACGTATTTAAAATAAGGGTTGAAATAAATGGTATAAAGTAGACAAAATAGAGTTTAGATTCCAGGGTTGAAGGGTTGAAATAAATAGTACAGTATAGACAAAATACACTGTACGTTTCAACGTCAAAGGATTGCAATAAGTAATATAAAATAGAAAAAATAGATTTTAGATTTCATGTTGGAGGGTTGAAATGAATTGTATAAAATATATAAAACAGACTTTAAATGTTAGCATTGGAGGGTTGTAATAAATTGTATAAAGCAGACAAAACAGATTTTAAATAATATAAATAAATAATATAAAATGGACAAAATAGATTTTAGATTTCAGCATTGAAGTGTTGAAATAAGTATAAAATAAATGGAATAGATTTCAAATTTTAGCACTGAAGGGTTGAAACCTCTGGTATAAACAAAGTAAATTTCATACTAATTTATTTTGAAGATACTCAAATACACGTAATAACGGGATTATGTTAAACTGTAAATATTAAAGAAAATAAATTCCCCACCAAGTGATTACAGACGTAAATCATAGCTTGAACTTTATTATACGGGAAACGTCTGGTTGGCATTGTGTCGTTTTATTAGCATATAAATTGCCAATAATATGTTCGCGTAAAGTCGAACAACATTTTTTCATTGTTAATCACGATTCATTCGGGATTCGAAAGGACATGCGCGATAATTATCCAGGAGCATTATGACAGGGCAGCGATTGCTAGAGATAATTATCAGAAAGAGTATCTCGATTAACCGGGAGCATCGTAAATAATAACAAAAATTTACATATCTTCTCCGTAATTTCCGAGCTGTGTTATTGATCTTGCTGCTTTTATTGTCGAATTCCGTGAGGTTACGTTTCCTAGCGTTCACTTGCTACACTTTCGGTCTGCTGTTTGTCCTTTTATTTAAATTTCGCTTCTCGGAAATGATTATCATGCATTAGTTGATGCGATACGTTCCCTTTTCGAACCTTATGTTCGTGTAAGTGTTACAAATTGCCAAATTACACCTCTCGCGGTTAGACATTTTTCAATCCAGATTCTTGCATCGAATTACGACGGATATTTATCACGGTATACAGGGTGTACCGCGTCGAAAACAACGAACCTAGGGATTTTAGGCAAAAATTTCATTTTCATTTCATCAAATCTCATTCCCGTGCAAAAATGATATTTAATAATATTATTACAGAGGATACATGCATACAGCATAGTGTAGAGGGTATATACAGTGATTGACAACCTAAGCTAAAACTTTCAAAAGGTCAAAGTTCACTTAATAAGATTGTACATTGTGAATGGCAAATTGCTGTCAATTCCGCATATGAATCATCAAACGGACTGAGTGTACAAAAGAATTTATCACAGTTAGAAGGTAGATAGGTAATTACCACAGAATGTTATTATTTTAGCAATAGAGTTGTTCGAAGTTTTTCTTAAAAATAAATCTTTATCGTTACCAATCTGGCACACATCGACCTCAGTTTTCAGTTTCACGCAAACCGCAAAGACGTGTATATCGAATTCGAATACAGTGTTCTTGCCTGCTAATACAGGTGGAAACAGGACTAAAGATATATTAAACAATTGACACTTTCATTTCAATGGAAAGTATTCAATAGAAGTTTTTTCCTGAATAGTACAGGAATATTTCTTGTATAATTGTCCAAAGGTGTTATATCCCCCTTTGCAACCCCATAGATTCTTTAGGGGATGAATTAGACCAAAGAGTGACAAAAACACTAATATACTCAAGGGTTGAATTACAAACGACACTGAAAGAAGAATGACATTCTGTTTCTTCAGAACAATTGTATTTTATATATAAATTTTTAATTTTCCATAAAATGTCCGAAAATTAATGTGACATGAAGATGTGATAATTTAAAATGTACGTAAGACTTATATTTGAGAATTTACATTTCTGTAAATAAAGACATGTGAAGATATGTAAATAAAACATCTCTATAATGCAATACAGTACTTATGAATAATATATGGAGTAGTTACAGGACCCTATTATATTTGATTACATGTATCACACATCAAAAGGTATTTGCAAAGAAATTGTTCATATATTTTCGATCTGAAATAAATTATTTCTGTAAAATATTCAATATGATGTATAAATCATCCCTTCCTGAAAACTGTACTGCAGTGTTCGAATATTAATGAGGTAACTGTATCTCAACGTTAGGTTAACTTCCGCAAAGCACTTTCAAGAAAAACTTTCTCGCCCTGGAGATCTCGGCAATCGTTTATCGTTCCGCAGGTTATGAACAAGAACAGCTACTTATAATGGCCCTTTACTGCTATATTTCGTGCAACAGAATCGTGATGCCGCGTACGCGCACCTGCGTGAAGGCTGCACGATTTATTGAGCGCCGTTGAAACGGCACGATATAACGCGAAACCGTATCGCGAGTAATTGCCTGATGAGTCTATAAATGCCTCGCAATCATGCTGTTGTGGCTTCCAGCGCGTGCACGCGTGAGATTAATTGCTGATTTCTTTATTACCGAATCGATTGCCTTTAGCGCCGCGACTTGTTGTCCGGCCGAGAATTTATCTTCGTTTGATGAACATTCAAAAAAATACCGACTACGACGCTGTTTCATTTACTTCGTTACCGCGATGCTAATTAATTTGCACGCGTGATGCATCGTCAAATGATTACAGCGAGTTGTTTCAATGTACCTGATATACGCGCTTGTGCGTGGTTAATTGATTGCGTGCTTTTGTAAGGAACCTTTCAAGTATATTTTAAGGTTATTTCATGTATGTCTGGTATGTTAATACTGGATTAATGTGTGTGAAGTACTATTCAAATATCTGTAGTAGTAATGTCTAATCTAAGTAATGTAGTAGATATTTATATTGAACTCTTAACCTCTGATCTTTTCGTCAGGTACGTCAGTTAATGTTGTCAATCAGAGCTCAGGCAATCAAAGCTACCTCCATCAGTCAGAGTAAACTCACTCAATTAGAGTTACCTCAGTCAGTAACAGCTAACTCAGTTAAAGCTACCTCAGTCGGTCAGAGTTAACTCAGTTAATCAAAGCTACCTCAGCCAGAGGTACCTCAGTCAGTCAGAGCTAACTCAGTCAATTAAAGCTACATCAGTCAGTCAGAACTAATTCAGTCAATCAAAGCTACCTCAGTCAGTCAGAGCTACCATAGCCAGTCAGAGCTAATTCAGTCAAAGCTACCTCAGCCAGTTAGACCTAACTCAGTCAGAACTACCTCAATCAGTCAGAGCTACCTCTGTCAGTTAGAGCTAACTCAGTCAATCAAATCTACCTCAGCTAGTCAGAATTAACACAGTCAGTCAAAGCTACCTCAGTCAGTCAAAACTACCTCAGTCAGTCAGAACTAACTCAGTCAGAACTACCTCAGTCAGTCAGAGCTAATTCAGTCAATCGGAGCTACCTCTGTCAGTTAGGGCTAACTCAGTCAATCAAAGGTACCTCAGTTAGTCAGAATTAACTCAGTCAGTCAAAGCTACCTCAGTTAGTCAAAGCTACTTCAGTCAGTCAGAGCTAACTCAGTCAGAGCTAATTCAGTCAATCGAAGCTGCCTCTGTCAGTTAGAGCTAACTCAGTCAATCAAAGCTACCTCAGTTAGTTCAGAATTAACTCAGTCAGTCAAAGCTACTTCAGTCAGTCAAAGCTACCTCAGTCAGTCAGAGCTAACTCAGTCAAAGCTGCCTCAGTCAGTCAGAGCTAACTGTCAGTCACATCTACCGCCACAATGTTAAGATAGATAAAGAAGCTTGTAACGTTTAGTACATTCTGCACCTGGTGGTTGATTGTACAACTTATTGGTACTGACTCAAACCTGAAACCTTGTATGAAAATTTAAGTTCGTCATACTACAACATCACGAGCCTGACTTGTGAAACTTGTACCACGAGATGTAAGTCAAACCTGATAGTTCAGATACAGTACAAGTAATAAAGTAGTACAAAAATTGAGTAGTACAAGAATAGGATATAATCAAATTCAACAGAATAGATGTAGAATCATTACGATTTCAGTGACACCCAATATAATAGAAGGATGCTAGGAGATAGTATCGACCATCTGCCCAAGGAATTAATTTATTTCGTCATAAAGTAAATTAACAGGGTATTAATCTTCGTGAGCATGAAAAATAAAGGCAAACGAAAGTCAAAGTCGAAGTCCGTGGCGCCAAGCGTCGCGACGGTCATTACCAAAGGAATCCAAACTGTCGCCCACTCGTGCACGAGGAAGTGGTTAGGATGATGTATCCGATACGAGACGCCTCTGAATGACTCGAATACTTTTCATGCTGCCATTTGTGTTACTTTCCGTAGAGGAACGCTTCTCGATCGGGTTCGACCCTGCCTGGCTGCTGACCTCACGATTATCCAACATCGAACGAAAGAATGTATTGTAACGTAAACGTTTTCACCTCTGTCCTTAAATGCTCGGTAACGAAAGATCGTATCTACAGAGGGGACGGTTTCGTTCAACGAAAATAGACCTTTAAGGACGGAGAGATGGTCTTTCGTCGCGACGACGATGTTTGCATTCATCGGCACACTTCGTGCACGACCTTTTGCTCCCGGCTTCGAAAGGTCAAGCGACCCTGTGCGTGATTTACTGATGTTTCTCGTTTTTGGTTTGATCGATGCTTACCGAGGTGTGGCGAAGGTGTAAACACTACAACGTGAGGATCGTGTTGACGCTTGTTACGACGCGAGAATTATTACGGAAGCGGATTTTTCGGGAAAATTGAACGATCAGGCGAGTGTAATTATTTGACGGATGCTGCGATTGAAAGTAGCGATAGGTTTGCGCTACTCGCGAGTGGCGGTGATTAGATGTGCAAAAATTCGCGGATGGTATTAAGTACTCTTTACTTTGAAATTTACTATATTTTTAAGTAGTCAAGTTATGACAATTTCAAAATTGTTAATTTAAAAATTTCTGACTTTGGTTTCCTTCTCACTTCGGTTCTGAATGTAGAAATTTCTAAATTTATCAATCTGAACATTTATAATTTCCATATTTCTTTTCGAGTATTCAAATTTCTGAATCATCAAAAGTTCTAAACTTGTAACCTTGAAAGTTTCTAATATGTACATGTTGAACCATAAATGTCCAAATGTTGAATTTAAGAACATACTCTACATAGAATGATCGCAAACCTGTCATAGTAAATTCTGTAAACGCAAGTCGTAAATATAATTAGTGTTAATCGAATCTTTCCCTTATCGATAAGAAACAAGTACCATTTTCACGTAGAAAAGTGATATCCAAGTTTTCCATTGAATGTATCAGTCGAAAGATAAATAGACCGTAGCTAAAAGTCGTTTTCCTGTTTGACTACATAAAACGCGCCCGCGCACCTTACGTAAATTATATAGAACTGTAGTGTGGGAGGACTGAAACATTTATTATGGTGTCCCCCAGTACGAAATTACGCCACTGTGCATTGTGTAAGCATTGCCGCGCATACGCATGCTAGTTAAACTTTCGCTCTCGAGACATTGAAAACTGACCCTTACCTTTTTCCACGATTGAACAAAATTTGTAAAATCCAAACCTTATTTAGAGAAATAAAAAATAATCCACTACATACAATATTTGATGTGCTATTATTTTGTATCACATATGACATAAGAACAAGGGTACTTAATCTTTCAATTTTATTTTCAATCTGTCAGTACACATCATTGTCAACAGTAGTCCTCAAAATTTCCTTTCGTTTGTTTTTCCTAGAAATAATTAATTTTACTGAATTTGCAACTGGTCACATATGTCACACATGTCACATATGACATAGGAACAAAAGTATTTAATCTGTCAATTGCATTTTCAATTTGTATACATCATTGTCAACATTAGTCCTCAAAAGTATTTTCCATTTACTTTTCTTGTGAATAATTAATTTAACCACATTTGCAGCATTGATCACATGTCACATATGACTTAAAAGCAAGAATACTTAATCTTTCACCTTCTCTTTTAGTCTGTTAGTATTCATCAGTGTATCAACTTTAGCCCTCAAGATTACCTTTCGCTTGTTTTTCCTAGAAATAATTAATTTTACTGAATTTGCAACTGGTCACATATGTCACACATGTCACATATGACATAAGAACAAAAGTATTTAATCTTTTAATTTTATTTTCAATCCATACATCATTGTCAACATTAACTCTCAAAAGTATCTTCTGTTTACTTCTCTTGTGAATAATTAATTTAACCACATTTGCAGCACGATCACATATGTCACATATGACTTAAAAGCAAGGATGCTTGATCTTTCAGTTTTACTCTGTTAATACATCATTGTCTCAACATTCCTTTTCGTTTTTCCTAGAAATAATTACTTTTACTGAATTTGCACTAGTCACATATGTCACACATGTCACATATGACATAAGAACAAAAGTATTTAATCTTTCAATTTTATTTTCAATCTATACATCACTGTCTCAACATCAGCCTTCAAAAGCTTCCGTTTTTCCTGTAAATAATTGAATCTTTGCAGTCACATATGATCGTAGTGTTAAAACTGCAGCATTGTCGCTGACCACAGCATATGACAAAGGGTCAAAATCTTTCTGTCCGCATTCCTCGAAACCGCAAAGTTTCCACGTAAAAAGGGGAAACAACCTCTTAACGAATGTCCATATAAGTTTTCCAGGATTAGTCACTTTGTGTGGTCAATCGTGACATTGACTTAACCGCCAAAAAGTGGTAATACCAAAAGCCAGAGCGACCTTCACGATTCAACGTGCATTATCATCGATACGAACACCGTGAAAGAAGAACGAGCGGAATTGAAGCGAGTCTGTCAGAACAAAAGCGGCCGTTGACAGGTGGTGCGTCAGACGGAAGACAATTAGTCGAAATGGAAAGAAGGAAAAAAAATGAAAATGACTCGCTAACATTGGGGCAAACGAGTTGGACGGGCTACGTATAGGGAAGGTAGCGGTCCCGTGTGTACTCTTATATGTGCATATTCTTCACCACACCCAGTCGCAACCTTGATTGGCCTCTTTCGCAGATTCCTCAGAACCTGATACATTCATGTCATTTACTTCGAGTATGTACAATTCCTTGATCGTATGTCGACTTCACGTCGACACGTCTGCCACTGGAAACCGGACGCGACACGTCGTAATAGAAATATAAAAAATACGGGTTCTTGCATTTTCCTCGTTGAAAAATATGTTGTCGCAGAAAATTACGAGGTGGGATAATGTCTCTTTCTGACGTTTAGCTGACTTCTTGCGAAATTCGTTTCGGATATGATTTTCTTTTGTAGAAGGGTGTTCTTTTGTTAGGTTAGGTTATGCATAACCTTGGAAAAATTGAAGTGCGAAGGAAAAGTATCTTAACTTTATTTTCTTTCTAAATATAATATCAATACCAGCTACAACTTAGCCTAAATTTTTCTTCTAAATATATCAATGATGCTTACAATTTAACCAATTTTTATTTTCTTTAAAATACCAATGCCAGCTACAATATAACCTAACTCTAAACATATCAACGCCACGTACAATGTAACCTAACTTTTTTTCTACATATAATACCTACATAAACTTATTTTCTGGTAAGTATAGTAGAATGTACTTGAACATTATTTTCCTTTAATTTCTCGTAGTAATTGGAATGCGTGGTATTCTGTATAATAGTGCGGTAGCCCCGACAGTATAAAAGGTGCCAAAGTGAACGTGAACGGTCTGATGAATATTCTATTGACATTGGTATGAACGAGATTAGAATGAAGTAACGTGAAAGTTACCTAACATGAACGTCACTTTGACTGTACTCAAAATTATTAGTAAAAAAAGTGAGATCAAGATAAAGCAACAATGCAATTATTTCGGTTTTGTAATATTTTTAGTTCGATGAATGTAAAAATAGAGATCACTTTAAAATTAAAACGTATACAAATTACATCATAAACTTCGTACTTGGATTTCAGTTGCATCACAACGTTCAAAAATTAATTTGCATTTCGAAGTTTCTCCCGTAATAAATTTTTTTTAATCGTTTCACGGTTACGGAATAGCAACGTGTATCTGCAGAAGGATCTAATGGAACGTACGACAAAAAGCTGACCTTTTATTTCGCTGACTTTAAATTAGAACAGAAAGTACGTATCTTGAGACTGTTGTCTCTGCGTTAAATGGTTGTTTTCCACTTTCAGAGCCGACATTCGTAAGTGGGTCAGGCAACAGCACACCGGAGATGTTTAAAAAAGATGTTGAAACGGGGGCGACAGTATTAACTTGACTTGCACCCACTTGCATCTTCACAAATCCGTGATTCCATTGTGATGAGTTCGCCTTTAAAACACCGGCCGCGCCCGTCGATCGTCATTCATATCTTCAACGCTATTCTTTCTTGCAATTAGCTTATTTAATTACGCTATTGCAATCGATTGCGCCAACGCTCCACGCTCTCACAATGCCTAAAAGCGATCGATATAATTGAATGTTTTCCTTGATTAATTCTAACACATCGTTTGTAGTGACTAATGTTCTACCTTCGTACAAACACTGTTTCTCATTAATTGCTGCCACTTAACGAGTCTTTTAAAACTAGTTTGTTAAGGCAGTTATGTAAGGTTTTCAAATTCTGACCAGTTTCTGTAAGCTGTATAGAGCGTTGGGCAACTGATTAATTTTCGACGAGTAATTTTTTACGAAACTCAAATTTACAAATTTTTTAATTTCCATGTTCCACATCTTAAAATTTATAATCCTCGAATTTTTAAGTCTTTGGACCTTCAAAATCTTCAATTTCAAATTTTCACATTTCTACATTTTCAAATTTTCAAATTTTCAAATTTTCAGATTGTCACATTTTCTCATTTTCTCATTTTCTCGTTTTCATGTTTTCATATTTTTACATTGTCAAATTGTCAAATTGTCACATTATCACATTGTCACATTTTGACATTTTGACATTTTTACATTGTCACATTTTCAAATTTTCAAATTGCTAAATTCTTATATTTAAAAATTTCCCAATTTCTGTATATTGCATCAGAGAACAGAGCACCTCATAGTAAGTTTGTATTTTTCTTACAACCCTTTAATTTTTAAATTTTACTATTAATACCCCATTAATTTTAAACCCTATTAAATCTTATTAATACATTTTACAACTACCAACACATTTTTCTCATTTTTATTATAGAATAAGATAAAAAGCAAAGACACAGTGCCGACAAGGTTTAATCCGTTTTCAAACAGAATTAATCATGGCTCCTGAATGATTCAATCTTGTCCAGCTCGAACACGAAATGTATTACATTAGACCTTCATCAGAATCTAATAACTTCGCAATTCCAATCTAATTTAATCGAACACATGTAACACCGAAGTGTTGTTCGGTTGAGCTCATTCGCGCTCTTCTAAAAATCTCGATTCTTTGACGGTGACGAGGTCTGTCGTTAAAATGGCCGCACCTGCATATTGTTTATAACGCAAAGATATATATATGTTGCCGGGGTCCTGCGTTTGTACGCTTTCGTACCCACGCGAATTCCTTCATTTAGCGGCAGGATCGCACGCGTGAATCGTCATCGATGTTCATTTTTATCGATCCTGATCAATGAATGTACCTGATAATCGAATCGTACCAAATTCGGATCGTACGTCGGGCGCGATGATTCGTCGTGTGAATGTTTGACAACAGTGTACTTGCGTGCAACTACAACTGTTTTGCACATACGAACTTGACGATTTTTCAATTTTTCAATTCTTCAATTCTTCAATTCTTCAATTCTTCAATTTTTCAATTTTTCAATTTTTCAATTTTTCAATTTTTCAATTTTTCAATTTTTTAATTTTTCAATTTTTCAATTTTTCAATTTCTCAATTTTTCAATTCTTCAATTATTCAATTTTTCAATTTTTCAATTTTTCAATTTTTCAATTTTTGAATTTTTGAATTTTTCAATTTTTCAATTTCTCAATTTCTCAATTCTTCAATTTTGAAATTTTTGAATTTTCTAATTTTTAAATCCCTAACTACAAAAATTTAGAAATCCCTATATTACACAATTTTACAAGTTCCCAAATCCCTAGATTCCCGAACGCCTACATCACAAAATTGTATATTCCCCAAATCCCTATATCTAAAAATCCCTAGTTTCCCGAACTTCTACATTCTCAAATCCCTATGTCCCAAAATCCCTAGACTCTCAAATTTCTACATCTCCAAATCCCTATATTCCCAAATCCCTATAATGCAACAAACTTGAAGCCTCAAATCCCTAGATTCCCGAACCCCTATATCCCAAATTTCTATATTCTCCAAATCCCTAGATTCCCGAACCCCTACATCCCAAATTTCTATATTCCCCAAATCCCTATATCTACAAATCCCCATATCCCCAAATCCCTATATCCCAAAATTCCCATATCACCAACTCCCTAGATGCATACATTTCTATTCCCCAAAATCCCTAGAAGGAAAATAGTTCACATGGTCTTCCTATAACTTCTTTTATAGCTGTTAAAGATATGAAATTCCTGGTAATTTTGAAATATTCAAAAATTTATAAGAATACTCATCTAGATGAGGATATCGTTCATAATAGTATTATTTCATAATTTTCGACTCCTATTAGATTTTACATATATTATCATAATCTTCTACCACAATTTAGAAAGAAGTATTATCTTTTTACACAAGAAAAAAACAGTTAAATAACAGTACTGTAAATATTTTTTCACATAACAGTTAAAGAGAGACTATTTCACAATCAAACATGTTTTACACATATGTTCACAGATATATTGCACACATGTTCACAGATATGTTACACACTCATGTTCACAGATAAGTTTCACATGTTCATCTATCACATGTAATATCTTCTTCTGCAAAAATATTCGTTTTACGTTCTTTGTTGTGTTTCAAATAAGAGATTGTTTTATTTCACATGTTTCAAGTGACATGTAGATATCACAAACACGAGACATCTTTAAAGGGGAATAAATGGCCGCAACGAATGACCTCATCGAAGGTGTCCACACGACACTACGTGTTCTCCTTTCAACAGGAAACCGTTCTAGACCAGTCCCGGGTCTGCTTTAACGTTGTTCTTTGCTGCTTTATAAATCGAGTCAATATCTACGTACGTGTACAGGATTTATGGCAGTATATACAATGCTCGTTATTACCACCTTACGTACTGGATGTCTGTTGACAGGCTTTCCGACATTAGCAGTTAACTGACAATCAATTAATAAGCTTTTTAGATCGTTTGAGAAAATGTTTGGAACGCTTACTCGATTAATAACTCAACAGTTGGGTTATTTATGACCTGTGTGGATTCGTGAAAGTTTCAAAATGGGACAGTTTTGAAATTTAGAAGTTTTGTTACAGAAAATACAGAAATTGGAGTGTAGATGTAGAAAATATAGAAGATATAGAAGTCATAGAAAAGATATAGAAAAAAGAAAAACATTTAACAAATTTTTATTTTAATAGCTAAAAATTGAAAAATGTTAGAAATACAGACACACGTCAACAAAAGTAAGTTAACCTAATATAATTAATTAAATGGTTATTTTAATTATACTGATAAATTGCTTCACATAGTTTGTTCGATGTAATCGAATCTTTTTTTAAGAATAAACTATTTATTCAAGAAAGTATTTCAATTAATATGTGAATACCGTGAAACGATTTGATTAAAAATCACTGTAATGGCAATCGTTTCCATTGAAATTCCTTTCAATATTCATCAGGATTACGGTGATTTCACGAAATTATGGGAATGAAGAAAAATTAGTAATTACCGTAATAACCCTACCGAATTGTACAGTATAAAATCCGTCATAGGGAATGCATAATATAAATTAGCGAATAATTCGACAGACAACCAGTGCGGAACTCAAGGATGCAAGTAATTGAATTCCCTTAAAATCCAGAACGATCCTTCAATAATTTGCTTTAACCTTGTTCTGTGGTTCGCACTATAAATTCATGCAAATAAAATTAAAATTCTTTACAGTAACGGGAAAGTGAAATGCGTAACAATCAGGGCGTGGTGCACGAATTTGCAACTGAAATTACACTCGCAGACGCTGACAGCTAGCTTTTCAATTCCTCGATTAGAGAATTTGAAATTTGAGAATTTTTATAATTTCCAATGTCTGTATTTTTGAGCTTCTGAATTTTCAAAATGTTGAAGTAGCGAATTTGTCAATTTTTAGATCTCAAATATTCAAATTTTCAAGCTGTACATTTTTCATATTTTCAAATTTGTAGATTTGAAATTTCAAATTTAAGAATATAAATTTCTAAATTCCTGTATTTCTAAATTAGCAGATTGGGAAACACGAAAGATTGAAGGTTAAAAATAGTGAAATAGTGGAATAGTGTAAGAATAGAATAGTGAAATAGCAGAACAGGAGATTAGTGAAGTAATAAGATGATAGAGATTGTAAAAACGATTGAACAGTTGAATAGTAAAATAGTAGAATGGTAGATTAGTGAAATGGTAAAATAGTAGCAGATAGAAGAGTAGAATAGTAGAATGGTAAAAAAGTAGAAGAGTAAAAGAGTAGTAGAGTAGAAGAGTAGAAGAGTAGAAGACTAGAAGAGTAGAAGAGTAGAAGATTAGAAGTGTAAAAGAGTAGAAGAGTAGAAGACTAGAAGACTAGAAGAGTAGAAGAGTAGAAGTGTAAAAGAGTAAAAGAGTAGAAGAGTAGAAGTGTAAAAGAGTAGAAGAGTAGAAGAGTAGAAAAGTAGAAGAGTAAAAGAGTAGAAGAGTAGAAGTGTAAAAGAGTAGAAGAGTAGAAGTGTGAAAGAGTAGAAGAGTAGAAGAGTAGAAAAGTAGAAGAGTGGAAGTGTAAAAGAGTAGAAGAATGGAATAGTAGAAGAATGGAAGAGTGGAAGATTGGAAGAGTAGAAGAGTAGAAGAGTAGAAGAGTAGAAAAGTAGAAGAGTGGCAGTGTAGAAGAGTAGAAGAATGGAATAGTAGAAGAATGGAATAGTAGAAGAATGGAAGAGTAGAAGAGTAGAAGAGTAGAAGAGTTGAATAGAAGAAGAGTGGAATACTAGAATAGTGAAAGAGTAAATTAGTAAAGTAATAAGACGATAAAAATTGTAGTAGCGATTGAATACTCTAACAGTATAATACTACAACAGTAGAAAAGTGAAAGAGCAGTACAGTAAATTAAAAATTAATAAGATAATAAAAATTGTAAAGGCGAATGAATAGTAGAATACTAAAATAGTAGAGTAACAATATACTATTAATACCGCAATACTATTTGCTTAAACAAACCGACAACATAATCTCCTTCCTACCATTCTGCGCTTTAACGAACCTATTCAATTTCCAATTTTCAATAAAACTTTTCGCGATTCAATACATCAGATAATTTTCTTTCATTACCAATACGTCGGCGCATATTAAACAAAAAAAGTTTCGAAGCATATAAAACCGATCGTGATTCGTTAACGCAGCAACACCGCACAATAACATCGATAGTATATCAATTTGAAGCGTAAGGTTCACTGAAAATGGCCGGCCAAACCTTTCATTACCTCCCTTAATATAAAATGGTTGATTGCCAGTTACAGCAAACAATAAGCAATTTCGAAACGTGTAAATACTAACTCAACTTAGTCCTTATGAAATAAATTTTACGGCGAAATAAAAGTTTTCCAAAGTAGCACCTTGTTGCATATCAATTTGAACCGCGGAGCCTTCGAGGCTGTACCAGCGTGCCTACATAAACATTTCATCAATGTTCTTAATGCAAACAGACAGGTTCTACCATGGAGCAAACAACGAGGCAATCAATTTACGAGAAATGATACCTCGTAGCCTCGTACGTCTCTCTAATATACAGAACTTTTCAAGAAAAGTGTACTTTAATTTTTGAAACTCCAATATTTGTTTCATCGATATGTCGGCCATTTTGTATTTGAATATTAGAAATATAGAAATATAGGCAAGGATATAATTGTCAAGGAATACAGGGATATGAGGATATAGGAACATAGGGATTTAGGGACTTAGGGATTTGAAGATCTACCGATTGGATATGCAGATTTGGGGGAATAGGGACTTGGAGATGTAGAGATTCAAGAATATAGGAATTTAGGGGTGTAGGAATCTAGGAATATATGAATTTAGGGACATAGAAATTTGGGAATATAAAAATTTTGGGGCATAGAGATCTAAGAGTATAGGAATTTAATTTATCTAGGAATCTAGGGATCTGGGGATCTAGGAATTTGGGGATCTAGGTATCTAGGGATGTAGAGATCTAGGGATCTAGGAATTTAGGGGTATAGAAATCTAGAAATGTAGAAATTTGAGAATTTAGAAATTTTGGGGTGTTGAGATCTAAGAATCTAGTAATTTAGGGATTCAGTGATCCATGGAATTTAGTGATTTACGTATTTAGAGATTTAGTGCCCTAGAGATTTAAGGATCGTAAACATCGATTTTTTTATCACTCACTTAAACTACCAATGTCCAAACATACATTTACTTATAAATTTAAAATTATCAATCTTCTACGAAAAAATCCACATGTGAGTTTCATGCCTAGAGGTACCATTGAAAATTCTTAAAATTCTTTTTTCTTCTCTTCCTCGATTACGAGGCACAAAATAAGCCTTCCAGTATCGAAACGATCAAAGCCTCCATAATTTTTGGCAGATTTCAGAAATTCCGGGATCTCAAGTGCCATTTCGATTTTACTGGAAGTATAATGACGGTCTTACGACGAGCCTTGACGAAAGAACCACGCAGACATCAGTTGTCTTTTGTGCCCGTTTACGATTCATTAAAAACGACTGCGAACTTCAAAGAAATACCGAAAATTGCATTCTGTGAACCACGCTTCGTTAATATCGCTGGAAAATTAATCGTACGGTTGATGCTTCAGGTTCGTTTCTTTGTTCGCAGAAATGCGTGAAGTTTTATTGGATTCGAGTAAAAATTCCTCCGAAGGTTGATTTAACGGTATTAAAATTCTGTACTTAGTGAAATATGTGATAATTATACAGCACGAGGCATACCTGATCGTTTTCGATCATCTTGTACATTATTATAATATATGACATGAATATTGTTGAATATAATTTCAATAGTTCTCTCTTTTTAATTACAAGATATATATTTATATTATTATACAAATTAGTCCGGGTAATTTTATGTATAAACACAAAATTAAGCATGTACAAGATGTCTGTAATAAAATGCAGCAATATTTTTCTCCTACGAAATGTATTATCAATGTAATGGTATTGATAAGATATCGATAAACACTCTCTAACCAGGACCGTGTCTACAGCTTCTTAGGACTTAAATCCTAAACAAAATTAATCAAAAGTATTTAAAATATAAACCAGAATGAGTTTACAGAATTTAAAAAATTGTTTAAAGATCATAATTATTAAAATGTTAAAAAAAATGAATAGGCCTATTTTTGTCTTCGACCCTGAATTATGCAAAAGCAAAAGTACAAGAAACTTGCAATCACTCCCCTGTTATTTACGCGATAATGAGAACAACATCAGAAGCAATTTTCGTTTCAATTGGCACATCGATTGTCGTGGAAGAAATAACGAGAGCTACAATCGATACAACTCGACCTCAGCACTCTCGAAACGTTCGCTAATTTACTTTCGGTATCGGTTCAGATCGGTGTCGTTGCTTTCCATCTCGGGAAACGTTCGAGCACATGACGAACGTGTGCTCTTAACGCTCTCCGAAGGTCGTCGCTTTTAAATACGCTAGGAAATGAGATGTTTCAGAAGATAACAAGGTGACAGCTATGAAAGACGAGTTAAAGCTCCGCGGTGTAATAAGTTGCGACCGTTCGCCAGACTTTACTGCGGCCACGATGTAATTTATAAATCGCTCGGATGCACCTGGCACGACCTTCGTACGGGATGGCCAGAAAACGCGGGGTCACGATTGAAAAATACACGCGACGTGTTCCGTGTGTCCTCGGATCATAAAATACTTACCAACTTGTTCACCGATTCCACGTGGCTTTAATGGCCGTGCAGCGGTAGTTCGTTGAGGCCCGATACCTCTTCTCTTTTACTGGACGACCACTTTTTCGTTCCGCTAATTGCACGATCCGTGTGGCGATAGGGTGCTTTTTGCTGGAGAACTTTCTGTCGGATGATTCAGGATTATTTCTGTCATAGATACTCATATTAGTTAACAAAGGTGCGTCATGCAACTGGAAATGGATTATGATATTTATAGGTTAGAATTTAGTAACATAGAAATTGATATGGATGAATTATTTAAACATGTAGAAGATTATTGATAGACTGACATTTGGAGAATTAACCCCTTGTCATTTATTTCATCAAATGTCATACATGACATGAAGTCAATTTCATCAGTCAGCCACTCGGCTACATCAAACAAAGTTACAGTGTTCAATTATGTACTCAATGATTCTTGATTAAGTAAATTATGGTCAGACTTGAACTTCACAATTTGAAGTATTTTGTAGGATCAAGAAATCCAATAAGATGTATCTCATTCGATTTGTGAGTGCGTCACTCGTCAAATGTTAATCGCGTAGTTTTAAATGACTACATTCCACTGAGCATACCCAAATATTTTGCAGGTACTGCTGCAGGCGGCACTGGTGTGGGACGAAGTACACAGCGCTCCAGCGAAAAGAAACGACATCCTTGCGGGCACGGAATTCCTGTCAGTCTTCATAAACGGCGCCATGGCGACACCACCCCAACGGCGTAGAGGTTTCAGACGAGGACAGTCAACGACAATCGGGGACAGCGCAACAGCCGAGTCGCACCAGCACGAGGCATCGATTTACAGAATATCGCGAAATCCTGCCAACAGACAGGTCATCCCAAGAGCGCGGAACACCAGTGGCCGGGAAGAGGTCGTTCGTTTCTATCCGATAAGCCATAAAACGCTCGAGAACAGACAGCAGAACTTAGCCTCGTTGATCGACGAATTGGGCACCAGCAGCGATATATCGTCGACGAGATTAACGCCTCAGAGTCCGAGCACCACGGTTACGTCAGTGGCGTCTCGAGAGAAGGCACCGACGAGGACAAACGCTACCAATGCATCTAGCAAGCCAGTCAGTCGGCAAAAGGTCATAGGCGTCAGCGTGACATCTACAGTCGAAGCCACGCCGTACAAGGTCAGGGTGGAGCACTACGATGCCGGTGATTCGACCGTTGTCACCCGAGCTCCAGGTTCTGCCAGCAGTTCCTTGAGAGAGTCGAAAGAACGGAGTACCACGGTCAGGTCTCTACCAACGAGAACGAGTCCCAGCACCACCACTGCGAGAACGACGACAGTCACGACGAAGACGTCGACGGTGATGTCACCCTCTTCCAGCTTCGTCACCGAAGAGCTCAGCAACATCGTGTCCGAGTCGAACAGGAGCGAGTTCTCCGTCGACGAAGGTTCACCGAGTACCAGTTGGCGGGGCCAAGGTTCGGTAACTCCTGGACCAGCAACGAAGCACACGCCTACCTACGTCGAGCATCGAACGGAGGTTAACGTCTCCTCGCCTAACTCTCAGGAGGACATGATAACCCTTCCTACGGAGGAAAATTACGAGCTGCCGGAAGAGAACGCGGAACCGAAGGAGTACAACGAGGAGCCAGAGGAACGTTTTCAGGCGCAAGGTCGGAAGGCCGGTAGACATTACGATACTTCGCAGTACAATCGACCTGGCACCAAAATGTACTCCCAGTCGTCGAAGAACTACAAATCATCACGACCGTACGAACCAGCGAAGCTGTATAACGAACCGGCGAAAGTGTACGGGGAACCAGAGAAAGTGTACGGGGAACCTGCCAAGGTGTACAGCGAGCCTGCCAAGGTTTACAGCGAGCCGGCGAAAGTGTACGGGGAACCAGCCAAGGTGTACAGCGAACCCGCGAAGGTCTACGGTGAACCTGAAAAGGTCTACTCGGAACCGTCCAAGGTCTACTCGGAACCGGCCAAGATTTACTCCGAGCCGGCTAAGGTTTACTCGCAACCCGCCAAAGTGTACAGCGAGCCTAGCAAGATTTACGATTCCGAGGGGGAGCCGTTGAATCGGCAGCACGCCGGGGAACCTGAACAGAATTACGAAGTCGACGAGTCGGTCAGTGTGAGCAGCAATGGGAACGTTCATGGGCCTCAACTGATTCTCACGGAGCCCTCGAACGCTTCCGAGGTCGAGGATGGCCACAAAGTAGGCTACGTGGTCGAGGGCAGGAACTACAGGAAGTACAGGGTCGAGGAAAGGACTCCGGATGGCTTCATCGTCGGGGAATACGGTGTGGTCAGCCACGATGATGGCTCGTTGAGAGGTGTACGATACACCGCGGACGGGACTATCAATCCTCGACTGATTTATGACGCATTGATGAAGTTCCTTGCTCTATGAGAGAATCGTGGAACGAGGATAATTTTAGAATGAAGTGCACGAAGTCGACCCATCGCGTAGCTTTGCTCGATGTTCGAACTTGGCGAATAACGACTGATCTTTTCAATTGCTCGCAAACCAACTGCCTCAGAAAATAATGTTAATTTTGATCGGGTTTCGCGTGGATCTCTGTAGATTTGTCAAACGTTCTCTCTGTCTCTCGGTGAAACCGAGGTGCACGAGTAGAAGAGAACGTAATATATGATAAAAGTGATGTAGGGTTATCATTCAGAAAATATCGGTAGAGATTGTATAGGTTTTAGATCTGATGGCCATCACTAGTACCGTCATTATTCAATTTAATTTAATCAAACGCAAGGAATAAAAGACGACTTTGAGTACCATTCATAAATTTAATAGCGACATAAACGTGGATCATTGACTAATGAAACCATCGTATCCTTGATAATTTTTATTGAAATATGCAACTGTACATCTGGCTTCTACTGCAGATTTGTGACTTCTTTTAGTTCATGAAACAGGCTATTGTCATTGAAATAAAAATAGTCAATTACGGAGGTTGCTATACCGATGATATTTGTTAATTTCACTGTTAAGAATTAATAATAGAGAAGAAGTATGAATCTGTAGAACACTAAGTTATTGGATATTTTTTGTTCAACGTGAACAAATGAACAATTCTTCAATCTCAGAATTTTACAAACTGGAAATTTTAATGTTACAAACTTAAATTTGAATACCACAATTTCTACATCTTTTATTAGCAAAGCTGTGAATATAAAAATTTAAAGAATTTCAAATACTATCCCCAGAATTTTCACACGATCAACGCGGCCGTTGATCAGCTGCGCAACTCTCTGAATTCAATGTCAAATACGTAAGAATAAGCACAATAATGCATCTAATAAGTATCAAAGATAAGCTGGCTGAGCTGGTTAATGCCGATAGCAATCTTCGTCACCCAGTCGTTTCTGCGGCCTGGAAAAGGTCACGGTGATCCTCACGCTGGTTTCGCGATCCACTCTTTCATCAGAGACGTTGAAATTATAAAGGATACGAAGTTACACAGTATTCATGAACAACCACGAGAAAACTGGAAAAATTATCCAACACGAGGGCACACTTTCAACTTTATGCATACTAATTTAACCAAGTTCCATTTACATGTGCAAGACAAACGTTTTTTATTCAATGCTTCTTTCCTTCATTTTCTAAAATTGTTGTTCCCTTAAGAACTTTTAATCGACTGTATCTAAAATTGTTATTCTTTTGATCAATTTTCATGGACTACGTCTAAAATTGTTATTCTCTTGATCAATTTTCATGGACTGTGTCTAAAATTGTTGTTTTGTTAATAAATTTTCATTGACTATGTCTAAAATTGTTGTTCTGAAATAACTTTCAATGGACTATGCCTAAAATTGTTATTCTGTTGAACATAGCAGTTCAAATACAATTTTGGTATTTCACAATGAGTCATAGAACTATATGAATAAACAATTTTGCCATTAATATCATTTATAAAAATTTGAACCATCAATGTTCACAATTGGAAATGATATCATGATGCAGTATAGTCTATAATTGAGAAAGTGTGACAACTGCGACTCGTGTTTACATGAACCTAACCTAACCACGTTAAAAGCTCTCACAAAACATGAACTCTCACGAAATTAAACAACGAAATCCAATAAAGAACATTCCATAAAAGTAGATGTAACACGATAGTTATTATAACATGCCGTTTGTAAAACGGTGAAGTTATAATTTAAGGATCGAATTCGTCCAAAGCGACGCGACAAAGTCGACCAAAACGAAAATGACTGATTCCTTCGCTCTTGCCAACGCAGCTGCCTCAACGATTAATTTTAAGGACCTAACCATGCGATCTGGGATCTAAGAATCCGACGATAATGTATAATTCGCAATTTGGACGTCGAAGCACGTGTTCATCGTATCGGCCGAGATGTTCGTTGGACGATTCGAAACGCGAGGAATTCGAAATGACGGTCGTACATTGTGAAACTTGACAAATGAAAGTGACTGCTCTGGGTGGCGAAAGTATATATAAACTTTTGTGTGCTACCCGAGATGGCCTTTTGACTCGATCGCGTCAGTGACTCCAAGGAACATTTCTTTTCCCTTCGTTCGTCTAGCGATTGCGTTCCACCTCGTGTGGAGATCCTCGATCGTGGCTCCTCGTAGTTGCGTAATTTTTGTGATCGTGTTAACCCTTTCGCTGCGATGTACTTATGCGTAAGAGTTCTCGATCTACTATATTTTCACAGCTAACATCTGTTTGCAAATCCCTCTTTTTCACGAATTATATCAATATTTTCTATGAAGCTGAGTATCAAATTTAACAGAACTTAAATGCACTTTTAAGTTATACAACCATAAAGACAGATATTTTCATAGAAAAACCTGCCACATTTTGAAATATATGTCAGACAGATTGCTCTAGCTGTAGGGTTACACTTCATCAAAAAATTGTAGCAAAAATACAAAATGAGAAGTGAGCATTTTGATGTCACATATAGAGTGTCCCACTGTCCATGAACTCTCAGCAGAATATTCTATAAATTACAATAATAAGAATATGTTATATAAATATCGACTCTTGAATGGTTTGAAAGATATACTAAAAATATGAAAATTTGTCAATTTATCGTATATAAGATCGAATAAGAAATTAATTAAAAAAAAATAAGAAAATTATCATTGAGACAGTAAGCTGTGAGAATACAGATGTTCGATTATTTTCCTATGTGTACATACGCGTTCTCTAGAATCCGCAATGAAAAATAAAATACATGCAGCGATTACCGATCAGGGTGTCGAATGATCAGATGGCAGAAAAATGTTTCGCAACCGCCTAGAAATAAATAATAAAATCGTTATCGAGGTTCGGCGATCGCACGATTAGCGAAAGGAACGCCGTAGTGAAAGGGTAAAACGCAAATATGTTTTTCGTCGAGTGTTACAATTAGAAATAATGACGGAGAGATGGCACGGTGTCTTATTCGGTTACTATTGCTTACTTCGATGCTGACTGTCGTGCGAATGCCGTCGTCACTCTTCCCTTATTTAATTATGTTCTACTCGCCACGTAATACGTATCATTAATTGTAAAAGAATTACGACGAAGCAGCGGAAGATCTTGAGAAGAGAGAAAAGAAAGATGTCTGGTCGTGTACTGTCACGGCGACGCTTCTGTGATGAAAAAAAGCGCATCGAGAAGTCGCAGCTGCCAGGGCCTCCCCTTTTCGAATTTCCCTTTAATTGTAAGCTTATTTAATTCGATTCATTTAGCGATAGTTGTCGAAGGCTCCGCAGCTGCGATGAACCTGCTGACTTGTCACGGCAGCGTATCTGTGCTAAGTTTGTTAGTTTTCGAAGTTTAGGACGTTCTAAGGAACTGTAGCTCACTTGACGAGAAGCCGTAGAACGTAAGACGATATTGTTATTTTATTTCGAGTTAACCCTTTCGCTGTGGATCATATCACGATAACATCAACATGCTGACGTATAAAATCAATGACTATCAAATTTTTGTGCAAGATAAAATATGAAGTATGAATATTAACACTAAAATGGTCAAATACTTAAACTAAACAAAATACTTGTTAGTAGATGACACTTGTTGAATTGTTAATAAAAATTAGTATTCGTATATAGTCACTCTAGATACTTCAACGTTCTTTTATTATAGAATTTTTTGGAAAAAATATGACTGCCCTTTGATGTATTAAATTTGAAAGAATTGTAACAAAAATAAACCTTGTGTCTGTTTCAACAAACTCAAGAATTTTCCATTTTCAAAAATGTTGCAAATTGTCAATATCATACAATTAAATAAATATTCTTCACAGAAAATATCTGCTTACTATTTTTTCTCAATATTGTGAAGCTTGAAAAGTATTGTGAACTTCAAAAAGTTTCTGTAAAAATTAAAAATCAAATGAAGGTTTAATAAAAAGTTGATGATACTAATTTCAAATATTTGACCATGATCAAAAGAACGTTGAATCAGTACCCGTTTACTGGCTAGAATAATAAAGAAATTATCGAACGATCGTTATCGGTCGATAATCGTGCAATGCCGCAGCTAAAGGGTTAAATAACTCATTCTTCCTCATTACCTCAATCTTTGAGATAGTTCCTCCTGCCACTTAAACGAAACGTATCATACGCGTACTCACCTTAAATTATATACGATATGTCGATCGTTCCCATGTGCATGCGCTCAAAGTATACCCCCATCGACGATTGAGAAGCGATTTTGATCATTGGTGTTGATTGCGTCGAAACGATTCCCGAAACATCGTTCGTTCGAATGTTGCTCATCCTCGTAGGCTAAGTGCGTGTTCATTGCCTTTACCTTTGCATGTAAGCGATAAAGTATTCCGATATGTTACAGGTGATATCGTTTTGTTCTAAGGACTTCATTACGTTACGCGTACATCGTAGCATAATGTTTATTATTAAAATGATTATGTATAGCGCTGTGCAACCATTTGTCATTTCTCGAAAGCAACTTTGTAATAAATTCCATTGTCATAATATCGTTGTGGGTTGAATTTTATTTACCTGATTAAGCTGATGATATGGTGTTAGAGCAATAAGGAAATGTTACTGGGTAAATCTGCGGGCAGCAATGGAAAATGGTTAGGTTAGGTTAGAAATTCTTGTTGGCAGATTGTTAGATTTTGCAAGTAGAAAATTAGAAAAATGTGAATTTGATCTGTGGATGTGAAATCAATTTGCAGAGTTAAAAGATGGATTTTAGAAATATGGAATTTTGGGATTTTGTAATTTGGGGCAATGGGTATTTGGAAATTTGGAAGTTTGGTAATTTTGTAATTTGGGGTAATGGGATTTGGAAATTTGGAAGTTTGGTAATTTTGTAATTTGGGGTGATGGGATTTGGAAATTTTGAATTTTGGTAATTTGGTAATTTGGGGTAATGGGATTTGGAAATTTTGAATTTTGGTAATTTTGCAATTTAGAGCAATGGAAATTTGGAAATTTGGTAATTTGGGGCAATGGGAATTTAGAAATTTGGAATTTCGGTAATTTTGTAATTTGGGGCAATGGAAATTTGAAAATTTGGAAGTTTGGTAATTTGGTAATTTGGGGTAATGGGATTTGGAAATTTTGAATTTTGGTAATTTTGCAATTTAGAGCAATGGAAATTTGGAAATTTGGTAATTTGGGGCAATGGGAATTTAGAAATTTGGAATTTCGGTAATTTTGTAATTTGGGGCAATGGAAATTTGAAAATTTTGAATTTTGGTGATTTTGTAATTTGGAGCAATGGGAATTTGGAAATTTGGAATTTTGGTAATTTTCTAATTTGAAACAATAGGAATATGGTAATCTATAATAATATTAATTTAAAAACGTAGAGATTTGGTAATTTACTAGTAAAATAAAATTTGATCATTTGGTAATTTGGTAACTGGGAACAATGGTAACATAAAAAATTGAAATTCTCCTAATTTAATATCAATTTAGAAACTAAAAATCCTAATTACGTTAGTTCAACGAATACCAAAAGCGAATTAATTCCTCCGCGTCGCCATTTTCCCCACGGCATTTTATCACGCTCCATTACCCAAAACAAGCAATGTACAAACTTCCTGTGAAGAATAATTTCAATCACGTTTGCACACGATTCCCACCGATATCAGAATACCGAAGTAAATTCTTCTTACAGGTAATTTTCATAATGATCTCTCAAAAGTGGTTTCCCCTCAGAGCAAGGTTAGCTCTTTGCACAATCGAAAACAACGTGTACTCGCTAGTTTGCCGGGCTAAAAAAAAATGATTTATACGATGATTATGGACATGAATGGAAGTCGATAATGGGACGGTTGTGGAAGTGAAAAGGTATTGAGCGATCAACTTAAGAGAATAAAGGGCTGTAACTGGTCAGCGAAGCACCTATAGACCTAATCATACGACAATAATTCACACTTATGAACTTTAATCCGTGCTCTCGATCGAATCTCGACGCTGCGATTTTATCAGGACGTGAAAGAAAAATTAATTTAAATATCATGAACATGCAGCCGCGGGCCACGAAGCGTCCATGGCGTGTCATTAAATGAATAAGGAGCCATCGAACGGCTGCAAAGATCGCTTATTGCTTTTTAAAATGTTATTTCCTTTTATGATGAATCCGTCAATTCGATTTATAACCTCTTTTCGTATTTACAGAATTACGATTAGATTCGATATTTTTTACTAATTCAAAATTGTTTCAGTAAAAGGGTTAGAACTTTTTGGTTAATTTTTACTGTACATGGACATTTCTGAAATATTGAGGAATTTTATTAATATTATAATATTAAGTAGTTTAGTATAAAAATGATATTTATTATATTTATTTTAGTACGATATAAGGGTAGTTTATTTAAACAAGGTCACTTCAATGACTCTTTGAATTTTAGTAGTATATGAAATATTTTATGTTATTTAAATTATCTCAAAAGACCAATATGTTGCAAGAATACTTTTTTCTCTAAGGTTTGTTTTTTTAAGGGTTTTTCAAGGTCGCCTTCTGTGCACATAAGTCATTTTTATCACATCGCTGATTAAATAATATATTCTGACACTATATTATATCTGTAATTATATAATTATATCTATAATCTATAATTATATAAACTCATAATTATCAGTTTCCGTAATTCAATTCTACATACAAAAATATTACTGTACAACACTCCAAGATTCAATGTTTTTAAATTCGTTTCATAATATCACAGGGAGGGTATTTTTCTGTTAAAGCTGTAATTAGTTAATGATGTCTCAGTTGTGACTAATGTAACATCATTTTATAGCAATAATCTTGCACGGAATTCTGTGCTGTCGATATGTTCATTCCGAGACAGATGCAATTGATATAAATTTAATAATTACTCCTTAGAACGCACGTTCTTCTTTGACATATTGAACGAATACTCTGGTGGAAAGCTAGTAATCAAAATATTTGATCGAAGGTGAGAATTATACTTTATTCGAATCAGTAAATCAGCCAACGATTGGTACGAGTAAAACTGATCACTGCTGAGTATAGCCATCTGCACTGCTTCAAAATTGTGATTAATATCGACCTCTGGAGATAATTACTATACGATCTTTGCGCTTATTATATCTTTCGTCGACAGAGTGTTAATAACAACGTGTTCGCTGTATGTCTTGTATTTAGAATTGGTCTCAATGTAAGAATATATTTTTTTATTAGCAGAAGTCTGAAAAATTTTGCAATTTACAGGTTTTAAAATTTACCAGTTTATAAGTTTACAAGTTTACAAGTTTAAAGTTTATAAATTTACAAATTTATAAGTTTACAAGTTTACAAATTTACATGTTTACAAATTCACAAATGTACAAATTTATAAATTTACAAACTTACACAGTTCAAAATTTAATAATTCACAAACTTAAAGATCTAAACATTTAAAAATTCACAAGTTCACAAATTTAGAAATCTGTATATTTAAAAATGCACAAATTTACTAACCTGTACACTTAAAAATGCACAAATTCACATATGTACAAACGTGTACATTTGAAAATGTACAATTTCACAAATTTAAAAAACTTATACATTTAAAAATGCACAGTTTCATGAATTTACACACATGTACATTTAAAAATGTACAAGTTCACAAATTTAAAAAACTTATACATTTAAAAATGCACAGTTTCGTAAATTTACACACATGTACATTTGAAAATGTACAATTTCACAAATTTAAAAAACTTATACATTAAAAAATGCTCAGTTTCATAAATTTACACACATGTACATTTGAAAATGTACAATTTCACAAATTTAAAAAACTTATACATTTAAGAATGCACAGTTTCATGAATTTACACACATGTACATTTAAAAATGTACAAGTTCACAAATTTAAAAAACTTATACATTAAAAAATGCTCAGTTTCATAAATTTACAAGCATGTACATTTAAAAATGCACAAATACACAAATATATTTTTCAAAATACTAAATGCTGCCAGCATTTATTACCGTCATTATAATTAATGACTACATGCATCCTGTAAATATTAATTAATGAAAAGTGTTCTACACGATCCCAACAAAAACGCACGACAAACCTGTACTCGATAAAAAAATTTCACCTATCATTCACCACTTCCACAAATACACCATATCATAAGAAACTGTATACGTTTCAAATTACATTACCCCTTTGAAAAGACCCTGTAAACCTCCGCAACAACGTCGAAAAGAATAAAATTTCACGGCTCCGTTAATCATCAAAATCTAGCGACTGCAACCCAACACCTCTCATCTTTTCAGTGTCGGTAATTAATTTCCGAACGGTCTGTCATCTCGATCCCATAGATAGGCCCATGGCCACATTCGTCAATGTTCCCCGATGCTTTTTGCCCCTTATTAGCCAGCGACGAGAACCGGTAGCCTTTTATCCTTCTCGGGAAGATACATTTCACGCTTGTCAAACAAGTCATTTCTTTTCATCCCGTGGCAATCTTACCTGATCTGGATTCCTCCAGGCCCGTTAAATTCGTCCGTGGGCGATAGAAACGGAACTCCGAGCGGATTAAAATACTTTCGATCGATAAGTTGCCCCGTGGCTGATAGGCAACTTCAGCCAGGCCTGTTTCATTATCCTGGCGCCAGACAGGACTCTTTAGGGTCCACCGTGTTTTAGCCACGGGGGCAGTGAACGTCCTTGGTGTCTTTCTGGGGTCTTTCATCCTTCGGGGTACGTTCGCCTCCGGTTCGACGCCTACTTCGCTGATGGGAAACGTGGATCAAGTCGTAAGACCACTTCTATGTCCGATATGGAAGTTTTATATGGGAATTGGAATTTTTCTCTATTTCTCGGACATCCTTTTATTGCCACGCAGAGGTCTTTTCTCCGTTTCGAATTTCTGGCCGAAATTTTTGGGGGACGTTTATGCCCCGAACATATTGTCGAAGCTTTCGTTTTGCATTCGGTTGCTATTCTAGAGGCAGATTTGATGTGGGCGTTGAACTTCTTTAATGGGAGGAGGTTGAGGTTTAGGTTAAAAATAGCTGGATGGTTTAGGGAAATATTTTTATTTAAATAGAAGGGTCGATGATGAGGCACTGGGTTGGGACTCTGGGATTCCTGATTTTCGGGAAATATTGAGTTATAATTTAGGAATGGACTAGCACAGTATACTTTTGGTAGGATTTATGAACTCAGTTATAATTAACTCTTCAAAATTCATTGTTTCATAAGTTTATTGTAATTAGCTAATCTGAAAATGCTTTAAGTTAGTTTTTAAGAAATATTACGTTGTCTACGAATTTATGAATCAACATTGCAAATCGATTTTTTATATAGACTGCTTACCTGTAAGAAATCATACAGGATTTCTTGGAAATGGTAGATTAAGTAAAAAGTTATTACTTAATAACTAGAGGAAATTATTGTTATGACTTAACAAGACAAAAGTTATTGCTTAACTTTAAGAACAATTTTAAGTACTCAATTTAATAAACAGTTCACATAGACTTTATTAAATTTTTCTTTATGCGAAGTTTTAAAAATTTGACAAAATTTCAAGGGATTCGATTAAAGACAAAAATTGTACATTTGGCATAAAACGGTTAAAATACTTTTTACATCAAGAGTTCACCTTTTTGCGAATTTATGGTGACATATGGGCAAAACTTCAGAAAACCGTCATGCTCCGATATGGACCAAACTTTGCAAATAAGATCATTGTTGCAAAAGAAAATATCTGTGAGAATGGTTTTTGGCGACTCGAAAGAAAATTTTTTGCCATTCTTGTCATTCCCTACATCATCGACGAGGTAGTGTGCGAACTGTTCTGAACACATAATCCGCATCTTTGGACCCATGGAATATATTGTAAATAGTAGAAAATCAATATTAATAAATATATAACAAATTAATCGATGAAATCAATTTTAATTGAATTTTTACGAAAATTAAATAAGTGGTGCCATCTCTCCTGTGAACAGGGTGAACTACACACCTTTGAAACTGTAGTTTAATTAGTTCACGTCTTCTACCGCTAGATGGCGTTATATTAGACAGAAACCCTTAGGGTAATTAGGAGTAGCCTAGGAATAGTTAAAAATTGATACTAGTTTGGTAAAGTCAAAACAATTCGAAGTTAATTGGTCTTGCACTACGATGTAATTCGATTAATATTATCGTTAATTAAGCTTATAAGTGTGCAAGAATGAATAAAACTACAATTTCAAAAGTGTGTAGTTCACTCTGTTCGCCGGAGAGATGGCGCACCCGTTCCATTTTCGTGAAAATTTAATTATTATTGATTTTATAGGCTTAATTAATTCCAATATGCATAAAAATCGAAGTGCAAGACTAGTGATCTTAGGAATGTTTCGACTTTACGAAATCATTACAAATTTTAAATAATTCTTAGGGTAATTAAGTTTTCCGTCTTGTGTTCTGTCATCTAGCGGTAGAAGACAGGAACTAATTAAACTACAGTTTCAAAAGTGTGTAGTTCACCCTTTTCGCCGGAGAGATAGCGTCACCTGTTCAATTTTTTATAAAAATTAAATTAATATTAATTTTACTTATTAATATGCTTTATATTGCTCAATATTGATTTTATGTTGTACGCAATATATTCCGTGGGTCGAAAGATGCGGATTATGCATTCAGAACAATTCACACTATACTGTGTCTCGTCGATAATACAGAGAATAACATTGAAATGGTAAAAATTTTTCGTTCGAGTCGCCAAGAATCGTTCTCACAGTTTCCTTTTACAAAAGGAGCTTGTCTGCAAAATTTGGCCAGAATCGGAACATGACGGTATTTCGAAGTTTCCCCAAAATTTATTCGCATACTCAGCGATAATATGCAACTCAAGTTTCAAACATCGGTAAGGCAGAACATTAACTTATCTCAACACGGGGGACCACCGTACATCGGCAGGATCAAAATCCTGCAAAAGGCTTCAATCGTAGGCGAGTAAATATCGCCACGTGTCTTTGTCACTCGACGTTATCCACACGAGACAAAGAGGAACCAACACAGCGCGAACGACGAGAATTGTACAACTGTGCAAAAGAGACGGAGAAACGACGACGGCTCATTGTGCAAATAATTGAAATACTAATCCCCTTTCCCGAGGTAGTGACAGTCACCTTAATCGAGCATTTAGAAGTGCGTGCTTGAGAGGGTGTGACCCCGGAACGATCCGCGCCACAGAAAGCGAAAAGCAAACGCGACACGCACGCGGCCCGCGGCTGTACACGTGACTCCGCATGCGACCACTTCAGGCTGTGTCTCTTTTACTTTTTCTGGTCTTCTCATTTCACCAGGATGGGTTTGTGCCGGACGTTTGATGCCGATGTACTGTGACTCACACTCGAAATCGTACACCATAAATCGGTTTTCAATTTTGGTTAAAAAATGCATTGCATAAACGCTTCAGTAACATTCAGAATGTATTATTAATTCATGTGAAATTTTGTCATATATTTTATAAGAAACAAATGCTGTAGCTCATAATTGTATACCACAAATCATTTTTCAATTTTGCATAAAAAATGCGTTATGTAAATGCGATGTTTAAAGAGCGGATATAACATTCAACGTGTATTATTAATTAAATTCATGTACAACAGAAATTATATTTTATATGTTTTATACAAAATAAATGTAGCAGGTCACAGTTAAAATTGTACACCACAAATCGTTTTTCAATTAAGAATAAAAAGGGCAGTGTCCAAACATGACAACATAATGACAATCCATATGTATTATTAATTTCATCTGTGCAGAAAAGAAATGAAATTTTGTCATGTATTTTACAAAAATATTGTATAAAATAACATATGCCAAAATCGTACATTAGCAATAACTGTGCGATAAATCTCAATTATTCATGAAGCAGACTCATGAGGTAGCATATATGTCTTATGTAACATAGCCTAACCTAATTGAATCTAATAACTTAACTACATTATGCACTTCGTGATGAAATTATGTTAGATTATATTTCGAATCAATATAGTAACTTAAAATAAATATCTTTTTACTACATCTGAAGAGTTATACGTCACATGAGTTATATGAACACATGTGATGTATAACAACGAATACATGTATACACGTATAACTCATGTGATGTATAACTCCAGATAACAATGTTTAATAATAGAAACAAATAAAGAATTGCTAATAGAAAAATAACTTCAAAAGAATTTATCAAATTTGTCAACTAGAAAATTTTAATCTGCGAACAGCAAAAATCCCTTCCAGTGCAAATTATCAAGTATTCCTTCTAGATAAAATCTAGCAAGAGTCTTTCAAACACTGTCCAAATGAATAATTTCAGCAAACAGCATGCGAAATATGGATGGTATTTGTTTCGTAACCACAACATGACTTACAATCAGTCTTCCAGTCGACCACCGGAGACCATCAACGGCATCCCGTGGGCCTCAATGAAGAGGGAAGACGCGATCCAAGGGATCCCTTCGGGCAACAATGGGTAGGTAAATGCGGAACAAGAAGCTCGGAACCTCGAATGACCGCCTACGGTGGATAATGAGGAAGAAATTAGTGGTGCGTGAAGGTACGAAGAGGCCACCTGTACCTTACCCTCCATCGTTCAGCTTCGGAGAAAGAGGCACTCGTACACATCCTTCGTCCTTCGCGTCGTCACTCCTCCCACGCTCTTATTTTTCAGAAAGGACTCGCCTCGTAACGCGAACGGGCACAAAGGTACTCCTCGAAGGCATTCAGCCGGCATAGATCCTCGATAAAACATTGAATGCCACTCCCTCTGTCCATTCATGCTCTCCTTGCTTCTCCGACGTAGTCCCTAGAAAAAGGACGTCTCATCTCGATCTAGAGATGTCTATGGACACGCATGACAGTGGGTGTCACTGAATTTTTATGCGACTCTCTGTGTTTATCGGCCTCTTTCAGACGCGACGTCACGGACAATTGTGCACTCGGACAATATCGAGTGTAGCCTTCTTCTTCAGGCAGGGTTTATTTGTGTCGTTTTTGGTTCTCAAGATGAATCGAACGAGTTTACAAATTTTGAAGTTCAGATTTGTGAAATTATTCTTTGTCATTTTTGTTTGTTGGTAAAATGTACATCAAAGGAAATGCAAACCAATATGCACCTTCCATAATCACACACGCGAGAATTTACCCTCGCCCACACGTGGCTTGACCCATGGGAACCCATCGTAAACTCGTTGCTGTCATGTTTTAATCGTCAGATGGGCATCATTAGTCAACTAGGTTGTTGGGTACTGACAAGTGTTCTAGTTTCCGCTTTCAGTAACATGAACACATGACGCGAATAGTACACGATAAAATAACACAACATTTTATTAATGTCTTTCGTTACATATGTTTACATCAAAGCTTTCGACATGAACAGTGAAGAGGTTATATTTCTAAATTTTTGTTAACAGTTAGATAATCTACAAAGCTCCTTCATAAATTGAAGCACGATAAACTTATTTCATTTATGACAAATATTATTTCAATTTATATAAATTGAGTTGTTATTTTATAGTCTTTGTATTAGCTAATCATTATACTTGCAAGCAACTCATGTTTTACCGAACGAACATTCGTATTTGCCTCATCATAAGTGAGCAATATATTGGTTCAGCAAGGTATGAAAACTATTTTACAGATCGTTGAGTTAGCTTTGAAAATGTACACATTCCACTCTACTAATGGATTCAATATACTTTACACTTGATGTAAGTTATTTGCATATTGTAGCACATATGAGATATCTACTGTAGCTAGTATGACACATACTTTGTAGGACATATGATACACATACTATAGTATGATATTGATACAGAAATCAGTGATTCGAGAAGAAGTGACCCGAATAAAAGAAAGTTCCCTCAAATTCCCTGTTTCATGCGCGCATAAGCTGAAGAGGTTAGGGGTGCCAATGCCATCCCCTTCTACAAAGTCTCACGTGTAAAATCGCGAGGGTAAGGTGACGAAGGTGCTCGATGCGTTAATAGAAGCAAGAGTTGTCGCGGATTTCACAATGGCTCAGCGGGTGTTCGCGATATAAATATTTGTCTTCGACAAGATCCCGGGGTGTGAGCAAGTGCGAGCCTATGCGCGTAGACGGAGGGGTGAAAATAATGGCGACTCGACGAGGTGTGCGTCGAAAGCACGTGTGTGAATACAAAATGCCGGTGTGTTAAGGAGTTGGCCCTCGAGCGAAAGAAAGCGCTCCGCCACTTGAAAAACAAAAAACTAGCTTCGCGATGATCGACCCGCATGTCTTTGCTTGTCAAAAGTTTGTGGGAAAGTTTCCGGAGGAATATGAAATATCAAACCTTGTTCCCTGTAAATTTCAGATTATAAGGCGACGTATTTGTGAAATTTTGAATGACTTGCATACTTTTATGCAAATTGTCGATATTTAAAAAATAATTTGCACGTGGAATCTGTTACGATAAGGTCTTTCGAACAACAACCATTCTCGAACAGCAATGATTGATTCGTCTTCTTATTCAGATAACATCGCGTTTGACACTAATATCTCAGTGTTGGTTCGTCCGGATGGGGCTAAAAGCCGCCCTCCCCAGAATCGGGACATCTACATTCAGTTTGCAGGATAATACCAGCACCTACAGATGGCAAGGACAAATCACTTAACACGATCTGGCTGCCTGCTCGCTACTTTTCCTTCGTGCTTCGCCGAATGACAAATTATTTTCCATTATCACCTCCGATGACGTATGCTATCAAAGGTAAAATATGAGGACACTCTGTTCAGGAGAACAGAGTTTAATTAAAGAAAGTGTCTGGAGAGATCGCGTCGTTGCGATAATTTTACTCAAAAGTGTCTAATTAGCAAATCCGGGCTGCGACTTGACAAGGATCGATTACGATTTCATTACGAGGCGATGACTCGATTCAATCGTTCTTTGAATGATTGATGCGTGAGATGAATTTTATCGATTTGCCTTTTGGGATTATCTTCTCTTTTTGTTTATGGTCGCATTTAATATGTCTGGTTATTTATAGGACTTTATAGGAGCTTATATATGGTGGATGTTTATGCAAACGCATGTTTTTATAGTAAATATGATTAAATTTAGATTTTTAACACGTTGAAGCTTGTAGTAAGGCGTTTATTGAACAAATGTGCTGTGAAGTGTATTTGATCTTTGCGATCAGCGTTTAAATTATATTATTTATGTAATTATTGCGTTATTGCACTCAGTATTTCAGATCATATAATAATTGACGGATTATTAATACCCCCGTACCAATAATGTAATAAAAAAATGGAAATATCCTAAACTAGAAGATTAATTCAAGATAACTAGAGGCTTCTTCGTAATTTTTCTAGAATTCTTAGCGTCACGTGGACGTCCATTTTGTTTTCATGCTGCTATAACATGGACGTTATAATTACTCGAAAAAATTCAGAAAGGTTTATAAAAATAAGAAGTTAAAATAAAAGTTTGACAATGTTCGACAGCTAATGACAAATCAGAATTACTTATAAATTTCAAGAGTAGTTCAAAGTTTAGATCATTAGGATTATGTATTTAAAAGCAAGGCTGTTTCCTTTTTGTACTAAATACGTGTTGACATTTGCAAATGAGCTACTATATTTACTTGTCTTCTGTTTCGAATTGCCTTTTTTGTACCTTCCTATATTTACGTAGTATTTGTAATCGTTTGAAAATGTGTTTCAGAAGTTAAAAATAGCGCTCATGCATTTTATAACTTGAAATGACTAATTCTGGAAATAATTTCTTGCCCCTTTTCTCTTCTTTGATTTTGTCGAATTCTATTAATTTGAAACACGTTAATACAACTAACATCTAATACTTAACGAGAAAAATGGTACAAACTTCTAAGAATAGAGTTGTTTATAGTCAAATAATAAGTATTTTCAATCTGAAGATGTCATGGATGAATAAAGCACGCATGCGTAGGGTAGTTTCCGTAGGCGGGTATTAGAAGAGGCGTGGTGTCCAAGAGGGTGCAAACTACCCTCTAGTTTAATGTTTAAATACGAGTTCAGAATCTCATATAACAAATGCCGTACTTAGACTCTCTCGCGATATTTATAATCAGTTTGTTATAATTTTCGAATAGTTTCGAAGTTACAATAACGATATCTTCTGTATATTGATAGTATGACAGTGAGATAATTTCATGTTTAATGATGTCGTTAGTAAGTTTAGAAAGATTAAACGATTTTCGAAACGATGGCTATTAGATACTTCGTGGTAAATACCATGGCTTCTTAAACGTTCTTCATGATACATAATTTCCTTTTACAATTGTCAATAATTGTAAACTATATTCTTTGAACCTCCATCCCGAAACGAAAGTGACTCAATTTGCGCATAAACGAAGTTCATTATATTTCTGTTGCGTATGTTTATACTTTGTTATACTTAAAACACAATATTCAATTTACAGAAATACATGTTAAGCAATACTTCACATTTTTTTATTCTTATACATCATGGACTTCAATCTTTAGTACAACAAAAAATAATTTTATAGTTATACACATATTCTTTACAAAGTATTCTATATTCTACATCTTCTACATTTTCCTCCCTAAATATATACATGTAGATATTTCCTAAAAAATCCAAAGAATAAAAAAGTTCTAAATTTTCGCCCCTAAAACTACAGAAACATACCACTCACTTTTTACTTTTAGTAATAGATGAAAAGTGGATTAAAGCAAAGTTTCATTTGTTCACATATTAATACTATCACAGTATCCACTTTCCGTTGTTGACCATACATTTTGCCACTCAGTTTGACCTACAGGAGATCAAAATCAGCGAAAATCTGTTTTCGCGAGTTCGCGGTGACGTATATTACGCGAGAGGAATAGAAGGGCTCCATTTCTAAGGGTTTCGAGGTAGGGATGGGCATAAATCGTGGCCGCGATAATGGAATTCTCAACGGGGGTCGCGTTGACACGGCTGCGAAGTGTCGTGCCGTAGGGGTAAATAGATCGACGTAGTGACGATGCCAACGGGGGTGTATCAAGAGGGTGGTAACCTCCTACTTATGCCTACGAACATATATACAGGGTGCATCGGTTCGTTCAATTTAGTCTTCATTCATCCGTACATTCAAATAGCTCGCCATTTTATTATTTAATTAATTTGCTGAAATATTTGACAAGAAATTCTTTTTTAATGACTTCATGAAAGAAAGTATATGTACTTCTTTAAATTATATATTACGTTTGACTATATTTTACGTTTAACTTGTACGATATCAAGGATAATTCCACTTTTGGTTCAAACTTGAAAGTAGTTTTTTGGATTAAGTGTATATTCCTACATTTTCAAGTATTATTATATTTTTTCAAGCTTTGACGAACAACCAGATTTCTATGTTCATTTTTTCAGCTTCTTCTATGATCTTTTTAATTTTCGTGTTTCCAAATTTGAATATCAAAAACCTGTTCCATTTTAATAAACATTTTCTTGCGCTTCTGTATTTCAACATTTTCATTGTAACTCATCAAACATTTGAAATTTTGTAATTCATTAAGCATATTAATTTCTGTAATTCATTGAACATTTCAATTTCTGTAATTCATCAGACATTTGAACTTCTGTAATTCAACAAACATTTAAACCTCTGTAATTCATTAAACATTTCAGTTTCTGTAATTCATTGAACATTTCAGTTTCTGTAATTCGTCAGACATTTCAATTTCTGTAATTCAACAAACATTTAAACCTCTGTAATTCACGAAATATTTCAATTTCTGTAATTCATTGAACATTTGAACTTCTGTAAGTGATCAGACATTCCAACTTCTGTAATTCAACAAATATTTGGACTTCTGTAATTCATTAAACATGTCAATTTCTATAATTCATTACACATTTCAATTTTTGTAATTCGTCAAACATTTCAACTTCTATAATTTCATCGAGGAAACGAAAACTACAATAATCCATAAATCTGTTTTCAAATGTTATCAATTCTATAGCAACACCCTGTATATAAGCGATGTTCCTTACGAGCAAATGATTAGATTAGCTGACGAGGAGGAATGGTCCCCGTGTGAACTCTCCCATAGAAGAAACACGTGCTCCATTTTCCCTCCTTCTCCTTGCACGTATTCGTTCGCCGTTCGATCTTTTTCTCCTATCGTGGCAGACGTTGTGCGTTTTCCGCATGAATCACGTCTCATCCCGTGTATCTCCACCCTCGTTCGACCTCCGTTTATCTCGTAATACGACGTTGACCGTATCTTCGGGATGTCCTGATGGTAATAATTCCGATTTCAGGCTCACCTGTCAAATTACTGATTCCATTAACACGATTATCGTCAATCATGTATCGAGTATCCTTCTTCCATCGATATATTTTCCCAACGTAAACGTACCGATGCCAATCCATGAGTTGGTGAAGAAGTTGACGCGTTTAGAAGAGCTACAATTGGTCAGAATGGAAAAACTCCATTCCCAAATTACATCCCCAAATCGGTATATTCCCAAATTGCTATGTCCCTAAATATCTGCGATTCCAATGGGTCAGAATAGAAAAATCCCTCCATTCCCAAATCCCTATATTCCCAAATTCTCACACACCCAAATTCCTATATCCCCAAATTCTTACATCTCCAACTCTCTATATCCCCAAATTCGTACATTTCCAAATTCCTATATCCTCAAATTCCTATATCCCCAAATTCTTACATCTCCAACTCTCTATATCCCCAAATTCCTACATTTCCAAATTCCTACATCCCCAAATTCCTACATCCCCAAATTCTTACATCTCCAACTCTCTATATCCCCATATTTCTACATCCCCAAATTGCTACATCCCCAAATTTCTACATCCCCAAATTCCTACATCCCCAAATTCTTATATCCTCAAATCCCTACATCCCCAAATCCCTACATCCCCAAATTCCTACATCCCCAAATTACATCCCCAAATCGGTATATTACCAAATCGCTATGTCCCCAAATAGCTTCGACTCGATTGGGTCAGAATAGAAAAATCCCTCCATTCCCAAATCCCTATATTCCCAAATTCTCACATACCCAAATTGCTTCAGCCGTAAATCGCTACATCCCCAAATTCCTACATCCCCAAATCGGTACATCCCTAAATCGTTACGTCCCCAAATCGGTATATTCCCAAATCGCTATGTCCCCAAATAGCTGCGACTCCAATTGGTCAGAATAGAAAAATGGACGCCTCGCACGTATTTTCGGCGGTATACTCTCGCGGTCGCACACCAATTAGGCCAAAAACAATGACAGGCAAACGTCTCGAGAGTGAGATAGAATTGCGTTTAGCAGTTGTTGTCATTATTCTTATTTGCCGAAATGTAACGAAGTGGTGGCTTTTACTTTGGGTCACGCGCCAACTCGTGGGTTGACATCTGTATGCACTTTTCTTCCACAAATCCATTCTCTATTTCCCAAATCACTTACTATGCAACAATACACGATAGCAAAGAATTGATACACGAATCATTAACAATTCATGAATAAATACAATTCATTCTTATAAACTTGCTAATAATTTTTGTACCTTCAATATTTATAAACCTTGATTTAACTCTATCAACTTCTTTGATATAATTTTCTTGTAACGTCAATTTAATGAAATAATATCAGTCTATTAAAAGTTACTTTACTGAATTTTAAAACAGTTCTTTACTGAACATTGTTTCAATATATCAATTTTTTAGTAAAATTACAACCCTTCCTTTCAAAGGAAAAAATAAAAATCCTAATGCCAGGTTTATCCTCTTGATTAATGTCAACGATGGTTAAAGCGCGAACGTTTAATCCACAATTTTCTACAAGATATACCAAACACCCTCAAAGTACTCACCGAATAATCGTCAGGGGCTTTTTTTGTCGTTATTGTTGCGGTTTTACGACGCTCATTGTGCGGGTATAATTTTTTGGGGCCAAGTGCAATTACAGTGTCGTGGCAAGTCGTGACATGGTTAAGATTGGTTTTCCCCAATACTGGACACCTTTAGGATATCGTGTTGCATGTCAAGGACGATCGTAATGTTTTGTGTCATTATGATCCACCTTGCTTCCTTTTGACGTGTTTAATTTATAGACGGCGCACGACTGACCCTTATTGTACGAAAGGGTATAGGCTAATTACATTATCACAATTTCCGAATTCATAAAATTTTAGATGTCCAAATTATGCAATTCTTCAATTGCCACGTGCTCAAACTCAAAAAATTTCAAATTCTTAAGTTTCAAAGTTCCCCAATTGCCAAATTTTTAAGTTTAAACATTTTTGAACTCTCAAATTTCCAAGTTCTACAATTGATAAATTTGAGAATCTCCAAGTTCTCAAACTGCTAAATTCTCAAACTCCCAAATTCTCAAATTGACAAATTTCCAAATCCTCAAATCACCAAATGTTCAATTTCTCAAATTACCAAATGCTCAAACTCTCAAATTTCCAAATTCTCAAGTTTCAAACTTCTCAAGTTTCCAAGTTCTCCAAGTGCCAAATTCTCAAATTTTTAAGTTCCCAAACTTCCAAATTCTCAAATTGCCAAATTCTCAAATTACCAAGTTCTAAAATTGCCAAATGTCCAAATTACCAAATTCTCAAATTTCTAAACACAAAGTTATCAATTCCCCAAACTTCTAAATTTCCCAGATACCCCAGTTCCACATTCCCAAATTACCCAATTCCTGCTACCCCAAATTCGTCACATTTCCAAACTTCTAAATTTCTTCCAAAAATTTCTTACCCTAAAATGTATAGTCAAATAAGGTGGTCAAATATATCCTTGAACCAAATGAAACTTGCAGTACGTCATTTAACAGCATATCCCAATATCACTTTTTATAGTATTCCATTTTTTACAACTTTTACAATCCCCTGTTTCAACCCCCTTCAAACGGCGGGGTAATAACCGAAAAATCATAATCCCGATTTTTACCCTACTTCTCCCATTTAACGTCGTAAAAAAACTCCGAAAAAAGTATCTGGAACATTATAGACCTTGTAGTGCATACTACAGAATTTCTTAGTGTAGTCATAAAAAATAAAAAGCAGTAAAAAATAATATTAAAATACGCTATTCTAACATTCTTGTAAGTTTCATTTGGTTCAAGGACACAATTGTCTACCTTTTTCGGTTATATTCTTTGTAAGTAAAATATAAGCTAAAATTCAACGTGCCATATCTCATTCTTGTTTGCTATTTCGACACCCGCCTACAAATACTACTCATTGAAAGCGTTCACGAGTAGACCACAACAATCGTGTCCGACAATGGGACCGTCGACGCCTGGTGAGATTTGTGAGATACGACTCTGTGGGTTGAATTATCAAAAATTTATGAGGAGAGGCATAAATCTTCGACGACTCTTGTTCTCCATTCTGAAACCTTCGAAAAGCTGTGGAATATGAATACCTGTTTATTTTGAATAATTTTGATTAAACCACGATGTTTGGTAAAATCGACGATTTCAAAATTTAGGTTACGTGGTCATTTCAAGTAATGTCTATATTTTACGTTGCGTTTTATTCAAATTTTAATAAGGGAAAGATATTACAAAATTGTGAGAATTGATTTGTATTTTTATTGTTGAAATATATTGAATGATATATGCCCTTAAATGCAATGTAGATTTTATTTAGATAAGAAGGTAAATATAAATTTAGATAGGGATATAAATTGACTGATTTTCATATTTCTAAATTTCTACATTTTTGGTTTCGAATTTTCGAAGTTTCAAATTTCGAAATTCGTAGAAACGTAGAAATTTGGGAACATTGGAATTTGGAGATGTAGGGATTTGGGGATGTAGGGATTTGGGGATGTAGGGATTTGGGGATGTAGGGATTTGGGGATGTAGGGATTTGGGGATATAGGAATTTTGGGATATAGGGATTTGGGGATGTAGGGATTTGGGGACGTAGGAATTTGGGGATATAGGGATTTGGGGACGTAGGAATTTGGGGATATAGGGATTTGGGGACGTAGGAATTTGGGGATATAGGGATTTGGGGACGTAGAAATTTGGGGATATAGGAATTTGGGGATATAGGGATTTGGGGACGTAGGAATTTGGGGATATAGGGATTTGGGGACGTAGAAATTTGGGGATATAGGGATTTGGGGATGTAAGAATTTTGGGGATGTAGGAATTTGGGGTTGTAAGGATTTGGGGATGTAGGAATTTGGAAATGTAGGAATTTGGAAATATAGAGATTTGGGGATGTAAGAATTTTGGGGACGTAGGAATTTGGGGATATAGGAATTTGGAAATGTAGAGATTTGGAATATAGTAATTTAAAAATGTACGAATTTGGGATATAAGGATTTAAGGTATACAGATCTGGGATATAGAAATTTGGAAATGCAAAAATTTGCGAATGATTTAGAAATATAGAGATTCAGAATCTAGAAATTAGAAATCTAGAACTGTGGCATCTAAGTATTTCACATCTATGAATTTTGGAATACAACAATCTGAGCTCCACTAATTTTGAGTCCACCAGCTCAAGATCACAATAATCCTCTATCTAAAACCTTGAGAAGCCCAAAAATTATACTCCCACAAAATTCCAAATATTCTATTTCCACGTCAAAAAATCAATCGATAACTACAAAAAATCAGCGTCTCAAAGTACTTGAAGCCTCGAACAAACGAATAAATAAAAAAAAAAGGTTTCACTTATAAATGTTAATCTTTCCTACATACTCGGCAGAATTCCATTTACCTGACACTTAACAATATCCGGTAGTCTTTCGACCGAATCAGCGTGCACTTCGGCAGGCTAATCCAGACAGATTAGCATCGATAAGATTCCTCCTGGAAAAATCCCGGATGGAAGAAGGCCCGACAAATTTTTTCTCCTGCTTACGCAGGATCGCGAGGAAGCTTCGGTTTAATTTGCGTGTTCGCATCGTGAGACAACATAGGATTACGTACTATTGGTAATACCATTTGCCTGTGACAGGCCAGAGTTTGCTAGCTTATGGCAATAAAAAAACCACTTTTACGAAAGGTATTAACGGTGGTCAGTGCGCTGCGCAGGATTAGTTACCTGACGATCCTCCATAAAAATCGCCGCTGCAGAGCTGCTTGATCTGAAAGGGACTCTGTACGGCGTAAGCTGCGAGGTGTCGCTGTTAATTGCCATGAACTGTACAATGGGTTTTATTGATGTGTTATGGCAATAAAAGAAAGGAATAATGCTACTTTCGTTTCTGACACCGATACGAATCGTTACTGCGTGTTTTATGTAATTTATAACGGAGATGGCTTGGAGATTTGAAAAGTTGAACATTTCTTGATTTGGAGATTTGATAACTTTCATTCTGAAATTAATTCTTAAAGAATTCTACCATTCTTAAAGTTAACCGATTACGTGTCAGTACTTACAAGCTTATTATTTTTTAAATTTTATTTAGCTGACAATTCAAATTCTTTAATTTATGTATTCTGAAATTGTTACATTTTTAAATCCCGATATCAAATCCTTGAATTATAAGAAATTGGACTCTTAAAGTTATGAACTTTTAAATTTGCAAATTTTTTCATTTTTAAGTAAATTGAACTAACTATAATTAAAAACTAAATTAACTATAAGTACTAAACTAACCATAATTAAATTTATTTTTAATTAGTTACTTTTATTAGTAACTATTACTAAAAATTGCAGTGACTATAACCTAAAACTAAAGTAATTATTACAAACTAAGCAAACTATAACTAAAAACTAAATTAACTATAACTAATAACTAAACTAACTATATCTAAAAATTGAACTGAATATAACTAAAGACTAAACTAACCATAAGTAAGAACTAAACAAACTATAATTAAAAATAAAAGTAACTAAAAACTACAGTAACTATAACCTAAAACTAAAGTAATTATAACCACAAACTAAACTAACCATAACTAAATTAACTACAACTAACAACTAAACTAACTACATCTAAAAATTGAACTAATTATAATTAAAAATAAAGATAATTATTAAAATTAAATTAACTATAACTAGAAAAGAAGTGAACTTATCAGTTCGGTCATCATCACAGTGATCCTGGAGAAATGAGCATTGTCGGCATGCACGGTCGTGGCGATATAGTTAGATCTCATGGCGCTTCCGGAAACGCTTTGTTTGGCGCGGGCGAGTATTGAATGACGCATAGTTCATACGAAAGAAGCACTTCGTCAAAAGGCGAATCGGCCGGCTACGAGGCAAATGAAAAGAGGAGGCGAACGGCGAAACGGCGTCGACGAAATTCGATATCTCGAGGAGGCAAAATGAGCACAGTGCGGGCCTCTCTTAACAAAATAGGACAGAGAGAATAATAACAAGACCGGGGAACTGCACAGAGAATTCTATTACGCATTGCGGCCTCCAACCCTCTTTCTACAGAATTTAACCTGTGCTAACAGTTTTACTTCGGTAACTTGATAGTGATATTAATTGATTCATTTGCCATCCATCCAAATCTATCGTACTATATCACTATTCATATTAATATTTTTAATATATGTTATTCTTAATATATTATTATGTTAATATTCTTAATATATTATTCTTCATGTTAATATTTTTCATATATTACTATATGAACAACTTGTTACTAAGATCCCTTTTTATTCTTTATATATTATTCCTCATGTTAAAATTCTTAATATATCATTATTTACTACATGTGCAATTTGTTATTAAGGTACCCCTTAATATTTTGTTCTTCATAATAATATTCTAGGTATATTATTATTTATTGAATGTACAATTTGTTATTAAGGTTCCTTTTTATTTTTAATATATGTTAATATTCTTAATATATTTTACTATATGTACAATTTTTTGTTAAAGTTTTTATTGTATTTTGTATATCAAAGTCTGTATGTTACTTGGTCATCATGCTAGCTAAGCACATGTACTTTACCTAAATGTACTTCATATTCATACAGTACATTTTAGTGCAATGTTGGTTTATCAGAATTAGGGTGCAATGCTAATTTACCCTTGACATGTGACGCTGAGTCGAACATTCTGTAGCATGTGAGGTTAGTTAGAATTCATTGATTTTTATCATGGTTTTATTTTGCCTAAAACTTAAATTTTACAAAAATTTCAAAATTTGTATGAATTCCGACGTCTAGCATCAAAGCCCGTCCGAAAAGCTCGTTTGTACACAAAACTGTTGGTCCTGTTCCCACCGTGATGCGTCGCAATCAACGAGCCGAAGTAAGAGGGTAAAACAGGACGAGAAACGGCGGACGAACAGAGGGATAGAAAGAGAGAAGCTAACGGTGAGCTGAAGAGGCAAAGAGAAAAGGAGGCTGAAGTAGGTGAGGCCAGCGAGTAGGCTGACAAAGAATCGACCATCAGCACTGTCAGCACTGACAGCGGGCTCGAGTTACGTCACTGGCTAGGCTGTTGTGCTTTTTCAGGACGGCCATTGAAAAGTTCGCTCACAGTCAGTGCGGGTAGTCGAAGGCAAGAACACCGGGGATCTTTTCCCTTCGGGAGACAAGAAGACGTCTTTGCCCTTTCATGCAAGAGGTGGGAGTGGTTCGAAACGAAACCAGGACCGCCATCGTGAATACGTACGCATGGTGGAAAACGTTCTGAATGATTCAATGGATATTACAGTTGAGGATCTTATGGTTACTTGCGATCCGAACGGAAAACGGGTATTACGTTATTTATTGTTCGATGCAAAGTAGGGATTCGGATCTTAACACCTTGAAGAGGTCTGATGTAACGTTGTTTTATAGCAGCGCAAGCGTCGATGTGCAGCACATGAATGGATAGGGTATTTTGCATCTTTCATAAATTCAATCGATTTAATAAACATCTGTGTATTTGAAAAGTTAAAGACATATTAGATTATCAAGGTAGAAAGTCAATACATGGTTTATTTATGCATGCATTGCATCTAATGTATGAGGCTCATGACTTGAGCTGTGAGACCTGACTCTGTCAGCTAAATGTGACTTGAGATGTGAGCTAAGTCTAACTCTAATTATGAGCTAAATCTAGAACTGTCTGAGTAGATGATACATGAAGCTGTACACGCAGAACTTTTATGTAACATTATTTTATAACAGTGACGTACAACTGCGCCCACATTGATGTGCAAATGGCGTCCACTTGTGAACACGAATGGATAGAGTATTCTGTATCCTTCAACAATTCAATCAATCTAATAGACATCTATGTATTTGGAAAGCTAAAAACACATGAGATGGTCAAGGTAGAATGTCAATATAATCATAGGTTTATTTATGCAAGACTAAATTGCACTTAACGTAAAAATAATGTAATAATAACTTACATAACCTATAAATACTATATAATTCCCACTCCATATAATTTAGCTCGTAACGTTATGAATAACGTACCAGACACCGTTTCAAAATACGAAAAAACCGTACCTACTAAAAATGATCAACTTTTCAACATACAAGTACAAAAGAACAGCAAGAAGTTCAAGAGACACGACAAGAAAGATTCCCACCGAATGTTCTTTTTCACCGGTAATAACGACGAGCAGTTTCATAGTTCTTGGATAGGTGAATGCGTAACAAGAAGCCGGATGTTCCCGCCCAGGATGGATCCAACGTCTTGCAAGGTACCTTCAAGGAGTTTCTTCGCCTTCTTCTCAACCCCTCGAGGTGTAGCGTCTCTGATTTCTGATCTGTTAGCCGGTGCAGCTACTTGTCACTCTGGTGCACGCCCATTTTTCATCGAAAGGAACGTTCGTTACGATTTTCAGGATCCTAACCGACAACTGATTTTCATAACACTGAACTTCCGGTCGACTAACGAACGTTAGCGTTACGGACCGAGATGTCTTTCTTTCAGCTCCCTGACTCGTTTATAAATATTTCGGTTGCTGCAGAAGTTATTGTAAAGTCTGGTCAAGAAATCTCACGCTTGACGTGTTCAAATGTGCGCCAGAAATTTTATAACTGAACTGAATGTAATTTTGGGTAACATTTTATCTTACTATTTATAAAACAATTTCTGTTCTATCTTTCTGTATTTCCAAATATTTACATCTTTTGTCGCGTATCGAATTTTGCAATATGTAGAAGAAATTAAAAGATGTACATGTATTTAATTCCTTCACAGCTCCAAAATTTTCACTCTCTTTAAAATCGAATGCGAGCTTTAAAGATCCTCGACAGTATTTTCGAGCGGAACAGCGTTTCCCATGTCAAATTACATTTAACTAGATACGCGTGAGCGTTCTCATGAGGCAATAACTACGCATATGGCGGATTTTACCTCGTTTCATCAAACAGAACAGCCACTTTCCACCCTCATCGTTCAGGTAAAACACGCGGGCATCGGTGATTCTCGCATCTATACGATATCGATCCAGCCATATGTTTCGTGTTTCCCATAACGCCACGATGCTTAGACTCGGAAGCAACAGGTTGCTTTGCTGTCATTGTTCTAATCATGGCAGAGATAAAACGATTTCGTGTATCACGCAAGTTATGTGCTGAAATAATGATTTAGCATTGAGTCGTTTATTCTTTAAACGAGCTTATATGATGCAGTCAGTGTTGAGCTTCATATGTGGAATTGCTTAATCTTTCATTGCGGGACTTTTGTAGTTAAAAAATGTACTTGCATTGTAGTATATATTATAGCATAATTATTATAGTATAATACACTTATAGCACATGTATATATTGATACTATAATATTAATACTTTGACACTATGTATGGACCACCTTTGACGCATGTCACATGTGAAACTATGATACGAAATTTTCACATGTGATACGAGTCATATATATTGGTATTATAATATTAATATTTTGACACTATGTATGGACCACCTTTGACGCATGTCACATGTGAAACTATGATATGAAATCACATGTGACTCGTGTCGCATGTGTGCTATGGATCTATCACGAAACTGTCACCTATATTATTAACAATTTGTTCGGTAACTACAAACGTACTTGAAACTATAAATAATAAATATAAAAAAGTATTGCAAAAAGAAAAATAATTTAGAACTACCTAGAAGTGTGTCTACACGGAAGAAAAACAGTTTCCGTCACTTAAGTTAAGCAATATTTACGGAAAACAATTTCCACAAGGTCCAAGAGATGATAGAAATATCGCATTGTCGGAAAACAGTAGGACATCGTGAAGATTTAAAGGGACAGGCAGGTGAACTCGGTAAAAGGCAGCTCCGCCGAGGATATCCGAGGAACAGAAACAGAGTCAGTTCAGAAGCACGAGCTTATCCTCCATTAACGCGGTACTCGGCCTTACCTTCGCCTTATTTTCGATTCTGGGGCCGTTGAAAATTTTGACAGAGTCCACGGTGCCCCATAGTGTGCGCCAAGTCGACCGTATGATCGCTATGGGATTACCACTTGCTCCAATGATCCCAAACGAGAAGGCGCTTCGTCCAGGAGAATGTCAACCTAATTTTGCAAGATCTCTGGCCCCGAAAACGACTTAAGAGGGTCCAGCGATTATTCTTCCTCGAGGACAGATCGCTTTTGATCCCTGATGTATTATCTTCCGGAATTTTGGATATTTCAACTTGAACTTCGGATGTTGGTTCGATATGTTTGCTCGATTTCTTTTGTATTTCAATAACAACTTTGTTATCGTATTCGAGGGCACCTCGACTTAATATTCAGACTCGTGACGCAAATTATCGTGCAAATGTGACCTACATCGTATTTGTTCAAGGTTTGGGTGTCGAGGACAATATGAGTCACCTATAGATGATTATATAATTACATGTGAAGATGACATTTAACTAAAACATAGTAGCTAGCGTGTTTCCAAACCAAAATGGCGATAACATCGTATTCGTTCAAGATTTGCGTGTTGACAATATGAGTCACCTATAGATGATTATATAATTACATGTGAAGATGACATTAAACTAAAACACAGTTAGCGACCAAAATGGCGATAGTTCATTGCAATCATATCATGTCCAAAGAAATTGAACAAATCAAGCAAATTGCAATCTCAAATCATATTATCTCAGTACACATCTCTAGCAATGTACGTTACAGTATATTACTAGAGATATATTTCAGTAGAAAATGATATAGTTTAAGAACATGTAGTTCTGTTTGTACATCTGTTGACATAGTGTAAATATCTTATACGATGAAAAGAAAATTGCGGTCGCAAGACAAAAGGCAAATATCTCGAGGGTGCGAGCAAGGGTGAATCCACGTGAAGCGCCGTAAAAGGACCTCGAACGCGGCTTTGGTCGAAAAGGAACCTCGTTAAATGCAATACCAGTAAAACAAGGCGCAAACAGTGAATAGCACCGTCGGCAGATTATCGTTTCTGCAACGGAGTGCTCCCGTAGATGTCGAGGAAGATAGCGGCGACATAAGACGTAGCCAGGATCTCTACCTGGCCTGGCAAGTTTTTGGATTTAGACTCCTAAGCACGAGGCCACTTGCAGGCCGTGCAAGCTTACGGTCATCGCGTCTTCTTCGTCGTTTCTATTCGAAGATTCACCGACAGTAGCAGAATTGGACCACCCGTCGAACCGTTACTTATATAACTCTTTGTGAGGATCGATGGTCGGTCGAATTAACGACCAATATTGGTGGCACGATTAGGCCGAGAGCTTGTACTAAACTGGCTTTGTGCTGCTTACGAAGTGACCCTATTATCGGTGCCCTATCTGTCAGCATTCATCTGACGAACTTACTCTCGAGGATCCCGATACAAAGGTGACGAGGACAACGGTATTTATACGTTTAATCCTTCTACCGAGATGCGTATAGGTGTTCGTAACAAGTGACCCCTTGATGAAATAGATTCGGTCAGTTTAGTGACACGCGTTCGTTGTAATATTTGTAGGAAAAGCTATGAGAAGCATTGATATTACTTGTTAATAGTTGAGAGACTATATCGGTAAACAGCATTGATAAGAAGTCGATGAAATTCGACTACTGAGAAAATTAGAAACTTCTGTTCTCTTTGTGTCTTTTCACTCAGCTTTTGATTTTTAATACTTAATTGAAAGTTTAAGTTTAATTAGGCTGCATGGGATGAATTCCGGTCATTTCATATGAAATGAGATTGATAACATTATATGCTAGGTATCTTTGTCCCCCTAAGACCGTTCCCCTTCTACGATTCACTGAACATAAATACTCTAAGTTTTTATACCCGTTTCTCCAAGCACACCGTGTGACGCCAGACAGTTGTATTTTGATATTGAACCCGTAACCAGCTACTTACGTGGGTCTCAATTTTACTTGTTCACTCATTGCAACGAGGGAAAGGAAAATAATTTCATCAAAATTATTAAATTGTAATTTTGTTATGGTACTGAAATATTCATTTTTATTATCACTTATTAGTAATTTAAATTATAAGCAATTATAGTTTAATACTTTTATAGATTGTAATAATATTTTCACTAGGAAAATTGTAATTTAATATTTTGTTATCTGGTTAAAAAATATAACATTGGAAATAGAGATTATATTTTCTTTGGTGGATTAAATAAGAAAATTTTATTAAAATGACACTGTATAATACTGAAATATATTGTGTTGTCCACAAACTTCTGCATTAATATTGCAGTAAATAGGGGATCAATCAATAGTATATCACAGTTCGTACAAAATATGTGAAAAATATTAGCAATATAACTAAAGTCTACTATACCTATAATGTTAATACAATAAATTATATCACAATGTTAATATAATAAATAAATTTCCAATTTATTTTCATTGCAAATCTATTAAATTGTTCTACATTTTTCTTTTAAAATAAAACTTGCAAAATTATAAACAAGGAAAGTCTGAATGAAGATACAAAATTTGACATTTCAGTAAGAAAGAATGTGATTTCTCATTTTCACGCTTCTCATGCAACAAAGTAGAAAATATAACCTCAACAGATTCGCTTGCCATTGTAAGAACTTTTCCCAAAATTCGATAGACAATCTTGCGATGATCCCGGTACTATTACAAACAGTTTAGCTGTCATTTGCCTTTTTGACAAAGCGACTCGAATCTTTTATTTGTGCACGGATGCAACGCAAAACGCGGTATGCTTTTGTGAAGTCTCTTCGAGACAGTTACATGGATAATCTTCTTCTTCGACATATTGCGGCAAAGAAACGAACTATGGTCCGCCGAGCATTCGTCAAAATTTGGCCTTTCTTTTCTGAATACTACGGACGGTGCAAATGTAAACCTGAAGATCAAAAAACCTGATTTAGAGAACTAGGATATTTGATAAAGTAAAATAAATTAGTACTTGCAGGGAACACGTGTTAAAAAATTTGTATACATGTAAATGTTATATTACAACATTATTATGTGCATTATTATATCATATCGAGTATATTGAATGTTATATTAAAACACATTTTCGCAACAATTAACCCCTCCATGATTTTTTTGTAGGGTGCGTCATGCAGAACTCCTTAATAACAGCTGCAATATTAAAACGAATAAAAAAAGTCGAAATGTTATGACAATTGAGTATTCAGGGATCCTAGACTATGCAAATTACAATCGTACTTGAACTTCAAATTGAAGCGAATTAAAAATTGGAATAAAATTTGTCAAATTTGAACTACGAGTGCGTCACGTGTTAGACTCGTCAAAGCACAACGGGTTAATAATTGATTATTGTAGCATACACATATCTTCAAACGAAGAATGGTTAAATTTTCACGTTCTAACAGAATCGATTATGAACTCAAAAAAATTCAATATATTTGCCTTTTCTTATTACAAATAATACTTATGCACAAATAATAAGAAACTAAATCTAAAATAGGAAAATAAACAGATTAAATTAATATTAATTCTTTATCTCAACAAAAACACAGACTTCACATATTTATAATTAAGAAAAAGAAGCTTGTCAAATAATCCATCTGATAATTTCAGTGTAAACATACCCACTATTTTTACAATATATTTTCCAATGAAATATACTCATTAAATAGATCTACCTGTGTTAATTAATCGTCAAATTAATCCCGACCCTTCCGTGCATTTTATCGCATCAATCAGCACGCGGTGCACATAACCAAAAAGAGAAATCCACCCCGTGGCTGCATGGGGCGATATCATCGAGGAGGTCCTTGAAACCGGTATGGGGTGATCGAGCGCTAGATCGAGAGATCCAATCTTCGCAATATTACATCGGTTATGACGGATTCTTCACGTAATTCGTGCACTCGTTTGCCGAGTGCGAGTACACCGAGCACCCTAAATCGGGTTCCCGAGGGGTGCGCTCGAAGGGATGGGTCACGAGATAATTCAAGATGGAGTCAGAGAGTCAGGAAGCGGACGCATCTGTCTGCACCAGTATTATTCTACGGTGTGTTTAACCTTCACGTATCTCAATTCACTACTCGAATGCTTTCTTCTCGATCGCTCTCGTTTTATTTTCTTTCCTTCCTGACTCAAATTCGCTCTCTTTGTTCTCCCTGCGCCTTTTTTACCTGATATTTTCAGCATCGGTACGTTTCAAAAACCACCGAATGCTTTCTGGTCAGAAGCTAGCCTCGAATTGGTGTGGTGGTCTCTTTTGAAGCTACTCTCGTTAAGGTACTATAGCAATAATTGTAGCATACTATAGCATTCTATAATCCTAGAACTATTCTCAACACTAAATTTTGCAATTTTTCTGTTATTCTCAAACACTTATATAATTCTTTCTATCACAGAGATGTAGGTATATTGAAAAATGAACAATTGGATAAGGTACTCTAAAATAAATATATTAAATTTAGTACGGCAGAAGAATTCAAATATAAAACTTAATTTTGATTAAAAATCAGGATGTTTTATTTTCAAAATTCAAATTGACCATATGCAGACAGTTTTATTCAATTGTTAAATATAATTACATAAACGTTACATGGAACTATTATCGCAAATCCAGGTATCAAAATAAGATAACATTCACAGTAAGAAAGATACGAAAGTATATTTGCATAAAGATCGGTCGCGGCACGAAATTAGCTGTCCGTAAAGGGTGATCTAGCGGCGAAAGGTCCACGGGGTAAAAGGGGTGGAAGTGGCTTCGTTTTCACCTCGGTGCTAGATGAATAGGAGCGCACAAAGGGTGAGGAGGGTGGGGAACATCTGACGTCTCCGTTCGCCACTTCTCCCTAGCTTACCCTGACGTTCAACCCCCGGCCAGTCAGGGTGGAACCAGCTCCTTTCGAAAGGACCGCCCTTTTTCGAGGGTAGGGAAGTCGCTGGCCAATGAAGCGTCCCGATGTCGTTCCTACGGCCTGTTTGAAAACGGTCAGGAGCCGTGCTTACCATCAAGAAGTCCTGGCTACGATGACTGTCAGTCACGTTTCATCGTGGAGTTAGCCCTCGCTTCGATTATCCGGAGGCAGGAAGTAACGTCGAGTCCTTCGGTTTTTCGGCTGCGGAAGTTCTTTTTCCGTCACATGCCAGCTTCCAGTCGAACCATTCGCGTCACTGTGCACGGCTCGTGGATCGTTGTTGTTCAAGTTGTTGGTTGTTGGAGCTGAACGTTACTGTGGTGCTTGTGTTGTGGAAGACTTGTCCCGGTGAAGATGCAGAACCAGGAACCACAGATCGGGCATATGCCCGTGGCGCAGCCCAAGATGCCTGCCTCTTCCAGTAAGTTCTCGCGAATATTTGCTTCATTTATGGTGGATTGTTTGACGTTTAGCAGACATTCAGAATATTTGAGATATTGAGAATTGTTTGACAGTGCAGTGTGCAGTTAGAATTTTGTTTAGAATTATTTTTATCGTTTCGGAAACTTAAAAGGGGGTTTGTATGATGATCTTTGACTGTCATTGACAATGGTTGCAAATTTTGTAAAACGTGGTAGTGTAAAGTTTGATTAATACAATATCTAAATATAGTTCATAAGTTTATAAAGTTTGACATAATTGGTAAAATAAACTTTTACATAATTAATAGAATATACTGAAAATAGGCAACGAATATTGAGGATAGTGTGGAATACCGAGAGTAACAGAAGTTTACGAAATTCAGAAAAATGTTCATAAAAATTCAATCTACAGCAATTTTCTCTTTTGGGGACCTAAATGTATTTTTATTGATTATGGTCGTGTGATTTTCACCGATACGTCATTTTTTGATGCAGCTAATATTTTTTTGCAGTTTTCGACATTTTTAAAAATCTCCTTTTTCAAACTTGATACTTTTTGATCTGTTATGATTTCTCCACTTATTAACAATAAATTAAACGAAGATAGAATTATTTTATCGTATTTTCTATTTAACTGTGGGATACCCTAACCTCAAAAAATTCTTCAAATTACTATTCTATCTTGAACTCTTAATTTCCATAAATAAATAGTTCGTTTTTGGTCAAGTAAAAATTTCGTTTCTAAGTTTCCCAACTATCAGTCTTAATTATTAATTTTTATATTCCATGATTTAATCATTTTCTCGAATACTAATTGTCAAAAAAGTCGACAAACGCACTCTCGAAATTTGCTAAAAATTCCACAGAATTTTTTATTTTCACAAAAGATTGTTTATGTTCTTCGACGTGGAAGAGCGATTGTCACGTAGGCGGCAATAAAACGAAATCCTCGTTTACGATACTCGTTAGCTCTGAAACCACAGTTGTAAAATACTGCTACCCTCCGAACCTGATGTCACCATCGGCAGTAATTGTTCACTCTTCAAAAGTTCGTACCTGAAGAAAGGTGTTACCTTTTTTCCAATTTTATTGCTCACTTATTTCTAACATTCACAGGTGATGTTTGTTATCGGTGAAGTTCTGGTACTAGTAATAACTTCTTTACGATTAGAAACAATGTTAGGTTAGGTTAAACGTTAATGGGAACTTAATACGTCAAAACTTTTCTGTTGCCTTCCCAAAGTACGACTGGAGTATTAAAAACGAAAATTACATTTTAATAACTTTAAATCTATTGGCAAATAAAACGTTTTTAGTAGGAAATTAAAGTTTCTTTTTATATTTGAGGTACCAATATTATACCTCATTTCGTATTAAAAATTATTTCAGTAGTTATTAAATAATTATTTTTATACTTGTATAATTTCAACAAATTTAATAATACTTGATAAAATTATCGAAGCTATAGAGGCTATTTCAAAATTAAATAATTCAAAAGTTAAAATACGACTTCAAAAATCAATATTTTTTATTTTCTTACTTATACGTAAACTTATGACATTATAAATAAATTAAATTTTGTATTCTAAGGGGAGGAATAATAATATTATCTGCATTATTGACATTATCTTCTAGATTCAATATTACGCAATCTTTTTCTCTGCAATATTTCACAAAATCACATCAAGGGTCGTATCCATCTTCCATTTTCTATCTGACCTTTCAATTTACTCAGTAAACTTCGTTCCACTATTTCTATTTCTGAATTACGTCTTCCTAATTTCTGTTTATACATTTACAATTTTCATTCGAATACTTCCCATTTATATTTCTTCATAAGAACCACCATATCATACAAAATTAAAATACCGAGTGTTACCGAAGCTAATTCGTTATCAATTTCTCCCCACTTATTTTCAAGCAAATAAATCCACGTTTGTTAGCGAATAGGACTATAATAGTCACGTTCGACGCATTAGTCACATCAGTAGGGGTTGCAGCGTTAATTACACGGCAGCAGAAAAGGGTGTTCGCGATCACGCTGCTCATCTCGTGTGAAACAAATAGCATATGCGGCATTTAAACGAGACTGACGCTCCGTACATTTAAATGAATCGTCCCTTGTGGCATTCATCCATGAGAAAATGACGGCAGATGGTCGAAATACACTGCGGTAACCGCGAATCTCTGTGGCCCGCTAACAGGTTGCCGTGGGTGGTTGAATTCAGGCGTCATTTGTGGAAAATTCAAGATGTCTCGCATCAACTGCTAAATTATTTTTAAATCCACCTGATAATTTACTGAAATAACTAGATTTTGCTTATACTTACGTATTGAAATAGGTTACTTCAACAAAAATTGTTGATATGGTTATTTCAATAAAAATTGTTATACAGGTTAAATATGGTTACTTCAACGAAAATTATTGACATGTTTACGTATGGTTACTTATGTATGTTAAACTATTATCAAATATCAAATTTTAGTCTGTGTTTATGAAGATTGTGTATATACGCACTTCAAAGATAATCATGTAGTAAGTACGTACTCATACCTTCTCAAAAAATTAGTTTTTATTCTGAAGATCACATTAACTGATATATGATCTTGACATATTATATTTCTTGTATTTCCATTAACCGATATATGATCTTGACATATCATATTGACATATCATATTGAAACAAAAAATATTGAACAAAAATTGAAAATAATTTTGAATCACGTGAGTAATATAGAAAATGTAGAAAAATATACTGATTGTTTCAAAAATTTCTTGCAAACATCGTATATTACTCATCCTATAAATCAAGTATGACATGGTTAATTATTTTTCATTAATTTTATATATTTATCGGAGGTCTCACAATTACAAAACTGTAAGGGGTGAGTCCATCGCAACCCTTGTAATGGGTTAATGTTAAACAGATGATGGATGAATGAACGCATATATATATCGATGGGACACGTATGTCTTTTTACACATGTTACGAAATTCCCATGATCCACCCACTAATGATTCGTGTAACACCTGATGGACAATGACACGCTATATATCATATCAATACGTGTCATTATGAAAAAATACGGGGAAAGAGTTGAAGCTACGTTATTTGAATGATTTTTGCTTTGATAAATATGAAGAATTATTAGATAATACTCTAGATCAGCGGACAAATCACGTGTCCGCTAAAAAGGTCTCGTTTGAAGCTTCCAATTTCAAATTGTATAAAATTTTACTTTACCCAATATTTTTTCTTACATATTCAATTTTTCTATGATTATATAATTTATTACATAAATGATTTCATTATCAAATAGATCGCTAAACAATATAAATTAAACGAATAAATTATTTCTATTTCTCCTCATAGCTCGCAATGTAAATTTGTATTATTTTGAATGTTAATTATGCATACAGTTTCGGAATAATTATAATAATTTTTACTTGCATAACAAAACTCGAGTTCAGTATTCATATCATAAAGTTTGTTGCAACTTCAGTTACGTAGAATGTAGCCGAAACTTTCTCCCTACATTGGCCAAGGGATTTTAATCCCAAGATTTCTAAGATTTTTTGTAACGTGTAATTCTGGGGAAGATTATCCCAACGGACCACTAAATACCTCGCTTATTTTTCGAAAATAAAAGACTTTTTATACACCTTACCGGAGTTATTATTGTAAAAACGTGAATATACTTTGGGGAAACAAAATTTAAGCAGTTTAGTACTTTACACAGGTATTACAGGAACAGACGTTTATCATAGCAGTTAAAAAGAGAATATAAAATATTAGGCTGACAATATGATAACATAAATTGTACAAAATATAAAAATTGTAATGTAAAATATAACATGAAAAATGTAACACAAAATGCAACTTAAAAAGTCGAATATAAAATATAACATAAAAGATGTCATATAAAATATAACATAAAGAATGTAATATAAAATGTAAGATAAAAAATTTAATATAAAATGTAAGATAAAAAATTTAATATAAAATGTAAGATAAAAATGTAATAATATAAAACTACACTATATAATATTTTATAACAGCGCAGAATATTAAATATCACAAAAATATGTCACTAAAATTTAACAAACTACTTTCAGTCAAAGTAATCATTTGTATTAATACTCCTTCATTATATTCGTTATAACTTTTCGATCGCTCGAATTAAAGCAATTTTGACATTACCGAAAATTTCGACGATGAAACGAAAAAATCGTGAGTTTCATTGTCCACTTAATAGTTGGTTGCAAAGAAACCTGAATTGAAAGGCGATGAATTACCAACCCTGAAGCAATGATTACCCGCGTACGAACAACTTTGAAAACATGAATTTACTCTTAATATCTGGTTCAACTTTGCGAGGTACACAACACTCGCTGCTCTTCACCCTTTCGGCCATAATTGCGTCGAACTTTTCCCTTAACTTCGCCCTCACGAATCATCAAGACTGCACAGCCAATGGGCTTTTAACGATAAAAAATTCTGTTCAATGTGACGCTTTAGCATGAGTGAATCACATCCGGTTGAAGCGACCCTGAATTTAACCCTTCGGCAACTGCAATTTGGGGGAACTAAACTTAAACTCTATGTAATATTAATATTTAGAAATTATATTAACGGCAAATAAATTTAGGAGAAATCAGAAAAGTTTCGGGTTCGATCGTGGTTGAAAACAAATGTTCAATTTTTGTTTCCCGAAACGTTGAAATCTCACAACCCCTAGAAAGAGTTTCGAGTTTCGAGGATTCGAAACTTTGCACTTTTATCGTGATTCGAAACTCTCGAAAGGCAGATAAGGAAACGTATAAAATCAACGAAGAATCGCAGCGTGCCTCGAGAATATTTGATTCGCGTATACCCCGAATATTCGGTGCTGATGCTTTGCGCATGCTCGGATTAGTTTTCGTTTTCGAGGGTACAAGATCGACACTCGATCGTGATCGTAGAACTGCAGAGCGAGTGTGATGTACGCGAGCTTAAAGTCGACATCGGTCTCAAAATAAGATATTCCTCTCGCGAAACAAAATCACTTCAAGTTTCGGGAGTTTCGAGTTTCGTGTTTCGAAATTTTGTGAAGCTTCGGATTCGAGTTTCGAATTTAAAAATTCGGATCCCTAATAAAATTCTCAATTCCAATATGGCGGTCAACGCGTTGAAGTACCAATTCTTGTCGAATTCACGAAACATTCTCATAGTTGAAGAATGAAAAACAAAGGGAACGTAAGAAAAATAAGTCGACCTTGCAGTCCCTTTCTCTACGATACGTTTTCAACACGCGATTTGCGTGTAGCTAATCGTAAGCAAGCGTACGCTTCTGAGCATTCGCCTCCTCTTCATGTTCTTTCCGGGCGAGGGTCGAGTTCGATCACTGTAAAAATCCTGTGAATCATTGATGAACCGGTGGTAAGGAAAGCGACGGAAGGAAGATGACCGTCTCCCGCTAAAATATAGACCTCGATGCCGATAAAAAATTCAATCGCGATTGACTCGCGAGCCACGGTGGTTGAATGCAAATTTCATGCTCGAAATGTGTATCGCGTGTCGAGAAAGCGCGTTCCTTTGTGCAGGCTTTTTTACCCTCGTTGCTTCGTTTTTCTATCGAGTATGCTTCGAAGTTCATGAAGTTTTCTTTCTTGCACCATTTTTGCAAATTTAACTTCCTCTATAGGTGATTATGTAAAATCATTAAAATTAAAATCACTTCTCGTGTATATAGTTTAGAATCGAATTTTAACATAACTGCATTGTAGAATGAAGTATACAGTAAAAATGATTAATTCGATATTATTTATTGAATTTCAATAATTATTCGAATTTCAACAAAGTTCTTATTTGAATTTTAATAATTGCTCGAATTTCAACAAAATTCTTATTTGAAGTTTAATAATTGCTCGAATTTCAACAAAATTCTTATTTGAATTTTAATAATTGCTCGAATTTCAACAAAATTCTTATTTGAATTTTAATAATTGCTCGAATTTCAACAAAATTCTTATTTGAATTTTAATAATTGTTCGAATTTCAACAACTTATATTTGAATGTTAATAAATCAGTCTGCACTGGAAAAAGTACAAAAGTGAATTTACTTACAACTTAATAAATAAATAAAATACCGAGAATAAGTTAGTTTAGCAGTATAAAATATATCGTGTATGAACATAAATACATAAATAATTTTAGCAAAAAATAAATGTGAAATTCTAAATAGGTTTAATATTAAAAGCAGATTACATTACATCCCTTTGTTCCTCATCATTTTCGCCAAATTATAATGCAATAAAGCTAATGCACTATTGTTTCGAAGTGCTTCTTAGACGTTCGCAGAAGTTTCAGTAAAAGTTCTGTACATGAAAAATATACGTGTTTGATATTGAACTTTCCCTTTATCGTGGGAGAAAAGGGTCTCCCGCATCGTGCAAGGGTGCACCCCTGTCATTGCAACCTGTTTTTTAATGCGCATACATCGTACTTCATATAATACGTAGGTTTCCGTGAATATTTTACGTGACAACGCACTTGTCTTTATTTTCTTGCTTTTCCATCGTGCGATAAATTCAAATATCCGAGAAAGATGGATCAGCGTGAAGCTAAATGACATTGATAAGCGCCACACATTTCGTGATATCAACAGGTTGTTGCGTTTCTGATTTAACCCGTTGTACTCATTAAGCACCAAACGAAATAGCACGATTTTTATGTAGGATTCTTTATAAAATTATGTAGAAAAATTTGTTACGCTACAATTTATTTGTCGTACTATTTAAATATTCTTTTATTGAGAGATTAGCATAGGTTAGTTAGATTTACAAAAATAGGTTAGTTTCTTCCATTACGGAAGATGGCGTTAGAGTTTCATGAGCTCAATTATACAATTTTATAAAAATAAATTATAGAAATCAACAAGATGGTATACACATCCAAAAAGAAGTAAATACACGTGCAGTACATATTAGATAAAGAAAGTATCTCCAGAAATAAACCTATATCTTGCACTCCTTTCATCTGACCAAACTGACCAGTCTTCAAAGATTACAAGTTCTCAGTCTACAAAAAACCACCCTAATCTCGTATTCTATATTTTTGTTATTTAAGTACACCTTCAGATTTGAAAAATCGATACAAAGTCCCAAATCTGGACGCGTTATCTCCGCAAACAACGAAATCCATCGAAGCCACCCCCGCGAACTGGTACACGAAGGGGAAGAAAGGGAGTTTCGAAAACGTTTAACCTTCTCTCATAATAAGATCCACGTTAAGTAAGATAAAGGAGCCGAGGGAACCGATCGAGGGAGATCAGGCGATACGAGCGAAGTGTCGCGTTTCTGGCTGCTCACTTAAAGGCTGCTGAATGCAGCAGCCACATCCGGTCTATTCAGCCCCATTCACAAGCCCCGTCGATCTCAATGGCGTAGGCGGAGCCCGTGACAACGAGTTGGTACCCCCATTATAAATGTACCACACCCTTGCTGTCCCACGTAGATGGCCAGCACGAACAGGTATAGAATCGCGTACGTCCAGGAGGTCCTAACTTGGCGACAAATCGATCCATTCATCGACGATGTCATTCACGGGATCCGTGTTTTCGATGGTAAACGGGTTCCGATCCAAAACAGCCATTCTTTCAGATTAGACTGCCCGCTCTTTTCTCGGTTTTACCGACCACAAAGCACCGTTTAGCCGGAACGTACACTTTCTTATTCGACTCTTTGTTGCATTTGAGGACGTTGAAATTTCTGGAGCGTAATCTAAAATATTTTTGGAACGGGAGAGAATTTTAGGAGCTTGCCATGTCACTCTTAACCTATAATTTTTGTTTACTTAACCTATAATTTTTGACTGCGTCAGGCAAGTTTAGGTTAGGTTTCAGGTTCAGTTACGTTTAGTGCTAACCCTCGTTCGGGTTATGTAAGTTATTAAGATTGCAATGTTAGATACCTTATATTTACCGATTTTTAATTGTTGAAATTGTATTGAACCAAAAACATAATTCTTGTACAAATACGATCTAAGTTTGTCATATTTGAAATTTATTGAATTTATTGCGCTTGTATGTGAAATGGCAAAATAAATGTGATACAACTTTAGGAACTAAGGAAATATTGTTGTGCATTTCAGGTCGCATTCTTTACGACATCCCTTGCAAAGTATGTCGGGATCATTCTTCAGGGAAACACTACGGTATATTTGCCTGTGACGGATGTGCAGGGTTCTTCAAGAGATCGATACGAAGAAATCGTCAGTATGTTTGTAAAGCGAAATCTGAGGGAGGCTGCATGGTGGACAAAACACATCGGAATCAATGTCGAGCGTGTCGTTTGGCCAAGTGTATTCAAGCTGGCATGAACAAAGACGGTAAATTTTATACTCATTTAATTAAGATATCGGAAAATAATTATAATTATACGTAACAATTATAACTGTATATGATTGTAGATTATTGATGATAACACAAATTGTTTAAGACATGTTATAGTCATTGTTATAGTCATGGTAGTTCTAACATTTCACTGCGATATGGAAGGGAGATATAAATATATTTTGAAATTATAAATTAATATAATATAACTGTGTTTGAACTCAATGTCCAAACATTAATGCTTAAATATTTCAAATCAATTTGAATTATAATAAAATAATATTCGTATTGTAACAATCAAATTGCTAATAACATTTAAATCTCCTAAAATTCTTTAATACAGTAATTAATGCGTTTTGAAGCATTAGTTGACATTTCAAGTCAAATAGTCAATAAAAAGCCTAACTCACAGATAAACTTATCTCATCGTAACATCTTGAAAAGACCCCGGCTACTATAAAGCGAAAAGACAAATAAATCTCTTCCGGTAATGTGTGCTAAACGTTGTATTAACGCGAATTTTATATTTTTCCAGCTGTGCAACACGAACGTGGCCCACGAAACTCGACTCTACGAAGGCAGATGGCCTTGTATTTTAAAGAACCCGAAATGATGGCCAACATGGTGCCCCCACCAGCAGGGGCTTTGGATCTAGTTTTGCCCAAACCAGAACCCCGGGTTTCTGTCGCAGCGCCAGCCCCTCATCATCCCCTTCCACACCCTGTTTATTGTAATAGCATGGCCATGTCGAAGGTAAGCCTAATTCTACAAATGATACACATATTTCTCGTCTTTGAGCAACAATATTCGCTTTGTTCTACGAAATTTGCGTTACATTTACGTATACAGTCATTTGGACGCACGGGGTGTGTCAATAAAATGTATACGTCCATGAAAAATGTACGGATGATGATCAAACATTGAAATGATTAACTATAAATATTAACTACAAATATTAAGTATAAAGTATTAACTATAAATATTACTTACAAGCAACTAAAATATTAGATGACTATGATGTCCATAATTTTGAATATTTGTAATTTTTACACTGCAACGACCACCGAGGTCAAATGAGCACTTTATAAATTTATTTCAAGTCTCAAATTTTGTTGAAGTTTCCCTGAAATCTGTACTGATTTTCAGAAAGATAAAAACTTCACATGTATATTAATTTGTGTTACTTATTTTTGATTCCAAAGTGAGTGTTATTATTTATTCCAAAGTATTATACATTAGCTTAGCATCAAAATAGCTAGAATAGTAGCTTGACTGAAAAAATAAATGTCAAGAACTAAGTCCGAAAAGATGCGTAACAAATCTTTCAGAATTCTAAAAACTCTAAATTCAAGAACCAAATCTAACCAAAATATCTTTCGAACTTCCAGATCCCAGTCAATATGGCGGGCATACCGTCCGTGCAGGTGATCCCAGCGATAACAGCGGAGTCCATCTGCGAGCAAGCTGCAAGATTACTCTTCCTGAACGTCCACTGGGCAAGAGACCTAGCTGTTGGAACAAACCTAGCTCTAGAGGACCAACTGACCCTATTAGAATCTTCCTGGAGAGAACTGTTCCTCCTGGCAGCCGCTCAAATCCTGCCCACATTGGATCCAACCGCTCTACTTCCTCCTGGTCCCCAAGGTCTTGGCCTGGCAGTCGAGGTGAATCGATTCAAAGAGACCCTGGCTGGTTTTCACGCGATGAACCTCGATCAGCACGAATTCGCCTGTATCCGAGCGATCGTGCTGTTCAAGGCTGGTTTGGACAGCGAACCTCTACCGAGTAGCAGAAGCAGCAACGGTTCCGCGTCTCCCAGCACCGGAAGTAGGCTCAGAGATCCTGCTGCAGTGGCGAGGCTGAGGGACGGAGCACAGTTAGCTCTTGGGCAAAGATTAAGTGGTGCGTCCTTTGGAGCTCTGAGGTTTGGGAAACTGTTGCTGTTGCTGCCGTCGCTTCGTTCGGTGTCCACGCACGCGATCGAGGAATTATTCTTCAGGAGAACCATCGGAATCATCCCGATCGAGAGGATCATTTGCGACATGTACAAGGCTGCATGAACGGGTCGTTTGGAGTCGTGGTAGATGAAATAAAGTTTCGGGTGCAGTAGATCGTTATATTGCCGTGGGGATTGTAGAGGCAGATTTTTGGATGTAGCAGATAGTCACGAGGGTGGTACGGGACAATGTGGTCAATACATAGTTATTGCAATTTGTAATCAGTATGACAAGTTGATGTTACAACGCGTAATCAAGGAGATGATATTACAAAGACATCTCAACCCAATGACCTTACTATCCGTCGATTTTGTAACGTGTGGTTATTGCAATGTATTGACATTATAACGCGTCGATATTTCAACGCGTTGATATTAGGTGTTCATATTAGAACACGTCGATATTAGAAGGATGTGAAGGTGTCACATCAATATTTCAACGCGTCGATATTTCAACGCATCAACATTTCAATACGTCGAAGTTACGAGTCGATATTATAGCGCGTCGATATGACAATGCGTTGAGGTTACAACGCGCTGATATTACATCGTATCAATATCGCATCGCGTTAAAATTAAAACGGGTCGGTACTGCAACGCGTTAATATTTCAAGACGTAGATATTTGGTCGTCTCAATATTACAATGTATCAGAATTTTAACGCGTTGACATTATAACGCTTTGACGTCACAACGCGTCGATATTACAATGTGTCAATATCTCAATGCGTTGACATTACAACACGTCGATATTACAGCGCGTTGACGCCACAACGCGTCGATATTACAATGTGTCAATATTGCAATGCGTTGACATTACAACACGTCGATATTACAGCGCGTTGATGTCAGACCGCGTCTATATAACAACGTATAATTATTACAACGTGTCGAAATCCACCGTCGTTACATGACAACATATCATTATTGCAAAAGCGTCATTGCAAGCCATAAAGTGTACGGTTAGTACACACGTGATCATCTCATAACACGTGACGATATAATACTCTGCCATTACAACATGCCAGCCCACAGTACTTGACATAACGTTCAATATATTGCATACTGATCTGTCAGTATTCAATAAAGAATTTTCAATCTCATTTGTTGATCACAAAAAAATAACCTTAATATTGCAATGGTTTTTACGGTTGATCTGAGAACAAATAGCATTAAAAACCATATGAATACTCAACCGGCAATATAACGAGATTCTACAGCACCTAATCCTGAAATGCCGAAGTTTTTGATTGAAAACGAAACGACAGTCGGCAAATTGATTAAAACATAACTTATATTATTTAATTGAATCCCTGTCTTGCTATTACATTAATTTTTACTTATATTCTTGGTACAAGAATCTGAATCTCAACAGTTTATAAGATTTTATGGAAATTAGAAAATTTGAATTTGAGAGTACATGTAGCGGATAATAGATTTCTTAAGAGAGTTTATGTGTTTCATTTGATCAGCTTGTTTGTTGAAGATTAAAAGAACTACAAAAAGCAACGAATTTGATGAAATTTAGCAGAATAGGTGGAAATCAGCTGTGATGAAAACATATCACAAAGAATAAACACGAGAGGATGTTTCAAGGATGAATGCATCGATTATTTTTATATTATATCGAAACGGAAGTTCGTACATGGTACGACAATCGCAATAATTCAGCATCTACCTGTAACGGCTTTAACGAGGTATCTTAAAACACGTTTTTATTCGAGCGAAACAATCAATGTATAGGAATCATGTTTGATTTAAGAGATTGAAGATTTAGCATAGTGCAGTTTATGAAAAATACTTTGTTTTAGTCGCGATCGTTGCAATATGAAATACTTGAAAATGTAAAACTTTAGGGGTAATTAAGGAGTTTTAGTTAGACTAAAAATGTTGTATGACTAAAGACGAAATTAATCGCGTGTATAAATGTAAAATAAATCTGCATGAATGTTGAACGGAAATTGTTATTTCCAATGTATGAAGATATTATCGCGCCTATGGCGTGCAACTTATTGTAAATAGAAACTTAAAGATATGTAAATAAAATGTTACAGATCATAAACATCTTTGAGTTCCTCATTGTCTCTTTTTTAGTTAAATTTAGTTTATGTACTTTTGTAAATGTACTAATACTTAATTTTGAGAAATTAGTTTTATTGTATTGATATTTTATCAAAGATGTTAAAATATTGATAGAAGGAATTTTTTAATTTTCAACTTTCGAGATTATTACTTTTTTAACTTCTAGGTTTCTAGATTTCTAGATTTCTAGATTTCTAGATTCCTAGATTACTAGGTTACTAGATTCCTAGATTCCTAGATTCCTAGATTCCTAGATTTCTAAATTTCTATTATAAATTTCTAGATTTCTAAATTTCTAGGTTTCTGAATGTCAAGGTTCCCAAACTTCTAGATTTCTAAATTTCAAGGTCCCTAAATTCTTAGATTTTTAATTTTTAGGTTTCTAAATTTCCAAACACCCAATTTTCAAATTTCAGCATTCATAAATCACTAAATTCAACATTACAAAATTTCTACGTTAGTTTCACAATCCCCAACTTTCAAAATTTGTCAAAATTAAATTTATCACTGTACGCACTGATTTCACCAGTGTGGCGTCCGCCATTGCACCTACAATAATCACATCATAACATCAAAAACAAAAACTTGAAATATTTCCTCGAAGAAAAGGTGAAAGGCACCACACAGAAAAGGTACGGTAAACAGCCACAAATTACCATTTTTTTCCAGGAAAGATTTCGAAACGGTAGATCAAGAAGAGGGAAAAAAACTTTCTCGGTTAGCCAGGAACATCTAAATTTTACCTGCACTTTCGCGATACAATGAAACGTATTTCACGGGAATTTTACGGTGATTTGAGTGGTAATCGCAGTACAAAGGTTGGCCGCGTCGGACTTGTTCGAGGCTGTCAGTATATTTAGAGGTATTTCCTACCGTAGACCAACGTGTAATCACTAAGACGGGTAAATAATCGTTTTGGTTGACCGGTGAAAAAGCATTCGAGCCTTCAAGTCGGCTGCTAAAGTCTGCATCGAATTCTTTGTAAAGAATGTCACACACCCCCTCGGGAAAATACGTTCTGTTATTTTTAACGATGATCCGGGATCAATGATCCTTTCGGGGGTTGATTATTCGATGTTACAATCAAGTATACAGACGCGCAGTTCTATAAAGATATTTATTTATTGAGACTATGACGTGTAATTGAATTTGCTCAAGGGATTTTTGAAATGACACTGCGAGTCTTAAATCTGCAAACGCAGGACAAATTGATGAAAAATATTTTCGTTGCTGTTCTACAAAAATTTTATGTTACGTTTATTTTATTCTTTTTATGAAGATCATATGAATGTCCACACACAAAAATTATATTATAACATTATACAATATACGTAACTTTTATGTTTGACCTTGAAATTGAATTTTATTGAAATATTTGAATATTTTATTCTATAAAATCATATGCAGTGAATTTTTTAAGTGAATAATTTTATGAAGCTCTTGTGTCACTTTCTCAACATTGATTTGGTACTATTTGTGAAAACATTAGAAACTGCTTTTTTAACGTCACAAATTTTATCATTTTAACATTGAAATTACTTCTTTCTATAAACATACACGAGTATGCATTTATATAGGTACATTTATATCTATATATATTTAGACTCATGTGTAAATACCTATAACATAAATACATACGAGTATATGTATGACATGTGTATGTATGCATTTATGAAAGAGGAGCATAATAAAAATATTCTCACGGATCCGAAATGAAAGAGTGATGCGGGAAATGTGACGGTGCTGGCTCCAGCAGTGTTTGAGTGACTCTTCTGGTTCGCATGGCTGAACCCTGAAATGTTGGCACTTAACAGTCGTTGCGTTCCTTTGCTCATAAATCTGTTTGTATCGATACATAGCACCTCGATAGGTACCAGCTTAATTCCTTGTCACTTGAAGAATTCAACGTTTAGTTATTTTCCTTGCGAGGTATTGTAAGACCGTCTGTGACACAATAACTTGTGTGCGTTTCTTTAAATGGAACTGATAAAAATTTACACGTTCTTCTTGACTAGTATATTACTTTGTCATGAAATGAAGAACATGAAACATCTTTAACATCATTAAACACCTAACTAAATTCAGTACCATTTAATACCTACATCATTAAATATCTAACGTCACAGTCACCATTATAAATACCTAATATCATCATCATTATACAATATTTTCTATACAGTTAAAAATGTGGTACACTTATCAAAAGAATTAAAATAATTAATATTTCTACATAATTTTTAAAAAGTAAACATACAAAACTGCAATTCTATTGCAATTCTATTCAAAGAGCAAAAATATTAAAAATGAATAAGTGTCAAATAACAAGAGTTGCAATCTTCGAACCAAGCACAGCATCTAAAGAAGCATGAAGCATTCGTGCGGCAGCTTGGATTAAAAGGTGACCGCCGAGATCCTGAAGACTCAGAACCTCAAGGATTTCGGATACGAACATTGTACGCTGACAAATTGTTCAGGTAAACAGTCCGCCCAAAAGTATCAGTAGCCCTAAGGAGGGCTGACCATTCAATGTGGACGATTCGCAAATTTTTTTGGGACGAGCAGATGTAAATACCGTTCCTGAGTCTTCTTGAACGAGAGAAACAAAGCAAAATGGTGGACCACTGCTTTGCTACCAATGGCATCAAGTTTCACATCTTATATCATACCATGTTTTATATTATCAAATTTTTATGCAGTACATTTATCGAAATGGTGGGATAAATAGGGGTTGTATATGTTAGTTGATGCTTTGGTATTTACTTATTAATTTAAAAATAAATATGTATTTGGCAGTTCTAGTGTTAAGGCAAGAATATGTTCAGATGTAGAAGTAATACAATGTTATTATTGTAACAATAATACAATTTAATTTAATAGAAATATAATACAGTGATAGAAATATACTACAGCTGGTTTTCAGTGCATGATCTTTGCTCTGTAATCTCAATCTATTTATCGATCTTTTCATTCGTTTCCTCATACCCTAAAAATCACTAAGTTTGTAACACATTCACTCTCACAACATATTCACACTCTCTAACATATTTCCACTCCCTTTCCTCTTTCCTACACTTTCGTTCGCGATTTCCCCGTATTTCACGACTATAACCCAACGTAATAAAATCGTCCACGAAAGTTACCAAAATCTAGATCGCTGAAGTACAGCAGTTTTCTCTCCAGTTGCTCGTTAATTGACTACAATGGCCACCGCGTATGGAGCGCATTTTCTGTTTTGTTGCCTCAAAACAAAGCCGACAATGCGGCTGATCCTGTGAGAGGGCACTCGACCACCGTCCCCGATTTTTCCCGTCGAAGCCCACGACAGTATCGGCGATTCTGCTCGAGGATCAGGCGACGAAATCGAGATTGTAACATATAGTCGAGTGTCCTTTGTTAACCCACCGGCGGAGAGCGCAATTACATCCTCACCCCCATTGTAACTCGACAGCTTTTTGTTACTGTTTCGTTCGGTTACCTTGTTTCCAGCGACGCCAAGGGGGAGAACCATAGAAAGAGAGGGGAATAGAGGTTAAGGAGAGAAATCGCCACGAGGCTCCGTACATGCTATGTGGACTTTGGAACTTTACAAAGGGCAGCCTTAGTTATTTTTTTTCTCGCGGGGTAATTACGCTCCCGGAGATCTGGGAATTATGAGTGCGGTTGGGTGCTCGGGCTGCACCCTCGGAATTAGGCAGACTGTCGATAATGATGCTGCAGTTAATGACATCCTTAACACTGTTATAATTAAGGCTGCTACATGGTGGGATAAAGTTAGTATAAATTTCGTACTTGAAATTTTGTAGTTTCAAATTTGGAGATTTAAATAAGTGCAAATGTAGAAATATAGAAATTAAAAATTTGTTTAATTATAGAATCAAATTCAATAGTTCAATTTCGAGCAACCCCAGACACCATCATTTTGAGTTAAACTTTCCACTGATGATTTTAATACAAATTAACTGTTTAATCAATACTTAAAAATTATTTTATCGATAGTAATTTTACAATGTAGGTTATGTTATACTATTTAATTTTTGTTAGCAAACATTACTTTACGAATTGATATAGATCCAGTATTATTTTCAAATATTGTAATGTTATTATGATACTAGATTTTAAATATATTTAGAAACTGGTCCTTGTTTGTTGTAACTATCAATAAGATATTTTGTATCCCTCTGATTTCGTACTGGTTTAAAAACTCTTTCAAACAAGGTAAGTCAGGCAAGTACCTAGAGACGTATAGTAAATAACTATGCCAGGCAACCCATGTGTGACAAGTAAAAAAATTGAAAACCAGAGTGAAGTGTGGATAAAACTGATTTTATTTAATTAATTACTATCATCAATTCTTAATTATTATCAACTATTAAAAAACATAATATGTGAATATAAACCTTGCAAAAATATTCTTTCACATCAATCTCCAACTGATTCCAAATCATAAAACTTGATATCGATTTCAGCACAGGACAAATACTGTTACCAGTACAAAAAAATGACCGCACTGCTTGAAGCATAATTACAAAAAACAAAGCCCGTGTCCGTAATTCACTAATTACGCAAGCAACAAAAGAAACAAAGCACACCAAAGGCAAAAAGACAGGAAACAGTCGATCCTGGCAATAAATCGAGGCCCGAAGAACGCGACTATCGACATCATTGTTCTCTTCATTGTTTCTCGAAATGACCCGCGTGTTACGCACCCCATTGGCTGTCTTATGACAAGGTGCTGATGTACCACCGGTGGGAACCACTTGTCGACTTTTGTGAACGAATGGAAGTAGAGCAATTACGCGGTTGTGTCGGTACGATTGACACAATGCCGACTGTGGAGGTCCCTTTTATTTTAAGCGAAGGAATTCTGCAACAGAGCTGCACCTACCGCGTCCCAATCGTCCACTGTTCGTCGTCATTGTTGCTCGTTGTTTTCGTTGTTATCGCCACCGCTACCCCGTTGTGATTTCCATTCGCCGGTCTCGCCATCGAGATCGGGGATTATTATTCGCTCGGTTGGAAACGTTACAGTATTACATCGTGAAAGGCGCTGCCTCCTCGAACCAGGAGCACCACTCCTCGCGAGTGGCGCACAGGGGTGGCCGATGGACACTGTATGCGGGGAATTGTAACATACGGTGTTTCGAGGGTTTCATTAGATGGAGATGTTAATTGCGAGCACCACGGTGCTTTGATTCTTCTTGCTCCACTTTCTCTGCTTTTTCTAATTAACCTGAATTTGTACAAAATTGCGTCACACTCGTGACACTCTGCGTCATTTTATCTAAGCTGAATTTTCAGCGTGTAATATTCATGATACCTAAGAAAGTTTCAGGATCTGGTAAAACGAACTAGGTATTTATCATCAGATTAAGGTTGATCTACAATATTTGTAGGTTAACTAAAAATCCTCTCAGAGTTTGGAATTGTCAGAAAGATGTCCAAATTAGTTCTCTCGAAGGAGACAGTACTTATTCATAATTTGGAAAAACTTACAATGTTCTTATTGCATGCTGAGAAATTTATAAGTTACATTATGTGCACAATGTACTGATGATTTGTACCTGAAAAATGGTTGAGCTTCCTGTCTTCCTTTTGGTTATAGACTACTGTGGTAAATAAAGGATATTTTTAAACAATCTTACGCGTCTAAAAATGCGATGATCAGATTTGTACATTTAGCTTAAAACTTGAAAGTGTAGAGAAACAAAGCAGACTATTCGGCCACGCCGCTAAATCACACGCGTCGGCACGCCTTGAATGTAGCGTTAAGGCGCGCGCCCCGTGTCGCGGAGCACTCGAGTTTTTCATCGTGAATGAATATTTGCACGTGCTCTGGAGTGTCTCGTGTCAGGAATTTAATAAAGCAAAGACGAGGATGGGCAGCACGTACGTTTTCGCCGGTTTTCAGCGAAGCAACGTTTCCCTCCCCGTTTACGTTCGTATTTAAGGGATGCCAGCTGGCTCCTCCTACCCTTAACGGCATCCTCGATCTTTCTGGCTAACGCATTTTTCTTAACTCCTCCGAAATATTTGCCTCATTCGCTGGAGGGACGCTTTTGCACCGGCGTTGGGTTAGAAATAACGCTCTTGGCATGTTCTGTTATTTGTAATAGGGTGCACTTATACCCGACTTACAAAATATCTGATCTTGTAATAAAATATTATAATAGAAATAAGTATATAATGTTAACAACCGATGAAAGTATGCAATATAATTTTACCACTGGTTTCTCTTATGTAGTAGATGGAGAACAATTGTAAAGGAAGAGAAATAATTATTATGGAATATTAGGGCCAACATTTTTGACCATTCTAAAATATTGTTACACCTAAATAAGTAAAGTGACAAAGAGCAATCGTAAAAGAACAAGAACAATAATTTGGACCCAAATTTCTGTTTATTCTAACATATTAAAGGGCCACCCTATAAATAAAATGGTGAAGAATAATTATAAACGAGGAAAAATAGCAAATTGGAAATAGTAATTTAACATAGTTCACTCTAATAGACACTGGTTCGTTTCACTCCAGAGTCGTTCCACATTTTCCAGCGATCCACGTGGGGGTTTTTCGAGTTCCAGCGGCGCTCTCCTGTAAAATGCCGCCCAATTGTTAGCCCCTGTCGACGCACCCATTATGTCTACTTGGCTGATGGGAACAGATTATGTTGGTCGTTGTCATTGAGGGGCTCATCACCGCCATGACACTGATGCCTCGAGCGGTGGGGCGCAAAGGGGGTGAAAGGACGCACGCTTATTGTCCGAATAAATTATATCGGGCCCTGTCGACTACCCTTACCGGTTGCTGAGCGAAATGTCACGGATCGAAAAATAGGGTATCCGTTGTCGAGTGATTTGATTCCTTTATTTTCGCGATCGTCACTGGCCGCCGTCACGTGCGCCCCTTTTCCTCTCTTCGTTCCTGCTAATCCTCTGAAAGACGTTTCGTTACGAAATTTTGCACGCTGTTCGAATCAATTTATTCATCTATTTCGCTATTCTTTGATTATTTCTTATGACATACTTCATTGATTATTTCTCATAATTGATTTCATTGATTAGTTCTTATTATTGACTTCATTGATTATTTCTTATGATTGACTTCATTGATTATATATTATGATTGATTTCATTGATTATTTCTTATGGTTGACTTCATTGATTATTTCTTATGATTGATTTCATTGATTATTTCTTATTATTGACTTCATTGATTATTTCTTATAATTGATTTCATTGATTATTTCTTATGATTGACTTCATTGATTATTTCTTATGACTGACATCAGGATTATTTCTTATGGTTGTTTTCATTGATTATTTCTTATTATTGACTTCATTGATTATTTCTTATGATTGATTTCATTGATTATTTCTTATGATTGACTTCATTGATTATTTCTTATGACTGACATCAGGATTATTTCTTATGGTTGTTTTCATTGATTATTTCTTATTATTGACTTCATTGATTATTTTTTATAATTGATTTCATTGATTATTTCTTATGATTGACTTCATTGATTATTTCTTATGACTGACATCAGGATTATTTCTTATGGTTGTTTTCATTGATTATTTCTTATTATTGACTTCATTGATTATTTCTTATGACTGACTTCATTGATTATTTCTTATGGTTGTTTTCATTGACTATTTTTGATGATTGACTTCTTTGATTACCTTCAAACTTTACTTCTTTGATTATCTTCAATCTATCATAAAATGACTTCTACCACTTCTATCATAAAATCACTTCTTATACAAAAAAGACATGAGACATCTTTCTCCTATTCTCAAAAGTACCTACACCAAATTGTAACAAGATTAAATAACTGCACATATTTCACCTAATTATAACGTTGATCCAGATCATACGTCAAAGCTTAAATCCGAATACCCAAAGCTTCCTACTCCAAAAACGATCCCAAGGTAGTCTTACCGTAATCTCAGATCAGTTCCCGTCTGCATGAAACAAGCGGTCCAATTCGTTCATAATTAACAACTATCCGTCTTAACGAACCCGTTTAATCGGTTAACAGGTTTCACGTTAACGATTTCGATGGGTATAAGCGTGCGCGAATGCAGTTACACGAACACGCTATGTTAAAGTGTATTAAAAGGGTACCACGGGGGGTCTAGCCACGGTCCACCTGACGTAGCTGTCGTTGAAAGCAGTTAAGAACACCCTTTAGGTATTATTTCGGTATTCTTCGGCCGAGAAACTCGGTCACAGGTGTCGATCATTACGGATTTTGTGGTCTTACCTCGTTGCCGGATTAGAAGGAACGAGACGCAAGGAAGATCGGTAAACTGTTAGCCGGATACTGAAGACGAGGGAAGGATTTACAACGAGGATCGTTCTGTTTGTAATCTGTTTCACGATATTACTGACTTTAATTGTTCAAACTGGCAAACGGGTGTGGCAGGTGCAAGTGCCTCACTATCACAGTTCCTTGCACTAAAATTCAGATTTACTGTTTAAATAATTATAGAATATATCTACAGTTGAAGCAAATGATGGGTAACTCATCATTAATTATTAGAATTATTAAGTCATATAATTTATTCTAATGCAGGGTATACTTCATATTGATTAAAACCGTTTTTGGGGAATTTTAAGAAAGAATAATGAAAGAATTAGATAAAGTCCATGGTTGCTAGATCTAACCCTTCCAAGAACTAAAGAATTTTCGATCTGAGTTGTCTCTGATATTTTGTTATCCATTCAAGAGAAATTTTTCAGTTACGAAAACTGAAAGACCCCATATTAGTTGACCACACACCAACTCCTCTTTTTTCAAAATCCAGTTCACCTCAGTCTGAACTCACATCCCTGTCCGGAACACCGTTACGTACAACAATGTACGAAACAGTGTGACGATTTTGTAAAAGCACGATTAAGACGACAAAAAGCTCGCGTGTAGCGTAGACAATCTGACGTTCAGGTCCCCGGCTTAAGACCACACGAAGAAGGCTCACGTACGATATTCAAGGGAAACGGGTCTCGTCACAATGGCTGACTTCGTAAGGCAAAAATCAGAAAGTTAGGGCGTCTCAAAAACGAAGAAGGGACGACAGTCGAAATCTCGATCCCCGAGGGATGTGCAGCTGTCGCGAAACACGCAACCATTGGTCCCCGCCGTTCGTCGGCCATACTGGATTTTTCCGGTCTAGCTTCTTTTCACAATGGTTTCGCGGCCCTAGAAAAGGTTCGGGGACTCATCGTAATCGGTATCGTTTAGCTGGAGCTTGTTTTGTGTGCTGTATGTCTGTATTCTCTGCAGCCTTTTCTTTTTTGGGTGAATGCTGCTAATATACATATGGGACCATTGATTTTTGGTAGGAATGCTGCGAAAATTGCTGTGTTATTTTGTACCTTTGCTTATTTTTGCTGTGTTGTTTCGTAAGTTGTTCATATAACTATTCGTTATTTTATTTTATTTAAAGATGTGGGGGAGATCTAGTTGTACAATTTTTTAAAAATTTATATTGCAGATTACTTTGACACATTTTTCTGTGTACAAACTATTGTTCTGAAAATATTGGTATAAAAATGTACAATTTATCCGGAATTATGAAGATCAAGGTAATCTGGTTTATTGCAAAAATTAGCTTAAGTGCTTACATAGTGCACCTGAATGTAAAGAAACGCAAACGCAGCCTAAATTCGGGTTTGATTAATATGCAGACATGAGTAAAGTGAAAATTAAAGTTTATCTAAACATAAATTTTATGTGACAGAACGTTAGATTTCGAGCAAGTTTGAAGCGAAAGCTGGAACCAAGAGAGGGTTGACATGGATTTGTCAGCGATTACTGGCCGCGTGCCGCCACCCTAAGGATTAAGTGCAATTATTGGAACACTCTGACGAACCGCAACCCGTTTCACACGCTCCTTCTATATCTTGTTATGAAAGTTATGAACTCTGCTGTTCGATGGAAAAATTGAACAACAATATTAGTTCACCAAATCCGGTAGATTAGTGGACTTTAATTCCAACGTCAATCCTTCGAATAACCCTTGTCATATGGTGATACTAGGGGATTATAAACGATTTTAAAAGAACACACAGAAAATTTGAATTAATTTATGATTTATTAGGTACTTACATTAGGTATTTATCATTACTTTTAATTCAAAGTCAAGATTTACGTTGAACTTATTTATTTTTATAAAGTGCAATGAGTTATTTACTCAGTATATGAGTTATCAGAAAATGTTTAAAATGCAGAAAATTAAATTTATTAAAAATATACGCTGTTATTATTTTTGTGTAAGGTTCACGGAGACTATCACCCTTATTTTATGTATTTTAAGCAAAGAAATGTAGGAGATTTATTTAATAAATATTTAAGTCAAATGTGTTGAACTAATGTGGACTAAGAAGTACATAATTTAAAAATTTGAAGAATCTTAAATTTGGTTATTTTTATATTCATATATGTTCATATGACTTTTGAGTTTCCTTAATTGTTTTTAAATCAACGATATCCTTTGATAAAAATTCCATATATAAAATTAATTTTTTAGCTATACAAAAATTTAGAAGTATCTATTAATCATGTTAAATATATTACGCACATATTAATATCAACACTTACCTTTAAACCTAAATATTCCAAGTGCAAAGTCATACTTAAAATAGCAATATCTTTTCACTTTTCCAAAACATGTTCAATGAAATATCTCTGATTAAGTACCAACTACAGCAATTCGTTATCTCAGTCGATAATTCGCAGATTTATGGTTGAAATTCCTTTCACATTTCATCAGACCGGTATTTGTGCTTCGAACAATAAGTGACCCTTGTTTCGTTGTCCTCGGTCTCGGGTTTGAGCGTTGCAAAAACGTGACGCGGTGATTGCAGTAAATTGTACGGTTACGAAACGCTGGAATGCAAAGTCTGTTTCGAACACGAGTACAGCAGTGTTAGACGCATAATTAGAAGTACAAAGTACGTGCATGTGTTCGCTTTCTACGCGAAATTTAACGAACTAGCCAATCTGAATAACACGTGTAAATTAATTGCATCGAAAGAAATTTCCACTTTACTGATCGGGTCAAATCGGTGCCGTCATCGAATCGTTACGATTTTCCAGAATTTCGCTATGAAACTTTTCTATTACAGTAAAAAATATACTGACATTCACTTCATAGAAATTTTCACAAATGTATAAGTAAATCGTAAGAATAAAAGTAAGCATTAAATAAGTAGGAAAAATATGATAAATATGATTGAGGTCTAACCATTCGCCATTTTAGATTTGAAACTTGATTGTAAATTAATAATGCATCACTGGTAAATTGTTGTAGAACTCAATGCAAAAGTTCTGAAATGATAAGTTTCACAGATTTCTCATGAATTAGGATATTAGGCGTTCAGAAGGGGTTGGAACATAGCAATCTGGTGTCCACGCATGTGCACCTAGCGCATGTGGTATCAGCTCGTAACCGGGCGTCACATGCGACCCCTTCAGATGCGGCTTGGGTTTTGGCTTGGTATAACTCCGATAATTATGTTACCAATGCGTCGAAGGACAAAGGGCTCTCGAGCGACGTGGATGGCTCGCGAGTGAGACCCAGAAAAGAGATGGTTGCTTGGTAGCCCAGCTGCCGGTAATCCTCCCTTTGTAATTTGCCTCTGTAACCCCTCGCCCCGCCACCCTGCCAATGGCGTCGATCGTTGGCTTCTTCTTCGAAAAGGAATCATTTAAAGGCAAAGGCAAATATGAGTCTTCATGTACATCTACTACACGAATCTAACTTATGGTGGAGACTTTATTTCATTGGGTTTGTAGCGAATATTTGGTTTGAAATTCATTTAGTTAGGGTTGGACTTCATTCAATTAGGTTTGAACTTCAGTCAGTTAGGTTTCATCATTTAATTAGGTTTGAACTTCAGTCAGTTAGGTTTAAACTTCATTCACTTAAATATTTGCTTGGAAATGTAAGTTGGAGGTGAATTTTATGTAGTTAGATTAGAGGTGAATGACATCTGGTTTGAATGAGGTATAATGGTGCACAATACCTGGTTCAATCTAGTATAATTAGCTTGAAGATCAATAAGTCCACGTTCAGATTTTATGTAGTTAGATGAATATCTGGTTCAAATTTTATGTAAAATTTTAGGTGAATAATATCTGGCTCAAACTTTATTTAATTGCATTGAAGGCGAACTGGTTCAAGCTTGGTATAACTTTCAAGGTGTATAGTATGAAGTTTTAATTTTATGTAATTTATAGATGAATATCTGGTTCGAACTTGATGTAGTTAGCTTGAAGGTGAGTCTGGGTCAAACTTTCTGTAAATAGGTTCAAACCATGTATGATTTGATGGTGAATAATATCTAGTTTTAACTTTCTATAATTAAGTTGCGGATGAATATCTGTCTCAAACTTGGTACAGTATGAAAGTAAATTATGTGGTTCAAACTGTGTGTGACTAGATTGGAGGTGAATTCTGACTTGAACTTTATGTAATCACATTGTAGATGAATATCTGGTTCAAACTTTAATTGGAGATGAATATTAGTTCAAAAGTATAATTAGCTTAAACTTGAGATATCAGTTCAACCTTTATGTAAGTCGTAACTAGTTCAAACTAGTTATAATTAACTAGAAGGTGAATACTACTCCTAATTATCTTGAACATGAAACTAAATTTATTACACACAACACCAAACTAATCCCCTCAAAACCACATAAATAATTTCTCACCGAACACAAAAGCGTAAAATAATCCACAAGCAAAAAAAGCAGTATATGTTGCGACAAAGCCTCGCAAATTCTACCAGATACGAATCACACAAAGTACCCTGAAAAGGACTTCTTTTTTCCGTGGGTACAAACGTTGCTACGCCACTGACAGGCGGTTGATGTCACCGTGGCCGTGCCCTCTGGATAATAGAGTCCGCGACTTTAATGGACTCGCTAATCCTCTTCCCTGTTTGTCGGTGAGTCCATCCGGGGGTTGTATTCAGGATATGCAAGGAGGTAAAAATCGGGGCGGGGTGGTGTGACTGCGGTACGAGCACAGTTTAAGGGCTGTTCTCTGACGGAGACTGCAACGTGTGGGTTGTCGTGCGGCAGGAGGGTGACAGGAGGGGAAATCGCTGTCTATCTGCCACGTCCCGAAACGGTGGATACGCCCCTTGTGCGGATTCATCGGTGCGATGATACCTTGATTTCTCGAGTGACGAATTGAATGCGCTTAATGCGAACCGGCACGTTTAACGACGTAATTTGATGTAATACCACCTTGAACCCTTTCGCCGCGGCTCGTTGAGTACAGTTCTTTCGCGACGATGAATTAGAAGTCGATCGTGAAACGCTTGAGAGGTTTCTAATAGTTTACGTAAACTTGTTTGCTTCATTAGACAAAGTGAAGAAAGGCTAGATCTATTTTTATCAGACTGTTTATGCAGGTAAAGATAGGAGTTCAATGAAGGAAGATAAATACTTGATCAGATAGAATTTTTACTTTTTACCAAACATTTATTTTGTTATATTTATGAGTTGTTATAGTTAATATGAGTATCTGCAATTAGATGACAAATTATCTTAATAATATGGTTGTATCTTAATATGGAAAGGTATCTTAATAACATACGGAGTATGTCTTAATAGTACATCGTAGATCTTAATTTCAAATGTGATATATCTCAATTATACGTGGTATATTTTAATGATGTAAATGATAGATTTCTACGGAAATTTAAACATCACCTTGTGACAGTAGTTAAAGTGTTAAAGTGATACAGATGATATTCTAAGTTACGTAAATTATCAGATAAATATGAAATGTTTCAAGTAAAACTTTTCATAAAACCTCGTACAATAACTTTGGATAATTGTTCTTTCTTCAGAATTCATGTATTTTATGAAAGTTTATAGTTTCGATAGTTTGAATATATTATACGTACCTTTTTCATAATCCGCCAAAAATTACGTTATAATTCAGTTTTCTAATAAACATATGAAGGCAATGGTTTTGGTCAATCTTACTGTAAATCAAAAGGGATGTTGAAAACATAACCTCAAATTCTTCGTTTACCTTCTTTTTTTCCTTTTATTACAATTAAAATCAAATACAAACTTGCACCTCTACAAAACTCAAATGTAAAATTGCACCCTTTCTATACATTAATGACATCAATTACAAAAATCACAGTAAATCTAAACATTTCACAAGCTTCTGATGAGGATACCTTAAATAAACAACCTTGTTTTCCAAAATTATTTTATTAACATCGAAAGCATAAATAAGGAAGACAAAAACAAGCTTGAAAATAAATTACGCCTCATCAGACATCTCCGATTATGCTCTTCGAGGAATAGCGTTGGCCAAGTTACTTTGGTACTGCAACAATTCTTGCAGATGAGGCGGTAATTTCGTAGAGTATTGCGGTTGTTGCGGATTATAGTTTTGCCCTTGAGGAAGAGGACGATACTGCGGTTGTTGAGCGAGCGGTCGCTGATACTGACCGCCGGTGCTAGATTGAATTGCCCTATAATCCGGTTGCTGGACACCCGATGAGAATTGAACTTGAGGTTTATACTGCGAAACCTGTGCCTGAGAGAGCTGTTGAGGCTGGATAGGCTGAGAAGGTCCTAGTTTCGGGATTGGCTGAGATGGAACGGGTACGAGGGGACGACGAGAGTTTTGTGCTTGCAGAAGCTGCTGTATTTGAGGCGGTGCTTGATTCAACGAGTGATAATTTCCTGATTGCCTTCTCTCGCGTACGTGATCTGAAAATTTCACTTTGTATGACAATTTTTAGTGCACAAGTGGATGGGAAAACGAGTTATTTTGAAATTAATGGTAATACTATATTTAATCGTTTATTGTCATTTTTGTTAACCTTCATGGGTCATATATGGCATATTAAATAGTCGCATTCGAAATGAAAATTAAGGACTATTCGATTACTTAAAGGTTCTGTAACATACTCTCATTGATTAATATTAATATGAACACTCTATATTTCAATATTCTACTACTTGAAAATGTACCATTCACACGTTCATCTCACATAAATAGCTACAAATATAATTTTCTATTCTACATTCCAAATAGTATGGTTTATAAATTGTGTTCTTCACTTCCAACTTAATGTCAGATTTTTAGTCCATTGAAAATTTAAATTAAATTAGAAGAAACATATTCATGAAGAATACAACAAATTGTTGACTACATATGAAATGTAAAGTTAAAATCAATATAAAATAAAAAATTTAATTTACCCAAAGTTGAATATTCCAGGGCCAAAAGATCTTCGGACACGTCGAGGGTTGCATAAATGGGCACTATAGCCAGCAATAAAATCTAAAATTTATAATCATTACTATTATTTCATAACTCAACAATTTATTCACTGCACGATTCGTGCAGATTTTATAAACGCTTTGATTGCCGCATTGAACTAAAATTATATTCTGGATACCACAAAAATTGCGCCAGTATTTCCATAGGTGAGGTAATTAATTACCCTTTCACATGTTGATTGCGGAAAGAGTATCCGGTGACCGTTACCATGAAACTAATATAACCGGCTAGTCAGACGAAAGAAATGTTTCAAAAAATATTTATTACTATTTATAAAATTGGATAAGTAAGGTGCAAAGTGGAGAAGTTAAATTTAAAATGCAGTTGTAGGGGAAGAGTAAACCTAACCTTCAAAAGATGAGTCACATATGAGTATTTATTAAGAGGAATTTTAATATTCATTTCATTGTAACTGAAATATGTTCAATTATAATTAACTGTGTACTAAATTATAAATTCGGTTATATATTTCAATTATTGTATTCAATTCAATTATATATTAATAATTATATTTTCCCTAAATTAAGTATCTTGAAAAGTAATTTGAGGACTATATTTTTGAAATTGAGGATTTTTAAATCGATCAATATTAAAACAAATAGTAAAATATCTTATACTGATTTGAGACAGGTACGTGATAACTTTGAAAAATTATAGTGATTATCTCCTACATCGCCATATTTAAGAAGTCTCCGAAAGTCTGTTGGATACTGTACACGTCGTTTCAACAGGTGAAATTTCTAATAATAGGTATAAAAGTTTGATTATGTTTGCTTTTACAACATTTTCACTTTGTCCCATTTCCTCATTCTGAAGTAGCTACTGTCGTTTAAAATCATTCAAGTCTAAGTACACCTCCAAGTTTCTATACAAATTTCACACTTTCTATTCTCTCATATCGACTGAATGATGCGGAACGAAAAAATCTGCAATATGGGACGACAAAAGTCTGCTCTCTAACTTGTCCTACTTCACATAGGTACTCATCACCATCAATTACTGACATTATAACAGCATTTTATGACTCATAGACGTTTTTGCATATCTCGCCAATAACTGTGAAATGAAAAATCGATGTCCGATCTGAAAGCTAGATAACGCATTTTACCGATCTCCCACGTTACACACCACTGATCGTAACATACATTCGTGCTCGAAACTACATGAAACTAGTTCTCACGAAAGGAAAGAATGAAAGCATTTGAACTATACACACCTTTCGAACGTAGCCTGATTTAATGTCTGCGATAACAAAGAAAAATTTTGTGCAAAATAATGTGGGTCAAAATCGAGGTGAATGATTTTTGACGACTGCATTGAAAAGCGAGTTTTAAATTCGGTCAGAATTCAGAAAATTGAAATATCAATGTCTTCAAAAAATATATATCATTCATATGATACGCCCTTCCATTTCTTTTGTCTTTTATATTTTTCCTCTCTTTCTTTTAGTTTTATTTTCTCGTTCATTTTTTAATTTTAGGTGACATTTTTGCATTATTTCTATTATCATATCTACAGGAATTTTACTTCGTAAGATTCTTGAACAAAATTTTTGCATTATTTCAGATCTATCTACAGATTATTATTATGTCTGTGGGAATAACACTTCATAAAATTCTTGAACAAAATGTTTCTTTGGATAATAATTAAATAAATTTCACGTCACTAGCGAATGTAAGATACGTGGAAACTAAATAATAATTTAAAATTTATTTTGTTATTGTTAAATTTGTTAAATTTATTTTGTTTATTTTGTTATCTTGCTGTTATATTGCTATTTCACAAAAAGGAGGTTGCTGACGGATAGCATAGAATGTGTCGTTGATTGCTTTAATATATTATTGTGTGTACAGTGACACATATACTGAAAGATATACCTCGGAGATATTGCGGGATCAGTTTCACACCACAATAGTGGAGTAGCAGAAATTTTTTAGTTTTTTAATGTATGTAGATGTTATAGTCTAAAAGACTAATTAAGTTTTTAATACAATGCCACAAAGACAATTAGGGAATCAACATTTCTGAACACAATGTCTGCCACAGAGGTCATCAGCGATGAACGCTTTAAATTTGATAAAATCTAGTAACTAATAAAAGGGAACTAGAAAATAACGTTAACAGTGTAAAGTAACTAACGAAAAATTTTAAACTGTAAATTAACTGATTCCATTGAAAATAGTTATATGTACCAAAGCAATCAACGTATTAAATTTATATCTGACAGCAGAAAGCATCACTAACACAATGTCACAATTGAATACATCAATTATAAAAATAAAAAAAATCTTTTTTCCGAAGTATAGTAATCGCAAATTATTCGAAATAAAAAATTCTGGAATGAACGAAACGAAGAAATGGAAATAAATTGACAATAATGGAAAAGAATAACGATAAAAATTCATTGGAATTAATAACAAAACTGTGTAAAATCGACTTTTACTCACGAGGAGCTTCATGACGAAGGTGTAGGCGATTTCGGGATGGTAGCTGAACGAAACTGGCGGCCGCGTCGCGACGCACTTCTATATGGGCGAGCGTATCCAGGGTAAATGGTCCCGCCAACCACTAACTTTCACGGTTGGTCGGTTTCGACTGAATTTTTTTCTTCCGTCACACACAGGGTGTCCCACCTCGTTACCGACATAATCTATACGCAAAAAATGTTATGTGAACATAGAGTCTTAAAGCCTTTAATTAGAACCTTTTAAGTAAAACCATTAACTGGAACTACTGATGCTAAATGCACTCTTACTTCAAAATTGAAAATAAATATAATAAACACTGAAGAATTAACTAACATATACAATTATTCGTCTGAATAAAATATGACTGACATTTCGACAAAAGCACAAAAAAATTTTATAATATAAAATGTGAAACCTCCAACCATTTTGACTGATTGGTTTTGGTATTAAAACGTTATGACGAAAATACAAAATGATTTTAAACTGCTTTGTTTATCGATACAAACAGTGAAATTCTCGTATGTTCTTGTGTTCTTGTATGTGAAATTTCATCAACATGTTCTATAAATAGAAACGATAGAATAGTGTTATATACACAGAGACTGTTAAATGTTTTATCAAAGGAACATACGAAACGAATGAAAAATATTGGTGAATATTGATGGAAAAGAATGGAACGTCTTTCGTATTTCTTTTAATAATGCATTCTATGTTCTGTGAGTCTATGTTTGTATAAACATTTTTTCTCATTTTTATTTATGGAACACCAGTTGTATGCAAAGAACTGAAACACTCTATATACGACGTCGAACAAAGCAGTCTATCATTTCGTATTTTTGTTACAATTTTTTAGTATTATTGAAATTATTGAAATTACAATTTAATTATTGAAACCTTATGTTGATATAATTGACATAGAAGATGACAAAGTTTGATAGGAAACTGGAACACCCTGTATATCTGCTGATCCCCGCCCGTTCGTCACATAACTAACGCGCCCCGTATTCATGGTGTACAACGGTTCAGGAAGTGATCCAGCTAAATACACCTAAAACCTGGACATTTGCAAACGATGGTTGACATAATGATCAACTTGGTAACAGAGGAAATTTTCTAAATACTATCGAATCAAAGGTCAACGATATGTGGTAGAAAGTTTGTTGAAAAACCACATCAGTCTTGGTGTTGTAAACTTTGTAAAATTTCTAAGTGCTGCTCTAAATTATGAAAAAAATAAAATAGCAGAACCAAAAAAGACATGCTACGGTCAAAGCAAATCCAACTTCAATTATGTAATTTAATCCAGTTATTATGTTATATGTCATATTACATAAAATGAGTTACGTTTCTGAGAACCAGAACACCTGAATATTTCCATTAATTCTAAAAACATAATTTATTCGTAAGTATTGCATACTGCCAACGAGGCCATGGTATAATGTTCCTTTTGTAGATGAATGTGGTAAAAGCAAATATGCAATTGAGTCTTAAAGGGAATAGCATTTGTATTTCTTTTTCTCAATGGAAAGTGCATAATTAAAGTTACATGAATTGGTTTTGTGAAACATTCTACGTGAACAGGTATTACATTATATTATAGGAAAAAATTAACAGTTCGTGAAGTATTTTAACTTTTATATCAAACGTTTCACTTTTGAAAATATGTTACAAACTTTTCTAACATTATAAAACAGAAAATGTGAGAAAATGTGAACTTTCCTAATATTGTACCCCAATTAATGTAAAATAGTTTGAGAGCTCAATCTGAGCACATAAAAAGAATAAAATAAAAAAATCTTCGAAAATATGTAAATGCATATGAATATAAATTTGTACCATTGAATAAGGAAATTATTAAAACCGTACAATTTTCTTATAGGATCTCTAGTCGTTATTAAAAATGTGGACATATGTCTTCCGATTAAACTTTTAAAATAAAAACCTTGTTGCATTGAGAGAAAACCAGAACCACTTTTCCTTAATACCTATTATATCAGAGATTAACTTAAAGTTACGTGAAAGTTGTCTGATCGACTTTTTCCTTTTCTGAACGCATTTGACCACCTACTTTGGAATTTGCTTAGACAAGTACGAAACTATAATTAACTGTCGGACTTAGAAAGCTCGTGTCGAATAGTTACAGAACTACTTATTTTACGAAAATAAAACTACATCTATATTTTCCAGTTCGGAGTACTGATAATCATATGATACTAATCACTGACAGAAGTCAATAATTTCCAATTTTGATAAATGATATTTTGTTAAGGTATTATAAGTAGAAATTCCCTAATCAAATTTTCACGACTATTATTAGTATCATAACAATTAATGATTATTGTATAAGTGTAAGAGTAAAATCTTATTTTGTGAAGTTTTGGTAAAGAGATAATATATCTTACTTTTCATACAAAATAATTTGTCTTCATTTGTAATTCTTCTTGTGGAAGAATACATTTATACATATAATATTTCCTCTTTTACATTGTTCATTTTATTCTTTATATTTTACGAATTTACGAGTGTCTTGCATACTCTTATATGTCATAAGTATGTTACTGTTTACGGACATAATTGATGAATAATTATATATGTATCGTATGTAATTTTTCAAAACTTCCAGTACCATAATTTATCATAACCTCATGAATTATGGACTATAATGATGAACCATATTATTCGCATAAAAATCAACCATCTTGCAAAGAAGAAATCGTCAACTACAAATAATGCTGTTGCGTACTTCAAGATTTGTCTCGTGAAAGTTACTAAATATTATAAACATATGCTCGAATTATCAGGAATAAAATTTAATAGAAATCCAGCAAAAAAACGTGGACAGTAAACCTACTCGATTTTTTCATTAACTAGCTCTGATTATTTAGTGAAAGAAAACTAGTTTTCATGTAAAATAGTAATGTGACATATGATTTTTATGTACCGAGCCTGAGTGACAGGTATAATTTAACCTCCATAAGAAATTTGGAACTATGAAATTCTGATATTTCTATTTTTCTGAATTCCTAAATTTCCAACTTTGTGTCCCTGAATTTCCAAATTTCTACATCTTTGAATTTTTCTAATTTATATTTCAATCTTCTAATTCAGCCATTTTCTCGTCACCACCAAACCACATTGACCGCATTTCAAAGCTACCCTAATTTTCGAATATTCAGTTACAAAAATACTCTAAATACTAGTAAAAAAGGCCACAAAATTAAAATTCTTATTAAAAAAAAAAATAAAGAAGAAATGAAAATTAAAGTTTACCAAAAAAGAAAGAAAAGTTTATCGAAAGTTATCGAACAGAATTCATTCTATCGGATCAGAAATTCGATATTGACGCGGACATAAATCACAAGTCAATGTCTGTGCATGTTGATAAAACATGTCTTTCTAGTCACGTAACGGTATAGTCACCGGTTGCAGGAAGCATATCAGTCACTTCCGTATTCCTAAGTTGACCGCATTAATATATCGCGCAAAGTGCACTGTTTCGCGAGGACATTTTCTATTCCATAAAAACGCCATTTTAACTAGCGCACGCTTTGCTCGCAAGAACGACTGACCTTAATGTAGTTCCACCTTCACCGTTCCACTTCCTGATTTCCCACCGTCTCAATAATCGCCTTCATTGTTTAAACGAACATCCAAGATGATATTTTGAAGAAAGCTTTGAAACAATGTTGAAAGTTCGACCATTTTCTGGAGTCGAACGATTTCAATGATTACCTAGGGAAAAGTCTGGAGTGAAAGTAGATCTAGACTGGGGTATCTTAGCGTGTCTAAACGCGGTTTTAACTCACAGTTAATTATACGTGATCTTCAATTAAAGCTGCTGTACAAATTAAAACTGCTGTTAGTGATATTCGTTGCGTTAGGAAATCTTGTTACGTTTTATGATCATAATGTGTAACTAAACAATTATGTTTAAATATAGGTTAATTGAAACTTTGAAAGTGAACTTGACCTGTGAGTCTCTCTGATATTGAAACTTCTTCTTCTTGCTTCTTTCATATTGAAACGATTAATGGAGACGTTTGTTGGTTACAAATGTTTTATTGGAAAACGTGGAAGTATAAAAAGTATAAAAACAGATAAACAGATACATGGTGCTCGTTCGGAAACATTGTTTCGCGAATTGTTTTGATCTTGTTCCTTCTTTCACTGCCGGCAATTAGTTCCCGGAAGGTATTATTTCTGACACAGAAATTTCTGGAGTATCAAATAGCTTCCGAGACTCGTTTTCTTCGTTATGTCTTGAAATATCGAGCAGGTTTGTTTTGTTCTGATTATACCAGAGTTCCGGTTCCGGTGTTTGCTGAGAGAAGGAAAGTGAAGGAAAGTCGCAACCTCTTTTGATTTCTACAACAAAACTTGAGAGCGATTTGATTTAATGGAAAACGTGAACATCGTAAGTGAAATTATTGAACATAACAAATGGAAATAAGTGACTAATGAAAAGAATTTGCGTTCGTTGAATTGATAACTGTTTTCCATTTTACGCAAAACATTTTTTCTGTTCAAATAACTTGCAACTTTTAATAATGAAAAAATACGAGGTTCAAAGTTAATGCTTTCAATTTGTGTATCGTTAAATATTAATATTAAATTTGAATATTTTTATAGGACGGAAGTTATCCTTTTACCGATGATAACTACATTGTAACAAAATAGAAAACAATATCTGTTGCAATAAATATTAGTTCATGTACTCGTTCAAAGCAAATGAGAAAATCCTTTCATTTATGTTCTTTGCTGTCATTATTGTTTCGAGTTGATTTTCAGTTATCATTTAAGAACTCAAAACATTTAAAATTCTTTAACATACTTTAAAATTCTTAAAAGTCTTTTTTAAAATTTTAAACTTTAAAACTTTACAAAAATCATTAAAATTGATTCATTTGTTTAAAATAATATTCAGACACATAATCTATCAGAAAATGTACGAAAATTTGAAAAAATTATGAATTTTGTTTGATATGAAAAAAATCACAGCAAGAACGTTGATTTCTCCCTAATTACATATCATTCAAAGCGTGTCGCATGTTGATAAAAAGCATTACAAACATTTCATTCATTTTCTCTATAAAATTATTATGTTAAATGCCATAAAGAAGGAAATTGCTCCTAGAACTTTATACGATATTTGTAATTTAATGCTTCATTTCAAATATTTCGATTCAATGCTTCAATTCGAATTATTTATAAAAAAAATTATTGTAAACTATTACAAGAATTATTTGAATAATTTTTGTGATATTTTAAACTCTTATGTTTTTTTTTAATTATAATTCCATTTATTGTGTGGTTTCTCCTCTGACAATGAAAATAAATAACTTTTAATTCAAACTTTTAATACCATCCTAATGTACTGTAATTAACAGCGTGATTAAAATAAAATTAATCCTTGAAAAGTAGCTAATGTAGCAATAATTTAGATTTAATTTTACCCCCACCCTCATCTTCATTTGCTAAATTTTAAACTATCTACTTTGTTTAAAAATTTGTATGGTCAATTCTAGTAAAAATATCGAAAGTGCTGTTCGAAAATAGGAAATCTCAGTGAATTAAACGCAAGGTCATCTTTAGCAATCATGTATCATATTTAGCAAATAGTACCGACTGAAAGTCTGTTAGCTTTCTAATACCGACTGCTGTTATCTGAAAATCAAATAGTGAATTCTTTGTCATTGATTTTTAAATACTGAAATTCATTTATATTTCTATTAATAAAACCTTGATAATATTTCCGATTTGAAATTAATATTAGAATGTAAAAGAATAGCGTTTATCTATAAGTTCTTAAGCAACACAGATTGTCATGAATGTCATCAGTGACCTGCACCATAAAGGAAATATATTAAATAATAATTTTGAGTAATTTTAGTAAAAAATTAATTACAATAATCTTCTATATAAATTCTACTATAATATTAAACAAAAAATTGAAAATTTAAACTAAAACACTGCATTAGTATACTTTTTGAAACTTTCAACAAAATTTTCAAAATTTTAAACGATGTTACTTTCACAAAGTTATGAATAAAAATAAAGAATACTTCTACAAAGTACTTTACTATGAAAGCATATTTTCACCATGACTCTCAATACATCACATCGAGTACCAATGACATTACTTTAACACAACTACACAAATAAAAGAGAAAACCAAAATTCTGGAGAATTAATATTACTCGACCTAAAATAACAAATTCTAAAGATTGTATTCTCACTCTGGCATCTAACAAATTCATCTAACATATAACATGCGACACGCGAAAACACGTACCGACATAACCTAACTGATCGATTAAAAACAAATTAAAACATCGAATTAAGCAAGACAAAAAAAAATATAAACAATTATCTTAACGATCGTCTTCAGTATTGATTTTCAGTGACAGGACGAACTTCATTTCCAGATTGTTGGTACCCAGTTGGATACTGTATCTGACTGGAGTACTGTTCATTGTAACCACTCGGTTGACCTTGATATTGGTCACCCTGAGTTTGGTACTGTGGTTGGTACTGAGCTTGCTGAGGTTGGTACTGAGCTTGTTGAGGTTGATACTGAGCTTGTTGCGGTTGGTACTGAGCTTGTTGCGGTTGGTACTGAGCTTGTTGAGATTGGTATTGAGCTTGTTGCGGTTGGTATTGTGCTTGCTGAGGTTCGTACTGCGCTTGCTGAGCTTCGTACTGAGATTGTTGCGAGGGTGCAGAAGATTGAACAGGTTGAGGCACGTAGGGCTTCTCAGGACGATAACTGATTTGATTAGCTATGATATTGTATGGAATTTGAGCTTGATACTTCAGCAGGCTCTGAATTTGGGGTGGAATGTTAGTTGAGTATTGTGGCCGAGGCTCTGCTGGAAGCTGCTGAGGTTGTGGTCGTTGCTGGTGTGGTGCTTGTCTTCTCTGTCTGGAATGCTCTGGAGCTGGCTCTGAAGGTTGAGCTCGTGTCGATGCTCGTCCGAAGGTTGCTGCTTGCACCACTGGCTTCGATGGTTGTCGACTCAGGAGATCCTTGTAATGACTTTCAACCTGCTGCTGCTGCTCCCTTATTGCTTCTTCCGGATTGAATCTAAGAATACAGCATTTTAATTATTCCGTTTGTACTAATGGACATTAATTTGTAAATGGTTCAAACAAATTATTAAATTAAATTAGTCAAGTTTAACCAGCGATCTATATTTTTATGAAACTCCCAACTTTACAAGTTGCCAAATTGCTCAAATTAGTCAAGCTTATAAATTTCCAGTGATGTAAATTTTCCTACAACTCCCAACTTCACAAATTTCCAAATTGCTCAAGTGACTCAAGTTTACAAATTTCCAGCGATCTTTTGTCTGAAACTCCTAACTTCACAAATTGTCCACTTGCTCAAATTTCGTAAATTTACAAATTTCTAGCAATCGAAATTTTCTTTCAAATTTGCAGAACTCCTAATCCCTCAATTCTCAAATTTCCAAATTGCAAAAATTTGCCAATATCCAAAACCCCCACATTTCCAAACTCACAAGTCTCGTATTTTATTTCTCTGAAAAATTACTAAACCCCGACCGCTAATATGTTACCTATAACGTCATAAATTAAAAAAAAGTCCTCAAACTTCACAAGAGTTTTCAAAATTCAAAATTCATCGCACAGTTTTGCCTAAAATGTAACTTAAGGGACATAAATCTCACCTAAACTGCTCAGGTATTACATTAATGTAAGGCGTCTGGGCCTGGAATTTTAAGATCTGCTCGAGCGATGGAGGCAAGTTTGTTGAATATCTGATCTGAGGTTCAGCAGGCGGTTGCGAAAGTCTGCGGCTTTGTTGCGGCACACCTTCCGGTCTGTGCTGTGGCGCCTGTCGTCTGTGTCTGGGTGGACCACGTGGTTTCCCGCGGTAAGATGGACGCCGTGGTTCTGGAGCTTCCTGTTCCTGGCGTTGGTATTGAACCGGTTGATTACCTTGAGTTTCTCCCTGCGCTGTCACTAACGCATCGTACCTATAATAAATTCCTCATCAAATATTGTACTTGAACATGCATTTTTTCTTAATATCCAAAATGAAGGCAATACAAGTCCTTTGCACTATATTTGTGTACACACCCACCAAAAATTTGATTAAATCTTAACCGAATTTTATTTGTGATGACCTAAATGTGAAATTATAATTTTAGCTAGTTCATTATTAATTCTACCAAGTTAATGAATTTTACCATTTAAACATGATTTAAATAGTAATATAATTGATATAATTATTTAGTTACCAAAATTAATTTTGAACAGCTAAGTGTTGATTAACTTTTACCAGCGACATAATAATTTTAACTAGTTCATTATTAATCTCAGTCAGTTAACTATTAATTCTAGCAAGTTTAATTTTACCATTTTTTTTTTAATTTGATCGTCCGCCAAAATCTTGAGTAGCAGTAAAATTTAGCCTCTGTCTAATCACTATTACCAGTAAAAAAATTGAATTGCACATTACCTAAACGGTTCAGGAATGATGTTCACATATGGAAGTTGGTTCTGGAACTCCAGGAGTTGTTTAATGTACTGTGGTGCACTATCCAAACTTTTTGATGGTAGTTGAGTTGGTTCAGGCTGCGGTAGCGATTGCGGTTGCGGTTGCCGTTGTGTATGAGGTCGTTGTCGCTGTCTAACTGGAACCGTTGCCTCCGAATATTGCGTCTGTTGTGGCCCTGGCAATGATTGACGATCGTACGATCTCCAGTTCACCCTTGATCCTTTCGAACGACAATAAAATTTCAAGTTTACTTTTAATCGACATTTCACTGTTCAAACTGTCCGGAACGTTGGAATGACGAAATTGCATGGAGCATAAACTGGTTCTTAAGTTTAGAAACACGGAACCAGCTTGCATTCGAACGACGGAAAGCATGGACAGTTCTGATCTGGTTTGAACAAAATATACGAATCATTCGTACTTAAAATTTGTATCAACCAGAAACGTAAAGTAGATAATGAATACTGTTAAAAATAATGCGGAAAGTATGTGACTCGCTTGATTTCAGATAACTGGACCGACAAGTTTGATTATGCGATTTAATGGTCTGATATGATATAATATCGTATGCTAATGTACAATTGGTTCAATGCTATGCAAATTGCATTTCAAACTTCGGAAACTTTCTCGCGGTTTACCTTTGACATTATAAAAACGTGCATTTTGATCTTAAATCGGAAGCAAAAATTAATCGTTTCGACTAAATTGTCTATTTTGATCCACAGTAAAATTGTCTTGAATGTATTATCATTAATCGGACATTGAAAATTTTTTATGTGTAACATTATTTCTCTTTTAAATAATATACCACATGTATCACATATACCACACGTATCACATGTATTACATATACACATGTATCACAGTTACCACATATACTACATGTATCACATATACCACACATACTACATATACCACATGTGTCACATATGCCACATGTATCACATATTCCACATATACCACATGCATCACATATACCACATGTATCACATATACCACATATACTACATATACCACATGTGTCACATATACCACATGTGTCACATATGCCACATGTATCACATATTCCACGTATACCACATGTATCAATTTTGTTATTAAATTTGAATGAAACCAATTAACTTTTCTTACTAATTAAATTCATCTATTTCAGTTCTCCACTTAATTAAAATTATAATGTTATATTTAATGTGAACTGATATTTACCGCTTGGATCATTGTATTGAAGGGACTGAGCAGAAGAGTTGGGGTCATATGAACCTCGAATGATCGATTGTGGTTGACTATGTCCATCCGATGCTCCCTGAATATTATATTGTCCAGTAGTAGCTCCCTGGAAATTGTACCTTTCTGCTCCACCATCAGTAGAACCCCGAATATTGAAATTTGTATGGCCATCAGAGCCACTGTGAACGTTCGAGTGACTATCTGAGGCACCTTGAATTGTGAAACCGCCGTTCACTGGTTCTACAGAACAGAAATTTGAAGATATTTGAAATAAAAATTGATCGAGAATTTAAAATTGTACTTCGAGATAGTTCAAATAAAATTAATGGTTACTTGAACATTTCGGAATGTATTTAGCAAGTAATTAATAAGCAAATCTAATTATAAATATGGACTACAGAGATAGAGAGATACATTATACTAGAAGATTTTTCTTGTCGTGGTGGCAGTATCGGTAACACATATCTATCTTTTACCACTTTGTTCTGTGTATTGAACTCCTTTCCCTTCCTGTATTGTTAGTCCCTGGGCGACTCGATTCCCGTCACTAGGTCCCTGTATTGAGAATTGTGCTATGCACATGGGAAGTGCTATTAGCAGTAGGACCTGTAAAATACAATCATTTGTGCACAGATAAAATTATTTTCTATTTATGTGTCTAGTTCAATAATTAACGTTATGTACAGTTTTGAATTAAAAATAAATGAGGTGAAAAATATATTGGTGTTTTTCTCCAGATAATAGTCGACGTGAATTTTAACAAAATCGAGTAATTTCTAGAAATTAAAAATAGGAAATTTTTAATTTATTTTCATAAGTATAATAGTCACTAACACTTATGATGGTGGAAAGTTCACATATTAAAACATTTAATAACTTAGGAATTTAATTAACAATATTGTTGAAACATGGTTAATATTTAAGCTAATACTAATAGTTGTATCCATTTATGATAAATACTTCATATCCATTAATTCTAGTATCCAATTATTTATTTGCACATACAATAATTACAACCATGAGTTTTGATTTTGTACGACCAATATCTTCCATAGAATTTTGTTAACAACCTTTCCTAAGTAACAATTAAAAATAATGAACTTTAATTAAATAAAATTATGGCATTTCATAATTATTTGTTTCCAGTGTAATATCTCTATAAATGATATTTTCAGTATTAGCTAATCTGAAAAACATAAGTGAAAGTTTCTATATAAAGAAAAAATATTTTCGATATTTTCTAAGTGATTCAAGGAACATTCCCCTTCAATCTTTCTCGGATTGAATTTCTAGTTCAACCATAAATAAAACAAAGTCAGGATTATTGCATAAGTTCATGGTACCGGACATACCAGTTCAGACTTTTAGAAATGAGTTACACGTTCGATTTAAAGAGATAGAACATTCGAGATATCTTAATACCGGTATCTGAGAATTAATAAAATCGTCGTTGTTGAAATTACGAATATTTCCGAATATTCGAAATTACGAATAATTGCAAATATTCAACATTCGAATAATTGCAAATTTTATTTCAGAATTTGGTCGACGAATATAAAACGAACGTGTTAATCGTAATTTTAATTTAATTTTATCGAATAATAATAACCATGATTCGTACATTGAAAGTGAAATCACGCGAAGATTTAGGTTATGTCGAAGTTTGGGGTTAAATTACGTAACGCACTATTTTAGTCTGTCTAGAATGGTACAACTTGGTATAGTGATAGTAACTATTACGCACTCGTGTGTGGTTTATGTGTTTATATGGAATTGTATTTCGCGAACAGTGCAATATATCTACGAGGGAAAGTTGCAACTTTGAGGCCAGATTCTTGGTGATCAAAGCTAATAATAACGTATCTTTAGAACACTAAGAAAATATTTTTAAAAAACATGTGAAATATATTTCTAAATATCAATTAATTTATTGAATACGTTTTCAATTTATAATTCCATTTATTGAATACGTTTCAACTTCTAAAAAATTTGTATAAAATTTTAAGTTTGCTCAGAAAATAATTATAAACCACCTTAAGATTTCTGTAGCTCAGTATCAAAGTTTAAATTACTTCCATACTAATTAAGATCTTGCAATGAAATGTATTCAAAACAATTATAGTGGAGAAAGTATAGGTCTGCAAAACTGCTGCATAAGGCAAACTTAATCATTAGGGTTAATTAAATTAATTACACGATTCGAATACTGCTTAATCAGTTCCGTTTTTCAAGTAGTTTGTCGAGTTTTACATAGTTCTTTAGAACTGCATTCCCTACATGGAAGTACATGCACCTTGTACCATCTGATTATGCTAAACAGGAAATCGACGTGTAATTCGTGTCATTTTTAACGTACATTTAATTAAATATTTTTTGCTAGTAATGTGAATGAAATATTTAACAGTCCTAATTCTGACTACATAAAATTATAAATTTATCGTTTGTCATTTAGCACTGTTTTTCTTTTTACTACACTTCAAATAAATTGTACCAAAAATTCAAATATTTGTTTTAAGGAAAATATTTAAAACTAGTTTAGGGAAATATTTTAAAACAACCTCTAATTTTCACGAGTTTCTAAAACGATCATGAATCGTGAATAAATATGCAAATTCGCAGCACAGTACCAATTATCTCAACAGTTTATCAAAGTCGAATTCCAGACTAACAAAATCGCAGTTGGAGGGAAAGTTACGTATTCGATCAGAAGCAGCAGAAGCAGTTTCCGTAATCGGGAAAGGTGACGCGTTGGAATCTTTCGTCTAACTTCGAAACATTCCAAGTTGGCTGTAAGAAAAAGCAACGAAACGTATCTGGAAACCTGGACTAAGTGTAACGATCAAGCACGCCGTTACGGGAATTATACGCTCACCGGTAGAAAGTGAAATATAAATTAGCCAACAAGACACGCCTGACTCGATCATTCGATCGAAAAAGAAGGAGAATTCGAATTATGGGTTCAGCTTGTCCAGAAATGTCCTTCTATCAAAATTGAAAGTGATACAAGGAATATTCGTTACTCGAAGACACTGCACTGTTCAATTGAAGTTTTTCGTATATTATATTATATAAAAATACATTTAATTTATATTAAAAATGATTGTTAACACTGAAACTACTGAACAGTCAAAATGGTCTCAGGTAACATTAAAAAATTTTGTTGACGTATTTTTGTAGAAATTTTTTGTGTAATAATGTCACATTTTGTGAGATGTATGTATTTATTTATTTTTATACTTTGTTCTCAATTTAAAGGTGTACATTGAACACCGGTGATTTTAGTGTTAAATAGAATATTTTAAAAGAAGTATTCTATTTATTTGTTACAGATATATATTAATATGGTTCAGGATATTCTGACAGTTACTTGTTCTTATACACCCTATGATTTTCAAAAAAATTACAAATAATTGTATACAATGAACAAAATTGCGAGTACTTGCATATAACGGATTGCACTCTTGCTTAATGTAAAACAGATGATTTTATGGTCACGTATACTTCGCGTCGTAACGTGAGAAAGCGTGACATTTTACAGTAGACATGACTCTCGGTAATCATAAAGAAATAAATTTGCTGTAATAACCTGTCTTATTATCAATGAGATTGTTACAACGTAATAACTGCAGCTTATGAAATTCTATGCTTATGTTACCCATTTTAAGTTGAGCATTTTTTATTAACATTACAGCGTATGAAAAATGTTAACTAGCTTTTGAACAAAATAAGGAACAATTATGTATCAACTGAATAGTTGTTTTAAAAAGAAATTTTATGATTTTAATCAATCATTTACAATATCGATACACGGGATTTTCTAAATATTTGTTTAGATTAGTTGCTATTAAATTAATCTGAAATGCACAGACACAGCCTCTAATGAACACTAGTAATTAAGCATCTGACACGTATTCCGCAATAAATTAATTTTGAATTCACTTGTCATATCTACCCCTAAATATTCCTTTCGAGAATCACATACAAACTTGATATCAATCGTAAGTATAATACACAATAATAAATATTAATTAATATAAATTACATTTTATATTGCAATAAATTAGAATTCCATGCTATGAAACCGAACATATATTAAAAAATACAATTCAATTAACCACCGATAAAAGTTAATCACAACAGAGACAACCATTTATTATTCCTTAATACATCGTTTAATTAAATTCTCTAATTACTCTAAATTTTCTTTATTCAAATAATGATTCCTAACAAGATCACGTATGTCATTTATCATTCTCAGCGTATAAGTCATTTCTGAATTACTTTCCTTTGTTCAAATGATGAATACTCTCAGCAAGATCACGTAAGTGATTTATCACTTTGAGCACGTAAAATATTTGCAAATGACTTTCCTTCGTTCAAATAATAAATATCCTAAACAGAGGCGCTTAAGCGTTACTCATTCATCACTTTCAGCACATAAAATATTTATAAACCACATTTCTTTGTTGAAACAATATTCCAAACAAGATCACGTAAACCTTACACATAAAATATTTGTAACTAATCTTTGTTCAAATAATTAATATCCCAAGATAACGTAAGTGCTATTCAATTATCACTTTTAGCGCATAAAATATTTGCAAACTTTTATTTGTATCCTGAATAAGTGCTTGTCATTTATTACTTTCAAAGTATAAAATATTTGTTAAAAATGTTAATGCACGGAATACTTTTCTTTCGACTGAGCATGTAATAACTATAATTTCGTGTAACACGGAAATGAAAATATTTACTTACCAACAAATTCATGGTGAGAAAGCTAGCTGCTCGATGCGTTCAAGGGTGGAGTGTATCTGAGGCGGTCGCGCGGTCACCGGAACAACTTTATAGGCGGCTACGTAAAAGGTGCCTTTCGACGACGGGGATGTGACTACTCTTACCACCTCTACCATCGTTCGAACGATTCCCCATCACTGTACCATGGAACTATAAGTTTCACTGTCAACGGTGATCGCTCTATGACCGATTCCTTTGTTACATCAGGAATTTCTCAAAACCCCTCGAAACACAAGAAAATATCAAGCTTTACAGACAAATGTCTGAAATGAGAAATCAGCAAAGTTTCGGGTTCAATCGTGGTTGAAAACAAATGTTCAATTTTTGTTTCCCGAAACGTTGAAATCTCACAACCCCTAGAAAGAGTTTCGAGTTTCGAGGATTCGAAACTTTGCACTTTTATCGTGATTCGAAACTCTCGAAAGGCAGATAAGGAAACGTATAAAATCAACGAAGAATCGCAGCGTGCCTCGAGAATATTTGATTCGCGTATACCCCGAATATTCGGTGCTGATGCTTTGCGAATGCTCGGATTAGTTTTCGTTTTCGAGGGTACAAGATCGACACTCGATCGTGATCGTAGAACTGCAGAGCGAGTGTGATGTACGCGAGCTTAAAGTCGACATCGGTCTCAAAATAAGATATTCCTCTCGCGAAACAAAATCACTTCAAGTTTCGAGAGTTTCGAGTTTCGTGTTTCGAAATTTTGTGAAGCTTCGGATTCGAGTTTCGAATTTAAAAATTCGGATCCCTAATAAAATTCTCAATTCCAATATGGCGGTCAACGCGTTGAAGTACCAATTCTTGTCGAATTCACGAAACATTCTCATAGTTGAAGAATGGAAAACGAAAGGGAATGTAAAAAAAATAAGTCGACCTTGCAGTCTGTTTCTCTGTGATGCGTTTCAGTTTTGAGCACGCGATTCGCGAGTAATTGAATTCATTATCAATAAGAAACAATCTTATTAGCATTTAAGCATCAATTGAAATATTTGTATGTAAACTTAAGAATCTAATAGATTTCTAATTTCTTTAAAAATAATAGTAGTTAAATCTAATACTAACAAGAGTTATCCAAATGAAACATTTCTTAAAATTAACAAAAGTTATTGAATAATAATATTCAATACATTATTCTGAAATTATTATTTAAATACATGATTTCAAAATTGTACAATTCGAAATTGTTGCTAAATAAAAAAACTTTATTTAACTTTTCTCTCAAATATGAATGAGTCATTTGTTGTAAAAATAGTACAATTCTATTTTATCCAAGAAATTTAATTTTACATCGTTTTGATTGTCATTGAACATTTTAGATTACTTTAGCTGACGATATTGAAGAAAATAAGTTCGTTCCACTTTAATAGTAAACGGCAAAAAATAAGGTAGTTACTATGTTTCCTATAATAAATTCACGTGCAAGTTCATTAAACAAGCTTTCTCTTCTCAATTTAGTTAGTAGCATACACTCAATTTTCTATTAAATTGTCCGAATTATTTTGTACATATTTTTCTTTATTAAAAGGGCTATTCCCAAAAAAATAATTACATTCAAAATTTATGAAATTGACTGTGTATTAATTTAACATTATCAAGATAACAATTGCAAACTATCTCGAATTCTTCAAAATTCAATATTTATTTTTCACGAAAGGAAAATTGATAAACTTGCAGTTAGAAGAAGAAATTGCATTCAGTTATCAAGTGCCTGTTCCCAATATATTTCAAGAACTAATGAAAGCAATACTAAGCGTTACTTGATGCGAATCTCTACATTATACGACCTCTCGTTACATGTAAAACAGTACTCGATTGCATCTTCAGTATATGTTGAAGCCTTCGTCGAAGAATGCGATTTAAAGATGCGTTTCCCATGCACAAAGCACTCAAAGGTTACAGTGCAATCGTGTGCATCAATTAATGCATCTATGCTAAACTTAGGTAACCATTGCAAAATAGTGGACATATACACACATTACAGTGCTATTTTTACGTCTATGTTATACTATATTTTAGAAATTAAAAAATTTATAGAAACTTGTGAAGGAAAGGATGTAATAAATTTCAATTAAAATTTGTATCGTCTATTTAATAGTATTTTTGCAGATACACTCTTATATTATTAAAAGAAACTATATTACGAATTGTTAGTTTCTACTATTTGCTGCCTTTAATATAACTATTAATTTTGGTATAATTTATTAATTAGAAGTTGTAATAGAAAAATTATAGTTCGACAAAATTCCTATTAATTACTAAAAGTTATTTCTACTAAAAATTATTATACAAAAGTTATAATAAATGTTTTTTTATGAACATGCATTACTGTGCAGTAACAATAATATTAGACAATCTAACAATAGTAATAGACAATCTAATTTAATATCAGATATCTTTCTGATTTACTTAGTGTAATTTATTCGCCACAATGACAAAAATTCAAACTTCTTAAGAAAATTAAAGACAGCATCAGTTTAATCGACATTTGGACCTAACCTAAAATCGAAGTACTGGGTTATAAATATATAATTTAACAACCACTACTGTTCTTTTATTTGGATTAATTAAAACTAGTTTCTGATTGTAACAATTTATAAATCTTACAATTCTCAACTTTATTCGAATAAAAGAATTACATATCGATTAGAAACGAATGTGTTAGTCTCCTATACTTAGAATGAATATAAGAGAATAATTAACATGTAAGATAGATTGTAATTTTCTGAAGATCCCTTCATTTCCTGACGGAAATTTCACTTGAAATATTAGAAAAGGAAAGAATGGTTCCGCTCGATACATCGAACTCGAATCTACCATTACCCGAAATATTGAAATAAAACATTTACTTTAAAAAATTCACTGCAATGATCTAAAATGATTTGTGATATTTTGTTCTTCGTTTGTTAATTAATAAACCGGTAGTCAAAGAATTTCGATTGCCTCATAATCGTAAACTGATTCACGATTCGTATCCAGTTCCGCAGCAGATATCATCAGGCATCACGAGTATCATGCGCAGCAGCAAACAAACGGTTTTACTTTCCATCTGTCGATGTGTAATCGACGCAAGATATCGCTTTCCATTATCACCGATGAAACATGCGTCTTTATTAGAAAGGTGGAAACCATCGAACTTTCTAGCTTCAGACCAAATAAGAAGATTTATCAGCTGCTACATAGTCGAGCAAATCGCGATCCTCGTGAGAGAATGTTCTTAATAAATTCACCTCGGAAGTGGTATTCGACAGATCGATAACCATTTCGTAACCGAGAGACTTGTGAGATACTTTTACGCCGGAAGTTCCGTTCACGTTGTTTCCAGTCACTCACCGCCAGGCAATGAAAAAAGTTGTGTGTTATGGAAGCGGTGAATGAGGCTCATGGGGGGGGAAAATAATTTGAATAATTTATTTGTTCACGTGGAGGATCTGATGAAATGGAAAGTACTGCTTTCTTTCACTTTGAATCTCGAGATTTAACTTCGTGGATTAATTACGCTTTGTAAGAGGAAAATGGATCGTAATTATAACAGTTTCTCCTTTTTTTCTTTCTGTACATAACATCGAACTTTTATTGGAAGCATGGTCAGTTAGCACGGCTTGAGTAGTAAAATAAGTCATCGACGATTTACGAACGCTTATCCCGGAAGTATTGACTTGCAAGTTATTGATCATGAAACGGTTTCCGTACAAAACATTTATTATTCATTCAATACCTCAATGACTTAAAATTAAAACTTACAATTTTCTGTTTGGGAATTTTTTACTTTTCTGCCAAAATTTTTTATTAAATTCTTGTCAAAATTTTTTACTGAATTCTTGTGAAAACTTTTTACAAAATTCTTGTCAAAAATGTTGACTAAATTTCTGTCGAAATTTCTGAGTGAAGACTTCAGACACAAAATTAAAAATTTAAACTTGAATATATCTATAGAACTCAATAATCTTAATTGATACAAAATAATTGCCTGTTAATTATAACAATGAGCTACTCATAAAAATATAATTAATAGACATTGTATCGACAGTTACAGATAATTTAGTACAATATTTGATTAAAATATAACAAACCAATAGTTACAAGTTGATAAAATAATAATAAAAACATTTCGATCAAAAGGTACGAAACTTCAAAATGAAGTATATGCTTCATTTAATATTAATAATTAAAATATACAATTTTGAACAATTTTTTTTATGGACATTTTAATACACATTTCGATAAACATTATTTTTAAGCAAGTTATATAAGAAGAGTCGACCATTTCGTGTCCAATAACCTAACAATCTTAGACTAAACATACAAATATGCTTTACAATAAATGTACAATAACATTTCAATACAGAATAATGTTAGAAATCTTCGTTGCATGATCTAACAACATCGAAGTCAGAAGGTAACAGATACCCGTTTACAGAAAAGAGTTAAACAGACGATTAAAGCTAAAGTCGGTGATATTAACACAGAGCAAATTGTTAAATATTTTGTGCGGCTTAAAAATACAAAAATGAGTTCATAACCCAGAAACTTCGCTATCTCCTTTTTCCTCGACACCTTGAAGCGAGAAAGGTAATTATTTAATTTTTCTATTTTACAGAGAAAGTTGAGAGTTCGAGGGAAACTGAAGTAGTAAAACATCAAACTTCGACATTTACTATCGAGGTGCACAATTTGAGAACCACTGTTTTAACTTCTCATTTCAGTAATTTTTAGAAATTTTAATTATTTTAGTATCGATGCTTTCAAAGCACTTTACTGACAATTTTAAATTTGAGGTTACCACGTATTTAATAAATATTTTGTAACATTTAGTAATAAATATGTAGCCTGTCACTGGTCTTTCATTTTACGCAAAACACATAATTGCAAGGTTTTTGCTGGTCAAGAAATATCTGCTCACACGGTAATTGTTATACTTCCAGCTTTATAGGTTCACTTATGTAACAGGAAGGTTCTTTCTTAAGTGTCGTTATTAAGAGACGACACAAAATGGGGGTTATGCATTTAAACTGAGCGAAAGTCCATTTTTTCTTCGCTTCGACAAAATTTATGTACGTTCTTTACGAACAATGTTCTAATCCTATGAACGCTCAATTAACCGTATTCGACATGATTCGATTCAATGCAATTTTATTTGATATAACTAGACATAATTCCAACGTCACACGATTAAGTTCACCTATTCTGAATAATCAGATTAGTTTAATATTCACATTCGTGACACAAAACGAACAAATGTCCTTGCCATTGCGTGAATGGAGCAACCAGTGTACTACAGTAAAGAATTTCAGTTCTTAATTGATTCTGAAGAATGAATACCAGAACTCTTACAGAAGAAACTACCCATCCATCCTTCAAATGAAAACACTACATATTTAACGCCATTTGACGCAAAAATCTTACAGAGATTGCACCTTACCCTCAGATCACATTAACAAGCAACCTTAATTACAACTAATCCTACAACTTCGTTTCCCTCAACTTCAATCTTCCTCAAACATGTCCCAACGCATCATGAAAGTCCTCAACCTCGACTGTCCACCGATCAATGACCCTGTTCCTCCTGAACAGGTTTAGTTGTCTCGAAATCTTGCTCGTACCGATTATTATTCAGATAATAAATCTTGCTGCGATAACTGTACGGCCCTTTGGACTCCGATGGCAGTGGTTTGGGCACGAAAACCGTCTTCGGTTTGTTACTAATAGAATTCGCGATCACGTTATAAGGTAATTCAGCCTGGAACTGTAGCAGCTGTTGTATCTCCTTAGGCATGTCCTTCTGGAACACCAGCTTCTGAGGAGGTGGAACGGGAAGGTTCTCGATGGGCACGTTCACATGGTCCACCTGCTGCGGATACTGTTCCTGTAGCTGTTGCTGTTGCTGCTCGTATTCCTCTTTGTAGATTATCTTGCCTCGGTAACCATTATCCGCGTAATCTCTACGCGACTTTTGTTGCTCTATCTGCTCGTAGGTTTCATACTGAGGCTCTCCGTTTGCTAATTGCTGTTCGCGAGGTACAACGTTCGACGAGTAGTGAGAGGCAGACTGCTCCACATATGGACGTGCCTTGTAATTTTCTAGAATCACTTGCTTCGCGTGTGACGGCACGTTCGAGTACGGTTTACTGTACTGATTCTGATACTGTATCTGATTCTGCTCTGGTTGTTCTTCTGAAACTTGATGCTGGGGATACGTGTATTGCGCTTGGCCGGGGTCTGGAGCCTCTGATTGCACTTGCGTTTGGATGTACTGGCTGTACTGCTGTTGGTCTTGTGCTTGGGCCTGAGGTTGTACATACTTGTACTGTACTTGACCGGGGTCTGGTTGCGTTTGAGGCTGTAAATACGATCGGTGCTGCACTTGGTCGGACTCGTACTGCACCAACTGAGACTGCTGAGGCTGGGTCTGCTGCTGTTGTTGATGGGTAACGGCTCGCTGACTTTGGGGATGTGCTCCGCTAAGCTGAGACCGCAATTGGGTTTGTGGAGAGAACAGCTTCCAATCCACCTTTAGACCTGTAACAAAAGAAAATGTACAAGGTGGATCGATTTAGAGAAATCGATGAAATGAGAAATTATATGAAAGTGATAGTGTTTTGTACGATTTAGTTCCAAGGAGACTGGATGTTCAAACCCAGGGTTATAAATCGTATTCAATAATTAATATTTGAATACGGAATGTGCAAATCTATTTGATGTCACAGTAATCTTGAATGTTTGGAATGATACCAAATATTTAATACAGGGACGCCATTACTGTTGTGGATAGTACAATTCATACAGAAAGTTTGATCTACATTTTAATATTTATTACGACAATTTTTAATAAACATTATTTTAAAATGTGCAAAGCTGTCAGAAGATTCATTCGAGAGCTCTCTCTCTAGTAACATATTTATTTAATATAGTTGAAATGTAAAGTTTGTTGAAGAATGAACAAGTTCGGTATCTGTGATATTTGTCTAAAATGTGTAAAGCTCCTGAAAGATTAATTTCTTCGTCATCGTACAAACAGCCAAAGCACATCTGTCTGATGACGTATTTATTTAACATGATTGCACTCTTAAATGTAGAGTTTCTTGAAGATCTGAGGCAATGATTCTTAAGGGTTATTGAGCAATTTCAATAATTCTCGGCTTCCAGAATAATTTCAATGATCCTTGAATAATTATTTACTCACCATTCGGATCTTGATACCTAATTTGAGCCTGAGGCGTTCGAGCAGCACGCTGCGCATTGTGTTGCGCCACCATGGAAACGAAAGCGATCAGCAAAATCTGTAAACAGATCAGGCCGCGAATTGTAAATGAATTGCCATGAGAACCACCCTGAAAGGACAACGATGCTGTAACGGTAATGGGATCCGTTAGAAAGTGAAGTCCTGGATTGTCGTCTTTCTCTGCGGCTGCAAAGCAACCGAGATCGAAGACACGCGGAAGAGAATTCGTACAATCGTTTGCTAAAACATTTGACTACCACGTTTCCGCTTTTATCCCGTTACTTCGCCTACCGTGTTACAAAGTACCTAACCATCAATCGGACTTTATAATGCACCGTAACGTTTCACTTCCTTCCATGGTACTGGAATTATCATAACATTAAGACCATACTTGAAGAACCGTATGGAGTTATTTCTTAACAACTTTTAACTGTGGGAATAGCAGGATAATTTCAGAGAATGAATTAAAAGAATTTCCGTTTCGTAACTGGTGTGCATTGTTGGAAACTGTTAGAACGAATCAACACGTGCACTTGATTAACAGCTACGCTCGGCAGGGGGTTCCATTAGTTTTCAACTATGCAGAACTTGATCTTGTAATCTTGATCTTGCATTGATTGATGTGCAAAAATTCATGCAATCTTTCTTGTTTGAGAGTGAGATTGAAAGTCGTAGCTTTCTTTTGAATGGTAAAATTTGATATTGATACAATACTTTGATTAATGCTAGTTTTAATACTAATAAAATGACATCCATTTTGTACAATGACTCCATTTTGATGATTACATCCATTTTGTAAAATGACTCCATTTTGATATTAATAAAATAACATCCATTTTAATAAAATGACTCCATTTTGGTACAAATAAACTGACATCAATTTTAATAAAATGGCACACATTTTAATAAAGTTACTTCGTTTTAATATTCGATAAAATAATCCCATTAAATTTGCAAAATTTTAGTTTCAATTTGTGTATAAATTATTTTAATTCCGCACTTCTATTTATAGTTTCTAATGATTGAAATTTTATGCAAAAGCAGTTTCATTTACGTATCGTTAAAGGCATGAAAAGGCGTATGCCAGTATTGCCAAGTACAAGCATGCATGAGTGAATCAAACCTTGAACTGTTAAATAACCAATGTATTACTAGTGGATGAAGAATTTAGAGTTTAATGTTAATGAACATTTTCATAATATAACATTCTAAATTTTAATACAAATAATTTTGTTAAAAAAAATTCTGTACAAAATTCAAAACTTAAACTTTCAAAATTAAATCTTTTTCTATAATTTATATTTCTATGAACTTAATTTTAGTTTATACGTAGAATCTAAAGGATAACAAAATACATATAATAATATATATATATGTATATATAATAATAAATAATTATATGTATAAACTAAAATTTCAGTTAATATATACAAATTAAAATTTACTTTGTTATATTTGTAACAAAGTAAAAATTATTAAAAAATTATTAATAGAAATTCTCTGTAAAATGAAATAAGTTCACTTCGTAACCATTTACAGACTTCTGAAAATAAAGTACGTGAAGGAAATAACAAACATTAAATAATAAGTGATTAAATATATGCAACGCACAAACAATTGCTGCGTCGAAAGTAACATAACTGTGCTAAGAAAGCGTTAAAAAATACACTTCTCAGTAACGAAGCTAACACTCTTATCATCATGCAAGCTGTCTAAAGTTAAATAATCAAGCCTTGTTATGTTCTACAAGGAAATATAACAAAAGAATGTTATATAAACGTAGATATGAAACTCCCTGTTAAAAAGCTATTAAAATATTTGTACTCTCTATTAAAAATTTTTCAGTAACATCAACTTTCTTTTAACATTATTTCACTTCTAATTTTCTCTACATATTTTATTTTTTTATATTATATTAAATAATGAAATATTAATTAGTAACAAAACAGATAAATCAAGATCAATTTTTGAACAGATGTATTAAGATCAATTTTTAAATAAATATATTGAGAGCAATTTTTGAACAGGTTAATTAGGATCTATTTTTGAACAGATAAATTAAGATCAATTTCTAAACATTTAGAAATGAAAAAGCAAATGAACTTTTTCTTCTCTAATATAAATTGAGAATAACAATCCTGCAGATCAATCTTTTCATAACTTTCCCTTGTTAACTTTTTCTCGCAGTACAAAGTTTCATCCTATAAAAGTTTCTTATTTTATGAGTCGCATTAAACTTTTAATGTGCTGTGAAATTAGTACCTCGCGCGTGTTATAAGTTGAACTGTGAGTTCAAGTGATCACATAATATCAAGAAAAAAAAATAAAAATAAATGCAAAAATTTCCTTCGTACAATTACTATTCAACATTACTCTAAACGATGAACGATCAAAAAACCATGTAAACACTTAGTGTTAAAAAATTTTCAAGCAGAACCTGCCATCAGCAGCACTCCGACAAAGCGATTAATCACTGACACCCCTCGAGTCACAGCACTAATCACTCACTAAAGCAAGGAAAAATCGGCACTAAAATTCAACCCCTGAGCTAAGTGTACAAAGCGATAGGCCGTCCAGATCGTTCGACGAATAAGTTTGAAGGGGAGTTGACACTCACTAGAAATCTCATAGTTGCAGAGTGAAGACGACGATGGTGGATGTTCGATTCACGGGTGTACGAGCGGAAATCAGCCAACAGGGCCTCGGTTGCTCTTCTATATACTCGTAGTCGCCCCGGTGTAATTGGTCGGCCAAGCAGACGGACGGTGGCTACCTACTTTTAAAGTAATTCTGCCTCTAGGTAACGAGCGAACCGACGAGGCCCTCGGGATATTATCGTGGTCGATTGCAAGAATGCGTTGCTGGCGTAACCCGCTTACAAAGCCGATCTAGGAAGCTGCCGACGAGGTGTTCGAGATTGCCTCGAAGAACCAAAGCGTTTCTTAACGCATTATTGATCGGCCACGAGATTCGTTGATTATTTTACGATGCATGCTTTCAGTGCAATCTTGAATAGGTGCAAAAAATCGAGGTGAATATCGAGGGTCGGTGAAAAATTGCAGGCATGAATCAATCGGGTACATTAGTTTCCTTTAAATCGGGATGAAAGTTAAAACTTGTTAGAAAATTATTGCTTCGTGAAATAGAAGGAATTTGGGAATCTAGGGATTTTGGGAGCGAGGATTTGGGAGTCTAGGAATTTAGGGTGCAAGAAATTTGGGGAGCAAGAAATTTAGGGAACAAGGGACTTGGGAATTTAAGAATTTAGGGTGCAAGAAATTTGGGGAACAAGGGATTTGAGAATTTCAGAATTTGGGGTGCAAGAAATTTGGGGAACAAGGGATTTGAAAATTTGAGAATTTGGGGTGCAAGAAATTTGGGGGACAAGGAATTTGGGAATTTGAGAATTTGGGGTTCAAGAAATTTGGGGAAGGAACTTGGGAAGTTAAGAATTTGGGAATTAAGGGATTTGGGAATCGAGAGTTTTGGAATGTAGAAATTTTAGGTACCAACTTCTGGATCTAGTGATTTGGGGTCTAGAAATTGGGGAATGGTGAAATGTGAAAATTTGTAAATTCTTGATGTAAGAATTTGGGGATTTCGAAGTTTAAGAATTTGAAAAATTGAAAAATTGAAGAATTGAAGAATTGAAAAATTGAAGAATTGAAAAATTGAAGAATTGAAAAATCGAAGAATTGAAAAATTGAAGAATTGAAAAATTGAAAGATTAAGAAATTGAAAAATTGAAAAATTGAAGAATTGAAAATCTAAAAATCTGAAAATTTGAAAGGTAAAAAATTCGAAAACAAAAATTTAGAAAATTTGTAAACATGAGATTAGGTTAGACTGCTTAAGTTATACTTTGAAAAATGTGATCAGTACATTGACACGCCGATGGTAATGGCATCTATTAGTATTTTTTCTTAACGCTTGATTTACGGTGTACGGCAGATTTCTTCTAATTTACTTCAGCACACATGTATATCTTTACTTTCTCTGTCTCAAGGAACTTATATTTTCAGCCTTTCGAAAAAACAACCAATAATTTTCATATAGGAAAAGTTGACGTTGATGATCGTAGTTTGATGCTTCATCTGAACATTTTATTTGCGATATGAAACAGATTTCTTCTAATTTGTTTTAATATACGTTTATTCTTGCTATGGTACTTTCCGTGTTTCGAATATCTTAATTTTCAGAGAGTTTTGATGAAAGAAACTAGCACACTTTATGTCAAAAATTAATTCATTTAATGATGGTAATATTCACTGTACTCTGCAGTAGTATTCTTTTAATTTACTCCTTCAATTTAATTTACTTAAAAGTCTTTTAACTTAATTTATTCCAATGTATACGTGTTTGTTTCTATGATTATTTATGATTGTTCCATTTCTTTTGTAGTAAATTGATTTATAATTAAAACTAAAAAAAAATGAACAAATATTGGCTAGTAGTCTTTGTAAATAATAATAATACTTTTTATCGCAACATTTATAAGTCACAAAATATTTTTAATACTTTAATATTTCTATCAAACCGTATTCTAATAATTGTCTCGCTATCGTTAATCAACTATGTTGTATGTTATGTACAATGTTGTAGCATGATATTTACTAATTAGTTAGGTTACGTTCGCGTGCCAAATTATTATCGATAAGACTTTTGTGAAATTACAAGTCACATAACAATTTGACGTTTTCATATTTCACTGAGAACAAAATGGTGCCTTGAATATGGTGGTGCTGATGAATGAACATTTTAATAAATCATTTTGCAGCTTTCGAAACTGTGACGAGGTTAAAAGGTTCTTTTGTTTCGTCAGACAAAGAAATACAATAGAAAATTTATTGTACAAAAGACATTACACAAGTGACATTTACAAAGTTTTCTAGTAATTATCTTCCTTAAAATTTGTACAGATTTTGTGCAATAATTACGTCTAGCTATTATTTTGAAGAGTGAATTACTATTTACAACCATAATCGCATCAAGAAAGTTACAGAAAACGAAAGTAAAAGACACCTATTAAAATGTTGATTTTCTGCAACAAAAATAAACATGCAGTTAAGATAAATTAGAAAGAACTACTGCATACCATAGTGTAATTAGTGCAAAATTAAGAGAGCCTGTTACTCAATCGATCCTTTGTAAGTCAAAGAAATCTTGAAATCAATGAAACCGGTTTCATGCATCAAATAGTTCACCTGTGAAGACTCGTAAAGAAAATAGCTACAGCTGTTTTTCTTTTAAAGGACTAGAAATGACATAATGGTTGTCTTTATCCCATTTCGATACGCAAACTTTAGTAAAAAGTAATTCAAACTCGAAACAGTCGCTTTAACATTTAATCAAGTTTCATGTTTATTTATCAATTATCGATTGGAGTTTTCTAAATTAATTAAGTTGTATGAGGAGTAATAATACTAAATATATAACACCAGATGTTATACCGTGCAATTTTTTATTTTTTTTACAAAATTTATCATGTATGATATTAGATGTATGTGTATAATAATGCTACCGTGTTTAGAAGAGTTACAATTGGACAGAACAAATTCTTCCATTCTCAAATCCCTATATTCCCAAATCCCCATATCCCCAAATTCCTACATCCCCAAATTCCTATATCCCCAAATTCTTACATCTCCACCTCTCTATATCCCCAAATTCCTACATTTCCAAATTCCTACATCCCCAAATTCCTATATCCCCAAATTCTTACATCTCCAACTCTCTATATCCCAAAATTCCTACATTTCCAAATTCCTACATCCCCAAATTCCTACATCCCCAAATTCTTACATCTCCAACTCTCTATATCTCCAAATTTCTACATCCCCAAATTGCTACATCCCCAAATTCCTACATCCCCAAATCCCTACATCTCCAAATTCCTACATCCCCAAATTACATCCCCAAATCGGTATATTCCCAAATCGCTATGTCCCTAAATAGCTGCGACTCCAATTGGTCAGAATAGAAAAATACCTCCATTCCCAAATCGCTATATTCCCAAATTCTTACATACCCAAATTGCTTCAGTCGCAAATCGCTATATCCCCAAATTCCTACATCCCCAAATCGGTACATCCCCAAATCGTTACGTCCCCAAATCGGTATATTCCCAAATCGCTATGTCCCCAAATATCTGCGACTCCAACTGGTCAGAATAGAAAAATGGACGCCTCGCACGTATTTTCGGCGGTATACTCTCGCGGTCGCACACCAATTAGGCCAAAAACAATGACAGGCAAACGTCTCGAGAGTGAGATAGAATTGCGTTTAGCAGTTGTTGTCATTATTATTCTTATTTGCCGAAATGTAACGAAGTGGTGGCTTTTACTTTGGGTCACGAACTCGTGGATTGACATCGGTAAGTACATGATATATTTATATAATAATACCAAATATAATATGTCTATACATATAATGATACTAAATATACAATATGTCTATATCTTAATATTAAATGTATAATATATCTTTATAATAATACTAAACATACGATATATCCATATAATAATACTAGATAGATATCTATATAAAAATACTACACTTAACGATTTTTAACACGGCAACGAATAGTTCAGCAATTTTTTAATTCTTACGTAATAAAAAGTAAAAGATACCTATTAAATTATTACGTAACAGACAATTGTATAAAGAACGTTGAATGTTGCACCTAATTTATCTTGAATATAATCTACTTCAAAGAGTCCAAGCGTTTCTATATCCACTTATTATTTATTAACTCTTGTAAATTTACCACCAAACATGAAACGATTATTTAATCACGCTACTTACACGTATAATAATCCTTAATAGCACTGAAATTAGTAAAGAATAAAATTAATTTATGATCTAATTTTCAAGCTTGCATAACGAGCTCACTTGTTATAGTTTGCACCTAATGAACGGCTATAATTCCGAAAATTTAAAGAGCCTTTTAAAATCTTGATAATCAGGGTGCAATAACTTGAAACGACAAAAGCTATTTTCCCATACGTGTCGTAAGCGATTTCCTTGAGTACAAATTGTATACGAGGTGCAAACAGTTTCCGTAATTCGCAATTATTCGCGAAAGCTAACACCTTTGGAGAAATTCGAAGCAGTAGAATGAAAAATTATGGACTGTACAGGGTGTCTCAAATTTTACTAATGAAATGTGCGTATTCTGTAAGTGAAAGTAAGAAAAATTGTTATATAAAGGGTGATTAGAAATGTTTTGATTCAAATTTATTAAGGAAATTATTACGCATATGAGGTAGATAAGAATGAATTCCTTAGTATAATGTAAGGAAACATGAATAATTTTACTCTTGTTCAAGTTGAAACAGGAGATTTATTGTCTAATAGTGATTTCTTATCGATGTAGTTAATTCTGTAATGATATACCGATTTTTGGGGTGACAAATGGCACAGTAACGTTTCTTAGATTTGGTGTGGTGTATATTTTCGCATTTTTGAACTTCCGAATTCTCGAATTTCCGAATTTCCGAACCTCTAAATTTCCAAATTTCTAAATTATCAAATTTCCAAATTCCCAAATTTCCAAATTTTCAAATTTCCAAATTACCAAATTTCCGAATTCTCAAATTTCGAAATTCCCAAATTCCCAAATTTCTGAATTTCTGAACTTTTGAACTTCCGAATTTCTAAATTTCCGAATCTCCAAATTTCCGAACCTCCAAATTTCCAAATTTCCAAATTCCCTAATTTCTGAATTTCTGAACTTTCAAACTTCCGAATTTCTAAATTTCCGAAACTCCAAATTTCAAAATTTGTAAATTTTCGAATTTGTAAATTTCCAAATTACCGAATTTCCAAATTTCCAAATTTCCGAATTCTCAAATTTCTAAATTCCCAAATTCCCAAATTTCTGAATTACTGAACTTTTGAACTTCCGAATTTCTAAATTTCCGAATCTCCACATTTCCGAACCTCCAAATTTCCAAATTTCTAAATTCCCAAATTTCAGAATTACTGAATTTCCAAATTTCCAAACTTTCAAACTTCCATATTTCCAAATTTCCAAATTTCCAAATTTCCGAATTCTCAAATTTCCAAATTCCCAAATTCCCTAATTTCTGAATTTCTGAACATTCAAACTTCCAAATTTCTAAATTTCCGAATCTCCAAATTTCCGAACCTCCAAATTTCCAAATTTGCAAATTTTCGAATTTGTAATTTTCCAAATTACCGAATTTCCAAATTTCCAAATTTCCAAATTTCCAAACTTTCAAATTTCCAAATTCCCAGATTCCCAACTTCCAAATTTCTGAATTTCTGAACTCTCGAACTTCCGAATTTCTAAATTTCCGAACCTCCAAATTTCAAAATTTCTAGATTTCTAAATTTTCAAACTTCTAGCATCTGAATATGTAAATTTCTTTATTTAAAGAATTGACTGCATAATCGTTCTTTATTCTTGAACTGGAAGATCCTCTTTACTTTTCGTTCTTTTATGCATATAATTAAATTTTATAACTACGTCATACAATATTTTGTTTCTACTTGAGTAACGTATGTATAGCACATAGAATAATACTCGTTTATGGCAGAAAATGCGACACCTTGTGCAGGATATTGAAGTACAACAACGAAATTATCCAGTTTCGTCGAAGATCTCAAATCAGCGACACGATTGAGTATCATTGTTGTGCCCCTGAACTTTCGAAAGCGTAAAAATGCAACAGGACAGACTGTAAATAACGACTTATCTTCAGAAGCATCCTCGTGTCCCGAGAATGAACATGCAATTCAATGCAAATATATCACTTTTGTACATATACAGGGTGATTCAACACTTGTGTACCATATTTTAACTATTCAAAGAAACATTTAAGATAAATATTATCTATTAAGGTAAATACTGTTGAATGAAGGTAAATTTCATTTTAAAACCTAAGGTGGTTAAGGTGGTTGTGGAATATTTCTTTCCTTAGCAAAATTATGTGTTCGATAGGAAAGTTGAATTATTTACTAAAATTCAAAGTTGAAATATTTGTTGAAGTACATTATTTAATTTGGTAGAAGTGTATTTTTAGTATTGTGAATAATTTATTATATTTCATTTAAATAATACATTTAAGCAGGGACAACTGTACTAAAATAAAGTATAAATTATTTATTATTCAAATGTTATATATTTTGACAAATTCATATATTGATATTTATAGAAAATAATTTCTTAAAAATAGCATTTTACAGAGAAATTCTATTTACGTATATTTTAAAGGATTTATAAGGACGTATAAATATTAACAGAGAATTCATACTTTAATATAATGTTAAAGGAGTATTTATAAAAATTTAGTATGGTGTCAAAAAAGAATTTAAAAAATTTAACATAATATTAAATATTACATAAATATTAAAATCCATTTACAAAATAAATAAATTAGAAATAATTTATGATTTCACACAATACCACCTTAATAATAAATAATACCATGATTACAGTAACGACAATAACAATGTTATTGCGAACATAAATTCATTGCAATAATAGCTAATTCTATTTAATAGGAGGCATATCACTATCTATGTACAAGCAAAAAATTAATTAACGAGAAGTGGTATACAGAGAGTTATGTCTCTAAGCGTGCTATGCAATTATTTCATTCGTTCGCGTTTAGTTAACTAGTTATTGGTTGATTTAAAGAGAAAGTTCCACTGAATTTAAATTCCAAGTCACTTGCTTTCAAAACAGAAACAAAGTAAAATTATCAAAGTGAAAATTTATGTTCAAATAAGGAAATCCTTTATTGATAATAACTGTTATATTTAATTAAATATAAATTTATGTGAAATTAAATTTTATTAATATTGAAATGTAAATCAGTATATTTACATTCAAATAAATACACTTTCATTTATGTACATTTAAATATAAATTTAATGTAGATTAAATATAAATATAAATTGATATACTTAATTTTATATATTTGCATTAATTTATTTACGGAAATAAAAATGTATGAAAGTATAAATAAACAAGTAAAAATGTATACAAAATTAAAATAAAAATGCATTCATTTTGAACAAAATATTTCAAGAAATTTCTGAATGTATGAAAGTATAAAGGAAGTAAGCAAGTAAAAATGTACACAAAATTAAAATAAAAAAACAATTTACTTTGAACAAAATATTTCAAGAAATTTCTGTATGCATGAAAGTATAAAGGAAATAAGCAAGTAAAAATGTACACAAAATTAAAATAAAAAAACAATTTACTTTGAACAAAATATTTCAAGAAATTTCTGAATGTATGAAAGTATAAAGTAAGCAAGTAAAAATGTACACAAAATTAAAATAAAAAAACAATTTACTTTGAACAAAATATTTCAAGATTAACGAGTTGATATTTCTAACCAGGGTGAAAACATTCTCTTTTTATCCGAACAAAAAGTTTTACCGCAACACTAATGAAACCGTCGATGCGAAGTTAAAAAATCGGCCTAACGATCAATTATCAAAAATTGTATTTTCTCGTTACGAAATAATTGTTCGTGGAACTGGTTTCCGGGACGAAAATTTGTCAGAAAAAGTGTGAACGAAATTACAGAAGGGAGTAGTAATAGCTCTAAACGAACTCTGAAAACATAAACCAGAGTTCTAGGGGGCGACCTTTTTTTTTGCGACAGAAAAATCACAGTAATTTTCGAAATTATCCTCGTTACCTTCATTACGACACGTACTACGTGAAATAGAGGAAAAAGTACACGAAAGCAGGAAGTTTTTTGCGTTAGTATTCCGAGGTGTAAGAATGCAACGTAACTTTTGCTTTTGACAGTAATTTCTGTTCCAGCAAATCCATAATTAATTCGTACACCGTTCCTTGTTATTACGTGTTGTAGAATATAATTAATCGTTACTTTCTTCGTGCGAGTACGAGATGTAAAAGTGAGAGGGGGATAGTTTTTTACTTGAAAATTCGATTTTGTAATGTTTACGGCTGAATAATGTGAAGTAATTCGCGTTCTAGTTGTATCGGCAACGATGTTTATGGTATCGGTTAACGTTTTTTTGGTGCATGATCGAACGTGTTTAGCAATCGTTCAGGATGTGGAGTACATCGGAGCCACATATTTTAAAGATGAATTCGAACTATGATTCACATCATCAATTATTATACCTTTCGCAACTGATGTGAATGTATGCAATACCTTAATTATGTGAACTGAATATTCCTTGACCTGAGTCAGGGATTGCCACATATGGGGCACAGTTTGTTGAATGTTGTAGATTGATGTTAGAACGTTTTTACGATGTGATTTCTTGAAATTTTTTAATTTTAGAATTCGAGGATTTTTTCATTTGATAGTTGTACATTGGAGAATTTTTAACTTGGGGCTTCTAAGTTTCCGAATTCCCAATTTTGTAATTTTTCAAGTTTTCAAATTTCTAAATTTACAATTCTTTTAGTTTCTAAATTTCAACTTTTACAAATTTCCAAATTTTCTATTTTCCATGTTTCCACATTTCCAAGTTTCCAAGTTTTCAAGTCTCCAAATTTACAATTTTTTTAGTTTCTAAATTTCAACTTTTACAAATTTCCAAATTTTCTATTTTCCATGTTTCCATATTTCCAAGTTTCCTAGTTTCCAAGTTTTCAAGTCTCCAAATTTACAATTTTTTTAGTTTCTAAATTTCAACTTTTACAAATTTCCAAATTTTCTATTTTCCATGTTTCCACATTTCCAAGTTTCCAAATTTACAAGTTTCCTAGTTTCCAAGTTACCAAGTTTCCAAGTTTCCAAATTTTTTAGTTTCTAAATTTCAACTTTTACAAAGTTCCAAATTTTCTATTTTCCATGTTTCCACATTTCCAAGTTTCCAAATTTACAAGTTTCCTAGTTTCCAAGTTACCAAGTTTCCAAGTTTCCAAATTTTTTAGTTTCTAAATTTCAACTTTTACAAATTTCCAAATTTTCTATTTTCCATGTTTCCAAATTTCCAAATTTCCAAATTTCCAAATTTCCAAATTTACAAGTTTCCTAGTTTCCAAGTTTCCAAATTTTTTGGTTTCTAAATTTCCACTTGTTCAAGTTTCCAAATTTCTAAACTTTCTATTCACCAAGTTTCCAAGTTCCCAAATTTCCAAATAGCGAAATCTATAAATTTCTAAATTACCACCTAATCAAATTTTCCAATTTCTATGTTCGAACATATTTTGGATAATTTGTAAATTTAATAATTTGTGCCCTTAGTATTTCGAAATTTTCCAAATCCCTAATTTCCCTACTTCCAAGATTTGCAAATTTGAAAATTAGTAAATATGATACAAGATATTTCTGTTTTCCTAAATTTCCGAACCGAAAGATAATACAGATCCAAAACAAGTGACATAAGAGTAACCATCATTTTGGCCATAAAAAATAAACTCTTCACATATTGCGTTTTCAAGGAAAATAGAGCAAGGAGAAAGCAAACAGCACATGCAAGCTCTTTTTACATCTTCTTCGTTACATGTTTTACTGAGAAAAATGAAAAATGCGATAAGTAAACGGGACTTTCTTCGCCTTATTTCACCTTGGGCATTTTTCCTAGGAGGCGATGCAAAAACCAGTAATTTCCTTTTGAAAGGATATTTCTCTGATTATCGTTTGTCATGGTGCAAATGAAACGTCGATGTCTGGATATATGGCCGTGAAAAATTTGCTGATGTCCGGAAACATGACCGTGAATCTGTCTGTTTACGTGAACGTAGGCTATAAAACAAAATGAAGAAGAATTGAGAAAGCAGTGATTACAATATTATAACGTTACTGTTGGTAAAAATATTGTATTTCAAATTTTATTATTGATTCATATAATATTGTGGTAAAATTTGTTATTAATTATTTTATGTTACAGTATAAGTTATTGATGATTACGATATTATGATATTATCAAATTAATTATTAAAATATTATAATATTACAAAATCAATCATGAAAGTAATAGATACAAAGTTATGCATTGATATTATACTATCATAAACTTAACATTAATCAGAATAAATTATCAAAATTCACTTTACATCTTCTTCAGCTTTATTTCAGCAAAAACAGAAGAAAATTACACAGCTGAATTTTACATTGTGCTCAAATAATCATTTTTAAAATATTACCTTTCAATAATACCTAAAAATGGTCCTCAATTAAAGAAATATTTTTTTACACTCATATCGAACAATTTCTTCACAATTTCAGTTTTTTGACAATTTGAGTTATAAAAATAACTGTGTCAGACATCTGTCAATTCTCTGAAATTCGCCCCTCTGAATATATGACCATGCACGGTACAGATGGCCATTTTTCAAGATATCACTTATATTGAAACTTGAAACGACACTTATACTTGAAACGATTGAAACTTATACTTGAAACAACCTTGAAAGACTGCATAAATTGAATTTGAGACGCAAAAGATTCAGGTAACAAGCGTGCCAAAAAACGTGGAAACTTCGAGGAAAGTTCCTCGATGATATTCGAAAGGCACGACGAGAAAAAAGGATTCGTTGTAAGGAAACGGGCGGAGAAAGTCCATCGGCGAGGAAGAACTGCGTTTCCATTGAACTTACTCGAAAAATAGAACGCAACACGTCTCGATTAGAGTGAATAACCTGGACACACTGGCGTAATTTTGCTCTCGTTGTACGAAATTTCTGGTTACGCCAATGTGTGCACCGGAAAAGCGAATTAACTCGATGTTCGTGCGATATACAGGAAATAAGGCATTCACTGAAAGACTTTGACGCGTTCGTGCATTCGGAAAATCGTACACCATTGTTACACTAACATTTCCTTTTTGTTGTAAAATGATCTTCGACAAATTCTTTTTGCAGAATTTTCCATATATTTTCAATGTGTAAAAGAATATACTTTCAATATATTTAATATATTTTCAATTTGTAAAAAAGTGTTTTCAATCTGATGATACGAAGAGTTTACATGAAAAAATAAACGAGAATATAGAAAATTCATGTACAATTTCGTTTTATAAATTATCGAATAAACGTATCTCAAGAAACACATTCGGAATACAAATAAAAATACCATAATTGAACGTTATATTATTTTTTATAGCTTGAAACAGGTTAGGTTAAGTTTTAGTTACTTTGCCAAACAAAAATGTAAGGTAACTTGTTCAACAAGGGTGATATAATAAATTCTAGATTTTATTTCTCCAATTTTCCCAATTTCTTCGATTAATTCTTTGAATTAATATTTGAGTTACGTTCCTTACATTCTCTAGCGTGCATTCTTGCTGCGTGCTTCATCCTATTACATGTCCACCCAGTTAATTTCCCAGAACTGATATCAACAGCAGATATTAATTTGCACAAACCGGGAAAACAAGATCGTACGAAACATACCGGAAGCAATTTACTGAAAATTAAGCCTTTAATCGATCTCGACAACATTAGAGTTACATGTATTTTTTGTGAAATAATTGTATAAAATGAAAGTTCATACATATATACCAATAATATTCGTGCAAGAATAAGGAAGATGGCACGTGAAATACGAACAGGTAAAATATCACTATCGTTTTTAATTTATATGGTGTCCCAGTTGCTAGTAAAATTAAATATACTCTCTTACATCGTTTATTAAAAGGATAACACAAAAATAATAAGTGGAATCAGGCTGCTTTCTTGTTCGATGCCATATAGGAATTAATTGGCAATTTACGTTATGATTCCACTTAAAAATGTCGGTTATTATGAAGTACATCTATGGAAAACTGTGAAGGAAAAAGTTTGTCATGCACAAATTAATACGAGTTGTGTTTGTACTGTTTCTTTCACAGTTCCCAGGTGCATTAATACCTGGAGGAATTAACGTAATGGATTTATGACATATTTACTGCAATCAAGGGAAATGAAGAAATTAATAATGCATTGGATTCTTTTCGTAGAATGTTATGAAATTATATGGACCTATCTATGTGTTATCTAACAAGGAAACGTGGAAAGTGATAGTATATACATTAACAATATTCAATAAAACTACATGAATTTTATATATGTACATGTGCATACACATACGTTTATTATACGTGATATCATTTTCAGAATATCGTTGTTAACGTAATGTTATGAAAATGGTAAAAAATTTGTTTTCGAGACATCAAAAACAGTTCTCACAGATAATTCCTTTTTTAAAAAGGAGCTTATTTGCAAAATTTGACTTGATTTATAACATGATGGTTTTCCGAAGAAAAGACAAATTTATAATGGTTTGGTAAAGTCACATTCCGAAGTTAATTAGTCTTGCACTCCGATGTAATTTGATGCATATTATAGTAAATTTAGCCAATAAAATCGATATTAATTAAATTTTTTACGAAAATGGAACACGTGTCGCCATCTTTCTGGCGAACAGGGTGAACTACACGTTTTTGAAAATGAACTTTCATTAGTTCCACGCACTGTCGCTACATGGCGCAACGTGTATCGTTTTCGGTTCAATTCAATTAATATAGCTGATTTTATAAGATTAATTGACTAGAATATTAATCGAATTACATCATAGTGCAAGACCAATTAACTTCGAATCGTTTTGATTTTACAAACTATTATCAATTTTTAACTGTTCTTAGGCTAATCCTAATTACCCTAAGGGTTTCTGTCTTATATGGCGCCGTCTAGCGGCAGAAGATGTGAACTAATTAAACTACAGTTTCAAAAGTGTGTAGTTCACCCTGATCGCCGGAGAGATGGCGCCACCTATTTTCCTAAAAATGCAATTATTGATTTTATTGATTAATATTCTATATATTTATTATTTATTTAAATAAATGCAAAGTTCATAAACTACGAAAGCATTTTAAAATAAGCAAGAAATTCTTAATTACTCATATAAGATATTCCAGAAAATGCATCTTCAATTTTTGGAATAAATAACATCTTAAATGCACATCGCATTATAATTTTAAACACAATATTTTTCTACAATCTTTCTTCAATCTCACTAGTATTTACATAACTATTATCGCATAAATTTAGGTAAATTTAAAAAAAATTTCACAATAAATTCTTATGACATCTCACGTTGTCCGCCACATTGCACACTTGAAAATTTGATTAAATAACACTATTTTAAACAAACCTCCATATTCTCAACATTAATATTCTTACAATAGCTTCAAGCAGTTAAAAGTATTTCCAATCAGATAAGTGAATCTCAATAATACAGATGACAGATACATAAGAAAATTTAAACGTCATCCAAGTGTGGGCAGTCAAAGGGTTAAAATAGAAAATGATAATCCGCCAATGGTAAACTATAATTCAACGATGTAAACTTTGTTCCAAGAAATGTCAGTGCAAGTAACCAGGAGAAAAGCCGAGTGGTAGTTGAAAGGCGTGGTAGAAGATCAGAGTGCAATCTGCATTATTGTAGAGCCGGGGCGCGCGGGCGGCCATCAAGGTCTTTTCAGGTCAACGTGATCCAATGTGCCATATAAAACGCCCCTCTCGATGATCCTTCGAGCACTGTTGTACTCCTCGTCGACCCTGGTTGTCGTTGTTCCTACATTATGGATGCCATGTTCGTAAGTACTCACTTTCGATTTTATTCGAAACACTCCTCATTGTTCCATTCGATCATCGAGATTACTTCTGCTTTGTATTTGTAACACTCCTACGGTGTAACAAGTTTTATTGTGCGAACTGCCATTGATTTAATCATTTTTCGCTGTACATGCTTTGTTCAGGTATTATAGTAGTTATATTCTATGTAGTAGGAATACTTACTGTATTATATTTCTATTAGTGATTATTTTAATTATTATTAGCAATTGAATATTACTTTGACAGTGATTTTTGATCTTTATAATCGACTATCGAAATTGAATTACAAATGTAAATATAAGTAAATTAATTTATGTGTTAATTGTGGTTAATACAAACTTCAATTTGGTAGACGTTGTTAGTGTGCACTGTGACACTAATTTCGTGTCAGTCAACGAATGGTCAATACCAGCCACCACAACAGGCAGCAATTTTGAGTGACGCAAGATATTTAGCTGGAGATGGAACTTTTGGCGCCGCTTATTCGCAAGAAGATGGCGTCGAGTTCAAAGAGGAGAGCGACGTTTATGGGAACCGCCGTGGGTCTTACTCCTACGTCGATCCGACGGGTCAGAGACGTACGGTAACATACACTGCTGGTAAAAATGGCTTCCAGGTATGTACTTTAGCTAATAACCGATTTAGACAATATATAAATTTATTCTTGAAAGTCGAGCTTCAATCGCAAAAATTTCATAGCTCCATATTGAGCCCTGATAATTCAACCATCTCAATAATTAGAATTTAGAATAGGAATTAGTAGAGAATTAAAATTATCAAGAGAACTATCAAAAAGTTAGCACCACCACAAAGATCAAAATTAATTTTAACAATTATTTCGACTGCGCAGGCCACTGGAGACGGTATTCCTGTACCACCTCCTCAAGCACCACCCCGACCAGAATACGTTCCTTTACCCCAGTACAATCCGCCCGATTATCAGCCACCGAGATACAATCCACCTCCGCAACAATATCAACGTCCGAGTCAACCAGTGTACGAAGAGGAGCCTGAACCTCAGCCTCAACCTCAACCTCTACCTCAACCACGACCGCAACCAGTATATCAACCTCAGCCGCAATATCAGTACAAACCTGAACCCGAGGTACAATCCATACCCTCATATCACAACCCTCGGCCACAGTATCAACCCCCTGCAAGGCCATTACCCCAGTACAACGCGATCACAACGCCTGCACCTCGAAGATTTTATCCACCCGGGAAGCTGAACTTCAACAGGACTCCGGATGGCTACTCTTACACCTTCAGTAAAGCTAAGTGAAATATGTTATTATGACATGTAAGATTTCTGTGTAGTTTTGCAGATAAATGCGTCGACATCTTTTGACACTAATTACTAAAATAGCTTTGATTTTTGATCTTTTGACTAGCTTCGTTTCGCTCGTGTTTAAAATTTATTCAATGAACAATTTAATATTTGAATTTTAAATTTTGCGATTGTTATTGAGGTATGATAGTATAGTCGACGTTGTGTAGATTGCTCGTTGAACGAGATCTTTACTTCTAAATAATTATGGCACACGGCCATATTTGCAAGTATATTTCTATGTACAGTAAAGGAACATTTTCTATATTGTCAATTTCTATATTCCTATGTTTCTATATTGTCAACAATTTTCCTATTGCCCCAAAATTGCCCCATTTTCATTCCCCCATCTTTTTAATGTAGTTTCGAATAAAATATTGTGTTAATAATTTACTAAACACTTGAATTTATCAGTATTACCATGGTGTAAAATACATTCGAAAAAGTGATATTTAATAAATTCTTAAAAATCCTAACGGTGCAAAGATTGAGTAGAAAATATCAATAACGTGCTCCAATCATAAATACTGTCGGAATAATTTGTTATAACATCTCATAATTTTCTCACCGTCGTAAAACACACTTCCGGTAATTTTGATATTAAATACACAACTAGACACATAATAAATTTAATCACCAACTCGATTATAGCTAATTTATTACCTGTTAGTTATCAAAAATCTGACTGCATGAAGACCGCATGATGAATAACACTGGCGGAAATAATGATTGGGTATTGAATTATTCATACGGTCATGCATTTATAATTAAGACATTGTGGGTTACCAGAGCCTTGTCCATAATCTTATCACAGTATGTTCGATGTGAAACAAGTTAAACTTCCTGAAAGAAGTGAACTTTGCATAAATTCTTCTGGAAGTGTAACGAATTCATTTTCCTGCTAATTAAAATGCTTTTATATGCTGAACATTTCCCTAATTTATTCGTAATTAACGTGCTAAAATAAAAAACACACGAAAGAAAAGAGTAATCAAATACTGAACAAAAATTTCAACAAGAATTTCCGACAGCTACGGTTTCGATACAGTCATGTGTTTAGTTTTTCTCGATTGATTGACGCCCTGCGTTTTACAAAGCAATTTCTTTTATAAATGTAACCACGATCCCGCGCACTTTGAGGTCACGTTACTTTCATTTAGCAACCTTTGGAGTTCATGGTATTGCAACAAACGGGAGGATCCCACGATCTAAAATGGAGGTGATCGTTACCCCATAAATCACGTTGAATCTCATACATGTAACTTGTCTCTCTAATATAAGAAGCTCACAGTGATCATTGTGTTTAATGGTAGCTTATTAAGGTTTAATTTAACCGGTTAACTGTGTTCGACGTATATACACGTCGAAAACTTTATTTCAATGCGATTATTAACTGATTGTAAATTTTTTATTCGATGAAAATGTAATCTTGCTTTGTTTTATTTTTTTCATAGATTTTTTATTTTTTTTTTTTATTTCGTAGAAAAATTTGTCCTGAGTTCGACGTGTATATTCGTCATTGCTTGATTTTGATTATGTATTGAGGAATTTTTTAAATTCCGCAGTTAACTGGTTAACTATTGCGTTTTTAAATGAATAGAGATTTAGATTCAATTGTCTCGAAATAATATTCATGTTTGTTATTATTGGATTAATTTGTTATACGTATAAGAATTGTGAAATGTAAAATATATATTTGCAAGAAATTCTAGAAATTAGAATTTATATAATCGAAATACTGTACTTAAAACAATTCAGTAAAGTTAAGATTATATTACAATAAAAACAAAAAAATAATTACATAGTACATAATTAAAAATGTATAATAATTGCTTCGGTATTTAAGATAGACATAATTCAACTGTTTAATGTAAAAAAAGTTCTAAATATTTAATAACGAAATCTTGTGTAAATGATGTATAAAAATTACTTGTATCGATACGATATTTATAATCTTAAGTAATTGTTCAATAATTATCTTTAATAGCAATTATAGTAGTAGTTACCTCAAAAGTAAAGAAATAATATCAAAATACATATGTTTTATTGCCATACACGTACCAGCATATATAAAACATAATCTGTTACTAAAAAAGTGATCTTTTTAAATAAACTTTGTACCTGTGATTACTCGAATAACTGTTATAATTGAACTATTTATTATAGAACAAAATTAAAGTGTTACTGTACAAAGTTAACTTAATAAATTCGAAGATAAAAATTGAGTAAACAACTTTTATCTACAAAACTTGTTTCATTTCATCCCCAATTTTAATGTGTTCACATCCCCATAAGTGCAAACTTTTTTACATAACCTATAAAACAAATATTTATCCTTTACCTATTCAGTATAAATTATTCTAACATCCTCCTAGAACATGTACTAAGAATGTAAACTATAATATACACCATACTTATTGTTGAACAATAATCTCCAGTAAAACGAAAGTAAATTTCGTTTAGCCAATTCTGCTTTCCCCGATATTACGAAATTAAATCACCGTACGACATATACATCAATTTCCACCGTCTCAACGTGTTAAAACGTGGAAAACTTAATTGCGAGTCGGTAAAATAACACGGTAGCGGGCGTAACACGGATGCAGTACAGTCGGCAGACAGAAATGTAGCCGGTGCAAACACGTTGCATCCGGCACGGGCTGCACCCGTTTTGCCATAAATTAAATCCATGATCAACTTTCTTAAACGACATCGACGTGACGCGAAACGTTACGGTATGCATTTCTTTCGGCCCACCTCTAAGGTTATTGAGTTCCTGCTTCGATACGGCCGGTTCGCCTTGTATTGCCGCGCCCGTATTACGAACACCGGTAAATGAACGCCCGGTCAAACTGCATTTTTCCCTTGGTTCAGCTGCACCGGTATTATTCGCGAGCCTGGATAATGAGATAATCGTCCCTTTGTTTCGAGCTTTCCTTCCGTTTTGATTCGAACGGCAGACTTGCGTCCGATATTGTGCGTCGCTCGCACGACTAACATTTTAATCTTTTAGTTGGCGGAGTATTTTGACATCTTGTATGTTTTATCTTATTAACATCATACACATATTTATTTCATTAACATATATATTTTTACTTTATTTTATTAATACAATCTTTCTATTTTATTTTATTCACACCACGTATGTATTTATTATATTTTATTAACTCCACGTATGTATTTATTTTATTTTATTAACACCGTGTATGTATTTATTATATTTTGTTAATTCCATGTATGTTATTATTTTACTTCATAAATACCGTATATGTTTTTATTTTATTTCATTAACATCGTGTATGTTTTTATTTCATTTTACGAATACCACGTATGGTTTCGTTTTATTTTACTAACACCATGTGTATTTTTACTTTATGAGCACCATGTATGTTTTTATTTTATTTTGCACACATCATTTGACTTAATACAGCAATTTAAAATAGGTTCTTAAAAAAATCTATAATTTATATTAACAATCTACAGTTGTTAATTAATTGTACATGTAATGCATCTACATGGTAAAGTAAACAATAGTGACAATTATAACAGACAAGTAACTTCAAAATTGATACAAAACTTTTTAAGAAAAATGTTTTAAACGAGTTTTACAATGTCATGAACAATTTAAGCGAGATAAATAATTTAAGAGGCGAAGTACTTTTTCAGTCGTGTTTTATTTATAAAGGTATATTGGTTATACATTTTGTTTTATGATTATGGCAGTAACATACTGACTCTGATTAGCTGCGCGCGACATCAACAGTATAAAAGTAGTCTAAAACAGCTGCTATTTAGAGGCAGTGGCATCGAATATTCACTCCTCCTTAACAAAAGGGAAATAAAGAAAAAAAAAATACAAAAAAAAGAGAGAAGAAAAAATCATAGGAAAGAAAAACAGATATCACCTTATTTCTATAATCTAACTTATCGTACATTTTCATTTCATCCTTCTCTTTTTTTTCATGCCAATGTGCCTCCTCAACACGTTGCAATTTTCAAGTGATCAGAGCGAAGTCGGATTTCAAGTCCCAGAGAAAAGGCACTATACGTCTATCAAATATAGTATTTCACTCTGATCGTTCACAGAGTACTACAATATAAATCATTACGCTTTTACATCGTCGATTTTGCACGAGATCCTCTTAGGAAAGATTTAATTCAGAGGATCACGCTCGATCAGTGATGGGCGATTGCAAATGGCGCGAAGACATATTTGAAATCTCCATATTTTCCAATTTTCACGTTAGCTGATTTCTATGTTTATCTCGTTTCTTTCTGTTTGATATTGACAAATTTGAAAATTTGGAAGATGGAGTGGGAAATCCGAAATTCTCAAAATTACAGATTTTCATGTTTCAACATTAGTTACTCAATTTTTGAGTTATTAAATTGATCAACTTGTAAATTACAGATTTGGGAATCTACAATTTCTGTATTTCTAAATTTTTTAATTTTTAACTTTTCAAAATTGCACATCTGTAAGTGTAAATTTATAAATTTGAAAATTTGAAACTCTAAAATTTCTGTGTCTCTAAATTTTTTAATTTTTAGCTTTCCAAAATTGTACATCTGTGAGTTTGTAAATTTTACAAATTACAAATATCAAAATCCCAAATTTCTGTATTCCTAAATTTAGTAACTTCAGCTTTTCAAAATTGTAAACCTGCAAATTAAAAAATTTGAAAAGTCAATATTCTATAATTCGAAATTTTCAAAATTGCAAATTTTCAATTTGTGAAATATCTTTGACAAGATCTGTATCTGCCCATCACTGAATCCTCGGATTTCTGCGATCTAACGATTTCCATTCTTCTACGACATGCATATGGCAAACATTTACATACTTGAACATGCTACTTCCTTTTTTCCTTTTTGTTCCTGAAAACCAGATTGCGAATCAGTTTTAATTGTACCTTCATGCTGGTTACACTCCTTAATTGTATGTTCCCGATAGGTATCATTGTCTCGTGATCAGACGCGATACAGGAATATCAAAAAGGAGAAAATTCTTGCGCACACAATACAAATGATTTCGAAATATAACATTCTTGACCGAACGCTTTGTTATTCTAAATACGTACAAACTACGTAAAAAATGTCCTCATAATTGCGTTAAGACGAAAGGCCGGCATTTTTTACTCGTTTTGTTTTTTATCTCTTTACAACGTTGCTAAATCGCTATAAACGACGCTTACATGTGTGCTCGTCGAATCTTCTTTTCTTCCATTAGGATTCGCAAACTTTTTCGTTTTCATTTTTGTCCTTTGTACGGAGTGTATAGCAAAGATTGCGTCAAAATCGACATTCATAGTGTTTAATACAATTTCCAAGTGATAAGCATCTGAGAAGTTCAATATTCACATTTTGGTCAATTCCTAAACTTTTTAAATTAAACGCTTCTCTACAATTTCAATTTGACAAAAAAACAGAAGATTCTCAAATAATTTTCCGTATATAAAAAGAAAGACAAAATTACAAAAGTTATAAATTTCTTGAAACAAGTGATAACAAAGAAAATTTTAGACTCTGCCTCAGCTTTCAGTTCTTCGAAGAAGAACTTCGCTTCGCATCGATAACAAATCGTAAAACTTAAAACTGGTCTCGAAACGAATTTTTAAATCAATACAAAATACTTTCGAATTCATTACAAAAAATACTTAATAAATTCGAACACGCAATCAACAACAGAGCTGCCTTAAAATTCGATCACAAATTTTGAAACTTGTGTTTGTCACAGAATCGTAGAATTTTTGTATCGACGAATATTTTCATGATCTTTCTAAATATTATTCTTGCATCTTTTCCGAACACTCTGTACAATTTTTCTCCGCAACAATTGCAACTATTGTCAATTCGATTAACACTATATTGCACTAGTTAGAATTATACAAAATATATACCTAACGGGTAGGCTTAGCTTTTTGAAGTATACCATTTTAGGCACCGTTGTCCCGGAAGTTTAATTTGGATCGAAAAGAAGCCGGAAGTGGGATTGTACGTGAGGCAGGAGGCACGGCAGTTTCGCAACACGATGGTTATCTAAACTTCTATTCTAAAGACGAGAGGAGATAAGCGCTGTACAAGCGAATTCTATCAAGTTTAATCGGTAAGAGACAGTTTGTTCACAATGCAGTCTCTCGATGAAACAATAACATTGTTTCGCGACGTTGTAGCACAGTAATGTTCACGTTAAAACAAGAGAGATTGAATAATGGGAAACGTTTGATTATTGTCCTCCGATATTCCAACAATGTTTGACATACGCGATATTTTTTGATAGAGACATCATTCGAATAATTAGGAAAGTGGCCATTTTTGAAACTTTTTACAATCAAATTTCTTATGTTTCATTTACCTCCATTTTTTTTTCTAATACATTTATCAATCTGATAATTTCAGAACTATAATTTTGAAAAATTTCTAAATTTCAGAATTTGTGATTTTAAAAATTTGAAAATACATTTGTAAATTTGGATGTTTTTATTTAAAACTTTCCAGATTACTAAATCTAGAAATTTGAAAATTTGTAAATCTAAATTTGAATGTTTGTACATCTGTAAATTTTATAGCTTGTAAATCTATAAATTTAAAAATATAAAAATTAAGTTTATACATTCAACAATTTTTAAATTAAGAAATTTCTAAATTTTATAAATTTGCCAATGCAATTATTTAGAGAATACAAAACATTTAATCCAAATGAAAATTCATTAGTTTTCTTTCTCGTTTTTTTCATTGCTTGAAAATTATTCGAATAATGCCTTCCCTCTACCTTGTGTGACAAATAGGAACGAAATACTCTAGATTAAAAATATAAAAAATCTAAATTTGTTACACGATTGGTTAAAAACATCAATTATGATCGCAACAAGTAAAAAAATCTTAAAATTGATTAAAATAATACGCACGTCAGTCAGAAAAGTTGCCATCTTCGAATTTATTTAAAATTGTATAACTTCTATAGAAATTATAGTGTAATTTAATTCTTATACTTATGATGTAATTTAATTCTATGTCCATTATAAATATCCTATATAAAAAAAGGTCACGAATATGTTTGTCAAACATATATGAACTGTACATTTTATAAGAAAATATTACATCATTTTTAAATCCATTTTCTCATTACTATCATTTGTACAAAATAGTTTGAGTTCGTCGAGTACAAAATTGAAAAAATTATTCATTTGTTTTAGTAACAAAAATAATTTGCAATAATCTTTCAATGAATGAACAAAAAGTACAACAGAAAATTATCATATATTCCTACAAATAACTGCAAGATTATCTTAGTTTCTACAACTAACTGCAACATCGATATTAATAAAAATCTATTCCTGATTCACAATTTACCCTAACACAGTTATAAATTTCCTTCATTTTGAAATAAAATAAATTTTGTTTATTTGGTAACTTTTCTGACCGACGTTACAGTTCCCTTTTCTGTCAATGATGTATCTTCATAAAATAAATGAAATTTGTTCTTCCCTGGTTAAGTACATATACTTCAGATAGACACCAAGGACCAATAACAATAGCAAACAAGACTTCATACGGTTAAAGTAGTAATTAAAGATAAAAAATCACTTGCTCTAAATTCGATTAAGGATATAAACATCTGTAGATGTTTTCATCGGTAATATTGTCAACACTTACGCTATACAACAGTAAAAACTACATGTTTGGTATTACAAATCGATAATGCGGCTAATAATACACTGCCTTTGGAAGATCATCGAGCTTAAAAGAGGAGAAGAAAAGAATCACATAATCAAGAAATATGCTCTTACAATGTTGATACACTTTATGTGTAACTACCATAATGATCATATAAATGATATAAAAAAGAGAACGTGTTCGCTTACTTACAGTTTAAACGAACTATATAATTACGTAATGTAATCGCAAGGAGTTACTTGTAATTATAACATATTACGTAGCATGATGTTAAAGTAACAATATAATTATAAAAATAGTTATTTAGAAATTAAAATGAACAGATACGATAGCATTGAGAACAAACCTGTACATCTGATATTGCGGATACTGCTAATGGCTAAAAACGGCGGGAAGCTAGCTATGTAGGAACGTATACTATTAAGTAATCACACTTAAATACTGACGCAATAGTGAAATTATAGTGTAAATCAGTATCGCGTCAATACCTAAATATTTTACGAATAACGTATTATGTCTTCGTTACACAGAGTACAGTAGAATGCGCGGTACAGGCGAGGAAATGACGATATCTTGTGCAACAATAGATCGAAATTATGAAACAAAAGTTGGTTTTCATTTTGAACTAAGTTTTCAAGAAAAATAGTTTTAAAGTTTTATTAATTAAATGATAGAAAATGGCCAAATCCGGTAAACCAATTGAATTTCTCTATTTCTAAACTACAAAAGTTCTGAACTTGAAAATTTTGAAATTTGAATATTTTTTAATTTTTTAATTTGAGAATTTCATATTTATATTTCTCTGTTTCTTTGCTTCTAAATTTCTAAATTTCCAATTTTTCAAGTTACCAACTTTTAAAATGACCAAACTGTTAAGTTATAACTTCCAAATTATTAAGTTTGTAAATTCCAATATTCCCAAATTACTAAATTGCAAAGTGCCAAACTACCTGATTTCTAAATTTTTTACCTTTAAATTTGAGTATCTACCTAAACCTATGAAATAGGTCAAATTTCAAATTAGTATTCGAGTAACTTTTTAACCTAATTTGACCTAACCTAATTCAATCCTAACCTTCACTTTCTTCTCTAGAAGAAAATTCGAAAAATCCTCGAATCATTTATAATAAAAAAATCAAGTTTCAAAAGAAAACAATTTACTTCATAATTTCGATTTAGTTTCGTACGAAATATCACCTTTCTCTTTCTTGTAGCACGAATTTCGCAGCACCCTTCATGCATCTTGGGATACACAGTAGTACCTTTATGATCATTCAAGTTCTATACATTTTTTTCGTTGGATGATATGTTGCGTCCAGTAAAAAATATTCTTCTTTCTTGTCAGAAGTGATGCGAGCCTTTGTATTGACTTATTTCCAGTAATCGAGAGACTAAATACCATTGGCATAACTAGATAGGAAACAGAAAGGACCTGTTCCCTCCCCTGATTATGGTGATATAGCGCGTAGCGATATAACATGGTGATCCCATTCGGACAAAAATACCAGTTACGTCAATGCTAAATACGACCGTGTAATATGTAAATGATTGATTAATACAAAATTAACGCAAAATAAGCGACATTTGTACATGAATATACTACTGTGCATCTCCTGCTAATAAATCAGTATATTCATTACAATCACAATATGCATGACACCCTATGTAAAAGTCCTGGTCGAAATGGAGTAGTGAACTTGTACTATGGTAAGACACGAATCGATGGCGTGTAATTACAGGAAGGATAATTCTAGCTGCATAATCCCGAAGGATCGACCAATCCGCGTGCAATCAGCTCCGCGGTTGCGGGATCGCTGCCTTGTTTACCGCTCGAATGCTGAGGCGGTGTTTGCTGCGCGTGAGGTTCGAAATGGGAACGTACATGGAACATAAATTCAGCCTTATCTGTAAAATCTGTGCGACACATCAGACAGAAATGCCTCTCGGACGCGTACGGTTGCGGTGGGGGCGCAGATCCTGGAAAATATGGCGCTGCATGCTGTGGTGGAGCAGATGCTTCTAAATGAGATCTGCAATAATAACAGAGAATACTTAACTACATTACAATTACAATACATCATACTATATATCATACAATTACTCTTGTTTAATTAAATTCTGCATTATAAGTTTTGCTTCACAGATATGACATTCGTACACAACTCATCAAAAATTTGAACACATGAAACATTGTGTTAAACTTTTTGATCCTGTTATAAATATGCATCAAGTACAACAATTCAGTTTATACAAATATAAACTTTATGAAACAATTAGTACAGAAAAATTGATATGCAACAATTTAGCACACATAAAGTAATTATTAGAATGCAACAGGTCAAAAAATATATTTCTTTTTCATCGATCTGACAAGTACATGATTTTTAACCGACGTCAATCACTGCAATTCTATTCTGAATTCTGTTCTCCTTAAGTGCACATTGTATTCATGAAAAAAGGGCATAATTCACCCTTGAATTACAATCTGTCAGTATAAATAAATTACCTAGCATGCTGCATCCATTCCTCCCTCGTAGCTAATGCCCGACCGCATAATTCGCATGCCCAACTAACCGGCTCCTCCTTCAGCTTATGTATAGTATCTTGACGTGCTTGTGGTTGTTGCGGTGGTTGCTGTTGTTGTTGTTGCTGCTGTTGCTGAGCTTGTTGCTGCTGCTGTTGTTGCTGCTGCTGCTGCTGTTGCTGTTGTTGATCCGAATTCGGAACTGTAGGAGTAGAGAGCGGCGCTACTCCCGGTCGATGTCTGAGCTTGTTCATGTGAATAACCAGCTTGTCTCTGCGAGCAAATGCCTTTCCTGAACACGCAAGAACCATTGCGAGATTAATTAAACCGAAACAACCAAGTGGTTAAAACATAAAGGAAACAGTGTCCGCGAGCTCACCGCAAACTTCGCAAGAGTACGGCTTTTCTCCGGTGTGGATACGCATGTGAATGACGAGTTTGTCTTTGCGTGCCAAGCCTTTGCCGCACACGGTGCAAGCGAACGCCTTTGTCGCCGGTTCTCCCGTATTGGTGGCTTTTGATGCAAATCCTGGACGAGAGGTTACGTTGTTCGTTGTCCTCAAGGGCTGATTTACTGTCGGGGCCCTACTACCAAACTGTTGATCCATCGCACCGGGAAACGGAGGCATCACTCCACCGGGTCGCATCGCTGCCGAATAATCTGGAGACCTGTTTCAAATTTAATCGACATTACTGACGTTTCTTTGAGTCCTCGATAAGATCGAACAAAAATTATTCACCAGGTTCCGATAGAACGAAGCACCCGTACGCCATCGTCGTAGCCCAAACCATCGTCGGGAAGAGTGAACGTTGGATTAGGTGTTTGAGGGGTTGCAGGTGGTCCAGGTCCAGCCAGTCTCGCTTGTGCAGCTTGTTGTGCCATGTGTTGCTGCACTGCAGCATGGGCCACTGCATGTGCCTCCACGTAGGCCGATCGTTGCTGTTGCTGCTGACTACCATTAGACATCTTGTCTTTGTCCGTGCCCTGTTAATTGTTGATTTACCCTTATTACACTTTCTAGCGGTGTCGATTAAGTTACGATCAACTTTCTTTGAGGAACCAAACTGTTACGCAAAGATAGATTACATAAATTAAATGGTAGGGTACTGGTAATTCGCTTTGGAGAGTTTAAGGAAATTTACCGTTTATTATGCAACTTTTCGATCAAATTGCTTCGAAATGTTAGTGTGCGAATTTATCAATAGTTAGGCAATATTTGGTTTCGGAGATAGCTCGGCTTCATACCGATTACGCAGAAACGTACTTAAAAATAAGATTGACAATATCAAAAATTAAGGATGATTGGTAAACAAGAGTCGAACGATTTTAACGCTCGAAACGACAAAGGAAAATTGAAACAATGACAACGACGCTGGCAGAATATACGATCGACGTAATTGTAAAATTAAAAGCCGTTCGTAACAAGAGACAATATTTCACGACGGTTCTATCAATTCGCGCACAAAAGCGTAGCAGCTTCCAAGCCGATATGGGAAAACGATTAATCACAGGGAATAGAACGGAGAGCTGGCACAGAAGCGAACTCAGTGCCAAATATCTATTAACGATAATCGATATTTAGCAGAAACTCAGTTTCGAGTATTTGTTCGTCCAAATGAAACTTCTACGTTCCCCCCACGGTATAACGGTACAGGACTAAATATTCTATCTCGAAAGTTTTCAAATTTGGACGATACAGTACCATTTTCGATAATCAATCGCGTAATATAATCCATCGAAACGTATCTCGCACGCTTTAATTTGATTTCGAGGGAGCTACGTGAAAGGTTACGATTATAGAAAAAAAGGAGCGTAAAAATAGGCAATTAAGTCTACGCTAATTTCGTCCACGTGACATTCGTTCACGAAGGACTAGTCGTGAAGCGAGACGGTGCTCGTATCACCGAGAAGCATCACAGAAGTCTGTATCCCCCTGAGACGACATCGAATACATAAAAGACAGGGACTTTCGAAGGAGCCGAAAAGATTTCTCCACACAGGCTGCTTCGTCAAGGTCCTCTCGGGAAAGAACGATGACCGAAAAGAGAGAGACGGTAAACGAGCGCAAGAGAGGAACGAACGAGCAGAGCCGAAAGGGAGAGAAAGAGAGGAAAGAGCTAAACTTACAGAGCCAGACACGAAGCTTCTCACAAAAGACGAGCAAACGTTATCGGTCCGATCTCCTGGCTCACGTACCCACACTTTGCTCCACTGGTGAGTAAAAGCGTAACTCCCGATGTCCTCCTGGAGGTATAATATCACTGACGCCTTCACTAACCGGTAACTCAACGACACGTAACAAGCGGTGTCCCACCGGTACTCATGCCAGCGGGAATTACCGTAAACTGGATAAAGAAAATGGAGAAACCGCGCGATTGACGATTCGAGGGACACCCTGGAGGCTAAGCCCGGTGGCGAACTCGAGCGCGATCACGCGTGTTCCTTCTTTTCGCGGCGTCACGAAAGAATCTCGCGTTTTACGGGGCAACCGGAGTGTGTCCCGCGGAGCTAGCCGCCGATTCCCGGCGCGGGAGGATGCAAGGACAAAGAGACGAAAAAACGTCTCGTGGAAGCAGAGGGGGTAACCCTCTAAGCGACGAGGAGGGAGATACGGTTAGGAAAGAAGATCAGGGAGGGTAAGAAGGAAAGAGAGCAAGCAACGAGCCGGCAGGCGAAGAGAGAGAGGGATGCGGTTTGTGGAAGCAAGGCAGAAAGACAAAGAGGGAAATAGGAGATAGCCGATGACACACGGATGCAGCGCGGCGTAACGATATCGAGTGGAGGTCCCCGCGGAATGCACCGTGGCGACGTGCTACGAGAAAGGACCACACAGGGTGCACCGATCGGACGAAGACGGGACCAAGGAGCCGGGGGGTAAATGAAAGGAGCACTTGGGTCGAACCAAGTAGGCGCGAACTCGGTGTAAACGTTGTATTCGATCGGCGAGTGTCACGGAGAGGAGGCGAAATTGGCGCGGCTAGGTGCGGGAACCGGCACTGAGCGATACTGAACGGGTCGAAGGGAAAGAAGAATAGGCTCGGGAGAAACGATACGCGGACGAGACGGCGCGGTGCAACGATATCGAGTGGAGATCCCCGCGGAATGCATCGTGGCCGGCGCGACGACGGGAACGAGAGGGAGAGAAGGAGACGAAGCGAGAACGAGAGGGGGCGAGGAAGAGGGAGAGAAAGGCAGGGACGCCCTAGAGAGGCAAGTATGCTCGCGAAAAGACCTTCGTGTATACCTCTTGTGTCGTGTACACAGACTACCGAGTGACTCGCCTGCCGGATACACACAATGACGGAAGAGAGCAGCGTAGCAGCGGCAGTCGACGGCGGCGTCGGCGGCGGCGGCGCTCTGCAGTGCGTCGGCCCGCTGACCTTGACACTGACATTGACTGAGCGAGCGAGAAAGAGACAGGGGGAAAGGAGACGCGAGGAACGAGGAGGGAAAGCCGTACACAGAGATGACAGAGAGTATCGGTGAACGGGATGCGCGATTAGGCGAAACGAAACGCGGTGTCTCGTGACCAGCTACGAGAGTACCGCCGTTTCCTAATGTTCTCTTTGCTCCCTAACTCTCGGTTGACCGCATCAACGATCAGCCGGGTAACGAGACTTCGTCGACCGTTTACGACAGGGTATTCGAGACCTCGAAACAGGTTTCCAGAGGTGCAGGCCTGCTCCTCGTTGCACCTGTGCCCGGGACAAGGAGACCCGAAGGGCCAACCGGCAGGGGTGGGGATCGAACGATCTTTGGATTGGGGAACGACGAGACGCGCCGAAGGAAAAGAGATCGGAACAGGTGGAAGAAAGACGAAAGGGTAAAAGACGAAGGTAAAGGCGAGAAGAGAAGGAGAGGTTCGGCTCGGCGAAGGAAAGACGAGGACAGGAGAGGAATAGGCGAGACGTCGAAGAAAAGGAGAACTGACTTTCGCTTTCTGTGCGCGACGCAGCCTAGCCACGGAGCGTCGATCAATAGCGCCGCGACGGTTGCACACATACGTGCGTGCACGTACAACCACCCTCTATCCTGACTACCCCGCGTGATCTGTCTCCCTTTTGCCCTATCTGTTCATCCGTGTCTGCTTATCCGTATATTATCCCCTCCGCCCGGCGGTCTCTTGCTCGAAGAGTCGCGTGTGTGAGGGTGGAATTATTGGGATCATGCTTCGTTGGACAACGAAGGGGTGGTGGAACGAACAGTATCAAGAACCTCGAGCTACCGATCAGCGACGCCCCTCGTTTCGTCTCCTTCTTCGTCGCTCCGTTTCGTCGCGGTTCTCCTCCTCTTTCCCGCGCACCCTCGCGGTCGCCGACGCTTATCGAGCAGCACGAGCGAGACGAACGTTTAAAGAAGGCGAAAAGAACAGAGACACAGAGGGGCCACAGAGGTGGTACAACGCGAGCGCGTGTCGCGTAAAGGGCTTTTTACGCCGCTCGAAATGTGGAACTCGTGTCGGCCACCCATTCGACGCATAAAGTCACTTTAACGCGTCGTGTCGGAAATTGCCGCGCGAGTTTACGAGCTTGTAAAGAGTCTCCGCTACGTACTTCCTAGAATATGTACGACCTGCCCCGATAGTCTGCTTCCTCCTCCTGACTATTCGTGTAGTACGGTTCAGCAGGACGATAAATTCTCACCGGAGACCGAGGAAAAAATCGCCGCAACTTCTCTAAGTCTCTCGAGTGTCGCGATACCACGCCGCTTTATGCCAGACCTTTAATCTACCTTTATTAAGCGCGCTGTCTCCTCCATTTGTAAGGCACTTGCCCCCAGTCGTAAACCACGTGGTCACGGAGCTCAAACGCGTCTCTCATGTCTCGTGAAATCAATTAGGAGCAAATAAACCGGTACCTGTAAACGAGTCGCTCGTTTGTTGCTATATTTAACGATAACGTTATAAGCACTTTCAGCTACCCTCCTTCAACTCGGCGTTTCATTCATTCTAGTCGAATGTGGTATACAGAAACTCTCTACCGGGGGAATTAAGAGGGACGTTTGTAACTATTCGAAAGTTACGGTGCACGTTTGCTTTCGACGACTTGCGTACACAAGTAATCGTTACGCTGTTTATACATTTATGGTAGTCCGCAAAGTATCCATCGAATTTAATTGTGGGAAGACAAAATGCAAATTTCAGTTTAAACTGTTCTGCTGAATCAATTAAAAACACTAAAAATTTAATATCGTGATCAAAAGTTATCTTGTGATGTTTAATTATGAAAACGTGGCAATTATATTAAATTATTGTGCTTTCGCTGTCTCTCTATTTTAATTCGCTATTAAATTAATTAATGTCCCTGTCTCATGCATGAACTAATAAATCAAAAATTATCTTACAATGTTAAATTATAAAAACATTGCAATTATATGAAATTTATTATGCTTTCCCTGTTTGATTGAATTTCTCTGTTTGATTGATGAAGTAATAAATCACTGAAACTTTTGATAAACGTCGCAAAACATGTTAAGTACTTACCAAGGAATAACAAAAGATAAAATAGAAATTATCGTTCTTATGTAGAGTCAAAGAACTTCAGTTATTAACATTTAACTAACATGGCTAATTACAATACTTTTATTAACTAAGTTTTCTTAAACTTCCTATGAAAAGATAACCTTGTAATTTTTTTCTAACAAAAGTTAACTAATTAACTCTTCTTCTGATAAAATGGTTTGAAGCATGAATATTTGCAAACTCAATAAAGAACAATTTTATTTTACATTTTAAATATTATGATTACTTTTGAACATTAAGTTGTTCACCTTATAATTTTGATTTCATTTTTCATAAATTATTATACAAAATGTTCCGTGCAACTAGTTTGAAGTATATCTTGAAAATTACAACAGATAAATTGTGAAAGAAAAAACTGACTCACCTGATTTACCGATGCAGCAAGATGCTTCAAACTATCCGCATAATTCTTTAACACCGTATCAGTCGTCATACAGCTAACCCGAAATTCGTAAAACATATCTAGCTTATAGACACATCTCTGGCAGATATTTTTCGGCAATGCATCCTCTTTCGTTATCTGAAAATGAACACTATATTAGTAATAAATTATAAGATGAACGGGATCTTTAATCACTCTGCATCGTCTTATTTAAATTGACCCAATATGGAAATTTAATATTTAACGCGTTCACTGCAATGCGGGGTGAATGTAGAACCCGTGTAATAGTAGTGTTCAACTTTTCAATTTTTTTTCAAGTTTTGATCATTTGAAATTTAGAGATATAGCTATACGGGAATATAAAAATATCAAATTTCCAAATTCTCAAATTCTCAAATTTCTGAATTGTCAAATTTCCATATTCCTAAATTTCCAAATTTCCAATTACCAAATTCCCAGATTTCTAAATCCCTAAATTTCCAAATTTCCAAATTCTCAACCCCCTAAATTCCCAAATTTTCAAATTCTCAATCCCCCAAATTCTCACCCCCCCAAATTCCCAAATTTCCAAATTCTCAACCCCCTAAATTCCCAAATTTCCAAATTCTCAATCCCCTAAATTCCCAAATTTTCAAATTCTCAATCCCCCAAATTCTCACCCCCCCAAATTCCCAAATTTCCAAATTCTCAACCCCCTAAATTCCCAAATTTCCAAATTCTCAATCCCCTAAATTCTCAAATTTCTAAATTCTCAAATTCCCAAAATTTCCTAATTCTCAAATCTCCAAATCTCACAAATTCCAAATTTCCAAATCCCCAAATACAGAATTTAAAAAATCCACATATTTACGAAAAAGTTTCCAATAAAACATGTTCCTACAAAATTTACTAGCTTTCATTAAGAACGCGCTAAAAATTCATCGAATAAAATATGGCGTTGCTCCACTTCTTACGACACCCACAAAACGAATAACAAGAACTTTCAAAGAATTTATGACGGACAATTTAAAATTATGACTTCAAAATATTTCTTCCTTCCTTTTTTTTTGTAACAAAAACCGATACGTGTATTTTAAAATTAGAACCGTTTTATTTCAGAAACATATCAGATCTGCAATTACATTGAAGTTCAAGAGCAATAGTTTAATCAAAACGTGACCCTAACTCGTTTAACCTCCCATTATCAAAATTCTAAGTCATGCACTGACCACAATATTCCGAGTCATGGTAACACTTTTTTCATTACGATAAAGTGATCCATTCTCCGAAATACCGATTTATTATCATCTAGAAACGTCATTCCGAAATTATCGTAATAAACAATTCACAAAAAAGTACTGTTTATGTAAAAGAAAATTTCACAACAAGTTGTTACTTTCTAAATATTTTCATGCAGGACAATTGATAAAATACTGAACAATATTTTTAAATTTAATCAATTTTATATTAATTTTTAAACAAGAGATAGATAAAGATACTCCACAATACAAGACACTCTATTGTTCAAATTTTGTTATACAAGTATATATTATAAGTTTACATTAAAACATTATTTATATACATATATGTACATGTACGTCCTAAGTGTTTCGTTTCATTCATTGTGTCTTTAATAAAAAACATGCGATAAGAAAAAAAATATGACAAAATTGATCCAAATATTTAAATTTATAACATCGATACTGTTGATTAAAAATTTCTATTAATTAAAAGCATACAGAATTTATTAAATGAACCTACAAACCTAGATCTACTTAAACAAACCTATTATGTTATGGTAACTATGAAGTCTATTTTAACCACATTCTTTTAAGTACTTTATCGGAGCTTATCGCATTTAATAAACCTCAGCCTTAGGACTCTTCAATAATAACCTCGATACAAGAGAAGATTCAATTTTTAATTGATCTTTCGTTTAAAGTTTGATTCACAGCAACAAAAATCACATTTAAACTATCTGCATACAAATTATATTTTCCATCAGTGACAATGTAAATTTAAAAACAAATAATTGTCTTTGTATCAACTGTTTATCAGTGCATCAAATATTTAGGCTGAATATTGAAAAACTTTGGGGAATAACGGAATTTTGGGTACACAAAGCAAGAAAATGACTTACCACAGCAGGAATGCAGGAACGTATTTTAAAAAGTAGTTGCCTTTGCTCGCCTTCTTTATCGAAAATCTGAAGCTGATGGTTGCTCTTCAACGAACAAAGTCTGCACAATTCGGCGAAATTGAAGTCCTCGTTCATTGCCATCCTTTTCAATCACGATTAAACACAAACGCCGAACGATTTGTTAGGTTATGCCGTACGGAAAGTCGTCGAGTTTACGTGATCTATGAATTCAAAAGGGGTCACCGAATACCTGACACGAAACTACGATTGCGGAGATTATCGACAGAACGAAATAAATTGCTTGAATCGAGAGGAACGCTAACAAACACGAATTAATAACTAAAATTGAAGAAACGCCGCCATTTCTTTCTTTGGCTGTTGCCCATCATGCACAATGCCTGATTCCACATTGTCCGATGGTGGTCCACCTAGTGGGTGGAAAATGTATTAGTGAAGGGTTGTACGTGTTGGTAAAACAGTTAACCCTTTACAAAAACCCACTGTCTTATTTAGTTTATTTAAATAATCTTCAAATAAAACTAATAACTCGTTTATATTTGAACGTCAAGTATTTTCTATAAATTAAAAATGAAAGCAGAAATTAATTTTGTAATTGTAACGCAAAGCGTACACCTCCATTTTGGTGACCTTGAAATATACTATCAGGTGTTTCAGTGATACTTGAAAAAAAATTTCAAATAAATTTTCTTCTTTATTGTCTTATTTTGTTACTGTAATATGGGTTTCTTTTTGTAAAAAATATCTTTACTGAAATACAAATATAATTAATTTTCAATGTGACATTTTTTAATATAACTGCACCATAAGTGACATGGTCAAATATTGATAGATTAAAATATATATTATTAGGGATATTAAAGAAAGTATATTAATAAGTATATTATATTAGGGATATTACAAAGAACCAAGCGACAATATATTATTATATATTATTTTGTGCACTATTTATATATTATAATCTCAACTGAAATTTTTTATCTATCTTAAAAGCTAAAGTTAGTATCGTAATAGTGTAACTATAAACAGAAGTTGTAAATTACATGAATCTTTTTTAAAAAAATTACTACTCTAAAGAAGTGTTTTGCAGCTTCACAAGGAAATTATAATTCACAAAATACTGTAAAATTATACACGTTGTACGAACTGCTGATGTATTAATGTCATAAATTGCGCTACTAAGTTAACTGATATAATTTCTTTTTATGAAAGCTATTATGGAAATTATTTCGCGTAAAATATTGATCGCAGTTTATGCCGTGATATGAAAATACGAAGCATTACACTTTCAGATTTGATTAAATGATATACAATAAGGAATAATTTATATGTACCGCGTTAGCAACGTAGATTATCTTTATCGTACCGAACTATGCGAAAACATTATTTATTAATAAGCAGCGCAGACCACGTAGCACGCACGTTTTAATATAAAAGCAGATTATGCAAGAGTTTTACGATTTCATTTTTGTAGAACGAATTTCTTTATGTAAAGAATAGAAGTATTCTGGTGTGTAAAGACAGTTATAGTTAACAAAAGAAAATTAACGAAAATTGTTGACAATATATTCGAAATATGAATAATTTATATTTAATGATCTTTCAAATATGTATTGGTATCTCGTTGATCTGTCTGGGTTCATATTTAGTTTCAGAAAAGGTACTTCAGACGATTCTTGTAAATTTTGTACGAAAAGTAAGTAGAAGTATGATTTCTTTCTTACAGAACTTTTTATACTATGTCTTGATATTTTATACCTTTTACGATACTTTTACACCGTACATAATTAATGGAATATATTTGGTCAGTGCAAAACACATGAATAAAATAATAATTTACAGGATATTTTACCGCTTATGGAAAGTTCAGAAATGTATAAAATATGGTCGTCGCCTATGTCCATGAATTTTACTTGTTATTTATTTAATGTTACCAACCCTGATGAAGTAATGAGAGGAGAAAACCCACATCTGGTTGAGTATGGTCCTCTCACGTACACGTAAGTAAGATACAAAAATTCTTCAAAAAGTTTACTTCTCATAATCGACATATGTATATTCTCTTCAAAAATGACTTCATAGAAATAAATGCTGAAATTTGAGTTATTGTCATTTAAATAATAACTGGAAGTTTTGTATGGAATTTCTTTCAAAGCAAAAAAAGTACTTCACGTTTTTTACAGTATAAATTAATATGGTTTACATATTCTTAACTAAATCTTACACATGTACAAAAATAGAATTATCTATCACAAAGTGCACAATTGCTCAGAAAAATGTTAACGCTAGTTTATATTCCCATATTTAGTGAAGTTCGGGAGAAGTTTATATCATACGTTGACGAGGAAATGGATGAAATTAAGTACACCACAAAATCAACATATACTTTAGATAGGCATAAAAGCTTGAAGTTTTCTAAAGAGGATAAAATCATAATACTGAATCCCGCATATATTGGTACTATTGAAACTGTAAGTTGCAATGTCAATTATTTAGAATTTTCTATTCTTTCTTTTGCATTAGTTTCATCACCAGTATATTTAGCCAGAAAAATTATTACTTATTATTTAGCATTAAACATTATTTATCATGATCGAAAAGATGTTTAATTATAAGCAAAAAGTTCATTCACTCAATTACTTAGTTAATCTCTTCACTTAAATTATCTGCAAAACTATTAAATCCACAAATTACATTTTATTATCTAAAATTATTTACAAAATTAGTCATTGTTTTATATTTCGTTTTTGCAGCTGGCAGCTTTACCCGACAATTTCATGAAAAAATATGGTAACAGTATTCCGAATTTATTTCCGAATCGAAGCAGTATTTTTCTAAAAGCTCGGCCCACCGACATACTTTTCGATGGCGTTAAAATTACGTGCAATGCGAAAAAATTTCCGGATTTGAAAATCATATGCGAGACTTTGAAAACGAAACAACATCCAGTATTGAAACAGGGCAATAAAGAAAACGTTTATTTTCTTAGTTTTTTCCAAAGGGTATATTTTTATAATATTAGTTCATATCTCTTCAAGTATATATCCCTATCGCAAATGATTAATACACCACATATTATATTTATGCTATTGCCTCCTCTCATGGATTGTTACTATGCACGTTCACAAATATACTACATTTTTCTATATTGTAGCTTAACAGTTCATTGGGTGGGCCATTCACCGTTTCCAGAGGTGTCAAAGATATAACCAAATTAGGTGATATAACATCTTACTTGGGGCACCGTGTGCAAGAGATATGGACTTCAGATTCTTGCAATAAAGTAAGAGGATCCGATACAGTCACCTGGGCTCCATTAGTGAAACCATTGCCTACTGTGTCAACGTTTATACACGACTTATGCAGGTATTAATAAAATTGGTTCTCCAAAATATTGTTACCAAAATTATGCACACTTAAAATTATTCTTAATAAATACCGGAACTCTCAAATACCATTGTTAAAATTGTAAAATACCACCATTGAGAATGTCGTCTCGTTGCAAAGTTAGCAAACACGAATGTATAAAATATCAAAATATTGTAATATATTAATCACTTTTGTGCATGTTTATTTTTTGTGCTATTGTAATATGTACATAGAACCGTGGAAACTGATTACGAGAATGATGTTATAATAAATGGTATGATCGGATCTCAATTCGTTATGCGCGAAAGGATATGGTATTTCAACGAATCCGAGTGTTACTGTCCATTAGTAAACAGAGAACCAGTATGTCCGAAACGGGGTTTAATCGACGTGACCGAATGTCAGGTAATATCCGTACAATGAAACTTCAGTAAATATATATTTAATTTTACATTTGATATCCTCAATGCAGAATGTGCCCATATTTATATCAGAACCACACTTTTTACACGGTGATCCAGAACTTTTGAATTACGCTCGCGGTTTAGCTCCTATCGAAGATCTTCACAAAACGTACATCATCATTGACCCGTACACAGGAGTACCCCTTGCTGGAGAAAAGAAAACGCAGTTGAACTTAAAATTGATTAAACGACCAGTGAATCTACTTGCTAACGTCAGCGAAGGATATTTTCCACTTCTATGGTTCGAAAATGTAAGGTTCTCTTAGAAACTTCCTATAAATCTGAATCTTCTTACTGCTATTCTGCGATGGTGTAACAAAAGTCTTAAAATTATCTAATTTCTAAATGTCCAATCATTCGCATAATGAGCCAAATAGAAAGTAAAGTTTATTTTATATTACATTTCTCATATTGAACTTTTTGTCTGCCATTGTATCATATAATGAATTTGAATGTATTTGATCACTTATAAACAGTATTCGTTCAATTATGTTGAAATCACGTATTAAAATATTAAATTATCCCACAAATATTTTTCTCTCGATCAATAAAGCACAAATGTGAAAACAATTTACATACATGATTTAATAATACTTTTTGCACTGCAAGTTAATGGCTAATTTTTATTTTAAATTTTAATCGCTATATTTCCTCCAAAATAATTGATGACAAAATAATTGATCTAACATAAACTCTCAGAAAAATACCAATTAGCAAATATTTTTACAGGGAAACAAAGTAACGCCGTTTGACGAAGTATTGCTCATGTATCAATTATATCGAAATGTACATTTTATACGATACGTACAATATATCCCTGTGGTAGTTGGAATTTACATGATCGCCATAAGTTTACTTTTTTATGGTGACACGCGTAAGGTGCATCCGAATGCTACAAATGTTCAATCGATATTGATATCGTCAAATTCGCGATGGAATAATGCGCGACGACCATCGCGAAGACAGATGTTTTGGTAACATATTTATGCGATGGTAAAGAAGAAAACAACAGTTATCGATATCGCACTTTAATTTCGCTCTCAGTATAAAAATTCGTGTAATGTAATTTATAATTGTTCAACGAATTGAAGTTTCATTTGAAAATAAATTTTAACTATTCTGGATCGTTTATGAATTATTTCGAAATATTAACATCTAGGTTATGTTTACGGAGAAAAATAGTATTTACAATGTTCGCTTAACAATGTTACACACTAAACTATGTCCTCGGTTTAACAGTAGTCGTCCTAATTCGTTAGACCTTGTCATTACGTCGATTTTGTACATTTTATGGTTTTCAGTAATTTTATACAACTTTATACAAACTTTACGCAACAAAATAATTACATAATTGTATATTTTAGTACTTTATTATTAATCTAATTCTAAAACGTAACTTCAAGTATATTTACAAAAGGTTTGTCGACATTCTTACCAAAAATATTGTTTCAAATATTATCTTTCAATAAAACTTTTTATACATATTTACAATAAATAATTTTTCCCGTTATTTTCTGTCCTCTTTTCACAGAAAGAAATAATCTTGAGCGAAACAACACGAATCTCCGATCTAAATTACAGCTTACAAAAATACTTAAGTAGAATGTAAAAATAAATACAGGATGTACATGGACGCTGATAAAAATAAATGCTTCTATACGTGAATTGTGCTAGTAATAACTCTGTCATTGCTGAACAAATACCTTGGAACAGCACCTTGGAATTCTAAACTTGATCGTTAAATCGCCACTTCGAATTTAAGTCTTCAGTATTTTCAATTCAAGTTTAAATTTCGATCATTTTCATTTTTCATACGACTCTACAATTTTCGTGATGGAGGTCCATGATCCGAATACCAGCGCGAACAACGCGAATGTTACTAGCAGACAGTTTTTCCAAAGTCTCCACTTAAACGTTCCAAGATGACCTTCCCAGCAGGAAATCGTTTCAACGATTGCTGGTATACTGATGCCGAGGTTGGAGAAGAACACTGCGCCAACCAATGAAATGAAGGGATCCAGATCAGGAACTAATATCGCCACTACCACTAAAAACAGAAAGAAACAGAATTTTTTTTAGAGGTAAATTTTGTTGTAAATTTTTAGTGCATTTTATGGAATTATTGAAAATTTGGGGATTTAGGGATTTGAGAATTTGGGATTTTGGGAATTTAAAAATTTTAGATTTGGGGAATTTGGGGATTTGGGGATTTGGGGAGTTGTGGGATTTGGTAATTTGGGGATTTGAGAATTTAGGGATTTGGGGATTTGAGAATTTGGGATTTTAGGAATTTAAAAATTTTAGATTTGGGGAATTTGGGGATTTGGGGATTTGTGGGATTTGTGGGATTTTAGGAATTTAAAAATTTTAGATTTGTGGAATTTCGGGATTTGGGGATTTTAGGAATTTAAAAATTTTAGATTTGGGGAATTTGGGGATTTGGATATTTGGGGATTTGTGGGATTTGGGGATTTGTGGGATTTGTGGGATTTGTGGGATTTGGGGATTTGGAAATTTGGCGATTTAGGGATTTGAGAATTTGTGATTTTGGGAATTAAAATATTTTAGAATTGGGGAATTTGGGGATTAGGGAATTAGGGAATTTGGGAACTTAGACATTGGGGGATTTGGGGATTTAAAAATTTTAGAATTGGGGAATTTGGAAATTTGAGAATTTTGGAATTGGGGATTTGAAGATTTGGGAATATGAGAATTTGGAAATTTAGGGATTTGGGGATTTCAGAATTTGGGGTTTTGGGAATTTAAAAATTTTAGAATTGGGGATATTGGGAATTTGAGAAATTTGGAATTAGGGATTTGATGATTTGGGAATATGAGAATTTGGGGATTTGAGATTTTGGGGATTAGGGAATTTTTTTTATTTTAGAATTGGGGAATTTGAGAATTTTGGAATTGGCAATTTGAAGATTTGGGAATATGAGAATTTGGGGTTTTGGGAAATTAAAAATTTAAAAATTTTAAATTTGGGAATTTGAGAATTTTGGAATTGAGGTTTAGGGATTTCGGAATTTAGGAATTTGAAAATCTGTGAATTTTGGGATTTCAGAAGTTGTTGTGTTGAGAATTTGAGAATTTTGGAATTGGCAATTTGATGATTTGGGAATATGAGAATTTGGGGTTTTGGGAAATTAAAAATTGAAAAATTAAAAATTTGGGAATTTGAAAATTTTAGAATTGGGGAGTTTTTAAAGTTCATACTTTTAAATTTGAGTTTTATGAATTTTGAAGATTTAGAGATTTGGAATGTTGGTAATTTGAAATTTTGCTAATTTATAAATCAAAATATCTACTTCGAGAATTTGAAAATTACAAATTTTAAACATTAGTAAATTTAAAAAATTTGAGAACTTTTCACTCTGTAAATTGCAGAATTTGTGAAACTCAGTGTAGTTTCATTTCTTTTGACTATTTAGTCTTTAACCGACGCGTCAAAATAAAAACATCCGCACAATAAAAATCCACTAACTTCCGTCATTCGTTACGTAAATAGAAATAATTATTTTGAAAAGTCAAAACATCAAGGACTAAAGCATCAATGCATATCTTTACAATGAGGTAAATGAGTACGAGTCACTGAACGGTGCTTACGACTGACAGTGAGTCATGCGGTTAGAAGACCAACGGATATTTCCCTAGTCCGCTCCGCGTCTATCCTTCCATTACGACTTGTATTTCTCTTTTTCGTTCCGTAGGAAAGTAACACACTTGTCTGGTGCACGTCCAGAAGCATATATGTCGTTAATAACCGGAAGGGTAATCGAAACCTGTTATTGTGACCTGAAGCGATACCTTTTTCACTTTGCACCAGACATAACTCGTTCTTAAAAATTTCGTTTGAGAATGGGGTGTAATTTCAATTACAAGAGAGTTCCTTGAAACACTACAGAAACATACAAGAATATTTTAATATTCTAAATTTTTTTTAAGACTATGTATACAGAGATTGATTGTTAATTTTTAAATTTAATCAGAGTGCTTTAGAATGATTAACAAAATTAGAATTAGGATTGGTTGTGTTATACGGGTTGGGTATATTTCCAAGGATTATGAATGTTTAATTATGATTTTTCAAATTGATGAACTCATCAAAGTTTCTGAACCTCGTCAAGGATCATTAACGAGGTTAAATTGAGTGTTCTTACCTGTTAATAGAACCATAGTTATCCTCAGAAGCGTCTCACATATGGTTTGATACTTGTGGCTACATTTTTCTTTCAGACTACTCCATATAATGTCCAACGACACGAAATACTGTAGTCCATAAGTGAACAGCACAGCCAGCGCAATAAGAAGTTTAGCCAGTTGCCCCAGGCTATACAACAATAAACAAAGAATTAAAAATTTAATTTTGTAGATATATAAGGTGTCCAAAAATGTCTCTTTTGACTGGCACAATGGGGTAATAATCATCGTGTTTTAGTAAATGAAGTTATAGATTTGGATAAAATGTGTTGTTAGCGGTATCAGATTAATTGGCAAAAGAAATAAGAATTTCATAGGTAAAATTCATGAGTAATAGAGTTACTTACATTTGATCTTCCGGAATGTTTAAGGTGATGCTTGCATCAATTGCCTCGCCATATTTCAAATATCCAAATACACCCAAAACTGCGTACAAAGCTACAACTATTGTCATTGTTATGTTAAGAACACCAGGACAGCCGAGGAAGCGTTGTGGATTTTGCATACTGTTCTCAACAGGCATTACCTGCACAAATTTAGTTAATTCATTACATCGTGTTGACATACACTGTAATAGTAATATGGTTTCAATTTTCAATGGTAGTTTAAAAAATCTATGAAATAAATACTAGTAAATACTTGCTTTGTATTTTTAAATATGTAAACAACTACAATTTCAAGTATTTAATTAACATTACGTGTTAGAACCTGCATAGTTGTCTCATTTTAATTTAGGAGTAAGGATAAGAAAATATCAGTAAACATGTGAATGTAAATCTAAAGGATTCTTACTACATCTTTAAAAAAAAAACAGTGTTCCAATCACATTGTAAATTGTAATCGTCTTATTGTTAGATCCTCATTTCATTGAAACAATCAATCGAACAGCTAGAGGCCACTGTGATATACATAATTTATGAACTGTGCCTTAGACCTTTCTTCTATAAGTGTCATACACCTAACATAGTTCTTGGGATTAGCGTTACATCACTTTCTAAAGAGATATCTGCAACCTGTGCATATTAAAACGATCGACAAAGACTTTAAACTCATATTTTACTAATTTTATTTTTATCGGGACTTCAACTTATGAATGTAAAATTATTAATACTCAAATTAATAATACTAAATTTAGAAATATACAAATTCGAGCATTTAGATATTCTGATATTTTTTGAGTTAAGGAATTAGAAAATTGAGAAGTACAAAAATGTAGAGACTTCAAATTTCTAAGCCATCAAATTTTTAGTAGAAATTAAAGTTAACAATTCAGTTATCAAATTAGATTGTGAAATTTTCCACCAGTGTCCATCTTTGCTTTAGCTCACATTTAAAACAAGGGTCGTAAAATTATTTTGACAAAATTGTTTCGTATAAATAAAAATTTCTTGAACTTACCACACCGATTCCCTCGATGGCGAATATCACAGTCGCAAAAAACGTGGGCAGTTGCTCGACCGACGCGAATAATTTCACGTTGGAGGCGATCTTGATGTCGCTGAACACGTAATAAAGGGTTAATGCGAATCCAACCATCATACAAGTGTTGGCGATCATGGAGAATGGAACCAGGTACTTCAAATTTCGCACTTGCCCTAACAGTATCACAGCAGGTATCAAGGTGAGTATACACAATTGAACTGGTATTTCTCTGCCGCTGTAAAACACGGCGAGCTGAAATGCAACAAGGAGAAATTTCGTAAGGCGAACGGAATTTATTCAATACGAGGATGTCGATAAAAATTATTACGCTATAAATGACGAGTAATTTCGTCGCATTTGGGTCGTATTACAGAAGAAAACGAAAGCTTTCGCAACTTATTTAATTATATCTTCTGAGGATCTGCGCAAAACAGTACACTGGGTGTCTCGCAATTTTGCAGATTCTTAATAATATTATGATATTCATATTATAATACATATATAATGTAGATAAAAAAAATATATATATCTAAATATCTAATACAAATTAAAAACGTACATAATTATACATAAGAATGAATATATGTATGTTCTTACGTATGAATATATTCGTATACATATATTCATTCTTATATATAATTATGTACGTTTTTAATTTGCATTAGATATTTAGACATATCTAATAACGTGACCTTGAAACGACCTTGAAACTCAACAACTAAAATTTTCACTTAAAATTTATTTTCTTTATTTTTTAAATATGGCGAACACTGTTAATGAAAGTGCATTAGATTTATAAGAACTGTATCTTTGATATTGATCATGTTTTCCATGAACGAATATCATATTAACCTTCTCATACTTAAAATGATTCATTGTAAACCGCGTGAATGCGACAATTCAGTGTCCATATAAGTTAATAAACGCGTTTAAAACGGTACTGATGAATACAAACGACTTGAAATCTTGATCATTCGTCAGTGTATAAATAAATCACTGCTTCAACATAATTGTGAATAAGTACATCAAGAAATAGTCACAAACGAATGTTACATTCTTCGTATTAAAGTTGCACAACAAATTTGCAATAAATTTTATTTGCACCAAATTTTATTTCCGATGTACAAGTTTTCAATTATTCGTTTAAAACTCGTTCAAACGAAGTGCAATTACTTTGTGTTCACGGGCAAGGAGAGGCAAACCGGACTTTTACAAATCAAACAAGGCAGAACAAGTCTCGAGGCTATGCGTTGGCACAGATTTTCAATTGTGATCAAGGAAAAAAAGGAGAAAGACGCACGTGTGACGATGAACGAGGACGAAGGAAACGAGACGATTGCAAATTAAACTGGTTTTATAATCTAACAGACTGGTTTTATGGTTTTGATGCATTTACGGAGATCAATGTAATTCGCAAGTACCAATCGTTTGTGAAACGGAAATTTTTTAATCCAATATGTATCATATCTTTATCAAACTTATATGAAACGATTTTCATTTTTAATTAAAATTATTTTATTTATCAAGTTTATTTGTAAACTTAATTATTAACTCATTCTTAAAAATGTATGTACTTATAGTAGCTTAGCAGATTTTATCTAACATTAATTATAATTTTATATTAAATTAATAACAATTTTAACAATGTTAAAAACATGTTAAATACAAGAGTCAATGTTAGAAGGGTGTGCTCTGCTGGTACTTACTGTGTAATAAATATATGTACATGTTATTTCTAAATACTTAATGTATGTACATATGTGCATACTTGGATAATACTTGGATTGTATAACTTTAAATTTAAATAAAATAATTGCAACACTACCTGCACAGCCTAGGAGCAATTATACATATAATATTATAAGTTCAAGCTATCGTATGAGTTCTAACAATTATTGTAATTCAAATCAAATGAAACTAAAACACTTCACATATGTATATTATATATGTCCTTTGAAATACATTAAAAGTGTACTGTCCATAGGTGACATTTCATACGTGACCCACTCAAATCATCCATAAAGAAAATTAAATTTCAAGTACATAAAAGTACACAAAAAGACGAGAACATTTGATAAGAAATAAAAGTTACACAAAAAGTTAATTATTCACAATTAATATCTCCAAACTTGCTCAATCAATCGCGATAACGTATTTCTAAATTCACCACACTCGAATTAAAACCTCGCTCATCATTCAATATTATCAGACACGAGTGTTCTTTCAGGATCCTAATCAACGTTATCACTTTGACATTCATCAATATCATTAATCTTTCATCACCTATGTATCCGACAATAACGATTTATGTCTGAAGTGACATATCGAAGTGGCGACACAAATGCAGAAAATTAGCTTACCTGCCTAATAGAGGTCGCCACGAACAGCACGTAAACACACGCACCACCCACATAGGTGGCACACAATGCGGAATTTACGAAAATCCGACTGGCGTTCGCGAAAGGTCTGACTGGTTTTGGTCCGTAAAGAAAGGCGGCCTCCGCCGTTTCAGCGTATGTCATCTTAGGCGTTTTCGTTCGCTTGCAGAGCACGTGGGACGAGTGGACCAGTATGTGGACACAATGGGCGCATATCATGCCGATTATTATCGTTCCAATTCCACCGAATAGAACTCCGCCGTTTTTTATGGCATTTGGCATCGCAAGGATTCCTGTACCCAGCGACGACTTTAGTAAGTGCGCCATGGAACCCAGGTCCCTGTAACGCGAAACATTTCTTTGTACAAAAGAACAGGCTAAACATCTCACATTAGTGGTGTTCATTTAATAGACACGTTGAACATTGATATAAAATAATTAGCATACTTGCTCAGGTTAACTGAACCTACCGACGTATGACGCACTCTGGATTTAAAATAAAAAATGAAATAGAAATATAAATATACTAACTCCGTAATTTGAAAGAACATTGTTCTGCGCAATTTTCTTTGTACATCTTATAGACAAATTGTGATTATTTAATAGGCACGTTGAACGTTGTATATTGATATAAAATAATTAGCATACTTGCTCAGGTTAACTGAACCTACCGACGTATGACGCACTCTGGATTTAAAATGAAATAGAAATATAAATATACAAACTCCGTAATATGAAAGAACATTGTTCTGCTAAATTTTCTCTGTACATCTTATAGACAAATGGTGATTATGTAATAGACACACTGAACGTCACACAATTAGTATGCTTGCTAAGTAAACTAAACCTATCAACGCACTCTGGACTTAAAATGAAAATACAGTAGAAATATAAATAAAACCGTAACGCGCAACAACATTGTTGCTCTGCTAAATTTTCTCTCATCTCACAGATAAATGGTGATTATTTAATAAGCACGTTGAACGTTACATAGTGATGTAAAACGATTAGTATGCTTGCTCAAGTTAACTGAACCTACGAATATCGTACACTGGATTTAAAATACAAAATAAAGTAGAGATATAAATAAACAAAGGATGAAACATTAATCTAGATAAAAATTGACAAACATTTCTAGAATGTTAAAGTTGAGATGATTATTTTAACAAATATTATTCAAAGAATTTGTGAATTTATTCAAGGTAAAAAATTTGTTATTTTGATTAGTGTGGTAGTTTTAGAGATATCTGAACGATTGTTTGTACCCAAAATGGCGTTGAGACTGTTCAGTTGAGCAAACTCTATAAAATAACAAAGTTTCATTGTACGATACGTATTTTATTTTGCAATAATTAAGGTACGTGAACCAATTATGGATTTACGTCAGTTTGCACAATTAATTAATTAAAAACTGCTACACGAATATTTTCAAAATCGATATCTGTTATTGAACGATTTCCTCTTGTAAAGGAATGCTTTTTAAGTAAATGAAATTCATTTTCACTGGTGTATTTGATCAAATAAAAACAGATCTGTTTGCATGAATCTCGTTCGATGTATTTGCAATTGGTGTTTTTGCAGATCTTCAAGCCTTATATTTTATCGAATTAAAGAATGAATTTTGCAAAATTTATGATAGCAACAATTTCTTTGAAACAAAATTAAAATTTTATAAAAACGTTCATATAGTTTATACTATAATTAATATAATGTATTTAACTTATGTAATTCCAACTTTAGTAATATTATTGCTAATATATATATGTAGAGGAAATCTTAAATACTAATTTAATTATTTATTATACTTTGAAAAAGAAAAACATAATTTAGTTTAATTTTAATTTGTTATATTTTTTCTAAGAAATAAATAGACTGACAAAAATATCTGATAAACAGTTTTATCACATTTATTATTTTAGATTTTGTTATAATAGAACAAGGACGTGTTCACTGACAAGTTGGAAGTACTTATTTTATTTTGCACAGAGGAATTTAGAATGAGGAAAATTTTCTGTTGACATAACATGTTATTAAACAGATGATATCGTTTACAAAAATGTTATCATAATGATACGTAATGTCAATCATTAAATGGTTCGAACACATGTATCACGTGAACAAGTGTTGCATTTGCTGTACATGAATAATTGCACGGTTAACTTTTAACTATTAATTTTCCTATGATAATACAAAGATTTACTAAGAAATTATTAGTAAAAATGATTTTTACTAATTTTTTAATGTTTCATCATTTTAGTAAAAATGATTTTTTGTGGATCATTTATGAAGCGCAACAATAAATTAATTGCAAAAGTTAAATTCTTTTGAAATTTATTATAGAAATACTTACGAATTGGTGTTCTTCTTATCACGATGTTCGAAAGGATTGTATAGCTGATCCTTCTCATTGAAATCTCCAATCACAGTAGCTATTTTTGTGCTGATAACAAAAAACAGAAATAAATTAGAACGCTTAACCTTGAATATATTACTTCCTTGTATTTCTAACTAGTTTTTCCTTTATGTGACTTCTCGAGATCTGAGTTGACATTTCTTAGAAATCATAAAATGCGAACTTGAAATTGTGTGATACCTTAATGGAATCGATTCTAACATTTTTTATTACAAAATGTAGTATAATGAATTTATTTTTTCAACTCTACTTTGCTCTTTTTGCACGTGATAATAATTATAAATTAATGGAAGTTCAACTGTTTAAATACGAGTTTACCTAATTTTCTTTTCGTATTTCAACCTTAAAACGTGTTAACCAAATTAATATTTTTTTCTTCTCGAAAAACACTTTCAGAATTTTCGTTTTAAAAAAGAAAAATATTAATTGGTCAATACTCCCTACAAAATTAGAACAAAGTATGAAAAGATGCAAAAAGACCTCATTTTTTCACAACTAAAAGTTATTAAAAATAATTTATTAAATACCTGCTGTTAAACTCCTGCATCGGATTTCCCGTGGTTTGTTCTTTTGAAACCTTCTCCATGATGGATCTGAAAGAAAATCTTTTTTAAAACACACAAAACAGTATCTTCATAAAAATATAATACCAAAGTTTTTATTCGATTCTCGAGAATTTTGGGACATTTGATTTATAGATTCATTAAGAAGATTTTATTGACACATTCACTTAACTATGAATCTTTGTATCTATTTATAAATAGGAAGAAACACGAAGATTTTGCATAATTAAAGAAGAAAAAACACGGAGATTCTACATAATTAAATAAGACGAAACACGAAGATTCTGCATAATTAAATAACAGCTTTGCAAATCTGTACTTGAAAAATATTTTAGGGTTGATTTTCTTCAAAACAGAACTTGTATGCAGAAGTTTCATTCTATACATTTCAAATTAAAACTTTAAAACTTCAAGATAGAAAGTTTTTTAATTATTACATTTGAGAATTACTGATTTTGAAAATTTAGGCACTTCCATATTAAAAATTTGAGAACCTCTAAATTGAAAATCTGTAATTTTAGAAAATTTGAGGAACTCTAGATTGAAAATTAGCAATTTTTAATTACTAATTTAGTAAAGTAATTTTCGTCTTATTTTTTCAAATTAATTCCATTTCTAATTGCACCACCACTTATATGACATCCTGTATATAGTGTGCTTTTTCATTTTTTTATTAAAAAGTATGCTCTAAGAAAATATTTCTGACAGGCCATATTTTTGTAAATTTTTCCAACATAATAGTTACTATAATAATTATTATTAACTTTATAAGAATGATATAACAATTATAAAATCACATATCTCACATTTGAAATTGTATGAAAAATATTTTACGAGAATATAGCGAGTCGTTAAAATAGTCTCCCACGTGAATTTGATTATCTCAAAAATTGTATAGCATCATAAGGTGAAACAAATATTTTAACAAATATGTAGATATACAAGTACTGATTCCAAGTAATCTAGATCATCAATAATTAAATCAATCCAAATTTCTTATCGTCCGCACGCTAGTCATTTCACATGACAATGTTCTTACGAAAGTAATTACGTCGCGCCAGTATTAAATCCATTATCAAAATATGTGATCAATTAATATCTTTCGAAAGTATTGAGACACTCGAGTTTCGTATCGATAGTGACGTTTAATTCCCGTTTCTGCGTAATAATTGCAAAAGTGCCTACTAGTTATCGGCATAAACAGCAATTTAATCGTTCCAATATTTTAATCAATTGATACCAAGAATAGATACAAAGATATTAGCGCTTTTAATAGTAACTTATATATCTGATACTAATCTTAGAAATCAATAATCCCTTCAATTCATTAAAAATTAAAACTTCAGACATACTGTAATATTAGGATTAATCTAAAAATAGTTGATATAACACTCATTTACTAGTACAATTGTTATCTCTTTTATTAAGAAATTTTGCACATTTATTCAACTTTTAAATAATGTGAAACCAGTAACAAATTTTTGTTTCGAAAAAAAAATTGAAGTGTAGTGTTTGAAACATGCAGGTAAACGTTTATTCTCAACATTGTTTATTTAAAAACACAAAAAAGAACAGAATAAGTGGAGTACGGTAAAATTATATAACACGCGCACGAAACATTTTTAAAAAATATGAAACAGCACAAAAACAGGCGGAAATTATAAATTTTCATATTGATAGTGTCTAACTAAATTACACGTTGTCAAACAGATTTTTGATACGAAATTTTTTAGATTTTTGATAAGTTGAGAGGTGTTTTTAAAATTATATAGTTATAAGTGTTTGTAACAATTTTTTAAAGATCGTGAGTTAATACAAATTGTTTTGAGTACAAGGCATTCCATACTGAGAACGTTGTTTTAATTAAGAAAAGAGAACATGAATATAGTTAATGTTTTAGGTTAGGTACTGCTGTATAAGTATTATTTGCTATAATATTGTATAAATATTATTATTAAGTGTACTGTTGTAATATTATTACATTAATATTACATTAACATTATTATTAGGTATATTGTTAAATAAATATTATTAGGTACACTGTTGTATAAATATTATTATTCGACATACTATTGTATAATGTTAGGTTAGGTATACCTCCAACCAATAGCTCACCAAGTATAACAACAAATATAAAATTATAAAAGTTGTGGACTCCTTAATAAAAATATACAATCATCAAAATATGAATAAACATAATATTGAAAGATATTTCACGAGTAAAGATTAAATCTGAGAAGACCTCAGGTGGTACTAACATCAACGGAACTGATACGATTAATTTTATTCTGATATCAAGAATAATTCAAATCATTCATATTTCGATTTCGTCGATTAATTGTATATAAACAACGTAGGTGTTCCTTTTATCGATGAAAACTTTCCATCATGCGAATTTACCTCCACTTATCGTGAAGTATCTTGAAGAAGTACCTACGTTTCCATATTTAAAAACGATAAATATTTTGACGTCAGATCGAAGACGAGAATGATAAAAAAAATATAAAGAATCATTTTAATGACGTGCGAAAAAAGAAATTCTCATTTACAGTTTCTGCGGTTGCTAAATGCACAGATGCATTTATTGAGAAGCAAACTATGCGCTCACGTGTACTGTTACGTCAAGACTAATTAACTTTAAACGTTATTGTTCTGCACAAAAGAATTCCACAGTTTTTCTTGGCTGAAAGGAAGAGGATACCGTTCAATTGAAAATGTGTAGGTTCGCAGTTGAAACGGAACAAATCGAACAGGAAGATTATACAAAAGTAAAAGCGTAGTACATTGCTACATTTGTAAAGTATAATTTAAGACTTAATGTGTATAATGTACAATTTAATATTTTTTCTGTTATGCAATGTTTTGATAAGTTCCCAAATGTATTTCTATTGGTACAAAAGTTCTTAATTTCCGAACTTTGAAATTCAAGCTTCTGGGCGTTCAAACTTGCAAATTTCCAAATTCACCAAGTTCGAAACGTTCAAACTTCTAAATTTCTAAACTTCCTAGTTTTCCAAGTACCTTCCTAGTTTCTAAATTTTCAAATTTCCAAAGTTTCAAGTTTTCAATCTTCCAAATTTCATAACGTCTAAATTTAGCAATTTCCTTAGTCCTAAATCTCCAAATTTGCAAACCTTCAAGTTTCCAAACTTGCAAATGTCCAATCTTCCAAATTTTCCAAACTTCCAAATTTCGAGATCTCTAAATTTCCAAACTTTCAAGGTTTCAATCTTCCAAATTTCATAACGTCTAAATTTAGCAATTTCCTTAGTCCTAAATCTCCAAATTTGCAAACCTTCAAGTTTCCAAACTTGCAAATGTCCAATCTTCCAAATTTTCCAAACTTCCAAATTTCGAGATCTCTAAATTTCCAAACTTTCAAGGTTTCAATCTTTCAAATTTCATAACGTCTAAATTTAGCAATTTCCTTAGTCCTAAATCTCCAAATTTGCAAACCTTCAAGTTTCCAAACTTGCAAATGTCCAATCTTCCAAATTTTCCAAACTTTCAAATTTCGAGATCTCTAAATTTCCAAACTTTCAAGGTTTCAATCTTCCAAATTTCATAACGTCTAAATTTAGCAATTTCCTTAGTCCTAAATCTCCAAATTTGCAAACCTTTAAGTTTCCAAACTTGCAAATGTCCAATCTTCCAAATTTTCCAAACTTCCAAATTTCGAGATCTCTAAATTTCCAAACTTTCAAGGTTTCAATCTTCCAAATTTCATAACGTCTAAATTTAGCAATTTCCTTAGTCCTAAATCTCCAAATTTGCAAACCTTCTAGTTTCCAAACTTGCAAATGTCCAATCTTCCAAATTTTCCAAACTTTCAAATTTCGAGATCTCTAAATTTCCAAACTTTCAAGGTTTCAATCTTCCAAATTTCTTAACTTCTAAATTTAGCAATTTCCTTAGTCCTAAATCTCCAAATTTGCAAACCTTCAAGTTTCCAAACTTGCAAATGTCCAATCTTCCAAATTTTCCAAACTTCCAAATTTCGAGATCTCTAAATTTCCAAACTTTCAAGGTTTCAATCTTTCAAATTTCATAACGTCTAAATTTAGCAATTTCCTTAGTCCTAAATCTCCAAATTTGCAAACCTTCAAGTTTCCAAACTTGCAAATGTCCAATCTTCCAAATTTTCCAAACTTTCAAATTTCGAGATCTCTAAATTTCCAAACTTTCAAGGTTTCAATCTTCCAAATTTCATAACGTCTAAATTTAGCAATTTCCTTAGTCCTAAATCTCCAAATTTGCAAACCTTTAAGTTTCCAAACTTGCAAATGTCCAATCTTCCAAATTTTCCAAACTTCCAAATTTCGAGATCTCTAAATTTCCAAACTTTCAAGGTTTCAATCTTCCAAATTTCATAACGTCTAAATTTAGCAATTTCCTTAGTCCTAAATCTCCAAATTTGCAAACCTTCTAGTTTCCAAACTTGCAAATGTCCAATCTTCCAAATTTTCCAAACTTTCAAATTTCGAGATCTCTAAATTTCCAAACTTTCAAGGTTTCAATCTTCCAAATTTCTTAACTTCTAAATTTAGCAATTTCCTTAGTCCTAAATCTCCAAATTTGCAAACCTTCAAGTTTCCAAACTTGCAAATGTCCAATCTTCCAAATTTTCCAAACTTCCAAATTTCGAGATCTCTAAATTTCCAAACTTTCAAGGTTTCAATCTTTCAAATTTCATAACGTCTAAATTTAGCAATTTCCTTAGTCCTAAATCTCCAAATTTACAAACCTTCAAGTTTCCAAACTTGCAAATGTCCAATCTTCCAAATTTTCCAAACTTTCAAATTTCGAGATCTCTAAATTTCCAAACTTTCAAGGTTTCAATCTTCCAAATTTCATAACGTCTAAATTTAGCAATTTCCTTAGTCCTAAATCTCCAAATTTGCAAACCTTTAAGTTTCCAAACTTGCAAATGTCCAATCTTCCAAATTTTCCAAACTTCCAAATTTCGAGATCTCTAAATTTCCAAACTTTCAAGGTTTCAATCTTCCAAATTTCATAACGTCTAAATTTAGCAATTTCCTTAGTCCTAAATCTCCAAATTTGCAAACCTTCTAGTTTCCAAACTTGCAAATGTCCAATCTTCCAAATTTTCCAAACTTTCAAATTTCGAGATCTCTAAATTTCCAAACTTTCAAGGTTTCAATCTTCCAAATTTCTTAACTTCTAAATTTAGCAATTTCCTTAGTCCTAAATCTCCAAATTTGCAAACCTTCAAGTTTCCAAACTTGCAAATGTCCAATCTTCCAAATTTTCCAAACTTCCAAATTTCGAGATCTCTAAATTTCCAAACTTTCAAGGTTTCAATCTTTCAAATTTCATAACGTCTAAATTTAGCAATTTCCTTAGTCCTAAATCTCCAAATTTGCAAACCTTCAAGTTTCCAAACTTGCAAATGTCCAATCTTCCAAATTTTCCAAACTTTCAAATTTCGAGATCTCTAAATTTCCAAACTTTCAAGGTTTCAATCTTCCAAATTTCATAACGTCTAAATTTAGCAATTTCCTTAGTCCTAAATCTCCAAATTTGCAAACCTTTAAGTTTCCAAACTTGCAAATGTCCAATCTTCCAAATTTTCCAAACTTCCAAATTTCGAGATCTCTAAATTTCCAAACTTTCAAGGTTTCAATCTTCCAAATTTCATAACGTCTAAATTTAGCAATTTCCTTAGTCCTAAATCTCCAAATTTGCAAACCTTCTAGTTTCCAAACTTGCAAATGTCCAATCTTCCAAATTTTCCAAACTTTCAAATTTCGAGATCTCTAAATTTCCAAACTTTCAAGGTTTCAATCTTCCAAATTTCTTAACTTCTAAATTTAGCAATTTCCTTAGTCCTAAATCTCCAAATTTGCAAACCTTCAAGTTTCCAAACTTGCAAATGTCCAATCTTCCAAATTTTCCAAACTTCCAAATTTCGAGATCTCTAAATTTCCAAACTTTCAAGGTTTCAATCTTTCAAATTTCATAACGTCTAAATTTAGCAATTTCCTTAGTCCTAAATCTCCAAATTTGCAAACCTTCAAGTTTCCAAACTTGCAAATGTCCAATCTTCCAAATTTTCCAAACTTTCAAATTTCGAGATCTCTAAATTTCCAAACTTTCAAGGTTTCAATCTTCCAAATTTCATAACGTCTAAATTTAGCAATTTCCTTAGTCCTAAATCTCCAAATTTGCAAACCTTTAAGTTTCCAAACTTGCAAATGTCCAATCTTCCAAATTTTCCAAACTTCCAAATTTCGAGATCTCTAAATTTCCAAACTTTCAAGGTTTCAATCTTCCAAATTTCATAACGTCTAAATTTAGCAATTTCCTTAGTCCTAAATCTCCAAATTTGCAAACCTTCTAGTTTCCAAACTTGCAAATGTCCAATCTTCCAAATTTTCCAAACTTTCAAATTTCGAGATCTCTAAATTTCCAAACTTTCAAGGTTTCAATCTTCCAAATTTCTTAACTTCTAAATTTAGCAATTTCCTTAGTCCTAAATCTCCAAATTTGCAAACCTTCAAGTTTCCAAACTTGCAAATGTCCAATCTTCCAAATTTTCCAAACTTCCAAATTTCGAGATCTCTAAATTTCCAAACTTTCAAGGTTTCAATCTTTCAAATTTCATAACGTCTAAATTTAGCAATTTCCTTAGTCCTAAATCTCCAAATTTGCAAACCTTCAAGTTTCCAAACTTGCAAATGTCCAATCTTCCAAATTTTCCAAACTTTCAAATTTCGAGATCTCTAAATTTCCAAACTTTCAAGGTTTCAATCTTCCAAATTTCATAACGTCTAAATTTAGCAATTTCCTTAGTCCTAAATCTCCAAATTTGCAAACCTTTAAGTTTCCAAACTTGCAAATGTCCAATCTTCCAAATTTTCCAAACTTCCAAATTTCGAGATCTCTAAATTTCCAAACTTTCAAGGTTTCAATCTTCCAAATTTCATAACGTCTAAATTTAGCAATTTCCTTAGTCCTAAATCTCCAAATTTGCAAACCTTCTAGTTTCCAAACTTGCAAATGTCCAATCTTCCAAATTTTCCAAACTTTCAAATTTCGAGATCTCTAAATTTCCAAACTTTCAAGGTTTCAATCTTCCAAATTTCTTAACTTCTAAATTTAGCAATTTCCTTAGTCCTAAATCTCCAAATTTGCAAACCTTCAAGTTTCCAAACTTGCAAATGTCCAATCTTCCAAATTTTCCAAACTTCCAAATTTCGAGATCTCTAAATTTCCAAACTTTCAAGGTTTCAATCTTTCAAATTTCATAACGTCTAAATTTAGCAATTTCCTTAGTCCTAAATCTCCAAATTTGCAAACCTTCAAGTTTCCAAACTTGCAAATGTCCAATCTTCCAAATTTTCCAAACTTTCAAATTTCGAGATCTCTAAATTTCCAAACTTTCAAGGTTTCAATCTTCCAAATTTCATAACGTCTAAATTTAGCAATTTCCTTAGTCCTAAATCTCCAAATTTGCAAACCTTTAAGTTTCCAAACTTGCAAATGTCCAATCTTCCAAATTTTCCAAACTTCCAAATTTCGAGATCTCTAAATTTCCAAACTTTCAAGGTTTCAATCTTCCAAATTTCATAACGTCTAAATTTAGCAATTTCCTTAGTCCTAAATCTCCAAATTTGCAAACCTTCTAGTTTCCAAACTTGCAAATGTCCAATCTTCCAAATTTTCCAAACTTTCAAATTTCGAGATCTCTAAATTTCCAAACTTTCAAGGTTTCAATCTTCCAAATTTCTTAACTTCTAAATTTAGCAATTTCCTTAGTCCTAAATCTCCAAATTTGCAAACCTTCAAGTTTCCAAACTTGCAAATGTCCAATCTTCCAAATTTTCCAAACTTCCAAATTTCGAGATCTCTAAATTTCCAAACTTTCAAGGTTTCAATCTTTCAAATTTCATAACGTCTAAATTTAGCAATTTCCTTAGTCCTAAATCTCCAAATTTGCAAACCTTCAAGTTTCCAAACTTGCAAATGTCCAATCTTCCAAATTTTCCAAACTTTCAAATTTCGAGATCTCTAAATTTCCAAACTTTCAAGGTTTCAATCTTCCAAATTTCATAACGTCTAAATTTAGCAATTTCCTTAGTCCTAAATCTCCAAATTTGCAAACCTTTAAGTTTCCAAACTTGCAAATGTCCAATCTTCCAAATTTTCCAAACTTCCAAATTTCGAGATCTCTAAATTTCCAAACTTTCAAGGTTTCAATCTTCCAAATTTCATAACGTCTAAATTTAGCAATTTCCTTAGTCCTAAATCTCCAAATTTGCAAACCTTCAAGTTTCCAAACTTGCAAATGTCCAATCTTCCAAATTTTCCAAACTTCCAAATTTCGAGATCTCTAAATTTCCAAACTTTCAAGGTTTCAATCTTTCAAATTTCATAACGTCTAAATTTAGCAATTTCCTTAGTCCTAAATCTCCAAATTTGCAAACCTTTAAGTTTCCAAACTTGCAAATGTCCAATCTTCCAAATTTTCCAAACTTCCAAATTTCGAGATCTCTAAATTTCCAAACTTTCAAGGTTTCAATCTTCCAAATTTCATAACGTCTAAATTTAGCAATTTCCTTAGTCCTAAATCTCCAAATTTGCAAACCTTCAAGTTTCCAAACTTGCAAATGTCCAATCTTCCAAATTTTCCAAACTTCCAAATTTCGAAATCTCTAAATTTCCAAACTTTCAAGGTTTCAATCTTTCAAATTTCTTAACTTCTAAATTTAGCAATTTCCTTAGTCCCAAACTTCCAAATTTGCAAACTCTCAAGTTCCCAAACCTTCAAGTTTCCAAACCTCCAAATTTGCAAACCCTCAAGTTTCCAAACTTGCAAATATCCAAACTTCCAAACTTTCCAACTACCAAATTTCCAAACTTGCAAATTCCCAACCATCAAAACTATTAAATTACCAAATTTGCAACTTAAAAAATAGAAAAGCTTGAAATGTACATAAATCTGCAAGAGCCCATCTCTGCCTATAATTCTTCAGAGACCACCAGGTCTGCCCGTCACTGTACCATACTACAGCACCACACATTTTCCCAGCAAAAGGGAGGCAATTGTTGCGTGACCTTTTGTAAACCACGTTCGTGCGAGTTTCCACGAACCAACCACGACAATTCGTGTAGATATTATCCCAAGATATCGACATTTCAACTCTCGGGATCCTAGATACTCTGTGTATTAGCCATAGTTCTCTGTGCATTAGCTGTAGTTCTCGGTACACTTAGAGTCCAGTATAATTCTCCCTAACTGTCGGTTTGCTCGTGACTCCTTTCTGTCCCTTGCTTACATCAGAATATTTATTAGCCACATCGTGAGTCCTTTTCTGCTTCCTGACATTAGAAAGTCCCGTGTGGATTGTGTGGTGCACGTTCCCGTGGAAGCGTTCAAGGATACAACATCCGTCTCGACTCACGGTGCAATAATTGTGTATGCACATTCAAACGATTCTTGATACGATCGTTGCTCAACGCTGCTTCGATCTCGTCGATTTAACGAATCGAGATGCGGGAAAAATACGTGGGGAGATAAAGAAAGTGCTTGCGAAATTCTTGTGGGATTGAAAATAATTCAAATCTTGTAGCTGCTGTTATTCATTATACAAACTTTAATATGATGTTATGATCAATACGAGAAATTATAAAATGATACACGAATTATAAAGTTAAATCATACGTTGGTTTAGAAATTCCTGTCAAATGACTAAAATTGATGATGAGAAAAGTGTACCAGTGATTTTTGACTGGATTTTATGTATTGTGATCGACAAATTTTTCAAATTGACAAATTGATTTACTATTGCATGCTGTCTCCCATCAGCTCTACTTTTGTGTAAAAATGTCCGGCATGTTTAAAGAATTTTCAACAACCTCAAGTTCATAAAATTTTCAAGAACCTGAACTTGATAAAATTTTCAACAATTTTCAATAACTTGATAATGACACCTCAAAATATTTCAATAATTTCAAAAGAATCGTAGGTTTATGTTAGGTTTCATTTTTTTTTTGGGTTAGGTTTAGTGTTTTATACATAACTCAGTATTACTTGTTTACATAAAAATTTGTAATTGAAAGATTTCATTTTTCTACATAATATTAGTAATAATGTTTGTATCCGATTTATTTTGCTATTTTATTTTATGATCTAAAAATAATCTTACATGACAATTTGAATTGAAAGTTTAGTATAGTTCTCACGATATGAACATTATCTATCCGAATAATTATGGCTACATTAAATACTTTACTTCTGTTTATACTTTGTAAGTTGTTTATAATAGCATGGATTTTCAAGATAAGTTTGAAACACACTTGAAATAATACTTAAGCTGACAGTTGCATGAAATATAAGATCTAAGGAAACTTTCTATGTTTCTTTTCACAGAAATAAAGTTTTCATTGTTTTTCTCTCTGTAGGTGATTCCAAGGTCAACTTCATTCTTTCATAGATGAATGCATCAATTTTAAAACGTGTAATCGTAAGAAGTATTAATACAAATAATCTTTGAGTTGAAAGTAGATTCTTTTGTTTGATGTTGCAAAAAATTAGCAACTTCTAGCAAAAAAAATACGTCTGTGAATTTGGAACGATAATCTAAATTTTAGGTTTGTATAAAATTGTATATATTACTGTACACATTTACTGTTTTATATTATATATTTTTATTGTGGATTTGTATTATATTATAGAAGGGTAAAATTTTACAATTTTTAGTAATTGTGATTTTATTATTATTAAAATATTTTTTATTATTAATTTATTATCATTAAAATTCTACTTTTATCATAGATTTATATTACATTATATACTAGTGTCACACATATGTATTATATTATATACTGTCATCGCACATTTTTATGGTATATTGTAGTTTTATGATACCTCAGATACTATTCGATAGATGTCGTGAGAGTCATCGATGATTACCACCATGAACCTACTATAATAATCTCAGGAAGTAAATAAGTTTTAGTCAACTTTAAATAATACTGATATTTTATAAATCATGTAAGATAACATGTGTATTAATTAAAAGTTGAAACCACTTTATTTTGAATAATTATTGCAATTACATTTTTACTGACGTTTTAGTAAACTGAAGACTTCAAATTTGACAATTTGTTTAGAAATTTAAAGCTTCAAGATAGAAAATTTTGAATTACTATATTTGAGAATTAGTGATTTGAAAATCTGTAATTTTGAAAATTTGGGGATTTCTATATTAAAAATTTGAGAACCTCCAAATTGAAAATCTGTAATTTAAGAAAATTTAAGAACCTCTAGAAAATTTGTAAGTTTTAAAAATTGACAGCTATTTAATTTCGAATTTATAATTTTGCAATTTGAGAACCTCCATACTGAAAATTTGAGAGCCCCTAAATTGGAAATCTGTAATTTAAAAAAACTTGAGAACCTCTAGAAAATTTGTAAGTTTTAAAACTTGAGAGCCGTTAAATTGAAAATTATAAATTATCCAAATATAATTTTGCAAATTTGAGAACCTCCATATTGAAAATTTGAGAGCCCCTAAATTGGAAATCTGTACTTAAAGAATACTTGAGTACCTCTAGAAAATTTGTAAGTTTTAAAACTTGAGAGCCGTGAAATTGAAAATTATAAATTATCCAAATATAATTTTGCAAATTTGAGAACCTCCATATTGAAAATTTGAGAGCCCCTAAATTGGAAATCTGTACTTAAAGAAAACTTGAGTACCTCTAGAAAATTTGTAAGTTTTAAAACTTGAGAGGCGTTAAATTGAAAATTATAAATTATCCAAATATAATTTTGCAAATTTGAGAACCTCCATATTGAAAATTTGAGAGGCCCTAAATTGGAAATCTGTACTTAAAGAAAACTTGAGTACCTCTTGAAAATTTGTAAGTTTTAAAACTTGAGAGCTGTTAAATTGAAAATTACAAATTATCCAAATATAATTTTGCAAATTTGAGAACCTCCATATTGAAAATTTGAGAGGCCCTAAATTGGAAATCTGTACTTAAAGAAAACTTGAGTACCTCTAGAAAATTTGTAAGTTTTAAAACTTGAGAGCCGTTAAATTGAAAATTATAAATTATCCAAATATAATTTTGCAAATTTGAGAACCTCCATATTGAAAATTTGAGAGCCCCTAAATCGAAAATGTGTAATTTAAGAATACTTGGGTTCCTCTAGAAAATTAGTAAGTTTTAAAACTTGAGAGCTATTAAATTTATAATTTATAATTTTGCAAATTTGTGAACCTCCATATTAAAATTTTGAGAGCCCCTAAATAAAAAATTTGTAATTTTAGAAACTTGAAAACTTCTAAACATAAAAATCTGCAAACCTGCTACAAATGTGAAAACTTCCAAAAAGTGTTAAATCTTGTAAATATGTCAACAGTACCACCCGTGGCAATATAACGATTCATTCAATCATTCCCTCGCGCTTCATCACGAGCGAATCATTATATAACCCTCCGATTCAGTGTCTGAGAATTACGGTACCGAAGGGAAATGAACCAAGTGTTTGTCAGGTAACATTTCACTCTGGACATAACACTTTTTGTGCGGTGATACAGCGAAACTTTCACGACATTCAGTACGACATCCTAACAGAAACGCAACTTTTTGCGTCACAACCGCTACTTAGCCAAATATTAATCTCATTCAACGTATCAAATCGTATTGCAATCGTAGAAACTCGAGCAAATTCAATTAAAGCCGAATCAAAGTCCGCTTAATGACTCAGTCGGAATGAAAAGGAAAGCAAGAAAACGACGTAAGTTACAATCACTTCTCGTTTGAAACAGATTACAGGCATCGATAAATGCCGCTCGAAACTCAACAAGATTTCATCTAATAACCGATGCCAGAGTGAAGAGAACAGATTGTAAGGTAGAATTACTTGTCGCGCATTGATGCACGTAATCGTGCAACACGCAATTACCCTCAAACGCGTCATTTCCCTATATTACCAGCTGTTAACCGCATTCCACGATAAAGGTGCACTTTAATATTCGGTCAACACATACATAGTTTCGAGATAACTAGGATCGCTAACTTCCGGCAAACTACGCGAATGAAATGTCGGGAAAAATCGGACATGACGCAACGTCAATGACGCATATATTTATTTCCTCCCTTTACATTTACTGTGTCCGTACGTTAGCGTCAATTTAAATGGATAGAAAATTATTTAAAAATGAATTCTTTAACGTGCATTATTCTTTCGTAAGTTATTAACATTTTAAATGTGATAAGGGGTATGGATGTGACTGATGTGACAGTAAGTGTGATAAAATGTGGAATAATTGTATTTTAGTCTTCTTCGCAATTCTTTTTAGCGAATTTTGCGTAAATGGTTGCGGAGAAATATTCGGAAAATTACATTCTGTTTTTGACGTGGATTTTCAAATTTCCCAATTGAAAGATTCTAAAACTCAAATTTCCGAAGATTGAAATTTCAAATATTGCAATTTTTAAATTTGTGAATCAGTTATTAAACTATCAAATTAATCTTCAAATTTCATAATTTTGAAACGCCAAATTCTCGTATTATCAAATTACCAAATCATCAAAATTGTAAATTAGTACACTCTCTAACTTAATTGTTAGAGAGTGCAATTTTCAGTAAAGCACTAATTTTCAAATCCTGAAGTTTCCAAATCCTCAAAGGCCCAAGTTTTCATACTCCCAAATTTCTAAAAGCCCGAACTCACAAATTCCCTTATTTCCAAGTTTACATATGCTTGGATTGCAAAATTCTCTGATTTCAAAATTCCTAGATTCCCAAATTCCCATATCCCCAGATTCTCAAATCCTCAAATCCCCACATTCCCAAATTTCTAAATCTCCAAATCTTTAAATACCCAAATTTCCAAATTCCCAGATTTTTAAATCTCCAAATCCTCAAATCCCCAAATCCCCAAATACCCAAATTTCCAAATTCCCATATTTCTAAATCTCCAAATCTCTAAATTCACAAATCTCCAAATTTCCAAATTTCCAAATTCCCAAATTTCTAAATCTCCAAATCTCCAAATTTCTAAATTTCTATATCCCCAAATCTCCAAATTCCCAAACCCCTAAATCCCCAAATCCTCAAATCTCCAAACCTCCAACTCTCCAAATTTCCAAATCTCCAAATCCCCAAATTCCCAAATCTCTAACTCTCCAACTTCTCAAATTCCCAAATTCCCAAATCCTCAAATCCCAAAGTTCTAATTTCTACTAACCTAAATTTTCATGTTTCAAATTTTGGAATTAACTCACGTCGAAGTTGTTATTTTAGTAATAACAGAAATATCAACATTTTTGTATTGTAGCGCCATCACTAATTTTAAGTGGGGTTCTGGCTTATGCGCCGCCCACTTTCTAATTGCAATTTAATAATTGCAACTATTAAAACTATAACTGTTTTGTTATCGAAACTAGCCTTTGCACTTGCTACTTTACGAAATTAGCATAATATTAACGCTAATTTTTGCGCCTTTTTTAATTTTCTTAATTATGTCAATATACAGGGTGTTTCAAAAATTCGGATACGAGAAATGTATTCATAATTTTATGTATCAGAATCTGCCAGTATGGAAAAATAACTTTTTGTCATATTCAGCTTTATTGTTTAAAAAATTGTATCCGGTTTTCAACATATTAACAATTTATTTCTTACTTTAATTAGTAGTTTACAGTAAATGTAAATAAAGTTTTCCGCAATTTTAAAATTATTTCATGTTAGAAATCATTAAATCTAAATCTGAAAAATCAAAGAGTGATAGGTTCGTTCTCTACATTGTCAATTATCCCAAATCAACCCTATAATACTCAGCAATTAATGAGATAATTCAAATTAAAAAATGAAACAATAGTAATCAAGAATATAATTATTAGCTGTCATATAGACCGTAATGAACACAGTGTCATTTAATATAGCATTTAAGAGAAACGAAAACAAAAATCATTTCGCAATAATTAACAGACTTCATTAATACAAAAAATCTCAGAATTAAGAATGCCTTAATTATTTTCCATCTTTCAAGCTGTCATAAACAAAAGCTTACCGGATTAAAACTTTTACCGCAAACATTCGCTGATATCAAAAATTTACAACGTACAATTTTGCCAAGACTGTTTATACGAATTTAATCAACTCTGCACGCGACACGATACATTCATTTTCAAATCCATTAACACCCCGGATAATGATCGATCAAAGAAATGTATCTCGATCTCAATTCACGTTGTAAACTCCGTCTCGTTACGTAACATTTTCTGAACGTTGTTCGCCGTTTATCGCTCGGAACGATTTTGCACGCGAATCTCTGAATATACTTAGCGTAAATGTACTCACGCGTGTCCTCGAGCGTCGATTCCGAATTCCAAAACAAATGCAGAAACGTGTCAAGTCGCCAATACCCGCCGAAGTTCCTCGTCAAAACGTTCAACAAATCGTCTTTCAAACTATTCACATCCACGTTACTTTCCTGATCTTCCTCAAATCGCGAAACCTTTAATCGCTTCGCGTCTCCAATGTGCCCACAATGTTCTCCGATAACATTTATCAGCGGATCTTGAAGACCAATCGTGATCAATGTCACAAGCTGGATTTATTAACCGACGATAATACGTTGGATGATCTTCGCACCCGTGTTAATTGCACGATAAACTGCAGCTAGCTTCTGTTCCGCCGCGAAGTCTTGATCCCCAAGATTTCCCTTATCGCAGACCGAATGTTTCACAGATAATAGAATTCTAACAACTACATTCCGACTGTCTTCGACCGCAGATTTTCCCCGGTTATTTTTCTTCGAGTCGGTAGAATCCACAAGGTGCGAGAAACGAACCCAGCCGTGAGACGACACCGCGGTTGCAGAGTGACAGCGGAAATAAAATCCGCGCGGAACGTTGATAGGCGTCGCACACGACTGGCCAGGTTTTTTCGGCGTTACGCAGGTATATATACGCGTGTATAGAGCGTCTCGCTAGAATCGACGTCGCGACGCGTGGGAGGGGAGATAGAGGCCGTTCTCCTAATAAGCTCTATCGGACGTGCTTACGAAGACGATCGCGAGTCGTCCTTAGCATCGCGACGATCGCGGCCAGACAGGGCCATCGCGATCGGCTTCGTTCAACCGAACCGATCTTGCACCGTCTGCATCTGGTCGGCTCCCTTTCACCTTCCTTCTGTCTTACTCTGTTTCGTTAACATCCTCCTGCCCTCTTATTCTTCCCGCCACGATTCATCTACCCCTCTCCGTACTTGCTCTCCTGAACTCTTTTCCCTGGTGACGCTCTTTTTCCTCTTGCCTGCCTCGCTTGATATGCGGTTTTCAGCGTTGCGTAAGTGGTGCAGGCATGAATCATGACGCGTTCAGTTTGCGATTGCGAGGAATGCACTGAAGGGCACGGGTCTTGGTTAAGGGGGGCAATTTAGATAGATGAAAATAAGCTGACATTTGTGAATTTTTTTTTATAGGATATCTTTGTCTTGTATTTTCGAAATTTCAGGTATAATTTGTTATAGCTATTACAACATATTTTCTTTTTTTTTTAATATTTAAATATGGCGGAATTATGATAGTCTTTCCTGGAAGTGTTTCGGCGCGTCTCGTGAAACGGCGTGACTTCTAGCTTTAGTTACATTGGTCTGAAACAAGTTTGCGAACGATGTTTCGATTATTAACATTCACAGTTAGTAGATGAACCTAAGAAATGTGAAAAATATGGAAAATTGAAGAGATGGCGCGCTTTTAAAGAAAAACTTTGAATTTTACTGAAAATTTTCGCAATATTTTGCAATAAAAAAGGACTTTAATGTTAAATTTATTTCGTACATTTAGGTTCATATGTTAGATAGCATTGTCATGGATATGTGCAAAAAATTTGAGCGCGATTGATAAACTAGTTTTTGAGTTATCAGTCACGCCAATTTTAAAAATGTAGTTTTGAGAAAAATGCGTTTAAAGTTTCGATAAGTAAAACCTGAATAATTTCAATGATTTACCAATTAATGTGCGATTCCTGCGCCATATAGTAATCCTTCGACTTACTCGCAAAGTTGATTTTTCTCCATAAGCTCATTCTCCGTAAAAATACAAAATTTCAAACATAGCAATGGCATGATAATAACAAATCTGTTACATAGCCCTCCGCACTGAGTGCGAGAATATCTGCGGCGCGATACCAGACATGAGTCACGATAATCGGCCATAACATCAAAAGGGCTCCATAGTACGCTTTAAAATTTTGAAACCATATTTTTGAGATGTTGCACTAACATTTTATAGAAAAAAAAATTTTGCAATTTTTTAAGATTCTAAAGCTATTGCCCCCCTTAACCCTTTGCGTTCAAAAATCACCATTCGGGTTAACGTTGTGGACGTAAAGTGTTTGTGGTGGAACACTTGATCTTTTAATTTCTTAAAAGATCTTAAATTTAATTATTTAGTCCCCCTTAGAAGTTCCTTTCCTTTGATTATATTATAAATAACTAGCTTACCTATGACACCTTGTTGTTCAGGTCATAGGTTACCAATCAGAAAAATTTAAAAGGCTATGACTGTATCTCGGCGAGTTCCATATGTGTGCAAAATATCAAGTTTCTACCTTTTACCCTTATCGAGATTGAAAGTAGCAACGGACAGACACAGCGTATTATATATGTATATAGATTAATAGTTACAGGGGTACTTGATCTTTTAATTTCAACATTTAGTCTGTTATATCATTGCATCAGTACCCTCCGAAGTTCCTCTCCTTTGCTTTTATTATAAATAATTAATAGTTGATCGTTATGACTGAATTTGCAACGCCCATCACATGTGACTATGTAGCACTCAATATAGTTTCAATTTTTCTGAATGAATTTTTAACTATATAAATTATAATTTCCCTATGAATTATTAAGGTTAAGCTTTTCTTCATAGTCTCTATTTTGAAAATGGTCAGAAGAGTATCACTAAAAATTGACACTGCTTTTACTATAAATAATTTAACTGAATCTACAGCGTTGATCACATGTGATTACCATAGCTATCAACGTGTTAGTACAAGTTTAATTTTTCTGAATGATGTTTAAACATGAGTTATACTATGGATTATTATAGTCAAACTTCTCTCTAGTCCCTACTTGTAATATAGTCGGTAGAGTATCGACAAAAATTGACACGTTTGCGTTTACTATAAATAATTAATATAACTGAATCTACAGCGTCGATCATATGTAAGCACCATAATGATCAACATGTTAGTACAAGTTTAACTTTTTGGAATAATTTTTAAACGATATAAATTATAATCACCTTATAAATTATTAAATTATATTAAATTTAAATATTGTAAATATTTAACGTGTTAGTACAAGTTTAATTTTTCTGAATAATTTTTAAATAATATAAGTTATAATGACCTTATGAATTACGGTTAAACTTTTTCCTCTGCTTTTGGAACAAACTGAAATGTATCAGTTTAAATTGACACATTTGAAGTATCTCTTGCTGAGAGAAATGTCTGAGAAATGTATACGAAATTATTACGTGGAGATAAAAATGAACCGTTAACATAGACCACTCGACGTTGATTACACGTATCAGGAGAGCATGGTCGCGTTGCAAGTAAATTATCGTATGCGAATAAGAAACATCTCAAAGTGAATGAACTGTTATAATCAACTTTTACGATTTTTAACATTTTAGAAAAGAATTTTTTGAATAAATAAATGTGTGATTTAGGCTTACTGAGAAGCCTGAAAAATAATTTAAAAAAAAGGGTGCTACACCCTTACTAATATTTTGAGGTTCTTAATAAATCTAAGAATCCTATTATTAACAATTACATACAAAAAACGCAGAAGACAAACAGTATTTATAACTTAATAATTTCGACAAAAATATTCTAACTTACCTAATGATATTTACGAAAATATATAAATATTATCATTATAATATGTAAATAAACATGTTTTAAAATTATAAGTGTTCAATTAGTAGCTGTTTATTAGAAAAACACAAAAGTAATATATTTCATCGGTGATCACAGGTATCGCAAAAGTACGAAAACAGTTTTTGATCAAATAACCCTAATATACGTATTACAAGTAAGTAATGCGAAGCAGTTCTTATCATAACCAGATAAATGTTGCGTCGATAAAACTGAGCAGCTCATTTTCAAAACCGTTTATTATTTAAGAAAACCGTACTATTTCTTCGTCAAACGAAGGTTATATTTTCTGCAAATTCCAGTCATTTTTTAACATAAATCCACTAAACACTGTTCGCACGATCGCTTCTAACCTAGTATTTCAGTCCTAATAGTTCGCTCATGGCCGGTCCGCCATGATTTTTAAATTAGGTTAGGAAAATAAACTATGCATTATACTACTAATGTAACTATACATTAGTATATTTTTCAAACTATCTTTCTGAAATATCTAACACGAAATTTTAGATCCATTGATCCAAAATGGCGTCGAGGGTTGTAAATAATAAAGAAAAATAGTGTAGAAGATGTCTCAATTGAATGATGACCGAATATCTTTTTTTGACTACAAGAAAAATGTGTCCTCGTAATTTCATCGATACCAAGTTATCAAGATTATCGAGATATCACTGAATACAATAAAGTTGCGTATAGATTAATTTTTGCGTGTTTATACTTCAGAAAGCTGTTCGAGTATCACATCTTTCATGATCAAAGGATTAAAATATGTCTTATTTAATATAAATGGCAATAAACAAGATTTCATTTTTGCTTATAGAAGCCAATTATCATATTGATCTCTTTGTGTTACTAGTTATCTTAATACTGTATAACTACAACTAGCAGCAAACAAGTGTTGGGAATAAAAGCAGGATAATAACGTTACGAAACATGTAAGTAAATTATTTCTTCGCTAACGTATAATTTAGACATTTTAACGGATAATTGATAAGGAGCTTTGGACACTTATTAATTACTTTGTAAACAATGGTAAACATTGTGGAAGATTTATTTCACGTCGCTTCAATTAAAATATTTCACTTTGCAAGTAATACTTTGTAAGTATTACAATATTGACTGAAAAATTTTAGACTCGTAAATTACATATCCCAAAAATTAATTTCCAATAAAAATAAATTTGTTAAGAAATCTTTTTATAATTGTTAACGTGTGCACGCTGCGACAAACCGTATAAATTATATTTCACAACTACAACGATCGATCATATTGTTTTCCCGAGTTCAGGACGACGTCATCTGATTTGCACAAGAACTCCTTCCGGGATTAATAATCTTTTTTCTTTCTGCTGATGCAATTAGTTTCATTAACTTGCAGAAATCCATTACTGCGAACAGAAAAACGTAACTGTATCGCTGCATTCTTTCCTGCGTTTGATAAGCATGCAAACGAAACAAAAGGCAAGAAACAAAATTTCTGACTTCGTATGAAACTTTTCACGACATCTACAATATTGTTCTAATTTTTCATTTCGTCAAATAAATTTTGCATATATAATCTTCTTTTGTAGTCCTTGAGCCAAGTTATAAATATTCTTTTCGAAATCTATTTTCTTATGTGATACAAAAATTTATGAATCTATTTTTATAATTTTAGAAAATAAATTTACAAAACGTGTATTTTTCCACGCGATATGCTCCTACCATAATTTATTAATATTTTAATATTAATTTATTAATGGTCCTCAAACTTATTTATGTTCTTTATTAAACTTGTTCTTACCTTTTGTTTTGTAAAAGCTTTCTTCTGTTAATTTAGTTCCACTTACACTTTAGTTCCAATTACAGAAAACGAAAGAACAGTCAAAACTAAGAAAAGGTTTATTCATAAATTATGGCACAAAATATATTTTCAAGATCGTTATAGAATACGAATTGTGTTTCGGTTAAAGGACCCGAAAAATGTGTTTCTTTAAGTTATTCAGCATCCATCTTGTTTCGCGTTGCCATATTCCCTGATGATCGTCCGCATACTTTCGATGGCGCCAAAAATCTGTTAGGCATTAAAAAATCAAACATTTTATAGATTAAAGAAAAACGTTTACACATTTCATTTCATAAAAATTAAACAAAAATGTAGATAATTTCTAACTTTTTTGACTTAACATATTCCGTCAACCTTAAACTCGTTAGTTTACACTTTTGTGCAACAGTTGATAATGTATCGAACTTAAGGAAGAAATATTGGTCGTTCTGTTTGAAAAACTGAAGATGGCCTTCACGTTTCAATGCAATGGAATAAAAATGAGTTACTGGTTTCCATATCTCGCTTGACTTCATAGACCACTCAAGTATTTAAAATATTATTACACAGTGAGGAATTTATAAATAGCTGGAAATTGCTCTATCATTGGGTAGAAGTATTTCGAACAAATATTGTTAAAAATAAGTATTAAAATAGTTTCAAGTGTAATTTTATGTACAATTTAAGTGCAATTTGTATAGAATTTTATATACAATTTTAATGCAATTTTCAGTACAATTTTATATATAATTTAAGTGCAATTTTGAATACAATTTTATATATAATTTAAGTATAATGTTGAATATTATTTTATAAATAATTTAAGTGCAATTTTGAATAAAATTTTATATATAATTTAAAAGCAATTTTGAGTGTTAGTTTATATATAATTTAAATGCATTTTAAGTACAATTTAAATTCATTCTTTAAATTCAATTTAAATAAAATTTCAGTTCAATAACTTTCTTCCCTTAGTTCCCAACTTTAAAACAAGTTTTAAATTTATGTTTTCTTGTTTATTCCAAAACATACTAAACAATTAATTACTAACAAGAAAATAGAAAATGCACGATTTATTTCAACTTTATTATATTCCTTTCTTATGGAGCTGCAATTACTTCGCCTCCCAGCTTTATACTGTTTTTATTTCAAGCATAATCGAGAGCAGAACAAATACTTACAATTCTTAGTAAGGAAATAAGAGCAAGTCAAGCAGAACAATGATTAGATGACGAAATGTTTCAGCGAAATCGATATTGAAGTAGTTTTCATGTATGCATTAGCTTGAGGATTGGCCCGATTTTACGCAAAGCTAAATTACAGATCACGTTTCACATTACGGTTTATAATCCCTTCGAAGAAACATGCAATTTAGCAACATGTAACATGCCTTATTGCGTGTAATACAGCGTGCTCGGGACATTGGCGTAACTAATAATAGAATAGAATTATTGGTCAGGGTGAGATAAATGGCACTAGTTTTATTGACAGTGTCAACGTACTGGATTAGGTACAGCCTAGGGAATTTTAGAAAGTTGGGAATTTTGAGAAATGATAATTGGGGAATTTAGAAGTTTAGATAATTGAACATTTGGAAATATTGTTTGGGAATTAGGATATTTGGGAATTTGGGAATTTGGGAATTGGGATATTTGGGAATTGGGATATTTGGGAATTGGGATATTTGGGAATTGGGATATTTGGGAATTGGGATATTTGGGAATTGGGGAATATGAGAATTGGGGAATGTGGGAATGGAGGAATGTGAGAATTAGGGAATGTGGGAATTGGGGAATGTGGGGATTGGGGAATGTGGGGATTGGGGAATGTGGGGATTGGGGAATGTGGGGATTGGGGAATGTGGGGATTGGGGAATGTGATAATTAGGGAATGTGGGAATTTGGGAATGTGGGAACTGGGGAATGTGGGAATTGGGGAATGTGGGAATTGGGGAATGTGGGAATTGGGGAATGTGGGAATTGGGGAATGTGATAATTGGGGAATTGGGGAATGTGATAATTAGGGAATGTGGGAATGTGGGAATTGGGGAATGTGGGAATTGGGGTATGTGATAATTAGGGAATGTGGGAATGTGGGAATTGGGGAATGTGGGAATTGTGGGATGTGGGAATTGGGGAATGTGGGAATTGGGGAATGTGGGAATTGGGGAATGTGATAATTAGGGAATGTGGGAATTGGGGTATGTGGGAATTGGGGAATGTGGGAATTGGGGAATGTGGGAATTGGGGAATGTGGGAATTGGGGAGTGTAAGAATTGGGGAATGTAGGAATTGGGGAATGTAGGAATTGGCGAATGTGGGAATTGGGATATTTGGGAATTGGGTTACTTGAATATTTGGATGTCTAGGAATTTCGATATTTGGGAATTTGGGTATTGGGAAATTTGGGTATTGAGGAATTTGGATATTTGGGAATTAGGATATTTAGGTATTTGGGTATCTAGGAATTTAGATATTTGAGAATTTGTGTATTGGGAAATTTGGATATTTGGGAATTTGGTTATTGGAAAATTTGGACATTTAGGAATTTGGATATTTGGGTATTGGGATATTTGGATATTTGGATATTTGGGTACTTGGATATCTATGAATTTCCACATTTGAGAATCTAGATATTTAGGAATTTGGATTTTCAGGATATTTGGGTATTGATAAATTTGGATATTTAGAATTTCTGATATGTAAGAATTTTGTTACTTATAAATTTATAAATTTGAAAATTAGGAAATTAGCTTGAGAATTTAGAAATTCATAAATTTGAGAATCTAAAAAGTGGAAAATATTAAACTGTGAAAATTTCGTACGTTGAAACATTACAACTATACACGTGTATACATACCTATATGTACATATAACATACATATGCTACATCCAAAATTCCTCAGCTTATACTTGTACACATGTATACATATAGATAATTTGTCCATAATTTGCCGTCCTATGTCCACGAAAATCTCCAACTATAGTTACGCCAATGGTAGGCGATATGTTTGCTTAATTTGCATCAACATGATAAATAAAACAGACTACTGATAATAACCGATCGAATGACGAAACGTCAAAATTTACTGCACCACATTTTCAAGTAAAATGATGCAATTGTATTAGAACGTTGACATTAAGCGAAAACGAGAAAAATGAAAATCTTATATCTACATTTTTCCTTGATCGATAAATCAGTGTAAATTGATTAATTTTTGTTGCGTAATATACTCCTTGATCTTCCTCAAACTCTAACACTTTTAGAATTGAACTAAACAAAATGTCTTTTGTATTTTTTATCATTCTGTAGAAAGCTTCATTTATTTTAGAAATTTTTAGTATTGTTTTCTTTAGAGTGAAAATATATTGAATTTTAACAACCTTTGATTTCAATGTATTGAATTTATCAAACCTTTGATTTTAATATTTGGAAGTTAATCTTTAATTTCGTTACATTTTCAACAATCTTTGATTTCATGATACTGAATTTAACAATTTTTTTATTTTAATATATTGAACTCCTCAATTTTCGATTTTATGATATTGAAGTTAACAATCTTTGATTTCAATATATTGAACTTCTCAATCGTCGATTTGATTGTAATGAATTTATCAGTCTTTGATTTCAAATATCCATCTAGCAAAATTATAACTTTGGAATTATTTACCAAATAATAATGAGTGTGTTCTACAATATTTCAAATTGCATAGAGCAAGTTTAATAATTATATAACTTTGTTTGGTACTCACCAATAAAGTTATCCAAACGATAGAAATACCGACATTCTTCGCTAAAAGCAACCTCGTAGCTGTCTCCCATTTTGTCATCGTCTCCGTCAGTATAGGAATCAGTAGCATGATCGTAGTTATGCTAAAAGCTGTAAGGAATCCTAGCAAGGGAACCATTTGAGGGACTGCGATGGCAACAAGAACTAAAATCAGCGAAAGAAACAACGTACAAAATATGTATAATAAAAACTAGGAAATTATTTTCATTATTTTAATACATAATTAACTTATGAAAATCTCAAGTGCAATGTAATCATCATGATGGGATTTTATCTAACAAGGTTTCTTAATTATCTTATCCAGTAATTTGAACTGTATTTTTGTCGATTAAAATTATTTAAATTGGAGAACAAAAAATATATATATTGGAGAATACTAGGAGACCCTTCGTTGCAAAATAAAATTGTTAAATTATTAATTTTAATTTTATTTGCCGCATGTTTTCGAATTCTGAAATTGTCTACATAGACAGTTTCTGTGAAAGTTAATTTAAATAATATACTAAATTATCACATCTGTGCAAGCTTTACAATATAAATTTTTCTTTGTAATATAAATTTAATATAAATATTTCCTTGTACTATAAATTTAATATAAATTTTGTAATATAAACTTTGTAAAATTTATAAAATTACTGTGAGTCGAAAGTAACTCATAAAAGAGAGCCATGAAAGAGTCATAAGGGAGTCATAAAAGGGAGCCATATTGACTTCTACATAATCTAAAACAATCTTACTTTTTCTCGTAATTTTTAACTATTGCAATACATTCTGTATTAACAAATTACAAAAAAATGCTCCTCGACATGAAATATTCAATACTTCATTTTACAAATCATATCATGAAATGAAATGGTAGAAGGATAAAATCAGGATGAAATCATGAAATAGTAGAAGGATAATAAATAAACAAACAGAAGTTTTACAAGAATTATATTTAATTAAGATTGAAATAAATGTCAGTGCGATTGAAGGCATAGGAAAATATGATTGTATTTTGATGTTAGAGTGTAATTGATCTTCACTTACAGATTGCTGATATTGCACACAAACGAAACATCTCCTCGGCATACTTGTATTCCTCGAATCTCGCTCTAAGTATCGGCCATACTATGGAAACTGTCACATAGAACCCTAATCCAAACGTGCACAGTACGGACAAAGAAATAGTTATTTTAATACATTGGGCAAGCCTGCAACAATAATTGACAAATATATTTTTGATATTTATTAATGTTCGTGTTCTTTTTTGTTCTTTAATAGATTAAATTATTAAATTCGTTTTATTTTCAAATTTAAGCACTCAGTGTGCTACTTTAGATTATTAATATAACTATCAATTGGATTACTAGAGTATTAGATCAATTAGATTAGTCTTTTCCTGTTTTATTTGGCTATAAAAGTTTGAGACATCGATGACTTAAATGTCAGACGATGTATTAAAAACTTGTGAAACAAGTCAACGTTTAATTATATACATAACTACTATGACTATAATTGCTATAACTATAACTATAACCACCATAATTATAAAAACAACCTGTAATTTATAAACATGACTACAATAAGACCTTTTAAGAAACGTATTAGAAGTTGCGATATATCAACTATAATCCTTAAACGTTTCTCAATGGCGAATAACCTCAAAGCTTTGTTCGTGACAAAGGAGGAATTTATTAATCTATATCTTTGCATAGATTAATCGTTTCTCAATAAAATTCTTGTCAATGAAATTGATGAATCACCTTTTCAGTATTATTTCCAAATGTATTTTTTTAAAGTATAATTTATTGCAGCAAGAAATGTGAAAAAACATAGAACAAGTCGAGACAGATATTATGACCAGCATGATTTTAACACAACTGTAAAAATAAAGTTGTACAACAGATAAAAAATTTGTTTGCCAAGTTCCTATGAAAAATGGTGTTTTGTATCAAATATGATATTTAATTTTTTATGTGTTATATTTAATGTAATGTGCTATCCTTAAATATTTACATATGAAGATATACATATTTTTAACTCTGTACACTACTCGGTATTTAGATTTGTAAATAATGATAATTTACTTGACAATCTTTTTTGTAGTGAGTATTATAAATATTTGTGGATAATAGTTCCTATATTTAATCTATAACATTAATCTTATGGGGTTTAATGGTAAAAAAAATTAAAATAATAATGATGTGCCACTGAAATATAGCACGTATAAATCAACAATAGAATATAAATAAACTATACAATATTTTCAAGTAAAATATAAAAAAATAGTTTAGAATTAAATATTTTTATGAAGTGACAGTCATACTTGTAATTCAGTCTTATTTTTCAAAAATAAATTTTTAATTGTTTATTAATCACATATGTACCTATTCAGAAATTACGAACAGAAGGCTTCCGATTTCTGGCAACAATTTTATTTTTACAGATCAATTTTACAGTTTCAATTACTTAAATTTGAAGGGTTTAAATGAGAAAAAGTTGTTTTAGTATCTTATCAAACGGAAGCTTATTACTTCTACTGACAACGATTATTAATTAGCGGCGAATTAATAAGCCTTTGATCGATAATGATTGATCTATGATTACATCGAGATATGAAACACAAGTCTACGTACGAATTTTTGCAAACATTTATCGTTCGCTTTACTGCCGACAGGGAATTATCAAGTGTTATGCTGACGTTCAAATTTTATCTTTTCTGAAACTTTATCAAATTTGAAAATTTTATCAAATTATTTTCTCAACGTTAGCTTCTTTCTCAACACCCTAAGCTTCTCATAGATTCAATTTTGAGAAAGTCTAATTCAATAATTTTGTATGTCTCAAGGATAAAAATTAGAAAACTATAAGCATAAGTATTAAAAATTTAATTATTAATATAAATTATAGTACTTAGATCACAAGTATTAATAATTTAATTATTAATATAAATTATAGCACTTATTTTTATATTTATTTTCAGCACGTATTTTCACATATTTTAACACTAGAACTACCAATAAATCAAAATAGCATTCTTTTACATTTTATATTAGAAAAAGAATTCCAATTGAAAAATAATGGAACACGATATTAAGGTAAATATTAAATTTGTTTGCAAATATCTGAAAGAAAGGCTGGTCAATCATTTACGTATCGATAAAAGTTACTTGGAACCCTATCCTTGACATCATATATCAAGATCATTGAACATTGCACTTATTCTCGATGGATTACTGATTGCGAGTTAAAAATTTTCTCATATAATTGCTTAGAAATAAAGTAACTAATTGAATGGATTCTTAAGGATAGATCAGTGATAATATGACACTCAACGTGTTTATAATTGCTCCTTAGATTACTCCACTTTTTAATTGCTATATCTGTAATGCTGTTAAGCAGTTAAGAGGGAGTTTTAACTGTGTATATAATATGACGATATCGATTACATAAAAACATTATACACACATTTTAACTTGCAGTAATTTTTGTATAAATACATTTGAATGACCTTGTATTTTTCATAGCAAATGTAGGACCTCATATTGCCATTTTTCCGAGTGAAGACTACTGTACACATTGTCAACATTGTATGACAAACACTTACCATAATTTATGGCAATTTAATATAAAGCACATTTTGATACAGTTGACAGAATATTATTTAATACAATAATTGTATGAAAGTTGTCAATGTCTGGTAAACAAACTCCTCATTTTCAAATCCCCTTTCCGAGTTTCAAATTTTTAAATGCCAAATTATGAAATTGTTAAATTTCTAGAAATTCATAGACCTCTCCTTTCAAATTCATAGACCTCCAAATCTATAAATTCACAAATTCTCGTGTACCCAAATTTCTGGACTACCAAATTCTTAAATTTTCACATCCTTAGATCCACAAATCCAAGATCTCCAAAGTCCTAGACCGCCAAGTCCGCAGGTCCAAAAATTGACATACATCCAAACCTTTAGTCCACCAAATTTCTAGACTCCCATATCCACAAATCCAAGGTCTCCAAAGTCCTAAACCTCCAAATCCGTGGATCCACAAATTGTCATGTATCCAAATTCTTGAATTTCCACATCCCTAAACCCACAAATCCCAAGGTCTCCAAATTCCTAGACTACCAAATCCATAGACCCACAAAACCTGATACACCCCAGTTCCTATACCATCAACTTCTTCACTTTGCACATCCCCAGACCAACAAACCTTAAAATCTCCAACCATCTACGTCTCAAACTTCCTAAACCCCCGAATCGCAAGGTTCCTACATTCTCCACTTATCCAAAAGTAATCAAATCTTCATAAAATCCGTAATAGTCAACGAATGAGAGCTTTCTCCTTGTCCGCCATATTTTTCCCAAGGAAAGTTTCCCTAAGTAGGTTCGCCGTTCTATAAATGTTCCGATCCAAATCAATTCATCATCGTCAGGCGCTAATGCGGAAAACAATCAAATCCAATTAACCAAAGGTATAAAACGTACAATGGAATGTAGCGCATGCACACGTGCCTGTATACAAATAATGGAACATAGATAGATAAGGAGGTTTACACGATAACGATTACTGTCGAGCACGTGTAAATAGTGATACTGTGGCTCTCGAGGGTCGCATGTACTCGGCCTACATTCCAGATAAATTGGACGATCCGATGACGAATAAATCGATACAATTTGTCGAGGTGTCGCAAGGTTGAAGTGCTAATATGATACTGCACCTTCAGGAATGTGTATCAGTTTGTATTTTTCAATTAATACAAAGTTTATTGGACTGCGAGTGTTGGTATGTCGAGGTATACATGTGGGAAAGATATGTAACATGTAAAATTTGTTTAATATGATATGATATAATTTGTTTAATATGAGGTACGTTCAAAATGGCGATGTAAGAAAGAACACTAGTGCAATGTTTAGCTGCAATTTTGTAATTTTGTAGTTGTACTGCGTTGTGCAAAGTCAGAATATGTCACATATGTGGGCAATATATGTTCTTATATGAAAGTATGAAAATCGAAACTTATGAATGAGATTGAACAGGGCAAAAGAGGTTATGGTAGAAAAAGAACAATTTTAATTTTTCATGAATCTTTTGACAAGAGAGTTTGGGGGCACTAATTCTATTTTAATGTAAAATATCAAGATAAAAATTTATGTACAAACTTAAGTAAGAATTTAAAAAAAGAACATAATTTAATATAATACTTGACAGTGCAGAGATAACCTAAGTTTAGTGTCAGTATTTGAAAATACGTTCCTTCAGTATAAATGATAATAACAGTTAAATTAATAATAATAGTAATCAATGCTATTGCAACAATCATCACAACTTAAATTATATTAAATATTTGGTAGATCTTTTAAACACAAAATAAATTAAATTACTCATCCACACTCTTCTTCAAGATCGTGCTTCAAAATTTCCAGAGGTACGAAACTAACTTTGTTGTTACTAACTTCTTTGTATAAACTAACTTTGTAATATTTTTAATTCAGATACATAAGATTTCGCTTCCGCAATGATTGCTAGTGATATGATGAACTTAATTTGAAATCACTATTTCTGATCTAATTTCCTTTTTAGACAAGGATTATTTCATTGATCATAGATAAGCGATAAAGATCCAATTAACGTCAACTTCGTGATAAAGTTTAATACATATAAGTTGTTCAGAAAAATGTAATTTATTTCGACCTTTTCTTGTAGATATAATTAATATACAAAAATATTAATCTTTCACTAAGAATATGAAATGAAGCAATGAAATAAATAAAATCAAAAGAGGAAATATTCCGAGAACATCTTAAATGGAAAATTACAGTAACGCAAAGTACGTAATGCTTTCGAATAATCGCTTAATTCCAGGTAATTGACTTCTGTATATCTGTCAACCGACAGTAAAAAAAAAATCGTAAATCGTAATTGATACGGTAAAAATAATTAATTTGTCTTTGTGTAACGGATTACTGAAATCGTTCATGATCTGAACTTTTGTCAGGAATATATATAGGAACGGGCTGGCTGTAATCGTCATTAAATTCCTTAATCTCCGATCGACGATTACACAAATCGATCTTGACGATTTTAATCGTATTATCTTGATTCGATTAAAGTAAGAATTACAAGGTAGCTTATACAATATGACGTCGTGTCTGAATATGCGATCCGGTGATTACGCTCGACGTCGATAAGATACGTTTCCATAAAACACCGTGTAGGCCACGGATTTGAGGCCATCTTTATTGTTTTATTTTATGCTCATGTAAACAGATGTGATTGCAGGACAATTATTTATGAGTAAACACGTTTCATTAATACGAGAGGTAAGTTTTTTACAGGTGGGATACTTTGGAGACTACTTTTTGTTGCTGTAGAAGATGGAAGGTTAGGTTAGGAAGTTGGTAAAAATGAAGTTAAAGTGAAGGTTATATTAATTTTGTACTTTATAGTACATAGTATCGTTTCGTGTAGAGATTAGATCATCTATTGTTACTGTTTTTTAATAGTTAGGTTACATCATTTTTAGAGAGTATTACGCTGATATAACATTTGAAAAATTCTTCAGGACTTTTTCATCTGTAATCATTCGAATCAAAGAGATCAGTAAAATCCCTACACTTCTATTTGTAACACTTTATCATTCCAGGAATAATATGTGAACAATCAATTGAATTTGTACGTGTAGTATTTCAAAATTTTGATGAAGAAAAGACTTTCTCCCTTCATTATAGCCAAAATAATAGGTTTACGTAAAAAATGTATACAACATTTTTTATAGAACCTTCTAAGAGCTTCATCTTTTATTTAAAACTTTTCTTTCTAAAATCAATACTTTTGGAGATATTTAATAAAAACCTCAATTTAACCCACGTTGAGTTATTTAGGTCATAACATCCAAAATAATAGGTTTACGACAAAAATGTATATAACCTTCTTTATAGATCTTTTAGTAAGCTTCATTTCTTGTTTGAAACTTTTTTCTCTAACTTCAATATTTTCGGATATATCTAGTAAAGACTGTAATAAACTTTGAGAAGAGCTGGAGAGCAAACGCCTTCGTCATCAATTTGACCCTCGCCTAGTTATTTTAGGTTATAACAGTCAAAATAATAGGTCTGCGACAAAAATGTGTATAACCTTCTTTATAGATCTTTTAGTAAGCTTCATTTCTTATTTGAAACTTTTTCCTCTAACTTCAATATTTTCGGATATATCTAGTAAAGACTGTAATAAACTTTGAGAGGGGCTGCAGAGCAAACGAGGCATAGTCACCAAAAACCTATTTAGGGACTTTCTCCTATCAGGGTGCGGTCCAACAAGGGTCTTTGTTAAAATTTCAACATCGATCGAAAGTTTGCGTCTTTCAGAACTTCACCCAACGATTTTACCAATTGTTAATAACAATGTAATGTTCCAACTTGGAACGCACTTATCTAACAAAATTCTCTGCATATCTGAGCGATTTCAATAAATGAATCTCGAGACCCGCACGTTTTCTCAGTTCCAGCGTTTTATATTCATCGCGCAATCTCTCGAAATGTTCGAACGATATCGTAAAATATTTGACCATGAAACACCCGGATTCAATGAAAAATCATTCCGAGTAAAGAAAAATACGAAGTCCGCGATACACAAAGAAATAAATCGCATAAATACACAAAGAAATAAATCTAGAGTCAGACTAATGGAATCTTTTCTGAATCCCCTGTCCAGTTAACAATGATAACAATTTTATACAAACCATTATCTCTGATAGATGTGGCTCGCAATGTGGTACGCAAAAGTAAACAGTTTCTTACAGTTATCATTGGTTTTCGTTCAACGAATCGCGGTACAATATGCGCGACACGATCTGCGCACTCGAAGCTTATCGATCACTAAAGGATATTAACCGATGCTTTTTTAATTACCGTACCGTCGATCTAATCGAGCTAACACTAATGGTATCTAGTTGATTGTATACGTAGGCGGCTTACTTTTATCGATATTAGAATTGCTTTAAGTACTCCAGATAGGGATTCCCAAATTTTAATTAAGAAATCCACTTCCGGATTATTTGTTTTACTAAATAATTAAACAAAAAGTTCCAATGTTTTGAAGTAGACAAATTTCTGGATTTGGATTTCAAAGAATGAATTTCTGGATTTCAAGAAATCCAAAATGCCAGGATTTCAATGTCACAAAGTCCGAAAATTCTAAAACTATAACGAAACGAAATACTATTTCGTTATATTCATTTGTTTATACCCGTAAAATAAGGAGTTTACGTGTGCACATTGAACTTTTTTATAACCTTTAAATTCTGAGAAATTATTCTGTTGCATCCTGTATTTCCAGGTATCTCTTTGACGACATGGATTGTATATTCATGAATTTCCTCATGAAAACTTTTGGTTCACAAATCAACGTCATTCGGTGATGTGAATCACCTTTTATAGCCTATCAATGACCAACCTTTGCAAAAAAATAATTCCAACAGCAATACTTTTCTGAAACTACGATGGCTAAATATTTGCAAGTCGAAATATTATATTGTACTTTTATATGTTATATTATATTTCTGTAACTTAGTAATATCTTCACTCAGTTAGGTTAGATTAGGTTAATAATATCTTTACCAAGTTAGGTTAGGTTAGTAACATATTTATCAAGTGTTTCAATTCTGAAAATTGCAAAAATTAAAAATTCATGAAATTAGAAGTTTTCTAATATATGCAAATCGAATAAAATATTATATTGTACTTTTATATGTTATATTATATTTCTGTAACTTAGTAATATCTTCACTAAGTTAGGTTAGGTTATGTTAAGCTAGTAATATCTTTACTAAGTTAGATTAGGTTAGTAATATATTTACCAAGTGAGAAATTTCGATTACTGAAAATTTCAGAATTTAAAAATTCATGGAATTAGAAGTTTTCTAATATATGCAAATCTTTCTTTTCTTTAATATTTCTGTAATTTAGTAATATCTTTACTAACAATAAGTTACGTTAGGTTAGTAATATCTTTACTAAGTTACAAGTTTAACTAGAAACTTCAGAATTCAAAAATTCATGGAATCAGAAATTCGCTAATTAAGAAATTTGTAAATTTTGAAGACAAATACTTGAAAATTTGATGATCCTGCAATTTTTTAATTACAGAATTAATTTTAAACGTAAGAATTATTAATTTCATAATTTTTAATTTTTTGAACTTGTGAGTCCAATTATAATACGCCAAAGACCACTGAGTACAAAATTGACTCAAAATGTGTCTGTCAAATGTCTCAATGTTGTATCAAATTCAATCAATCGATATTTTGTCAAAATATTGTGTCAAAAGACCTCAATATTTCAGCTTGTCTGACAAATAAATCATACAGCAAATATTTTACAGAATTATAAATTGAAAACTCACGCATGATCCATCGGCAGATTCTTGATCACCGTATCGCAAGTATCATCCATGTATTTGTTGTAACCAAGGAATCCAAACGTCGTATTCACGCACATGGTGAACATCATGTTGTACACTATCAGACGAGGTAGACGCGCAGGATTCTTCATCGAGTTCTCCAGAGGCAGGCACACCGTCACATTATGCATGGCGAACATGAAGATGGTGCAATATAAGGGTATAGTAGCGACGGTCGTGAACGGTCTCAGTCTTCCAGGATCAGGAAAATCGTCCAGCATATAACACAACGTCACACAGATGCCGGTTAATATGAACACAGTACCGATTATTGAAACAGGTGCTAAATACTTCAGATTGGGCACAAAACCGAAGCTACAGAAGAACGGAAAAGCAGCCACTATGTAAACACGTAAGTCCAATTGGACGCCGGAGAAGTACTCGATTACCTGAAAATAGATGAAATTGTTAATGTGTATCAACTCTCTGATGTCGTGTATTGTTGTATAGTGATTTGGGAAATAGAAAATGGACGAATGATGTGGAAGAAAAGTGTATACAGATGTCAACCCACGAGTTGGCGCGTGACCCAAAGTAAAAGCCACCACTTCGTTACATTTCGGCAAATAAGAATAATGACAACAACTGCTAAACGCAATTCTATCTCACTCTCGAGACGTTTGCCTGTCATTGTTTTTGGCCTAATTGGTGTGCGACCGCGAGAGTATACCGCCGAAAATACGTGCGAGACGTCCATTTTTCTATTCTGACCAGTTGGAGTCGCAGCTATTTGGGGACATAGCGATTTGGGAATATACCGATTTGGGGACGTAACGATTTAGGGATGTACCGATTTGGGGATGTAGGAATTTGGGGATATAGCGATTTGCGACTGAAGCAATTTGGGTATGTAAGAATTTGGGAGTATAGGGATTTGGGAATGGAGGGATTTTTCTATTCTAACCCAGTGGAGTCGCAGCTATTTGGGGTCATAGCGATTTGGGAATATACCGATTTGGGGACGTAACGATTTGGGGATGTACCGATTTGGGGATGTAGGAATTTGGAGATGTAGGGATTAGGGGATGTAGGGATTTGGGGATGTAGGAATTTGGGGATGTAGGGATTTGGGGATGTAGGGATTCAGGGATGTAGGGATTAGGGGATGTAGGGATTTGGGGATGTAGGGATTTGGGGATGCAGGGATTTGGGGATGCAGGGATTTGGGGATGTAGGGATTTGGGGATGTAGGGATTTAGGGATGTAGGGATTTGGGGATGTAGGGATTTGGGGATGTAGGGATTTGGGGATGTAGGGATTTCGGGATGTAGGGATTTGGGTATGTAGGGATTTCGGGATGTAGGGATTTGGGGATGTAGGAATTTGGGGATGTAAGAATTTGGGGATGTAGAAATTTGGAGATGTAGAAATTTGGAGATATAGGAATTTGGAAATGTAGGAATTTGGGGATGTAGAAATTTGGGGATATAGGAATTTGGAAATGTAGGAATTTGGGGATATAGAGATTTGGAGATGTAAGAATTTGGGGATATAGAAATTTGGAAATGTAGGAATTTGGGGATGTAGAAATTTGGAGATGTAGAAATTTGGAGATATAGGAATTTGGAAATGTAGGAATTTGGGGATGTAGAAATTTGGGGATATAGGAATTTGGAAATGTAGGAATTTGGGGATATAGAGATTTGGAGATGTAAGAATTTGGGGATATAGAAATTTGGAAATGTAGGAATTTGGGGATGTAGGAATTTGGAAATGTAGGAATTTGGGGATGTACCGATTTGAGGATGTAGGAGTTTGGGAATATAGGAATTTTTCTATTCTGACCAACTGACGCTCTTCTAAACACGTCAGCCTCTTCACGCGCCATCTCGTGTTTTGACATCGGTACATCATATGTACATCGATATATTAATATGTTGATAGCATATATTATAATTACTTAGAGACTGTATTAGTATATTATTGTTAAAGTACTGTAAGTTCAAATTTTATAAAAATTACCGAGTACATACCGATTATTGCGTTTACTGTTACCGACTTTTATGTATTTATAATTGCAAATAAAAAAGTTAAATAAGTGACACCTTACAACTTAATCTTAAGTGACACAAGAAATGTTTATAGGTTTAAAATATTTTTGAAATGTTCTGCAATGTTTGACAAGCATCGAGCACATAATTCAATGTAAATAAATTAATTGAAGCTACCAAACCAATCAAAATTTTATTTTGAATTACGTTTATTGAGTCTTTTCCTAAAATCGGCAGCTGTTATCGCGATAAAGAATCGATGTGTATTTTACTTTATGTTTATTTATCTTTCTTTTTTACTTTTAATCTGAAGTTAAATGTGCATTATATACCGGTTGGTTCGGTGCTGATAAATATAAGAAAGATAACGGAACCGGTTATAGTTGAGATGAAATAGTACTAACAATGAACAAACTGACTTCATAAAAAGATCTTACATAAAGATTTTTATAATTAGTTTATAAAAGAGTCGAATACTAAAAGAGAAATCATGGTTTTGTTATTTTCTTTTATCAGATTTATTTATTCCCGATTTTGTGAGTGGAATAAGAATGAGAGTGTAACCACAGGAACGTCCTTTCGATATGCATCGACGAATCGATCAAAGTAAAATATGTTTTGTGGTGAAAAACCAAGGCTTGGTGTTTCGTAATTCGAAGCAGGAAATTTTATTACCAATTTATACTGATATTTTGTGATGCTGTTTTGTACACGGTACAGAATTGGCAACTCAATGTCTACGAACAATTTAATAATTCTAAAATGACTTGTTTTTTAAATTTCATCGAATGAAAGCATACTTTGTAGAATGGAACAAACTATTCAATTTTATTCAAAATACAGAAAGTTCATTTCTTACTAAAATTTATTTCTTGCTAAATGTTTTTGAGACTTTTTGAAATGTTTATTCGTAGCAGAAATTATAATACTTGTCCTAAGAAATTTTCTCATTTTGCAAAAATTAAATAAATACTTCTATAATCTGTTTTAGTGGCTTAGAGAAATAATTATGTCAAAATTTCAACACTGAATAGATGAAGACTATAGCAACGAAAGATAGCTAATTTGGTTCAGTTAGGTTATATTTAAATATAGGTTAGCTTTTGATGAAGTTAGGTCAATACAACATATTACAGCACCAAAAATGTGTTATTCAGAATGAATTAAAAGACACTAAACGACAAATATATGGTTATAATGTAAAAAGGGAAAGGAGGTATAGAAAGCGAGTGAGAATTATTAATAAAAATAGAAAGAATGATTGTAACCTATTTCTTCCAATAATATTCTTTCATTTTTAGCCACGTTTAAGAAAAGAATATGGCGACGTTCGTCTGCTGTAAGTATGTTAAATATTATTGTCGCAGTCCTAATTCGATCTCTCATGTTTTCTCCTCTCGCATCTTCGCAGAAATGCAAAAGACAGACTGTTATTTCTTTGTTAACCTTATTGAGAAGATTAACACCTCGCCGAGGTCAACAAATGTAATACGTACAAATATTTATGTGCCCAAGTTAGAATCCTATGCACAGTTTAAAACGCTATAACTTTTCAAAAGTGCAAACGTTTGAAAAACGTTTTAAACAAAAGCTACCTACTTCAGAAACAGTTATGTAAATATATGAAAATGTACCGCATACATGATTTGAACAATTGAAGTTAATCTGTGTTTTTCATATTTGTTAGTGTCAAGTATTGTTAGAATTTTATTTTTGTTCTCGTACTACAAAAACGGTTCATGTAGAATTAATAGAAAAATATCAAACCAAATTAGAAACTAAACTAAAATACACAAAAGATACTCGAATGATAAAATACACAAATAACAAGATGAAGCGTTTGAATTATAAAATAAAATACACAAATCATAAGATAAAGTACTCGAACCATAAAATAAAATACACAAATACCAACAGGAGGAAAAAAAATGTTTGCATATCGATGGAAACGCATATGTATATCAAACATCGGAGAATACTTCGTTATCCTACTTTCGTAACTGTTCACAAATTGTATAATACCAGTTACGCAACAGTGGCTGTGTTTTACGACGAAAAAAGTATTACAAAGAAAGTCTTTAAGAAAAAAAGGACGAAACACGTTCATATTTTTTGCGTGTAGTTAATATTCCCGAGTGATCTCACCGGAGGGTAATTAATTTTTTCGTCGGTAAATATAAATATATAAATATTTTTCAGTATTTATTATTTAATCCATTCACTGCTAATTTTTGTAAATCCATTTTAGTACTACATCTGCGACAAAATATTATATTTTACGAAAATCTATGTTTTCCATAACAGTAGATTTACGGAACCCGTCAAAATGGCGGATCACAGATCTATTTTAAAAGACAAAACATAAGAAATTTTTGTAAAAATGTTTAAACTTGTATAAACTTTGTACACTTGTAAATGTTCAACTTTCGTCAAGAATGTCTTAGGTAGTTCACGTAAACCCAATTTATTTTTCTATTTTAGTTCAAAATATAAGTGATCATCAAACCTAGTGTTAAAATATGATCTGCAACAAAAGTCGTTCTAAACTTTTGTCTGTCAGTGGGTTAATAAATTGACGTTATACCTGAAGTAACTAAAATTAACGAATTTCAAAGAATATACACAGTATGTCTGAAAAGTAACGGAACTTTTTAAATTCAAGGAAAACCAGCACCATCTATTAAAACAATATTCTATCTGAAAACAGTATTCCTCCCCTACAAAACAAAACAATCATTATTAGAATCGAGCAACGAATTGCAAACTTATAGCGATTAAAGCGACAGAACCTTTCGTCACCGTGTCACAAAATCACGATGGAGCAAAGAGCGAATATTAAATTCTGCTCGGTAAAGCTCGGTAAAACTTTTACAGAAACATTTGAATTAATGAAAAATGTTTATGGCGACGATTGTTTATCCTGTACACGTGTGTTCGAGTGGTACAAGCGATTCCAAGACGGTCGTGATACTTTGGAAGACGACCCAAAGCCAGGTTTTGGGTTTTTCTAAATTCTAAACGATTCTAAAGGTATTATACTTCGGGAATTCGTTCCACAGGGACAAAATGTTAATGGCGAATATTATCTGGGTGTTATGGAACGTTTGTGGAAAAGAATCGTTCGTGTGAGGCCCGAATATCGAGCGCCAGGGAGTTGGTTTCTGTTGCATGATAATGCACCATGTCACAGAACTGTTGCAGTTCGTGAATTTTTGGCGAAAAACAAGTCTGTGTACTCCAACATCCTCCATATTCGCCCGACTTATCTCCATGCGATTACTTCCTTTTTCCAAAATTGAAATTAGCCATGAAAGGAACGTTTTATGACACTGTTACACAAGTCCAAGCAGCTGTGACAAGGGTGATTGAAGCGACTCCGCAAAACGACATAAAAAAATCTATGTTAACATTGCCTGAGCCTGCCCAGCGGTGTATGGATGCGAAAGGGATGTATTTTGAATAAAAAAAATTAATTTTGGCAAAATAACTAATACTTTTTTTTTATTTAAAAAGTTCCGTTACTTTTCAGACATACTGTGTATATATTGGAAATATAATGATTCGATGATCAATTTAGTTGAATATTGATTGATTATGAAATTGAGTAATGAATGGTTCGAATCGAAGAATTCAGGACTACATTGTCGACGTTTGATAGAAAATCAATCTGACAAAGTAGTCTCTTCAGCGTAAAAGAACCTTACGAATCGTTCCTCACTTGCTGAAACGAGCTGGAGACGTAAAGAATGTATATGACGGCTGCCTGGATTTGCACGAAGCACACGATAACGTTGCTAAAGATGCCAAAATGTCTTCCGTACTTTCGCATCCTTTTCGGACCACTTCGAAAAGAGATCTCCACAGTTTTCGCAAAGTCCAGCTTCGGTATGCGATAGCGTCTGCACAACAGCTGAGCGCAACGCACCTGCGTCCAGAAAACTTGTTTTTAGATGGGCTTCCAGGTGCTACATGCTCTTTTAAACCGGTCATTCGATAATAAACGAAAAACTCGAAATTTTCTTCAGATTTTGTACCGTAGTTATTGTATAATTTATATACTTGTTAATTCAGCCGTGGATGATGAATTGTGGATCTGGGTTTTGTGGCAGTTGAGAGATAAGGGAGAAAGCTCGGTGATTTTGAGGGATTGTGGGAATTTGAATGTTTTGCAGGTTGGGTATTTATGGATGTAGAAATTTGGGTGTATTAGGAATCTGGGAATGGGGGAACTTGAACATTTCGAAATTTGAGGAATTTGAGAACTTTGTCAACTTTGAGAAACGTAAAAAATTTGAGAAATTTTAGAACTTTGAGAACTTTGAGAACTTTGAGAAATTTCAGCACTTTGAGAACATTAAGAATTTTTAGAATTTTTCGAATTTTTAGAATTTTGTGCAATTTGAGAAATTTGAGAAATTTGAGAACTTTGACAAATTTTAGAACTTTCAAAGCTTTAAGAGCTTTGAGAAATTTGAGAAATTTGAGCATTTTGAAAACTTTGAGATCTTTGAGAAATTTGAGCACTTTGAGAACATTAAACATTTTTAGAATTTTTTGCAATTTGAGAAATTTGAGAAATTAAGAACTTTGAAAATTTCAAGAAATTCAGGAAGTTTGAATAATTGAGAACTTTGATAATTTGAAAAATTGAAAATTTTCAAATTTGAAGATTTGTAAATTTAGGAATTAGAAAATCTGAAAATATAGTAGTTTAGTAATCCAGATATGTAGAAATGTAGAAATGTAGAAACATAGAAATGTAGAAATGTAAAAATGTAGAAACATAGAAATGTAGAAATGTAGAAATTTAGAAATTTAGAAATGTAGAAATATAGAAATGTAGAAATGTAGTAATTTAGAAATTTAGAAATTTAGAAATTTAGATGGAAATGTAGGCATTCGGTAATTCAAGAAATTTGGAAATTTAAGGATTCGGTGATTTAATGAATTCGAAAATTTAGAAACTTGAAAATTTAGAAATTCAAAAATTCAGGAATTCGGAAATTTAGAAACTTAGAAATTTTGAAATTCGGAAATATGAAAATTTGGAAATTTAAAAATTTGAAAATTTAGAAATTCAAAAATTTAGGAATTCGGAAATTTAGAAATTCGAAAATTTAGGAATTCGGAAATTTAGAAACTCGGAAATTTTGGAAGTTCGGAAATATGAAAATTTGGAAATTTAGAAATTAAAAAATTTAAGAATTCGGAAATTTAGAAACTCGGAAATTTTGAAATTCGGAAATATGAAAATTTGGAAATTTAAAAATTTGAAAATTTAGAAATTCAAAAATTTAGGAATTCGGAAATTTAGAAATTCGAAAATTTAGGAATTCGGAAATTTAGAAACTCGGAAATTTTGGAAGTTCGGAAATATGAAAATTTGGAAATTTAGAAATTCAAAAATTTAAGAATTCGGAAATTTAGAAACTTAGAAATTTTGAAATTCGAAAATATGAAAATTTGGAAATTTAAAAATTTGGAATTTTAGAAATTCGAAAATTTAGGAATTCGGAAATTTAGAAACTTGGACATTTAGGAATTCGGAAATTTTGGAATTTAGGAAATATGAAAATTTGGAAATTTAGGGATTCGGAAATTTAGATACTTGGTAATTTAGGAATACCGAAATTTAGAAACTCGAGAATTTAAAAATTAAAAAACAAAAATTCGGAAATTGAGAAATTTGAGAATTTAGAAATTGGGAAATTGAGAAATTTGAGAAATTCGGAAATTCATAAATTTAGAAATTAATCACGAATATTTACCAATATCTATCCATAAATAAGTAAATATAATATTTTAGATATACAACGGAATAAAACACCCGGTATAATAACTTGTGCAACCGTATCATTGAATCCTTAATAAAATTCCTACTTTCATTTTCTCGACTACCTATCGTTTTGGTCACTTACCAACAATACAACCGTGTGCATGATCAACAAACACATACAGGTGCTGCAGATCACTGACATTACGTAGCCATTTCTTCTGAATGCATCTGGCATAAAGAGTACTCCGGTTCCGATAGCGGTTTTCATTAGATGCATTAACGTAGCAAAATCCCTGAAAAGAATTTCGCCAATCAATCAATCAATCTGTCTGCTTCATTAGTCTGTTTTTCCTCTTTATTTATCAGATCGTCTCAGAAATATTTGCGTACTTCGTTTGACCTTTTACTTATTGCTAGAATTAGAAAAATATTTATACATATAATGAGTTTTAGTTTGCACAAACTCACAAGTGTTTGTTGATTTATTGTTCAAAGAAATCACTCTTATCTGTGTACGCTGTTAATGTTTCTGGCCTTGTAGTGTAAAGTTTGTCAAAATTTTTAGATATATTTCAAGGTACCAAGAAATGATTACAATGGAAGTTTTGCATTTTTAGCTATCATTAAAATTGTTGACAGTGTATCGAAGTCTAAGTAGCTGTTGACAATAAACGTTTCAAACAGTAGCAATTAGCAACTTCTTTGGATCAAACTTTATTAGTTACTTTTTTAATAAAATTCATTTTAGAGTTTTAGTTTTGTACATTTCTAATTTTTTAGATTTTTAGATTTTTATCTCCTCGAATATATCATTAACCGAATAAAAAAAAATCATTCTTTTTTCCAAAACATCTTTTTAATCAAAATTAATATTTGCGAAGTAGTTGAATAATCTCAGAATCTGTTTTTCTGCATCTAACTGTGTTTAAAAATTGTTTTATCAATTTATTTATTTAATTTCAATTATTTTAAAATTGCAGTTTACATACGCTTGCAAAATCATTCCTAAACTGCAACTACTACATAACAAAATAGATTCAAAAACATCGGAATGAATACACGACAAAGTATTAAGCATTCTAAACTCAATTAAATTCACTCTTCCAGTTTCATACCAGCGTGTGTAAATAACAAACAAGAGAAAGAAGCAATTAAAGTCAACAATTCCACCACATATTTCTGTTTTTCTCGAAAGCAAAAACGGTAATTGAATTCCATTTCGTCTATCGAAGATTTTGCAACAGAAATTATTACCATAATTTGCTACCACAGTACTTAGTATTGTTACCACGATACTAAAGACAAAAAAAGAGGAAAATGAAATATGAGTTCGTACGATGTCAACGGTCCTGGAGGACGATGTGCAACAGGATCGTATTCGTCTTCCTCGCCTTGATTCGCATTTTCCGCGTGTTTCGTTCCCGGGAATCTATCGCAAAGAATGAAGAGGCAAATAAAGAATGCTTGAAAGCGGCGCTCGGTTAACCTCACTTGTCGGCCATATCACGAGTTCCTTAGAACTCTGCAAGGTTCTTCCCCTTCTTTTTCCGTTAATGAAATATCCGGAAGTTTCGTACCCGGACTTCCAACGATGACCGGTTAAGTCAGTTGAATTTCAATGGGAGACCTCGTGTACAAAACAATCGTTTGACCCCACACAGATCTAAGTGTACTTCATTTCTGTATAGAAATAAAATACTGTTAGACACTCTGTTAACATTGAAGGTACCAAAGCGGTCAAGTGACTATTTTACGAATTCTTTATTTTAACTCATTCAGTGTCACGAGATATATTGTAGGAAGTTTATACCGCCAGAGATAGCTCGTAATATTTTTGTTTATTATTGTAAATCCATTTTGGTACGACATCTGCAACTGAATATTTTATGTGTTTTTCTTAAAATAAAGTCATTCACAAAACGCTTTTCTAACTGGTAGTGAATGGGTTATGCTTTGCACTCGAAAGGCACTCGTTCAGTTTAATACAACAATTCGAAATAAGTATTTTTTAACTGAATTTATAGTATGATACATATGGAAGATGAGGAACGTAGTGAAGCACACAATTGCAATTTTGCAATATTTTTAAATAAATATTTTTTAACTGAATTTATAGTATGATACATATGGAAGATGAGGAACGTAGTGAAGCACACAATTGCAATTTTGCAATATTTTTAAATAAATATTTTTTAACCGAATCTATAGTATGATACATATGGAAGATGAGGAACGTAGTGAAGCACACAATTGCAATTTTGCAATATTTTTAAATAAATATTTTTTAACTGAATCTATAGTATGATACATATGGAAGGTAGTGAGGAATATAGTGAAGCACACAATTGAAATTTTGTAATATTTTTAAATAAATATTTTTTAACTGAATCTATAGTATGATACATATGGAAGATGAGGAACGTAGTGAAGCACACAATTGCAATTTTGCAATATTTTTAAATAAATATTTTTTAACCGAATCTATAGTATGATACATATGGAAGATGAGGAACGTAGTGAAGTACACAATTGCAATTTTGCAATATTTTTAAATAAATATTTTTTAACTGAATCTATAGTATGATACATATAGAAGGTAGTGAGGAATATAGTGAAGCACACAATTGCAATTTTGCAATATTTTTAAATAAATATTTTTTAACTGAATCTATAGTATAATACATATG